>CM056203.1:72053772-73475772 GCA_029692085.1 Gymnothorax javanicus
AAATTAAAAAGTGTAAAAGTATCTTTTACTCTGCTTTGTGCAATGAAAGTGCATAACTTTCCTGCATCAATCCACTATTGAAACTATTTCGTCCTCAACCATTATCTAAACAGCTTCATCCTCATTTGGGTCGCGGTTGCCGGGGGCGCGGCGGCTGGAGCCTATCCCGGCCAACAAGCCGGAACGCACCCAGAACAGTTTGCCAATTCATCACAGGCTCACCATCATACCAATTTAAAGTGTCAGATTAACCAGGTATGTATGTTTTTGGGCTGTGGGAGGAAGATTGAGTACCCAGAGGACAACCATTCAAATACGGGGAGAACATGTGAACTCCACACAAAGAGGCCCCAGGCGGGATTTGAACTGACGACCTTCTTCCAGTGAGGCAACTGCACTACAGACTGCACCACCATGCTGCCATTGTGTACAACTTTCACTCAGGAATCTGTGTACCACAAAAGATTAAATGTTTCTTTTGGCTCTTCCTCTCCTATCTCAGGGCCTGAATACGCATGTCTAACTAAACAGCTGTGGGAATGAAAACCAGTGCTGCATTCACGCGAAGAGTAACTCACCAACCCTGCCACTTTCTTCTAGTAATGTGAGAAAGTATTTGCCCCCTTCCTGATGTCTTCTATTTTTGCTTCCTTGTCATAATTAAATATTTCAGATTATGCACCTAATTTTATCATAAGACAATGTGAGTAAACATAAAACGTAGCTTTAAAATAATAATTTCATTTCAATCAGGAGAGACCAATTAATTGCACGAAGATAATTTATTACAGATTACAGAGTGATCAGATTAACGGATATGATGTTAACCTTATGCTAGATTCACATTGGCATTAATCCCATGGAAAAGGGGTGAACGCATCGCTACGGAATGATTTTGGGCTTTTGGGCAGAGAAAAATCGTCATCAGTTCACTGTGCCGACCAAAAGTCATGAAAACGTAGCGTATTGGGGACACAAATTTTCCGTCCAAAAAGTTTTGAACTGCCCAAAACATGATCACCGGATTGGCATTCCGCCATCTTTTGTTGTGCAAAGTCATAAAAAGTCAAGTTGAGCAGCGCTTGGTTGAACTCCGTTGTAGAACATTGATCTTGGTAGATCTGCTCTAAGGCCCTCTCTTCTGCACATTGACAGCTGATATCAACTATGCGCGGACTTGTTGATTTCGTTTTGCGTCAAAAAAGCGTTGGAAATCAGTTGATCTAAGTCAATCTGTTCCCATTGGCGGTCTTGTATACATTTTGCGCCATTTTTCCGTGAAAAATACACCAACAAAAATACGTGACCAATCCGTCATGTTTTTCGCCAGTGTAAACCTAGCATTAACAAAGTCTTTGGCGCTTGGACTCAACAAGGGGATTTTGGAAATGAAGATCATCTGCCCTGAGTCGCAGCAGGATAAATCCCCCCTGTGGAGCCCAGATACTGGTGATGGCTGATGACTCTGCTGACTTATACGCTGATGAGGGTGATGAATGATGAAGCTGGTGAATCTGCGAAGACTGGGCAGTGATGGGGAGGTGGAAGGCGTGCATAACTGTGCATATTTCATTTGGTCTGAACTGTCACTGCACATAGCATCCACCTCCTGCAGCCTTTGGATTGCATTTTAGTTACAAAATATCTTGCCCCCACTACCCCCCTCATGTACCTGGTCTGTCAGAGACACAGCATTTAGGGAAGATTTTTTTTTTTTTAGAAAGTAAATTTTAGTGTTGGATATGAATAATTTAGTGGCACAGAGACTTCTAAGGAAACTAACAAGCTGCCTGGCCAGAATCTCCATTTTGTAAACGGTTGTATTAGACCTGGGTTGAAGTACTAATGACTGAATCCCACAAATCTCCATCTTCCACATCAGGAGTGAACTAGGAAATGTGGGAACAACAATAACCATTCAGGGAAACAAGAAAAAATAAAAATATGATTTTTTCAGGATGGGAATCGTTGTGTTTCAGTTGTTTGCTGGTTGCATTTCCTCGCGCCCTTGGAATAATAATCGATGGCAGCACACTGCCATAAGGATAATATGAGAGCTAACAGGAAAATTAAATCTGTAATAATTATGTCTCCAGCCTGGTGTCTATGTGTGTCTACTCAGTGTTGCAAATGCTGACAGTAATTAAAGCAATAAATTAGTGAGGTTCATTTTTTGACCAATTAATACTTGCAGTCCATCAGTGTAGCATCCAGTGCAATCATTAGCCCAGGTATGTGCATGCACGTGTGTATACAGCATAAAACTTTGTGGATACAGGACTGGCTGATGATGCAGCAGTTTCTGGGTTGGCGAGCCCTGGATTCCCCGTGCATGGAATTTTTATGTTTTCCCCTTGTTCCTTTTAGTTTTCTGTCATTACTCTGGGCGTATACCACAATCCAAAAATGTGTAGTCAGTGGTAAGTGGTGTCTTCTTGGTTAACACTGGTGCAATCTCTAATATTTTTGATTAACCCCTTTGTACCGATATAGACGCCGGCGTTCGTGAATTTCGAAATTTAATTCCTAAATAATTGTGTCATTGAATTTCCGAATGTTTTGCTTAACTTGAATAATTTTCCAGAGTCTCTGTGACACAAATACTGAGTTACAAAGCCTAAATAGGCTCATGCATAACAGGAAAAAAATGGGCATTATTTGCATTCTGTGCAAAGAGGTTAATGAGCATTGACTAAGCGTAATAATCGTTTGTGCTTGAAGTACTCCATTTCTTTTTTTTTTTTTTTCGGAAATAAAATTAGGTCTGGCATGAAGGCGCAGACCAAAGTGCGTCCGCTCTTTTCTGTTTGTGTATGAGAGTGTGGGTGTTTGCAAGTAGACACTGCTTGGAGTGTGGTACCCCTGCCGGTACACCGGCCAGGTGGCGTCTCATCTCTGTTGTGAGGCAGGCGTCAAAGAAAGTTTGATTGTGTGTGTGTGTGTGTGTGTGTGTAAGCAGGTGGATAATTTACCTGCAGTGGGCTTTGGCTTGTGGGGCAGGGATGCATACCTTCTGTAACTGGTCTCTCATGGCATTCAAGTGGCGTAAGGGAGGGGGCAGTCACAATTGAGGGGAAAAAGATGTGAGGGGAGGTTGACAGACTGGGAGCTGTATTTTAACTATATACTATATTCTGTTTTATTTAAGAAAAAAGCTCGAGTTTCCTCTCATTGTGGCATCCTGGTCCTCCGTAAGTGAGTGGATCCTCTGTAGTCCCTGTTTTGGAGAGGCAGGAGCCAGCGTTCGCATCTCCTGATACAATGACAGATGATGTTTATTGACCAAAGCTTTATCAGTCACAGAGGCATGTCCGTTTTCAATGCAGCGCCATCTGAAGGATCAAAAAATCACTGGTACACAGTATTGGATCCCATCCTTCATGAACACAGTGAGACTGAGAAACTGATACGAATCACAACTAAAAAAGCAAATTGGGTCTGCACTTACTGGTGTCCCCTGGCAAAGTCAGAGTGCCCTACTTACTAAACGCAGGCACCCCAAAATGGCACAGAAGCGGGGCACAGCCGCCACCCAGGAGCACAAAAACACCCAAATAACCGATGTGTTCCCCTGGCAACATTGAATATAGGAGAAAACTGGGCATTTTGTCCCTTTATCTGAACCCAGAATATTTACCCTTGCAAGGAAACAACCCCACGTCTCGTCTGACTTTCCATCTCTTCGCTCCATGTTTTACGCAGCGTAGAAGAACATTTCTTGCCAATTACATTTGAGATCCACAGACATGTTATTTCATAGATAATTCAGACTGCATTTTCCCAGTAAAACAATTCAGAATTATTATTTATTTACTTACTTAATAACTTTCCAAAGACAGATAAGTATGAATCAGGAGGATTAACTCACCTTTGCCTGAGGACACCTTTGGGTTAAAAAAGACTTATAATTGTGCACACTGTCATTTCAATATTATGGTGAGTTGACTTGGTAAACTACGGTGTGGAAATGAGGACAAATGACAGATATTGCATTAATTAGGCTGTTGCAAGATTTTTCACCTAGATTCGTGATGAAGCTGGGCCTTGGGCAGATGTTTGAGTGTGGTACTTAGACCAATACTGTCATTTACATCAGGTTTTACTGAGTTTTGAGGAATACTATCATTAGGCCTCGATAGCAAGTGAGTTACACAAGACTAGTGCAACAGGACATACACAGGTATGTTAATGCCATATTGGCTGAGTCAATCCCCTCAATATTAAAAATTCTATCCTCAATGCATTTAATCCATTACTGTTTATAATTCGGGTCACACCATGTGCCAAATTGACCTTCAAACAGGATATTATCTCAGGCTTTTATAGTCGGAGCACAGGTCCTCTGGACTTCTGCATTCTTCTGATGGAACAAGAGCCAATGATCTCTATAAAATTCAGTAATTTAACTGAAGGTGGTGATGACTTTTTTTTTTTTTTTACCTTAGGCATCATGTTCATACCAAACTAACTGGTGGGCCAAGCAGTTTCAGCTTTTAAAAAATGTCTAAGTATGGTTTTTAATGTATTTTATGACATTTAAAATGAATGGGGATTTCAGAGAAATAAAAATTAGTCATCTAGACACTGCTAGACATTGTATTGCATTTATAGACAGAGTTGGACTGCTGTCTCAGCTCGCATGGCCTGAGAGATGAATCCAAGATGTGCAATAACTGGAAGAGAAAATAATTACACATTCCTTCTTACTCTCTTATTAGGCAGCACCATATGGCTAAAATGACACATTTTTAATCTACTATATTTTCTATGTCAAGTTGTCAGTGAGAGGAATGTTCCCTGCTGAGGCTGCCTGTGTGTATAAAAACATGATCCGGTGTGAGTTTGTGTGTGAGTGCAAGTGTGCGTGTGTGTGCGTGTAACTGCATATGCATGTATGTGTGTGGGGGGCGGGGGGCAGGAGAAGGGGGTTTGACTGTTTTAAACACACGTCGGAGGAATACCCAGCTGCTTGGATGTAAATCAATTACGCATAACTGATTCTGCTCGCCTTTATCGTGACTTCCCATCGATAGCCGCTATTGTCTGGGGTGTGAATGCTTTAGTGAGCCACATCAGGTTTATGCGGTGACTGTACGTGGATGCACAAACAAACCGATGGTCACTTTTCAGGCACATTATGCATATCTGGGTCCATGGGGACGGCGGTTTAAGTTTTGATATTAACCCTTCGAGCGCTGAAATACATGTTCAAAAAAATATATAAATAAATGATCTAGTGCCGTTGAAAACCTATCACGTGGCAACTTGTTTAAAAGAGCTCCCGCATGGGAGCTCTTTTAAACAAGTTGCCACATGATAGGTTTTCAACAGCTTTGATTCTGATATCTTACATCACTGAGCAATGACAACTGCATTTAGCACTCTATGGGTGAACACAGAGCTGATTATCTGAGACTCAAAAATCTGTGGCGAAACCCTCCAGTGTTACTGGAATTTTCCCAATGATGTAACATTTCCATTAGGTTGCTGTAAAGTTGTCATGAATTTGTGTTGGCTGGGGCATTTACACTGTATAGGTCTGTGTTCTGTGTTTAGCCTCTTGAACACTGTTGTTATTCTTCTGCGTTCAGAGACAGCTGCAGCCCTGTCAGCTCCAGGTGATGCCGAGCGGCTGCTATGCTAATGGAGACCCGTGATTATACTCCAAATATTGCCTGAAAACAGCGCACAGATGACAACAGTCTCTGTGGCTGCTATTAAAACTATAGGCCAGCCGGTCATCACAGTGAGCGGGGACCAGGAGGGAGTGGGTTTAATGCAGTAATTAAAGTTGTGTGTTTTGAGGCTGTAGGGGCATTGAGGGAATTGGTAGCTGGGGTAGCACTAGGCTCTGGAGTGGGGAAAGCTTATGTCCTTCATGCGTAGAGTTTAATGTAATGTTCAGGCAATGTACAGTTTCCCCAATGTGGTCCCTGGCACACATATATTAATAACTACTGTTTGAGTCAGTGTGACAATCACCGCTGAAATGGTCAGAACAGCCATCTATCCATTTTCTGACTAATTTCTTATCAAAGTTGCGGGGGTGCAGAGGCCTATGCCAGTATAGACTGGATGGGAAATGGCTCTCACGCTGCAGTCACTGATCCAGCTCAGACAAACACACATCCAATATTGCCAGTAAGAGCATTTACTTTTTCTTTCCCTCTTTGCACCTCCCTCATAAAAAATCCCCCTCCCATGGAAGGACATCGGAGCAAAACTGTGGTAAAACATGAAAATGGATTTTTATCGGAACCTCATCCAATCCACAGCAGGTGATTTCCAAGCAGAGTGAAGACACTGTACATAATAGACGTGAAATTTGAACATTTTTGCTCCATATTTGCTCTCGTTTTGGTCTGTGGTCGGCTAAGCTAAAGCGTGTCTCCAAAAAATTGCTCATATTCATTCCAAAATTTGTATTACAAGGTTATTTTTGGTATCGTACAGTGGCAGCCAGATAACTTTTTTCTGGCAATACTGATAACACATTTGCATATTGAGTATATAAAAATAGAGGCCCCTTTACATTGTTTAAAATACATTCCATCTCATATTTATGTACCATTTCCATTCTCAATTTTCTAAATAATCATTCATAAAATTGTTATTTTATGTTATCCCCGATGTGCCAAAGAGGTTGTGACGGTTAAGAGCTAAAAATGCAGACTGACAGACTGACAAGCATTCCCCTGCAAAGACCAGGATAAAATATGATGATTTGATTAAGCACTAACCATGGCAACTGAGCATGTGCTATCCGCTTATGTGCATTGTAGTATCAGTTTCAGATGGTAAATAAGCTTCTGGGTCTTTGTTTTGAGTGTAGCAATTAACATGCTCCACACTATGGCATGCAGAATGCCATATCATGTTGTTATTATAGGATCTTACCTCAGCACCATGATATCTAAATTCAGACATTAATCCTAGTGACTACTGTATAACCAAAACAATGGCAATATATAGTATGGAATTTATCAGGGTGTAAGTATATGGCAGAGGAATGTGAGACCTTTGCTGGCACCGAGTTGTCCCTCAAATTCAATGTCAGTTATGTAACTTAGTCCAGCTGGAACTCGTATCCTGTGAGATGTCCTTGGTTTATGCTCGACGGAAAACTTTGAACATAATACACAGTCCACGGTTTTAATTTAATTTTGGCTCCAGTCGCACACTAATTAGCAGCCAGTTATAAGACTTTATTAAATTTTTGTTTGTTCATCCATCTGTCTGCCTGCCTGCCTGTCTATATTTATGTCGATCTATTTGTATACCTGCCTATCTGTGTGCCCATCAGTCTGTCTGTGTATCTGTCTGTCTGTGAGCATAATATGAGATGCAATAATGTGAATTCAATTGCCTATTGAAAATACCCAACGTAAGGGCTGCGATTGACTCAACAAAAAAAAGTCAGCACAGTTTACTGCTGTGTAACATCACAGTGTCTTTTAATCTCAATCATTAGGCATTTGGAAATTTGACACTAATCAGTCAAGTCTCGCAGTCTGGATTTTACCCAATTCCTCCATTATGCTGGTCTTCAGCAGCGCAGTGGTACAGGGCCTTCAATGCCATATATCTTCAGCAGCAAGGCCAGGATCCTTCTTGTGGCTCTGGCAGGTACTGGCACTGAAGTGGAAGCCTGTGGCACTGCAGTGGCAAATAGTGGCACCGCATAGGCAGTGTGTGGCACCCTATGGCAGGTGAGCGGCACTTCTTTGGCAGTTGAATGGTTTGTTGTCAGTTTATGATGGTTGTTCAGCAACCAAGTTGCTCACAATGTCTAATTTCATAATTGTCTGTCAAATACTGAATATTCTGCAAAATTTTGAATTTTACTTCTATGCAGTACATTTTCCTCATTTTAAAATAAAGCGTCTTTAAACATCAGGATTTACAAAACAGAATGACTGACATTTGTGAGGCAGCAGCAGACATCTTCTCACTGAACAGGTCCACAGTTCCTAAACACACTCCCAAATACAAACATGCACTCAGGCACCAATTAACAAGTTCAGCTGTTTGTGTTGTGGTTCTTTTTAACATGTTAATCTGCTATAAATGGAACCCATTTAGTTGATTGACGCATTAGTTGGAGTTATTCTCAGATGTTTTGATTATCTGTGTTTTCCACTCTGTTCTGATCACACACTCTCTTTCAGGTAATTTTCTGGGTTCAGCTCTGTCATGGAGGCGAGTCAATGAGAGCGTTGCTGACTAGGGCCTGGTGTGTTCAATCAACCTCATTGGGGAAAACCAAGAGGTCTGGGGAGAGGAGGAGAGGTTGGAAAGGAGTTGGGTTATGTTCGGTTTATTGTGTGATTGTTTTAGATCTGGTAAAATAGTCTGGGTAAAATGTAAAAATGTTATGGTCTATTGGGAGATCTGTGTAAGGTAAAGATTAGATATTATCAATCAAGAATTGTTTAAATGCAGCCTTTGTTCTAGACACCACCCCTTTTTGGATGTGCAGTGGTTGATGTAGGTGCATTTATATAATGGGTGGATGTCAGTTTTGTAGCTCTGCTGTGACAACAGTCACAGTCAGCGGAGCTTTTCTAATGCCGAGTCGTCCGGTGCCTGCCGTCAACTTTTCACTTCAAATCTGAATATCTCGAAAACTGTCTGATAACTTTTTTCTAATTTGGTGTGAGCCTTCCTTATGATATTCTGAATATTCACTGTCAAAATTTGAAAATTTTACGTCCCGGTTTTCGAGAAATTCAGCATTTTGGACTTAGAAAATCGGTGTTTGTGCTCATTTTTTTCAATCTTTCATTAATATCTCAAAAACTGTAACTTTTTGTCTAATTTGTTGTGAGCCTTTCCTATTATGTTTTGAATATCCCTTGTAAAAATGAGAAAATTATATGTCCCGGTTTTTGAGAAATTCAGCATTTTGGACTTAGAAAATCAGTGTTTATGCTCATTTTTTTTCAGTCTTTCATTAATGTGTCATATGTGTTAATATTGCAATATTTTTCAAGGATTTCTAAAATTAAGTTATGCCATGGACATTTCAGTCATCTTCAGCGGAGCTCTCTAGGCCGACAGGCCTCTTGGGTTTTTTTTTTTTTGATTTGGTTGTGGGTAGAGGGGGAACCTGTGGTGCACCCCATGGCTGTAATTGTACTTGTTCTGTAATTTTAGTAAGTCAGTAAAAGACACAGCTCTCCCAGAAATTGGATGCTGTGCCTCCTGCTGGTTGTACATCTCATTAGCAGCTGCAATCCCCAGCTAAGGGACATTCCAACATCAAAACCTTACAACATAATAAAGCTCAAAAACTGTCATGCTAAGTAGTCCTACCAAATTTCAGATTTGTTTTTTTTTTTTTTACTCACAAAATTAGACTTGTTGCCATAAATTTGATTTCTGTTGGTTCCCAGACCACATCCTGGGGCACCCGTTTTTGTTCAAACCACAGCTGCAATCGTCGGATTTTAATAAGCTGTTAATTTGTCTTAATTGGGTGTATCTCCAGTTGAAAGGTATTTACCATCATAAACCACAAAAATGCCTAATTTCAATGTGTGCCATGAACAATAAAAGGCCCCTGAACATATTATGTTTAAGTTTCCATATTGCAAGCAATTTTTGGTAACATTTATAAACAGATCAAATTAGAAACTGAGAAAATCAGTAAGCACCAAATTAGGTTTCTGAGCACGTTGTTACAATCAGTTGTGACTCTGCAATTTGTCTGTTTTAATGACTCTTACATTCACATTGAGGCTGAAATGACTCAAATCTTTTTTTTTTTTGGCCATAATGTGGCACATCTGATTCAAAGCTGTATGGACACAGAAATCCCATCTTTTGTTCAATCTTCAAATCTGAATTAAACTACTTTCACATGTAGTCCTCGACTGGTTAAAAATCTAACATGTGGCCATGCAACATGAATGAAAATGGTCCGATTGGAATCCATGTGGCTTTTTGCCTGTATGCATGTGTTGTGTGCTGTTAACAGGATAACTCAAAAAGCTACGAATGCTTTGGCATAAAATTTGGTTGGATGATAGATGGTAGTCCCGGGATGAGTTGATTCAATTTTAGAAGTGATCTGGAACAGATTCTGGATTTGGAAGAATTAAAAAATATCTGTCTAATGCGGGTCTGTGTGATATTTCTGACCCGGATAACTCAAAAATTTATGAACGGTTTCGCACAAAATTTGGTAGGATGATCGGTGGTAGTCCAAGAAGTTGTTGACCTAATTTTGGAAGTGATCCAGAACATATTCTGTAACCAAAAGAACATATATGGCATGGCGGAGATATGCGCTCTACCGAGTCCCCTCTAGTTATGAATGTGAACCGTCAAGATGGGCAAATCTAATCTGAGTAAAAAACCAGAATTGAAGAACGAGGCTTGTAATGTGGACATTGTGCTAGCGTCCACATTTTCTCCAATTAAGAACCTGCTGATTTTTTTTTTTTTTTTTTTTAAAGATTATTTCTTGGGAATTCCTCCCTCATTCGACAGCAACACAGCAGAGAGACAGGAAGGCTGGGGAGAAGAATGGGGAAGACATGCAGCAAACAACCCTGAGTCGGACTCGATCCCAGGTCGCCAACTTTTTGGTTAAGGAAGGACATAAAGTCACCATGGATTACGCGCACCCAGGCCGACGAGCCACCGGGGCGCCCCAAGAACCTGCTGATTTTTTATAAATTATGATTTAATTTTACAGTGATTTATTTATTTTTCACTCTTTTTGTCCCTCTTTTTCCACTGTTTGTATTACAAGGTGCATATAGAATATTTCTCAAGCCATGTGCAAATATCTGTCAAAATGTGGCATAAGAGGATAAATAAATACTCTGAACATAAATGCACCCAAAAATGGCAGACAGTTTGGTAAACTCCTAGAGTTGAAATTGCAGTTAGAACAAAAGCCAGCACATACAGGGGTTCCCCAGGACCAAGGTTGGGTCCCACAGAGCTGTCAGAAACCAGAATCATTGCCCGTGTCTGTCCAGGTGGTGCATCCTGTTAGGAGCCTGCCTATAGTGCCAAAAGTTGCAGGTACAAATCCTAAAGGGTGCCGTAAAGATTCAGTTACAAGCCTTCCATGTTACATGCAAGATTTGTTATGATTAATCTCTCCTGGAGAATCATGTTCTATAATAACCCCTCTGCCCAGCTGGGACATTTGGCCAAAATGTGGCTTTGGTATTCAGTTGTTCCCTAAGTTGTGGAATTCAGTTGCAAATCCATATGGATTATATAGGATTGATGATAAGTTCGGTACATTTTATGTCAGTTTAACTTGGGAGGTTTTACTCCAAAATTCATCTGTTCAAAGTAGTTGGTAACATTAATGTAATTTGTTAGGCTTGCACAGGTTTTCAAAAACAGAATGATTCATTTCCATTTAAATAATAAATAAAGACATTTCTTGAGTCTTGAGTATTTTTTCCTCCACAAAATTTGGCATTTTTTTTAAACATCTATTTGATTTCCACACTATCATGAGGCAGTTGACCTACATATTGCATATGAGCTTGGAGGACTGCATCCATATGTCTTAGCAATGACTGAGATAACTTGATGATGAAATCATCTGGAATGGCATAGAAAGCAGTCTTGCAGGACTCCTAGAGTTCATCAAGATTCTATGGTTTCATCTTCCAAGCCTCCTCCTTCATCTTACCCCTGAAATGCTCAATAATGTTCATGTCAGGTGACTGGGTTGGCCAATCCTGGAGTACCTTCACCTTCTTTGCTTTCAGGAACTGTGATATGGAGGCAGAAGAATGAGAAGGAGCAGCAGTATAAGTAGGGCAGCAAGAACTTCTTGATATTTCAGGCTATTGATGTTGCCATCCACTCTGCAGATCTTTCTCACACCCCCATGCTGGATGTAACAACAAACCATGATTTTTCCTCCACCAAACATGATTGTTTTCTGGGAGAATCTTGGGTCCATGAGGGTTCCAACAGGTCTTGTACGGTGACTGGCATGCAGTTCAATGGATGATTCACCAGAAAAATAAACTTTCAGCCACTTTTCCAGCATCAATCCTTTCTGCGAGCTATGGGTCTTGGCAAATGCAATGCAGGTTTTTTGTTCTCTGTTTAATGCAGACTTCTGTGTACTAATTTGGCTATGAAAACCACTTTGAGAGAGAATTTGACTAACTCTTCTTGTAGATACTGGGATTTTTGGTGACATTTCCTCTTGTAGCTTCGCTGTAGTTGAAGAAGGGCTAGCCTTGTACAGTTGAAGCAACAAACGGTCCTTTCAAACAGTTGTCATACTGGGGTCTGTCTGACCTGCGCTTGCCATGAACGTCACCAGTTTCTTCAAATCTTTTTCTCATCCCCTCCACTTGACATTTGGATACATTAAAGATGTCTGCCACCTCAGCAGCAGACTCAGTCTTCAGGCTCTTGATGATCAGCACTTTGGTCTGTGGTTGAATCTTTGGTATGTTGTCAGAGGTCTAGTCGCACCTCATATGAAAGTCTGGTGTGCTGGGGTTATTTCTATGCAAATCTGGGAATGTGTTTATTACAGTATTTGTCATAGGTTAAACTCTAATCTGTGATTTGTTGCACCATCTGAAGAGAAGACAAGACTTTTGTCCTAGCAAAAACAGATGTTATGGGCTTAGCCAAACTGTGAACATCAGAACACTTTTTGACGGTTTCATTTTGTACCAAATTATTAATGTGAAAGCCCTTGACATTAAAATGGACCATTTATTGTAACAATTGATTGGTTAGAAATAAAGTTATATGCTATTTTTAGTTACTATGTCCTTATGCGACAAGACTTTTGTCAGGCACTGTATATTGGTACAGAAGGAGGAACATGGACAAGGAAAAAAAGAAGAGGAAAAGACTATATATAAATCATGAGCAGCGGTAGTAACAACAATAATAACAATAGTAATTAATTAATCAATTATTTGATCAACTAATCAATTGGCAGGTGTTCCTAATAAACTGGGCTGAGAAATACTTGCACAATCATTAAGAGGAATGTAGTCCCAATCCTGGGGACCAGGAGAAAGGCTTGGGAGTTTGAGACTGGAAAGAGTACTTCTGTATTTAACTATCATCTAAGAATATGAATAATTTCCAAAGACAATAAACCTTTATAAGGAAATACTGAATCGTTGCTGAAGGGCATATTATAAGTGACAATGCAGCAACTTGCACACTCAAAGTAAGTGATATACATCTGCCAAAACACAT
Source organism: Gymnothorax javanicus (assembly GCA_029692085.1). Taxonomy (NCBI): domain Eukaryota; kingdom Metazoa; phylum Chordata; class Actinopteri; order Anguilliformes; family Muraenidae; genus Gymnothorax; species Gymnothorax javanicus. The sequence continues at coordinate 72,066,988 of CM056203.1, forward strand.
GTAAGAGAATGGGAAACATGAATGCATAACATCTGGCTGACGAGGCACGCAGGACGTCATTAATCAAAGGAGACGATATACAGTATCTAAAAGACACAAGTTACTGGATCGGAAGAGGCACGAAAGGGATTCACACGAGGGTTATTACACTACTACCTACTCAGATTTTATAATTCAGCTGTTCTCTTAGCCTTTAGGGTATATGTTATGAACAAAATCCTATTTACTTGTATTGTTCTGGTGGAAAAAGAAGTTTAAATAAATGCATGGTAAATGTTGAGCTAGAACTGACACATTTGTTCACAAAATAATCATAAAAGCAATGATCACATTCAATCCTAATGAATTTTTTTTCTAGTTCCATATTTAGAGTTCTTATCATTGTATGCATGATGAGCTTTTTGACTTAAAATTACCATAAAACATGCAAAATGTAAAAACTAATGTGCAATAATTTATTAGATTGTTCTAAAGCAGGCTGGCACCTCTCCTAGTTCACTCCCAAAAGTACCTCAGATCCAGCCAAGTTTTTTTTTTTTTTTCTTATTCTGTGGTATTCTGCATTGACTCAGACTCAGACTCAGATGACTTTATTTATTGTCCACAAATACTATTTGTACCGTGACACTATAAAATGCATGTCCATTGTTACAAGGTTTAAAAGACATGCGTGTAAAACCTTAAGAATTAAATCTGACTATCTACTTAAATATACACTGTTTTGAATTGATTTGCAGGCATGCTGGGCCAAAAGGGCAAAAATTTTTGCCGCTCTCCGAACACTTTTGTACTGCACAGTAGCACTGCTCTCTGCTTTCTCCAGTAGCCGGAGGGGGTGTACCTGCTTTGTATTCTCCGCACAGCAGCTGCACGATCTTTGGTTAGCATGCTCTGGAAAAGCCTAGCGTGTGCCACATTGACCCTTCGCCCACTGGGACCCTTAGTTATCCTTGTCAATCCATTACCACAGTCTCCTGGGAAATCTTTTGCCTCTAATACTGCGATTCAGATGCATTGCCATCCGTCTGTCGGCTGGTTTTGCATCTTACCAAGTCCGTATCATCTCTGATTCTATGCTGAGATGTCAGAGGGGCATTAGATGGTAATTATTTTTGAGGCGATAGCTTCTCTTTCAGCCTGATGTTCTATGTCATTTTCTCTGAGCTACAGGGAGTTTCTTTTTATCTGAAATTTTTTTTTTCCCCCCATGAAACATTTTTCCATGAACCATAAATGTATTGAGTCTGTCTGCATAATGGGCACTTTTAAAAGACTGAGTGCATCTATATTATATGTGGATACTTGCATAGTTTTATTTAAATATAAATTTTGCATTCAGATGGGGGCTTTTTGTATGTGCTTCCCATTGTTCCGCATTGATCTATGTGTTTTTTTTCCGCTCCCGTTTTAGCAATCACTTTCTTTTTTATGACCACATGTATAATGCATGTAAGCTCTACATGTAATAAGACCTAGAAGCCTCCAGCGTGTTTTCAAGGCGAAGCCACACTGGTTTCATTTCATTAAGGGGCTGAATGCCTCTAGGAACAACAGCTCAAGCCTGTTTTCCTGACCTTTGCTCTTGTCAAATCAGTACATATTGTTTGCCTAAAATTGTTTGTGTACAATTTCCCATAATACAAATGCATAGGCGTGAAACTTAGAAATTGCACTTATCCAACCCCCCATACAAACTGAACTGTCACTTTGCAGTCATGCTCTGATAAATAGAATTTATGCTCTCTCAATCCTGAAGATTAAAAATAGTGAATTTAAAAAAATTGGGACTTTTCCCCCTGTCACTGGACATCCAGACAAGCAAAAAGCACATTTGACCAATTTACAAGTGTTTAGGAAAATTCTGCTGTAACTTGTTATTTGAAAGATGCTTTGATTTTTTTTTTAATTTTTTTTTTTTTTTATGAAATGCTAGTCTCCTCCCCAAACTTGAGCTGTGTCAGATCATTGTTCTCTGCTTTTATACCAAGTTTTGATTGGAATCATTACACAATCATCTATTACATGAATTTCATTTAGAATATTGCTCTCTGTTGACTGCATGGGAAATCCATGTCCTGATATAATATGAACTTAGCAACCTACATATGAGGCAAAGAATGAGAAGATTGGTATGGTGTTTTTTTTATTTTTAAAATTAATTTTTAATTTTTAAAATTTTTTTTATTGGACTAATCATTGAGTAATTTTTCTGCCAGGGTCTGGTGATTGGCCTATTACAAATTACAGATGACTAAAACATTGTTTAGGATGATGTTATACTTTGTCTTAGCAAAACAGGGGTTATCATTTATGTAATTTTAATAACCAGAAGATGCAGGGAAGATTTGTGGCTTAATAACTCTGAGGTTTATAACACTGAGGAAAACAAAGGAAGGCAGTGAAATGTTACTAGAGGCTCTTTTTAAATAGCTTGTTGATACATTTTGTTTGTTTGTTTGTTTGTTTGTTTAATTTGCTTTATATAAAACCTGACTTAAAATAATTTGAACTGAAGCTTGTATGTGAAGCTGCTTCGGAGCAGCAGCCTTGTGACTAAAGATGTCAGAGCTTCTTTCTGGCATGCTGTAAAGGTCATTGTTTGAAGTAGATCTTAATGATTAATGTATAAAAGTTAGGCACGTTTGCTCCACCTTCTAAATGCCAAAAGCTTTGAACCCAAATCAGAGAATTTAAACCGAGTGCAACTTTCAGCTTAACGGTAAGCAACGGCCTCTGTTTGTCATCTGTCTCACTGCAGTTCAGATCTAACTTAGGAACTCTGTCTCATGCGTGGGAACCATAGCGACAGCTAAAACGAGAGGGGAAGGGCAGTGATGAGAGAGTCCAGGCGAGAGCAGCCCAGGGAATTGGGTGGCGGTTGTCAAGGCTTTCACTGATCCGTGTCAAAATCCCTGCCGACTAATCCATAAACAGAGGAACCCAATGCTCAGTTGCGTTCTCAGAGTCCCTGTGTTTGTACCTTCCAGGAACCATCGCTGGTCCTTGCATTTGGAGGATGGTGAGAAAAGCAGGGATTGTAATAATCCCAGTGGTGGAGACTGATGTTATTCACATTGTTTTTTTTTTTTTTTTTTTACTATTGTATTGATTAATTTATTAATTTGCTTGCAAAACAAATGTTTGCATCACAGAGTCAAACGGTCTTTGTGTGCATCAAAGTGTTAAGTGATCTTTGCATGCAAAGTATATGCAACCAAATATTCATGATAATTACAGCCCTGTTTTCAAAAATGTTGTGAAGCTGTGCAAAATTAAAAAACAGAATACAATGATTTGCAAATCATTTAAACTCTATTTAGTTGAAAATGGCCAAAAGATAATGGCCCTCATTTATCAAACGTGCGTACACCAAAAAAATGAGTGTACGTCAAATCTCCCGCAAGGATCGGCATTTATCAACCTGAACGTGAGCGAACGGTCCGCAAAAATCTCACGCCAGGTCTGAGCAGGTGTTCGCAGATTTGAAACCAGCGAACAACACGAGGAACGAGTGCAGCTGTCAAAATGAGTAATAAACCATATGCAGCGATGCGGACGTCATGCTGTTGTTGCTCTTATTAGTAAAATTAGTCAATAAGCTAAATAGGCTAAATTAATAAATGAATGAATAAATAAATAAATAAATAAATAAGACACCTGTGTTGAGAAATTAATCAAACTTATATTTTGAGACAGCCTGCTTGTCAGGCCAGACGGCTGACAATAACAATCAATTTGATTAAGCGCAATGCGTGGCTTGGCAGATATGCACTGTGGAATGTCAGATGCTCATCCAGTCAGATATATGCTGAACAACAAAAGAAACACAAATTAATTAAAGGCAGACTGGAAAATAAGTTTGCGCATAATTTAGACAATCAAATTTATTACTAGCGCGTGCATATTTACACTCATTTCATCAAACTTTTCTTTATTTTGCAGTCACTTTGACTGAGTAACCACAAGAGTACATTAACTAACTAGCTAACTTGCGTTTCTTTTGTTGCTCAGAATATATAGGCCTACGGATACTTTGACCGTGATAACATTTTGACAATGGCAGATCTACTGTTGTTAGAGGAATAAGCTTCTGTCCAACGTGAGAGGAACTTTCGGCACGGAGAAGATCTCCTCCTGGAAAGTGACGAGTGGCTACGCGCTTTGCGTGGCACCCAATAAGGCAGAGGCTATTCGCCCCGCAGCGGTTCAGCGCGAAAGATCAAAGAGCAGGGCGGATTATAAAATGAAATCTGCTATTTGCCCCGCAGTTGGGCCAATAAGAGAAGTGCTTTCCTTATCCGTTCCACTGCGGTGCGTATAGCAGAACTGCTTCTCTTGTCGACCTCGTTGTAGGGCAGATAGCCGATCCCTTTCCCCCAATTCATCCCACTGCAGGGCGAATAGCCACTTCCACCCAGGCAAATATCATGGAGTAATAGCCTGCTAATAAAAGTACTATGAAGAGTGATCTCTGCAGACTGTATTTTAACAATTACCCTCATGCAGCTCCGATCGAGGCGGTGGGGACTCATCCGTCTCTCCACCGCCTCGTATTCCCACGATGGAGGGGGAGCCCTGCTTCTCGAACGGTGACAGCTGGAGGTTCGAGTCTGGTTGGCCTCCACCGGTCCATGCGCTGCTGCACCTGAGCGCCGCAACCACTGATTTATATAGAATTCTATATAGATCAGTGGCTGCAACCCGTTTTTTTGGTGGCGATCTTAAAATCGGACCAATTTTAAACCTACATGTAAAGCATTTGGATTGTCAATTATGTAGGCTATATAACATGAAATATCATGGATCTATAAATTAAATTTATTAAGGCCAATGTTATTCTCACTTATACGTGTGGCCAATGCTGAATTTTTTTCTTGGCCACACTTATAAGTGCGCCAGTTGATGACCATTCCAGTGCCGCTTAGAAAGTACCGCTTAAAATAAGTTTGGCCAAGAAAAAAAAATTAGCTTTGGATACACTTAAAATAAGTGTGGGCAATGGAGAAATGTGCATCTTGGTCACACTTATAAGTGCGTCTAACGCGAATTTCGATCAATTTTTGGGCTTGGACGCACTTAAATAAATGCGAATAGTCACTTCAATTTATTAATGAATTAAATCAAACATCTGCTGCACTCCGGTTTTCCACCCCAACGGTGTTTACCGCAGCAGCAGTAGTTTTCCAAACTGCAGCCTTCTGGGCTCCCTTTATGTCACTCTCAAAGCTTCCAAATAAAATTATTTTGTTTCTCTCCACCTCGGACGTGATAATTTATATTTCCTCAGTGAAGTTCTTTCTTCTTTGCCGTCTTTCGAGAGTCCCTGTCGTGAAGTGGGCAGGACTACGCCTCCCGGAGCATAAATTTACAAGGGCATGTCATGTAAATTCCGATGGTTTCAGCCGCCAGATTTATCAACGCCACGCCAGTTCTACACCGAAATCAGCGACGTGCACACTTTTAGTAAATCAGACGTGACACCAGGCGAACGCTGATATTTACACCAGAATCTACACCAGATCCTACGCAAGTTTGATAAATGAGGGCCAATGTATCAGATGTTGACACAGAGAAATTTTATTGTGGTTTTTTTTTTTTTTTGAAAATTGTGCTCATTTTCAAATTTGATGCCAGCAACACAATTTTAAAAAGTTGTGATGGGGGCATGTTTACCACAGTGTTGCATCATCTCTTTTTTTCAACAACACTTTGAAAGCATTTGAGAACTGAGGAGACTAACTGCTGTAGTTTTGGAACAAAATGTTCTCCCATTCTTGCTTGATGAAGGATTTCAGCTAATCAACACTTTGCAGCCTCCTTTGTCATATTTTTTGTTTCATAATGTGCCAATTGATTTTCAGTGGCTGACAGGTCTGGACTGCAACCAGGCCAGTTTATCACCCAGACAACAAAGCCATGTTGTTGTAATTCATGCAGACTATGGCACTGAAAAGCAGCAAACCTTCCATAAAAAAGACAGTTGGGTTGCGATGGATGTTGCTCCAAAACCTGCATATATCATTCTGCAATTATGTTGCTTTTTACAGATGTACAAGTTGAAGTTACCCATGCCATGTGCTCTAATGTATCCTCATACTACTGTGGATGCTGTCTTTTGAGCTGACCACTGATAACGAGCTGAAAGGTCCTTAGCCTCATTAGCCCGGAGGATGTGGCATCCATGATTTCCAAGAAGAATCTCACATTTTCATTGATCAGACTACAAGACAGTTTTACACGTCACCTCAGATCTTAAATGAGCACCAGCCCAGAGAAGATGACAGCATTTCTTGATATTTTTCATGTATGATTTTATTTTTGAATGGAAGAGTTTAACTTGCATTTCTGGATGCAACGACAAACTGTCTTCACTAACAAAGGTTTTCAGAAGTGCTCCTTTGCCCATGCAATCATTTCAGCCACTGAATCGTATGATAATAAATTGTTTCATTGCTTTCTGACATGGGGGATTTTGTCGATGAAGCGAAGGAGTTTTGAAAACGACTTTATTACTTGTAAGTGATAACACACTAGTGCTGAAAATGGGATGAGTATTTTTGGGTGAAAATTTAGCTAAATACGGGGGAAAAAGACTAGGAGGAAGGGTGTTTTAAAACTATTGTTTATGAGAACACAACTGCAACTAGGACTGCAGCAAAACTTGAGTCTCCAAAATTTTGTCAAAACACGCACGGACATTTCTAAGAGAAAAAAAAAATCTGTAAAATGATAATTTTTAGGTTACAGTATCATGATATTTATTTAGGTGTGTCTGTGGCTTTATTATTTTTCTGGGCTGATGAGGTCTGGTCACAGCACCACAAAACCATAAAAAACATTGAACCTCTTTCTGCCAGGCAAAAAAAAAAAAAGAATTACACCTTCAATGGTGTTACTCAATTTGGGTAATATTTTCAGTCATTTTGACTACTTGAGAGCAATTTGCTGAGTGTCACTTTTCAGAGGAGTCCATGACTATGCCTGCAGTCAAAGTAGTTGAAGGACAGTATGCACTTTAGTTTGGGTGGGAAGTTGTTCAAAATTGACAGACTGTAAGGGGTCAAGTTGGCCTTTAATCATGGGTGGCAGGGTGTGGGGGGAGGAGTTTTGTTATTTTATGTCTTCCAGAAAATTCAGCTTTAGGCAGCCCAAGTACACAGTGCAAGGTAACCTCATTTTACAGGTTAATAAGAGACTTAGGACTGGACTATTAATAGATGTGGTGGAATTCACATTTAAGAACTTCATCGCTATCTCTCTGCTCATTTCCCAGCAGAGGACACTTTCAATGCCTTTCTCTCTCTCTCTCTTTCTTTTACTTTCTAATGCAAGGCAATTACCATATGCCCTGAATATTGAAACATTAATTCTGGGTGCATTGATGTCAATGCTGTGCATACTGCTATGTAATGACATGCACGTTTTCATCGCACATGTCATCTTAATGCCTGAAATATTTTGTATGAAAGATGTATGTGTGAACACCCTTGCTTAGCTTTTTTAATGCAGTCATACAAGCGCAGAGAGAGAATTTTATCCCATTATGCGCCACATTTGGGTCAGTCCAACCAGGGGAATAGCCCTGTTCTTGTATTGACATGTGACACTGAAGGAAGAGCCTGCCTTACCAGGGCCAGGAAAATGTGTGCCTGACCTTTTAGCCTTGTCATTTAGAGAGATGAATAGCACAGTGTCACTCTGGCTTACTATACCTACTTCCCAACGTGATTTGCAGCTTCTTGAACTGAATCAAGCCTCTGCATCCTCACTAATCAAATCTAAAGGGAACCAGATGCACTAAAGAAAAGAAACTCCTGGATAATTGGGTGCGGCCAAATGAATGTTTGTGCAGAGATCCTGTACAGCACATGTTTCCCTCCATCTCTCATCTGTAACAATCACAGAAAAACAGTCTTAGAGCACCAGGCTGAACACTGAGGTTACAGACTCCAGGCCCAGAACATTTACAAGGACAGCCTCTCTATAAAGATGTTTGGGTAGGAAGATGAAAATAAGCATTTCTAGATTCAATTAACTGGCAGTACTGGAAGTGTTAATTAAATCTGCGGAAAAAAAAAAAAGGCTCCCTGCAAGTCTGTCGGCATTAGCCCTGCGTGAGCAATGATGAATCTCCTAGTGAAGAGGTTCAGAACAGCTGGAGAGGAACAGTTTGTTGGCAGGTGTGAAGTGGGTGAAGGGAAATGCAGGGGGTGCACTTTGGTTGGAAAGTAAGGGCAAAGGATACTGCTCTGACATTATAATATAGCGGAAAATTTTTGGGGAAAAATTTGATTTTCCTCCGTTCCATTTGCCTGCTTTTGTTGAGAATGGATATTTTTGGTCAAACACAAGGAAAGGAGGAACTATGAAAAAAAATCCACTCCATCGCTGTAAGATTTTTAGGGTTAATCAAAATTTTATCTCCAAATCAAATATGTCCTCTGTCAGTGTTGAATTAACACTGAACGTTTTACTGCTAAACAAGTGATTCATTTTGCGTTGTTCCAGTAGCTCTCCACAGAATTTCTTTGTCATATTTCTGAAACATTGCCTGAAGACCTCAGATTGGCTGATGTCTGTGGTTATTTTTTCATTTGTTCCTTTGTCAAATTATGAAACAAGCTTCCATTGGGTTGCTGTAGAATAAGGGACATAATTTCACTTTTAAGTGTGTGCATGTGTGTTTGTATGTGTATGTTAGTGTGTGTGTGTGTGTGTGTGTGTGTGTGTGGTGGTGGTGGTGGGGGAAACAATGGTATATCTATTGAAACTGATTAAGGGTGAGGTGGAATTACTAGCTTTTGTATAAAAAGCCCCCCCCCCCCATCTATTTAGAGGTGACATCCTTGTGTAAAAATAGAATACAAAGCATATTTGATATAAGCTTGACTATACCTGAAGCATTCTTAAGTGCAAAATAGTATCATCCAAGTAAAGCCAACTATTTTTTTTTCACCTGGGACCTACTGTACATAAGTCTAAGATTTAGGAGTTTGAGTCAGAAATTGTTTTATAGAATATGGAAATTTTATGAAATTGGATAAATGGCAAGAAAGTTGATGGACTGTAGTAATTATAATAGGCTTATCGACTGTCACTCTTAAAATTCTGAAGTACAGGTCCTTCTATAGCTGCAGGCTTTAAGTACCTTTATGTTTCAGTTGTATTAATTTTCTTCCAATGGCAGTTAGGTGGCCATAGTGGAAAATTGGAAAAATCAGATTGTCTCATCTGTTATCGTGTGACTACAAAGATATGAAAGTTTAGTTTCTGTCAGTTTCAACAATAAATGATTTTTATGGGTGCGGTGATATAGTGCTTTGCTTCATTTTTTTTTTTTTTTGAAGAGTTTTTAAGCTGGGAAGTGAAATGAAAAAAGCTTGCCTTACCGGGTGCACTGCTTTTTGCAATCTGAATATGATTTTAAAGTTACGTGAGCAGATTTTTGAGGAGCTACTGTCAAGAGGCACTTGACATGTTCAGTTGTAAAATGGCTGCCCTTGGTTCAGCGTAATTGAGCCATGACTGTGTGCACGCATACTAAAATGAGACAAATTGGTTCCAGATTCCTATTGACTGGCAACATCACCACTCCAATAACAAACCTTTGAGACTGTGTTGCTCCCTTAAGACTCACCTTCTACTTTAAGGCAGCGCCCATTCTAACTGATGCATCTGTACTGTAATATCCAGAGTGGCTCAGTGAGGAAGTAATTAGCTTATACATTTGCAGTCCCCTCACAAATGTGTTGCCTTTATTGGGTTTTTTTTTTTTTTTTGCCTCATTTGCTATTTTGTGGATTATGCTGGGCACTGCTCTTTTTGCCCCGTAAAGCATCTCTGAGACTGTCAGTGACATGCGCTATACAAATATCATTGAATTTAATTAACCAATTTTTATACCTTAATATGGCATAATTCAACGGTCATTGTTTTGAGAGTATTGAAATAATGAGGCAAATCTGCATGCGCAGTGCAATGTGATGACCATAGGCTGTTATTTATTATTTTTTAACATGAATTGTTTTTCTTGGTGTCTTTATGATGCTGCATGCTTGCATGTCACCATTCTCAATATGCTCGGGAAATGTTCCGTGGTTTACCATAACGATAATGGTGCATATAAGATTAAATATGATAATAATTTTGACAAACTATGAAGTATATTAATTTAACAGTAAAAACTAAAAATCCTTGCTAGGATTAATGAAGAAGGAAATTTTCCGTTTAAAATGGCTCCTAACTAGTCTGTGTTCTGACAACATATGCATTCAGTTCAAACATTACAGGCATTTTCGACATGGTGTTGATCATTAAGTTTAACATGCAAAACGACTGAATAACACATGACTACCGTCCCTGCAGGGTCTAGTAGCAACACAGCGCTATAATAACAACGGTTAGTTTTGGTTTCTAGCCCTTCGGAAATCCGCACTTAAGTCGGAAGTTCAATTGGGCCCCTTTTACTTCAGCACTATGGACAGTTCCTGGAGCCATCCTCAAAGGGTCAATCATTATCTTTCTGTCACCTTTTAATGACATGTTTCATTCCCAGAATCTGGGCAGTTCATCGACACATCATTAATAATGTTACGTGTACAAACAGGTTTAAACGTCAGTTGAAAAGAAAAATATCATACATAGGCCTATAGGTTGTTTATTAACGCAACAGCAGCCGTGGCAGCCCAAGTAAAAAACTCTCAAGTTTGAAACTATGGTTTAGTGTTTTATTGGATGTTGGCCGGCCTACTTAGAATTTACTGAGTGACAGTATTATGAAATAATGATAAATGTTATGAAAGAAAATTCCACAATTCTAATAAATCCTCTACCTGCCCACGAAAGCATCATGACTTCATTAATACGCTCATTGCTCGTACTTGTCCGCACTTTTATTCGCTGTAGTCCACGAGACGTGTCGTTTTAATGCCCTATCGCATGGAGAAGTGTGCCAGATAATCATTTTCGAATGCAATCGCTCGATGAATTCCGTTGCCATGTAAAATATGTTGCTTGCTTGTTGTTAAACGTTCAGCACACTATGTTTGGATGACTGTTTTGGTTGAATTAAGTTAAATTAGAGAACAAATTATCCTCGTTCCCTGAATTTCGTTAGAATTATTTTAAAGATTTTTAATTGTAGGCTATTTGGAAGACATTTCCTGTCACCAAACAAGGCTGACAACTGTTCCCATTTAAAACGAGTAAGCGACAGCAGGCGTCACAATAAAAGACGTGTAAAATGTAAACGAAGTTATTTTTTAAAATATCTCTCTGTCGATATAAACATTTTCCCATGGTCTCGCATGCGAACAAAGACAAAGGTAATTCAATGTGATTTTTACTGTGTCAATAATCAAGTACAGTTTTCTTTGTCTTAGTTTGCATTTCAGACCATGGGAAAGATATTTCCATTGTCTCTGCATTCTGCCTCGAATGCAGCCTTAGACAAAGGCAATTCAAGTATGGCAATAATGAAGATGATCCACATCATCCCCTCCTCACGGTTATGAGGGATTCATACCTTTGGTAGGCCTACAAAGGTTTAGAAAGAAAGTAGTTATTCTCCTATATTCTGAACCGATTGCCTTTTGTATTTAAAGAGGGAGCGCCTACAGGGTGGCGACCAAGTCATCGGCGGTGACGCGCGTCTGGGGTCTATGTTTATGTCTGTTTGGGTTCCGATTGGGCGAGGGGTAGAAAAGTGGCTGGCATTTGCGCTCCGTGGGCGGGAGTAGGCATGTTTATAAACCCCCGTGCGCGCGCCGTGGGCGGGAATACTAGATTGAGAAACTGAAGACAGAAAAGGAGGAGAGGAGGGAGAGAGAGGACGCGCAGCGGCGGTGGCGGCGGCGGCTGACTGGAGCTAGTTGGAGGAGGCACGGCTCCCCCTGCCCCTCCATACCAGCACCTGCATGGAGGACCACCTCAGCCTCCTGCACTCGCCTCCGCCTTCCTCTGCCAAGCACCGAGGCAACAACCTTGTGAACCACGGCTATACCGAGACCGACCAGGAAATCATGACAGTTGTTGCTTGCGATAACATGTTGGAGGAGTCGGCGGCGCTCCCCGGGCTCCAGTCTTTAGAGCGCTACGAGCCGGACCACGAGTGCTGCGAGAGGGTGGTCATCAATATTTCCGGCTTACGCTTCGAGACTCAGCTCAAAACTCTGTCTCAGTTCCCCGAGACTTTGCTTGGGGACCCCAAAAAGAGGATGCGCTACTTTGACCCACTGAGAAACGAGTACTTCTTTGATAGAAACCGTCCAAGCTTCGATGCGATCTTATACTACTATCAATCAGGGGGGCGTATCCGGAGACCTGTTAACGTCCCCATTGATATTTTCTCTGAGGAGATACGGTTTTATGAACTCGGGGAAGAGGCAATGGAAAAATTCCGGGAGGACGAAGGGTTCATCAAAGAAGAAGAACGACCTTTACCAATCAATGAATTTCAAAGGCAAGTGTGGCTGTTATTTGAATACCCTGAGAGTTCTGGTCCGGCAAGGGGAATCGCCATTGTCTCGGTGCTTGTAATTTTGATTTCCATCGTGATATTCTGTCTGGAAACTTTGCCCGAATTCCGGGATGACAGAGATCCAATAACTGTAGCGCCCATTATAAACGGAACAGCACCTTATCTCACGAGTCCTTTTTCAGACCCTTTCTTTGTGGTGGAGACACTCTGCATAATATGGTTCTCTTTTGAACTATTGGTCAGGTTTTTTGCCTGCCCAAGCAAAGCCACGTTTTCGAAAAATATAATGAACATTATCGACATTGTGGCCATCATTCCTTACTTTATTACGCTCGGGACTGAGCTCGCGGAGCGGCAAGGCAACGGGCAACAGGCGATGTCCTTGGCCATTCTGCGCGTGATCAGGCTCGTGAGGGTTTTTCGTATTTTCAAGCTCTCACGGCACTCCAAAGGGCTCCAGATTTTAGGACAGACTCTGAAAGCCAGTATGCGGGAGCTGGGACTTTTGATATTTTTCCTTTTCATTGGGGTTATTCTTTTCTCCAGTGCTGTCTACTTTGCCGAAGCTGACGACCCCGAATCGGGCTTCAACAGCATCCCCGATGCGTTCTGGTGGGCAGTAGTCACCATGACGACAGTCGGTTATGGAGACATGCACCCTGTAACTATAGGGGGTAAAATTGTTGGGTCCCTGTGTGCGATCGCTGGCGTGTTAACCATTGCTCTGCCAGTGCCCGTAATTGTTTCTAATTTTAACTACTTCTACCACAGAGAGACTGAGGGGGAAGAGCAGGCACAATACTTGCACGTTGGCAGCTGTCAGCCCTTGTCTTCAACGGAGGAGCTGAAAAAGACACGTAGCACGTCTTCCCTCAGCAAATCGGAATACATGGTGATAGAGGAAGGAATCAACAGTGCTTTCAAACAGCCCAACTTCACCGCACAAAATAATCAGAACTGCGTGAACATCAAAAAGATTTTCACAGATGTGTAACCGTTAGTGAAGCGATATAAATATTACGACTATAACTCTACCAATTATAATCGTGACGTGTCAGTCTTGTGTGGAAGCAACGCCGTAGGTGTTTAAGTGTTTCCTTTGAGTCCGTGAACTGCCGAGTTCCTTCCATTCGCTCTTGAGCGGTAGATTTTTTGTTGCTCTGCTGAGGTTTAATTAAGTGAAATAGCACTCATCCGCTGTTGTATTGGACATCTTTCAGTTTAAGTCAATAGCGATGCTTGCTTTCAGTGTTAATTGATTCTGCTGGTTGCGTGGAAGTTTATTTACTACGTGAAGTGTCTTCATAAAATTATATAGTCAGAAATTTCTATCTATCGCAAGCAACGACATATGGCTTCAGAAACTTGAAAAGATGCTTTATGAATACAACCAAATATTGTTCATATAGGTGGGCATATATACTATTTTTAAAAACATGTTATCATGTTTTACGACGACAGTGTAATGTATTCAATCTATTTCGGCAGTTGAATCGCGTGTAAGCAGCAATAGTGCTCCTGTAGCCTTCGAAGGACACAATAGGAAAGAATAGCTTTTTCATGGGATATGAAAAAGACATCTGCCATTCATAAAAGCAACGTTTCGTGTATACTCATTGTGCGATACGATCAATTTTGTCCGGTCATTCTTTTTTTTTTTTTTTTTTTGGAGTCGCTGCAGAAATATAATCAGAATCACTTCTGATCGTTTTTGTGCAAGAAGTGTCTGTGTTTCAAAATCAGCGTGGCCTTCTGGAGATCCCAAGTTTAATAATCATCGCAATCACAAGACGAGGACAAATACATGATGTTTGCAATTCTTTTATCGGAACAAAAAAAAAAGGATATCAGAGCGAGCACGCGCTTTCCCGTGGATGCTTCTAATCCCGCCTAGAGTGATGCAGTCTCCATGACGACCACAGTTTCCTGGGTAACCCCTCTAATGTTGCCATGGTATCTGTGTCCCTCCCTTTCTCTCTCCCTCTTTCCCCTGTTTCCACAGTAACCTTCCAGATTGCTCAGATGGCCCTGACCTGAAAATCTTATCTGCAAAGGCTAGTCAAAAAGCACTGTAATAACTGAAAATGGTGTGCATGACACACAGACTTCTAATAGACTGTTGGCACAAAATTTGCATTTACTATCCAGATAATTCTGGACATACATGACAACCGTGCATATAATATAGTACAGTTAGTGCAAGAAGTAAAATGGTTGATAAGTCTGCCACCAAAGTCTGATGCCAATGGGGCATCAATCATAGCAGTGGACTGAAATTCCTGTAATAAACTGAAGTAAAGTTACAGTGGAGTGAATGGCACGTGGACAGATGTGATAAATGTGTGCTCCCAGATGAGACGGCTGAGCTCACGCTGGGGCGGTGGCAGGCGAGCGACAGAGGAGGGGGGCTGGTGCGGACGCTGGGAGTTGTGAATGGAGCTGATGCAGACCATGCTGTACAAGCTGCATTCACAAGAGGCTGCTCTACACCGCCAAATGGGAGAGGTGGGTACGGCTGTGAGGATGTGACCGAGAGCACGCTGACACTTGCGTCAGCGCCAACTGTCAAATGTCACCTATACCTCTCCTCTTCTTTATTTCACATTTAGCTGATGTGCTTGGCTGGTGAGGGCATGACCAAAGGGTTGCGTGCAAAGGGGATTGAACAATAAGTTTGCAGTCGCTGTTTTTGCATGCAGTGTATAACTTAGGAAGTGATATAATTGGATACCTCGGGGGGCATGGCTTAAGTGGTGATGTCACTCCATGTTGCTCTTCTCATAGCAATGTGTTCTGAGGATTCTGTGTCTTTGCAGATGATTCGAGAAAAGCAGCGAAAGGAAAAATGGATTTGGCCCCAAATAGTCTGGAGGATTACATGAAGATTTAAAAATTATGTTTTTGGTCTAATGCAAATATAGAAATAGGCCTCACTGTCATCAGATCTTCCACTTTTTCATTCTCTGCACCTAATGATTAAATGTGCATTTATTAAAAAAAAAAAAAAATCCCCATATTTATTGATACTCGTATTCTTAAACTGTGAGACGTATCTTGGATATTTATGGTAGAGCACTTTAAAAATATATCTATATGTACTTGCTCATGAAGTAAAAAAAAAAAAAACGTATGATTTAATAGCGTGGTCTGAGGGCTGCTTAAATAATAAACAGCAATCAGTGGTTATTGTTATAAATTGCATTCATTATTAATTTATCAGATGCTTTTATGGCTTGGCAGTACATCAAATTGTATTCAAACTGTAATTGAGAAGAGCGATGGACCACAGCACTGCAGCTATAGAATAGGACTTAGCTCACAGTGAATTGTTAAGTTAATGTAGGCTGTTGGTATATAATCGCACATATGCTGCAGCAGAACAAAGGTATGTAAATCCCTCTGTCGGAGTTCATTGGACATTTTGTTCCCCGAGAAGGAGTGAAATCTCGCTCAAAACGTTAAGATGTGGGATCACAAATGTGTTTTTGGAATACTGTTAGCTGAAACCTCTAATCCTGATGTAACAATCAGTCCTGGCAATTGCAGGCGCTGATTTAGAATTCTGAAAAGGAAACATTAAAAAACTCGGTAACACTTTACAATAAGGGTACAACAATCAACATTAGTTAATACAGTAATAAGCATTTACTAACTGGTAATTAACATTTAACTAAGGCACCTGGTAATCATTTACAAATGATGTTCACATCAACTAAGGTATTAATTAATACATTATGGTTTAATAGTTTGAAGTGCTACATGGGGGATACTTAAGGGATGTTTTCAAATTCAAAATAAAGGAAGCACAGAAAATTAATAAGTGTTCAATTATGGTTTCGTAATGCTTATTCGGCTATCTAACGCATTAGTTACCCTCTAATTAACTGATAGTTAATGAACTAATGTTAATTAATATTACTTGTTGTGCCCCTATTGTAAAGTGTTACCAAAGTGTGGGTCAAAGTAGCGCATCCTTTAGTTGTCGCCTGCATTCTTGCTGTTCCTGCAGAATTGTTGGGAGCAGTGCATCATTGTGAGGTAATGGTAATAGATTTGGCACCTTTTTAAGGTAGCAAGAATACATGTATATGTGTAGCATCTCATTAGGGTAACAGTCACATGCGTACATGCCTGGCAACTTGTTTGGGTAATGGTAATATGAATACAAGTGTACCACCTTGTTAGGGTAAAAATCACATTTTATGTGTGCACGTGTGGCACCTTTCTGGGGTAACAGTATCTTGCGGCCAAGTAGGCGTTCACTTGGGCTACCCAACTCAGTCACATGATCTCTCGTCGTGCGTAGCATCGTTTTCATGAAGTGATACCCAAACGCCTCTGGGTATTTTCCATTCTCAACATGGTCCATAAATGGATAGACAAAATGGTAGACCTAGAATTGAGCTACCTTACAGGTAGCCCGAGTAGTATGCGTATAAATGTTGCACTTTTTTAAGGTCATGGTAAGAGGTGCCACACCTGTATGCATATTACTGTTACCTAAGCAAGGTGACACACCTTTACAAGTATGATTTTTACCCTAAGATGTTACACATGCACAAGTATTACTGCTACCTTCACAAAATGTCCTAACAAGACGCTACACATGTACAACTACTACTGCTAACTTCACAAAGTGTCACACGTATCATTCTCCACTCAGATTATGTTTTGTTATGTTAATATGTGGTACCTCATTACGGTAATGGTAGACTGTGTGGCACCTTGCTAGAGTAATGGTAATATGTGAACATTTGCTGCTATTTGTTTGGGTAATGATAATGTGTACATGCTTAGTGCCTCTTTAGGGTCATTGTAATGTGTGTACATTCGTGGCACCTTGTTAGGGTAATGGTTATGCATTCATGTGTGGCACCTTATTAGGGTAATTGTTATATGTGTACATTTGTGGCACTCCACTAAGGTAATGGTAATATCTGTGTATTAGTGGCACCTTGCTAGTGTAATAGTACCAAGAGTACATTTGGGGCACCTTGTCGAGGGAACAGTAATTTGTGTCCTTGCTTGGTTTGTCATTCGGGATAATGGTTATATTTGCACATCTGTGATGCCTTGTAAGGGTAGCGGTAATATATGTGCCGGTGTGACACCTCATTTCGATAATGGAGATATGTGCCCGTGTGCAGCTCCTCGTTCGGGCGATGTTGTGCTTCTGCAGAGAGCGGGGAGGGTCAGGCTTTGTCTGCTGTGACCGTATCCAGGTCCCCACCCAGTAGAACTGCTGGCATAAGAGAAGCATGTGTTTTATAAATTTCTACCATAATGGAGTCCCGACTCCTGACTGAAGGGACTGCAGTGTACGCCTGCACTCAGAGCAGTGGCTGGAGCGATCGTATCAGGCTGTGCTCCTTCACGATCTCTCAGACACAGGCATACGTTCGATTGGTTGCTTTTGCGCTGTGGGAGAGGGGCCAGTGTAATCCTGTTCGACCGACCGAGGCAGACAGGAGTGAAGGGTTTTGACCTTACCTCGTTTCCCTTGTCAAAACATCCCTGTCGGGAAGTGATCTCATTTCAACAGGAAAAATCAAAATGCTTTCCCCCCCGACTCACACGCACCAGATTACAGCGCACCCTGTTACCAGAAATGCTGCGTTTTCATTTGCAAATTTTTTTTTCCTGTGGTTAATCCCTTGGTTACAGGTTTTTAGGATTTTCTGTCACCGAAATTAGCATCCTTCCAGACTGTTCCACTTCTCTCTCACCTTCAGCTGACTTTGACTCAAGACTATTTAGTGCCAAGTGCTGCCCTCTTCTGGCACTTTGTATATTACACGTCTATCTGTTATCTAACCTGTTTGTTCGTAGTCACGCTGGGGCTGCAGTTTATATGAGCTTGCATAGGGGGAGAGGCAGGAGTACACGTTTGGTGGTTTTTCAGTCCATCAGAGGGCAGACACAGACGCACAGTCATACAGACAGCAGCCGCTATCAGTTGCTTCACCTGTTTATCGCCGGGCTGAGGAGTACACCTGAGTGCCTGGAGAGACACTACTCAGACAAGAGGGCTGTAAAGATCCAGGCTGAGATTCACAAGCCAAATATTGTAATGTATGCATGTATATTTACACAGTGTCCTTGTAGAGTTCCTGCTGCTCTAAATTTGGTATCCATGTTTAATATTTAATAGTAGGGCCCCCTGTCCACATTGTAAGAATATAAAAATAAACAAGAGCGCTAGTGCTGCCAATATTGTTTGAGGAGGAAGGCCTCTATTCAGAGTGAGAGTGTTAGCTCAACGCTAAACTCACAGTATCACTCTAGAAATTGATTGCAGCGATGGATTGCAATGGCTATAGAGTATCAGTGATGTGATGAATTTGCTGGTGTGATTTAGGGTTTTAGGCATAGTGAGGCTGAGTGGTCTGTGCAGAGATTGTATGCTGGAGGAGCTCAGCTCTACGAATGTTATTTATAGGTTTTGGGACAGAATCACTGACAAGCCTCTGCTCTGTAGGGATTTCCTTTGAAATGCAATGATGGGCCTGGACCCAAAGCATGACCTCTGTCGTGACCTCTCTTGTAGTCCAGTGGACAAATATGCTGCTGATTTATATGGATTTAGGTCTCTCTTATTGAACATGTTATTGGTATTCTGAGTCTTCTAAATTTAGCAGGAGGTGTTAATGAAATTACAGAGCCTCTGCAGCAATGAGCCAGTCATAAATGAGCTAATGAAGAACATAGTGCTTAACAAATGTATTAGCCCACCACCCAATGTAAGGTTTATGCCACAGCTGCCCTGAATTAACAGTATTGGTAATTACCAAAATCATTTTTATGTTTCTGTAATGGTTAATCCACCAGTATGCACAAGCTCTTTAATCAAAATGATATTTTTAATGCTGAAATATAATTATTGTTGTTATCCATAAATTTTCAAATTTACTGTTTTACAAAAAAGTGGAAAAAATAGTTAAGCACATTTCTATTTTTTTTTTTATTATTATTAAAATGCCAAATAAGCGATTTACTTGCATTCCTGAACATAAAAATTAGTTTTAGTGGTTGAATGCATGAATGCAAGCTGTTATCAAGGCCAAAGGAAGCCATGCAAAATATAGATTTTTTGGGGTTTTTTTTTGTGTGAATAAGGACTATTTAGTGGTTTCAGTTTGTTATTTGCCTAGGAAATAACTATAATTTTTCATTTTAAACAAGTTTTTGACAGAATTCTAAAGTATTGGTGTCTTCTCATTTTTTTCATGACAGGTGGTCTAAGAAATTTGTTAAGCACTGTACATGTACACACACACACACACACACACACACACACACAATCTAACATTCTCAAACTCTCATAAACAGCAACGACAGCAACATCAATGCTGTTTTCTGTTTTCTGATGGTGCTGTAACTTTCAGGCTAGTTCTCCACCATGTTATGCTGCTTCTGCTGTCTCTGGCATAGAGAGATGAGGTCATTTTCTGTCACATTATCCACATACTGTGCTCTACTTCCTGATGGTGCTGTGAGTTTGTCATTTCCATTTATCAGTTTCAAATCACTTACTTGCTTACTGTTTCCTATAATTACATGCAGTGAATCAGAAAGTTAGTAAATATGTATACGTAAAATATCAAAATCATGCACTTTCCACACAGTGTGGCCCTACCTGAAAGTACTGTGTGCACAATATGCACTGTCTGTTAAACATGCTGTTCAGAGTGTGTCATTTCTCCTGAGTGTTATTTCCCAACAGCAGAATACTTGTAGGTATGTCTCGGCCCGTGCAACAAAAAACACCTGCCTTTTCTACGATCCTTCAGACTATGATTGGACTGGCTGGGATGTACGGTCGACTTCCTGAAAAGTGTTTCCACAAACGCAATGGCCAAAGCTCAGTAATATACTTTTAGTTCAGGAATTTTTATAGACGGTATTTAGGAAACCTAGCAACCTTTCAATCCAGTGTACTCAACATTAGACTACAAGCAACGGTCGGTAATGAGGTTGGCAGGGGTTAAATGGCCGTAAGTTCATTAGACAGTATGCATTCTGAGAACGCCACAGTTATGAAGCAGCTTCAGACATTACACTTATTCTGTAGCCTCTTGTATTGTCCTTCCCTCAGGCAAAGATACAGCGGATGATGTCATTGCCTTGCTGATTCCTCTCTTCACGTGCTTTGTCACCAGGTGGCACAAGGAGATGATGTCATTGGGTCCTGTGGGAAAGGACTGAGCCCTCAGTATCTGGACTATCCTGGGTCTCCCACCAAAATGGATATAACATGCAGTATCGACCAAGGTACAGCCTGTACATTTCTCTCTACCTAATGTAGTACGTGATTTAAAGTATAGTTTCTGTGTAAAGAGCATTTTCTTCAGTCAGATTGTTTATGCTGAGAGGAACAGAGCTCTTTTCTGACTCGGCCTCAGAGGAGTTGACGCTTCTCTGTTGGGCAGTTTTTTTTTTTTTTTTGTTAAAGAACGACCGTGGTTTAATTAGGATTAGTTGTAATTAGGGTACTGTATCAAGCGTGCATGTCTTATTTAGGCTGCCAATTAGATCAACATACAGTCACAAAAGACTATTTTTAGTCTGTAATTTAGTTTTTTGTTTGTTTTGGAAAAAGGTCATTTTTGACGTAGAAAAAAATTCAGATGACATAATCTCCCATAGCCTGTCGTCTAGGGAGAGGGTTTCAGAATTCAGGAGGGAGGTGACGTATCTGTTGAAACACAGGGGATCAAGCACTTGTAACTACTGACACATTGATTATCTAAGGTGTAGCTTCACTTTTTGAATTTAAGAAGACAAAAATGTTATTTGCATATTTTTTAAAGTGAATATTACAATGCTAAGGGAAAAATAATGGCTGAAAATGCAATACAATGGGTTCTAAAACCCTGAAGTAGAACCCTGAACTATATTCAAAGGGTTATGCTTTCCTAGTTTACAAAACACTTGTAGTGAAGTATATAGTGTTAATGTACAAAATTCAGGGGTCTCACTGTTCCTTGCTTTTGCGGCATTCGCTCGCTCAGAATTTCAGAGAATGCATTCAGTGCTGAAGCACTGGTGTCGAAACAGGCACAACAGTGAACTGAAAACGGTGCCTTTTGAAAAACGGGGCTGGTTTTGATTTCAGAAAGTGGAGCACATGAACCCATGATTTAGGTTCGGGAGTTAGCTGAACGGAACAGGTTTCGCACAGCTGGAGATTTTGACAGACGGCCTTTGCTGATTTGGCGCTTTTGAAACGCTGCGATATGGAAAATGCGTTAACGAAAAGCTCCAATGGACTAACCCACAATAACAGCTTGCTGTTGCCTGTTCCTCCAAATCTAGGACAGTGCGCATAACTTAGGTCGGGCTGGCAGCTGCATTAAGCTCCTCCTTCATGACTACTGCCTCTCCTGGCTCTTATTATGAGTACAGCAGTGCTAGTGAGGCCTTTAATGTTTTACTGCTTAAAATTTTATAAAGAGGCTCTTCTCCATCCTTCACCCCACCAGCACATTTTCCCTCCATTTCGGAAATCAGAGTGTTACAGCAGTGTTCACCTCACTGCACCCAGACCAGTTGCGACACCTCATTAGACATTAGCACTGCATGGCTTTACATGTGTAAAGCCACTTGTATGTGGGTAGTTAGTATGAACACTAACTTATAATTCTGAAGAATGTATGCACAGCCCGTGAATGAGGGCTTCTGTTTTGTCAGCATATTATATTGACTTTTATCTTGACAGGGTGTGTTCAGTTTAGCAGTTCATTTAAGTTCAGCTGGGATCAAAATATACTGTGTTGGTCAGGCGCAGATTAAGCCTTGTCCTAGACTCAGACGAATTCTCAGTACACGTCTCAATTCAGTCTGAATTTACTTTATGTCTGTGACACCAGTCCAAAAGTAATTTGTAATAACGGATTTATGACGCTATCTGAGTTTTAATTTGAAAAATTTAACTGTAAGGCTGTAACTACCTCGCATCTGTAACAAACGCATAGCTACAACAGCTGTTAGAAAGGCCTTCGAATGAGACGCAGACCGGAGCTTCACTGAATAACCTGTATGCATGCTGCACTGTACTTTACAGTCGTCAACCATTGGCCGAGAATGAACTCATACTCATACTGAGTCACGGGATGTGTTTACACTTGTGAGTCAGGATTGAGTTTTAATTTTCGCTCTTACCCCTCTCACTGTCGGCTCGCTTTATGTGTGCATCTTTAAGCCATGGCTTTTGGTAAAAGGTTCTGGGGAAAATATTTATAGAAATGTAAGGCCGGCAATTGATTTGGCTTTGATTTGTGTATGCTTTCTCACCCTCAGCTTTATTGAGGTTAGCTTGCGGTAGACCCCTGGGACGGCCATGTTTGTTGTGCTCCTGTAATGGCAGTACTGGGTGGTGCTGCAGCTTCTTTGTGTATATATTCCAAACAGGAAACAGGAAGTAAGCCATGATGATGGCACAAGATTATTAGAAAGAATCCCCCCCTCCCAGAGCAGCTCTAACATTTAGCTGTGCAGTTCTGGGATCCTCCATTTTGTGTCTTGTGTACATCTTTTCCTCTTTTAAGGCAGTGTGTCAAACGTACTCCACAGCTTCTCCTGATCATTTTGGTCTTTCAAAAGACCTGTCTAGTCACTAGAAAGAAATGCAAAAAAAAAACAGCTCTATTTTTGGACAATGCATCAACTCTATTTTTTGCGTGTTCTTTTGCATATGCCTGCACGACGGCAGCCTGTTTTTCTTTGAATCACAGCTGCGTTGCTTGGTTCAAAATCATTCTCGGCTAATTCTGTGGTATACTGGAGTGAAGCCATGTGATAATTAGATCTGCACTGTTTTTCTATCTGTTTTTCTTATGATAAAACACAATCTGGGGGAAAGCTGGATTCCTTGCAAGAATGGCTAGGTTAGTCGGGTCCTAACGACGGAAGGAAGCGGTCATATCATCGGGGAAGCTTGTGCTTTTCATATTTGTTTTGAGCTGTGCTTTGATTGGCCTGTTTCAAGTTCAGTCAGGCATAATGCGCTCCAAAAATGTGTTTTTTTTTTTTTTTTTTTTTTCTGGTCAGAGGAAGCTGGCTAATTGTGCAATGAAGTTCTGATAAAAGATGGAGTGGAAATGGGTGGAGCCAGTGCTGACATGCATGGGCATTTCTGCGGTGACGCCCGTGTAATCTAGATAAGGCACCGCTGACAGCTGCTGACTTCTTGAGCCTGCCCCAATCCATTAAAATACTGTCTTTTATTTTGCTACGATAATAAAACTTAACTGCTTGATGAGAACAGGACATTAAGCCCAGCAAAGCACTCAATTTTCCCATCTTTTACACATACCTAACACTGCAGAAACTCCAGGTATCTTTTACTGGGGTTAGTTCTGGTTTAGCCGGAGTGAGCATTGCTGCTAGATTATTTAAGCTTTATGATGCTTGGGTTGATGCTTTTTATGCAAGGCTAAAAGAAAAAAAACGCAAAGTATTGCTAATTTTCATTTTTAAAACAATTATTAGAAACCAATGCAAATTTATGTCAATGGGCTCTAAATTTGTAGACCAGGCGCAGGCGCGGCAAATGGGGGGTGCGCCGCACCAACGGGGTGTGTCCAGGCGTATGTTGCAATTTCGTGCCTGGCGTAGCCTGGCGCAAGTACTCCTCTGTCCCACCTCGGTCCCTCCTGCCGGCGCAAGTGGCAAAGAGGGAGGAGAGAAGGCGTGTTTGGGTATAACACAGCCGAGTCAAATCTTCACCAATCAAATAAGCTCCTCTCCTCACCTTTAACGTGTTGGAATATAGAAGCCTCTGTCCTAAATCTGCATGATGTGTTAATGTTGCATTTTACTTTGCTGCCTCAGGCATGTTTTCTGCACCGCTTACGTCTATATTAAGCATTACGAATATGAGTTAGCTGGCTAGCTAGGGCATTCGCGAATTATTACCATTAGCGAACTTGAATGGAATTTCAAAACGAAACTACGTCAGATCATTCAAACTTATGAAGTTGGAATGAAATACGACGGTTGCTCTTTTATTTCTTCTGCCTGCATCATTGGGAAGAGAAACGATGGATAGCGTGTTCCTATTATTACACCCTGTTGCTGCTTAAAATTTTGGGATTAACATGCATGGACAACAATGCAAGATACGTTGCACATTTACTTTCAATATGTGATCTTAACTCAGTACGAGATCATAGCAACCAGGCTGTATTCCTTTCCCCCACTGAAAACGATAAAACCTAAGTGACAGTAGCCTAGTATTAAGCCGCTTGCACACTGTACGCGAAACGAATTTTTCGCACGACAGATTGCATTGAACGCAGTGTCTACGTGTCCGAAAGTATGACAGGGTTTTAATGTATCTCCGTGTCCGACAGTCGATTATTGTTTTTTTAATTTCTTTAAATCTACTGAATGTTTTAGATATTAAACGTGAATGTTTTGATAAGAGGGCTCAGTTCTTCAAGATGAGAACTGAGAATTTCAATCAATGTTTCTGTTTAAGCTCTGCTCAATAAAGTGAGTCGACATTGGTGCGGGACAATGTACAATGCCTGTCGGACATTAAATGCAAAATACTCCGTATCTGACAGCCAAAAAAAAAAAAAAAAAAAAAAAGAGGACGATTAGAACAAATTGATAACGAAATAAAGAATAAAAAGAAACATATTAACAACAAACAGAACATCCAATGAACACTGCGATTTATTTATTTGCGGGCCATCTTTTTTGGATGCTCTGTTTGTTGGTGATATATTTTTATTCTTTATTTCGTTATAAATCTGTTCTCATACCAATACTTTTACTTTTTGCTGGCTGCCGGACATGGAGTATTTTGCATTTCGCCTCGGGCAGTCTTGATCGTGCATACGACAATTTATTCACACTGTCAATGGTCATGGAATTGATTTGCTCACTGACTACAAGCACTATGTTATCTCTGGTGTGGAAATAAAGCGTGAATCTGTTCGATCCATCTGACTAATTTTCAAAAGAGAGACCGAATAAAGACTGTTGTCTGTCTTCTACGGAAGAAAACACACGAATAAAAAGACCAAGAAAAGTCGATAGCTATCAATTTGCATTTTGTGAAGGTCGAACACAAACATGGCCAAGTTTGCACGTCTAATAATTCCTGGAATACTCGAAAAATTAGAACTTTTATGACTTTCGGACACGGAGATATATTAAAACCCTGTCCGCCTTTTGCGTCTTTGCATTGACTTTGACTGTAATCAGTCGTTTCGCGTCCAGTGTGCAAGCGGCTTTACTGAGCATAGAACGCAAGCATTATTTATATAGGCAGTTTGTGGTTGGCTGAGAAAGATGTGAAGTCGTTAGTTTCCATCACAGATTCAGCTGCGTTGATTAAGCCAGGTGGAGTTTCCATTACGCGTGCCAACCGCCTTTGATCTGACATCAGGACAATCGATATAGATACTATAATTTATGTCCTGATTCAGATAGTTACATTAAATAGTGGTTGCTGTATTTATTTATTGCATTGAAATGTGTCTGACATTCTGGAAACCTGCCTGCGAGGTTTCGGTGACGTGTGCGCACTGTGCGCCGGTCAGCCAAATTACCACTGCACAGAAAGTAAACCAGGTTGGAGCTGGCGAGCTTTCTGCGCAACTTCAGCGAAGATTTTTTCTACAAAATTGTCACTGCGTCTTGATGAATATTTGACACCTCCCCCTACTACGCCGCCACACCCATCTCGGCGCACGTCCGTCTACCAAATTGCCAAAGTGGCTGCGCACGGTGTTGCACCGCACGAAATTACCACTGCGCGGGCTGCACCGGACGAAATTACCACTGCGTGGGCTGCGCCACACTACGCCACGCTGCGCCACCCTGCGCTGCGCCAAGAAATTAGAGCCCATTGAAATAATTTAATAAAATATGGATACACTATATAATGTATAACAACACAGTTAAATGATTTTAGAATAATATTCTTAATGTTGCAAAGGTTTTAAGCAAAAGCAATACACACAGTAATGTCACTAGTGGGATGAAAGGTGATGATTCTCAGAGCTAAAGGGGCCTCACAAAACCATAGTACTATAAGGAGCCGATTCTATCGGGGGCTATTCTTTCAGGGGCTCATGATTCCTGGCCACACTGCTGAACGCATGAGCACACATGAAACACTAGCAGATTTAGGGCACACACTTTGTCCGGACATTCTCAGACAAAAGGACATGCACAGACACTGAACTTGGATGAACACAGCATGAGATGAGTGATACTGGACTTGGGCGCATTCAAGCAGGTACAGGAAATGAGCAGTTTGAGGACATACTTGAGTACAGCAGATACAGGACATGCTCAAGTACAGCAGATGAGGAGGTGCAGAGAGAAATTAGAGACTGTTCAAAGAATGAAAACAAAAACAGGAAATGAACGCAATTTTGGGATGAATGTAACTTGTAACGGGAACAAAAGCAATTTCAGTTGCTCCAGAGTGAAAATGCTATCTTCAATTTTAGATAATCTGTAAATAGCATTTATTGTTCCAATCATCTTTTCTTGAAATGTTATCGACGATGAATTTTCAAAGGAAAATCTTTTCTGGAAGTGATTAACTTAAGTGATTAAATTTGCATGGCTCGTAGGCTAACGTCAGATTTTATAAGCCTGCATAGCCATCTCCCAGGCCCTGCATTCTATAGTGAGGTGGTAAGGTGGATTATCTATCCAACTTTAGCTGTCCTTACCTTAACCAAATTATATAAATTATTGAAACAGTGTGTGAAATATCCTACCAGAGTCACTTAGAAAATATTGTCAGAGTCATGCCATTGCCAGCAATGCAGAACTGTTAGGCTAGTAACGGAAAAACTTCATATCAACTGAGTTTTGATTTAAGCAACATTAGCTAGCTTTGCTGTCCTTTGGTAGTAATCTGACCAATAACAGTTTACTGTCATAATAATTCTGTTTGTAAGTACTACAGCTGGCTAACAATAGATAGCTAGTTATTAATCCTCAGTAATCCACTAACTTTAGCTAGCTTACATTTTACCCAAGTTATGATCTTGAATGAATTACCTTACATTAGAAAGTCAAACTTCTTGTCCAGAGGTGATTTTTACCCAGAAGAAATACTTCAATTGTGCAGCGTTATTAGTATGCTAAGCATTTGGGCCGAAGAGCTGTAACGTTATCTCTGTATAATACAGCCTGATAATGTGTCAGTATATATGATGGTGTGGAGAACTCACTTTTGAATTTTGGTCATCAAGACCCATTTTGCAATCACTGGTCACATATTTATTGATATCAAACACATTCTCAAACTCAATGGAATAACTTAGATTCAGCAGGTAGACTTTATATCTGTGATAGACAGAAAATATGAACAAATATCAAAGCCACCAAAGTCAATTGCAAAAACAATGCCAGCTTTGGTACGGGAAGTTGTTCACTGCAAGACTGGTAGTGATAAGATAGCTTTAATGTTCTCAAGGTCAACCGGATGAATGTCAGGAATTTGTAGACGTACAAATTTATTTTCAACAATGCTGTAAAAAAGCATTGATATCTCAAGTACTTCTGTAAAAGTCTAAATTCTATACAGCATTCTTTCAAGTTTAAACTTGTGTTGAGAAATGGGACAGCAAAACAGATAAATGGGACACCTGGTCTCACTTCTCCCCAAGTTTGCTACAGAAACCATGTAGTGACTCATTCATTTACTCCTTACAGAATCATTACATTACTTCGACATATAACCGCCAACACAGGCAGCAACACAATAAATCCACAAGTTATCATTCAGCATTTACAGTTTGGAAGCAAAACACACGAGGAATGGAAAAGACATTTTTAGGGCAAATATTGGATTTTCAGCACTGTAGCAAAAAAACTCAAACTTTTTATTGAAATTTTGAAATATTGATATCACGTGATCTTGACGCTATAGACTCAACTGCTAGATGTCATACCTGTAGAGACTAAAATAAAGTCCCGAGATCGAGTTGCGAGAACTCAAGAATAGGAGCCATTTTTTCTCCATTGTGCAAAATCAAGCTGTTGTGCACAATAGAAACCTTTTGGTTAAAAAAAAAAAAAAAAACTTTTCTCAGAAGGAAAACACTAATTTCAGGAGAAAAACAATGATCCAGCTTGCAATGGTATCGACAAACATAATAGGGGAAAGTGTTTAGATATGAGAAAAGAGAAAACTGAAAAAATAATTAATGAACAGGAGTTGTGTAACACATATCACTCTCTTCTTTAAAAGCACTGTTACATTTTTGGCGGTTTCCCTCTTTGTGGAACTAGGATCCCTTTAAGTACAGTTTTCTCTGTCTTCAATTACAATTACACAGTCATCTGACAGAGAACTTTACAAGCATGTAACGTTAAAGAATAGCTTAACTAGCGAGCTAAAGAGGTTCTGCTGATGAGAAAAGTGGTTGTTCCAAAGAATAAGGCTTTCTGATGGCAAGGTAAAGCGGTATTCTAAATTTAGTGTACTCTTAAACTGATATAGATTTTTTTAGGTGTGCTTAATTAGGTGGCAAAAAATGTTTTGTTCCCAGCCACAGCAGTTCATTACATAATTTCTGTGTCATAATATCCCCGCCTGCTTTTCGAACTGGGGGCATTTTGATTGCCGGTCATCGGTAATGTGATGTGGATAAGTACCTCATACAACTTCACATAAAAAAAGTATGAACTAACCTTTGAAGATAGTAAATGCTTGCTAGTTTCTGCATACCTATTTTCTTCGGTGAAAAATGACAGACAATAATCAAAACAAACCACAGAACTGGCTGAATCGCATCTTATAACATTGGCTAACTGGAAATGTGAGTCTCTGTCACCGCTCTGATGTACTGTAGCTAATCTTGGCAAGCAACATTGTAGACTACCATATATAGTCAAATATGGGAAATGCTTTAATTTGATTCATTTAATTCAGTTTGGTCAATCACAGAGAAAACGTGTCCTCGCCGCCAATCAAAATCAATGGCGAGAGAGGGACAAGCCTAACAAAGAGACAA
Organism: Gymnothorax javanicus; assembly: GCA_029692085.1. Taxonomy (NCBI): domain Eukaryota; kingdom Metazoa; phylum Chordata; class Actinopteri; order Anguilliformes; family Muraenidae; genus Gymnothorax; species Gymnothorax javanicus. The sequence continues at coordinate 72,096,460 of CM056203.1, forward strand.
TGACAAGGTTAGTCTCCATTCTTCACAACAAACTTCTAGTAGCCCATATTTTAGTTCTTTCTGGATCAGCCGGGAATCTGTGCATTTTAGGCCTTTCTCCGGCTTTTTCCTGAACCCAAAGGGACAGCAACCCATCTTGTCAATGAATTTTGAATACTTATCTTCAAAATTATGAGCTCATTCACGTATTAACGCATTCACTTTGAGACAGCGCCTGATAGCGCAATGGAAACATAATGGCTCCATATGGTGCCGTGTGCCATTTTTTATGTTGCAACTCTCTTTATCCAGGAACTCTAGAATAAAAGAATATGCATCCACAGTTGTACACATAGTGATGCAATGGTTCTCCCAGCTTGGCCAAGCGAGTACACACCATCGGAAGATACGAACACAATTGTGATCTCAGTGACCAGAGAGGATATCAATTGTTGATTTTAAATTTTTTTTTTTCCTCTCATTTGTTTGGAATGTGGAGAGTGAGTTCCGTGGGAGGGGCTGTCCGGTGATGTGCTGGAGGTAAATCTTGTGCATCATTCATCAAGCCTTGTGCAAAGCTGCAAATATTCATTGTTTCTTTCTAACACTTATTTATTTTATCTTATTGCTATATAAATATTTTTGTAAAGGTGAAATCATTTTAAAAAGAATGTTAATAAATGTTCTTCTATAACATTCAAACCAGTTATAAATAGAGGTGAGGACTTTGACCACTGGAGTGGAATGCAAAAATAACGGTTCTCCTCTGAAGGAACCAAAATCAGAAACTTCAGCTTTAAATCCCCGGGTGCAGAACGTGAGTAGGTAAAGGACATACGCAGGTACAGCAGATGAGCAGCTACAAGACGTCCTGTGAAAGGAGATGAGCAGGTAGAGGGCATTATCCGGTACTGGAGATGGGTAGCTACAGGAAATGTGCTGGTGCTGGAGATGAGGAGGTACAGGACATCTCCTGTGATCTTGAAAAACCTAGTGAATTTATCAGTAGCAAAGATTCTTGCAACTGAACAGAAACCTTTGGATTCTGGACTTTTTCTAACCGGAAGAAATTATAGAAACCTGATTTTGAAAGTTCAAATAACACTAATAGCTATTGTATTAAGATTTTCAGCACTCTTAACCCTTAAATGCCCCCTGTGACAAATTTGTCACACGATTTTGGGGGTTGTCAAAACCACTGACCCCACATAAATTTTGCAACCTAATGCCCCTAGTGACATATTTAGACCATCAGTGCTGCCATCTGATGCATAAAAGTGGAACTGACACTACACTGGCTGCACCAGATAACCTTTCCAATATGGCCGCCCCCATGGTGGAATCCACACGATAGATCAACACCCATTCATCACTGGAGAAAGTAGACAAACAGGTAAGCTAATGAAAAATAAGCTATGCCTGATACTTCAGCTATATGTCAACTGTTTTATCATTCAAGTCATTTTAGCAATAAGGTCCCCGAAATGCCCATTGTGACATATATGTCACAAAACTAAAATGAGGTCAGAGGTCACCAAAAATTAAAAATTGCTATTGGATTGTAATTAGCCCCTCCCCAGGACATATTAACAGAATACATAGATTTTTCTTTCAACTTTTACTATAGTTGGGCATTTAAGGGTTAATTACCGCAAATGAGGGTCAAACTCAGTTTCTCCCAAAGGTGACAAATGTACTAGGTTTTTCCAGATCACAGGAGACATGTACTGATTCAAGACGTGCAAGAAAAGCAGGTGAGCAGGTACAGGAGATGAGCAGCTTCTGGACATACATAGGTACAGCAGATGAGCAGGTACAGGAAATGCACAGGTACAGCAGATGAGCTGGTACAGGAAATGCACAGGTACAGCAGATGAGCTGGTACAGGAAATGCACAGGTACAGCAGATGAGCTGGTACAGGAAATGCACAGGTACAGCAGATGAGCTGGTACAGGAAATGCACAGGTACAGCAGATGAGCTGGTACAGGAAATGCACAGGTACAGCAGATGAGCTGGTACAGGGCATGTACAGGTCCAGAGAATGAGCAGGTACAAAACATGAACAGGTGCAGCAGATGGCGTGTAGGATGGGAGCTGATGCTCTGTTGGTCTTTATTACTTCTCCAGGACAGAAGACACTGGAGTTTGGATACTTATCGTGATGATGGACCCAGCATGGCGGTCTCATTTCATCGTCACCTCACCGGAGCCCCACTCCTCAACGGCTGCCCCTCTAGCCACCAGCCCTGCAACAACCATGGAGCATGCCAGACCCTTCCTTGCCCGCCCTCAGAGGGGAGGGGCCTCCAGCTACGGACCAATCGATAGCCTTTCCCTCCCGCCTCCCTGCCCTCCATGTCCCTGAGAGGGGAACAGGCTGGCCATAGCCTTTCAGGCTCTGCTCCACTCCGGGAAAGCAGCCCAATTAGCACGCCTCCTCTCCTCCTTCAGAAGGACCTCTGCGTGTGCTCTTCTGCACTCCCCCCCAACCTTTTCTGTGACTGGACAGATGCCACGGCCTTCTCCCCCCTCAAAGACCACGTGTACTAACAGCAATGTGAATGTCTTTAATGTCAATGCATAAATGGATTAACACACAACAATATCGGCTTCACTGTATTTTCTGTTATTCCCTTTTCCATTGAGTTATCGCTGGGATCATCGTTAGGGGGTGGAATGGAGGGTGAGAAAGGTACACATAGTGTTTCCTGTGGTCTTAAAACCTGATGATGGGCCGAGCATATCTGTCACCGCCTGATTGATCCCATCGGTTGCTAAGATGGCAGTTTCTGCGAATCAGAAGTCCAATAATGATCTCTTTGTTTTGATTGACTTCTTCTCCCATGTGCTGATTGACTTCTTCACACCGGGCGGAAGAGCTTGATCAGACGGCCTCTCAGGGGAAACTGCTGTTTGAATTGAAGAGCATTTGGAGGTCATTGAGCACGGTTATGCTCGTCGGCTGGGGACTCGCTATCCATGATTTAACATTCAGGGCGGCAGTTTTCTCTCTCTCTCTTTCTCTCTCTCTCCATCCCTTTTTCCCTCTCCCTTTTTCTTTCATTTCCCTGTCCCTCCCTCCCCTGCTCTCTCTCTCTCCATCCCTTTTTCCCTCTCCCTTTTTCTTTCATTTCCTTGTCCCTCCCTCCCCCTCTCTCTCTCTCTCTCTCTCTCTCTCTCTCAAGTCCCTGCAGTGCTATTTGGCAGGGTTGCAGAGTTTTTTTTTTCTTTTTTTGGGTGGGGACTTCAGGTGATTGGTCAGCGAGTGTTGCAGCTGAGTATGAGACTGCAGACCCGATGCCGTCAAGCAAGAAGGACCGATAATGAATGACACTGCAGTATCGAGGAGTCATTCAGCGAACTTAGATTATGGTTAATAGAGCCGCACAGAACGAGCGTCTCGCCAGATGTCACCGCTGAAACATGGCTGCAGCATAAACAGCGTGTGCAGCAAATTTGCTCCATTTTTATTGAGAATGACCTCTATAATACAGGTCTGTCATGGTCATTCAACAGGTCATTTTGGTGTAAATTAAAAGATGAAAAGCTTGAGACTGATCACATTTTGCTTCTGCAAAGCATTTTCTTTGCACAATGGAGTTTTGCTTCAAGCAGTGAACAACACCCCCCGCCCCAGATAAATCTGAAAGTGACTGAGTCAAGTTGCCCAGCTGCTAAAACTGGCTGATATAAATTACTACTCAATGGCAACATATTGACGTTAAGACATCAAGCCTTGGATTTTTGACTCATTAACCCTAAGAGCACTATAGGTAACTATAGTTGCCCAATGATGTAAGATATCAAAATCAGATGCTGTTGTAAATCTATCATGTGGCAACTTGTTTAAAAGAGTTCCCACAGGGGAGCTCTTTTAAACAAGTTACCGTATGATAGATTTTCAACAGCTCTAGATAATTTCACTTTTTAATTCCTTAAAAATTTATTCAGCGCTCCAAGGTTTAATCTGTTTTCCTGTTGCATTAATCCCAGAGCCAACAGTTACTTGGTGTTCTCCCAAACCTGATGAACTATCTGAGCAATTTCTCTGGCAGACTGTTGCAGCTGGTGAATGGGAAAATGCTGAATTTGTTTTCTCTATGAGTCAGGTGCAGCGCCACAGCATGCGGCCTTACCTATTTTTACTCTCATAATCAGTGAACGCCCTCAAAAGTTTTATGGGAACAATATCTTTGATGACTTTCAGCGCAGATTAACAGATGAACAATGCAGATAGAAGCCTTAGAGAAGTGTGCCATGTTTTTGGATCTGCTGCATTGATTTTTAAACTGCTAGTGCATTGCTAAGCAGTGCATCACCTCTGGTTTTGGGCTTTAGGATAAGGTGGATTAATTAACCGTGGCTGGTGCTAAAAAAAATGACGCATTGTCAGCAGCTTGTCTTAGCATAGGGAGCACCTGAGTCGCACTATTAATTTTATAGACCCATTACATATTCAATACCATATCTACCTCCCTTAGAACAGTCTGTCCCCCTCTAAATTTAGTGCTCCTTTGAAAATTCCACATACAAGTAATCACAAGAATTTTGCAAATAAGCCCTGTCAAATTCAAAAATGGCTGAGTGATACAGATCGATCTCCATTCGGACTAGCTGAAAGTTTGTCTCAAAACTCTGTTTGTAAAACGCAAATCCACAAGCGTAAAATTGGGATCCACAAATGCTCTTTTAATTCATAAATGAAAACTTGATTCACAGATGCCTATATGAAAGCTGTAAATGTTATGAAGATGTTCACAAGTGTGTTTCATTTATTTGTAATTTAATGTATTTGCACATTTTTTTTGTGGAATTTGTGTTTACTGGCACATCCATTTGACATTTAGAAAATATTACTGAGTTTACAAATCTTTTTGTATTTGTGGAAGGTGTTTTTTATTCGCAGATTACACATGTGATTGTCAATGTGTTCACACAAATAATATTGAGACAAATCTATCGCCATAGTGGCTGCACATGATCATTTTTATCCCCCTGGTATGACGTATGGGGGGAAATAGCTATCACCTTGTCTGTCCACACGTATATCCGTCCATGTGTCCGTCGTCCGTGATCATGTTCATTTCCGGATCATATCGAGAACTGTTCAATTTTTTTCAAGAAATTTTTGACAAACAACAAACAAGTACTGGAGTAGTGTCATTTTCTATTTTGTAATTTTTATATTGATATATTCATATATATTGATATATTGACCTCAAGGTGGCGCTTCACCAACTAACTTTACATTTTAGCCTAAAACCTTTGAACTGATGGTCTCAGAAAAAAAAAAAAAAAAATCTTTTTTTTTTCTGGATTCTGTGGGTCCACACAAATCTATCCATAAAGGTCACGTGCATTTGCATATTTGTAGATTTTCCACTATCTTGAATTTTTGTAAAACTTTTCAACTCTATCTCCTACATGATGTGACCGATTGGCTTGAAATTTGATATTCTTCAGACTAAGGTCTTTTGATACTGTATACAAAAAAAATTCCTATGTTAAAAGATGCGGCCACAGCAAGGCATTACATTTTGTGGCTGTGACCACTATTACTAAACTGAGTTCTAACTCTTGAATGCCATGTCCAATCATAACCAAACCCGAGATCTTGATCTACAGGCCAGTAGACTCCTCCAAATTTGGAGGAAGTCCGCCCATTGATGGTGCGATAGCAAAAAAAATAGTCATAACTCCAAAACTATTTGCCCGTTTGAATCAAAAAAACATTATGCTTCATGTTGGTCAAGGGTCCTATGGACATCCGTACCTACAAAATTATTTCACGAACATGATGGCCACCATCAGCCAATCCCATTTCACCATCCCTTTAACTCTCTATGCGAGTGCTTCATCATGAAACTTTTCCAGCTTAGTTAGGATGTGTGAAAGACCAATCAGCATTTGTGGGAATACAGCCTATTGCGATATTGAAATTTTTCTAATTTTGAATTGTGCAAGGACCAGGAGATATGTCATCTGATGGCTCTTGCCACTATTTACGATTACCTACTCTGCACAAGCACAAATGTAATGCAATTTGCATTGTCATACTGTATGTATTCTAAACATTGTATATTCTTACAAATTTGGATACCTGCATGCATCATCTACACTTGCTTACAAATTTTCTACATTAAATAAGGACCCTCACTGTATAGTATGTGAAAATGTGACTCATTCATTGATGAGTTGTCTCTGATGAACCGTGAAGTGAAAAATTAAGCAGCTCTGGAGTTTTCACTGCAGCCGTGCTTACTCCTTTCTCTTGAGTTCTACACCATCTTAAAAGTTTTCAGGTTCAAATCTGGATGAGCACATTACAGTGGCACGAAACATCTGCAAAAATGCTACACTTAACCATTAAGTGCTGAATATATGCACCAAGGACAGGGCAATCTGGACAAAAACATAATTTATCAGTTTGAGATTTTACTTTCCTTGCCTTTTCAGAACTGTATGGACATTAACAGACATTAACAGTTGTCTTTGTGTCCTGCTCACAGCTTCGGTCCAACGAAGAATACGAACATAGAGAATATTGAGGCGGGCCTTCACACTGAGATTGCACAAAGCTTTAATAACGGATCTGTCGCTTACGCAAACGAGTCAATGTTGACAAGATAGGGAAGTGAGACTGTGGTTGATAAGCACCTATCTATGGAAGGGAAGTGCCAATGTTTTCTTTCCAGCCTGCCCTTACCCCACACATGTCATATGTTCTGTTGGCTTCTCACTGCTGATTTCAGAACCCTCTGAAGCCTGTTCTGTGGGCCCTGCATGTGACAGCCTGCCTGATCCATTAGCACTGCCCTCTGTTTGAGCCCCACAGTGGGGCGCTGGAACCGTCTTGGCTTGTAGCCGTTTGGGGCTACCATTGACAAGACCCTGGCAGCAGCACACATTCCATTAAAACAGGAGGTTCATATTGTATATAGTAAGTATAGAGTATATTATACTGTATTTATAGGGGGCCATGTACAAGCTGTGTAGGTACCGATTGATGTTGTATGTTTTCTTAATAATAATAGTCATCATAGTTATCATCATAGTAATCATAATAATGATGCTGATATAATAATAATAATTATTATTATTACCATTATTGAGGGTGAAGATGCAAAGCTGCAAAAGCTCTGTTAGCAGACCCCTCGAATGCTGCTTGCAGCTCTTATTGCACACAAGCACAGTGCCACACATGGGTACAGTTGTGTTGCCCATGTATGTAGGCTGTCAGCTGGGGTAAAGAAGCAAAGTCTTTTATATGTGCAAAAATTGTGACAGAAAATTGGACTATTTTTCAGTCAATATAATGGGCTGCTCTGCAGTGCTCGGCCTCCACATCTCCCCTCCCTCTCGCTGCTTCTCTCTCCCTTTCCCTCGTGCTGTGCTACGTTAGCTCAGCCATGTGCACTGAACTGCATTGTGCTGCCCTGTTCAGATGCTGGTGAATGTACCCACTGGGTGTTTGCCTTTACAGCACAGCTGAGAGCATGGCATTTCCCCATTTCCTGTTTAATGTAGGGAATCACATGGGGCCTATGTTAATGTCAGCGTAGTCACAGGGGTAAGCCGAGGCTATTTTGTGCACATGATGAGGACGTGATTGATATCAGCCTGGGAGCTGAATTTATAAACCAAAAATATAAACAAAACATGACTTTTTCCATGAAAAATTCCAAGCAAGGGTCTGCTGGCCATGTGGCCCTGTCATCATTACTAGTCCATTGCAACAAAATTATTTCTCCTTGTCAAGTCACGCAACCAGTCAATGATTTATCTATTAATCTATTCATTTGCTTGGACTACCTCAGTGAGAGCTATCCATCTGTTTCTCTCATTTTCCCTGCAGCACCAGGCACTGCTCAGTCAGTCATGCTTTAGCGCACTGGAGACGGCCTCTTCTCTATTACAGTATCACACACACACTGTCCTTGTGCACGCACCAGCAAAGCATTAAGATGTTTTTGAGGGCTACTTGATGACTCATTGTCTTTAGGCTCCAGTGTAGTGTTATGATTGGCATCACAGAATCTGGGTTGCTCTGGCACAATCCCATTGGATGCTGGGTTAGCAGTCACTTCACATGACTGAGAGGGTAGAAAGTACAATGTGCCGCTGCCACTCTGCAGTTAATTGGACTGACAGAGAATGCTTGCTTGATACACTCGAGGCACTCTTCTCACAATATCTGGTGTACAGTAGAGTGAAAAACAAAGCGGGAGTGGGTCTAGAGAAGACACTAGTTTGTGCTCTCCAAAAATAACTTCGGAGGGTAAAGCAACAAGTAAAAACTCAAATCGGACATTCCAAAAATAGCATGAAATGTGACTAAATTTTGATTTTAACAATGTCGGCTCAGTCACATGCCTGGAATAGCAGGCATAGCTGAAATGATTTCCATCTGACTTATTGTGTCTGTTGATGCCAGGCTGTGTCACTGCATTTACTGACAGATTCTAGTATTTGAAGCCAAGCCTGGCTGGTGATCAAGTGAGAAACAAAAATAGTCTTTAAATCATGCATATCTTCGCTCGCAGAATAACTTAAAGCCAGTGATGCACAGCAATGAGTCTAAACATAGAGAAAATGGACTGAGGATCGTGAAACATCCCCAGTATGAGTAACCCTTGAAACAGTAATGCTGTTTTGCAGCAGGAAGTGATCAGGATGGGGGAAAATTACAGTTAATAGACCTCTCTTTATTCCTGCCGAAATATGAAGAGTTCGGTTCCAGAACGCAATATATCCATTTTACACATTTTGAGTAAATCAGCTTTTTCTCTGTTGGCACCTATTGCATTTTATATAAAAACACAAACTTTGAACATGAAAAAAATACACCTTATTGTATGAATTTCTAAAAACTGATTTTTTTTTTTTGCACCACTTGTAAGAAGCGCAGGGCTATTGCTCTATGTTATCTCAATTTTTGTGATTTTGGCACTTATTGCATTTTGGAAACAAACTCTTCACACTGTATGTATACATTCCTGACTGAGCTTCTTGTATTACTGATGACAAAATAAACTTACATATTGTTGAAACAAGCAAGGATTTACATGTGAAAATGGATGAATGCCATGTTTTGTTTTTTTTTTTTTAATTTCCTTCCTATGATTGCCTTGTGCATTTTTGCACTTGACCTCTGTGCAATGGGCACCAAAGTGCATTGTGGGTAGACAAGCTGGTTACACCACTCCCCTCGCTCCTTTGTACCCTGACAGGAGGTTTGAGGCTGTAGAGGGACAGCGGTTGGCCGGAGAGAGGGAGGGGATTCGGGGGGATTCCCTGAGATGGAAGGAGGCAGTGAGTCATGAGAGAATCCGGCAGCAATGCTGTGATGGGGGAGGGGTCTGCGCAGACCTGTCAGGTCCGTCAGGTTGAAAGCGGGTGTTTACTCAGGCCTGGGTAGACCCTTGTCCCCCCGCCCCGGGACCTCCGCTTGTGTAATCCCCTAAACATCTAAATGTCTAAATGATGGGAGGGTCGATTCTTTATTTAACACCCTTCCTGCCTGCAGGCTGAAAATGTGACACAGGGAATGTGTCTGTGCTGCTGTTGAACACTATATCCAGTCACCACGCTGGTCACAGCCTGCAGTCCCCTGCTCAGTGTACCCCCCTGAGGGGGCTGGCGAGAGAGCTGTTTTTTTTTTTGGGGGGGGTGAGGTAGAGAAGAAAGCCATTACTACTGGGCACAGTGTAGTGTTCCTCCCTTTCATGATGAATGAAGCCTACACATACGTAAACATACTTCTGTCGCAAAGACACTGAAACACATTAAACCTCACACGCGCGCGCACTCATGCATGTATGACCAGAATAGCAGTCCATAAATAATTACAGAGGGCATGAAATAAGCATTCCTGTGGCTAGCAAACAAAGAAAGGTCATCATCGCTCTTAACCTGGGGTCTGAGGAGGAGTGGGTGGTACAATATGCAAGTCTCCATTCCATCAGAACCACCACCAAAATTTGCCAGCGCCGCAAGGCCTTTTTTTCATAAGATGCGTGTGCACATCATTCAATTTAATTTTCTATTCCAGGATAGAGTCTAGCAATATTTTCCTGAAAGATGAAAGTTGAAACAAGTGAAATTATAAAGTGAAGGCAGCTTAACTGATATTTTGACTTCTTCTGTCTGTTTTAAATAGAAATATTGAATGCCATAGGTGTCATACTATCATGAGCACTAGTTAGTATGTTTGTGCAATTTGTGATTGACATCGTTGGCAATCATGGTCTGAAAAACTATTGAAACCTTATGTAACCATGTTTTTTGGCATTTTAGGTATGATGAAAGCTTTATAAATGGTGGTCTGTAAGTATTTTACTGCAAAACTGAAGAAAAAGATTTATATGGTTCACATTATATGGAGGCAAATAAACAAAAATTATGGCTGACTTTCCCTGCTTTAAAATAATATTAGATGTTTTCTGGTCCAACGTATAGAAATATTGAGCCTAGAGGAGAAACTGTCGCTGTGAAAATTTACTGCAGCGATGTGCATGACTTCTGTGGTTCCTTTCAGATGAATAATCCTATTCTGTATGCAGGGCTTCGCCACTCATGTCCCTACCATGCCGAATTTCCCAGCATGCCTCTGGATGGGGGTGGGTCCCAGCACGAGCAGTGTTTCCCTTCCTGAATGATGTCATCTGCTCGCCGAGGTGTTTCTGCTGGGAGCATTTCCATGGCAACAGCAAGGCGAGGTGACGAGGTGTCGAGGTGCCAGTTTTGTTGTGTAATCATGACAAAAAAAAAAAAAAACCAGTTCCAATTTTGAAAATGTAACGGCTGTTTCTCTGTTTCTCTTTTCTTTCTTTGTGTGTTTGTGTACATTACACAATTATGCTGTCCACTGTACTTCTTACTTAGCATTTTTATGGAAACCGGTGAACATGTGCATCATTTAATTTGTGTGTTTTCATTTCATGTCCAAGCATATTTTATTCCCTTCTTTGTGTACATGTGTACATGCAGGCTAACTGCAGGTTCCTTTTTTTGTGTGAATGTATTGTATGCGTGTGCATACTATGTAGGAGCTTCTGCTTGTAGGTGTTTTTGTGCTGGCATGAGCACCTCAGGATCTTATTTGTGTTTATGTGCTTGCATGTATGTTTCTGTACTGTATGTTCGTGTTTGTGTGCATATGTAAGCGGACCGTGGGAGCTTCGTTGTGCCGATCTGTGTTTGTGTGCATACGGTATGGAAACATGCCATTGATGCTTCTTCGCTTGTGTGCGTGTGTATGCGTTTGTGTCCATGTGAGCATTCAGTAGATGTTACTGGCACCAGCTGGCAGGCCCGTATGCTGCATAGTTTCCAGCAGCAGACCGGGGCTCCGTGACTCGGCTGGGAGTCCCCGAGAGACCACAGCGACACAGGGGCTTATTGACCATGAACAGGAAACACAAACAGGTCTTTGTGCCAGTGGCATTACCTGAGCCGCCGCTGCCGCCGAGGTGGCTGGACCTTTCAACGGCTACACGCGACCACATGATCCGGAGACCTCCCCCCGATAATGCCCCCTGCCATCCTGCAGCTGCCCCCTGTACCCGCCTCGCCCAAATTGCTCCTGGCAGAGGGCACCCCGTCCCATACAAAGAGGGCATTAACACATTCACAGCTGTCCCTCCTCGTTTTTATAGGGAGAGGCGTGACTGGGCAGCATAAGCAGGAGCGAAATATGACAGCCAGAATAGCATGGGAGATGTGGTGGGGGGTGGGGATCAAATCAACCATTGCTGCCATCAAGCTAGGCATTTCAATTAGCGTTAGCAATTAGCACCAGCTCTGCCGACACGCCTACAGCCAGCCAGGCCTCGGGGGATTTCCCTCTTTGCAGTTGCCTTGTTATTTCCCCCCCTCCTTCTCCCTTCTGCTTAAGCAGGAGGACTGTTTGCTGTACTTCTGCGATGCCGTTTTTAGCGGTGGCGTGCTGTCGGAGGAATGAAAGGCCTGCAGTAGCCTTACCATTCGTGCTTGTTTTCTCCTGTCTCTGTTTGCCTGATTAAAATCAAACAATTTATTCGCTAAATACTCCAAACCATGAAGCCCATAAGGAGTGAGAAATGATGATGACAAAAAAAAAGGATTGCCTTTTGACCAAATTTTATATAATCGATGCGGTATTGTAAGGATAGCAATAATCTGACTAATTGCAAAAATTCCAAAACATTCCCACTTTCATCTCTAATTTTAGCATTTTTTTTTAGCAGCGTAATTAATCATAAGATGGCACTTGGTTTCATCAGAATGTTACAAGCATTGGACAGAATACTTCTGAGGAGGAAGAAATCTCAGGCGTATTGATCTATACTGAGCTTCCAGCAGAATGTTTTAATTACAATATGTCTCGTAAGTTAACACGTGCAAATCTATGCTGTTTCATGAGCTAAATAATTTCAGAATCTTTGAAAGATACATAAGTCGTTTTACAGTACCATTCATGTGGATTGAAAAACACCAAGTAACACTCTGAAGCGATGTAAAATAATGCCATCAAAAATAAACTGACTAGTTATTCATCTTGACAGCTGAGCAAATCGATGTTTGGTCGCTAATCAGGCGAAGTTAACTGTAATATGTTAAGTGTAATTAAGCTTTGAAAGGTGAGATTATTGTGGGCCTTTCGTACTGTCGATGGCTTGTCATCGCATTTTAGGGAGGTCAGGCTCCACCTTCGGAGGAGGTCTTTAGCCTTTAAATCGTTGCACACTAAGCCAGGTTTGGAGCGAGGGGTGTGGTGATACTTGCGGTTGTGGGGAGTCAATGTAAACGTTTTTTGTTTTTGTTTTTTAAACAGGGGTTAGGTACAGTAAAACCAGCTATAAGAAATGTTCTGAATATATGCCATATCCTGTATATGTCTTACGTCTGAGTGACAGTGTTACTTTTATGAATGCTCTACATGCCAGTGCTGGCATCCCTTGGGCGTTCTGCCATTTTCCCCTTGTGCCCAAAGCTGAGAGCAGGCACGGTGAGGACACCACAGCTTTGTCACTGTAACAGTACTCTTGTTTTTCAGCACAGCCGGACATAGCTCACGCAAACACACAGTTGGTGAGTATCTGATTTGTGGCTGCAGAGGAAGTACTGCGGTTCGCTCCAATAGTTGTGCGGTCAGTTGAACAGAGGACACCCTCGGCATCATTACATGCTGCTTCAGCGTGCCTCGTGCAATTTCTGATTTGCTCTGTTAAAACGTACCCTCTGCTTACACCAGGACAAAGGGTTTGTCTCACTGAGGGGCACTCCACTCAAGGTGGAAAATGCAGCACTCCATACAAAGAGAAAGCAATTTGGTTTGATTTTGATTTAAAGAGATTGAAAGAGAGAGGGGTTCACACATCACAGCATTCACATTCTAGTGAGTTAAAAAAAAATCTTACAAAGGGAAAACGTGGGACAGGAAGCCATTGTGATTAACGTGTATGTGTAAAGAGGAAATTTTATTTTTTGAAAAACTTTTTGGCTTAAATCACGACAAATGTGGGATCAAAATGGTACTATTTAATGGACCCAACTCGTGTCAAAAATGTTTTTCTGTACGAGGATTTGATATCTCATTTATGCACAGTGAAGCAGGGGCATGAATGTCATCAATACAAGTGTGATTGCTGAGCACGAAAAACACAACCATACAAATCAGGTGTGGTCATAGTTTAATGGAGTACATTTGTTTTATGGACAGTAGATGAGTTATGACTGCTTGTAAAGGTCAGTCTAAGATGGCTGAAACAAAAAGCTATAAGAGCACTGAGTGAAAACACCAGTAAAGGTTCATAGTCACGCCCATTTTTATATTCTATATATTTATTCTTATCTATTTTGACTTCAAAACATGAGGAAAACTTTTATCTCAAGCTAGTGAACTTTGAAAACCTTAATTGATCAAATGACTTTCAGAGCAGTGTTCTCTGAACTCCTGTGCATTGTTGATGCAAAGCCGCAGTCTGTACTGTTTCTTCGCAGAAACCTGACCCAGATCTCCAGCTTGTGGAAAATCAATGGGAGGGAGCTTTGGTGCTTTGAAAGAAAAGTGTTTTGCCTTTAGAAGTCTGAAATGAGGATATTGATGAATTACCATTGCATTAGCATGGGTTTAGTTGCATTTTGTGCACGTGGCACATTTGTTGAATGCTATGTGTTATTCAAAGTGGTCTGAACTTAGGTGACCCTCTTGTCTACATTTTCCCCATTTTCGGCAATCGTGTTACAGTCTAATTCTCTCTGGTCACTCTAGCTTCCCCTCCCCGATACTCACCCACATAAATCATCTTTATCGATTGCTATGAAGCATAGTGCAGATAGCAGCATATTCCATTGTGATTATGGATCGTTGTAAAGCATTTTGCAGATAATAGTGTATTGTAAGGTGATTATGGATGTTATAAAGTATTATGCTGATTATGACTTATTCCATCCATGGTGAATACGGATGGTTATAAAGTATTTTGCAGATTGCCGCATATTCCAAGGTGATTATAGATTGTTATAAAGCATTACAGGGATAACGGCATACTCCAAGGTGATTAAGGATTGTTATAAAGCATTATACAGCTGGCTGCGCACGCATGTTATGCTCATAGCGCTTATTTATGTGCTCGGACCCAAGCTTTGTGCTGATCATATGCATGTACGGGAGGCAGCACTAGTGCTTCGGTGCGCGCTCTTCGTCCGCGACAGTGGCTGCGGAGTCTCTGCTGTACGAGAGACGCCGGGAAGGTCAGGAAGTCTGGGCTGCTGCTGCATTGCAGTGGCTGAGCTGATGCAGGTGTGCAGAACAGCCCTCGGCTCGCCTCGGTATGTCTTCAGCACCTGTCGCTTCCAGGCCAAGGCTTTACCCCATAACTCCAGCACTCCCCTCCCCCCCAAGGGCAATCCTCTGTGGTGGCAGAGAGGGGGAGGGGCACTGTCATGGATTACCCGAGTCATTTTTTTCCCATATCAACCATCCCATCTCGCCTCTCTCGTCCTTTAGGTCCACAAATAACGCGTCCAAAATAGTCTTTAGGTCATTTATAGATTTGCTTCCGACTCCTGCAGGGTTTCAAACCTGGTTTTGCTTGCCTCATATGTAATGGTTTCTTTTTCTGCTAATTTGCATATTGATCAGATATTGGTTCCAATTACGAGGCCATTTTGTTCAGAAATATCAACTGCACATCCACAGATTCATATTAATTATGGATATTTCTTATTGTAGCCCATTATGGCATTGGTTACTGTCATTCCTGCCAGAGGGCTGGGCATGATGTTGTTTGCACTTACCTTAACCTCTGGAGACACAAAGGTAAAACACTGCAACTGGTTTCTCTCCCCTCGGTTTTACCGTTGCCATGACAGTTGTCGAGGTGTTTCCCTGGCTAAGGACACGCCCCTGCCCTTGTGTGACCCAGCAGGAAGGGGAAAGCCACAAGAAGCCATTACTTGGGTCCCTTGGAAGTCTGCTACTGGTGTCCCCGCCTTCAACAACTGCATTATGGGACTGCTGTTCATTGGCCTGACCGCACCTCTCCTCTTCTACCATACTCCACTGTTTACCCTTCTATTCCTCTAGTCATCCATTGTAAACTTCTCTTCTCTTTTTCACTCCATCTTCTCCCCTCTTCTGTCTTTACCACTCCGCTTTTCTCCCATCTCCTCTGCTATTACTCGTCCCTTGCTTCTCTCCCCTCCAATCACCTTCCCTCCTGTCTTTCCAACTCCTGCCTCCTTGGCTCCTTTCCTCTCCTCTCCTCTCTTCTCTTCTCTACTCCCCTCTCCTCTGTTCTTTTTCCCTCACCTCTATAGCCAGCTCTGTTTAGTTCAGATACTCCAGTATCTGCCTCTCCATGTTGTTTTAGCTTTGATGTGGTCTGTTCCCAGGCTCCTGTTCCCCAGGGTGTAATTACCATTGTGCAGTTAGATATGGAAGGGCGGCAGGGCTACCATGGAGAGTAACAGTTTCTTCTGAACCTTTTACACACGTGCACATACCCACTCACTCACTCACTCACACTTACTCTCACGCACACACACACACACACACCCACTCTCTCTCTCTCTCTCTCTCTCTCTCTCTCTCTCATAAAAAACACAAGCTCTATATACAACCCCAATTCCGAAATAGTTGGGATGAAGTGCAAAATGTGAATAAAATCAAAATGCAATGACTTCAGATCACATGAGCCAATATGTTATTTACAATAGAATATAGATAACATTTCAAATGTTGAAACTGAGACATTTTACATTTTTATCCACAAAATGAGCTCATTTCAAACTTCCTAGCTGCAACAGGTCTCAAAAAAGTTGGGACACAGGCAAAAAAGGGCTGAAAAAGCAATTAATGTATAAGAGAATCAGCTGAAAGAACATTTAGCAAGTACTTAAGTTAACTGGCATCAGGTGTGTAACATGATTGGCTATAAAAGGTATGTCTTACAGAGGCTGAGTCTCTCAGAAGTAAAGATGGCCAGTGGCCCTCCATCCCGTGAAGGCTTGCGTAAAAAAAAATTGTGGAATACTTTAAAAACAATGTTCCTCAACGTCAAATTGCAAGGGCTTTGAAGGTCTCATCATCGACAGAGCATAACATCAACAAAAGATTCAGAGAAACTGGAAAAATCTCTGTGCGTAAGGGACAAGACCGAAGACCTTTACTGGATGCCCATGATCTTCAGGCCCTCAGACGCCACTACATCACTCACCAGCATGATTCAATCATTGATATTACTAAATGGGCCCAGGAATACTTAAAGAAACCACTGTCTGTAAACACAGTCCGCTGTGCCATCCACAGATGCCACCTAAAACTCTATCATACAAAAAGGAAGCCATTGTTGAGCATGATACAGAAGCGCTGCCGTGTTCTGTGGGCCAAGGCTCATTTAAAATGGACTGTAGCAAAGTGGCAAAGGGTCCTGTGGTCAGACGAGTCCAAATTTGACATTCTTGTGGGAAATCCTGGGCGCGGTGTCCTCCGGGCTAAAGAGGAGAAAGACCACCCCTCCTGTTATCACCGTTCAGTTCAAAAGCCAGCATCTCTAATGGTATGGGGATGCATTACTGCATACGGTGTGGGACACTTGGATGTTTTAAAAATCACCATGAATGATGAAAGGTATATAAAGGTTTTAGAGCAACATATGCTCCCCTCCAGACGACATCTATTCTAGGGGAGGCCTTTTGTATTTCAGCAGGACAACGCAAAACCACATACTGCAGCTATTACAACAGCATGGCTTCGTAGAAGAAGAGTCCGTGTGCTGAACTGGCCTGCCTGCAGTCCTGATCTTTCACCGATTGATAACATTTTGGGGCATAATTAAACGAGAAGTTTAATTAATGGAATCACGGAACTGCTACTTCCGCTACTTCCGCTACGTTTCACCTCGCTGCCGCCGCTGCTGTTGCCATGATTGTGGATCGTTGTCGATTGCCCTCTGACTACCTGTGAACGGCCTGCTTCGTAGTACCCGACTGGGTTGCTTAGCCTTGCTTGCATCTTTCCACCACGGCAGTGTGTCCTCGCTGGTGAGTAAATCTCCTTTTTGCTTGTCCAGCGGGACTTTAGTTGAAGCCCAGATCGTGAGTTTTACTGCGCGGTTTGTGTTGATACTCGCCGCTTGTGGTGGATGGTTGTTTGTTAGGGCGACTGCTTCCTGGTCGGTGTTTTCTTCGTTGCTGGGTTCGTTTAAAGGAAAGAGCGTGGTGCTTCCACTAAAGAGGAGAGTGCGTCCCGATTTCTGTGTCGGCTGGGTTTGGCGAGATGAAAGCTTATTATTAAACAATCAAAGTTTTCAGTTTCAACATTTGCTATGTTATCTCTGTTCTATTGTGAATAAAATGCTGGCTGGTGTGATTTGAAAGTCATTGCATTTTCATTTTATTAACAATTTACACTTTGTCCCAACTATTTCAGAATTGGGGTTGTGTGTGTGTTTGTATGTATGTGTGTATATATATATATATATATATATATATATACACACACACACACACACACACACACACACACCTCACCCCCACGCATGCACTCACATGCATAGTCTTCATTCCACACACTCATACACATTCACATCCCACCATACACAGTCTGGTACAAAACATTCCAACACACACACACTCACACACACACACACGCACGCACGCACTTTCATGCATGCACATGCACACTTACGCAGGCATGCTCACTCTTATCAGCATTCATGCGTGCATGTACTCGCATATATGCACACATGCAAAGGCATACACAGACACGCGAGTGCATGCACATACAAGGGCTCATTGGCTAATTGCATGAACAGAAGAAAAGATTATATTTAAGAATTGAGGACTGTAATTACGTTGTAGAATATGCATCCCCTCCCCCATAAAGTAATAATTTACAACATCAGGAACATTACAAATATGGGCTGCATTGGCAATGCATGCCTCTAGCTCGCAGTGGTGCGTTAGTACCCTATTATCCCAGGAGTATTATTTGAAATATTGGTGTTTGCATCAGGTTCATCAATAAAGGTGTCCAAAATGGGCATTGAGTGATCTAGAATTCTGCTATTGACTCCTGCTTATTGTAACGTAAGCGGTTTCGCTCGCCTCAACAGCCCCTTAGTATTTCTTTTTTTGATAATTTGCTGATTGATCTGCAAGAACTTTTCCAAACATAAAGGCCTTGGGAAATGTAAACTGTATGCCCAAGAATTTTTGTACAAAATTAATACTTGCTCATCCCATTGTTGAAACAGCAATATACATTTCTGCCATGTTTCCATGGGATTAGTCTGCAAGACCCTTTGCCTCTAGAAGAAAATACTGAACTTGATTTTTCCGTCTCTGGAGTGAAATTGCTTCTTCACCTAAAAATGAAAGAATAAATCAGTAGATCCATCTCTCTGACAGCAGCATCCAGGAAACTGACCATTTTAAACCAATTACTTTTCATTTGTCTGAAACACATTGAGAAAACATTCATCTATCTTATGGCTTTGGTTTAAAATTGTCTGTTGAAGATTATCGGGTATCTGAAAATTCAATATAGGCATCAACAAAGTTAAGTTTTTTGAAACACAAAAAGTTACGAATTGCGTAAAGGGGGATAAAATTGCAGGATCGACAAGGAACCTCGGGGACACGTTTAGAAAGAGGAGGTCGAGGAGAAATGGAAGACTGCTTGCAGAACCTGTTGTACCTAATAATTTGCTCACTAATAATCTATTAATTTGGCTAACTGGAAGACACACCAGGGAGGTAAACTAGAATTTTGAGTAAGAGGTTAGAGTTACCCTTACTAGTTAAACGATCCAGTCCCAACTGAGACAAAACCCACAACCTATATGTGCAGGATAATCAGTCGCTACAGCTGATCACACCAATAATAATAATAAGGGAATAACAAGCAAATCAATTGATTAAGAGGAAAAACCTGCTAGACTGCTGGAAAAGGTGAAGACCCAATGGAGTTGATGCGCGTTGTGACAGAAAAGAAATTATGATTTGCTTTTTGGCTCATTTTCTTCCTGTAAACTCAACTAACCATTGCACTCCATAATGCATAACTCACTGTTATACCCCTTACTGTTACTAATGTTACGTAAAGGGGTATTCCATCCAAAGCAAGATTTGGGCTTGTTCCCATCAATTTTTTGAACTTACAAACTCCTATTGACAGTTTTAAAAACCATCCTTTTGACATAGAGTTATGGTAGGTTGATATACACTACCAGTCAAAGGTTTTTGCACACCCAAATATTTTCTGTAATTGTTACAATTTTTTATATTTTGTTCTTGTGTAATAGTCTCATATTAGTTGTATAACATAAAGGTAGGAAAACTGAAGCCCAATGTATAAACCATGTATATAACAAAACAAATTAAGAAAAACCAGGATCAGTCATTTTGTCAATGTTTAAGCAGATCAGTAATGATGGTCTAATTCAGTGCTTCTCAAACCTCTCCTGGAGGACCACCTGTCCTACATGTGTTAGATCTCTCCCTGCTCCAGCACAGGTGATTCAAATGATCTACTCATTATCAAGCAGCTTCAGGGGGTTGATCATTTCAATCATCTGTGCTGGATTCCTTGAGGATTTTCTTCTTGTAAATTTATTATTTGCAATAAACCAGTATTGGGTTTCAGTGATTTCTTTGTTGTAAACATACATTTAAGATAAAGACTTGACAAGGCCTTAGGGTGTGCAAAAACTTTTGACCGGTAGTGTATGTTAGCTTGTTAGCAGCTTTTATGCAACCAGACGGCCTCGAATAGCATGTTGACATGTCGTCGTGTATGAAAAGATGAAACTGGCATTTTAAGCAAACAAATTACAAAGTAAACCATATTTACACATGCAAAGTCCATTATTTACCTATTAAGGCCTTTAACATAAATTTCAAAAATACTGGAAGCTCTCTTGATTTGACTTGCCAGAGCCACAGCCTGAACAGGCCATATGCACAAATACGAATCTGGCTCAAGCTTTGGGCTCAATCAGGCAATGAACCCAAATCGTGTTTTGAGTGGAGAACCCCTTTAACCCAATTGCTTTTAGAAAAAAAACCGACATGACAAAAGACTTATGGGCAATATGTAAAATATCAGCTTTGTTGGTCATCCCACGAAAGGGCTGCTACCAGAGGACCTAGTGACTGCATTCTGTTTCTGAGTTATTTTTGCAGGAATACTGTGTCCTTTTGCGTCTGTCACTGCAGAGTTGAAAGGGACTTCAAATGAGGACGTACCGCAGAGCCTCGCAGGCCTGAAACTCAAACGTAGCATTTTTTAACGAAACACTAAAATATTATTAAGTGAGCGACAAGGAAGGTGAAATCACACGTCTCATGGCGTTTTGTCTGCCTCTGCGGTTTGCGCAAAGAATGAGGTAGTTGATCACCTTCAAGGTGAGGGGGCTTAGGAGGGTCTGGTGGCCAACGGGAGGGCAGTCCGATGCGGGCTGCTAGCGGAGTGTTACATAGAGGTCATTTGGACTGCTGTGCTGGGGAGTGATGCAGTGTTGTAAAGACTTCTTTAAAATGTTACTGCCAGTCTCTGTGCTTCCCAGTGCTTTGTGTTTTACTCTCTCGAGTGAACAAGTGCTAGAGCATTAGCAGGCTGCTATGCGACTGCAGTATAGTTTTCCTCTTCAACCCATTGAAGAATAGTCCATTTCTTTGCCTTGAGAAGCTCATGGGTTACCTCTGCAGTCTGTTTTGAGTCGTTATCCACCGGAAGTGAGAAGAGCCATCAGTTTTGCAGCATTCGGCTGAACATGAACTGATAATATAGCCCAATACACTTCAGAATTCATCCTGCTAATTCTATCAACAGTCAGTAAACACCAGTGACCCAGTTCCAGTGGTGGCTTTACATGCCCATGCCATAACACTGCTTGCACCATATTTGCCAGAGGATATGGAATGCTTTGGATCACGAGCCAATCTTTTCCTACTCCAGCCTCGTCTTTTCCCATCATTCTGCTACGAGTTTAACATTGTCTTATCTGTCCAAAGAATCTTGTTCCAGAACTTTTCAGGCTTTTTAATACGTGTTTTCTGGCAAAGTCTTATCTGGCCTCTCTTTTCTGTTCCTGTTTGCTCCTTGTGGTAAACCCTCTGTACTTACATTCATGGGGTGTCTCTTGATTGTAGACGTTGAAAATGATATGCCTACCTCCTCAAGAGTGTTCGTGACCCGACTTGATGTTCTGAGGGGGTTTTTCTACACTAAGGAAAGAATTCTGTGATCATCCACCTTAGTCGTCTTCCATAGTCTTTCAAGTTTTTTGGTGTTGCTGAGCTCTCCAGTGCGTTCCTTCTTTTTATGAATGTGCTAAACTTTTGATTTGGCCAGTCCTAAAGTTTCTGGTTTCTGTCCAATAGTTTTGTCTTTCTTAGTTTTTGCGGCCTAATGATGGCCTCCTTCTCCTGCATTGACAACTCTTTGGACCGCCTATTGAGAGTTCCAACGAGCAGCTACCAAATGCAAGTTCAACTCTTGGAACAAACTACAGACCTTTTATCTGCTTCTTTAGGAATGAAATAAAGAGGCAACTGGCCACACCTGGTAATGAAACTGACTGCCAGTCAGTCGTCCAATTAACTTCAAGCCCTGAAAGTGGAGCACTATGCACAAAAATGGCTGTAATTTCTTAATTTGAGATTTATTTGAAACCCGCTGAATTTAAATCTGAAAGTCTGTACTTTAATCAAATCTTGATGGTTTTGCTTCAAATGCATTATGGTGGTGTACAGAGGCAAAATTGTATACAGTACTCCCATACCTAACTGTAGATTGAAATGTGAGGACATCAAAATGACATTCAACATATTCTTCAAGCTTATAAAAGCAAAGTGAAGCTATCCTGGCCATACTTTTTAATCACAGACTGCTTTAAAGCTTGACCTCGTTCCTTCCAAAATTGAAAGACTTTGGTACATTATATTCACTTCCACCTTAAATCTGTACACGTGCCCAGTGTTGTTGGTTCCTGGCCTTGGAAAGAGTAGACGTTTTCCCAGCCAAATCAATATCAGCATCCCTTCTATGACAGATTGAATATATGTAGTCTCTGTACTTTCTTCAATGCCTGTTGGCTTGGCCAAACAGGCTGTCCAGGAACGACCCAAAATCAATACCATCTGGCTGCTACATATACACCTCCACTCTGAAATTACACCTCCAATAAAAGAGGAACAATACACTTCAGTAGTAATTAAACAGAACACAGTAATGCCAAGTGAATTGTTTCCAAGTTTCCCCATTAGCCCAGTCTTAATAATGGGACTTCTGGCTCATAAATAATGTGTTGGCCATCCTGGGTACTGGGAAAGTCCATTAAAACACAAGAGCTGAGCTCAGACTGGCCGAAAGACAGACCCAGAACACAACCTTTGCGGAGGATGTGGAACAGGACAGGTAATGAAGTAACGCTGTATAACTGTATATTTCGCACATTTTCATTGGATTACTTTTTCCATGGTAAATTCAAATTTGTATTTTAAGTCATTATAACTATAGTTAATGACTGAGTCTCCCATCATGCAACAGGGCCAAAGCACTTGCAGACCTTTGCGGCTGAATATGTGTCCCTCTTCCTGTATAGAAAGGCTTTGATCATTATTACAATGCTGCAAGCCTCCTCGAGGAAAGCTCAGTATTGGACAAAACCAGACAGACGGACTTACAGTCACAGAAGCAATAGTGCTCAATAATATGTTTAGAAAAACTTTGTGTAATGCAATCAGTTCTGGAACCCAAAGCTTTCCAAGAACACCAAAGCCAAGTGTGAGACAGAAACTGGGCTCTTGCAGGCCACAATGCTGGGATAGAGTGAAATGGATGAGGGAAATTTTCCTCTTCTGCTTGATTTAACAGGTTTGTTTTGTGCCAGTGGTTCTAAGAAGAGAGAGAGAGAGAGAGAGAGAGAGAGAGAGAGAGAGAGAGATTTGTGGACTGGTCTATTTTTCTCCCTGTGCCAACCTTGATCACCACTGGACTGGAATATCAGCAGGGAAAGGAACATCCCACTCATTTCAATGCCTCAGTTCTGTTGCATGGTTATGAGATTGTTTCAGAGGTTGCAGTTGTCTAGCACATCACAATAAAATAAATTATCAATGAATAAGTAAATAAATAAATACTCAAAATTTCACTACAATTTGAAACCTAACACCTCAAATGAAAATTGACATTTGAATTAATTTATTTTGGGAAAAAAAAAACAAACTAAATATTTTAATTGGATAAGCCTAAAGAATTCTAATAATGTCTTACATATACATGTTTAGGTTTTTTTTTCATTCTGGTAAAAATAGAACATTAGGTGGGTGAAAGCTTAATAATTTGTTGGACTGAAGACAAACTGAAGAATTTATTATTTAATGACCCGATTTGACACTTTTAGTCTGAGGATGCAATCTTCATATGCATAATTTGCAGATGCTTTTTTTTTTCTTTTCTTTTCTTTTCTTTTTTTACATCAGCTGATGCTACTTTGGAAATGGATGAGGTATCACTTGGCTAAAAGTAATTCATTGGCACACTGCCTTTTTTATGAGGTATTACAGGACTGAGTTATACAGTCGGAATGCCAAGTAAAACTCAAATGATTAAAAAAAAACTAAGAGGCATAACAACACACGGGAAAAATATAAAAATGTTACAAGCGTATGGAATACAGAATAATGAGCGATTACATCCATTGAAATATTACTTCCATAAATAATACTACATTTTGTTCTGATTTTAAAGGCTGCTACCAACGTTTTTATCCTTAAAATTACGCATAGGCAATTTGCTTCCTCTTTCATTGTCGGTTTGCTCTGGTTTGTTTCTTAAACGGTTAGTTTGAAGAGCCTACTAATACCCCATGGTTATCCATCCCCAGGCAAAACTGAAAACTGGTTTTCTATGCGTCGACGCGGTCCCTTTAAATTGCCCACGCTGTACAGAGGTAAGGAGTGGTACAGTGCGGAGGGAACCGAGCTTACCAGTTTCATGTAGGCTAGTCTCTTTGTATGCAGAGCAATGCTCGACTGCAGACTTGACAGTAAGGTTTAGGCTAACAATCTGCGGGGAGATACGGAAAGGAGAAAAACACAGAGTTTGAAATCAAAGTCCGAACATAAGCTACACAAGTAAGGGCACAAAGAAGCCTGCTTCCAAAATATAATTTTTTTTTTTTTTTAAATGGAGTCTGGGACTGAGATTTTTTAAATATTGTAGGTTGCCTATTCTGGTCGATTTTTATGCATGTCAATTTTATCCAAAAATTAAGCTGTATGATTCTAATGCTTTGTTTGTCAGTAGATGCTGTATGCATGGCTACTGTCGCCTGTTATCCAACCAGCACATGCAGAAAAATAGTCTTGGTTTGAGAGTGTCACTGACGCCTTTCGTGTTATAGGTTTGCTAATAATACATTGCAAGGCTTGTAATGAGGAAAATCTTTTCGCACGAAATCGACGAGGCATGGACAATTCTGGTGGCGGTTCTGTAGTCAGCATGAACTTGGCTGTGGAAATGGGAAATCACGAAAATACCTTGATGGAAATTGCGAAAATATCAGGAAACATTGCTACCTGTAGGTTTACAAATTAAAGCAGGCCAAAAGAAAATTTGTTTAGTGTTATGCGTTCGGCTCATTCCATCATTTTTAAACAATAATGGGCTAAAAACACTGTAAACGAGTTACTTAACCCGTTCAGAGCCTCGTTATTACAGTCCGCAATGTATATTCAGGTCTTAAGTTTCTAAGTACAGTGATTATAAATCAATACAATAAGCAACGCCTCCACGCAACATGCCTTCCTTATTTTTTGCAGATATCAGACAGAGTACAGTGAGGACTACCTCCGCTGCTGTTGGTTGAAGACAACGTCATATCTCCTAAGGACACTGGGGGCGTCAGATTTTGCTGATCTTAGCATCTTTGGACCATTTTTGTGTACAGGTTCATGAAAATACCAAGCGTGCGCATATAAACTTGTATTTTTTCCTGAAAACTAGCTGCTGTGTTGTTTTCTTCTTCTCTCTCTTCAATACGACCATATTGTTGAATCAAGGCTAACGAAGGGTGGGGGGAAGGAGTCACCCGCATCCCTCATAGACTCTCCCCCTCCCCCCCACCACCTCCCCCCAACCCCCATCCCCAACTCGGTAGTTGCGGGGGAGCTAATGGTTGCTGCATAGCAGTACCTGCAATGAATGACTGTCGAGAGGCTGTATGGACCGCGGTATCTGCGACCGATGTCCGGGACTTCGGAGTTTTTATCTCCGACACTGATGTTTTTCTGAGAGCGAGCAGACATTCCCCGGGGGCACTCAGCCAACATCACTGGCTTTAGGTAAAGGTGACACGTTGCTAGCAGGTGAGATGCCTTTTTTTGCTGTTGCCCTTATATTTCAGAAAATTAGCGCTAACTTAATTTCCACAGAGTTGACTGTTTGCAGTCAGCCTAGTAATTTCGTCTTTCAGATCTTCTCCGGACGCCAATACTAATATTAGCGGCTGCTGATTTGCACTGCGGAAGAATCAGTGTTGTGTTCATTTCTGATAAGTGAACGGAATTAGAGATTGCTGTTTCGACCTCGCAGAATTGGCTATATATGTGGAAAGTGATATCATATGATGGTTACAGTTATTTATTAAATCGATACATTTAATGGTAAAAGTTTGAATACAAGTTGAATATAGATGGATGCAGCCATATGTGCTGACATAAATACAGTTACAGTTGAAAACACCGTGGTTTTAGCGGATGCGAATTATATATCGAAGTTATTACATTGATGGATATGACTCGTTTGTGTAGAGTGGTGTGATACTTTGCGGATTAAGTGGTTGTATATTTAGTTTATCTTAATGATGCTACTCAAACGTATTACACTGCAGTTTAATATTTCATATGAAGCTCCTGAATATTTTAATGGCTATTTGACTGCAGTCATCTTAGCAAGCCCAGATATTTGGACCGATATATTCCCAAAATGTGTTTTTCAAATTTATTAGATTAATCTGTATTCATGACAGTATGAAGCATTTCCTGTGATTCTGGGGTCATGCATCATATGACGCTCTTGACAATGCAACTTTGAAGCCGTATGCAAGTGCAGAACAATACGCCTTATGTACTATAGCTTTGGCCTTAATGCTGGTGGAATCATATAAATTGATCAACTGATTGACGCAAGTGTACTAGGTTGCCTCATGTGTTGAATAGAAAAAGCCCAATACTCTTACCAGTGGATCAGTTTCTTTTTTCATATTCTCCTTGCTTTTTATGTACTTTTCATGATGACTGCTAAGATTTTAATATTTTCAGGAATGTAAAAAAAAAAAACTCACATTTAATAGATTCCGTATGAGTCATGTTGATACTATTTCATGGATCCAGGCTGTCTGGCAGTATTCGTGGCTTTGCTCTCTGGCTTTCTTTTGAGACAAACCTGCATTGCAGACCTCATGCTCACATGTTGTGCGAAATATCTGATAGTAATTGGGCTTAATGCAAAATTGACTTGTAACAAAATCAGAAATTATTCTCTAGTAAATATTGTAATGTTTTTTTTTTTTTTTTTTTGTCTTTGCTTTCTGCCTTCCAGCTGGACCCAGGTGAAAATCCTGTGGTCTTCAGCAGGTTGCCGTGTGGATCCCTTGCCCTCCCCTTCTCAAGCTCGTCTCACTCCCTTCTCTTAGGAAACAGCAGCAGGCTTGGCCAAGCAGTGCAGGCCTCTCCCCCCTCGTCCGGGATGACTGTGGCCACCGGGGACCCCACAGACGAGGCCGCAGCCCCCCCTGGGCTGCCCCAGGACACGTACGACCCCGAGGCTGACCACGAGTGCTGCGAGAGGGTTGTTATCAACATTTCGGGCCTGCGCTTCGAGACACAGCTCAAGACCCTGTCCCAGTTCCCTGAGACCCTGCTGGGGGATCCAAAAAAGAGGATGCGCTACTTTGACCCGTTGAGGAATGAGTACTTCTTTGACAGGAACCGCCCCAGCTTCGACGCGATCCTGTACTACTACCAGTCCGGCGGCAGGCTGCGGCGACCAGTCAATGTGACCTTGGACATATTCTCGGAGGAGATTCGGTTCTACGAGCTGGGCGAAGAGGCCATTGAGATATTTCGGGAGGATGAGGGTTTCATCAAGGAGGAGGAGAGACCACTGCCTGACAACGAGTTCCAGAGGCAGGTGTGGCTGCTCTTTGAGTACCCTGAGAGCTCTGGGCCGGCCAGGATTATTGCTATCATATCCGTGATGGTCATCCTCATCTCTATTGTCAGCTTTTGCCTGGAGACTCTGCCCGTCTTTCGAAATGATGAGGAGGAGATGCATAAGACTTTCCAGCCCTCCTTCAACAACACTGGCAGCTACCAGTCTGCCTACTTTACCGACCCTTTCTTCATCCTAGAGACCCTCTGCATTATCTGGTTCTCGTTTGAGTTCCTGGTGCGCTTCTTTGCGTGCCCCAGCAAGGCAGGTTTTTTCGTCAACATCATGAACATCATTGACATTGTGGCCATCATCCCATACTTTATAACCCTAGGCACTGAACTAGCAGAGAAGGCAGAAGATGGACAGCAGGGACAGCAGGCTATGTCCCTCGCCATCCTGAGAGTCATTCGCCTGGTGCGGGTCTTCCGCATCTTCAAGCTCTCCCGGCACTCTAAGGGCCTCCAGATCCTTGGCCAGACCCTGAAGGCCAGCATGCGCGAGTTGGGGTTGCTCATCTTCTTCCTCTTCATTGGTGTCATCCTCTTCTCAAGTGCCGTCTACTTCGCCGAGGCGGATGAGCCTGAGTCGCAGTTTTTCAGTATCCCCGATGCCTTCTGGTGGGCGGTGGTCTCAATGACCACAGTAGGATATGGGGACATGGTACCCACTACCATCGGCGGAAAGATTGTGGGGTCCCTCTGTGCCATCGCGGGTGTGCTGACTATCGCCCTGCCTGTGCCTGTCATAGTCTCAAACTTCAACTATTTCTACCATCGAGAGACGGAGGGTGAGGAGCAGGCTCAGTACCTGCAGGTGACCAGCGTCCCCAAGATAGACTCCACTGAAGACCTGAAGAAGAGCAGGAGCGGCTCCAGCATGAGCAAGTCTGACTACATGGAGATCCAGGAGGCAGTGAATAACAGCAACGAGGACTTCCGAGAGGAGAACCTCAAGACGGCTAACTGCACGTTGGCCAATACAAACTACGTCAACATCACCAAGATGCTCACGGATGTATAACCGCTTTGGAATGATGACCTGTATCAGAGGTGGGAAACTGAGAAGGGGAGGAAAAAGAGGGAATATCCTCCCCTGATTGTAGGAGGGCTTGCAGAGCCCTCCCCACAAAGCAACGGATACACGAGGAGGAGATCCGTAAATGTTTCAAAGGGCGTTGAAGATGAGGGACCTGCTTACCTACTCTGGGCCCTTCCCCTTTCCCCATCCCCTTCCTCATCCTCTTCTGTCCCACTCCGGAAAAAATCCACACAGTTGTTTCAGTGTCTGCATGGAGTTAGT
This sequence comes from Gymnothorax javanicus, assembly GCA_029692085.1. Lineage (NCBI taxonomy): Eukaryota > Metazoa > Chordata > Actinopteri > Anguilliformes > Muraenidae > Gymnothorax > Gymnothorax javanicus. Next base: position 72,125,452 of record CM056203.1, read on the forward strand.
CTTATCTGTGTGATTGTTCAATAGTTGATGTTCTGCTTGCGACAGTAGCCAAACAGTAGCTAAGCCAGTAGAAAAAATAGAAATTAAATAAACGTAGCATAGAGGAATTACTGACTCCACCAAATGTGTGGACCCCACCCCAGCCCAGCACCACCAGTCCGCCTAAACCCCTCTCAAATGACCTACCGTTTTGCCAACCCACCTCTTAGCTTATCATCCCATTGCCAACACCTTGAGAAACAGCTGTATTTCTGTATATGCCTGAAGACTCCTGCCATTGACTTGCTTCACTTTATACCCTTTACATTTCCTTGTACAGAAAAAAAATGACCATTTACTAAAAGAAAAATCCTGCAGAGAAGTACGCATATGAGGAGCCTAATGTGCTGTGGTTTGAGCCCTTGTCACATACTGTCACATGTCCAGTTTCACTTTATGCTGGAATGTTCTTGGAAGATGTGAGAATAGAGGTTGGGCTTGTGGGCAGCGGTGTTGCACAGCCTTTTTCAACGGATTGGAGATGTTGAAACAAAAAACAGAACAAAAAATGGTCCTGTGGTTCTGCAGTTTCTGTTTTTCAAATTTCCGCCTCACGTCTCAGAATTTGTATCTGAAGAGCAAACGGATAAGAGAATTGCAAGGCTTTCCTGTTCTCTCCTTCCCTCCTCTGCGCCAGGATGACTGCAGAGTGAAAGGCTAAGAAAAGCTGCCTGTATATCTCTCAAGGCTTTATTTTTTTATACTCATTTATTTATTGTGTGCGTGTTTTTGCGTTCGTGTATGTGTGCGGTCAGTCTCGATCTGAATGAGCGCTCTGGTCATGCATAGCACTCTCCTTGGTTTGAGCTTCCCCCGCACCCCCCATTCACAAAAAATGGTTCCAAGCTCGTAGGCTATTTCCCATCCTTAATTCATATCCGCTCTGCTCATTATCAACCTCCAAAGCCATCTCGGGGCCACCTCCTTCTCCTCCAGCTCATCCAATCAGCATTGTCTTCCTGTCATCTCACTGCATTTCATATTATAAGTACTTTATCGCCAGAGTCTGTTGCCTTATTAATGCAGCAGTCTTTTGGCCACTGAGACTGAAGGGAGGATGAGGGGTATGTCGGCAATAAATTGTGACTGTGCAGCTTAATGAAGCAAAGGCTCGTTCACTTTTTTCCTGGTCACCAAAGACGAATCCACTGCCACTCAATGTGCAGTTCTTGCATTTCATCAAGTTTCATTGGTTAATCCAGTCTGATATTTATTTGAACCCATTTAGTGGTTTTAGTACCTTTTGTTCATACTGAATGACAGAAGGTACTAAGAACAGAATATAGTACCTGTATAAAAATGTTGCTTACCTGTGAAGCTGCATCTCAAACAGATACCAGCTATTGCAGTATTGCAGTGTTGCATGTCCTATAAAACATTTGGTGTAGCATGCATTCAAGTATGGACAATTCTTTAAAGGAAAAATATTAATGATTATTCATATCTACCAAAATTGATACAATTTCTTGAAGAGATATTAATGCTCTGTGCAATATGTAAAGAATGAGTGTCTTTTTTAAAAGTCCTGTGAGTTTTTTTTTGTTTTTGCAGTTAAATTTTGTGTTTTGAGGGCTTGTACTAATTGAGGAGTTTCAGGATATGTCGGCCCAAAGGTTCAGCCTGTTTTCTGTGAGGTGGCAGGGGCCGGGCGAAGCTGAAACTCCACTGATCCTGAATGAAAGGCACTACCAGCTGTTCAAAGCACTATTGTGCTGCAGTGAACCCCGACAGCTGTCCGCAGTCTCTACTTTCTCTCCTAATGATTGACAGGGTCACCTGGCCCCTTCATTGCTGGTTTTTAAATGGCCACTGTTCTTATTTTTGTTTTTGTTGTTGTTTGTTCAGTGTACTAAGAATTCTGTGCCCCCAGAGGGCGTATCACTCCAGACCCCCTTTTATAATAAAAGATGGGCCTCCCAATTGTGGGGCCCCTTCAAGACACACGCCCTTGGAGTGGTCACAACCTTTTGGGCTTTTGCACTGTGTGTTCTTCTAGTGATGGTTCCCTGTACAGAACAAAAAAAATCCAAGGATTGAAAGATGTTTCTGTATGGCTGCGTTCGTCCTCTGGGACCGCAGGCCCAGTTATGTTGAATCATGGTGTTATTTAAAGAGCCGCCTGGATATTTACAGATGAGAAAAGTTGCAGGCGGGTACACTTATGATAACTGTTCAGCAAATGGAAAAAAACAGTTGTCACCTAAATGATTCCACGACAGGATGGTGGACATTATGTGAACATAATGTTGTAGAGCACATTTATTTTTATATTTGTACCAAAAAATTGTTGGATGATCTGTAACATAGTTACACCTGGCAATACCTTGACCTATGCACCCCCCTCATCAACCCTAAATCATTCTATCACTCACCATTCAAAGCCTCTTTCATGTCGAATAGTAACCTTATCCTTTAGAACTCTGATCTGGCTGGGTGAATTCTGTCAAGGTTGTTCCTTTAGCCATGACCTCCACTCATGAAGTTCCCTTTTTTGCTGCTATTGGAAACCTCTGTCTGAACTTTGCACAAACCTTACCTCCTCTGCACAATGTTTATGTCCCTTTTTTCATGAGCAGTTGTGGGCTACATGCACACAAGTGTTGTGGTTACTCTAATGTAGCCTCTTGGCTGTGAGAAAGGCATTGCTCCAAACCTTTCCTTTTCGTCTGCCAAAATGCGCTTACGCTTTGTGTAAGCCTGTCTCGCTAATCTTGTTTAAGGTGAATGGATGGAAGGCCAGCGCAACCACAAATAAAACTGACAAAAGTAAGGTACTGCCTAGGAAACTCAACCTTTTGAAAGTTTGGATGGAAAGAGTTTGTGGTGGCATAAGGACAGGCATATTGAAAAATGGCAGCCTTTTCGGGCAACTTGAGTTAACTCCAAAAGGTGTTATGATTAGCAGACAGTGCTTCTTGACTTGTGGACAGAAGGGTTTAAGCGTTTTGTATTGCGGGGGACGCAGTCTGCCTGACTATGGGGCAGGGAGTGGTGGGGTTTTGCGGAGTCTGCAACAGCCTTGTGTCCGAGCTGCTGCTTGGAGGTCGTTTTTCCTGTGGATTTTATTGGCGGGGAATTTATGCATTATCTATCCATGCACACACCTTCAACTCTTAACTAACGCCCCATTTCCCATGATCCTACTCCCGCCCTCCTTGCCACCAACATTTTTCCAGCAAGCCCATTTCTTCAGGCCATAGTTGGACTCACTGCATGTAGGCAGTATGAGTGTGCACACGTGTGTGTCTGTGTCTATGTGTAAGGATGTTAATGTATGTAAGAGCTTGAGATGTTACGAGTGTGCCTGGGCAGCTACTGGATTCATCTCGACTTCCAATGGAGACCCAGAGACCATCTTGCTTGGGTGTCTCCCATGGGAGTCTAATGGAAAAAATATAACCCACCCACTGCTGCTTCAACAGACTATTCTTCAGAAACTTCATCATCTGAGCCTATATCTGCAGCTCAGTGGATTTCTATACAACCTTTCAGAAGAACTGAAGGCCCCTTCTGGATTTATGCTGAAAGTTACATCAACCTAACTGTATCCAATTTTTCCACATTTACAGCGTACATTCAAGTGGCATGGACCGAAAATATCGAAATAAACCTGCCAGTGTGTGTGAGCCCATGATTGGAAGAGTGCATGGCAAGACGTGAACATGAAGCTTTGAACGTGATATTTCAGTCAACACAGCTGCTTTTATCGATGTCTTTAACGCAAGGTTTAGCTTTAAAATACCTTCTGCCAGCCATGTACAAAGACTTCAGGGTAGCAGGAAACTGTCACTATATCTGAATAATATAAATATTGTGAGAAGTATCATAGCACTACTATAAGGTTTTTGCATACTCCAAGCAAAAAAAAAAAAAAAATATTGAGAAAAGCCCATATAGTCAAGATTGTGGTGGAAGCTTTTGCCTGCTAGTGATGTCTTTTTTCAAAGAAAATCAGCAGACTTTGCTTATATGGCTATTTTTTATGTTGTCAGAGCTGAAGTGGTGTGGGATTATTGGCCCGGCACAAACATTCCAGCGAGTGAAGATGGATGGGCCCTTTTCCATGTGGAGCTACGATCACCTGCTCACACGCACAGGAGTACTTGTGTGGAGCTGCTCAGAGCTATGCACGAACATGTGTGTGTGTGTGTGTGTGTGTGTGTGTGTGGGGTGCCAGTCGAGGTGTTTACCAGTCTGCCACCTTCAGTCGCATGCCAGCAATTGGTTCTGAATGAAGTTTGTGTGTGTTTCAGAGGGAGGGGGGTGTGGTCAGGCAGTAGCCCAGCCAGCCTTTGCTCAGTGAAGGCAGGATTGATTGGCACAGCCTGGGTAAGGGGACATTTCACCAAACTAGCCCTCACCCTTTCTCTTGTCCTGGGATTGCCTTTCAGTGCAGAGGCTCCACCTGACGTGGCAAATGCCCCTACTCCCCTCCTGGGATGCATCGATTTCTTGCCAGCAAGATGCGAACAGAGATTTTTGTTGATCTAGATGCAGCCGTGTGTGTACATGCGTGTGAATGTGCGATTGTGTGTGTTCATGTGCTTACGTTTGCCTTGGGGGCAAGGTCTAACATTGCAGTGGATTCCAAAAAAACAAAAAAAAAAACAAAAAAAATAGTTTCAACGCTTAATCTGTCTCCATTGGCAGTGGTGGCGACTGACTTCTTACTTGTGTAAAGACCTATTTTTTTCTAGGATAAATGATTAAAAGCAAGGATGAAACCATAGAAAAACAAATTACAGAGGAAATAATAGAATACTATATGTTATAAGTTTGTATGAACTCGGGACATAAACGTCTGTGATGCACTTTATGGGGACTACAAGAGGATCCACTGAAAGGCCATCTACTGAGAACTCAACGGACTGAGATTCAAATGCATATAATCCTTACAAATTATTATTATAGTTGTCATAAAAGTCATATCTATAATAATGATTATGATGATGATGATAATGACAATAATAAGAACAATAATGAGAAGCGAAACAAGTTGTGTCGTGTTTTCTCTGAGTCAGGGAGTCTACAAGTGTGCCATTCTATCAATCCCATTGTTGATTTTTTCCCCCGGGCATTTCCAATTAATTTGTACCGAACTATTGTCTATTGGGTTTTATGCACCATCGTCATTAATAATGAGCGTAGTATAGTATGGCGCTGTCCGTCCATTCGTCTGTCCGTCCATGAAGTTTTCTTGTAAACGCAACCAATCCCTGACATTTTTGTGGATTTTTTCCAAATTCAAGTCCAGTTGTCACATATTGGTGACAGCGCACATGTGCATTTTTTAGAACTTTTAGATGTTTTTACAAGGTATTTCCCTTTCCAATATCAACCTCATAAACGCACAGGGTCAAGACTTTGCGGATTCTTTATAAAATAAGGTCACTCCTAGTACTTATGGGTAAAGATGCGCATGAGCATTTCTTACTCAACTGGTCGTCGACCAGCTTGTGTTATTATGATGGTGCAAACTCTGTTTTTCTACATAGTCTTGTCGCCTGTCGTCCAAAATCAATGCAACCCGTAATCTCTATCTGACACGTATATTAATCAATCCTGATGAAACTTGATGTGTCGCAACTGCGCTACCTAAATTACTTTGGGATTGTATTTGAGCTCCTCACCCCCAAAAGTGGGTGTGGCAGGCTGGTCATATTAGGACTTTTTGGACTGGAGAAACCTTGTCATAGTGCTAAGAACCCCTTCTTTTATAGCATCCTTATCATATGAACTGTGAGAAATTGTAATTCTACTTTTTTAGCTCCAACTTCATAAGAGGGACTTTTGCTGCTTCGGAGGAACTATAAGTGACATGAGTTGATTATGTTGATCCAGGAGGTTCCTACTGATGGGCCAAAGCTAAAAAAAAAAAAATTAAAAAGCGCTTAAAGCTGTATAGTTTCTGGGGAACTCCTTAGTGGGCAGCTCCTCTCAGAGTTCTTAGAACTGTTTGGTCCAAAAACACCTATTGAGTAACTGAAGTTGCCCATTTAATGCGTTTATAATGTAGATAAAGAGCTGAAACTCTGTAATTAGTAAACAACATGTCACAATATATAAATGACTCGTTTTCACAGTTTATAAAAATAGCTGTTTTGTGACCCCTCACATTCCTTTCACTTATCGACACCTACTTGAATGACCCATAACCTCTAACGGTCACAAATATTAATCTAAGTTGACAAAACTTAGGACAACCATCTTTAGCACAACTACACTGAACAAAAATATAAACGCCCCATGACAAATTTTTGAGTTTTTATTAACAAAAAACTGGAACCGGCATTCGTCTGCGAATAGCACTCTTCTCCAGCATGCCAAGGGCCATCGAACTTGTGCGTTTGCCCAAGCGAGTCGGTTCCGACGCCAGACAGCGGTGAGATCCAGACCACGGTAAAAATGCCGAGCATGCAAGTTGGCTTCTCGCAGGCAGTTACAGACTGTCTGTGGTGTGATGCATCTGTTGTGCAGACCAACGGTCTCATCCGCTGTGTGTGTCGCTGATCTGAGCCGATCCCGCAGGTGGGCGAGGCGGATGTAGCGATCTTGTGCTGGTGTGGTCACACGTGGCGGCGTGGATGAGGTCGATTTGCAGTACTGCCCGTCTGTCGGAAACGAACTCTCAAACGGCCTATCGTCCAATAGTTAACATTCAGCTGCACAGCGACTGCTCTGGTGGACATCCCTGCATCCAGCATGCCAATGGCACGTTCCCGCATGACCTGAGACATCTGAGGCATGATGACTTTTGACAAAATTTGACATTTTGGGGTGGCCTTTTATTGTCCCCAGTATAAGGAGTGTCTGGGTGCTGCTTATTCTGTCTGATCACTGTCTGGAAATGCCACACCCATGTACTGAGTGAAATCACTGCATCACTGAGCAAATGCTCACTGACAGAGAGATGGATTAAAAAATGGTACACAAATCAAGAGAAATATCCCTATTGTCAAGTAAAAGTCAGAATTTGCTCACTTAGAGTTGTTAACGCCATGTGGCATCAATATTTGACATGGGCGTTTATATTTTTGTTCAGTGTGCTTCGGCATTGCGATTCAGCCTCCCACTCAAAAAGTGGGTGTGGCAGTGTGGTCATTTTCAAAACTGAATTTGTCCATTTCATACCTTTCTAATGCAGATCAGGAACTGAAACTTCGTGTGTAAGTAGCATACAAAGTCTTAACATATACACAACGGGCTTTCACAATTTCAGATAAATGGCCATATAGTGGTCTTTCACATTCCGTCACCCATAGATACCCATTTGAATGACCCGGAACCTCTAGTAGCTGCAAATATTAATCAAATTTCATTAAACTTTACATACAACATCTTAAGGACATTTACTTCTTTGGGATTTCATTTCAACCTTTTATGCCACTCCCAAATGGGTATGGCAGAGTGAGAGACCAGTTTAATATCAGTTTCACTGAAACCTGTAGTTTAGAGTTCAATGATATTTTTAACAGGAATTATTACCCCTTTTATTATCAAATTTATATATGCTACTAGTTGTCCAGTTCTTTATGGATTCTGTCTAAATTAAAATTAATTAAAATGTCATCTGTAATCATGTGGTATACCCTTCAAACAACATTGGAGTTTGGGGTGTTGACAGACAGACAAGCAGTTAGTAATTATCAAAAATATTCATCTATTTAGTTATGGTTTATTTTCTCTACAAATACGTGAAAGTAAAATAACTGACTCTCATTCAAGGGAAATTATCCGTAATGAAATCTGATGCTGTTGAATCCAAGGTTTCTTTGACACATTATGTCTGTTATTAGATTATTTTATTATGCATAATTAATTACCTTCCACCATACTTTTTATATTACAAACCGAACATGGGATATCACTTTGTGCAACCTTACGCTTCTAGATACCACAGTCACTTCATTGTTTTTGCGGACAATGTGCCTGTTGGTGGGCAAATTTTGAGTATATTTGAGCTGGTTTTTTCATGATTGTACTATTATTATGCAAATATGTAACGGATAATGTATAGTGAGCTCGTCATTATTTCGAAATAAACCCCTTCAGGGTGATTCAAGATCCCCATCCCTCCCCCCCAACCACCTCCCCCCGCGGCTTTGTATTGGGGTCATGCATCACCCTGTTTCGTTTGCAATAATGACTGGCTCAACTGCACATTATCTCGCTTATTGCACGGCTACTTACTTAAGACATCAATAATTTCACACACACACAAAAAAAAAACAAAACAGTGATTTAAAAACAATTTTATTGATTTAATATTGATTTTATTACTTCTGCTGAAAAATAGTCTGTTAGATTTTACGATACCAACTGCAATGCAACAGCCTGTTCTTCATAAAAGCCTGCTCTTCATAAATAACCAACCATAGAATGTTGTAAATGACTAATCAGAATTGAGTAGCTAATTCAAAAAGCCGTGCAGTACATATTTATTAAAAATTGGTGTTGATTTTGTATGGCTGATGCAATTTTGGGGGTTTTAATTTATAGTTTTTGCAGTGTATCTCTATCCAAAGACTTTGGTAAGATATAAAAGATGTTTTCCACATATGGCCACATTTTCTCAAACACATAGATCTCACACTTGTTGAACAGTGTTGTATGTAAGTGGAGAGTGACGAAATTGGAATGACCCAGAGAAATTATGAGGCGGGAAGAGTTTTACTTTAATACTAATGTAATTTTGTAATGGGCTGGCTTACAGTGAACTGAGCTCCTGTGTACTTTGGGGCATTGGATACCTTTGCTAAAAATATTTTAAAAGAAGAGTGCAATTCTTGCACGTGCAGGAGGGGTGTTTTGTGAACACAACTTCTTCAGAGGTCAAGGAGAAAAAGTCATTCCTATGATGTCATGCGGAGAAAAAGACCCAAGCTTTTATTGTTGATGTGAGCTGAGCTTAATACTGTGCCAAAGGGGAGGGAGGTGGGGTGGTGAAATTTCGCTGCAGTTTCTTCGGACAGAGCAGGTTTGAAGAGTAAGGCCGAAATGCCTTTCAGTGCATAGTGGCCATTATTGTTCCTTAGTGAATAAAATGCACTCCGCTTTTTCGGTGCCTTAGTGAGAGAGCAGATGCTGGCTATTTTTAACTAGTGCATTCTGGTACTGCTGATTCCCATGGGAAACGAAACAGTACGTGTATCCAGTCAATGTGTGAAATGGGGGGAGTCTCAGAGTGGTTTCTTACTGGCGGGTGGGGGCAGTGTTAACTAAATGCTTATTGATATATTGGTAACTTTAGATCATTTGAGTTGAGAAGTAAGGGGTTTGTGGTGGCTTATTAGTACTGGTGTGAATCAGCTGAGGGTCACTGTGCATTGCATGTTTCTACTGTGTATCCCAATATCACCCTCTTTACTGGCATTACAGGCTTTAGAAGTCTGCAGTTGGGCTAACAGTATATGGGCTGATGATTCAAGCTGACGTATAAAAATTAGATATATTTATCTGGACGCGAGTGTCTCGTAGTGACCTGGATTCACTGAATTCCTTGGTTATGAGGCTTGTCCATCGCAGTAGCCACCAGTAGCCTGCAAAGAAATTTAAAGAGACTGCTTAATCCCATGCTCTCTACTTTTTCCTCCTATTTTTTCCCCTAAGAAGGTTCAGAAAAGTCAGAAAAAGCATTTTTTCACATTGTAGGACAATGTCACATTCATATTCCATATCTGCTGGTTGTATCGCTTAACTGAAGCTGCATCACACTTGTTTTGAAAAAAATATTTAAACCCAGGATGCCATGTTTTTATGGCCACAGCATAACATCAAATGGAAATTATCTTGATCTTGCATATTATTTTATGCACATTTCCCTGCAATTCAGCATCACATATTTGGGATGATTGGAAACCTTGGGATTCCCAATTGAATTTAAAATAGGTGTGAAGTTCCACAGGTTTGAATACAGATGGTGCATTTGATGGACCCATGTATTGCTCCATAGGTTTTATGGGGTAAAATAACTTGACACTTTGAAGTGACTTAAAATTACAAAGGAGAGCAGAAATAACAATGCCAATAAAACTCATTAGAGTGCCAGTTTACAAGTGCAAAGAAGAGAAATGCATAAAATGTGAAATTTAGCAGCCATCTGCAATGTGAGCAGGAGGCCAGTAGAATTTTTTTTTTTTTTTTTTACATTGACAGAAAATCTTTTCAGATTATAAACATTGCGTGCATTTTTTTTTTTTTTTTTTTGTATGCAAACATCCAAAATCTTTGACTTATTTTAAATGATTAAGAAAAAAAAAATGCATTGCTATCTTAGACTTACTAGAGTTTTTGAACCCGAAGTCTGGAATATGCTGAAGAACTCAAAGGGTGTGAGACACAGCTTCAGTCTATGACTGGTTGCGCTGGCTACACCATTGCAGTACAGGTTCCCAGCAAAGACCTGATGCATGTTGATTAAACAATTCCTGTTTTATTAAGCTTAAGTTTATTAATCGCAAGTGCTGAGTACTGCATTACGCTAGGTTCCCACTAGCACGATTCGTGGCACGATTGAAATCGTGGTCTTAATCGTGGAGTAATCGTGGTGATCCTATCAGATCTGATCAGATCTTGAGGTCAGTCGTGGCAATCGTGTTGATCGTAGAAAAGTTTTGGACAGTTCAAAAATTTCTTGCGATCGACACGATTGTCAATCGTGATCATCGCATCACTTAGTATCCCAACCTGAAATTTTAAGACGCTTTCACACTGGACGCGAGACAAATTTTTCGCATGACAGATTACATTCAAAGTCAACGCAACGACGCGAATACACGCGTTTTCACGTGTATTCGCGTTTTTGCATTGACTTTGAATGTAATCTGTCGTGCGAAAAAATTTGTTTCGCGTCCAGTGTGAAAGCAGCTTCAGAGAAGTTCCACGATCAGCTACGAATGGCCAATCGTGGCGTTCGTAACGGAGCGCACGACAGTGGGAACTCAGCATTAAATAACTCACCATCTCATGGTAGTATGACAGAGAAATTGCATTTGCATTGTTCTCTTGGGCATTATTTATTCTCTGCGCACATAATATTTCCTGAGGCAAATTTCATTCCATAACTCACTGTTCAATTCAATATGTGCTAAGAATTGCTTCTCTTTTCTTTGACCAGGATATCTGGGGATAAATTTATGCTTGTAGAAATAGGGACTAATCACCAAAGGTGGGTAGGCACGTATAATGATTGTTATTATTCTGTAGTGGGTGTCTATAGCAGCCAATAAAACCAATTAGTTTGATGGAAGGTTATGAGGTCTCCAAATTTGGCATTTATATACAGACGGCACATTTGATGACCCCGTGACCTTCCCTCTTACACCACCATTAGGCCAAAGTTACTCTTTTTTTTTTTTTTTTTTTACAGTTACTCCTGTTACATTTCTGGTCATAAGTTTTGAACCATGGTTTGGAAACTCTGCCATTTGAAATTTTAGCAATTTTGTATCACCTTCTACAAACTAACTTCACCAAATTGTCTTCAATGATTTATACTCTATCCTATGGTAATGCTTAGAATGTTGATGTGTCTAATGATTCAGCAATAAAATAAGTACAAGATTCATGGAGAGGAAGCCAAACATATGAAGTCATAACTAATGCTTTGACCACGGAGAACGTGTCCTGTGGCTACAAAAAAGAAAAGAAAAAATTATTGATTTATTGATTGATTGGTTGATTGATGTAAAATGCAAACCTAGCAATGACTAAACAACATTTGGTTCTTTTGACATGAATCTTTTCTTTCTGTTAAACTACACACACATCATAGTTCAAATATAACCCAAACTCAGAAAACGTTGGTGTGGAATGGAAAATGCACATAAAAAAGACAACAGTGATTTTTAAATTTAATTTGACTTATAAAACTTGAACTATGATGTCGTTTGAAGCAGCTGATGTCAGCAGGTGAGTGTAATCATGATTTCGTTCAAAAGCAGCATCCAGGAAAGACCTGGTGCCTCAGGAGCAAAGATGGTCCGAGGATCATCTATTTTACCAGATACTGGGAGAAAATCATCGAAAGGTTTAAAAACAATGTTCTCCAAAGAAAGCTTGGAAGGGATTTTGATAGCTCACCATTTAGTGCCGTACATAATTAAAAGATTCAAGAAATCTGGAGGAATTTCTGTATATAAAAAGGCAAGACTAAGCTGAATGCCATTATCTTTGATCACTCTGTATTGATGGGTGTACAAATAATTTTTCATGCTGCCATGAAGATATCTTTTTCAGGGATGCCCATGCATATTTCAACAAGGCAATGCAGAATCACAAAAGCGCAACAGCATAAGAATATGGTACAGGTACTGGACTGGCCTGCCTGCAGTCCTGACTTGTTCCCAATACAGAGCATGAAGCACATTTAGAAGTGTAAAATGCGACAATGTAGACTCTGTACTGTCGCACACCTTAAGACTTGTTTGCAGGAAGAATGGGACTGAATTACATTGGAAACAATCAATCAATTGTGTTGTGTTTTTGCTGTTTTGTCAGCTTTTCTAGCTCCGGTCTGGTCTGCCAGTTGGGATCCACCTCCCCAGTCCGCGTTCCATGCCATGTTTTGTTCCTGTGTGCCTGTACCTTTCAATGCTTTGGTTTGCCTGGTGGTGTTTCCACTTCCTTCACAGCTGTTCTGAATTCAGGGCTGTTCCAAGCTTGATTGCCTGTTTGTTTTTACTCATTACTAACATTTACTAACTCACACGGGAGGTGTTTCTTTAGACAGGCGCACACTAATCCTTAATAATTTAGATAGGGTATCGATTGGCATGATTTCCCACATTCGCTATATTTTCTAGATCTCGTTTGCTTTGCTGCTAACAGTCTCACCCTTCCTTCTCTGCTGCATCTTACTTAAGCTAAAACACACCCATTCTCTTAATGGGCTTGTAAAGTCTCACTGCTTGTCTCATGCTTCTATGTCTTGCCCCTCCTGTTTTGCCCAGGTGTTCCTTGTTCCCTGATCCCGCACCAAGCCCATATATTCTGAGGTGGAGCTCCAATCTGGCAGACAGATCCTTGTTTCCACAGTCTTGTTTCGCCATAGTCTTGTTTTGCTTCAGTCTTGTTTTGCCACAATCCTGTTTTGCCCTTGTTTTGTTCAGTGCTTTTCTAGTTCTTGTTTTTTGCCTTAGTCTCGGTGTTTAGTCCTTGTCTTTTATTATTACTTTGTTATTCCCTCCTATTTTATCAGCTCTTGAAGTGTAGTTTTTTGTTGGCCCTCGTGCCGTGTTTATTTGTGTATTGTTTAATAAAACCTTTTTATTTTGCATTATCGTCTCGCATCTGGTGTTTCCCATCGCCGCGCCTAACACAATTGGTGTCTTCAGTCCATAAACTTTTATTACTTGTAGTGAAATGGAATGGAAAATTATGAAGTGTTAAATATTTAATAGTCCCAACTTCCTTTAAAATATATTGCAAGAGTCAAAATTGAAATGTGTTGATTTTGAAAAATCTATAAAATTAATGTAGTGAAAAAATCAACTAAAATCCTGTTATGTTGTTTTCTATATAATACAGGTTAAAGATAATTTGCAAACCACTGCTTTCATTCTAATTTTAATTAAAATGCCATCCCAACCTTTTCTGATTTGGGGTGGTATTTTTGATGTCTACATTGAGCCCTTTTGCACTTTCTAGCCCCCATCTTAAAAAATTTGGAAAAAAAAAAACATTTTTTTTGTTCCTCCCACACAATGCAACCGATTGACTCAAATTTGGTGCGTGTTATCAAGAAGGCATCATGGGAAAGTGTTTAAAACATACCGCTGATAGGCAAAGCATGTTCACGATAGTGAATCTAAATTGATCATGAAAATGCCACGCTGGAAGTCAAATATAAATGCTGAAGTTTTTCACATTAAAAATGCTAATTCATCAAAAAATCTTCATGATCAGCTTCTGATGAAGTCTCACATGCTTGCTTGGGTCACAGACTGCTGCCTTGGCTTGTCCCCTCAAAAAAGTTGGCACGCTGTTTAAAATACTCATAAAAAGAGAATACAAGGATTTGCAAATCATCTAAACGCTGTAATTAATTGAAAATAGTACATTGACAACGTATCAGACGTTGAAACTAAGAACTAATGAATTTGATGCCAGAAACACAATTCATAAAAGTTGGAACAGGGGCTTATTTACCCTTGTGTTGCACCACCTCCTCGACCACACTCGTGTGGGAACTGAGGATACCGAATGCTATAGTTTTGGAAGCAAAATTGTTTTCCCATTCTTGCTTAATGTAGGATTTCAGGTACTAAACACTTTGCGGCCTTCTTTTTTGTATTTTTTGTTTCATAATGCACCTAATATTTTCAGTGAGTGACAGGTCTGGACTGCAGGCAGGCCAGTTTTGCCCCCAAACTCTTTTGGAGTCATGTTATAATACATGCAGAATATTGTGTTTGACATTGTCTTCCTGAAATAAGCAAGGTCTACCCTGTATTTCCCCAAAACCAAAATCGCTCAGCATTAATGTTGGCCAGACAGAAGTGCAAATTACCCACACTATGTGCACTAATGCATCCCCATACTATCATGGGTGCTGGCTTTTGAATTGTTCACTGATAACAAGCTGGATGGCTCCACTCCTCTTTAACCTGGCAGACAACATCCGTGATTTTTAAGAACAATTTCATATTTTGATCGGTCAGATCACAAGACAGTTTTCCACTGCACTTCAGGCAATGTTAAATGAGCTTGTGCCCACAGAAGGTGGCAGTGTTTCAGGTTCTTTTTCATATATGATCTTAAATTTACATGGCAGAGTGTAAACTTGCATACGTGAATGCTACAATGAACTGTGTTCATTGACAGTGGTTTTCAGAAGCATTCCTTGGCTGATGCGATGATTTCCACTACCAAATCCTGTCTGTTTTTAAAGCAGTGCCCCCCGAGACCCTGGAAAACATGGCCATTCAATATTGATTTGCAGCTGCGTCCCTTTTGTACAGAGATTTCTATGGATTCTCTGAATCTTTTAATGACATTATGCACCGTAGATGATCAAATTCCCAATTATTTTGCAAATTGTTGAAGTACAGTGCTGTGAAAAAGTATTTGCCCCCTTCCTGATTTTTTTTTTTTTTTTTTTTGCATATTTGTCACACTTAAATGTTTCAGATCATCAAACAAATTTTAATATTAGACAAAGATAACCTGAGTAAATACAAAATGCAGTTTTTAAATGATGATTTCATTTATTGGGGGAAAAAAGCTATCCAAACCTACCTGGCCCTATGTGAAAAAGTAATTGCCCCCAAAACAAATTGCCACCCTCGGTGTGAAAAACTGCAATCAAGCGTTTGCAATAACTGGCAATGAGTCTTTCACATCTCTGTGGAGGAATTTTGGCCCACTCTTCTTTACAGAATTGCTTTAATTCAGCCACATTGGAGGGTTTTCGAGCATGAACAGCCTGTTTAAGGTCATGCCACAGCATCTCAATCGGATGTAAGTCCGGACTTTGACTAGGCCACTCCAAAACCTTCATTTTGTTTTTTTAAGACATTCAGAGGTGGACTTGCTGGTGTGTTTCGGATCATTGTCCTGTGGCATAACCCAGGTGCGCTTGAGCTTGAGGTCATGAACTGATGGTCAGACATTCTCCTTCAGGATTTTCTGGTAGAGAGTAGAATTCATGATTCCATCAATTACAACATATTGTCCAGGTCCTGAAGCAGCTAAGCAGCCCCAGACCATCACACTACCACCACCATGTCTGACTGTTGGTATGATGTTCTTTTCACGAAATGCTGTGTTAGCATTACGCCTGATGTAACGGGACACACACCTTCCAAAAAGTTCAACTTCTGTCTCATCAGTCCACAGAATATTTTCCCAAAAGTCTTGGGGATCATCAAGATGTTTTTTGGCAAATGTGAGACGAGCCTTTGTGTTCTTTTTGGTCAGCAGTGGTTTTCGCCTTGGAACTCTCCCATGGATGCCATTTTTGCCCAGTCTCTTCCTTATTGTTGAGTTATGAACACTGACTTTAACTGAGGCAAGTGAGGCCTGCAGTTCTTTAGATGTTGTTCTGGGTTCTTTTGTGACCTCCTGGATGAGTCATCGATGCGCTCTTGGATTAATTTTGGGAGACCGGCCACTCCTGGGAAGGTTCACCACTGTTCCAAGTTTTCTCCATTTGAGGATAATAGCTCTCACCGTGGTTCACTGGAGTCCCAAAGCCTTAGAAATGGGTTTGTAACCCTTTCCAGGCTGATAAATGTCAATGACTTTGTCTCTCATCTGTTCTTGAATTTCTTTAGATTGTGGCATGATGAGTTGCTTTTTGAAATCTTTTAGCTTACTTCATTTTGTCAGACAGGTTCTATTTCAGTGATTTCTTGATTCAACAGGTCAGGCAGTAATCAGGCCTGGGTGTGGCCTGTGAAATTGAACTAAAAAAAAGTGGTTAATCACAGTTAATTCATGATTTAAAAAGGGGGGCAATTACTTTTTCACATAGGGCCAGGTAGGTTTGGATAACTTTTTTCCCTCAATAAATGAAATCATCATTTAAAAACTGCATTTTGTATTTACTCAGGTTATCTTTGTCTAATATTAAATGATCAAATATTGTCAAATATTAAATTTATCAAATTTATTTAATATCAAATATTAAATGTTTGATGATCTGAAACATTTAAGTGCGACAAATATGCAAAAAAATAAGAAATCAGGAAGGGGGCAAATACTTTTTCACAGCACTGTATTTGCCAATGCAGTCTTTCACAGGGCGGTGAAGTCTGCGCCATCTTTACTTCTGAAAGGCTCAGCTTCTCAAGGATGCTCTTTTTAGTCCTAATCATGTTACTAATCTGTTACCATTAAACTTCATTAGCTGTGTTCCAATATGTGTATTTTTTCACATCATACAACTTTTTCAGTTTTTTGTTGCCCCCCTCCCATCTTTTTTGAAGTTCGCTGCAAATTCAAATTGAGCAGATATTCTTCAAAAACAACAAAATTTCTGTTTAAAATTTGACATATAGTCTGCGCACAATTTTCAATTAAGTGTAAGGTTTGAATGATTTGCAAAGCATTGCATTCTGTTTTAATTTACATTTTACACAGGTCCCAACTTCTTTGGAAATGAGGTTGTAACTAGAAATGTTTCTTCACAAATATTTAGAAATAGTTGACACTTCAAAAGGGTATCATTGTGAAGAAGCAAGGAATAGTAACAGGTTTTCACTTTTCATGGATATATGTCATTTTTTTCTTATATACCTATTAGGCCATATAAAAAATTAGTTGGTGATCATCCCCTCCCGACTGGCAAAAACAGTGCCAACCCAATATATTTAAAAAAATAAATAAATGTTTTTTTCTCATCGAAAATATGTCTATAATCGCGTAAAAACGTGAAAAAAAATGTTGCGTCAGGGATTGTATTCAACTGGGATGACTGACCGGCCCTCTAGTGAGCGTTTGTTGAACCACGCCGCGCATGCGCAAATATCTAAATAGTCTTCAGTTAAAACGCGTTTCCACCAGTTTCAGTCATAAAAAAAAGCCCCCCTCCTCACTTTTTTATGTCCAAAAGGATGATCACCAACTTTTTTTTTATATTGCCTTATACAGAGACAATCTGTTTGTCAACAAGCCATGAGACGTCATCGATATTCGTACATTGGCACTGTTTCTAGAATGTTTTGTTACATGGCAAAGATCTCTTGGGTGGAAGGGGGTAATCAGCAGACCATGGGAAACACCACCCCCTTTCCACTCACCAGCTTTTACAGCTCAGGTTTCAGGGAGAATATTCAGAAGTAGTAATCCTATAGACACAAGAGATTATAATGATGCGGTGAATGATTATCCTGACTGTATATGACCTTTACCTTCACTTCTCAACATGCCCTGTGATGTATGGTGATGATTTGCTTCTCCTTGAAACACTTGTAAGGTCAGAGGGCTGTGGTATTGACAGCAGTGCGAGGTAATGGCTATGTTGTTGATTTGCGATGTGATATAAAGTATTGAGTTCCAAACATAAGCTTCCAGGAGTGGCATTAGTGCCTCAGTCAGAATTTCAAAACAAAATGTTCCTGCAGAGGATGGCTATTGGGCCTGGAACTTTGCCTGGAATTAATATGATCATACCTTTATACAGGGTAAAAGTCTGAGCATGTACAAAGCATACTGTTAAATAGGATAGTGGTCTGAGGGTGTATAAAGCATACTGCTAAACAGGGTAGAGATATGTGTGTGTGTGTGTGTGTGTGTGTGTGTGCATGCGTGTGCATGATCGCCCATATAAATTCAAGATGGGGATTTAGCCAAGCAGATTCGGCATTTGACTGGTATTTGAGTGGTAGTGATGGGTGTACAAATAATTTTTCGTTTATTTGAAGTCCTCATTTGACACTTAGGGCGTTTTAAACTGCCATCAAATAAGGACACCAAAAGCCTCCTTTTGTGTCGTATATCGACGCTTGGTCAGGTAGCGTCACTATGTGGCGCGTCGGGATGAGACTGCGCTCTCTTGAACTATGTTGGAGAGTATGAGGGAGCAGGACTGCTGGTGACATTTGTGCCCCCCCATACACTTCAGAAATCGACTGACTTTCAGTCTGGAGACGGGAGCAGACAGTCTGCATGGAGGTTTGCCCTCAAATTTAAAGTTAAGATGCAAAAAGGATACTTATGCAACATAATGTACTATATATCTGGGTAATAGTCATTTTTAGAGGAATTTCTGGTGGATCTTTCAAGTTGACTTGATCAATGTTAAATGTGGGCGGGCATTCCAGTCTATAATTGATTTGAACATGGGTGAAAGAACGTTGTGTCGATAAAACTGGGTAGACAGACATCAACACCATGTCCACTGGTGCCAAATGAGGTCATATTCAAAGTAAATTTCTCTCCAGGAAATGGAAGGGAAAAAAATCCTGTGTGAAAATATCAGGTTTTACTGCTCGTTTTCAGTTTGAAATGCAAATTGGCGTAGAGTAGCTTGTGAAATAACAGGGCAGCTGAATTCACCGTAAGTCACCATGGGTCTTCTCTCTCATTCAGCAATACATGGGAAAAACTCCTTAGCAATGTAATAACTGAGCTAAATTGCTTGAGAAAGGCACTGTCACTGGGGGGCTCAGGAACAGAAAACTGAATTGGAATGGAGAAATCTCAACAAGAGTTTATTAACAGGTCTGGAATACAACACAATTTAGGATTGAAGTTGAAACAGAAGATAGGGGACAGGAACTGGAAAGATAAAGGAAACAAAAGAATAATCACAAACCAGAGTTAGGAAGAAGGGATACACGGAGAGGAAAAAAAGCACAAAGCTAGACAAAGACTGAGGGAAGAGCGATAGATTAAATAGGGCTTAAAAAGTCCATTGGGTACAGGTGCTGGGGAAACAACAATCAGGTCAGAAAGGATGAAAACATGGAGCGAAAATCTGAGTCTGGAGGGGGCATGTCAGTGAGAAAACCCGGTCCAGACGTGATAGGTGCAGGACCCAGAGCTGTTGGCATAGCGAATGGAATACTTTACGTGTTTTTTGTGCCAGGCACTGATTCAACGACTGGTAATTCTTGCCATTTGCAGGGATTTGATCGGATAAACAGTCGACTGGCTGCTTGCTCATTTTTGCAGAGCCGCTTGGGTAAGCAGCTGATTGAATTGCTGATTGAGGCAGCTGATGGTAAGCTTATGCTGCCCTCGTGCTGCTGGGAAAGTCCTATTTACGTGTTATGTACACATGAATGGCCCAACAAAGGCATAATTACCAGGGGGACCCTGAATTCTCCTATATTTCACAAATTCCCACATGAGGCTACACATCTGGCCATGAACAGGATGCTTATTTCGGTCATCTATTTATTTCTGATTAAGAGCACTTGAATGCTCAACATGCCATTATTCCGATTTCTGAATTCACGTTGGAATTTTAAGTAATTACATAAGGAAGCATTTGACAGCAGGCATTCCCTTAGTCATACTATACCACTCATGTACCAGACATAATGCAATTTCAATGACAGGGGAAACTGGGTAATTCTGGCTACTCTCTCAACAGATGATATTTCAAATCTGCTCAATTATTTACTTAAACAACCAAGTGAACCGTCAATAGGCAATCGATTGTGCAGTTCATTATACACGGGTAACAAATGTAACTGCATTAGCAAAGTTTATTGATTGCATTTTATGGGGTTTCCTGTCTATTCGATGTGAGTATTCTCACTTGACTCTACTCCACTATGTTGATTGGGCATGTAAAACTGCAATGTCTGCTGCTTTTCAGTCTTTCTCAGCTTTAGTGATTAATTTAAGCAATTGATCGGCTAGACAATCTACAGACCTTGTTCTCAAGGCCTTAATCGGTTGTTAATCGAAATTAAAACTGCTGACACTACCATCCTCCAGGTCCGGAGTTTGACACCCCCAATGTACAGCAGATCAATATACAGTACTTATACCAGGGCTTATTAAAGCTTGCCTTTGGCAGCTGGGCTTGGCTTTACACAGCACACCCAATAAGGTGAAGTGCTGCTGATCTCCTTCCCGCTGGTCAGTGCTCAAAATAGTCAGAGAGGACAACCCTCGTAACTAACACTATACAATCACAGAGTACCGTTTAGTCACTTTTCAGTAACAGTTTTAAAACACCTTGCTGTGTTTAGAGTTTTCATTGACGCCGCTTCATATTGCGTGAACTTATTTAAAACAGCTGTAAGTAACCAAAATGCCAAGTGGTGTTTTAACAAAAGCCTACATGACATTTTGTCCACCACCGTCAGAAGCACCATAGGAAATTATACCAACCCAAAAAAAAAAAAACTGAATTTGGAGTAGGCTATGGATATCTAAGAATCAGCCAGTGATACAGATACAGAGAACATAAAGTAATCAATGGCACAAAAATCATTTTGTGTGTCATTGATTAGTGCATAATCCTCCACAATCCCATAAAAGTGGCTGAGAGACAACACAACTAAACCTAAAAAAAATTATCTCACGTTCACAAACACATGCAGGCCCACTAATTAAAATACAATTACTCTGCCATCAACAATGATCGCTTTCAATCACCTCATTTAAAATATCATTTTAAGGCCACTTGCTGTCCGTGCAACCCAGCCAGGTTTATATCTCAGGGATATCTTAAGTGCATAAGTTTAGCAACTGGCTCAAATTGGACTCTTGGACCATTTTTCCTTGAATAGCCAATCCCTGACCACTGGCAGAGAATAAAATACCCAACTAAGCAGTTTGTGCATCAGCCATTTGTCTCTGTTAAGCCAACAGAAAGGGTAATTGCCACATTAACCCCAGAATTAGCAGCGCTAACAATGCAAACAGCAGCACAAAGCAGATTCAACTTCTCACGGAATCGAAATTGCTCTGGTGTTTTAGCCCAGCTAGAAATGCCATCTAATAGCAAAGCTTTGTATGGCTCTTAAAGCTGAGGGCACACTACACGCGAAGCGGACGCAGAGAGAAAGCGGACCTGTTCCACTTTTGTTGAGCTTTCAGTCTGCGCCCAAGTTCACCAATGGTGCCTGCCACAGAACACGCAGAGGCCGCGCTGTTCATCTGCGGAACTGCTTGTGCCAAGTTAAGTTTTTAGCTTCGAGACTATTTTTTGCACTTGTGAGCATGGATGCACGAATGTTTCTCAAGTAGAACACATTGAAAAAGATCCATGACATTGGCTACTTTGGAACAGCCTTCACTGTACTTTCAAATGAGCACTCTCCATGAAATCTGCTTATATTTATTATAGGTTTTGCTCTTCCAATCAATTGTTCCTCTGTATTTCATGCCTTTTATTTTGTTTTCGCATAGAGTTTAATCGAACTCACACTTGCAGGCTCGATCTGTAAGCAAGCCTATGTGTGTTTTTTTATGAAGCGTTTTTTGTTATCATGGTTGGCCATCTACTGTACTATATATACTACACAAAATCATGATGAGGGGAAGGAGAGGTGTAGCCAATAGATATGGATAGAAGCTGCGACTAGCACTGATAGGGTCACTCTTGACTAAGGTATCATCGAAATGTACCCTTCAATGACACCCTGCTGGGAGTGACCTTATCACACAAATCGTTGACTGTAAAATTAATTTCACAGAATCACATTGCCTTGCTTTTGTGGCATCATAGACTACCCAAGAAATTTTAACTTAATTTAAAATTTAAGCTCGCTTGTTCGTACTGTTCTCTTGTGTCAATCAGCTTTGCTGATTTGGGTGTTTGTATGCTTAGTTTTAGTAGATAGCTACATGACTGGCACTGCTGAAAATTTCTCAACTGTCAGCAGCATTGTTGGGGTTTATTGATTTTAGAAAGACAATATTTTTTTTTCATTTTCACAATTTGTTTTGTTGGCTGGCAATGCTTGCGAATAAACAAGTTTCCAGCCCTGTACTTTTGCAGTTAAAGAGACAACACTATCAATTTGTGCTCTTTTGTACTCTTTTAAACACACATAGGAATTTAATCACGTACAACTCACTCAGATACTCACATAAATGGACGACTCTACATGGAAAGACCCCAGGATGCAAAGCAAAGCAACGGCTTTACCCAAAGTAACACTGTGCTACATGAAGTATAAAGTATACATGAATGAACTAAGATGCGGACTGGTATTAAATAGTTCAAATATTATGCAAGTAGCATTGAGGTGCAGTGGGTAAAGCTGGCTCTTTGCAGCCAGAAGGAACAGGGTTTGAATCTAGTCTTTCCATGTGTATTTGTTCATTCATGGGAGTATCTGAGTGAATAGTATGTTGCGATTTTCAATTCCAATACATGTTCAAAGGACATGGACAATGGACATGATAAAGTCATAAAATACTGAGCTGAAAGAGTCATCAATAATATTTTTTCATAAAATATATCTCTAAGTTTGCTTGCTTTATACATCAAAGTATACTTTCATGAACTAAAAATTTTGAATTGAGTAAACTCGTATTGCAGTAGTACACGTACAACTATTCTACTAATATACTGAGGAAATATACGTAAATTTTACTTAAGTTTACTAATAAAGTGAACTTAAAGTATACTTTTTCTGTGACGGATTGCATGCCAACATATCAACATATCATATCTGGCCTTTCTGAGTTAATCTGCGGTTCTTTGGGGAGAGCAGGGAGAGTGGTTTGGCAAAGAGTTGTCTGAGATCCAGTCGAGGTGTTTACATTTCATTTTAACCTTCAGAGTGTCTGATATAATCTAGTCTATAATCTACTGAGATTCTCAATTACACTGAAGTGATTTATATACAACTTAGTAATTGTTGAAGTATTGATCCTTTTATCTGACAAGGAAACTTAAATGTTTGCGCACTTGAAACAAACCCCAGTTGTTCTCATTTTTTCCTCTCTCTCGCACTCTCCTGCTCACTCTCGCTATCTCAAGGTATTTTTTTTCCATATAAAGAGAATTTAGACCTCTCAGTCTTTCCTATCCGGCACAATGGAAAACTTAACTTTGTTATGAAAATCCCCTGATGGAGAGAAGCCAAAGGTTTGGAATTCTCAGCGTTACACAACCAGCCAATCAGGGCTGGCGTCAACATTAGCTGGGCCTCAGACTCCATCATGCTTGGAAAAGGGGGTGAGGGTAAGACGTGGCACCTGACACAAACGAAATTTTGAAATAAATAATACGTAGGTAACTGATGTAACTGCAACCATTTCACCTCATTCAGGCTGTCTGTAGTCACATACTATACTTAGTTTTTATGCTTCAGAGCTGGTTTTGGACTTGAGACAGAGCTTTTTGAATATGAGCCCTTCGGTTGAGGAGCCTTGCCACAGAGCACTATAGCACAACAGACTGGGTTTAATATCTCTTCTGTGCACCGGACTGCATTTTTCTGCTGTTCACATGAACAGCAGAATTTTCTTGAGTTCAGTCAGGTGACAGTTCCATGTATGCTTCCAAAACTTCCCACCGTAAGAGTCAGCAAAGATCGCATTGCGTGTTATGGTGGCCATGCGGTGTATTTCACGGACTAAAATTAATTCCACGCTCATGAGCAGAACCAGTGAATTTCTTCTCTGAAAAACTATTTTCCTCATCCCGTCAAGAGACAGGATGTTCAAAGCTTAAAATACCCTGCCGGCGTGAATATTTTATAGCAGCCAGCTCATAGCAGCCATCTGCAGTGATGTTCCCCCATTTTCCACCCAATCTCAGCTTCTGGCCGCCTGCACCGTCCTATCAAAAAATACACACATGGCCACGCAAGCCAGCTGTTATTTTTTTCTGTTTACCTTCCTGACATGCAACTTGGACGGCACTCCTGCCCTGCGGAAAAGAAGCGCTAAGTCAGGTGTGCGCAGGACTGCGCAGTCCGCTGCAAGGAGCAAAACAGCAGTGTCTTTGCAGACGGAATCATTATCACTGAAAGTGGGGATCCCCCCCTGAAATGTGTGTTGGCTGGGGTAAAGGGGGGGGTGGGGGCGGGGCCGGGGCGGGGTTGGGGGGGTTAAAATGCTGCAGGCAGTGTGACTCATACTGGCTGAAATCGTGTCAATCATGCATTGTGTTTGAAATGTCATCTTTGCTGGCGATGACAGCAAGGGGTACTGCAGTCTGATTTATACACACCTGCAAACACTAACAAGTAGACATGGTCAACAACATCCCCCGCCAAAATGTCTTCTTTAAAGATACTATGAACAGAGGCTCCCAAAAATGCCACAAGGGCAATAACTGTGTAAAGAATAATCGTGTGCTTCTTATTTTCCAACTCCATCAGGGTCTTTATGGTCTTAAGCTACACACCAAATTTGGTTGTCTTATCTGTAACAGTTTCTGAGAAAAGCTGTCCCCTTTAGAGATACCGTGGACAGAGTCCAAAAATACGGATCAAGGGCAATAACTCCGAGAAAATAATCGGGCGACGATTTTAACTCCATCAAGGCCTTTATGGTCTCAAGCTACACACCAAATTTGGTTGTCCTATCTCTAATAGTTTCTGAGAAAAGCTGTCCCCTTTATCTCGGACGGACGGACGCACGGAAGGATGGAGCTCAAACCTATATCCCCCTCCCACTTCGTGGCGGGGGATAGTAAAACTCAAGTTATTCACATGCACAGATGTACACTTGTATGCTCACACACTCATTATTGACTTTCGCTGGCGTGCCTCCAAACTTCATATTCATATGCACAAATTTAAACCGTCAAGCTTCCTCACACATATACCGCTGCATGCACACACTATATACAGACTGCAAGTACACATGGATTCTACTTGCATGCACCATACCGCTGCACACAGACATAATTTACTTGTGCAATCATGTAGCAATGACCCAAATCATCATGACCACCAACGAAATATGCTTTTGGAAAAAATACATAAATACATACATTGATCAGCCAAAATACTGAAACTACGTGCCTCATACTTTGATGGTCGCCATCATCCCTCAAGCCACCAAAACAGCTCCATGAACCAGCACATGAAGCCCAGGGTCTCCAAGCAAAACATTTCCCTGAAAGCAATACTCCTTCTTCCACCTTGTCTTCTGCCCACTGTGCATCCCAGTGCCATGTCTTCATCAGGTGCACACATACCCGGCCAATGTCCATGATGTAAAAGACAACTCATCAAACCAAGCACCCGTCTTCCATTGATCCAAGGTCCAGTTCCGATGCTCACATGCCCATTCTAGGTGCTTCTGACAGTGGACAGGAGTTAGAATGGGCTGTCTCTTTAGCAAGAAAGCCCCATATTCTACAGGGTGCGATGCACTGTGTCGTAAAACTTTCCTACCGTAAACATTTTTTACATTTTCTGTGACTTATGTCACTGAAGACCTTCAGTCTGTGGTAGAAGGAGGCACTCTTCTCCTCCCCCTTACCCATCATTCTGTCTGTACCTAGCTATTCAACCAATCCACTCCCATTGTTATCCTTTAAATGTCCCTCCAAACCCCCTCTGTTGATCATTCACTGGTTTTCTCTGCCATTTGTCCTTTTGTATCCAATCAGTTCAATCTTTACTGTCAAGTACAGCCCACCTTGTTTCAGCATAAATCTCTGGGGCTCCAGCTTTCGGGCCGCTTGCTATGCTGGTACCCGACAGAGCCACAGACTTCAGCAGTTGGTTTTCATTTTTATGATTCACCATTTGTTCACAATTGTATCAGTACAATAAACTTGATAAAGACTATTTGTCATAATCTCTGGGTTCTACGACAAGTCGATTTGAATGGGATAGCTTTCGGTGCCCTCATGCATCAATGAGTCTAGGTTGGCAAAAATAAAACAAAGTTTATTGGACAAAATATTAAATATTTTGTCTTCCAATTGCCTGAAATGAAATACAAGTAAAAGTTAATTCAGAAACCATTGCTTTCAGTTTTTATGTACTTTTTCCATAGCACACACAGGTCATTCCACGCCAACTGAATAAAACTCCCCGATCCCCTCCGATTTCCATGAAACTTATTTTGCGAATAGCCCTTAGGACCAATAGTGATATACCAAAATTTCCGAAACAACGGTGAAATAGCTTTCAAGATATGCATGATTTAAATTTGCTGACCACGCCCATTTTGCTTGCTCCGGGTCCAATGTTTAGAGGCCAGTATCTGCTTGCGCATCAGTGAGAATCTCACGAGTTTTTTTCTACGTCATCTATGCCTTGCTGGCTTTTAGGCTTCACCATCAGAAGCACTGAGGAATATTTCATATCCGTTTTAAAAATTGTTGAAAATGGGAGGTAAATTTGCACTTAATTTTTTTAAGGACTTTGCAATGCGCTCTTCTCATCTAACAGATACGGTATTCCAAAACAGTTGCTGCCGTTATATTTTGTGGACACGTGGTAAATACCAATATGCATCGCTACCCTTCGGTGGACTCAGTATATCGAAAAATTAAAGCCTGAAATATGCCCCGCAAGCAAATATGCAAAATTAGCACATTTTTCGAATTCGAAAATATCAAGGTTGGCAGTTGATGAATGAGACAAGATTTTAACCCCGCAATCTTCATTGACATATAAACATTTGAACGAAGTCCTATCGACTAGCTCAGCCTCATTCCATCGGAAATCAAAGGAACATTGATGTATGGTTTGAAGAAATTAACAAACACGTCAAATCAACTTTCTTCTTTCGGATATTGGCGTAAAAGCGTAAGTTGTGCTATTCCAGAGCTAGACTGCAGTAAATCCGTTTGAACAGTATTGGATCCAGGATCGGGAGGTGATCTTACTCTTTGAGAAAGAAAAAAGAGAAGGAATCGTGCATGAATAATTAATTTGTCCACTTCAATCTTCATCCATTCTTTTATTGGTTTCCCCGGTCCCAGCTGTTTGGACTGGAACATTTCCAGTGGGAGAGGTGCTAACATTTTCCATACACATACATAGAACTTTCTCATTATAGTGCCATGGTTCTTACCAGTAAACCCTCACAACATTTGACTGAACATCATTGGAGAGCCGTTTCATTTACACGTAACAAAAATATAAACGCCCCATTTTACATTTTTAAACTTTATTAGCATTAAGGGTTTTACAATATATTAAGTCATACACAATTCATTTTATTTTTCAATATGTAACAGAATATTGTGCATTAAAGCAAAATAGTGGCACATAGCAATCAGGGATACTCGTAGACACGGTTGGGATCACGATGAGGACGACGAGCGTGTAGGTTCGCTTCTCCCAGGCGGTTCCGGACAGTTTGAGGTGTGATACGTCTGCTGTGCAGACCAACTGTTTCATCTGCTGCGCGTGTTGCAGGTCTGAAGCGATCACGCAAGTGGAAAAGCCGGATGTGACGATCTTGTGCTCGTGTGGTCACACATGGACGACGAGGGTGAGGTTGATTTGCTGTACTGTCAGTCTGTCTAAAACACACTCTTAAACACCCAATTGTCCGATAGTGAACATTCATCTGTGCAGCAACCGCTCTGGTGGACGTTCCCGCATGATTTGCGACATTTGTGGCATGGTTACTTTTGATGAAATTTGACATTTTGGGGTGGCCTTTTATTGTCCCCAGTTTTAGGGAGTGTTTGAGTTCTGTTCATGCTGTTTGAGCAGCGTCTGCACATGCCACACCTGTGTTGTGGGTGGAATCAATGCATCACTGAGCAAGTGCTCACTGGCAGAGATGAACACAAATGTTGTATACAAATCAAGACAAATAACCATTTTGCACAATTAAGACATTATCAGGTCATTTGAGGTAACACATTTCATGTTACATAAATAATTTACATGGGGCGTTTATATTTTTGTTAAGTGTATTTACTGATTTACTGCAGTCTAGCTCAGGAACAGCACAACTTACGCTGTTACGCCAATATCCAAAAGAGGAAAGTTGATTTAACGTATTTGACGTATTTGTCAATTTCATCAAACCATACATCAATGTCCACTGGATTTCCCATGGAAGGAGGTTGAGCTAGTCGATAGGACTTCGTTCAAATGTTTATATGTCAATGACGACTGCGTGGTTAAAATCTTGTCTCATTCACCAACTGCCAACCTTGTCATTTTCGAACTTGAAAAATATGCTTATTTTGCATATTTGCTTGCAGGGCGTGTTTCAGGCTTTAATTTTTCGATATACTGAGTCCACCTAAGGGTAGCAATGCATGTTGGTATTTATCACGTGTCCACAAAATATAACGGCAGCAACTGTTTTGGAATACCGTATCTGTTAGATGAGAAGAGCGCATTGCAAAGTCCTTAAAAAAATTAAGTGCAAATTTATCTCCCATTTTCACCAATTTTTAAAATGGATATGAAATATTCCTCAGTGCTTCTGATGGTGAAGCCTAAAAGCGAGCAAGGCATTGATGACGTAGAAAAAAAAACTCTTGAGATTCTCAATGATGCGCAAGCAGATACTGGCCTCTAAACATTGGACCCGGAGCACGCACAATAGCTAAATGGGCGTGGTCAGCAAATTTCAATCATGCATATCTTGAAAGCTATTTCACCGTTGTTTCGGAAATTTTGGTAAATCACTATTGGTCCTAAGGGCTATTCGCAAAATAAGTTTCATGGAAATCAGAGGGGGTCGGGGGGGAGCTTTGTTCAGTTTGGCGTGGAATGACCCACATACATTTTCCTAAGTTTGGTTGTGCACGCAAGTTTCAATTCATGCCTTTAACTTATCTCAGAGTGAGTCATACTACTGCATCATGAGTGACCTCTTTTAATGATGAAATATCAATAGCATACTGAAGTGCCCTGCTATCATTGCAGCTGAAATAAGTACAGATTTAACTGATTGTCAATTTGTCATTTCAAGTCTGCAATTATTCTGAGTGCTTTTTCCATGGACTGTGCTCAATTGTTTCTTCAATTATACCAACATTATTTTTACAACTTGCATTAAATACTTGCCTGCATCATTAAAATCTGTCTAAGCAAGTATTTTTAGACCTTTGAAAGATAAAACAAGGCCTTTTTATTTTCTCAAATAGAAAATTTCCAATCATTCAAAGTTTCTGGTTGGGTGACTTGCTAGATTTCCTTTGCACTGGAAATTGGTCAGAACCTCAATATCAGACTGAAATACAACCCCAATTCTGAAATAGTTGGGACAAAGTGTAAATTGTGAATAAAATCAAAATGCAATGACTTCAGATCCCATGAGCCAATATGTTATTTACAATAGAACATAGATAACATTTCCAAGGTTGAAACTTAGACATTTTACATTTTTATCCACAAAATGAGCTTATTTCAAATTTTCTGGCTGCAACAGGTCTCAAAAAAGTTGGGAAACAGGCAAAAAAAAAGGGCTGAAAAAGCAATTAATATAGAAGAGAATCAGCTTAAAGAACATTTAGCAAGTAATTAAGTTAACTGGCATCAGGTGTATAACATGATTGGCTATAAAAGGGATGTCTTAGAGAGGCTGAGTCTCTCAGAAGTAAAGATGGCTGGAGGCTCTCCAACCTGTGAAGGCTTGCGTAAAAAAAATGTGGAATACTTTAAAAACAATGTTCCTCAACGTCAAATTGCAAAGGCTTTGAAGGTCTCATCATCGACAGTGCATAACATCATCAAAAGATTGAGAGAAACTGGAAAAATCTCTGTGCGTAAGGGACAAGGCCGAAGACCTTTACTGGATGCCTGTGGCCCTCAGACGCCACTGCATCACTCACCGGCATGATTCTGTCATTGACATTACTAAATGGGCCCAGGAATACCTCAAGAAACCACTGTCTGTAAACAGTCTGCTGAGCCATCCACAGATGCCACCTAACATTCTATCATGCAAGAAGGAAGCCATTGTTGAGCATGATCCAGAAGCGCCGCCGTGTTCTGTGGGCCAGGGCTCATTTAAAATGGACTATAGCAAAGTGACAAAGTGTTCTGTGGTCAGACGAGTCCAAATTTGACATTCTTGTTGGAAATCGTGGGCGTCGTGTCCTCCGGGCTAAAGAGGAGAAAGACCACCCCTCCTGTTATCAGTGTTCAGTTCAAAAGCCAGCATCTCTGATGGTATGGGTATGTATTAGTGCATATGGTGTGGGACACTTGCATGTTTTAAAAAGCACCGTTAATGCTGAAAGGTATATAATGGTTTGAGAGCAACATATGCTCCCCACCAGATGACATCTATTCAATGGAAGGCCTTGTCTATTTCAGCAAGACAATGCAAAACCACAAACTGCAGCTATTACAACAGCATGGCTTCGTAGTAGAAGAGTCCGTGTGCTGAACTGGCCTGCCTGCAGTCCTGATCTTTCACCGATTGAGAACATTTGGCACATAATTAAACGAAAAGTCCGTCAAAGGAGACCCAAAGCTCTTCAGTAGCTGGAAGCCTGTATTAAACAAGAGTGGGATCAAATTCCAATGGCTAAACTCAAGAAACTTGTCTCCTAAATGCCCAGACCCTCCACTCTGTGTTAAAAAGAAGAGGGAATGCTACACCATGGTAAACAGGCCCCTGTCCCAACTTTTTTGAGACCTGTTGCAGCCATCAAATTTAAAATGAGCTCATTTTGTGGATAAAATTGTAAAATTTCTCAGTTTCAACATTTTCTATGTTATCTCTGTTCTATTGTGAATAAAATACTGACTGGTGTGATTTGAAAGTCATTGCGTTTTGATTTTATTCACAATTTACTCTTTGTCCCAACTATTTCGGAATTGGGGTTGTACTTACTGAGACATAGATTTTGCTTTTTGTAGTGTGGGTGCCACATGAAATAAAAGGACTCCCTTTCATGTGACTCGTATGAGAATGTTTCTACTCAGAAGAACGGTGATGCAAAGCCTCTGTGATTTCTCTGTCCCTTTAGTGTACCTATGGCATCAGAATTAGAAGTGCGGTATCAAACTCTCTGTCCAACTGCTTGTGAATAATGTCACTCATTCAGTACCAGCTGCACCCTCTGTTGTCCCAATGAAAAAGCACCACGTCCAGAAAAATAAAGAGCCTTATGTAATCTAGTCATAGAACAGCTCTTGGGTCACTGCCTCTTTTGTCTGATGTGAACACAGTTAAATGTCCAGTTACAGTATATAGCAGGTTTTTCTTTGCATTTATTCCATGAGATCCATCCAGTTAGCACAGAAAAAAGGCTGTTTTAATATGTTTTCTAGGCTTCAAACCAGAAACCTTTTTTTCCTCAGAATTAGAAAATATTAGCTTGTTCTCAGTCGATTTTTTTGTTCATAGTAATTACTGTGTCTTGTTCCTTGAAATGAGTAAATCCATTTCCTCATCAGCAGTAGTTTTGTCTTATATTCAACACACATTTTTACATAAATACAAGACAGAACACGTGAAAATTTACCTGTTGTTCATGAATGTTGCGAAATGCCATTTTAGCCTCGAATGCCCTGCGTATCATGTCCGGCTGATTAAACGATTGAAGTCGCTTGGTTTTGTTGATTGCCCAACCGCAAAAGGAAGGTATCAGCCATCACATTATGATTAGCTCAGTAAACCAAAACTCTTGTCCTATTTAAGATAAGGAGTGATTTAAAATTCCAGCCTGTACTGTAAAAGAGAAAAATTGTTTGCTCTTTTATTACCACTGTCAAAAACAGCATTTAGTGCACAAATAAGTTTGTTTCTCGCCTAGAATAGCTGGTAAGGACCTATACACACAGGTACTAAGCTTGCCAGGATGCCGGAACCTTCTTGAGTGAAGGCCCCGACCCACTGCCAGTTTGTTACCCCCCACAAAGTGGATGGGGATGCAGGAATGAGTGTTGCCTTTTGTGAATCTGTCCGTCTGTCCTTCCGTGTGTCCGTCCATCCATCTATCACACTTCTTTTCCAGGCCTAAATTCTTTAACCGTTCAATATTTCTCAATTAAATTTTTAAAATATGACTACATCTTATTGTTTAGATGAGCCTTTTCATACTTCTGTCTGTCCATCTGTCCATCCCTCCACTGCATTTTGTTTCCAGGATCAACCATCCCGTTTGTTTCCGAGCCAGAACTCCTAAATCTTTCAATATTTCTCAACAATATTTCATACATCGATAAACCTTACTCTGTAGATGTACCTTTTCATACTTAAGTCCGTCCTCGTGTTCATCTGTCCTTCGCTCCACCGTGTTTTGTTTCCAGGCCACATCAGCCATCCTGTTCTTTTCCGGGCCAGGACTCCTAAACTGTTTAATATTTCTGAAGGAAATTTCATATGATTACAAGTTATTGAGTAGATGTGCGTTTTCATACCTGTGTCCATCCTCCTCTCTGTCTGCCTGTCCCTTCACCACAGTTTCTCTCCAGGCCAGATGTCAGCCATGCCATGCCGGGGGTTCTGAGAATTTCGTGCTTCTTTTCTTCAGAGACAGGGTGAGTCTTGAGGGACTAAATAGAGACGAAGAATGGATTTGAGTGCTGCAGCTTTCAAACTTAAAAATTAATGAGAGTCAGAGAACTTAGTCTGTAGCTGCCTTCTTGTACCCAGTTCTGCCCTGTCAGACACAAGCTGAAAGCAGGGTGATGCCGCAGTCCAGCAGTTTGATATGCTACATCTACATCATTAATCATAGTTATATTCTTTACATCTACATGGTTCTTTTCCAGAGACTCAACGTGCTTTTTTATCAGCGATGAGGGGGGGGGAAACTCACCACAACCATCTCTGATGTGTTGTGCCCACCTGGGTGATACCCGACAGTTTTTTTGTGTCCACATCAACTGAGTTGGAGAAGGAGAGATTCATCTTCTTAAACTGAGAGATGTTAAGAGGGGCAGGGGAGAGTGCAAGATGGGGCACTTGGCCAGGACACCAAAAACTCCCCATTATTGCAATATATGTTATGCAATCATTAATGACCACAGTAAATCAGGACTTTGGTTTAAGGGTTTTTCAGAAAGATGTTAGCCTCTGCCATTCTCTGAGCAGTCTCCACTCAAGTATCAAACCAGTGCCCGAGTATCAAAGCGAAGAGACATTGTGACACAACATCAGCACCAGGTGATTCGGTTCCGCACTGACAGAGCATTATCAGAGCCAGTATTATCGATCCACTCGACACAAGTGGATGCCATGCCACTGTGGACCTTAAATTGTCTTAATTTTCATTAGTTACATGTAATTTTGCAAGTATCATCTGCTGTTTGACGGTACATAACAACATCTGTAGAAGCTCAAATGATCCAATGCTGCTTTTTTACAATAAAGCAGTTGCACTATGCCCCTAAATCTACCTAATAGTAAGACAATGCAATGCCTTTTACGTGAGGGCAATATGGGATGTTTGTATGATGATTATGATGATTCTCCGGGCCCTGTTTTGGGGGGAATGGGTGTAGGGGTGCAATTGGAGACGGCCACCAAAAATTACAGGAATATGGGAGACGCCTGCCTATTTGTGATGCAACCAATTGCCATATTTATGTAAATACCAATGGATGCAAACACCGAATAAATATGGATTTTTTTTTTCAGTTTTGTACAAAAATACAGGCTGCAGTAGACATTAGTTCTATTTTGTTCTCAGGTTTGGAATTGCTGTTCTGTGTGGTGTAGTTCAAATGTGTGCTCCTTTAGCCTTCAAAGATTATTTATTTGCTGTAATTACCATTTCACCTGAGGCGTCTCTTTTGCCACAGTAGCAGTTCTGAGCCGGCTCCCCTTCATAAATTCAGCAACATGGTGTCCTGTACATTACGGGAACATGAGTCCAGCCCGACACACTGTCCATGGAAAACAGTCGGGAAACCATGTATAAATTCAACAAGGAAATGTACGAAATCACCTTCAGTGTAGTGAAGGCTGAATTAACATCACATATGGTGTTTGCTAATGTATTTGAAGGCAAAAAACTAAACAGAGTGGTAAATTGGTTCTGGAAATAGGATGATTGAGTACCAAGGATTTGTATATAGCTATATTGGTTCCATAAAGTTCAGTATTATTATCATTATTTTTTTTAAAAATATTCCTGATTTAGGAGCAAAGTGTTTCAAAGGGTCTCTGACCTGTCACACACATATTGTAATTTCATAGGAACTGCGCCCTCCATGATATTATCCCCACACTGTGATCATATATCGGGATTACTTGCCTGACCTTACATTTGGCAACATGACATATTCACCGTAAATAGATATTCTGTTATGGATACAGCCTTGAAATCCATGCATCCAAACTGATTTATGTGATATAATTTTTTCATTTTACTGTACTTTTTAAAATTCAATTTTCTGAACAAAGAAGGAAACAGATGTGTCACAGATTTGTAATGGATTTGGTTCTAAATGTGGGTGGAAATAGATGTTGCATCGATCACACCTCTAAGCCAGGGTGACATTGCAAGGATTCAACACAGTAGCAGAATAAGGGACCTTGCCTTTTAGTAACCATACTACTTCAGAATACTAAACCCCTTCAGATATCAGACCAAGCATTAAAGAGCATTAAAATTTGGCCTCTCAGTGAATTTTTTTTTTTTTTAATTTTTCAATTGGAGTACACAGATACAGTTCTGGAGGACCAGTATGGACACAGTTTCAGGTGCACTTAAGCTGAGGCCCACTTGTGGTATTAAACCGAGGATGAAAACGTGTGTGTGTGTGTGTGGGGGGATTTAAAGGATCTGTGTGCAAGATTTAGAGCCATCTAGTGGTCAGATTATAGATTGCAACCAACTGACCATTCCTTTTCTCAGAAAACCTACGGTGGCCGCAAAACTTGCGAAAACGTGAAAGGCGCTCTCTTTTGTGTCAGTGCTTTATTCATTTACTTTTTTCCCGTTCTGGGTTACTGTTGAAAAAATGACGGCGCAACATGGCGGCCTCTACGGAGGTGGACCCGCTCCCATGTAGGAGTCAAATCATACGTATTCAAGGGTACTCTCTTCGATTTTTTTTTGTTGTTTTTTATGTAAATGGTATTCTTTATCATGAAAAATGACCTGCAAATACATATTATAAGGTCTGTTGTACCTTAACATAAGCTGTCAGCTGTGACCAACACAGTAAAACCCTATGTATTCAAATTTGCTCTCTATGATTTTGTTTGTGTCTTTAAGGTAAAAATGTCCATAAGCATACCACAATAATGGGTAGTGCAATACTTGAATTCAGGTCTTTTAAATCAACCAGCTCTGTTTGAAGCTGTTGTAATAATTGTTCATGACTTCTCATACATGTATATACTTGCAGGTTTAGTGCAAAGAATAATGTTCAGAAAGTAGAGGAGCATTTATTCACATGAATTATTGTTAATTAATTAGAAACATTTTATTTGACTATTTGTCTTAATAGTTGCACAAAACTGATTAATGAGGACTTTGTTTCTTCTTCATTTACTTGCATGCCCATGCAGTTGTTCATGAAGTCTTCTATTTAACGTTCATTCATTCGTTCCTGTTTCTTCATCTTTGGCAGTCTACTTGTATATGTTGTTGTTCTGTTTATAGCATGATAACCAGCCAGATTTCTTATTTAAGCAGCTTTATTAACATTATATATAAGCCCAGTCTTTGGTCATGGAAAACCAAGCGCACTGTTTGCAAGATCACTGGAAAGGGGTCAAAGGTCTAATGAGAGAAAAAAACATGCCCTTGCACAACTACCCCCTATGCCAACTATCATGGTAAAATTTGAGAAGGCTGCCATGTACAGCTTCAGAAAAACAGCCCGGACAAGATTTGTAACGGACG
The DNA here is from genome assembly GCA_029692085.1 of Gymnothorax javanicus. NCBI lineage: Eukaryota > Metazoa > Chordata > Actinopteri > Anguilliformes > Muraenidae > Gymnothorax > Gymnothorax javanicus. Next base: position 72,161,606 of record CM056203.1, read on the forward strand.
GACGCACAGACGGAAAAGTCAATCGCTATATGCCCCCTCTCCAGGGAGGAGGGGGCATAATTAGCCCTGTTTAAATCCAGATGTACAACTGGGCTTGTGTACATAGCATACACAATGTAATAGTTTTATGGAATTGCTTAAAACTGATTTTACAACACCTAAATACAATACTGATATCAACCAAACACACAGTAACTACTATAAACAAACAAATCTGAAAAGTTTTCATTATACAAATTACAATTATACAAAAAGGCCTTTTTCAGGGAACAAGCATTTCTGCAGCAATGGAGGTTGATCAAGTCCTGAAAGTTGGTGCTACCCATTGCTACAGGTGTCCCAACTTTTCTTGATTACTTCAACCCCCTCTGTCTGAACCAAAATGGCTACCAAAGCATTCTGCAGCACCATGCAGTACCCTCTGGTGTGCGCCTAGTTGGTCAGGGGTTCATCCTACCGTGACATAATGACCCAAAACATAAGTCCAAGCTCTGCCAGAACTACCTTAGGAAAAAAGAACAAGATGGTAAGCTTGAAAATATGGAGTGGCCAGCACAGTCTCCAGACTTAAACCCCAGCGAGATGGTTTGGGATGAACTGGACAGAAGAGTGAAAGCAAAACAACCTGCAAGTGCCACACATTTATGGGAACTTCTGCAACAGAGTTGGGAAGAACTTTCTGGAGAATATTTGATTTCCATTATAAAAAGAATGCCACGAGTGTGTTCAGCTGTTATATCGGCCAAAGGTGGCTACTTTGATGAGTCAAAAGTTTAGAATGCATTTTGGTTTAAAATTGATTCCATGATTTTTTAACTTCATTGTTTATTTGTTCTATGCTTTAATTTCAGAGTACAATGAGACATTAAACTACATCAGTTTCAATATAAAACTGGAGAAAATTTGGGGTGTCCTAAAACTTTTGACTGGTAGTGTATGTACAGAATTACGACTAGACTGGTTTGACAATATTTGTTTTGTTCCCTTTTTTCACTCAGTCTTTCATGTTTTATTCTCTCTAAAAAAAAGTAGTGTGTACAATTTAAAGAAAATTGCTTATAAATGTACACATTTTTTTTTTTTTTTTGCTCTCACAACAGGAATATACGGGTGCATCTCAATAAATTAGAATATCATCAAAAAGTTGATTTATTTCAGTAATTTGATTGAAAACGTGAAACTCATATATTATATAGATTCATTACACACAGACTGATATATTTCAAGTGTTTATTTCTTTTAATTTTGATGATTACAACTGACAGCTAATGAAAACCCAAAATTCAGCATCTCAGAAAATTAGAATATAACTTAAGACCAAAAAAAAAAAAAAGATTTTTAACGCTGAAATATTGGACTACTGAAAAGTATGAACATGTACAGCGCTTAATACTTGCTCGGGGCTCCTTTTGCATGAATTACTGCAGCAGTGCGGTGTGGCATGGAGGCGATCAGCCTGTGGCATGGCTGAGATGTCATGGAAGCCCAGGTTGCTCTGATAGCGGCCGTCAGCTCTTCTGCGTTGTCGGGTCTGGTGTCTCACATCCTCCTCTTCACAGTACCCCATAGATTCTCTTTGGGGTTTAGGTCAGGCAAGTTTGCTGGCCAATCAAGCACAGGGATACCATGGTCCTTAAACCAGGTATTGGTACCTTTGGCAGTGTGGGCAGGTGCCAAGTCCTGCTGGAAAATGAAATCAGCATCTCCATAAAGCTGGTCAGCAGAGGGAAGGATAAAGTGCTCTAAAACTTCCTGGTAGACGGCTGCGCTGACCTTGGACCTGAGAAAACACAGTGGACCAATACCAGCAGATGACATGGCTCCCCAAAGCACCACTGTCAGTGTAAACTTTACAGTGGACCTCAAGCAACTTGGATTCTGTCCCTCTCCTCTCTTCCTCCAGACTCTGGGACCTTGATTTCCAAATGAAATGCAAAATTTACTTTCATCTGAGAGGAGGACTTTGGACCACGGAGCAGCAGTCCAGTCCTTTTTGTCCTTAGCCCACGTAAGACGCCTCTGACGTTGTCTCTGGTTCAAGAGTGGGTTAACACAAGGAATGAGACAGTTGAAGCCCATGTCCTGGATACGTCTGTGCGTGGCGGCTCTTGAAGCACTGAGTCCAGCTGCAGTCCACTGCTTGTGAATCTCCCCCAAATTCTTGAATGGGCTTCCTGTCACAATCCTCTCAAGGCTGCGGTTATCCCTGTTGCTTGTGCACCTTTTTCTTACCTCATTTTCTCCTTCCATTCAACTTTGCATTAATGCGCTTGGATATAGCACTCCGTGAACAGCCAGCATCTTTGGCAATGACCTTTCGTGTCTTACCATCCTTATGCAGGGTGTCAATGATCGTCTTCTGGACAACTGTCAAGTCAGCAGTCTTCCCCATGATAGTGCAGCCTACTGAACCAGATTGAGAGACCATTTAAAGGCTCAGGTCTGACACCATGAGTCTTCATTATTGAACTTCTTCTCGATATTCTACTTTTCTGAGATACTGAATTTTGGGTTTTCATTAGCTGTCAGTTGTAATCATCAAAATTAAAAGAAATAAATACTTGCAATATATCAGTCTGTGTGTAATGAATCTATATAATATATGAGTTTCACGTTTTCAATCAAATTACTGAAATAAATCAACTTTTTGATGATATTCTAATTTATTGAGATGCACCTGTATGTACTTGTTAAGGGACATTATCATAAGCAAATCATGTCGACACTTTTTGCTACCCAGGAATCAAACCTTTTTAACATAACTTGTTATTTCTCTTTCACTATTATAAGATGTTCAGTGAAGAAAGTTATTTTATGTACTGGGGTTTTGGTGGTTTCCAAAATGTTATGCTTTACATTTAATACAAGCAATGTTTTTAAATCATAAAGAACCCCTAAATTACATAATCTGTGGCAATTTTCTGATTCCTATACAACACAAACAAACAATTCACATATCAAGTGAATCATGATACTGAGTCAAAAACTATCACTGTTGTTATGTATGAGTATTTTATGTACAGCATTGTATATCATTTGTAAATGGAGATTTGTTACATGCTGTTTTTGCTGCCTTGCTGGTCAGCTATTTATTTTGTTCATCAGCACCCTCTGGTGGTGTGTCTGTAGCAAAACATGATCTGATGCAATACCCCCTTCTTTGTGATGAAATAGACTAGTGCTTTCTAGAAGTTTCTGGCTTCTTCTTGCCTGGAGGGGGCGGGATTACCCAGGAATCCTGTAGATCTTTCCAGAATGTTGCTAGTCTATATAAATGCTGTGATTTTGGTCACCAAGAGCAGAGGTTTTGTTTTGGCAACAGAGTTACATAGTGGCATTAGAGTGTTATTATAGGATTAAACAGTGGATTATTTGTAGAGGTTTTTTTTTATTCAGTGAAGAATAAATTTGTTTAAGTTGTCATTGCTGGTTTTCTTTGTTGTGATTTTCAAGTCATAACACTGTAAAGAATGTTCATATTACAGTTGTATTAAGATGATATTTTCACAGAATGTAAGCAGATTTGATACTTCTTCATGGGAACAGTTCACGACAATGTTAAAGTGTAAAGTACTGAAAAAGTATAAACATATAAACCATAATAAATACAATGGCAACCTGAGGTATCAGAGAAAAGCCAATACAGTGCTGTATGATTTATTATATAAAATCAATCATGTCTTTGATTGACCAAATACTTCCAACCAGTTCATGGAACTGTATGTTTTATATGTCATTATGTGTTAAACTCAATGTTGAAACAAACATAACAACATAATGATGGAAATTAAGAAGACAGTCCAAAAAAAGGGCAAGAGATTCACAATGTCTTTTAGTTTTTCTATAAAAAGTGAGCAACAATATTCACATTCACATTCTACATTTTTAAAACTGAAAAAAAACTTGACACTTATTATAACAAACAAAGCCCTAGGGGTATCTTCTTTCAACAACTAGAATTCCTTTACCCAGGTATTCTTGGAGCTGGTCAGACAGATAATGGGTAAGTAGTTCACCAGAAGAAAAGACAGATTTAACATAAGTGTGACAGGCTTATGGATGGACAAATATACATGGACAGACAGAATTTAGTCTGAAAAGCTCTCTTCAGCTCAGGTTATCTGAGAGGCTGGTTATCGATTTCATATCTCCCCGCACTTAGAGTTTGTTAAGTGCAGCAAGGGGAGACGCCAGACGTGGGATAGGGAAAAAGGCAGGGGTTAATTTACAAGAAAGAAAAGAAAACAGGCTGGGAAAAACGGGCAAGAAGGCCAACAAAAAACATCACCAAAGGGGCTGCAAAGAGGGCAATGATACAAGGGAAATTACACATGGCTAGGAAACACGGCACCGCTTGGAAACACAAAGAACAAGGAACCAAGGAGCTAAACAAGAAAACACCAGGAACATGACAAGACGAACATGAACATGAAGCAAAAACATGAACAAGCAGGCAGAACATAAAAGTGTTTGGGGAACTAAATCACTGTTTGACTAAACACCAATGGGCACTATTGGGCAGTTCAATCATCTCAATTCAGCAAAACTGTAATGCAAGTTCTTTCTGTTAAGTTCAATCTGTGGTGTAGAAATAAACTTGTGACTATTATTGCTTATGCATTGCAAGAGAGTGTGTCAATATGTGTTAGTCAGATAGCATCAAAGTAATGTTTAACAAAAAAAAAACTTACATGAGCATGATCTCTGTCTTTATTTAAGAAACAGACTGATTCTGTCATCATGGCTCAAAAAGATGCAACATTGGCGGCAATTACATGTAATTTCAATAAAACAGGTTAATTAAAGTACTATAAATTGACTTCATGATAACCTTGGCCACTAGGGTCTTTCCTTGCGAATAGCGGATAGGAAATTATCCACAAGGCTGCCTTGTGAATAGCGGATAGGAAATTATCCACAAGGCTGCCTTGCGAATAGCGGATAGGAAATTATCCACAAGGCTGCCTTGCGAATAGCGGATACGTAATTATCCACAAGGCTGCCTTGGGAATAGCCACTTCCCTTAAAAAAAATATATATATGTATTTTTTCAATGGCATCACCATAATCCTTCCTCTCTTTTTAGCTGATTTTTGCCTGGAGCCTGCTCTTCACCCCCCCCCCACTTGCTCACCTGTTCACGTGGCTTATTCAGAGCTCCTTTGGGGAGATGCCCACTCTCCCTGTTCAGCTGTGCATACGGACAGTGCATCCAAGCAAACATAAAAAATAAAACACTGCAGCAAATATCTTCACTAGCTGCCAGCCAACCCGTGAGGACGGCTAATAAATCTACAAGCATGGTTACTGCTGCTGTTGGACATGCAAGAATAAAAATACCCCCGCAATGCAAAATGCTCCTTTCTTGTGGCAGAAGCCAAAGAGAATATTGAACTAAAAACTAGTAAGAAAAAAAAGCTGGATATCTGGCCTAGTTTTTGTTTACTGAAACTGAACTGGTTGGTGTTTACCTCCTTATTGACCATTACTTATGATTTATCCAGTCCTGAAGATCAGTCAGGGGTGCGTTTCCCAAAACCATTCACAGTCAGTGAGCCCAACTACGTAAGTTAGCATCAGTGATTTTGGGAAACGCACCCCAGGAATCTGCAGGGTTACACTTCGCAGCGGTCTCTAGGGGGCGTTAGATTACAAGACTAGCGTTTTAACATGGGAGAATGGTACTGCGCAGCACTCTGAGATGAAGGATGATAAAAGGCTAACACCATCAATTCAGAAGTATACAGCAACATTTTTTAATTCCTGTTATTTTTATTTTTATCTTTTTCTTCTCCAAATTATGATAATAATTATAATAATTATTATTATTGAGCATTGTAGTAGTGGCGGGAGTCACAAAGCACTAAAATTACTATTCTATGACACATAAGTCGTAGCGGTGATGTAATGCCAAAGTTCTCTAGCACGAGACAATTATGTAAGAAAAGGAACAAAACATCACTGCATCAAAAAACAAACGGGAGAAATTTAAACAAAACATGCATGAATGGGCTGTCTGGCAGCTAGTGCCAAACGTTTGACACTAGATACAAACCTCCACAGCAGGGTCATTCAGTGCATTTCTACGGCACAGAGCTTTGAGTAAGCACACCCTAACCCTATCCCTAACATGTACACAAGAAGTTGTGACGCAAAATTGTAGTGATTTACCCTGCTGCAGGGAGGTTTTTATTTAGTGCCAACCGTGCCAAACAGGTGGATTCCGGCTGCCGAGAATTGGCCAAAATAACGTGATTATCGTGCTGTTCCTGTATCGCAAGCACATCTGTCATCTACCGCTGATTACCCGGGCAGTCGCTGCCCTGCCTTCTGTCAATTCGTAAGCTTGTGGTACACTGTCTTACAGTCTGCACCATGACATTGCCATGGAATGGATCTAAAAAAGCCTTCAAGGACAATGCGAGCGAATATGTGATGGATATGCCACATTATCAAGGTACCTTGTCGCAACATCCCCACTGAATTAGTCAGTGTTTAGTCTTCTTTCACTATCCAGTTAACGTGTGTGTCCGTAATTGTCGTGTCCGTGCGTGCAGTCGTCTTCCCTCGAGTACCCGTTACTATAACCAGCTGTTGCTCCACAGCGCGCTCCTAAGACGAGGAAATGGTTTTGCCCATTTTGAACCGACAAAACCAATAACATACGAGTGTTCACATTAGCGGAAATATAGTTGCGAAGTCAATGCATTAAAGCTGGAATTAAGATGTAATGTTAAGTTTATGCTGCTGCCAATGCTCCCGTTTTGCAAAATAAAATTACCATCTTAACGTGGAAAGCCCACGAATTATTGCTTCATCTAATCTGTACTGCACAGTAGTTGACAATGGCATAGAAAGTAGTCAGAACTTTTTTGCACGTCTAGAACCTGTCTTGAACTTTACCTTCTTGAGCTGAAAATAAATTATGCTCTATGTAGTGAATTACGACTCTGTGAATATCAACATAAATCAATTTTGAAGTCATTAAAAAAAAATGTTTCACAGAGAGGCATAGTCTTGCTTTAACTTCTTTGCTACAGTGAATGGCCCACATTTTAGAGTATCACAAATGTACTGCACATGCTGCATTCAAATCTTTATTTTGGCTCCCTAGTTGCTTCAAAGCTGGTGTAGGAAGCAATATAGAAAAACATGTGAGTGAGCCATGTATTAATTTAGCTACACTAACAATGTCATACAATTATTGCGATCAGTACAATGTCAGCAATTCCATTTAGTTTGGCAGTTGTTGATTCTTTCCAAAAATCTAGTGCAACCCCAATTCAGGAAAGACAGTGAGATGGCGGGATTGCAGATCATGCACATTCAGAAGTGGTTTTTCGCCTTTCCTTCCATCTGCTTTTTATTTAATCACACTATGCCCTGTTTAGGGTGAAATGCCAAAAAACCTATTGATTATTCATCAGGAAACATTGTTCTCAAAGTGATGCAAATTGGTGGGCTTCAGCTAATCTTGGCCATTTTTACCTTACTATTGCAACTTGTCACCTTGTCACTAGTTCTAAATTTCCCCTGCATCAACTTGTCAGATTAAGTGATCAGATTTGAAATAACCTTCTAATTTCAATAAACAATTGAATGAATAAATTAAAGCACCAAATGGTTTTGTTCTAGTTTTTTTTTTTCAACCCACCCAAAATAAATATAAAAAAAAAAAAATATAAAAATTTGTTTGCATTAATAATGGCATATTTAAGACTTCATCTGAAATACTTAAATGCACTATGTACAGTTTCAGCATCATGAACAGCTCAACACATAAATAAAATTCCCGAATCGCAGTTTGCTACAAACAGTAAATATGGCAGTAATTAAACATCACTGACAGAACGGCTGAAATCATTAAAGAGGCCTTATAGCATCAACGATCATTCCTTCATTCTGTTCTTAGACTGGCAGCTTAATACCAGTGCTTGTCTTTGTCATTTTGGTTCTCTGACTGTCTGAGAACTCTGTAACCCTTACCATTTATAAACAAACTGTGAACAAACTTTAGAAGATTCACCATAATGTGCTGTCATGTGAGGTGGCTTTGTTGCAACTATCTTAGTAGAGAATGATTTGGTTGTTCTTTTACTGTTTGATGAGTATAGCAAAATAGTGCCTAATGGACAAATTGAATTAGGCAATAGTAAGCATAAATTCCACATTTAAATAAGAGAAGAGTGGGGATGTAAGACCACTAATATAATCTCCCAACTGTTTTGCTGGGGGGTGCATTTGCTTTGCAAGCTTCAGGCTTGTTGTTCAGGCGTGAATGGCTGTGACAGTGGTGCGAGTGCAGTCATTGACAGGCTCTTTTACAGATGCTGGACCAAAGTGAGAGTCAATCTTAGGAGACTAGTTGTTATATTTTTAGTCTAAAATAGACTAAGGATCTTTGTGGTAGAAGCAGTGTCCTGTGTGTCATCTTCAAATGAAGTAACCTTGGCTCACCCACTGCCAAAATATTTATTCCTTTGGCTCAGCCACCGTTTCTATGAAGACTAAAATATACTTGTCTTCATGCATTTTCTTCGTTCACTCATAGGAAGTCAGATTTAGTTGGAAGATGGGACCCAGTGGGGTTCCAGTAGTTTTGCCACATAAAACATTGAATCCCAGCTAACGTCGGTTTCCTGTACAGTGCCGTCATTTCAAAGTTGACCACAAATGAAGTGATGTTGGTCTCAGTTTGACAGCAAACTGCAGAGCTAGATGTTCATCTATTTGCAGTTTGTTCATGTGAAATGCGAAGTAGCCTACCCTTATCCTCGGCTCGTGATGCTGATCATTAGACCAGGGAGAGTGAAAGTCTGTGGATGCCTCATGTGTTGTTGGGATCTGTGTGGGGTCTATACATTGGTTTTGGAGTTTTATAGTAGCGGTGATGACATGCAGCGCAGTCTGTATGTGTTTGATGAGTAAAACTACATGAAATGTGCTGCAATTCCTTCTGGTACCAACCATTTTTTTGCCACTGTGACCTCACCGTGTTGCATGTTTTACAGATCTACATTTAAACCTAGGATGTGAAATTCTGTGGGTATAGTGTGGGATAAACATTTTGGTGTTGAGTAAAGAAATATACACTGCGTGCAAACAGTAAGATTGCATTTTGGTTGTTGCAGGTAGTGTTGGAATATTCCACTATTTGCAATTGAGAATTTTAACAATAGCGTTAATCGATTTTGTGACGGAACAACTGCAGTTGTATGGTATGAGTGCTCTGTAATACTATGTTGTTATTTATAACAAACTATTGGTTTTTGTGTAATATGCAACAAAGAGCCTATCAAGGTTTTGTTATCAGATTATCTTTTTTCCGCTTGATCCAATGGTGAAAATGGCTTCTGAAAGTAAATCATAATAGTGAATCAGATTGACTTAACCATAGGAGGGGGACAAGTAGGGCAATTTGCTCATTTATGCCTGAAGAGATCTGCTGCACATGGATCATGTCTCATTAAAAGAGTTCTGCGCCTTGTCTTTCTTGCCTGCTAACGCTGTGTTGTGGCCAAAGATGCATAACATTGTGCTCAGTGCTATTTCTTGCTCAGCACGGAATGGCGTTCTTTTGTAATTAAGTTTCTGGTGGATAACCAGCACAGCTATAGGGCATTGCATGGAGGGGTGATTAAAAGAAAAAAAAAAAGTGCCCATGAAGAAAAAAGTGGGGGTGACCTTTTTCCTGTTAGGGAGTGTCCCGCCCTCACCTCATGCGCCTAACTCCCCCTCCCTCGAATGTAATGAACAGAAGTACAGTGCACATTCTGTTCAACTAACAGAAAGAATGATACAAACTCAATTATGATAAAATGGAATGTCCATTACACAATAAAAAGACCAGTTAAAATGCTGAGAAGAAATGGGAATAGTGCTGTTAAGATGCGCAAATCCTCACACTGGGTATTGAGGAACTATAAATAGCCGAGGAGCAGTCATTTTACTCTCAAAATACCAATGAGAATGTCAGATTATTTGCTCGTGGTTGTCAGTTGAAATGATCGGAGGGAAACAGCTACGGGCCTGCGTATGGTGGCTTTAGTGACCCTCGGGATAAACGCTAAAATCTCTTACCGCAGGTCATTGGGGTTACTTCTGTTTTGTCTGCATGAGCTCATGAACCCAGACAGAGTTGATTGCCTGTTTATCTTTCCCTCAGATCAGACTGTGAGGTCATGGAAAGTGCGATGTGTCCTGACGTGGTTTTGATTGAAATGGGACTGTGATTATTGGAGTGCATATTCCAGCAAGCAAATTGTCATTTGATACCCCATTCCACGGCACATATACTCACTGAGAACATTAAATTAAGGAGTGGTCCACTTTACACTCACTGCAGGCGGTGTGGAGAATTGTTTACTACTTTATTTCAACAATTAAGATACTCCTTGCATGGATTTGTTTATTTTTACTTTGCTCAACTAATCCATTTAATCTGAAAACTTGAAAAGGAATGCACTGCATCCTGCATACATAGGCCTCCTTCCTGAAACACATTAAGTCTACCTTGTGTATCTCAGAGAGCAGGTTTCTGTTGCTGGAGTGATGTGTGTCTGTGTGTCTGTATGGGGCTTCTTTCCTGGGGAGGGGGGGGGGGGGGGGTTGATGGGGGGGTCTGTGTATGCAGCTGCCTGATACCCCCCCCTCCCCTGCCCCATGCACAATCCCCCTTCTCCATTTCACTCGGCTCTGACCTTTTGTGCTTGGGGACACAGATGTCTGTGGCCCAGATGGACCCATGTTTGTGTGGGTCTCTGTATGCATGTGGCTCTGCGTGCCAGTGCATCTATCTGTCTTTGTTCTTGTTCTTGTGCGTGTAGATGTCTAGGTACATGCATCTTTGCATGCGCAGGTTCAATTTTGTGGAGCATTTTGGCATTTTATATGCCTTTAAATTGGACTATCATCTCGCTAATTGTCCTCTTGGCAATGAAGTACTTTGTTTCAAGGCATTCTGTTTTTATAGTGTGAATCAGAGTGTGAGTATGTGTGCGTGTGTGTGCATGTGAGTGAGAGAGAGACAGGCTGAGGATAGGAAAAAAATGATGATGCAGACAACAGAAAATGACAGAAAATAGGGAAAGAGAGAAAGAGTGATTGGAGAGAAGGTCAGAGAGCAGGTCAAACAGTAAGGTTGGGAGAAGGAGGGACAAAGTGCAGGATAGAGGTTTGCTCATCATTGTGTCCTACTGTAGTGCAAAAAGCAACAGATCTCCATGATGTGTTAAATCTACATCATCACTGTCCTCCATGTCCACCATTTAAGCATGACAATACCACAGATTGGGCGATTGTGCCTTTGCTTGTGTGAGTGTATGTTGTCTGTCTGTACACACACATTTGGTTTTACTGGCTGGTCAGCGAAACGCAAAGTGGTTTTTATCATCTAATTTGAAAAATGATAATTTTTCCTTTTGCTGATTGACATGATGACCATCAGGTATGGTAAGCATTGCAAAATGTCAAGTGCCTGGGTTCGAATCCTTTCTTGGTTTAACACCTCATTATCATTATCTAAATGCAGCACAGTTCCCTGGATCATGGTCGTGAATCACATTGGGAGAAATCATTTTGCACATGAAAAGTTGAGGATCAGGGCCAATTAAAAAAAAACACATAAACAAAGTCACATCATTCCCACTTCAAATGCCACAAACAAATGAATCTCGGAAGAATCAAACATTTTGAATGTTGAATGATGGCCAGTCTCAAAGAAAAGATTCTGGACGCATTAATGTCCATTAAATGACTGTATCCAGACTGCAGGGATGACACAGAATGACCAGATGTGTCGGCTGTCGTCCCCGACAAAGTGCGTCATCTGTGACGCCACAAAAACACATTCCATAAAACGTCTTCTGCCATGTCAGATAATGCATAAGAACTGTTGAATTGACTGCCAATGTAACGATAACGTTGAGGGCAAGTCTCACTACCAAAAGCACAGTTTCCCGAGACCGTGTTTTGCAACTACGAAAGAAACCATTTACCACTACTTAAAAACAGTATATTATTTTATGCGTTTTTAATTCCTCTCAGTATATATTGCAGGTTGAGGACTCTTATCAGCTTTCATGCGACTGGTGATGTCTGAAGGGGTACGACCGCGGCAGCCTCCACAGAGTGGACTGAGGTCATGTGATTCACATCAGAGGGACTCCCACTGCAACTGATGAGTCATGCCCCTTGCCTCTGGGTCCAGACCGAGTTACTGTCTGTATGTACGTGCAAACAGCATCTTATATCATCATCATCTACACACAGCAGTGGAGCCTTGGGATACAACTTTGGGATCTCAGCACCTGTTGTATGGGGAGCTTCAGAAACGGGACTGCAACAGTTCCCTTCCTGAACACATGATTCAAGAGTAGCATCTGTTTGAGAACACTGTGTCAAAAGCCTGAGTTAGTGTTCTAATCCAATATTCCATGGTTTTTAGAAGTAGTGATTGTGACATCTGCATGAGAATGCTCATTTAAGAACATGCCATTCACACGTTTCAGGTCTTGCATGCAAAAGAACAAGCAGTGAAGGTGTTAATTTGAATTTAAAAAAAGAAAAGAAAACCAGAGAATGATATCGTGATAATGGCTCATTGTTATTTTGGCATATGCCTGTGCCATCAGGGAAGACAAAATCCATTGATGAAAAAACCTTGTCAGTCAGTATATTCAGGTATTCAGCTGACCTCATTTTTTTGGCACTTACGGTTGCTGATCCTAGAACTGACCAACTGAAGCAAACACTGTTCATAACTGCCTCCACAGGCTTGTATGGTAGGCTCTCTAGGCATGATGGGTGCATCACTTCATCTGCCTCTCATCTTCCTCTGATGTGCCCATCACTCTGGAACAGGGTAAATCTGGACTCATCAGACCAGATGACCTTTTTCAATTGCTTCGGAGTCCAATCTTTAAGCTCCCCAGCAGATTGAAGCCTTTTTTTTTCTGATTAGCCTCACTGATAAGTCGTTTTCTTAAGGCTTTGCAGCTGTTTAGTCCCAATCCCTTGAGTTCTCTTTGTAGTGCATGTGTGGAAATGCTCGAACTTTCACCATTACACTTTGCTGTGAGTTCTGCTGTTGATTTTTTTATGATTTGATTACACCAAAGTTTAAGTAATCTCTGATCAGGATTATTCAAGATTTTTTTCTGACTGCATTTCTTCCTCAAAGCTGATGGTTCATCACTATCCTTCCAGGTTAGAGTGTTGGACAGCTCTTAAAGGTGCACTATGCACGTTTGCATGGTTTCCGCTCGATTATATTTTTGTCTCAATTCGCCGACATCTCCCCGCGATCCACTAGCTGCCTGCCCCTGAATTCACTGTAAAAAAGACCCTGGGCTCTGGAGACTGTACAGGCCTCACAAACTACAAACAAACACAACAAACCACGTTCTGGCCAATCACCGACAAGAGTGTTACTCACTGAGAGGTTGGAGTTTGCTCAGCCATAGCAGCGACGTTAGGCTCGTAGCACAGGCCCAGTTTCGATGCACGTTCATGACAGTTACGGAAGCATGGGAGGGAGGGAACTATGGGAGGTAAGGGCGAGCTACCTCTGTTTTGTTTGACTTCTAATGTCAACAGAAGTGACGTCACCTAACCGTGCATAGTGCTCCTTTAATCCAATTTTGACAATTTCAGTAATCACCTTTGTTGTTTTCTTTGCTTGATGCAGGCCAGTAATCTAACCCTTCTGTTACAGAGTAACATGTCTTTTGTGGTTAAACATGGATGTTTAAGAAATAAAAAGCTACTCGCTGCATTAGTTTGGGTTAAATAACTTGTTGCCAGCTGAAAAATATTAATCGCTGCAGTAATTATCCAATGGAAGGCTCTTATCTATCTGCTTAGTTAAATCCAGTCGGTGACTTTTTTGGCCTGGCAGTGTTCTACAGTATTATTTCACTGCATATGTATTGCAGTGGCACTGTAGAACTCTGTTCTTTAAGGGTCTGTTGAATATTTAGTCTCAAATAAGGCTCAATCTGCTTTATGTCTGTTAATCTGACCCATATGCATAGACAGCCCAGTTCCTTTACCATTTAGTTTACATGTACAGATGTTTAGTAATGCAGCCTGAACTCCTAGCGTCTGTAGACTTCATGAAGCCACAATAGCAGTGGTGCGGGAGACAGATGATTGATTGATGCTTTGTTTATGGTCCATTGTGCCTATAATTGAGCTTTGGCATATATAGCGGGTTGTGTTCATCTACAGGACATGATCTTCTGGGCTTACAGCAGCAAGCTGCTGCCAGCAGATTAATCTTCTTAATAGGGTCATTGCTCTGCAGCCTAGCTGCACCTGCTCTGGGCCCATGGCGGACTGTAAATTACACTGTAGGGGTCACTGCCTGTTCCCTCGACCCCTTCCCTGAATACAAGGCACGAAGGAAATAAAAAATACGAACTTACAAGCAGGCTCAGAAATGAAATATGTGCTTCACTCGATGTACCCATGGTGTTCAGGTTCTGGCAGGCCATTTGTTTGACTGAGGGCTTGAGTTCATCCAGCAAAAAGTATTTCTTTTGTTGGTTCGGAAATGTACTGTGCGGTGCATTGAGGTGGAAATGCATCAGAGGGTTTTTCATGTTACTTTTACAATACATGACATGACATAACATAGAATACAGAGTGGTGAGAACAGGTCATTCGTCCCAACAAGACTCACCACGTTCCTACAACTAAAGTAACACTTAGGATGCTTAATGACTGGACAGTGTTTAGCATTGTATCAAGTCCGGTATTGAAAACTTCCAGTGCTTCTGCCTTTACGACATAACCAGGCATGCTATTCCACATTTTGACCACCAGGGAAAAGGAAAACCACAAAAGAACAAAATTTTGGGATGAACTTAATCAAAAACGGGAACAAAAACAATATCAGACATTCTGCAGTGAAAACACTATTCACAATTTTAGATAACGGGCAATTAACATTATTTATAGTTCCAATATATTTTCTTGAAATATTACTAGAAGACATGTTAGGAAATTGTATTCTGGGCTTTACTTTTTTGCCCGTGATCGTGTTCTCCAGACCACTTGCATGGCTCATCGGTTCATGTCAGATTATATGACCCTGTGTAGCTATCCCTCCAGCCCTGCATTCTTCAGTGCGGTGGTAAGATGGACTACCTATCCAACGTTATCTGTTTTTAAGCTATCCAAATTATGTGAATTAGTGAAACAGTGCAAGAAATAACCTAGCAGAGACACTTAGAAAATATGTTCAGTGCTTTGCAATTGCCAGCAAGGCATAGGTTTAGCTGTTAATGGTAAACCTTCATATCCAATTAGCTTTGATGTAAGCTTTTAGTTTTATGCCTTATGTTGTTCAGAAATGTTGCACCATAAATAAATGGACAGCAATAATGCATGGTTCAACAATAAGGACGTCCGGATTGCCAAAGCCAAGTAAATTGCCATGTAAGGTTAGTAAATCAATCAATTTATTTGTGATATGGTTCATTGGTCCCCAAGGCTCATCAGACCCCAGTCTCCCCTATAGCCTGATTTAAGAGTGTTGCCAATTGGCAGAAATAAAACATTTGGAAGGAAACAAATATAATGTAAAACTGTAATTGATATAATGCGATTTTACATCATTGAAATGTTGTAGGCTAACCCAGTCGGCCTGTTTTGAAAGTTGGAAAATGGTGCGAACCTTGCATTTACACCCGCTCGCATGCCCATTTTATCAGTTTTGCTCAGTGACAGCTGGAGCATAAGCATGTTTGCCTAATTTCTTCATATGATAACCAGTTTTTGATTTTTGTTCACCTTGATTGTTTGTAATATGGGGATGGTGTGGTTCCAGGAGAGGGGAGGTCAGGCAACATGGGAGAGGCTCTACTCATTCAGCCCTATGCAAAGCTTCTAATATTCATTGTTTTTTACTTTCTGATGCTTATTTACAGTATTATATTCAATTGATATGCAAATTATTTTGTATACAAGATGTCATTTTAAAAGGAATGTTATTAAGCATTCTATATTTTTATATATAGCTGGTCATTTATTAGAGGAGGGGCCTTGAAATGCTAGAATGGGGAAGTATAAATAATGTTTCTGCTCCCAACGAACCAAAATAAACAACATATTGTTTTTAATTTGTGATGACCAGTCTCTGTGTGAGAAAAGTACTGTCTAATATCCAAACTGGATTGACCCTGGGCTAACTACCATTAATGAATCCCTAGTTCTGCAAACAGGACTAAACTTATATAATCCAATGTAATTAACTTTGTTAATCCATTTTGCATATTTATTACTCTAAATCAGATCACCACAAAGTCTCCTTTTACTTATGTTGGATGGATGCTTATATCTGTGATACCAGAAATTAACTTTGTGGCTCTTCCTTGGACCTGTCTGTTCTAGAGTTTATAAATCTTTCCTGTAGTATGTTCCTCAAAACTGCTCACCATACTCTAAGGGCCTGGTTTTTCCAAAATATGCAATAGGCTTAAGGACTATCACAACCTCTTCAGTGATCCATCAGTGGGAATGGTTCTTCTGTGTAAATTTAAATATATAGTACGCAAGGGCTATGTGATAGTGGCAAGTTGGCATTTGAAAGAAGGGCAATCCATCATATGGGGTTTGGTAAACTTCAATACCAATACTGCCATCTAATGTTGGGCCTCTAGTGTTCATGTAAGAGAATGGTACATGCAGAATTTACTTTTTTGTTTATTTGCGTCACAGGGTTTGCCTTTATTTTGAGGACTTTGGTTTTATAAAGTATTTTATTTATTTTGTTATTCACGATATTAAAGAAAGTTATTTTGGGCATCTATATGGGTTAAAATTAGGGTCAAAAAAATTTGAGCTTGTAAAGCGATGCATACAAATAATTTCAAATTTTTTAGTTGTTATTCAACCTGAGATAAATCTGCATGAAAATGTTTAGTTTGTTTATGTCTAGAAAAGATAAATATTTGTAAAGGAAATCTGCTCACAAATGCAAAGAAAAAATGTGTGTGAAACTCAGCGGGCAAAGTTTCCATACAGTGTAAAACTGGAGTTATCGGCATGAATTTTAAATTTTTACCTGGGCTTTACTGCTGAATCAGATTAACCAAGCAATGAGTCAGACTGTCCTATCAGAGGGCAGATATTTCCACTGCCTTAGTCTCTCTGCAGGTTCTGAGAGGTAGATGCTTGTTGATTTTTATGGTGGATGACAATGTATGCCCTTCTGCGATGGAGGTGGTTTTATTATACTTGTTGATGTTGCTGAAAATAATGGTGAACATTTAAGTAGATGCATTGTCGAAATGCATATTTTTGAGCACAGGAAAGCTTCAAAAATTATGTCGGAGATGTGCTGTCTTCCATAAAGACGGAGGAGCTTTTCTATTTTACCTGCTGTATTAATGTAAGTTAATATAGAAGCTATTAAGTTAATTGTCTTTTGCATAATACATTTTTAAAATTAATCTAATATTTTAATTTTTACAAAATAGATCTAGCTAGGTAAATGGGCTCAATGGTTGACCACTTTAGAGTCCCTAATCAAACAGGTGAACTGATAGATGTTAAATGTAACTGGAAATATACCGCATTTAGATTTTAGATTTAGATTGCCAATAACACTGGCTCACATGTTTTGGAGAAAAAAATGAATATAACATCAACTTTTTTGTTAATTTGCTTGTTTTTTTTTTAATAAATCTGCTCCTGTGGAGTCAAACTTCAAAACTTCATTTCCTTTGTATGCATTTTCTTTGAATGAGAAAATGTATACAAGACTGGCAGAAATAGAGTAATAATAATAATAATTTAAAATAAAAAAATTTTAAAATTGGTTGTATTCATATGGAATGTATGCCTGTAGTGATGTATAAGTGTAATTAAATGAGTTTTACAGTTTGATACCTGAGAAATCTGAAATGGCACACAGTGACCGAAAAGGTGCTCAAATGGCCAATTAGGAGATGCCACTTAGATATTCCAGAACTAAAAATTCTCTAATTTTGCTCTGATTTACTTTATTAGAATAAACTTTGGCACAGATAATGGTGAGATTCTATGCTGTAATTTTTTAAAGGTTTCAAACTGCAACTGAATAATTTCAAAAGGGATAAAAGTTAAATTTTGTTAGGCGGAGATGAGATTTTTCATTTAGCTGTGTTCCATCTTCATTCACTCTTACTCAGTGACATATATACTGATTTTTACACTATGAAAAAAAAATCCTAGGGTGTTACCTTTATTATGATACCAAGATTATTCAAAGTAACCAAATAGTTGCAGAGATATACTCATTTCATTTTGGGCATGTTATTTTCGAGCCAGAGGCTCAGGGCTTAAGAGGTTTTAAATTATTTCAGATAATCTTTTTTCCAGGTGTGCTATATGTTGAATACGTATAATAAGTATGCAAAAGCACTAAACAGCCGCTCAGAAACATAGCCTAATTATCCTGGCTAAGCTAACCAGTAGCAGGCAAAAATATTTATTAAAAAGCAGAAAGGTCAAAGTTCTCATCAACAATAGGATGGGTAGGGGCTCTAAGAGTATAAATTCAATATGATTCTTCTTTTTCAAGTCGCTTGATTCCGCTCCTTCAGAATCTAATAAATGGTTTATGCAACTGATGGATGTTTTGCCATTTTTGTATGGAAACCGTGCTCTACAAGTTAAGATGCTGAATGATCCAAACATCCTTCAGTCGCTTTGCAGCTGTCATTTATTGTCCTCTTTAGCTGCCTGGCTCTTCAATTGTCATGTAATGCATTAAGTATTTAAGGTGAATTCATTCGCTCGTCAGACATGGCCATCAGTAACTAAGTTCTTCCAGTCTGGAAAGTTGGATGGACTGTGTAATTGATATTTATAGTGTTGCTGCAGACTGGAGAGGCACTTTAATTGTCTTGTAATGCAATAAAGGAAATCGAACCCCAAAAAACAAAGCTGTTTCAATTAAAAGAGGAATTTTCACCAATTATGAAGATCTGTCTAACCCCAACCCCAAATGCACTGGAGAGATATAAATCATGGTTTTCTTGTTTTAATCCCAACCCTCTCACACAGGCTGGAGGCTGCCATCATTGTGAGGCTCCCTCGATTCTGTGACGTATTGTGCGTAGATGCGTTCAGCCTTGAATTAGTCAATGTTATTTTCGGACAACTGTTAGTAACCAAAATTACTACTCGAGTTTCATAAATTTGATATCTCGGGTTCACAAATTTGAGATCTTATTTATCCCATGAATGTCAGCGTCATTTTATTTGGAAAATGGAAAAATAGCGTTGGCTTCTAGTTGGTAGTGTATTCAAGTCAACTGGATGAATACGTTGCTAGCTAGCATGCTAACAATTTCACCATTAAATTAATAAATTCAAGCATCTACCATAACAGTTACGCATGTAACTCATTACTTTAATGGCCAAAAGCATTAGCATGCTAGCTAACTAGTTATTTATCCCATAGACTTGGATAAACCATCCATCTATTCTATATACCGCTTCTTGCTTTTCGAGTTTTAGGGCAGCAATCCATTCCCTACTTGTTTTTGGCCTCTTTAATGGATCAGGAATGGCATGAAAACTCTTTCCTCTGCTTTTAATGCTGGCGTTTGTACACTCGTACGCTTGGCAGTAAACCATAATGATCGCGTGTAGACAACATCTTAGTTCTATGTCTACTATGTCATATTTTGGGAGGTGCCTCGACAAAATGCAAGAACATGGCCACATCCACGTGGAGCAGATGACGGAAGCAGTTTGATATTTTTGGTACCTTTCGACAAGCTCTAGCCGTGCACTCGCAGCACCAAATTAAATGATTGATACATCAAATTAAATCGTTCTCTGTCCTCGAGAATATGATGCGTAGAAATTTCTTGAGGTTTGGTTTCCTTTAAGTACAGTATTTAAGGTCAATTAATTCGCTAGTCAGACATGGCCATCGATAACCAATTTCTTCCAGTCTGGAAAGTTGGATGGACTGTGTAATTGATCGCTAAAGCCCCCGTAACACTTGTTCAAAATCAGCAAGAATCAAGCAGAACCAGCCGGAATGAAGAATTCGTGCAACATTCCAGCGGGAATTTCAAATTGACCAAAATTCTTACAGCTTTGAAAGAATGCCGTTCGAATACTTAGAATGCACTTCGAACCCGCCTCAAATGATTCTTGCACATTCTGGATGTATTAGCTCCTCGAATGCAGCTTGAATGTAGTTGGAACACAGTAGGAATATTAAGAAGGCTGTCAGAATGCAGTCAGAATATTTAGACTTTGAATGCCGTACCAGTGCGGTTCAATTGCGGCCTGAACTCCACCCGAAGTCTGGTTGGAAGGTGCCTCGACTGCTGTACGAATTCACCTCGAATGCAGTCAGAACGCTCCCGGATTGGCCGCCGAATATGGTTGGAACGTCCAAGAATTCAAACAGAATGCAGCTCGAATACTCAGAATGTACTTAGAATGCAACACGAGTGTCCCATATGCGTTGATTGAGTAATTGCTGACCACAGCAGGGGAACGTAAATGTGCCACTAAAACTGACGCTGAATGCGTGAGAGTTAACAGGTATGCGTTAGTAATGAAAACTGGCCACACCTGATAATGTTGAGATTTTTCGGAGTTTCTGTAATGGTAATTTAAATGAATGATTGAAAACAGGTCATAACCAATCATTATTTTTAAGCCAGTTCACCAGCCGCCACTGATTCCAGCGGCAATCGAAAGATTCCAACGGCATTCGAAGCACATTCCAGCTGAATTGTTTTAATATCGAAATAGATTCCTGCAGCAATCGAAATGCATTCAAGGTGCATTCTGGCTCATTAGAGGTGCATTCTGGCAGGATTTGATGTGGCTTGCCGTTTCGATTCTCCCTCGAATGCAATCAGAATTGAATGATGTTGGAATGCCGTAAGAATATTTATAATGCAGTCAGGCGCAGTTAGAATACGCCGAATACCATTCGATATTTCTCCGCCGAATGCACCTGGAAAGTTTTCAGCATGAGCAAAACATTCGGCCGGCCACAAGAAGCGGGCGAATATTTGGAATGCACTCAAAATGCAGTCAGAATTTTTAGAAGCGCGCCGAATATCCAGGAATATACAAAGAATTTTCATTCCGGCGGCATTCGGCTCATTCCGCCTCTAGTGTGACTAGGGTTTAAGGTGCAGCTGACTGAACAGGCACATCTCTTGCGTGGTGGGTGATTGTTTAACCTTGCTCTGAAACACTCTGTGTCCATATGTTCTGTCACATGTGAACCTGAGAGAAGTCCTCAAGCCAGGAATCAAAATGTCTCCTGAACTTTCTGTGTCTTTATTGGCCAGCAGTCTGGAATTTACCTGTATATCAGCTGACAGGTTTAGGGGATCCTTTTTGACCCCTCCCCCAAAACAGTTGCCCTGAGAGAAGGGTCAGCAGACAGGAAGAGGAAACACCACCTCTAACCATAAAACCTTACATATCCCCTGTCCTTCCCTGCTGAGTGTCTTGGCTCCTAGCCAGGAGGCAGGTGAGAGCTGCGTACCTGTGCGTGTGCCCTGGACTGGCAGCTCCAGTTACGCCGCAGGCATACTGTTACCTGATGGAAGCTTTAATAGATTAACAGAGTCGAACCCCCTGATTGTGGCTGTGGATGAGAATGGTACAGGGGGAAGACGGAGTTGGCTAAGGCTGCCCAGGACAGCCTGGGGGGACCCTGTCACTGTGAGGAGTTTACAGAACTGGTAAGAATGGGGGGTCTTTTCCCCAAGGCTGAATGTATTCCTGCTGCTGGTGTCCGTTGTCTGTCTGCATGGGTTTATGTTTCCAGTTTATTAGTTCCGCCAAGGGGGTTATTTTTTTTCTGGTGTTGGTTTGTCTCTCTGTCTGTTTGTGTACAAGATAACTCAAAAAGCACTAAATGGATATCTCTCAAATTTTGTGGGTGGGTTGCCATTACATCAAGGAGGGACCCCATCGATTTTGACCACGATCAGTCAAACGTGGCGTGGCAGAGGTATGCGCTCTTCCGAGTGCCTTTCTAGTTTGATTGTGTGTTTATATTGGGAAGGGTGTACATGTGTCTATATTTGTATTTCTGTATGGTTGTCTGTCTGTGTGTTTGCTGTTTTTGTATGCTTTGGGGTGTAAATGTTTTAGTTTTCTGCGTCTTTGTACAGGATAGTGTATGTATGCTGATGTTTGTCCAATTTTTGTGTGCATGATAAAGTTGAGTGTATTTATTTGATGAATTCATCATAACACAGGCACAGGATTCATAAGCTTCTTCTTTGCTCCGTTGAGATCATGAATTCTGTGCCTGATTCACCAGACTTTGCTCAGGACATAACCCATTCTCCATACCCAGTCTCACTCATGGGCATTCCCGTGGCCTGTAGGCAGCTGCATATCGGTAGTCTTCCCCTGATTAAGCTCTGCTTGCGTATGGGATGGATTCACGGGGTGAAAGTGGCTGAGGGCCTGCAGTGAGGTCAGAAATGTGTGTAACTTTTTTTTCTATGAGGACGGCTCCATGAACTCATTTGGATGGACAATTTGATATTCCATGTTCAAATTGTGGGTATATGGTTCTGTGCTGAGAGCCAAATCTAACATAAAATTCCAATTTAACTAATTATAGAGCCTCACAGAGTAGAGATCAGGATAAATTTTGATTAAATTCTGAACTCTGGTAATGACCCACGAGGGTAACAGAGTCTTTTCTGGTTCTTGCTGATTGCTAAATCAGCAGCTTCAGTGGTATTAAATGAAGCGTGAGTGTGCTTGACTGCATCGGTCCGCACAAAGATGGGGAAGCAGACAATCTGTCAGACCCCTGTCCTCTGGGGAAAAAAAAAAAAAATCTTGTAAAGATGATTTTGGTCATCATAGGAAGAAGAAGTGAATTGGTTTCAACACGGTGATAACACATAATGTAGCTTCCATGCAAAAATGGGTTTCACGAAGAAATATATATATATATATATATTATATATATATATATATATATATATATATATATATACATTATTGGGAGGCAAGCAACAGATCTCATCAGCGGAGATTTATCTTGCAAAATGAATTCTCCTCATCCATCGTTTCTTTCCTGCCGCTGGGCCTCCTTTCCGTTTCTATTCCTTGCTTTCCACTTGTCTTTCCTTTTCTCTGGGCCCTTTCTGGGCCATCTCCTCTGACAGGAAGATGGAAGATGACTCATTCAGAGGTCTTTAATTAAACATCTGCAAGATCTCACCGCCTCTCTGTGCCAGTTTCGGTTACCGCTTTTAGACTGCCGTATAATGTGTCATTTCATTTCCATTTTTCTACTTTCTACATACACTCCAATGTCAGTGCACTGATTGACGAGCACATTCAGACACACAAACACATACACACACACACACACACACACACACACACACACACACACACACACACACACACTGCTCTCACTCAGCCAAAAGGCAGCATAACTTATTTATCAGTACTTACTATTCTGTGGGTCAGCAGCTCAGCTCTTATCTCTATATGTGAACCATATACGTTTGTACTATAAGCTTCAGCAGTGACATGCAGCGAGGTCAGTAACAGTGTAGGCACTGCCCATTATGAAAGCCAGATTTACTCTAGATAAACTTTACACACGCACGTGCAAGCATGCACACACACCGGCCAATATCAAGCAAGAACTGATCAGCAATGTCACAGGTTTCACATACAACTGTGGCACACAAAACAAGTGCATCTGAAATGTAACCACTACGTACCGGTATGTTCAACATCAGTTATAGACTGGGATACAACTAACTTTATCCTTAATATTGGCACAGCGACCAATTATGTTTCTGTCTTGAGTTCAGTCAGCAACATTGAAAACACTCAGATCAATTAATTATGAAGCCAATGACAAAGTTTGATAATGTTAACCAACTGGTGCAGCTGACAAACGTGATGGTATGGCAATGAATCACTGGACCATCAGTACTGGAGACCGAGATGCACAAAAAGAGATTCTTTCAGGAAGAGAGAGTGATTACAAAGCTAATGGGCTCTGTTCAGCTTCATCTCAGTTGTTAGCCTCCCCCGTTCATTCTGCAATGAAAATACACAAAATGATAAAAAAGAGAATTATTAATGAATGGCTGAGTGTGTGAAAAAGCTGCAGTGTAGTGCTTGCGCGAGGATGAACATTTCAGAGTTTGATTCATGTCAATAGCTCTGTACCTGTGCTGATGACTTAACATACTTAGCCAATACTGTTGGCAGGTTTTTTAGATCAGAGTATTACACTTTCGTCCACACACTGTTGCTCATTAAAAGAGTAGGCAGGGAAAGAAGCACAGTTCCTGACTGCTAGCACTGCCACATAGCCAACCTTTCTTTCCGTATCAATCCTATTGAAAATATCATTGACTTTCCTGTCACTTCTGTTGATCTAGGTTGGTTAAAGCTGGGAAGGCCTCCGTCTCTCTTCACTTTTGCTTCACCCTATCTAGACCGAGGGGGGGCTTTTTATGCCCGCGCCAATTTTCATGTTGTATAATTTCTGAACGGCTTGAGCTAGGACCACCAAACTTGGTGACTTTTCCTAAAACTTATCTGGGAACAATTTTATACCAACAAGTCAAGTCCACCATCTTCGCCGTTTCCATGGCAACGGTTTTCTAACAGGTATGTCTGACAAAAAACCGATTTTGGTTTCATCAGTGTAGTTTCCAGATTTTCTTTGTAACATACACTTATTCCATTATATTTGCAATATCTTACGTAATTTAATGTGAGCTTTGAGTAGAATTAATTTATGCTAATTTGATGACATCATTGAATTTAAAGGGCCAAAATCCAAGATGGCGGACTATATCTTTGACTCAGGAACATTTTCCCTCAAATTTCATTGATTCCTTTTATTTTCCCATGATGAAAGCTTCTACTACCAACAAATAGACATTTTTTTTTCCATTATTAAGGTGGTCTTTAGGCTCTATATTGAAATCAATATACTAAACATAAAGAAGTTGACGATAAGAACAGAGCAAGTTTTGCTTACGCAAACCTGTAATCCTTTATAAGTTTACTTTCACTTCTTTCTAACCTGAACTTCTAAGAAAAACATTCTGAGTAAATGAAAAACTATTTTCACGGAACATAAATAGAATTTTGTGTATTTTATGGCCTCTCGGAGCTGGTGCACTATGGGATAAAATAAGCAAAGCATTCTGGGTAATAAAAATCAATACATATGTCATAATGATGTCATAATAGGTCATAATTGTACCAAAATGATTGTAGTGATTTAGTTTTATGTATACATCATCCCCTGCAGATTTGGTGGTCATACGCCATGTAATTTAGGAGTTACAGTTGACTATCATGTTATGAGAAGTTCAAGCTATCTTGCCATATCTATGACATCATTTTATGACATCATTTTGACGTTGTTGTTATTGCCTTTGGTAGCAGAAATCTTTGTAGATATTTAAGTGTTATAAGACACATTATGTGTAAAAATTGTGATGCATGCCCTAAATTTGCAAGAAATTACAGTATTATGACAGTTTCGGGCAGCAAATTTTGTTTTTGTGCTTCCTCATATTCTCCTTGGCTTATATTTTATTTTGTATGAGGACCTGAAACTATTTAGACTGACAAATGTACCAAAATAGAGATAATCAGGAGGGGGGCTAATACTTGTCTGCTCTTGCCCACATAAATTTTGATTTTTCTGATGTAAAAAAATAAGTAAATACACAGAAACACAGTAGTCTCTGCTTGCATCAGCCACACGAACTTGTTGATAATGATTTGTTTTTATTGTGTGACTAAATTTGTAATATCAGCAGAATCTATATGCCATGTAATTTCCAAAACTTGCATAAATATTATTCTTATGATTAATCCAGCTGATAAATGCAGTATTTCTTTACTGAAAGCCAAGATACCACTCTTCTGGGAAGCAGAGCAGCATTGCAGGAACAGTCCATTTAAGAACGTAGTGGTTTAGACAGAACTATTCTTTTTACTCATTGCTTTGTATGTCAGTCAATGTAGCATAAGTCACCTGGGGTGAAAGCTACTGCCAGACAAAAATAAATAATGGATTAAAGTAAGGTGTGCTGTGCTCCAGTTTCTGTGGGAAACTTACACGGAACCTTTAGCCTAGCACTCTCCTTGCCCTCTTAATGAGGTGGATGGAATAGTAAGTGAACTGTAGTAGGTGGGGTGCACCGTCTCAATCCAGGTGTAGATCTGCCATGCTGACTGTCTTTCAGGCAGTTGTCTCTGTTTAAGTCATAGTCAGGTCTTGGGTTTACTTGATAGTGGCCTGAAATTTTAAAGAGCCTGCACTTCTCAGACACTGCTTAAGACCAGGCTGACAACTAATAGCGCTTGGACATTAATCATGTGCACCCATCTTAACATGGCGTCTATTTGCAATTTTTGCTAATTTCGGGCATTATTTATCTGGAATGTATGTCACGCATCCACAATTGTGCTGAGCCGCACCGAACCATGATGAGGTGATGGCTATAATGTGTCTCCACATGCATTAAAAGCATGCTAACCTAACGCCTGCCTTGAAACTTCCAGCCGTGTCTCAAAACAAGGCCGAAGCGTGCCAGTATCCAACCACAGCTGTGCCATGTTGACGTATCCGTGGACTAATTGGCTTAAACATGTGTCACTCAGCCTCCCGGGTAAAGTCTATTCCAGGATGCTGGAGAGGAGAATTTGGCCGATAGTCGAACCTCGGATTCAGGAGGAACAATGCGGTTTTCGTCCTGGTCGTGGAACACTGGACCAGCTCTATACCCTCCGCAGGGTGCTTGAGGGTACATGGGAGTTTGCCCAACCAGTTCACATGTGTTTTGTGGACTTGGAGAAGGCATTCGACCGTGTCCCTCGTGGCATTCTGTGGGAGAAGCTTCGGGAGTATGGAGTTCGGGGCCCTCTACTAAGGGCCGTGCGGTCTCTGTATGACCGGAGCAGGAGCTTGGTTCGCATTGCCAGCAGTAAGTCAGACCTGTTTCCAGTGCATGTTGGACTCTGGCAGGGCTGCCCTTTGTCACCGGTTCTGTTCATTATTTTTATGGACAGAATTTCTAGGCGCAGCCAGGGGCGGAGGAGTCTGGTTTGGGGACCAGAGGATCTCATCTCTGCTTTTTGCGGATGATGTTGTCCTGTTGGCTCCTTGAACCAGGACCTTCAGCATGTACTGGGGCGGTTTGCAGCCGAGTGCAAAGCGGCTGGGATGAGAATCAGCACCTCAAGTCCGAGGCCATGGTTCTCGACCCGGAAAAAGGTGGCTAGCCCCTCCGGGTTGGAGGAGAGCTCCTGCCTCAAGTGGAGGAGTTTAAGTATCTTGGGGTCTTGTTCGCGAGTGAGGGAAGGATGGAGCATGAGATTGACAGACGGATCAGTGCAAGCGGCTGAAATGGGTTTCCTCCGCGGGGTGGCGGGGCGCTCCCTTAGAGATAGGGTGAGAAGCTCTGTCACCCGGGAGGATCTCAGAGTAGAGCCGCTGCTCCTCCACGTCGAGAGGAGCCAGCTGGGATGGCTCGGGCATCTATATTGGATGCCCCCTGGACGCCTTCCTGGGAAGGTGTTCCGGGCATGCCACACCGGGAGGAGGCCCCAGGGAAGACCCAGGACACGCTGGAGGGACTATGTCGCTCGGCTGGCCTGGGGAACGCCTCGGGATACCCCGGAAGAACTGGAGGAAGTGTGCAGTGAGAGGGAAGTCTGGGCATCCTTGCTTAGACTGCTGCCCCCGCGACCCGGCCCCGGATAAGCGGAAGAAGATGGATGGATGGATGGATGGATGGATGGATGGATGTGTCACTATCCAACCCATCCTCAAACTGTTGCTACAGTGGTCATAAAACTAGTTCATGCTTTATAACATATGTTCAAGTGTTAATTTTTTCTGCTGAGGCATCAAGAAATGCACAAAACTTAACAAGAAAATACTTCTCGATTGATAAAGCTCAGAAATTTGTTTTTATTATAATTCAGTTCCATCATTCAAAAATATCATATTTCAATGCCAGTCTATAGACTAACTTGCTTTTTAACAATTAGTGTTCCAAGAAATAATGAACGAACAACAATTATTTCATTTTAAGAAAGATAAATGGGAGTTTGAAGCTTTGAGGCTCTCATCCGCCATTACCTATTTTTTTTTTTTTTTTTTTTATCTGTGCAACCAATGAAACATCTGGTTTTGGGTCAGTCACTGGTCTTCTTACATGCTAAAACTAATTTATTATAAGCATAATAAATTTAAAACCAACAATTTTTTTTCACAATGTAGCTGAAGCAGTGAGTAACACATTTTAAAATACATGGCATACATTATTTGCAACAAGCCGAAAAAATGTTGCACATTTGACATCTGAAGTTGTCATGGTAGCGTATACTCATTCTCACAGCGGCAATTACACAAACTGTGCCTCCTTATGTTTGGAAACTAGACCTGAGCACTGCAGAGAACAGGGATATGTCAGCTGGCACTCCCTGCTTTGGGTCTGTGGGTGGTGGAAATGTGACAGTAATGACTGTTGTAAATGTAAAAAGAAAGACTTGCATATAGAAATTCCCATTTCTACTTTCTCATTTCCATTGTCTTCTTGCTTTAAATGAATTACCCCTCCATATCAAAACACTTATGTTTATTTTATTTTGTTCTCAACTACAGATTTGTGTCTCACAAATAGAGCTTGCATGTCTTGACACACATGAGCATAGCAAAGCTGTAATAATATGGGCAGTTTTTTTTTTTCTCCCGAGATTACTGGTCCTTTTCTCTCTCTAAAAAACTGTCTCGCTGTTTTTTTTTTTTCCGCATTCCTATTTCAAGTTGCTATTTGTTTGACAAATTGCAATTTCTTGCTATAGCCGTAGATATTGAATCAATTGAAAATATCTTATTTAATTTCCAATATTTTTTTCTTATTATTAAAAAAGTGATACAACTAAGATCACAAGTCTAAATCTGAGACTACAATACTTAGATGCTAGTGGTCTATTTTTATGTTGCTACTGTTCAGTTGTCTAAAACAACTGCAGAGCCAGAGAAACGTGCTTCCTCCTCTCGCCTGCTACCTTATGCTGGTTTCCAAAGAGACCTTGGTATCTAAGGAACAAATTATTAGGCACACGAGTGCTTTCAGACGTCACATGGTGAAGACAGCAATTGGCTGCCTGTGGCACTGTCCAAATCCACAATCAGGATGTGCATTGCTCTCATTCACCCTGACTCTCTTCTCTCTGTTCTCACAGGTCTGAAGGAGCGAGGATCACAAATTTTGGCAGGAGCTTCACTGCAGCTTGGCTGCTTGGGCCTTGGTCTTTATTTTAGTGCTTAGTAATTTTTTAGGGGGTGGTTTTTGTAGGGGTGTGGCCCCACCTGATTTGGCCACCCTGGGCCAGGACCGAGAGGTGAGGCCTACACAGGGGAGTATAATGGAGTTTGCACTAGTCAACATGGAGAGCTTGGACGACATCAAGGTCAACATGGGTGACTTAGGTTATAAAGATGGCACGAACGATTCAATGTCCTTCACTGTGGAATCTCCAATCCATAGCCTAGGTAAAGATCATCCTCCCGCCCTGCAGCCCCCTCCCAAGGGACGGAAGGGGTCTCAGCAGTATGGACAGACCCCGCAGTCGCCCACCAATCCTTCACTACCCAGAAGGGGTCACCCCAGCAGTGCCAGCCTCATCTCAGACTGGAAACTCTTGCTTAACTGCGAAGGGACCCAGAGCGAGAGTATTTTCACCAAGCTGGCTAACGACTGCTCCAGCGACCTGTTTAAGGACAAGCAGGACCTAGATGAGGGCGAGCAGAAGGTGATTATCAACATTGCTGGCCTCCGCTTTGAGACACAGCTCAAAACCCTTGACCAGTTCCCTGAGACCTTGCTTGGGGACCCCATGAAACGAATGAACTATTTTGACCCAATGAGAAATGAGTACTTTTTTGATCGCAACAGGCCCAGTTTTGATGGAATTTTGTACTACTACCAGTCAGGAGGAAAGATTCGCAGGCCGGCCAATGTACCCTTGGATGTTTTTGCTGATGAAATAATTTTCTACGAGCTGGGCAATGAGGCAATGGAGCAGTTCCGCGAGGATGAAGGCTTCCTAAAGGAAGTGGAGGTACCCTTACCTACAAGTGACATCCACCGACAGTTCTGGCTCTTGTTTGAGTACCCGGAGAGTTCAAATGCAGCTCGAGGTGTGGCACTGGTGTCCTTGTTTGTCATTGTAATCTCTATTATCATTTTTTGCTTGGAGACGCTGCCGGAGTTTCGAGAGGACTTCCACCCCGCTATTGTGAATCTCTTCAACCATACTTCTCTATCCGCTTCCAACACTATCCCCAAAACCATAACCACCACCTTCTCTGACCCGTTCTTCCTCATTGAGTCTGCCTGCATTTTCTGGTTCTTCTTTGAGTTTTTTGTGCGCTTTGTGGTGTGTCCCTGCAAGCGCGAGTTTTTCAACAACATAATGAACATCATCGACCTCATCTCCATCATCCCCTATTTTGTCACCGTCATTACTGAGCTCGTGACAAATCCGGACGCAAACTCCAGCCAGAACATGTCTCTGGCCATCCTGCGCATCATTCGCCTGGTGCGCGTCTTCCGCATCTTCAAGCTCTCCCGGCACTCCAAGGGCCTCCAGATCCTGGGCCAGACCCTGAAGGCCAGCATGCGTGAGTTGGGTTTGCTCATCTTCTTCCTCTTCATTGGAGTCATCCTCTTCTCCAGCGCCATCTACTTCGCCGAGGTGGATGAGCCCCTGACACAGTTTGTCAGCATCCCTGACGGGTTCTGGTGGGCAGTGGTGACCATGACAACCGTGGGCTACGGCGACATGTGCCCCATCACCATGGCGGGAAAGATCGTGGGCACCTTGTGTGCCATCGCAGGTGTGCTGACCATCGCCCTGCCAGTTCCCGTCATCGTTTCAAACTTCAACTATTTCTACCACCGAGAGACTGAAGGGGAGGAGAAGCAACCGACAGCTGATGCGATGGAGGTCAGCCTCAAGTCAGGTGGTGCTGCCAAGCAGGGCAGCAACACCTCTCTGAACAAAGCAAATGGCAACTGGCAGAATGAGAAGTCTAAAAACGCAGGGTTGTGAGCCTCTCTGGGATGGCATTCATGTAAGCAAAACGTTTGCATTTTTATCTATTTTTTTACCTCAGAAAGCAATCTGGTTGAACACTTGAATACGACTGTTTATAAATAGAAGTTTGAAAATAATTCAGGCTCATTTCAGGTTGGTTGGTGCCTATGCAAGTTTTGAAAAGGAATACTTAACATTTTGTTGCATACATAATACATTATCTATATACGTTGTAATATATTATATAGATTATATAATATTATATATTATATAGCTATATTATCAGAACTGAAATTGCCTGATTAGTTGTTAATGGCAAAGATGCTTTAATGTGTCCTCAAATTATTTTCAGTTATGGAAATTCACATTATTGCAGCATTTAAGGTCATATTCATATATCAACATCAGGAGTTTCATGTGGAAAAGAAATGTACATAACATGTTGTGAGGAATTACCCGATTTTTTTTAATAGTCCCTTGATATCCTGTGAGATATTTTCAATTTATGAGGAACTCATGATAAAGTTCTGTTTTTTTTTTTTTTTACTGAATTAAAGTAATTCTGATACCAACTGTGATGACTAAAAAATATACGTATATCAGTGAACCAAAGGCATGTCAGATCTGTAATCAAAATGTGGAACCTGATTTTCTGCAGGAAATGAACCTCTTTTATAAGGGCAAGATGAGAATAATATTCATTATTGGGATTACAATGAGTTTAAATCAAAGTAATTTATCCTTATATGAATGTTGCTTCATAAAGACATTACATTGTTTTAAACAAGCAGTTTTAGCAAGAGTATTTCAATATTAAAATGTAACATTTAAACATACATCTTGAGGTCACCATATGATGCTATGGGACGCATTATTTAATGTATGTACTATCTGTATTAGTTTAACAATTTATTATTTTATTTATGTATGTAGTCATTCATAAATCTCAGTCGTGTGTGACGTCTCTGGATAAAACTGATCTTGAATTTGTGAACGTTCAATGCATTCAGCTGGGGAATACTGTGCACTGACACTGCCTAGCAACCAACATTCCTCACATGTTAATGATTTAGCAACTCAATTTACATTCATAAGCTAACTTATTCTGTGCAAGTTTTGTAGAAGATATTATTTCCATGCAGGTAATTTATGTTTTTATTTCATATTTCTTTTGCATCTTGAGTGCCTTAACTGCTACTGATGCTTCAATATGCTTTCGGAGTATGGATTGCCATATCTAGTTTCATCGGTCATGTCCATATATTTGGCAGTGCATCGTTCCTCTAGTACATAAATTTTTTTTTTTTTTTTTTTTAATGCTTAGTTCCCACTGTCGTGCGCTCCGTTACGAACGCCACGATTGGCCATTCGTAGCTGATCGTGGAACTTCTCTGATGCTGCGTTTACACTAGGCTGCGATTGCCATGATTTGGTCATTTTTTGAAAATCGTGTTAGAATTGCAACTCATCTCATAAAGCGTGAGAGATCGCAGATCCAAATCGTGGTGATCACAAGGGATCTCCATGATCTTGAGGCATCTTTATGATTGGGGCAAAATTTTAAACGTGTTTAAAATTTGGCCACGATTGTGCCGATTTTTAAAAAATAGTTTCAGAGCGTAGTAGAGAGTAGGCATCGGAACAGATCGTGTTAACGCGTGGAAGAACGCAATGGCGCGTGGCAAGCTAATCGTATTACAATGTAATAAAGCGTATCAGAGATATATATATATATACAGTCATGCCCAAAATTATTCATACCCCTACCCATTTTTGGGTTTTTTCGAGATGTTTTTTGACAAATCAAATTTATTCTTGCACAAATGACACAGTAAGTTGACATAAGGCGGTAAGAATTTCAGTAAACAATTTTCCGAGAAATACAATACTTTTTGGTATTTTATTTGACAGATTTACAAAAAATGCCATGTCCAGAATTATTCATACCCTTTTCTCAGTAATTGATGGCAAAGCCTTTATTCACGATTACAGCCTCCAAACGCTTCCTGTGGTTGATCACAAAGTTTCTACACGTTTCCACGGGGATTTTGGCCCATTCCTCTTTGGCAAACTTCTCCAGGTCCTTAAAGTTTAAGGGTTTCCTTGCCATGACCTTGGTCTGCAGGTCCCTCCGCAGATTCTCGATAGGATTGAGGTCGGAGCTCTGGCTTGGCCACTCCAAAACGTTCACTTTGTTGTCCACTAACCATTTCTTGACGTATTTGGCCATGTGTTTAGGATCATTATCCTGTTGGAAAATTGGAGTGGCCAAGCCAGAGCCCCGACCTCAATCCTATCAAGAATCTGTGGAGGGACCTGAAGACCAAGGTCATGGCAAGGAAACCCTTAAACTTTAAGGACCTGGAGAAGTTCGCTTCAAGAGAGTGGGCCAAAATCCCTGTAGAATCGTGGTAGAAACCTTGTGATCAACCACAGGAAACCTTTGGAGGCTGTAATCGTGAATAAAGGCTTTGCCATCTATTACTGAGAAAAGGGTATGAATAATTCTGGACATGGCATTTTTTGTAAATCTGTCAAATAAAATACCAAAAAGTATTGCATTTCTCAAAAAATTGTTTACTGTAATTCTTACGGCCTTATGTCAACTTACTGTGTCATTTGTGCAAAAATAAATTTGATTTGTCAAAAAATATCTAAAAAAAAACAGAAATTGGTAGGGGTATGAATAATTTTGGGCATGACTGTATATATATATATATATATATATATATATATAATATAAAAGTATTAACGTCCACGATCTATCACGATCTATTGCGCTCTCTTGTGCCATGACCTGCTCTGATGCGTTTTGCATGCTTTCCTATAAAAGGTGTCACGCTGCCTGACAAAATTAATTTTGATCCAGCAAAGCATTTCACAATATATAATTTGATTTGATTTCTTTATAATAACATAAGAAGATGCCACCAAAGAAAGGCTCCAAGGGCAAGCGGAAGGGAAAGGGTTCCAATTCAACTCCTGCTGTCCCAGAACCTCAGATGGAAGCAACCAGGGCCAGTATATAGGCATGCAGCAGACAAGCAAATAAGCAATCTTCATCTGTAGGAGATGCATCCATGTCTCCTCGGTGGCGTCACTGGACAAACTAACGAAATGTAAAATCTACCTCCTTTTTTATACCAGTCTTGTCCCAATCGTGTTCAATCGCCCTTCTATATCTTAACAAAAGGCAACAAAAAGTTGCAAATCTTTATGAACGTCAAGGAACGTTAGAAAGTGTATGAAATCGTAATAAATTGTAGACCCAAATCGTGATGATCATAGAAGATTGTGAGAGATAGTCATAGAATCATAACAGACCTTCATGGAATGGTGACGGATCGGATATCCAATCGTGGCAGATATTGTTCAGGATCCTAACAAAATGTATTCTATCCTTTTAGAGCGTATGAAACCGTAAAAAAGCGTCAAAAATGGGGAAAATAAACAAAAAGTTCCACGATCACGAAGATCTACTGCGATCTTTGGTTCGTATCAGATTGGCATAATCGTGGCTCTAGTGTAAACGTAGCATGAAGCTGCTCTCACACCGGACGCGAAACGAATTTTTCACACGAGAGATTACATTCAAAGTCAATGCAAAGACTTTGCATTGACTTTGAATGTAATCTGTCATGCGAAAAATTCATTTCGCGTCCAGTGTGAAAGCGGCTTAAAATTTCAGGTTTGGATACAAGGTGATGCGAGGATCACGATTGACAATTAATCGTGTTGATCGTAGGAAATTTTTGAACTGTCCAAAACTTTTCTTCGATCAACACGATTGCCATGACTGACCTCAAGATCTGATAAGATCTGATAGGATCACCACAATTACTCCACGATTAAGACCACGATTTCAATCGTGCCGCGAATCGTGATAGTGGGAACCTGGCATTAGGATTTAACCTAAAAATGTGCTGTATGAAGTATTTTGGGCTGCATATTTTTAAATGTAATATTTTACGTAATTTTGCTTAATAGAAACCATCTACCACGTGGTTTCCGCTCTCTGTCCCTAGCAGGTGCTGTAAACTCAAAACAATGCTTTTATTGCTCTCCCAAAGAGCAAAGCTGGCTGCTATTTTAAGGACAGTGTGTCAGAGGACTGAGACAGCCAGAGACAGGAAGTTTTCATGGTGCAGTCTCCGTAACAACAGTTGCCAAGGTCTCTCAGGGCACATCACTCCTTGCTTTGGGCTGGAAGAGGCTCATTGACCTCTTTCACACCTTTGATCTATCACATGCCAATCAAAACACATCGGTAAAATTATTACCCTTTATTAATGAATCATTACACTAAGCAGTATTCAGAAAACCTTTGTATTCTAAATCAATATTTTGCTGTGTTCCAACACTGCCCCATTCCACTCAGGTGACTGTTTGCATTTTTGCTTATCCACAGAAAGCGTATAATCTAGTTATTTCAACAAGTCTGGATGAATTATTACTTTCCTGAAAATGATTAGTTATATTCTAGTGAGAATCGACCAATGAATTTGTGTTGAAACTTTTTAAAGACAAAAAACATGAAGAAAATGTTATTTTGTACTCGGGGGGGGGGGGGGATATTTGCTAGATCCAAACATAATTCCACACCAGCAGTATCATTCGTTGAAGTACAAATGGGCTGTCGAATACAACAAATCAGGAGCCTTCATGCAATCCGTCTGCAGCCAGTTGAAGTACAAGGTAATCGAAAGCATCTTGAGGGAACAGAGTATATGATCCATTCTAAAGTAGGCTCCATAAAATCCATTTAATCAGATACCAACACAAATCTAACACAAAACTGGTAAACTGCACTCCATTCCAGTATTCCATCACCTTCCAAATTTTACCGTTTTTGCTCTAGTTTTGGATTTCCGATGGCTTGAGATACTGTGAGTGTTTTTTTTTCCTTTAGTTTTTTTTTTAATATTCTGATACGTAATTTCCTGATGCTGACCCTGCTCATTACTGATATGACACTCCCATAAGCTCAGAGCAGTTGACCAATCAGGAACCCTCTCACACTGGTGCCTAAACAAATGGACCAACTGGGAACTCACACACTAACAGACCCCTCCCTCCAGAGCGGTGATATGCTAAGTACTGTATACTGTATGGAATTATATAAATACTGTGTCCTTTTTCATATCTGATGCTATGTAAATACAATTGTGTTTTAAAATTTACCCGAGTTGTCATTTATGTTGAACTCATACAGTTGTCAAATGGAAGCGTTACTATGGAACCCATGCATGCTCTTGCAAAGTCTCAGCCCTCTGGAGCATTCAAGCACAGGATTGGCCAGCTGTTCAAGCGCTCGGAATCCAATCCTAGAGCTGAATGGCTGGCTAATTCTGGCGCTTGGATGACTGGCCAATCCTACGCTTGAATGCTCCCGAGGGGGGTGTCTTTGCAAGAATGTAGGTGGTTCCATAATGACGCTGAACGGAATGATCACTGTCCATTTTCTTGAATGCCTAAATGCAAATGCAGGACTGTTGATAGGTGATTTTTATTTATTTATTTATTTTTAGCGAAACCAAAGCGGCAATATTCTGTTTCATAACTGGGCAAAAACACTTTTAAGACATTTTTGGCAAAGTGAACCAGCTCTCTTTGCAGCACGGAGCCGTGGATATTTTCCTGTCCCTTCCTCTGCCCTCACCTCCTCTTTAATATCTGCTTCACCAGCACCTCCCAGCTGAGACAGTGGGGAAAACTTAGCTGCTCATGTTACAGTGAAAGCGGAGACTGCTCACTGATCATTGTGGATGGGAGCTTATATAACGCAGGCACTAATGTAATAGGCATTTGTGGTGATCTCCTGTAAGACAGTTGGATAAACAATGCCTTTGCCATCCAAAGACCATCCAGATGTCTAACCCCTTGTACTTCCCCCTCCCATCCCCACCTAAAAATACCTCTACCCCTTACCCCTTCTCTTCATCCTCCAAAACTATTCAGACACCTTCCTAATTGACCTACTGTACGTCTGAGACAAACTTAAGACTGACCCTCAGTTTAAAGTCAGCTGTCCGACTTTGTTTCCCTTGCAGAAATTCAATTACATTTTGAAGTCTTATTGGAAAAAATTTGTCCATCCATGCATTGACCATGCTTATTCCTTAATCAGGGTCATGGCTCACTGAGACCCATCCTAGAATGCATTTGGTCAGAGGGAGAAATGCACCCTGGACAGGTCACTTGGCCATAACAGGGAACACTCGTCATTCACACACATTGTTAATACCTGTGGGAAATGGAGAGTCTCCAAGTCAACTAACCAGGAAGTCTTCATACTCAGTGAGAAAACCAGAGTTCTTGCATCATTCTAATAAACTGAAATAAACTTCAGAAATATGGAATTCATATGTACAGTCAGGTCTATAAGCATTTCGACAGTAACAACATTTTCATCTTTTTGGCTCTATCAAAGGTAGATTTTCATGTATAATTTAATGGTTTTTCAGAAATATTGTTTGTATTATGTAGGAATAGCAGCCATTTTTATACATAGTCCCTACAGTCGTAGGGGCTCAAATGAATGTGGACAAATTAAAATAATTGTTGACAAATTTTCATTTTTTACACTTGGTAGCAAATCCTTTGCCGTCAATGATTGAAGTCTGTAACCAGTGAGCATCACCAAATCCTGTAGGAAGACAGGCTGCAGCCCAGAACATATGGAGCAGCAGTCCAGCAAAGGTGGTGATATAACTGGAGTAGGCAGGAGTGTCTCCGCGCTACAGCCAGAAACTGTCCCAAGGCAGATGCCCCATAGTGAATCCCACTTTCAGGGGCAGGACTGCTTGCAAATAGGAATGAAGTGTTAGCAGGAGTGCGGTCCCAATCCTGGGGACCGATGGAGGCATGGGAGGTGATCCTATTAAATTGACTCAGAAGAGGTACAGACAGGAATGGGGTATTAGCAGGAATTCGGTCCCAATACTGGAGACTGATTAAGGCTTGGGAGATTTTTCCTATTAAATTGACTTAGATGACTTGTAGACATTTCTTTCATTTACTTTACTGAACATATGGAGGAAGAAGAGCACTATACTCAATACTAGGAGTTAACACTAGAACCGCCATGACGGTCATTTTGACCGTTTTGAAATTTGTTTGTGTCATAACTTTTCAAAATAAAAGAATACAACCTTGATGGTCACTGACTTTTCCTAAAAGTTTCTATATTTTAACGAGCAATTGATTTTATATAGATTACACCTAAGGAGCATAAAATATCACCAAATCTACCTATTTCTGCCATTAGCAGTCTCACTGACCGCACAGTTTTGCGGCTGTTATTTTTTTAGAAAAATGTATCTTTTGGTTGCCTAGCAACTAACCGATGCCACTGTCAGAGTTGGTAGAGTAGAGTACCTAGTCTAGAATTATTTTATTGGGCAGCACTGGCAAAAAGTTAGAGCCAGCAGCAGCGGGACACACTGGCACCAAAACAGAGGCAGTGCCAGGTCCGCAGGAGCTGCTCACTAAATAAGACGCTCGTCACCTGCTGCAGATGCTTCAGACCCATCTGTGGGAATTGCGCCAGGAGAACGGAGGTCACCTGCGCAGACTGTTACGAGTAGGCTAAATGCTACGCCACACCAATAAAAAAAAAGATAATCAGAAAAAAAAAGTTCAGCACCTACCTATTGTTTTCTAATTTCGTGTCATTGTTCCGATTAATTATTTCATAATAAAGAGGCTAAGATATTCCATATGGTTATGTTGTTATAAATGTTTAATCCGAATGTGTATTAATCAAAATAGATCTTTTTAATTGTTGTTTTTGTCGTTCTGAATTGTTTAATTATCTCTTTACCCAAAAATATCGCTGTGAATGTTTACAATAAAGCCACTTTCACACTGGAGGCGAATGAATTTTTCGCACGACAGATCACATTCAAAGTCAATGCAAAGATACGAATCCGCATGAATTTGCGTCTTTGCATTGAATTTGAATGTAATCTGTCTTGCGAAAAATTCGTTTCGCGTCCGGTGTGAAAGCAGCTTAATTCATGTTAATTATATATAATTCTATTGCCAAATATTCATAAATGTATTATTAAACTTGTTAAAACGTAATGCTGGTGTTGTTTCGTTCTTTTGAGATACACGGTAACATACAAGATGCATTAATTGTGTAATTAGGTGCTCAGCGAGACGGATTAGAATGTTTTGAACCTAGCGGTCCAAACGACCGTTCATGGCGGTTCTAGTAGTGATAAAATTCCGGCGCTTTTAGTGTTAACTGACTGGATAATTTTGTAGGGAATAAACCTTAAAAATCCAGCAAAGACTGAGACGCCACAAGAAAGTTACACAGACAAGACACTCAACAAAAGGGGTGAGGCACACAAATGTTCTAATTCAGAGGCTAAGACAAGACAACAAATCAATTAAAGGAGACAAACCGCAATACTCATGAAGACCACTGAAAAGGGGAGGGACTAATTACCAAAACAAGCGCATTGTGACACAAGTACTATGTAGTGCCGCAATATGACTCTCAGAACCCACAGAAAACCAGCACTTTAGAATCAATTCTGAATTAATTACATCTGCATATAAGAGAACTGAGAATCATCCACAGTCAACATACTAGCGCAGCATATGCTTAAAAACTTGCTCTTCACAGAGGATGAAACCTATTCAGTGTAGGGAAATTATACCACCAATGAACCCAATCGGTACAGTATTAAGAGGCAATAGTGCATTTCCGCAGTTCAATTATATTATGAGTGCTTCTCGAAAGCAGCAAATCCTGGATTAACCAGAACAGATATCCGGAAATAAAGTGAAGCATATGCGTTCACTGTGGGGAAATCCTCTTTAATTCTTCAGATCTCTATGAAATGAATTATGAATTTAACATGAATTTTAGTTTCTCTAGTATCTGGTGTATGTCATTTTTATTGTTCTTATGATCAATAGTATTAATAACAATAATAGTCATTACTCTATTACTCTAATGCAAGCAATCTTTCTTTGGGGATCCTATGGAGGAAAACATCTTTGAAAACTGTGTAATTTATTATTATTATTATTATTATTATTGTAGTAATTGTAGTCGTATTTTTACCAACAATATAGCATGTTAAGGTAAGCATAATGTCCCAAGATTGCTTAAGGAGATTATGAAGCTTGTTCCCAACCCCAAAGAGCCTTAATAAAATTGCACATCATATTCATTTTTTATTGACCCATGTATCCCAGCCTTGTGACTGGGTTATACGCTGAGTTTGGGACAGCACGCAAGTGTGACAGCAGGCATTGGTGTCCTGAGCTTAAATGGGTATTTCCTGCTGTCCGGTGTGTCTCCGTGCCCCCTGAAGTATGTTGTGGCACGCGTGTGCCGACCTTCCTTGAGCATGTGTTTCTTGACGTGACTCGCCCCGAATATTTGGGTGTGCGGTCGGAACGCACCTCAGCACTCATGGAAAGAATGTCAGCTTGAACACAGCAAAGCACGAAAGTGCAGCTGTGCCACTAGCGTCAGAGATGCACTGTGCATTATTATGGTGAGTGCAGGCATGTGATGTTTATAGCACTCCCACCCTGCACAAGCAACTATGCTGTCCCTGCTCATAATATCTGTAAAGCAGAGCCTTAAATGTTATCTTCAAAAGCAATTACTGCTTAATTAAATAGTCGGTAATCTGTTTCCAAGAGATGTTATAGAATGAGCCAGAAAACGCATTATCTTTTGGGCTGTGTACATTCTTGCACTCCTGATTTGTGGCAAAATGAGATTAGCAGGGTTCAAAGAGGAAACAGTTTCTCCCAATTTTGACTCTGTTCTATGGCATTTGCTCAAATATTCTTTCTGTTTTCCTGCTTTCTCTGCTTTGCTCTGTTCTAGAGCAGCCATGTGTCAGCCTGTAACGGTGAGAGAGACAACCGTAATATTTCATCGACTACCTCTGTCACACCACAGCCAGGTTACCAACTGAATACTCAGTGAAAATTCTGTACTTATGTCAACTATTTAAGCTTTGACATAAAAAGGTCAATCGATATTTTCACATAGGCTGTTTATCTCCCATTAAATTAGAAGTAACTAAATACCACCACACTCACTGTTGACAGTACATAGGGGTGTATGTCATTGGTATTCTAACTGATGATTGGTGCACTACGTGTAATTTTAATGAAGTTCTTCTCAATTAGCCTTTTTATTATTGTTCATTTATTAATCCTTTTATTTTGTGAGCCCTGGCTAAAACAGCCTGATATAGAAAAAAACAACCACTCCATGTCACCAAATTTGCAAAAGATACAGGCGAGACCATCGATCAGCTTTTCTGCATAATAAAATATTAAATGCATACTATATCTGTACTTTTTAAGAAATCAAAAATCATTTACGTGAATGACCTCAACAAAGTGCACTGGTATATGCTAGTGCAAATTCTTGTCCAACCGCAAGTGCCCCCTGGGCCCATGTTAAGTGGAAACATTTTAGTGTTCCCCTCAGATGCATTCTCCTTCTTAAATAAAGCTGCCATCCTTCATCATTATGGGAAAAGTCTTAAACAGCGAGGCCATAATGCTTACGGAGCACCTGGGCCCAGGCCAAATCTCTACATTGCCTTTCCCTAACTCACTGCTGCCTGTAATCAACATGCTTCCTCAGCTCGACTGGCGCCTCCATTTCGCCCCTCCTGGAGTATAAATTGAATATTTTTGGCTATACTTAATAGATGGAGAAGCTGGAGTGAACAACAGAGTTTTTTGAGCTACACCAAATGGGTGAAGCTACATTATGCCGCCCATAACTCATTTGCATTTACTCAAGATTTATTTATCCACAACAAACTATGAGGATTGGTTCAAAACATGAAAAAGCTTTTATTCCACCATCTTTTTATTTTTTTTTTATATGTATATTTATATTTATATTTTACAAAATCATTGTGCAGCACTGATTCTGATACATAGTTATTTATTTAGGTGCCAAAAACATTTTTTTAAAACCTTAAAACTTAATAGCTGCAGTCTTGTGCCTACTCCGCCTCCAGCGGACGTCCAATCCTGGACACAGCTTGATGCTACAGATGGTCTTCTGACTGTTTAATATATCTATTTTCTCCGCCAAGGAGGTTATGTTTTACCTTTGGTTCGTGGGTATGTTTGTTTGTTGGTTTGTTAGCAACATTACACAACAGTTATGTACAGATGTTCATGAAATTTTTGCCAGAGGTATGTCTTGGCCAGTCCATGAGGTAATTTTATTTTGGGAGTGATCTGGATCCAATTCTGGAAATATGCATGCATGGGCATCCCTGGAAAAGATGTTGTTTTGAAGTCAGCATGCGTTGTTACTTTCCAGCATTAATGGTGCCCTCACAGAAGTGCAGAGATGCCAAGTCTCACGTATTTAGTGTTAAGTCTCTCGCATTTTTTAGGCTTATTCACCGTAGTCCGCAATTATTCAATGACCGCTTATTAATAAGATTTTCACGTGGAATTAAAATCCTTGTGCATTGAAGTTTCAGTTTCACTTTACTCAGGGATTGGAAACAATGCATGTGTTTCAAGATCGTTTAAATTGTGCAAATGAAATAAGACCATTTGACACATCTTCATGCAATTCCATTGCTTATAAATCCCTCAGTAAAGACAAGCGTGAGAATTCCCGAGTCATATTCAATTTCCGTCTCACTAGCGGGGAAATCCACCGTAATGGACATGAAACTGATTAACTTAATGCACAATGACTTAAATTTCCGCAAGTGAATTTCTTCAGCGCGCGTTGATAGAATAATTGCTGACTACAGCACAGGAACGTGATCATGCCACTAAGAGGCGAGAGACTCACGCCGAATGCGTGAGACTTGGCATCTCTGAAGTTATCCTTGCTAAGGGCACTGACATAACCCCATACAATGACAGAGCATGGTTTTTAGAGTTGTTGCTGATAACAGTCTGGATGGGCCTTTTTTCATTCATCCGAAAAAGACCTGAAGTATAGAGTCGTCTGACCACAATAGATGTCCAAAGAAATTGATGGTGTTTCTGGACACTGTTGACATAAGGATTCCTTTTTGCTCATTAAAGTTTTCACTTGCATTCGTGGGCACAACTGCATATCATAGTACTTGATAGAGGTTTGCCGAAGTAATCCTGAGCCAATGTGTTCATATCACTTACAGATAATTGACAGTTCTTGATGCAGTGCCTCCTCCATCATTGGAGCAAACAGGTATTCAGCTCAGGCGCGTGCCCTTACCCTTTATGCACACAAATTCCTCCAGATTTCTTGAATATCTCAATTATGCTCTGTAGAGGGCGAGATGCCCAATTTACCTCCAATCTCTTTAAAGAAACATTGTACTCAAATAGGCGATCCTCTGCCCATCTTCTCTCCCGAAGGACTAGGCCTTTCCTGGATGCTGGTTTTGTACCAAATCATGATTGCAATCACCTGATGACATCAGCGGATCAGTATTCATATTTCTTCCCTAATTAATAGTCATTTGTTATTGTGGGTACTTCAGATGAGCATGTGCTCCATCGTTACTCTGCAAAGAGTCTTGGAGAAAGTGCTTCTGTAAAGAGTGCTATACAAAGAATTTTGAATTGAATTTACCCATAAAAGTTGTTGCAGAGATCCTTTTACTATACAGTATCATGATGAAAAAGTTAATGGTTAAATACTGAAAAAAATAATTAACTAAAGTTGTCAGGGATTTGCAGTAATTGTAGAGGCCTCTCCAAGGTTGTAT
The DNA here is from genome assembly GCA_029692085.1 of Gymnothorax javanicus. Taxonomy (NCBI): domain Eukaryota; kingdom Metazoa; phylum Chordata; class Actinopteri; order Anguilliformes; family Muraenidae; genus Gymnothorax; species Gymnothorax javanicus. The sequence continues at coordinate 72,205,444 of CM056203.1, forward strand.
TTTAAAGGGTCAAATGCATTGTTTTAACTGGATCCATTCGAGATAATTTTCTGTAAGTTTTCTTCCAGACTATTCTATGTAGGAACTGGACAAATCACAAATGCACCCCTTCCATCTAAAACTGCTTATGCTGATGACTGTGAGCAGAACTGAGAGTGCAGTTTCAGCTGATGAGTAATATGGCTGTGCTGCTAACCTTGAGCCATTGAAAGCCTTTTTCTGCTTGAAACAGCAAACTAAGATCGATCATGTTAACATAATTGATGTAAGACAGATGATGCCAAGGTCAAATAACTTTACACATCAAGCAATTTCCCATGTTTGAAATCTTAAGGACAAAAAGTCTTTGTTTTCACTCTGTTGTTATCATGCTATGTGGATATAGCTTGGGCAGTTTTGTCACATTAGCTCATTGTGAAAAAGCCGAATGAAAAAGGGACAAAATGCAACCGCATTTAGTTTTTATGGAACAGGGGTGAAAGAGTCCATTGAAATCAATTCAGTTTACATGAGCATATTTTTAGCACATCATAATGATCCAAGCATTTCACTGAAATAGATTTTTTTAAAACTTGAAAATGCCAAATTAGCAATAATGGTATTGCAATATATTGCATTTTAGTTAGGGAGAGCTTTCTCCTGTTCCCATTTATAGACTTCGATCTACGTCGATTTGGACCACAGTGCGCTTAGAATCAAATGTTCATACATCGACAAACTCTCAATCTAATCCTTTACATTACAGCTGCTGAGATTGTGCTGAATGTGGAATTCTCCCCCGTTTGAAATATCAGAACAAGGAAATTTTGTAGTCTATTCTATTCCGAAAAGGAAAGGAACTTTTAAACCAATTATTCTGCTGTTAAATTACAAAAAAAAAAAAAACACTTCACAGATGAGCCAAAACAGTATGGCCACCAGCCTAATATGCTGTCAATCCACTGCTTGCAGTGAAATCAGCTTCATCCACCTGAATCACAGGAACCAGGGTTCCCCAGCTAAGAATTTTCCAGAGCTTCACACTCCCCACCAGCTTGTCCTTCCTACAGTGCGTCCTTGTGCGTCCATCTCTTCCCAGATATACAGCGCAAACATACCCTGTTGATGAATAAGATGTTCCAGAAAGAAAAAAAAGCTAATTGGAGGAGGCATCTTTTTTACATTGTTCCGAGGTCCAGTTTCGATTCTCATGAGCTTGTTGTTGACGCTTTCAGTGGTGGATGGGTTATAATGGGCACTATATCAGCTCTGCAGTTACATAACCCCATAGGCCATAAGATGCGATGCGCTGTGTTTTGTGACACAATCCTCTAATCATTGTTAAAATTTTCTGCACTGCAGCCCCTTTGTCAGTTAAGACCAGATGGGTTAGCCTTCTTTATCTTTGTGTGTCAATGAGCCTTAAGTGCTTGACACTCTGTCCCCAGTTCATGGTGTGTCCATCTGTGTGACCAATGTCAGTAGGTACTCACCACTGCTGACATGGAACTTCCTATAAATTTTGCCGCTTTGGACAGGCTCTGATCCAGTCGTCTGGCCTGTCAAAGTTGCTCTGATCCCATTTCTCCCATATCTAACACGTTGACCATGAGAATCAACTGTCAACTATATGGTGTGTTGGCAGACCTCAACACAAGCTATTGTTACAAATTAATCATATCATGTGTAAGTGGTCACAGTGTTTTTGCTCATTGGTTTATATATAGGGGAAACCAGGGCAAAGTGGAACACCCCTAATAAAATCGATCTTCATGCTGCCCTCTATCTAAGCTCATGCACCAAGAACACTGCATGGATGCTGCATCGTTTGCGACCGGAACCGTGGAAATGAGTCAGATATGTGTGCTTTTTACGGAAAATATCGTTTTTGTGAATTTGTATATTTTTTTCAAGTTCATACCATTTAATAAAACTGATTCTTTGAGAAACATTGTTCGTGTCATTTGTTAGCAGTAAGCCTAAGGCAAGATTATAAACCGAAGGTTTTGCTTTACTTCGCTTTAAAATCTTGTTTTGGCTGGCCAAAAATTTTTGGTCCGCTTTGCCCCGGGTTCCCCTAGTAGAATGGTTCTACATCAGTATTGTAACCGACACCAAAGCCAGAATTATGATGAGTTTTTGTTGTGACCCTTCCGCTGTCAACTCTGTTTTCTTTTGTGACCTTTTATGATGACTTTCTGTTTCACCATTAATTTCTGTGGGTTGCCACTCTGGAGCTGAGCAACATAACAGTCAGACTTATAGTATCAGAGGCCAGTAAAAGTGGTTGAATTAGTTTTACTTTAACAGCAGTAATATTGAAGCCTACGATAAAAGAAAAACAAAAAGCTAGAAACACACAACACTATACGTGAAAGCATGCATGTACTCTAAAATACGCATTGAAACACACATGTACAAACAAGCACAAACAAAAACACAAACTGGCACACACTGTACTCGGAACTTTCCATCAAAGCGGCCTTGTTAAAGATAGATTGCTCTCATGCATCTTTTAAATCTCTCCACAAGTCTTTTACTGCTTCAGCATAGTAGTTGGGCTACTGAGCTCCAGTAACCCCAGAAAGAAACAACCTATAATGCTGTTTGAGACTTTCCTCTCACAGGGTCCAGAAATCTACACTCTTCTGTTGCCGCTGTACCCTGAGTGACAGAAAGCAGACATTTCTGATGACAGTGACTGACCTGTCAGTCACTGCATGAGAAGGAGTATGTTTAGGACTTCACAGCCTCTGCATGCAGGCAGGTCCCCATAGATCAGCTGTAAAGGGTTTGCACAAAATCAGAAGGACAGGACACTAAACTATGAACAGTGGTATCCGCTTTGACTTATCTTGTTAATGACAGGAAGTCCCTCCTTGATTGTGTCATGATAATGATGGGATATATTTTCTGCTCATTAAATGAGATACTGGGTTTACTAAGTATTTCTGCGAGACTCTGCAGCCAGCTACATTGCTATAGTTACACAATGAGTATCAGAGAAAATTAAAAATCAAGTGTCACACATAATTTTAATTTAATTCAATGCTTAATTTTTAGAGGACTCTGACAGTAAATAAATACAGAAACTTCATGGAGTAATTCAGCAGCTGATCCAAGGCTGTAATGGCTGGTAAAATAGAGAGGCCAGGTGCAGCAGCCAGGGAGAGAACGAGTAGCACAGAAACAACACAAACACAGAGAATCACACAGCCCACCAGAAAGTACTCGCACTTCCAAAGGACGTATAATAGTCCAAAAAAACGGAAGCAATGTGCGAGAGAGAAAAAGCAGAAAAGGGAAAATTCCTAAAGAGGAAGGAACTCCAAAAATAACTGGAAGATATCAAGTCACAAAAATACTGACTTGAGATATCTTCAGCTATAGTGCTTAGCTACAAGCAGACACTAGCAAAGGAGGCGTGGCGGACTTCCGGCTTATATAGAGTCCGGAGAAGCGCTGCCCCAGTTCAATCAGCCAGCTGGTTAAAGAATCCGATGGAAAAGGAATTCAATCTCGTCCCGGGACGAGAGCACCAAAGAAAAGTCCAAAACACACGCACGCCTAACAAACCATGACAAAAGCTATAAAAATGGCAGCTTTCATGTTTTTTCCTGTTACTATGAAATATAATCACTCCTGTTTTTGTCTGCCTCTATCAGACTGAGTAAGAGACTAGATCTGGGCTTGGAGCTATGATCTAATTTATGACTCACTGATCAGCATATGGGATCTGTGTGTATTTCCCCAAAGCAGAGTGACTCTCTGGCAGATAAAACAGGTAGAAATCCTAGGTAGAGGATTATTCCCCAATCTGGACACCTCTCAGAAGCCCAGAAACATGAAAAACAAATGGGAAGGCATGACTTTGTATAAACACTTGTTTTGGGCTTGAACAGGGTACACATTTTTGCCACTACGTTACAGCTTCCTATCAGCAGTGCACTGTATATGATCAGTATAAAATGTCAGTCAAATGTGCTAACGGATTGTCATGATATGATTTTAGCTTCACTAAAACTCCTCACTGCTATAAATCTTGGATCTACATTGATTTTTAACCCTTTGAGCGCCATCGGCAACTATAGTTGCCCAATGGTGTAAGATATCAAAACCAGATGCTGTTGAAAACCTATCATGTGGCAACTTGTTTAAAAGAGCTCCCGCAGGGGAGCTCTTTTAAACAAGTTGACACATGATAGGTTTTCAACAGCTCAGGATAATTACATTCTTAATTTCTTAAATTATTTTGGCGCTCAAAGGGTTAATTCTGTCAGCACATTCTGCAACAAACAACATCACATTCTGCAACAGTCTTTGGCCATGCATCACAAGATCACAACAGCATAACATTTGGGCCATCCTATCGGGCATTTTTGTTAAGGAGGATATATTTCAATTGTAATGAGTAATAATAGTTAATTTAAATGTTATATAGTGTAAAATAACTTTCATACGTTCTCCATACAGGGTATTTTTTTTTATAACAACATTGTTCTCTAGAATCATTGTCAGGCTTGAAATGACGTTCTTAAGGATCTCACTGCTGTACAAGAGTGTATTTTCTTGATTTAAACAAGCATTAAGAGGCTGTTTTGGAAAAAGCACAGGCAAAGTTAAGAAGTGACAGAAATGGCTTTGCATGTGTGGTGCTGTACTCCACAGCGATCAGTCTGTGCTGGACTATATATTGGCTCAACGTTCGTTAGACTATTGGAACTGACACCGGCATCATGGCTCTTGTTTACTGCAATTAGGGAAGAAGCAGAAGAGACAAGCTAACTTAATACCGCTAATACCCCGCCTCTGTTTACCTTCTCTCACATTCACTTAACTGCCTGAGTGCAGACATTTTGAACAATTGCGCTAAGGTACAGCACTAAAGTTGTAATAGCGCACTGGTTTGTTGTCATCTCGCATAACGGACAGCAGTGGCGGGCGGTGGACGGAAAACTGGGGGGGAAAAGATGCCTTGAAATGGATGATATTACGTAGTGACCTGATTTCAATCATTGTTCTTGGTCAACATGTTATTTCCCTTATAATGAAATGTTTAGGCGAGTGAATAATAAATTCTATAAAAATGTTTAATTCACATGCCTTAATCGGCAACTCTTCACAAAAAAAAACACTGGGGATTTTCCGCGTTAAATTTTGTCACATCCTAAGCAAGTCGTCAAACCTGTGCGTAATGATTGTTTAATTGAAAAAGATTGAAATGCACTCTTTTTTGCGTTCAACTGATGCATTTAATTTCTCGTCTTAACGAAGACAATTAGCTACACCTGAGAGGGGAGAGTTAAGTGTCTTTTACCAGGGAAATTGACTGAAAACAGATCAAGACTAATAAGCAGTTTAAAGACATGTTTATCGCCCTCCGTGTTCTCTGTCCACCGCCCGCCACTGACGGACAGTTGTTAAGCGTGTGTATACATTGGATGCCCCTACCTTTCACATGCAACCCCGAATCAGAAAAAGTTGGGACGGTACGATAAATTAGAATTAAAACCGAAAGCAGTGATTTTTAAATTAGCTTTGACCTGTACTACGTTGAAAACAGCACATTATTTGATGTTTTGTCAGAAAAGTATTTGCCACTTTGCTGCCCTGTCAAGCCAGATGGCAGTATCTGCAAATTTCTCAAAATTGGGAAAACCCGCCATTGACCCTCTACAGCACCAGCTCCCTCTATTTTTAGTAGAGAATAGCCTGATAAATACACATGTACAGAGTTATTGCATGTGCAAGTTAGCAGTATCTACAAAAGTAGGGCAGGAGGTAAAACTTTAAAGCCAATTATCTCAGTTTCACTATTTTGCAGATACTGCCGTCTGGCTTGACACGGTAGTTTTAGATGTTTCCATTCCTTTTCACAATGCGTAAGAGATGTTGAGGAACTGACGACACCAAGTAATTAAAGGTTTTAGGTGCAATTTTGTCCCACGCTTCTTCAGACAAGTCTTCAAGTGTGCAGCAGGGGTCTTACTTGTTGCATTTTGCATTTCAAAAGGCACCACAGGTTCTGTCCCAGCTTTCTTTGGAATGCATGCCAGGCCTGAATGGATATGCAGTATATTTACAGATAGAATAAAGTTCACAAGACAAAACGTTAAATATCTTGTCTTCATGCAATATGCAATGAAATACAAGTCAAAGTACATTTATAGATTGCTGTTTTCTGTTTGTGCAATTTCCATGTGGTCCCAACTTTTTCTGAGTTTGGGTTATACATTATTGGCCAGTACATATATGTGGTGCCACATTTTGGTGCCCCAATGCACCAGTTTTCACCAGGAGTTGCACTGGAAGATGCGTTGGAGCAACAAATAAAAACCTGTAATCGGTCTTGTGATCACATCTCAGAACATCTCATCCACAGCTCTCTATATGCTTTTTAAGAACTCTGCCGGTGAGACAAAAACAATCACAAAATGATCACTTTATTCCAACATAAAAATGGAATCATGATAATGATAAGAAACTAGTTGAATTGTGATACATTTGCCTGGAAAAGCTCTGTTATACAGGAGAGAAAAACTCTGCCATCTGTTACATGACTGTTTTATAGACCTTAATTTTCAAAATGCAGCTTTAAGAGCTTAGTGTGTGTGTGTTGTGCATGAGCATGTGAAGTGTACTAGAGGGCCCGTGTCTGTATGTGTGTGTTTGTGTGTGTGTGTGTGTGTGTGTGTGTTTGTGTTTGTGTGTATGTGTGTACTCATATGCATATACTGTATGCGTTCCTCTGCGTTTTGCACGATGTGTGTGCACATATTTGATTCTCCATTTATGTCCAGAGCCACAGATCTTTTGAAGGGTAGTTGGATGCAGACCATATCCCATCTGGGCACATGACATTGAAGGCAGGGCATTACCCAGGCTCACCGGAGAGGGAGGGGGAGCACAGCCTCATGCCCTCTCTGTGGGGGGGCTTTCCACCACTTCAGTGTGAGCGCTATCATTGTACGAATGGCACCTGGCGAGGGGTCTTCTGTGTGGATATAAGGAGGATAGCTTATTGTTAGCCTCGTAGCATAATTGCCTAAGTCATATTTTGGCCAAATTGTGATATCGCCAGCCTGTTCTTTCGTGTTGCCAAAAAGAGAACAGGTTTTCCATTTTTTCTCATAACCTTAAAAAAATCCATTCTCTTAAATAATAATAATAATAATAATAATAATAATAATAAGAAGAAATTTATTTTTTAAAAAAACTTTAAAAATGAGATGAGCAATTATGCTATGAGGCTAACGGTATAATCTGATGGATGAAAGGGGAAGCACTGCTCCCATATTGGTATTGGTATCAGACCCACTCTGCAATTCCCCCTTTTCAGGAAAAAAGATTTGGAAAATATTGCGAGATGTATTTAACATTTCAGCTCCGTAATTTACGTTGTATTTCAAAACAATAAAGGAGACTTTGTATGTTTTATTCTGGCTAATTCAGGCTATATATATATATTTCTTCTTGCATTGGCCCATATGACCACAATGGCCTTTTGACCACGCTGGGTTTAGTATATTGGAAAGTTTCTTTGTCTCAGGCTTAATGTGGCTCCTGAAAGGACTTCCCCATCTCTTTGGTTTCGGCCACAGACGGACTTTGTTACTCCTTAATTATTGAGAAAGATCTTTCCCTGACTTTGTCTGAATAATTAATGAGGATTCTTGATCTTAGTCTTCATGACTCAAACGTTCAATGAAAAAGCTTTAATTGGCTTGCCTGATAGTTAATTTGTTCGCTATCCAAGCCTGACTAGTTATTGAATAATTGTGTTATCCAAACCAGACTAGATATAGAATAACTGTTATAAAAGAAACCGAGACAGCGCTCATCCACACACATAGATCTTTTGTAACACGGAATAGTACACATGCTTGAACAGTCGCTGACATCTTACTCACACGCACAAAATGCATCAATTTGCAGTGTTGTTTTAGTCCTGCTATCGGGTTGTCCCACTGTGCGCCCAAGTGTGCGAGAGTGTGCTGCAAATGTTTACATGTGTATGTATTGCATGAGTAAGCACATATGGATGTATGAGTGTGTGCGCGAGTGTGTATGTGTTTGAAGTCAGATGCTCACTGATCCTGGAGCCTGTTTAAGTTACACACCAGGCTCAGTTCACCTAGGTTCAGCCATTAAAAGAGCTGAGGGGGAAAAAGACAGCGGTGATACAGTGTATACAGTTGCAAAGCGTATACGGTCGCTTAGCCACAGCGCGGGTGTTTCAAGCTGAACCCCAAACAGGCAAACTGATCACTCGAGATGAAAGACGAATCTCGCCATTTGACTTTTACCCCAGTGTGACCCCATGAAAAAATAACGCTGTGAGCCCGGGGTATCAGGACCTGCCTGGAGGAGGTGAGGATGTAGAGGGGACTTCAGTGTGGCTCCAAGGTTAGTGCACAGCAGGCTTCAGTTCCTGCCCCCTTTTTGCAGGTGTGACGAGTCTCTGGCTTCATTTAATTGGCTTATTTTTCTACCTTCCTCCATTCTTCCAACCTCTTTTCCTAGCTCTTAGCTTCATAACCCAGTTCACAGTAACGACAGTTACAGGTATGGCAAGAGGGTGACGCACGTGGAGAGGTGGATCCACTGGTCAATTGTTGATACATCTCGCATTCTGCAAAAAAAAATACCAAGATTCTGCAAAGGGCTCTTTCGCACCTGTTTCAACAACTTATTGATAGCATACTGAACAGATGGGAATCCTCTTAATGACGGTAGACGTTAATCAATTTCAGCTCAGGTGCAAGGAAACGAAAAATATATGCAATTATGTTAATTCCAATTATCTATTTTTCACATCCTTCCCTCCATTCTTGTGCCAGCATGCAAATTGATCAAGTTCCATCATCTTGAAAGAGATTCCAATCTACCAAATGGACCGTCAAGGAATTACATGAATAGAGTTCACGTCAATCTTCAAATAATTATATTCACAAGAGCACTGAATATAAGATTAACTCTGTGGGCATGTCAGGCTAGATTTAGATGTAGTTATTCTACCATTGCTCACATTTTTAATTTATGCACTACTTCACAGAAAGAGATGATATGTTCATATGCAACCCCAATTCCGAAATAGTTGGGACAAAGTGTAAATTGTGAATAAAATCAAAACACAATGACTTTCAAATCATACCAGCAAGTATTTTATTCACAATATAAGAAAGGTAACATAGCAAATGTTGAAACTGAGAAATTTTACAATTTTATCCACAAAATGAGCTCATTTCAAATTTGATGGCTGCTACAGGTCTCACAAAAGTTGGGACAGGGGCCTGTTTACCATGGTGTAGCATCCCTTCTTCTTTTTAACACAGAGTGGAGGCGTCTGGGCATTGAGGAGACAAGTGTCTTGAGTTTAGCAATTGGAATTTGATCCCATTCTTGTTTAATACAGGCTTCCAGCTGCTGGAGAATTTTGGATCTCCTTTGACGGACTTTTCTTTTAGTTATGCGCCAAATGTTCTCAATCGGTGAAAGATCAGGACTGCAGGAATAACAGTTCAGCACACGGACTCTTCTACTACGAAGCCATGCTGTTGTAATACCTGCAGTATGTGGTTTTGCATTGTCCTCTTGAAATACACAAGGCCTTCCCTGGAATAGATGTCATCTGGAGGGAAGCATATGTTGCTCTAAAACATTTATATACCTTTCAGCATTCATGGTGCTTTTTAAAACATGCAAGTGTCCCACACCATATGCACTAATACATCCCCATACCATCAGAGACGCTGGCTTTTGAACTGAACGCTGATAACAGGAGGGGTGGTCTTTCTCCTCTTTAGCCCGGAGGACACGACGCCCATGATTTCCTACAAGAATGTCAAATTTGGACTCGTCTGACCACAGGACACTTTGCCACTTTGCTACGGTCCATTTTAAAATGAGCCTTGGCCCACAGAACACAGCAGCGCTTCCAGATCATGCTCAACAATGGCTTCCTTTTTTGAATGATAGAGTTTTAGGTGGCATCTGTGGATGGCACGGCAGACTGTGTTTACTGACAGTGGTTTCTTGAAGCATTCCTGGGCCCATTTAGCAATGTCAATGACAGAATCATGCTGGAGAGTGATGCAGTGGCGTCTGAGGGCCTGAAGATCACGGGCATCCTTCACAGGTTGGAGAGCCTCTGGCCATCTTTACTTCAGAGAGACTCAGCCTCTCTTAGACATCCCTTTTATAGCCAATCATGTTACACATCTGATACCAGTTAACTTAATTACTTGCTAAATGTTCTTTCAGCTGATTCTCTTACATATTAATAGCTTTTTTCAGCCCTTTTTTGCCTGTGTTGCAACTTTTTTGAGACCTGTTGCAGCCAGAAATTTTGAAATAAGCTCATATTGTGGATAAAAATGTAAAATGTCTCAGTTTCAACATTTGAAATGTTATCTACGTTCTATTGTCAATAACGTATTGGCTCATGTGATCTGAAAGTCATTTCATTTTGATTTTATTCACAATTTACACTTCATCCCAACTATTTCCGAATTGGGGTTGTGTATATATATATATATATACTAAAGGCAGTGATAGATTTTGTTGTGTAGTTGTAGATTTTTCTAAAGCCTTTAATACTGATGCTCATGTTTGTTTATGGTATCATAGCATGTGCACGGGTAAATTTTAAATGTGCTGTACAATATGTATAACAAACTTCAATAATGTATGCAAACCAATTATGGGCTTACATTATATTTTGATTGTGTTTCAGGAACACGTCTTGGTTGTGTGCTTCACCCTTTATTATGTTATTTGTATTTAAATGACATTGTTAATGACATGAAAGCCCCAGGTTGTAGAGGAGTATTTAGTGACGAAGAGTTTCCTCATATAATTAGCCTTTTATAAGCTGATGATATTACTGATAGAGCTGGCTCTGCTTTGTATTTACAGAAGCATGTTGATCATCTTCACAATTATTGTTTTAAAAGGGGCTTATCAATTAATCTGAAAAGGCATTGCTCTTATAACACTGCTTTATAAAAAATACACACTGTATATATTTTTTTCCCAACCAACTTCAGTTTTTTATTGATTTGAAAAAATAGTCTTTCGAATGCCATATGGTAGTGAACATTGGGGAACGAGATCTTCACGTCATTAAAAATGTACATTTCAGATTTATCAAACATACTCTGTCTCCCAAAAAATACTGCAAATATGGCTTTTCTTCGTGACTCTGGTCGATTACCAATCTGTGTTCATTACATAAAAGATGTGTCGTAGCATAATTCCCTCAGTCATATTTTTGCCAAATTGCAACATCGGCAGACTGTTCTTTCGTGTTGGCCAAAAAAAGCATTTTTTTTTCCTTTTTTCTCAAAACCTAAAAAATGTTGCCTCACAGCAAGAAGGTCGTGGGTTTGAATCCAGCCTGGGGCCTTTCTGTGTGGAGTTTGCATGTTCTCCCTGTGTTTGTGTGGGTTTCCTCCGGTTACTCCGGTTTCCTCCCACAGTCCAAAGACATGCATATCAAGCCAATTGGAGACGCTAAATTGCCCATAGGTATGAGTGTGAGAGCGAATGCTGTGTGAATGGTGTGCGCCCTGCGATGGATTGGCGAGCTGTCCAGGGTGGGTACCTGCCTTTTGCCTGAGTCAGCTGGGATAGGCTTTAGCTCCCCCATGACCAGGCCGCAGTTGTAAATAAGAACTTGTTCTTAATCTGTCTTGCCTGGTTAAATAAAGGTTCAATGACCCTAGTGAGGAAGAAGCAGTATAGAGAATGAATGGATGGATTGCTTGATCATTCTACTGTATGGATGATGCACAAATGGCCAACTGGCCAATGGTTGCCCAGAATGATGCGTAAAAGCTTTTACCCACCAATAATCTCTCTGGGCCCAGCATCACATTATATTCTCCCTCTGAATTTCTGCAAAAAAGCATGGCTTCAGATAGCTGTGGTGACCCACTCCATGTAACTGTGCCAGCTCATCTTCACTCATAGGATTGTGGGATTTTCTGACCATTTTGAGTACTGACTGACAGATGGTCATAATAACAATAATCATGTCATTATGCAGGGAGATTAGGTAATTTTGCATGGCGGTCATCTTACACGGAGGTTATGTAGCTTAACTGTACATGCAATGGTTGAGCTATGTTAACCCTGAGTGTGGTTCTGACATAGTACTCAACAAAGAGGTCGCCCCGTCTTGAATGTGAAAAATCTGTGATTCAGTTCAGTCTTGAAGTTTTTGGACTGCGATAATGCATTAAAGTTCTAATGAGTCTGCAAATTAAATCAGGCAGTTTTTTTGCCAGAACCACATGTTCTCATGTTTTCTAATCCATTGTGATAGAGTGCAAAGCCAAAAACAGACTGTACAGACTGCACTATACATATGATACATTATTGAAATTAAATTCAAGCATTTTTTGAATGCTTAAGTGCCAATAATGTAATATTGTACCTTGTCGGGTGCCAATAATGTAATGCAATAGAAAATAATAAAAATCAGCCCACATTGGCTGCCAATGCATGAACTCTGAATGATTTATGATTGTTTGGGATGCCCTTGCCCCAATCATTGGGGATGCCAGTTATTATGCTGTCAACCAGAGTTTAACTAATTCATTAAAGTCAGTGCCGATTACTGTGACGAATGTTTTGCAGCTACAGTTTGTAATTATCTATGATGGTTTCCCACAGATAATCTTTTGAGTTTGAGAAGCCGCATTCACATGAGCTCTAGTCATCGGAAAAATGACAGAAACCTTGTAGGCTATGAAAGAAGTTCCATATGGGTGAGTAGCTAGCGAGCTAACTGATAAACACTCAAATTTCTGCAGGCAGTTGTTAAGGTCATTGACACTTGGTTAGCTATGACTTAGCTAGCTACTATAATGACAAGATTTAATTCTAATTGCAATATTTAATTAATTACGCATCTAAAGTTTTTTTTTTTTTAATTTAAACCGTTTTTATCCCTCTTTACTCACGCCCCTTCAGTGACTGTCAAAAAATATGTGAATTATGCAAAATGAGCCTTTCGGCTATCATCATGTAGTAATATTGTGTATCTTAAGTGTTCATTCAGACCATACTGACACAATAGCTGGTGAGCTATTTCGGTAGTGCAGGCATATCCACAGTGCAAGCGTAGAGGCGGTTTTCTTTCTTTGTGGCAACATTTAGCCTTTGTTAAACTACAAAATGTGAATAGCATATAACCCCATATTCATTTAGTCCGTTGCTAATATTCATGCAGTGTTGTGACGCTGTTATTTATGTCAGTTTGTGCATCATGGAGGCATATTTTAGGGACTCTGGTGTGGGGTGGCAGTTATTGTGGCAAGACCTATGAACAGGGTATCAGTTGCCACCCTTTTCCCTCCCAAAGAGCCATCCCTGCTACTAATTACTTTTTGTTCTCCTCCATTTAGGACTTTACACAATGTACCTCAGAGAGAATTGAGGGGGAATGAGTCATAGTTGAAGGAAAAGCTCCCAGTCCATTGCCTAGCAATATAAATGATGAGGTGAAAGCAGCTGTCCTTCTCCCAGAGCTTTTTTGAACACAGGCATTTAGGCTTACAGAGAATGTTTGTACGGAGTGCTACTTGATGAACCCGCTGCCCCATATAACATGTTTTTAAGGAGAGACACTTACATTGCCTGCATCCCCATACAGCAGGCTAAAGCCCATGATCCACTTAGGCTTTTAAGGTCTCCGATTGTCCCAATTCTCCCCTTCTGACCAGTTACGAGCGATTACGAGTGGAAATTTCTGTTACGCGCAAGACATAGGTGGATCATGACTTCCGACCTGTTCCGACCCTTCCGCGTGAATAAGACAGGCTCCGACTGGATCAGATCACGCGGATTCCTCTTCCGACAAAATCAAACCGGTTTGATTTTGTCGGAAGGTATGAGTTGTCGGAAGGACGCGGGAGTATCAATTTGTCATGTGCACACTGGGTGGCGAATATTTCCACTGCAATTAGCCAATTAGAAACCGTTTACAAAAAAACCCGCCATCTTTATTGTTGACGTTGGCAAAAATCAATCGGAAATGCTTGCGTTAGTGGATCATGGGATAAAATTTTTTCCCCAATCACTCTGACTTTCTGCGATTGAGTTTCGGATGGTTCCCGGCGCTTCCAAAAGCTTCCGACTGGCCACGATTGCTTGCGTGCGGAAGCCTTAAAAGCGTAAGTGGATCACAGGCATTATATAGGCAGGGACTTACTGTGCCTGCAGCCTGTACAGCAGGTTTGTATGGATAGGCGCTTACTGTATGAACGGCCATATACAAATGGTTGATGGAGTAGTATTACATTGCCTGCAGTTAAATAGAGCAAGTTTAAAAGGCATGCCGTTTACTGAACCCATAGCCCCATTCTGCAAGTTGATGGTGAGGGACTCACGGTACCTGCAGTTCTACAGAGCAGGTTTGTATGGAGAGGTACTTTCAGTACGACTGTATCTTATTGCTCTTACTGCTCGTCTCAATATGTGTATGAAGAGGTGTTTACTATTCCTGCAGCCTTATACGGCAAATGTGTGAAGAGGAATCAACTGTACATGCATACTTAAGCTGCAGGTTTGCGTGGAGAAATACTTACTGTACCAGTAGTGTGGAAAGCCAGCCATACACCATCTGAAAGCTACGTTAACACAGCTGTGGTTTCCCTTAAGTGCAAGAACAGCCTCAGCTGTTGATATACAAACAAGCTGTGTTTGTGCAAATTAATATAAAATAGTGTGGCCCTCTAGTGTACCATTTGGACAAAGCAGACAACAGGAATGATGTTACCATCTGGTTGTTTTTACTCCTGGATAAGCGAAGCGTAGGAAGGAGTGTTGTGACGAGACTCGAGCTTACTCACTAATCAATCAATCAATCAATCAATCAATGAATCAAATAAATTGCCGTTAGCATGACCACAAGCGGTAAGATTCACAAACAGCTTATCCAGGAGTTAACGATAGTGTCACTTTGATTCTAATTTTTCTGGGCTGCAGCAAAGCAGGGCCAGTCCTATAAACACATAAGGCTGTGACTGAGTGAATAAGTGAATAAGTGACTAATGAAGTTACACCATTAGTCGGTCAAGAACAGGAGTTTTTCAATTGGCTGTTACTCTTTCAAAATGAATTCTTGCAAACACTGTCCAGCCATGTACAAATTTTGACCTAGATTTGTTCACCGATAGTCTAAATCAATGGCCATGCCACTTGCAGAGCGTGACATTGATAAGAGTGCATAATGGACTGACAATGATCTAATAGAAGCTATCTGCGTGGCACAAGAACAGAAGAAAAAATGACTGAAGGGAATGGTGGCTGTTAGATGCTCTGAGAGGAGCTGATTGATTGTGAATAATAATTTAAGGTGCTAATGGCTGAGGATAAAATAAGCAAAGCCAGTATAGAACTAAGGCTGTGTGTGGTCAAGAATATCCAAAATACAAGCACTGAGGCTAAATGAGCCCCTAAGAACCATACCGGGCCAACCCATGTTGGGGTACTTTTGAGAAAATGGGACTCAAAGTTAGATGTGTCATCTGAGAGGACAAAAACACTACATATGATTGATTGTGAAAATAATACACTTTTTGTACAGGTTTTGGGTGCATAATCATCATTTGAGGATAAACAAACTCTGGGTCTCTGTCATCTTCCACTTCAAAGCAATCATAGGTGCAATAGAACTAAGCCTCCATGTTTGCAATGTGGTAAAGAATATCCAAAATAAGGCAGTGCACTGAGGCAGAAAACATTTGCTTGTATTAACAATCCATAAGATTGGGTTTGCCCATTTAGGAAAAATCCAGTTTTGGCTCAACTGATTTTTGAGTAAAACGGATGGCCCAGTATGGTTCTTAGGGGCTCAAATGTAGCAAATAATACTCAAAAATCCTGGCACTTGAGTAAAACACTTTTACAAGTTCATACTGAAGTGGATAGAGAGATAAATTACATGTTTCAGAAACTGCAATATTCACTGCTGCATTATGGGACACGGCTGGAGGGCCAGGTGACATGCTGTCAGAAAAAGACCATTTTCTTTCATGTTATTATTATTATTATTATTATTATTGTTGTTGTTGTTGCTGTTGTAGTTGTTTGCACTTCGCACTGTTGGAGAGGCATGCTCTCAGTCAGTGTCCACTAGGAATGAGACAGTGGCACCTTCTGCCTAAAAGGCCTAACCACCAAACAAGCCGCTGACGAACAAGCTTTTCAAGCATGAACAAACGGTGTTGTCAACGGCTTTACAGGGATTTTCATTTTAAATCCTAATACTAATTTGTACCCACCTAAAATGTATATTTTCAAAATATCAATATACGTTTGTAGATATAAAAAATAAATATTCTGATATGTATCGTAAATACTTTATGCATCATAAAATGCCATATTATAGTTGCTTTGAAAAAAAAATGGATGCAGGAATATAAAAGATAGCTTATTCAGTAAGGCTGTTCGGTTGTCATAGTTACGTACTGTGTATAGTATGCAATCATACGAGCAAAAATGTGGATAACCAAGAACCAATGGAACAGCAGAATTGCATTGAAAATTGAAAACCATCCATAAGTTATAAACCAGATGCATCATAGTAATCTTTCCAGTGCATTATATGATCTGTTCAGAGTCTACGTTCTCTCTCTGTTACTGCTTCCTGTCACTGTTTTACAGTGTACTTGCACTGCCCCCAAGTGATGGAGTCTGGAAAATGTAAAAAAAAAAAAAATTATGGAAAATTCCAGGGAAAAATCAATACAACTCATCTGAGCTACATTCATTCTCCCATGAAAACAGAATACAGAAAATTCAGGGCTCTGAATTATTTATTACGCGACAGTGTAATGTGAAAATGAAGGAGGATGATTTCCCACAAATCCATGTTACCCTCATTTTGTTTTGGTTCAATTCTTACAAAAACAAAGTGGCCGAGGCAAAATAAAAGCATCAGGTCAAAGGCAGTGATGAATCATGATGTAAGAAATTAGAATAATAAAATAATATGCCGTGAGAAATTTTAGACTGACTGTAGCACAAAGATGCTTGAAAATGTAAAGTTTCTTAATATGAAAAAACTACTATAAAGAGTCAAAAGCTGTCAAGAACTCAACCAAATCAAAATTTAATCTGTCCACCCTTGGTATTAAGACAAGGTACTTGGTTATGGACTGTTCAAGTTTTTTTTTTTTTTTTTTTTTAATGAATATTGGCTGAGAACTTCTCAATGCATTAAATAACTTGCCACACTTCTGAAGACAGGCTGCTTTACTTTTTTATGTCTATTTGTTTTTTTATGTTTATTTATTTTTGATGTTTATGTCTGTCCAGGTAATTCCATACAGGCTTGATGATGTTGAGATCAGGGCTTAATCAACAAATAAAATGAATAAATGCAATAATAATAATAATAATAATAATAATAATAATATACAGTTTTGTATGCAGTTCTACAGGTGGTTAATTTCCTCCGCCCCCCCCCAAACAAACTGACTCAGGGTTCCTAATAAACTGACTCAGAGTAGCAGGCAGGAGCAAAGGATTAGCTAGAATGTGGTCCCAATCCTGGAGAATGATTTTAACTTCGGAGCTTGTTCCAATGAATAAGACTCCAAAAAGTGGTGACGTTTTTCTTTATCAGTACCACACTGAAACACATGGAAGAAGAGCTTAGTGGAAGGGTTAGTTGGGTATGAACTACGACAACCAAGCAACTGCACTGACACCACTATGAACTTAGATAGACGGGACATTCACAAAAAGGGTGAGTATACCAATCATGTCACTGGGGAGCTGGGGAAAAGACTAGATAATAAATCAATTAAAGGAGGAAAACTGCAAAAACACATGCGGACTGCTGGAACAGAGGATGAGGCAATTAATGACGCACGAGGATTGTATAATCAAAGGAAAATCAATTGTAAAACCTGGATCTTTCGTCATTATGTCAACATAATAGCAAAAAAAAAAAAGGCAATAAGATTCCTTTATTACATAATATTGAATATGAAGCTCATAAAGCCTTGAGTTTGGAGAGATAACAATTGGCAGTATTTATGTAATGTTTTTTTTTTTTTTTTTTGTATGCTCTCGAAATTCAGGGGGATCTTCAATCATCACCAATGTATAGCCCCCACTAGTGGAGTGCTCTGTGCCAAACCACTCACCACACATCAGCTGAGAAGCAGAGGGATGGATCTGAAAGTCGATGTAAACTGGGCGGGGGGAATTGGGCACTGAAGAGACTATTTCAGCATTTGTTCAGGACTCCCCTTCAGCAGATCTGCCTACTTTTTTTTTTTTAACCACAAAATTTTCAGTGAATTTTCATTATAACTGCCCCCTCTTTGCTTAATTCTTGAAAAGTACTCCATAAATGCATTTGGATTTTATAATTCATTTGTGGCTTTCAATTCATGGGCTCTCACCTCCTTTGTAACTGTTGCATGTTATGCAGTAGCACCCTGATCATGTGCTAGAATTCAAATAATGTGTTGAATTACTGCGCTTCAAATTCGCACCACAAAAACAAGCATTCATGTTTTATGAGCTTGAGAGCGCAGAAACACAAAAATGAACCTGGGGCATTGCATTTCTTTAATATTTCTCTCTAACTGCTGCTCTCAATGCCATTACCAGAAGAAACTCTTTCGATGCAAATGGATTGGCTGTAGAGGAACTAAGTGACAAATGTGGAACATTGAGTTTCACTCATTTATGAGGAATTTGTCTTGTGTACAAGATCCATGAATAACACTTTGCTACACTGTAAAAAAAAAAAAAAAGTTGTCTCAGCTGAAAAAGTTAGTGTCCAGGCTGCCATAAAATTTCCAAGTTAACTGAATTTAAGATTATAAGTTGAATATTACCTCAACCTTAACGCGGCAATAACCTCCAAATCTCTTGAGCAAATGCCTTTAAATCCATCTGTGACCAGTGCCTGACTTTGTGTGACCACAAAATATCCCCTAATAAACCTCTGCGCAGCAAAGAACTAGTATCCAGTAAGACCCTGTAAGTACAGGGCCTGTAGACTGGCCTGCATCAGACTCGATTAAGGCTGTAGATTGAATTGAGGGCTCTGTAATGTCCTTCAGGTCACTTCCCTGACAGACACAGATATTGGTTTTGTTAACTGCACTGCACTTAAGAGCTGTGGTAATTCTTCATGGATTCTGCAATCACAGTTGATTTCATAGATCCATTCAGTTCATTCTAACCACAAGTGACCCTGAATTGCTGCATCAATACACCATTTGTTCACTGAAAAAAAATGAAAAAAAGAACTACTGTTGAGATGAATTGAGCTCAATACCAACACTAATATCCACTTTGTGTCCTTATTTTAGGTCAGGCCATAAACTCAATGCTTCTATCAATCTCTGAAATGTAGCTGACCTGTGCCAGGAAGCATTTTGTGTCCACGAGCTACCGACTTACAGACTGCCATTGACATTGCTTTTGGTCCAGAGGCATCTACAGCTGAAACAGCAGCAGCCTCTAGGTTCATCTGATCTGCGGGTTTTAAGGTATTTGAAGAATTGTTTTAATTTAGCCACATTGGAGGGTTTTTGAGAATAAACTGCTTGTTTAAGGTCATACCACAGTATCTCAATTGGATCTAAAATAAGAACTTTGACTGGGTCAAAGACCCAATTAAATTTAATTTTTTCTTAATTGACTGATTTAGTAACTATGGGGCAATATTTTTTTTCAGATAGGGCCAAGTAGGATTAGATAGCTTTTTTACTCAAGTAAATGAAACAATCATTTGAAAACTGCATTTTGTGTTTACTTGAGGTATCTTTGTCGAATACCAAAATTTGTTTGATGATCTGAAACATATAGTGTGATCAATATGTAAAAATCAAAGAAATCCAGAGGGGGGAAAATTCTTCATCACAGCACTGCAGGCATTAACCACATTTTTTTTAATTCAATTTACTCTGTGTCATCCCATATAACCCCTGTAAATGCTATAAAAAGCAGATCAAAATGACCCAGTGAATGCTGAGCCTGTGGGATAGCCTTTAACCGACAGGATTAGGACTGTGGTATCAGGCTTTCATGTGCTCAAGGCTGTTTACTGGAAAGAAAGGACTGTTGTTTCAGTAAACTACATTTCACTTAAGCCATGGCATAATTTAACGGTGTATCCTGCATGCGCAGAATGTTTAAAAGATTCATTCAGAAGACTTTGAACTCAACTGACCGTAGTAAACATGTTGAAGTAAGTAGAACCTCACCGTGCCACAAAAATTCCGACCTCCTGATCGTGTCCTTGCTTTAGGTCAGGTAATAAATGCAGCATTTCAAACTATCTTTGAAATGTAACTGCTCGGTTCCAGGGAGCATTCAATGCCCACAAGCTACCTATACATAGAGGCTGCCGTTGGCACTGCCTTTGGTCATAGAGCATTAGTGGACAGTGAAGACGCAACATATGAGGTGTTTCTCAATCACCACAAGAATGTTAAATATCTGGTGAATGGTCCCACCATTAGAAGAAAGTTTTTGGGCTGGTTTTTGAAACACCACTTTTGGATAAAAATACCTTAAAAATTCCTGAGCTTTTTTACTACTTTTCTCTACAAGTCTCTCAATGATTAACAAGGAAAATCTCCCCAAATAGCTTTGAATGAGCCAGTCTCCCACTACTATTCATGCCATCCAGAGAGGGGTCACCATAACCTCATTGGACCAAAGAAGATCCATCACAGCTGCTCTCAGTTGTCAGTACCTCACTTTGAGATTGATTAAACGAAGGTGATAGCCCTATAATATATATATAGTGCTGTCTCAAAAAAAAAAAAAATAAAAAAATAAAATACTTTTCTCCTAACACTAGCTTGAGATTGTCATGTAAGTACAGCCACAAAGAACAGCCAGACAGCTCATTCTTATTGCTTATTTTATCATTTTTTTATCGTCTTGTTCCAAGCCTGACCCAGAAATTAACCAAGACCTGCTATCTTCAAGGACATTCCAATCCGGAGTTATCTGTTTTCCAAATATATCTTGAGAATGGAAACCCAAGCTCTTCCTCTGTGGAATTTTCATTTTTTTCTGATTTTGTGATTTATAAACCATTTATTGATCTACCTCTCCATTCAGCCACATGTGACATAGCCTAGTACAGATGACTAAATAATATAACATTACCCTATAATACATAGTTTGATTCTGCCATCTTAATATCATTTTATCTTTTCCTTTCGTTGCCTCCTCCAGCATGTGGAGCAAGGAAATTAATGTTCAAGGATAGCACAACACTCTTTCCAAAAAAGTTGGGATGCTGTGTATAATGTAATAAAAATGGTACACAATGATCATTTCAATCCTATATTTAATTGAAAGAGGTACAAAAACAACATCATATGTTGAAACAGAAATCTCATTGTTCTTTGAAAAATATCTGCTCATTTTGAAATTGATGCCAACAACACATTTCAAAAAAGTTTGAACAAGGACAACAAAAGGCAGGAAAATTTGTATTATGCTCAAAAACATATACCTGGTGGAACATCTTGTTGCTAATTAGTATGATTTGTAACAGGGCAATAACATGATTGGCTATAAAGAGAGCAACCCAGAAAGTCTGAGTCTATCAGAGGTCAAGAAGGCGAAGGCTTCACCACTCAGTGAAAGACTGCATGGGCAAATATTTCGAAAATTTGAGAATAATGTTTCTCAATGTACAATTGCAAAGAATTTGGGGATTTCATCATCTATAATGTATAATATCATAAAAAGATTCACAGTATGCAAAGAAATCTCTGGATGCTGGGGACAAGGGTGAAAACCAATATTGAATGGTGGCAATCTTCAGGCTCTCAGATGGCATTGCATCAAAAACAGACAGGATTCGGTGGTGGAAATCAATGTATGAGCTCTAAAACACTTCTGACAACTGTCATTAGTGAACACACTTTGTCCCTGCATCCACAAATGCAAGTTAAAACTCTACCCTGTAAGGACAAAACCATATAAACAAGATCCATAAACACTGTCGCCTTTTCTGTGCTTAAGCTCATTAAAGATAGACTGAGAGGAAGTGGAAAACTGTCCTGTGGTCTAACCAATCAAAATGTGCAATTCTTTTTTGGAAATCTTGGATGCTGTGTCCTCAGGGCTGTAGAGGAAAAGAACTGTCTAGCTTGGTATCAGCACATAGTTCAAAAGCCAGCATCCACGATAGGTGCATTTTTGCATTGGGAATGGGTAACTTACACATCAGTGAAGACTCCAGTAATGCTGAACAATATATACAGGTTTTAAAGCAACATATGCAGCTATGCAGATGTCTTTTTCAGGGTAGATCTTGCTTATTTTATGAGGTCGATGCCAAACAACACATTCTGCACTAATTACAACAATTTAGCTCTGTAGTAGAAGAGTCAGGGTGTTAAACTGTTCTGTTTGCATTTCAAACCTGTAACCCACTGAAAACATTTGACGCATTATGAAACCAAAAAAATGACAAAGAATGTTGCGAAGAGCTGATGAGCTGAAATCCTCCATCAAGCAAAAATGGGAAAACAATTTGTTTTCAAAAATTTAGCAGTTGGTCTTTTCAGTTCCCAAATGCTCATTGAAAGAAGAGGTGATGCAACACAGAACTAAAAATGCCCCTGTTCTAACTTTTTTTAAAACTGTTGCAGAGATGAAATTCAAAATGAGCATTTTTTTTCAAAAAAAAACTAATACTTTTCAGTTTTAAAATCTCATATGTTGTATTTGTTTTATTTTCAATTAACTATAGAGTTTAAATGATTTATAAATCATTGCATTCTGCTTTTATGTACATTGTACACAGCATACCAACTTTTTTGGAAACAGAATTGTAGGCTAAACATAAGCAATTACAGTGACTCTAGATTATGTTTCTTTTTCTATTTCCACTTCTCAAAGAAAAAACAGCCACAGAGAAATTAGTCGAAATAGACATTTGATCAGAGGTGTAAAATCCAGGGGTCGGAAAGTAAAAGTCCTGCCAAGTTTTTCTCCCTCCCACAGAATGAGCTGATCACTCATATTGGCTCTATCGCCTGTCCGAAGTAAATCCAAGTGGTTGGAATAAAGTTCTCGGGAGGATTTTTACTTTCTGAACCCGGACTTTACACCCCTGCATTTGATACACTGAAGATTAGAAGTTCCCAAACTCCATGTCAGCCTGTGGCTACAGGCTGGGTGTACTTGTCAAACACCGAATCCTTGATATGCAAGCCATCATAAGATAAAAAAATATGCTTCACTGGAGCAAAGACAGTGCCTCTAAGCCCCTACATACTGAATGATAGGTGAAGGTGAGTTAGTTGAAGTGAAAGGTCATTGTGGTACAAAACTTTGACGTGGTACACCTAATCAGCAAGTCAGACTAACATGCAAAATGAAATTCCTAACCCAAGCAGTTTGAGAGAAACAGCCCAGACAAAGTTTCATAGGTCAAGGTCACTGAGCGAAGGTCAAAGGTTATTTGGCTACGAAACCTCAACGAGGCATGGCTACCGACCAAGCCGAGTCCACATATGCAAAATGAAGTTCCAAACCCAAGCAATTTGAGAGAAACAGCCCGGACAAAGTTTCGAAGGTCAAGGTCACTGAGCAAAGGTCAAAGGTCATTCGGGTAAGAAACCTTGACGAGGCATGGCTACCCACCAAGGTGAGTCCACATACTCAAAATGAAGTTCCTTACCCAAGCAGTTACAGAGAAATGGCCTGGACAATGGCTGGACACCAGGACGCCCGTCGGCCCGTCTGCCTGCCCACCCGTCTGCAAAGGGGAACACAATACCCCTCTGCCCCTTAGTCGGGGCTGACGGGTAAAAAGGTACAATGCAGTCTTATTTCAAACATATTTACTGTATGTTCCAAGCTAAGAATTCGTGCTGGAAAATATTTCTCCACAAAGCGTTTTTCATGATATTATCTCTCTGTTATTTGTGATTTTGATGTCATTTTTTTTAGAATCACAGTTTGTCATCAATACAAGAAACCAGGCCAGAATGAATTACTGTTAAGTGTGAAATAAGCATTGGCACCAAACATCTGATTATGGCATCAGGAGTTTTGGTGCATGACTATAAGGATGACTCGGCTTATCATGGGAGTCAGCTTGTGATCCAAATGTTATTGGCCACACTGGAGGACCACGTCTCAACAGAACTGTGACCACAAATCAGAACTCAATATTTTGCTTGTTTTTAAGGTTGTTGACAAATCACTGTTGTAACCCTTTTGCACACTTCGGCTTGAGGGCGGACCACTAGGTATGATTGCGTTTTATATGGCAACATATGGTGCTATGTTGGCGAATTGCATATCATTTGAAAGTGTAAGGGATCATCATTTTTACTGCATAAATAATTCTGGCTTAACGAGCCTCAGCCTGACTATGCAGTCCCATAGGTTTGATTGTACAGCAATGTTCAGATCTGCCAAAATATGCTCATATCTATGTTCATACCTTGGCAGCAGTCCAGCAATCAGAATCTGTTATTGCTTTTTTTTTGGATTTTTCTCCCTCCTTTTTCCCCACCCTGAACACAGTTGAATTGTTTATCCCACCGCAAACCTACCTATTCCCACCGTCTCAGGGAGAGGATGCGGTAGCACGTGATTCCTTCAATTCAAGTAAAGATGAGCACTGGCTTTTTTACACTATGCAGTCGTATCACTAATTACGCACTGCCGATGTTGTTGAAAGATCACATAGTCAGCGTACAATTTCGCCGTACAACTTCATTGGCTTGACCGAGCAAAAGCGGTTGCCACAGATCGATAAACTAACATTTTTCTTTTTAAGTGTGTAATTGGAACAAAGCAAATTAAAATGTGTATTAAATGTAAAAGTCAAGGGTTATAGAGAAATTGCATGAATATATTTGAAGTTAAGATGCTGGTGAATGAAAAATGAAAAGGTAGATGTGATGCACCATCCTGACTCAAAACTATAAAATTCCCGCTAAATTAAATGGCTCATTATTGAGGCGGACCAGCTTTTTTATGAAAGAGAAAAAGATACTTTAGCACCATACTTGGCCAAAACACATTTGGTCACTGATGTAGCAATGTATAAGATTCGGTATTTCTCCAGATTAAAAGTTAATAGTCATTTCTCACTATACATGAATAATTTTGTTTAAATACAATGTTTAAAATGTAAATCTCAGCAAAAGAAATTAAGACAGGTAAAAAGTAGGAAAAGGCTGGGAGAATGCAAAGGCCGCTGATACTTTTCACAAGCTAGCCAGAGAGCAGCAGATTCCAAGCAAACAGATAAACTGACTAAAAGAGAAATTTTCAATCACTGTCTAGATCGACGGAGAATAGAATGACTTCACTTGTCCCCCAGGTGATTCATTCCCTGGACAGCTGCAAAATACTGGTCTCCATTATCTCTCTTACTCTCCTTCCCCTCCATCCCCGGCAGGTATTCGGGGTGAGGTGGGGGACGAGCCATCCTCCACCTCAGAGCTGGGGGAAGACCCCAGTGGGTGGGGCCGGTGGCCAGTCGGGATGTCCGGTTTGCTGTCCACCTCCACCCCCAGGTCGAACAGGAAGGAAAAGGCCAGGGCGTCGGGGTTGGGCTGGGGGTGGGAGTGGGGGTCAGAGGAAGTGGAGGAGGAGGAGGAGGCGGCCATGCCGGAGAGCTGTACCCGCAAGGTGGAACGGCGCCTCACACGGGTCAGTTTTTTGGGCTCGTCTTCGTCGTCGTCTTCTGACTGAAACTCTAGTGTCGGGGTCAGCTGGAACGACGGGGGTGAGAACCTGGGAGGCGAGGGCAGTGGGAGTGGGTCTCAGTGTAGCAGACAGACGTCGAGTGATTGCCAGTCAAATCGCTCCTAAAATGCTCACCTGTCAGTCAGGTTCCTCTTCAGGCTGGACACAGCAGTGTTGGTCAGCAACAGCAAAATATGCTTCAAATCCTGCCACAGCCAATATATGCCCTCCATAATGTGCCTTACCCTTAGGAGCAGCCTGTGGAGTACACACATTAGCATGCTTGCACACACACACAAACACACACACACACGCCCGCAGAGGGTAACTTATTTCGCACTATTCCCGCCTGAAATAGCTGACTAGACTTCGAAACAGGCATTTTTGTGGGCACTTTGGACTGAGGGTAAAATGTCAAGTGCTCATGAGCATAATGTCCTGTTCTTGTCACACACTTCCACAACCATCTTACACTCCATTCTATCCACTTCAGACAACATCACATCTGTGGACTCTTTAATGAAGTGCTGCCTCTTGGAGGTGCGATATAACTTGATTTGCTGCATTACCTGCGAGCAAAGTCAAAGATGATGCAGGTGGGGAGTGTGTAGGGCAGGAGTAGATACGAAATCAGACGTGCCAAGAATATATCCTGGAGACCCACTAGTCCAATATGAGCCATGAGGTTGCACAGGAGAGCTGAAATGATAAACACAGTCACTAAATCACCATAAGCAGATGCACTGATAAAATCACACGCAGACTAATGTATATGAAACAATAATTCTTGTTAGCATTATAATTTGTATCCCGGGATTTTTGTATTTTTAGCCATTAAACTACCAATCACTGGATGTTTTGCTTTGACCATCTTTCACTGTAAATTCTAAAGACGTGCATAAAAATCATTGGAGGCCAGCAGTTTATCACAGGAGTTGGGAATTTCAGATCTGGCACCAACAATCATACCATGGTCACATTTGCTGAGATCACACAACACATTTGGTGCTCTTCTAAGTCTTAAATGAGCCAAACTGCTAGCAATGCTAGGTTGAGACTCTGAGTAGGACTAAAGGGAGCAGTGGGCCCTGGGCATGAGCAGGGATAGTGGACCCCGGTCCAGTCTGGGTGTAGAGAGCGGGCACATCTGTGCTCATACCTGCCCGCACCCAGCCCGGCAGACTGAGGTATATAGTCTCCTCCAAGGAGTTTGTGGTCCATGATGAACTGTCCAGACCATCGGAGCTATATCCTCGTTTACCCTGCTCCTCCTCCGGGGCTGTGGTGGGGCCCTCCCTCCCCTCCTGCTCCCTGTCCCACTCCTGCTCTTCATCCTGTCTCTCATCCTCCTCATCCTCCGCTAGGATACGAGACTCCATTGACCTCTCAGAACGTGCCTCCACTGGTAGCATGTCATTAACAGAAGAGGCTCTGTGCTCTATGAGATCTGAAAACATAACGCCCAAAACACACTTCTTCCATTGTCCCTGGATTAACCATGACACAACTGCGATACAATCAGCATATTTATGATGTACCATTTGCAAAACGCACATCTGCAACTCAGGAAAAGGGATATATTCTTATCACTTGCACAGATTACTCTTCAGTGTACAAAGCAGTATTTAAAAAAAATAAGCAATTTTTCCCCCATATTGAGATAAATAATAATAATAATAATAATAATAATAATGGGTTACATTCAGCTTCCCTACAAAGAGCTGAACGTTCCCATCCTGTTTTTGTGTTCGACTTTCCCCAACATGCAAAGACCCGAGTGGAGTTGAGAGCACTGGAGAAAGCCAGAGCCATCTCCATTAAAACAATCACTCAACCTGCAAAAGAACTGGCATTCTGTGTAAGGTCAGTGAAATTACGAGGCCGTAAGATGTTTGCGCTGGCAGAATGATGACATGCGGCAGCACAACAATGATCTGCAGCTGTATTAGGTGGGCGCAGTGGTGTTGTGACAGTGGTGAACACTCCCCGTCCCAACTTTTCTGGAACTTGTTGCAAGTAAAAAATTTGAAATAAGTGCCTACGTCTACAAAAAAACTATGAAGTTGAGAAAAAATATAAACATTACCTGTTTCTTCCTTGTACTGTTTTCAATATAGATCAAGCATGATTTAATTTTTTTTTTTTTTTTTTTTAGCACTGAGATCTGACACAACAAAGTAGAAGGAAATTTTGAGTAAGAGCAATATGACATCCTCATTTGACCTTAGTCCTGAATAGTGCAGACATCGCTTTTCAAAATGGTAGCTGATGTGGCAGATGCTTTGCATAAAATATCTTCTAATTCAGAAGGACACACTTCAAATACATTTTTAGTGTAGTCAAGAATCACATTATTGTCTCACAAATACAAAATATCACCTCGTATGAAGTAATGTTTTGCTTTAAGAACAAAGTATGGCAAATCTATAAATGAGTAAAATGCTCTCTCCTCATTGGAAATGTTTTTGTTTTATTTTATATTTTCTCACCCCAAATTCATGCCTGAAATACATATTCCTGGGTTTTGGAGAGCAGCGCTGAGAATTCAATAATCCTAAAATAGCTACCACATGCAACAATAATGTCTTGTAGTCTGAACTACTCCACTAAAGGTACAGACACTTGAAAATATGACTTAATTTCAGCAATGGATTGCCTGCAGAGTAAGTCCACCACTGCTTTCGAGGTATGTTCAATGGCAGCATACAAAAAAGGGTATTTGAGTATTTTAAAATGTTCTTACCATTTCTTTGTAAAAACAAATGTGCATCCTTGTATCCACTGTTATAAGCTTCCAGAAGTTTCTAAAATGAAATCACATTTTTCATATAAGCCTCAGGGTAAAAAATTAACATCCAGCTATGGGTGAGTAAATTGAGAGTGACTTGAAAAATCGCTTTGACCAACTGCTTATTTCTTTGTTTTAATCTCAAATGATGCAAAATGTAGACAGAGTAAAACTCAACATATTTTCTCCAACAAGATCTGATGTCAAACTCACCACTGGATTCTAATTGCAGGTTGTCCGAGATTTGTTTTTGTCTTGTCCTTACTATCCGAACAAACTCTAATGTCATAATCTCCCTTTTTTTGTCGATATGCTGGATACGGTCTTTCCTCTCAGGAAGCAAAGCACTGGAGGAATCAGCCTGTGTGCTGTTCTATCAAATAACTGCTTCATCCAAGGTCATACAGTCCGTTTCTTTTAAGAACATTTTGTATTACCGTTCATCCTTGCTGAGTCTGCAGACAATATGACTCGTGGTATTTATTTATACCTTGTCCCTCCACAAGAGCAAGGTGTCAAATACCACAGTGAGTGGTGACTGTGTCTTCCTTATAAATTACTACAATTTTGCTAAAATATTATGAAATTTTTGTTATGCTTTCCATTATTAAGATTTTTTTTTTTCAAAGCAGACAATTGGCTCACATTTTTGAATACCGTCCTACTGGATCAATTGTTTTCTCAGGAGTATAACAGAAATGACCAGTCAGGGAGTTAAGCCAGCAACCTCTTGAAAAACAAGCACATACTCCCAAACCATTACACTATGCTAGTCCATCATGTTTTGTACAATGAAAATAAGGAATAAATGAGGTCTTACAGCCTGGGTTGGGAAGAAGAGGGCATTGATCATTCGGGAGTAGTTGGTCATCGTCAGTTTGTAGGCCATTCCGCTTATGATCAGGTGATACGGAGTCTGTATGTCGTCATGGGGACAGATGTCCGCTTCTCCCGAAAAGGGGGACACAGTGAGGATCTTGTGGTCTTTGGGTGGCTGAAGGACGCTGAAGCCTCCATCCACGTAATACTGCGAGTGGACACGTCAGGTTAATCACTCGTTGAAACATGAGACCACAGATACAGTACGTGATCAGTGAGTACTCTAAATTGAAATCTCCACTAACTCTTAATGCTGATAACATCGTCATTAAGACAGTAGGAAACAGCAGAGTTCTTCATTGTATTAAAACTTTGTGTGAGCATTCCTGAAAGCCTGCTCATCAAAGTGAAAATAGTACAAAGAATTTTCAGTGAGTACTAAACATTTTGAAAATGCATTGTAGAGGAACACTTATCTTTGCATCATGTTCAAAATACAAATTAGCTACTTACGTTTCCCTTGTAACTGGGGGGCCTTATCCCACAACGTAAGGGGATAAAGCAACTGCAAAACAGCACCTCATAGTAGACAGAAGGGGCACAGTCAAATGTTACACATTCCAAGGTCTCCTCTCTTCGTTTCCAAAGTTTTGTAGTCACTAATGCATCTTCTATATCCCTCCCATTTATCATGCGTACAGAAGCAAACTGAACATAAAGACAATTACATAGCTGTTAGGATTATTTTATACTGAGAAACATGCACAGATATACCCACTTTCCTTTTACCTCAGCTATAATATTACAACGAATAATATTCTGGAATGTTCAACAACACCAACTCGGAAAAAGTTGGAACTGTATGGAAAATGCACGTATAAACAGAAAGCACTGGTTTCTCAATAAACATTCTCTTGTATTTCATTGCAGACAGAATGAAGATGAGATACAAAATGTTTTGTCTGGTCAATTTCATGTTTTGTCTGCTATTCAGACCTGTCAAACATTCCAAAAAAAAGTTAGGATGGGGGCAATTTAGGACTAGTAACGAGGCAAATTATGAATTATGATTGGATTTGAAACAGCTGATGTCAGAAAATACTTCTAATCATGATTTAGTAAGCTTTCATATCTGTTGGCAAATTGGTCAGCCTCAACCTATCTGTGCTCCTTAGCCCAGGCCTTTTGGAAACTTCTTGTATAACACAATTAGCTCACCTGTTAAACAGCTCCTGTTTCTAATCATCCTATTGAAACTTGTCAAATCATTATAACTGTCTTGGTGTCAAGTTTTTTGGAGTCTGTTGCAGTCATCAGATTTGATATAAATGCATATTTTCGAAAAACAATTCACAAGTTGAAATAGCATTATGCAAATATTTTACCTTAAAATACCTGCTTCAAAATCATTTCCATGGTACTTTGAGTTCTCTTAGGAGAAATTATGCATCTGTCATTCCAACTCTATGGGAGTGGCACAGTGCCTGTTCTTGCACTATGTCACTGCTATGCTCCAAGTCTGATTGGGAATAATCACCCACAAAAAGTATGAGATGCTTTTCCATACCACAAAGTATCTTCGGAAAGCTATGAGCGCACTGAGTACTCTCAGTATGAACAAGACAGCAGAGGCTAAAACACCAAAAATGATCACGTCTTGAATGTGTCATTTGTTTTCGTTGCAGTCTCGCTGTCCGTATCAGTATTGGTTTCAGCGTGTGTATCCGTCCATCTGTATGTATGTATATACATCCGTCCACCAAAAATGTTAACCCTGTACATAATTGATCACTCTGTCCACATACTTCAACGCATTTTCATGAAACTTGGATGCAATAATCCTTGGGTCAAGTCACACATGTTCCCCCTACAGGTGGGGGGGGTCCAAAAGGTCATCTAGGGGCCATTTGGGGTTGTTGATCCGAAATGGTCAGAAGGTCACTGTATCCAAATACTTCAGTCAATTTTCATGGTACTTGGATGCAATGATTGTTGGGTCAAATCACACATGACCCCAACAGTTGTGGGGTCAAAGGTCATGTAGGGGATCAGTGATCCAAAATCTACATCATTGGTCACTGTTTTAACATACTTCAGTGGATTTTCATGAAACTTGGTTGACATGATCCTAGGATCAAGTCACACGTATGCCCCCTACGGCGGGGGGGGGTCAAAGGTCATCCACCATGTTTGGCTGGGACATGTTTTCTCACATGGATAAAGGCACGATTTGTATTTACAACAAGGGTATTACACTAGGGAAACTGTGGGGGTGCACTTTTGCACAAAATACCAATTCTTACATTATAGGGCATTAAAGCATCAGATACATGTTGTTTTTGATATACAAGAGGCTGAGTGGACTTTTCAAATCACTTTTTGGTTTTTCTTGCATTTTCTGTGATGTTCCAACTTTTTTTTGGAATTGGAATTATACATGTATGCATATATCTGTGCTATGTGTGAATAAACTGTATATTCAATTTGCACACGTTCATCCTTGTTCTAATACAAATGTATGCATGCCAAATACAGTATTTTCCCTGCATTGCTGTTCTTCATGTTCATTGACCACTATTGATTTCAGGTTTTCTGCAAGGCAATTAAATGTTTTTTTTTTTTTTTTTTATCATCTCCGATACTCCATATTGCTTGTCATTTGTCTAAAATTTTTGTTCAAGAGAGAATTGGAAAGAATTACCAGTTGAGTTAGTTATGTACCTGGATTACATCTTCTCTGCAGTGGAATTCTGATATTACAACTTGCTTGCCGTCCGACATTCGCGTCACAGTGATTTGCAGTCGCCCGCTGGCGAGCGCATGAGCGTTCTCTGGGAGCATTCGATGCAATGCGCGCTCGATCCCCTGCCCGAGGTCCGCGTTAGGGTGCAGTAGCCCCACCATACGCCGACTT
Source organism: Gymnothorax javanicus (assembly GCA_029692085.1). Lineage (NCBI taxonomy): Eukaryota > Metazoa > Chordata > Actinopteri > Anguilliformes > Muraenidae > Gymnothorax > Gymnothorax javanicus. The sequence goes on from CM056203.1 coordinate 72,237,663, forward strand.
AAAGAATGGGTTAATTTTATTGCCTCCTCAAGACAATCATCTGTCCCGGAAACAACACTGGTTTTACCGTCAGATGCACATACAACACAGGCTGTTATGTACGGTGACAAGAATTGAAAACAAACATTGCTAGATTGCAGTATCTCATGAGGACTGTACAGTTCATGCAACCCATCGAATGCAGAGGATTTGCCACAAAAAATTACAATAAAGGGACTATTGCATGTAGGAAAAGCTGTCTTATCAGCCAGTGTGTACAGCATGTTGACACCCTCAAAATAAAGCAGTTTGCTCTTTAACCTCATTGACTTTAGTAACATTTCAAAAATATAATGAGCCGGAACCAATAAAAAGTTATTAGCTGTGAACATTATAATGTCCAGAAGATATTTTAATTTTCATGTTTATTATGTTAATAATAAAACTGCAGTAATAACCATCAAGATGACCTAAATCAACAGTTGATAACACAAAAGAAAAGAAAAAACTCCCGCACACGGTCCTCTCACTTGCAATTATCAATTAGTCTACGTTTCGGTCAACACACCTTCCTCACGACAACAAACAACAGTTTTTGTTGTCTTGAGGAAGGTCTGTTGACCAAAACGTCGACTAATTAATTGCAAGTGAGAAAACTGTGTGCGGGAATTTTTTCTTTACTTCAGTCCTCAGTTGGCTTTACTCCTACACACCTGTCTGCTTACCGGTGTGCAAAAGCTTTTTTTTTTTTCTTGCTACTCTGGTCATATTTGTACAATAGATTAAAAACGCAAAAAAATCGCCTCACGAACAAGGATTTTGACATCGATGCTTCCATCATGTTGATGAGATGGCTGCACTCACCCACATTTATCCTGCAAACAGCGACTGCCGCAGCCAAGGATCCAGCTGAGGCACCAAACACTCTGGATGCCCCCTCGACCACCTCAGGAGCCATTCTGAGCAGACACTGGATCACCCCAAGCTGGTAAGCCACAAGAAACCCAGAGCCGGAAAAAACGATGGCGAGTGGAGCCGGGGCCGAATTCCCAAACTTCACAGACATGACGGCAGCGCTCTGTTTGTAGCTGTGATCCTTTTCCTGAAAAATTCTCCACACTCTATTTTTATAGGCTTTAGATTTTTATTACAGAGCAGAGCTATGGATTTTAGAATTCCATTTCAATGAAATGGGAATTAGTCTAGGTGTGCAAAACAGTTCTTCACACTAAATGTCAATTTTTTTTTCCCAACCTACCATCTCATTTGAGATATTATAAGTGAGTCACCAAATAAGTGGGTAAGTCAGCAGTAAAACACAGGGACCTGCCCGAGCACATCATCTTCCTCAGAGCAGAAAGGGCCTTTTTATGTTCCTCAGAAATTAGCTGAAGCATGGAATGGCGTCACAATTAACCACAAAATTGAGTGAGTGTAACTGGAAAAAATCGGACAAAATTTGCAACCAATCTCATTCCGTTTGATGGCTGTAATAATTAAAGTAGCATGACCTAGGTAAATTATAACAAGCTGAGGCAGAGGTTCCCAAGCTCTGTTTGTTACCCATCAGCCAATATGGATGACCAATGGGGTACTGTCATCATGATGTCATCTGTCTGTCTGTCTGCCAGTCTGTTCCACATTTTGTGGAGGCCAGTAATCAGTAGCTGTATTTAACATCTCACACTTGTATGGACCTTGGGCAGTACTTGTGCAAAGACCTACTTTTACCGAGATTTGACCTTTGACCTAAGTACAATGACCTTGACCACGGAAATTTTGTACAGGCTGTTTCTCGACAATTAATGACAGCAGCAATGTGAAATTACCCACATATGAAGTATATTAAATGGACCCGTTTATCGTCCAATCGTATTCCACATTTGATCTGTGACCTTTACACAATAACCTTCAATATTTTTACACAGTAATGTTACTCAATATTTTGCATGGATCCAGAAGTTCAGAGTCTGCCTTGGGTAATGATGATTTCAATTTGTTTGATATAATCACAAGACCGAGGGGTTTTGACACTTTGCACATTAAGTTTTTCATTCTAACGACAACTGCATTCACCGGCGAATAATTATTTTTTATCTTAATTTGTAACTAGGCACTATCTGGGATTGCAACAGCCATGACAACAGAGCAAGAATTGCTGGCAGTGTAGCTCAGAATAGGCCCATCCTCAAACTCAGCTTTTCTTTTCATCACAACCATTCACCTGTGAAGTTTGCAGAATCTTAAAAGGTTACAATGCTACCATGTTCAGAAGAATTGCCCACAAACAGACAAACAGACAGACAAGCAAAAATATTAACAACTGCAAAATGCTCAAACAAGCTTTCCTTGTAGTTTTATAGTAGTTTCAGAGTAATTTTGCTGTGGTTTGGCCTGATGACACATAGATAAACTCGCTATTGTGGCTGGTAAAAACAATGTATGTATTGTGTGCGATATAGACCAATAGGCTCTACAAGTTACAGAATATTTTATTTATTTATTTTTTGTTTAGTGTTATGCACAGCCATTTCTACAAGGATGCAATTGAAGAGTTTAAGTCATCACACGTGAGAAAATAGATTTATGAATCATTAACAAGTCAATGAAATTCAGATGTTAAAAGAAACACCAGCATACACACATGAGTCCTCCAGGGCCTAGTTTGGTAACCACAAAATAAAGGACTTAAGGGGAGCAGCATGCATACATGAAATTGATGTCATGGAGCACCACGTATGCTATATTGGTTTTGCATATACTGTAAGTATCAAGATAAATAAAACCCAGGTGAGCCATTGGCTTTCCAATCAACCTCTGACACCGAACTTCCTGTCCAGTTCTGCTACTGGGTGAGCAGAACAGAAGGCAGCATAGTCAAGTATTCCCATACATAAAAAAAAAAAAGTCACATTAAAGAAATTCCTACATTGGACAAACAGTAAGTTCCTTATTGGACTCAATCAAATTTATCTAGTCAAGTCTCACTTTATCTCTACTACTGTACATGTATTTGGTTTAGAAGGATACTTTGTCACTTGTTCCACTTCAGAAGCATAACAAGATTAAAAGCCAGTCTCGTGAATCGAAAATTCCTCCCACATCCGTTGAAAGAGTCAGCTGGAAAGTATCAGCAGTGCATATAAATCAGCAGAACTGATTGATTTTGTTGAAGAACGGCGAGTTCCTTCCTGGGTTTTTGTCTGATAAGTGCTCAGCTTGTACTAGGCTATGAACAAAATACAGTGCTGTGAAAAGTATTTGCCCTCTTCCTGATTTCTTTTATTTCTACGTTTTTAATCACACTTAAATGTTTCAGATCATCAAACTTATTTTAATATTAGACAGAGATAAAGCATCACAAAGATAGAACCTGATGCCTGAAATCTTAAGATATTCAAAAATAGATGAAAAACAAAGTTGTTTACATCGGTCAGTCTGGAGAGGGTAACAAAGCCAGTCCTGAGACTCTGGGATTCCAGCAAACTACTGTGAGAATGATTATCCAGGAAAAACTAGAACAAAGACAAACCTTCTCAGGAGTGGTGGGCCAACCAACATTTCTCCAAGGGCGCATTGACCACTCATCCAGGAGGTCACAAAAAGACCTACAGTGCCTGAAAAATTTATTATACCACCACCCAATGTAAGGTTTATGCCACAGCTGCCCCAAATTATCAGTATTGGAAATTACCAAAATAATTTTATGTTTCTGAAATGGTTAATCCACCAGAATGCGCAAGCTCTTTAATTGAAATGATATTTTTAATGCTAAAATATAATTATTGTTGTTATCCATGAATTTTCAAATTTACCGTTTTACAATAAAGCCGAAAAGAATAGTTAAGCACATTATTATTTTTTTTATTAAGCTGCCAAATAAAAGTTATTTTCTTGCATTCCTGAACATAAAAATTAGTTTTAGTGGTTGAATGCAAGAATGCAAGCTGTTATCAAGGCCAAAGGAGGCCACACAAAATTAAGTTTTTTTTTTTTGTTTGTTTTATGTGTGAATAAGTACTATTTAGTTGTTTCAGTTCGTTATTTGCCAAAGAAATAACAATATAATTTTTAGTTTTAAACACGTTTTTGACAAATTTATAAAATATTTGTGTTTTCTCATTTTTTGACAGGTGGTCTAATAAATTTAAGCTCTGTAGACTAACATCTTAAGAACTGCAGGCCTCACTTGCCTCAGAGTTCTCAGCTCCACAATGTGAAAGACAAAAATAGGCAAAAATGGAATCCATCGAAGAGCTGCAAGGCAAAAACCACTGCTGACCTGAAAGAACAGAAAGGCTCATACCATATTTGCCAAAGAACATCTTGATGACCCCCCAAGATCTCCGAACATTCCACAATAAGAATATCATGACAATAGTCAAACATGGTGGTGGTAGTGTGATGGATGGTGGCTGCTTTGCTGCTTCAGGACATGGGCGACTGGCCATAATTATAGAGCTAAAAATTCTGCGTTGTACTGGGAAATCCCGAGGGAGACTGTCCGGCCATCAGTTTGTGACCTAAAGCTCAACTGCAGTTGGGTTATGCAGCAGGATTATGATCCAAAGCTCTCAAGCAAGTCCACCTCTGAATTGATCAAAAGAAGCAAAATGAGGGTTCTAGAGAGGCTGGTCAAAGCCCTGACTTGAATCAGATTGAGATGCTGTGGCATGACCTTAAACAGGCAGTTGATGTTTGAAAATCCTCCAGTGTGGCTGAATTAAAACAATTCTGCTGAAAAGAGCGGGCCAAAACTCTTCCAGAGCAATGTAAAAGACTCACCATTTGCCAGTAATCGCAAATGTTTGATCGCAGTTGTTGCTGCTGTGGGTTGCACAGGCAGATATTCACTTTAGGAGGGCATTTATTTTCTCATATGGGTGATATGAATTTTGAGTAACTCTTTACCTTCAATAAATGAACAAATGATCATCTAAAAGCTGCATTTTGTGCTTACTCCCATTGTCTTTGTCTTATATTAAAATCAGTTGGATGATATGAAACATTTAAGTCTGACAAAAAAGCAAAAATAGAAGAAATTGAAAAGGTGCACTGTAGTACCTTTCCTAAGCACCCAACTTAGGACCCTTTCATGCATATTTTAGGCTGGAGGGCAGAAGACCCAACTCTCCCACACAGTCCCGAAACTGAGCCACAAGTATAAAATAAAAAAGTACAAAAGCTGCACTTTGAATTCAGCATAAATACAGTAGTAGTAGTAAACTACAAACCCAATTCCGAAAAAGTTGGCACATCATGGAAAGTGTTGTTGAAGTGTTTTCAATAAAGTACATGATGAAAGGACATTTCAAATCACACTTCTTTGATTTTATTGGAAATTTCCATAATTTGCCAGCTTTTCAGAATTAGGGTTGCACCTCTGAGGCCAGAGGAAACATTATAATTTTTCTAAATGTCTGGGAAAATATGGAAAATGATAACGACACCGATATTGAGATCCAAAAGAGGATTTTAATGAACAATGTTTAAAAATGTTATCAGTAGTAACTTCATTGAACAAGCATTACTGAGCATGGAATATTCAGTCTAAATATACAATCACACCCATGGCTTGAGTGAAACCTTTAATTTACTTTCTAGTAAACAAAGGTCTTATAAAGGTCAAATAATTGTCACATTTCTTTTGCCATTTTTGCAAACAAAACACAATGTTTAAAGAATCTCCTTGACTACCAGTAATGTGCAGGTTAATTTGCATCCTTTCCAGTTCATAAAGAAATACAGGCACATAAACAGGTTTAGTACAGGTCAGATCACACAATTTTGAAGCAAAAAGATCATCCACTTACAGATGTAACGCGCACCCTAAGTTTCATTTTAGTTATTTAAAGTACCATCCAATACAATGCAGACTTGATAACAATTTTAAGCTGGAAAAAGTCTGTGCCTTAAAAATACTGTTATTAGTGGTTGACACACTGGACTTTCACACATACTTATTTTGGTCTCGTCATTCTATAATAAATTAATAATAAGCACTTAATAAACACACCAACCAGAAGGTTCACATCAACAAACAGAGTAAGAAATACAACGCAAGTTTTTCCAATTAATTTCATTTAAAATGATTCAGTATCCACTGGAATGTATTTCTAAAAAGGAAAATAAGATTTGCATTATTAAAGCAGAATGTGTTCTTTGGTGAATTGTGATCAATCATGTATTCAATTAATCTCCAATAAAAAATACAATATTTTCCATAATTATGGACCATCACTTTCACAAAGTCATTAACTGGGCTGTGTCGAGACATTTGCTCAGACCTGATGGAGCTTCATTGCTTATGCTTCCGCATTGGAAAGCCAAATCCACAGCGTACACCTGGAACCTGTTGTTACCACAGCATCTCATGCAGATAGGTTTGGGATGTCTGCGCACACTACTCCAATCAACTGCAAATAACAGTGTGGACAGTCAGTCTTTAAGATCTAATTTGAGAAACAAATCTCAACAAAGCCTTTAAATGTTTTGTCCAAACGATTGTTCAGCCAAAACGTGCATACTTTTGGGCCTCAACGGTCACCTGAGTTGTATAAAAACTGATGTTATTGATGTCAATGAACCAAATATGTCCAAAAGTATCATTTTCCTATATAAAATATAATAAATTTCACCCCCTCCCCAGGGGCAAACATGGAGCCTGGGGCCATGAAAGTTAACAATTTTGATAAAGCAGCTCAAGACCCTTCCATCTATGAAGAGTATAGGTTTCCAGCCTATCTTCTGGAGAAGGACCATGGCAATATATTTGGAAGCCCCTGGGGAAGAGACATTGTCATTACCAAACTGTCATCTCGTGGTTATAATTCCAATCAAGATTGAATGATTTCCAGTAGAAAATGAACAAAATATACCCAAAAAGTATCATTTTCCTATATAAAATATAATAAATTTCTCCCCAGGGGCAAACATGGAGCTCGAGGGTCATGAAGTTCACAATTTTGATAAAGCACCTCAAGAGCCTTCCATCTATGAACAGTATTGTTTTCCAGCATCTCTGGGTCTGGAGAAGAAGATTTTTAACATTTCAGCCAATTTGACCACTTTTAGCACCGCCCCTCAGAGCACCTGGGGTGGGCACCATATAACTCACAATTTTGGTGCATATTTGACCAAGGAAGGTTCCTGCAAAATGTTATTGAAATCGGATCAGCGGTTTCAGAGAAGAAGTGGAAAATGTATTGACCTCTTTTGGCCCCGCCCCTCAGAGCCCCTGGGGGTGGGCACCATATAATTCAGAATTTTGGTGCATACTTGACCAAGGAAGGTTCCAGCAAAATTTCATTGAAATGGGATGAGTGGTTTCTGAGAAGTGGAAAATGTATTGACCAGTTTTAGCCTCGCCCCTCAGAGCCCCTGGGAGTGGGCACCATATAATTCAGAATTTTGGTGCATATCTGACCAAGGAAGGTTCCTGCAGAATTTTATTGAAATCGGATGAGCGGTTTCTGAGAAGTGGAAAATGTATTGACCAGTTTTAGCCCTGCCCCTCAGAGCCCCTGGGAGTGGGCACCATATAATTCAGAATTTTGGTGCATATTTGACCAAGGAAGGTTCCTGCAAAATTTTATTGAAATCAGATGAGCAGTTTCTGAGAAGAAGTCAAAAATGTATTGACCACTTTTAGCCCCACCCCTCAGAGCCCCTAGGGGTGGGCACCATATAATTAACAATTTTGGTGCATATTTGACCAAGGAAGGTTACTGCAAAATTTTATTGAAATCGGATGAGCAGTTTACTGAAGAAGTCGAAAATGTATTGACCAGTTTTAGCCCCACCCCTCAAAATGGGCACCATATAATTCACAATTTTGGTGCATATTTGACCAAGGAAGGTTCCTGCAAAATTTCATTGAAATCGGATCAGCGGTTACTGAGAAGTCGAAAATGTAAATTGTTTACGGACGCACAACGGACGACGGACGACGGACGATGACAGACAAAAGGCGATTAGAATAGGTCACTTTGAGACTTTGTCTCAGGTGAACTAAAAATGTTTAAGCAAATGTTCAGTGATGTTTAATACATGCATATGTCATTTCTAAACACATAAACTACAATGTGTTTATTCAGTGATGAACACTCACACATTTGCTGAACGATAGCCCACTAAACAGGCAAATAGCTGATAGGTTGAAATTTCATCACCATCTTTGTTTCAAAAAATCACTACCAAATCTTCCTCAAGTGGGACTTAAAGCAGTTTGTTGATTTCAGGGTAAAACTAGATTCTAAAAAAATCTGAAAATTTCCTTTGATTTGGCAAATAAAATGTCTTTAAAAATAGACTTTTGATCACACAAGATACATTTAAAGATCTTTTGAAGGTAGGCAGCTGTGGAGGATTTTCTCAGTTTGAGTCGTAATAAGAGTCTTAGAGCAGGTTAAAAAAAACATGATCAACTGCTTATTGCAATATAATTCTGCAGAGTGAGAGAGCGAACAGGGACTCTGTGTGTGCAGTAGTCAGAGGTTAGTCTCTGCTGAATAATTTTCACAAGCAATTCTGATACCCTTCTAGCCAGGCATCCTTCAAGCAATCAATCACAAAATTACACAAACATTTTATCCTTTGAAGATTTCTGCTCTAGGGATGCGCTTAGAGGAGTCACATCTTGTGCTTAGGGGCTCAGTTTCAAGGCCTGGTACAGATAGAAACAATTCTGTTATCTTGCTAAGTTGGGACATTTCCCAGACATGAGTCGATAACTCCTATCCAGGTGCATGTACCCCTCCTATCAGTACTTTCCCACAGACAGTTTTCTTGGAGCCTAATGCTGAGAACAAAATAAGCAGTTACATTTCTAACAATTATATATATATAATATTTTTTAGCAGTAAAACTATAATGTAATAAAATCAAAGTGCACTAAACACTACAACAAGGAATTTTAAAACTATAACAGTAACAACAAAAATTTCTTAACACCAGCCATACTCTTTTACTGGCTTTAATGCAGTGAAACTCGTGGGTCCTTAGGGCTTTGACACCTCACTTCTTCTGAATTTCAGACCAGCGAAAGCTTACTGCTCGTTCCTCCTCCACTCAGGGTCCAACTGCTGCTGCACGACACTCTCCTCTGTCTCCACTACAGGGCACAGTGGTCATTAGAGTTAAACAATCAGGCCAATAGGCACATCTCAGTGCAGGGCATTATCGTCAGTCAATTTATGGATTTAATCCGAGAGCCATTTCAAAGGTTTTGCAGAACTCCAGACATATTCCCATTCATTAATAGACTTTTTAAAATGATTGCAATTGAGCTGTTCCAGTTGTCATTTACACTGTGATAAACTTTCCATGCAATATCTTAATCTGAAGCCTCAAAAACACTGATCTGCCATAGCAAACACAACTCACTCCGCTCAGCAATATTTCTCCAAATGAGACGTTTAATAAAAATAAATGTGTCAGATGATGTTGAAGACCTAGGGTGCCTGGAAGGGAAATGTACATTAAGAGGAAATAGATGAGGGACAGCTGTTACAGTGCCTACCTTCCTTTTCCTCTTTGATATTAAGAGCAGCCAGTCGCTCAATCACTTCTTCCTCCCCCTCTTCAGCCTCAAAGTCGATGCCCTCGTATCCCCTTTCCTCTCTGCAGTAGCTGATAAACCTGGTGAGAGGAAGGTGTAAATTTCCCAGGAAAGGCAAATGATAGCTGCTGCTTTTTCCATATCACAAATTCTGCTTTCAGGTATCCATCCTTCTGCAACGACTCCTGCCGAAGCACACATCAAAATGTGGGGCGAACATGCTGTAAGTGCTGCTTGAAAATAAAAACAGAATAAGATACAGATTGTTCACTTTTTCACTTTAAGGAATGTGCATCAGTGACTGTTTGTGAAATTATCTACATGATATTAATAAACCACACACTTTCCTTTGGTTATTACCGTCACCAAGCACTTCTAATAGTGGGTAGGGCTTCCCTTTGCTCTCAAAACTGACTCAATTTTTTGTGGCAAACAGTAGAGTCTTTGAGATGTTGTAAACATTGCTTTGCAATTGTGGGATCATGTTGACGTGATCGCATCACTCAATTTCTGCAGATTTTTGTGATGCAAATTCTTGCCACAAATGCTCACCATTCCACCACCACCCCCTATCTGAACTGCTAGAACAAGGTAGGTTAGGTCCATCAATTAATGCTGTAGACACCAAATTCTGATCCTACCATCTGAGTATCAGAGCAGAAATTGAGATTGATCGAATCAAGCTACGTTTTATCAGTCTTCAACTGTCCAGTTTTGCTGAGTCTGTGCCCATGGAAGCGTCAAATTTCAGTTCTTGGCTGACAGGAGTGGAACGTAATGTTGCCTCCTGCTATTGTAGCTCATCCACCTCAAGATTCAACATGTTGTGCTTTTGGAGATGCTTTTCCGCTCACCAATGTTTTACAGAGTGGTTATCTGAGAAACTGTAGCCATCTTGTCAGTTTGAACCATTGTGGCCATTATTCTCTGACCTCTTTGATCAGCAAGGCTTTCCCATCTGAAGAACTACTGTTCACTTCATGTTTTTTTTTTTTTTTTTTGTTTTGTTTTTGTTTTTCGCACCTTTCTGGGTAAACTCTAAACATTGATATGAGTGAAAATCCCAGGTGATCAGCAGTTGCAGAGATCCTCAAACCAGCCTGTTTGCCATCCATAAAACCATGCCTCTGTCACAGAGATCACATTCTTCCCATTCTGATGTTTGATGAACATTAAAGCTTCTGGCCTGTATCTAAAATACCTTATGCATTGCAGCGCTGCCACACTGATAAACATGTATGTGTTCCAAGTGAAGCTCGAACTGCACGCATGTTTTAAAACCTTGATAACATTTCAGATTAAATACATTGATATACACGGTTTGGAAAGTTGAAAGGTTTAGTTATGTTCCCCTGCAAATGTGCAGATGAAGAATGTGGCAGGTCATAGTTTCAGCACTCAAGGGATCTCTTATTACCTCTGCCATGTTTTTGCTTCCGTTTGTTTATTTATTTATTTATTATTTCTTGAAAACTTTGAAAGTATGTTGGTCTTCATGTTTGTCCGTCTGTCTGTCTGTCTGTTTACGCTCTACAGGCCACAGTTTTTGTCATATCATCCTGAAATTTTTACAGTACAAAGATATCTCACCTCGGAAGATGTGATTAGATTTTGGTGAAGATCCGGATCAAATCCTAGATTCTGGATCACTTTAAAGATTTCTTTAACATTGGGAGATGTGAGGAAAATGTCGAAAAGTGCCCTAACTCAGTCAAAAACATCAGAAATGACTTCAACATCAACTCACTATAGCTCCACACTGAAGTCAACAATCGTGGACAGTTTGACCTGGATCATGATCTGGATTTTCCAGATGAAAAACCTATAAAATTGTGGCCATTTTTGAAAGTCAATCCTGATCTCAATTTTAATTCTCTTGACACCAAATTTGGTGTAGGCCATCTCCATTCATATCTGTTCAACATAAGCTCCGGGTTTTGTGACGCGATGTCTGGATCATGCGCAACAGTCCAAAATGTTGGGTACCCCTCCTAAAAAAGTGATCAGTCGGATGACTTTTTTCATTTTCTTCAATAACTCAGTCGAAAACATTAGGAATCATTTCAACATCAGCACTTCACTGCTCCTCAGTCATATCAACACTCATGGACAGTTTGAGCTCGATCTGGATCACGATCCGGATCTGGCAGGTGAAAAACCTCTAAAATTTTTAACGTCTTTGAAAGTGATTACTTATTTCAATTTCAGGTATATTGACACCAAAGGTGTAAGCCATCTCCAGTTATGGTTTTTCAAAAAAGTTCCAAATTTTTGATGCACTTTCTGGATCACACACAAACGCTGGATGCCTATTCGCATCCAGAAGCAACATCGCATAGCAGCCTTCCATAGCTTGAAATTGATTGAAGATAGTTAATGATGGTAACTGCATGCCTAATAGTAAGTTGGGTATGATGATTCTTTTGGCATGGTGACCTTGACCTTCAAGTGACCTTGAAAGGTCAAACTCAATATCACCATTTTCAGAGTGCTCCAGCAGCTAAACGGTGCAAGATAGGCCCATAGTTACTACAGACCACTAATAGGAAATTATGCATGGGGAATCTCATGGCACAATGACCTTGACCTTCCAGTGACCTTGAAAGGTCAAAATCAATGTCAACCCTTCTGTTCGCTTCAAATATATCAGAAATAATCCGAAAACTACATATCACAAATTTATAACATAAATATCAACTTGTATACGGATTAGTGCCATTGACATTCGGCTCTGGATCACAATGAGAAGTGTCACACCTTAGTGTGATTTTATTTATTTGTTTGTCTGACTGTTAGCAGGATATCTCAAAAACAGTTGCACAGATTATAACCAAACTTTGCAGGATGTTAAAGTAGCACAAGAGGAACAAGTGATTAAATTTTGGCTTATCTAGGCAAAAGTACAGCTGAAATATAGGCCAAAGTTTAAATCCAGCCATGCTGGTGGAGGTATGGGTTCTCGCGAGTCCAGCTCTAGTTCTTACCTTCCCCAGATTGGATCCTTGTTCAGGATTAAGGGGTTTCCCACCACGATTAGCAGGGCTTTGGCCCTGGTTACTGCCACGTTGAACCTCTGTGTGGAAAACATAACACAAATAAGATGAAAAAATGAGAAATACCCACATGAAGTAGGACAAAAACTCTGGATAAAAGCGCTTCCAGTAAAGAAGATTAGCACCTTCTCGTTCTTGAGGAAGCCGATGCTGAACTGGTGGTCGAGTTTGACGTAGTTGTTGGAGCTTCGGACGGTCGAAACCAGGATTACCTTCCGCTCCTGCCCCTGGAACTCCTCCACAGACCCCACCTGGGACAGGAAGTGCATTTTAGAAACAGAGCCAAACCATGCCAGACTGAGCAAAGCCGTGTCAAGCCAGAGTTGGGTAAACCCACACGAACTCAGGTGTCGGTCCTTTTCAAAGTTTTTTTTTACTTTAAAGCCAAGCTGCTCAACCTTATTCCTGGAGATCTACGGTCTAGTAGTTCTTGACTCCAGCCAAACAAATCATGCCTCCCTCTACAGTTAAGGAGTTGCAAATTATCCAGATAAAATATGCCAAATTAGGAATGAGAAAAAGATTTTAAAAACAGTGGCATAAACAAAGCTAAAACAAGGGTGTACACAAAGCATCATTTTGGATCAATTTTTAGTCCTTATCATCCTTCATCCATTCCTTTGTTAACAAGTTCACAGTGAAAACACTCTGCACTATCATGTGTAGTCGGAAGAGTGTATTTTCAGAGATAGATTTTTTTTTTTTCTGAATAGAATTTAGTTTATTATTCAACCACTCTTACATTGCATTAAGAAGGAAGCTGTGTCTATAACTGCCAGATTGCATTAAGAAGGAAGCTGTGTCTATAACTGCCAGTGGATAATTCTCATAATTGGAAAACATGTTTTTAAAAAAGGAAAATGATTGAGAAAAAGCTAAACTAATTTGTTTAAAGCAGTGGCTTGTGCCCACCCTATTTTCAGCTGTGCCTACGCCACAACTAAAGAACAGTGGATCACAAGAAACAGGCTTGGTCCGCCCTGGTTTACAGCTATTGCAAGATGATTGAAGCAAAATACTATAATGTTCCAACCCTCAATGAAAGCGGCTCTTAAACTTGGCCTTGAGGGAACACAGTGTAACCTGGTTTACTTTCCAACCACAACTGCTGCCATTCATTTTGCCACTTTATTTAAATATAGCTATGTACTGTACGCCATGACGAATGGCCCAGTGATGACTCCCTTCTAACAAAGAGTTCATGAATCAAGAAAGGTGGCGTGGCTAAGGTTATAGGGGCGGGGCAAACTCACACAAGTGAAACAGGAACTCTTTGCTGAGAACAATGATGCCTCCCAATGGTGTTTATGAGAAACGGGTCTTGAGTTATGAAAAGGTTATGAAATTATGAGTTATGAAATTAGAACCCTGAATAACAGAGGTATGTGTTTAAAGAAGGGATGGGGGGGGTATTATGCTGTTCCTTATTTTCAGATATATGCAGATATTGAATGGGAAGATAAGAACAAAGTTGTAATCATGAATACTTTACAAATTTTAAAAAATATAGCTGCTAAACTTATTTTATACAGAACATTGCACTCAGCAGCTACTGATGCCCTTCAGGCACTTGGCTGGATCTGGTTTGAGGACCCCTGTAGATATCAGAGATGCTTGTATGTTTTCAGATGTCTGCAGAATTTTACTGCACGCAGTCTAGACCTTTTTAGGAATGCTGATGTTAATCATTACAGTACAAGAGAATGAGGATCTCAGACTTTCCAGAGGAATAAGAAATTTGGGAAAAAAAAGACTTTAGTATCAAGCCTTTATGAAATAGTCTTAGTTGTGAAATAAGAAATTCCAGTAGTATTATAACTTTTAAAACACAATTTTTAGGTAATTTTTAACATGGTATGAGGAATTATACATGCATTTATTCATATATGTCATTTATGGTGAGAGATCTATGTATTTATTTCATTTTAGTATTTAGTATTATATATGTATTTGTTATTGTATGCTTATAAGGTAGATGGTCCAGGACTTTACTGAAAAATCACTGAAGTGAGAGAGTGTACCCAACATGAAAATTTGTATTTTATGTGCAATAAAGATATTTCTTGATTTCTAGAATCGTTTGAAACCTTGGCATCTCCATGAAAATTTTAAATAGACCCAAAGTTCCACAGGTTGGAACACAGCAGCTCCACTTGACGGACTGGTATAGGGGTCTGTAGGTTTTCTGGGGTTAATAGCATAAGCGAGTCACTGGATGTTTTGCAAGGTTTTTACCTTCAGCTCATTGATTCCATTCAGCTTGCTTAGCTCCTTATCAGCAGAATTGATGGCTTTCTGGATTTTCTGGACCTGAGAAATGAGCACAATGATGTAAGTTGGACAATTATCACCTTTATTCAGAAAAAGTAGAATAAACAAGCATGTTATATCAATTAAATTAAGGAATATTTTCCCTTGAATTTCTGATCATTTTGCAGTCTTTGACTAATAAGATCAAACCTTACATTATCATTCAAAATTAATTTCCAGCATTATATAACATAATTTTTGAGGTGTTTGTTTATATGAAGCTAAATGCAAGCCTGTTTCCGACTGAAGAACAGTAGATGCAAGCCACTTGATAAATTCTCAAATGCCCCACAAAAAAATATTTATTGTTTGCTCAGAACGTGTTTAGGGAGGTTTGCTTTACAGAAGTGTCACAATGACTGCACAATCAGCATGCACACCAGTTCACCTGCTTCCTATAGGGGGCGATAATTCCAACATCCCTTGGTGATAATTTGGAAATTCCCTTCTTGGCTTGGGTCTGGAACAGCTTCTTGAGATAGTCGATGAGGATGTCAATCTCAAGGCGATTGAAGAAAGATGGGCTGGTGCTCTCTCGCTCATCTTTCCCAACAATTCCATGGAATATCACAGGAAAACCCTAGGAGAATGGCAAATCCTGGATCGCTCTCTGAGCTCCAACAAATATCCTACCCCCCATGACCGTGAGCAATGATGCATCAGCCCCAGAAACCATCACACAATGGCAGTTTTTCAATTTGTGTTTTGGGATTGTTTACCACAGCTGTGAGTTCAATATTGCTCATAAATAAAAATTAAATCAGATTTTATTTGTATTTTGCATTTCACAAACATTCATCACATGTATTTACTGACTGCGTTTACATGGACTTGAGAATCCTGGCGATGAGCCTTATCCCGATTTTGTCTCAGATATGGCGTCTACACGCACACAGAGAAATCTGTTTATTCATATCCCTGTATACATATCCCTGTATACATGATAAATACTCGTATCTCGGTTTCTGATGACGGAATCTTATTTGTGCATGTGATGTGAGTGGCAACAAATAGTCACTGCTTAGGATGAGAGAGCAAATGGTGGACTAACGCAGCCGCAACTGGTGGGATCAGGTCGTCATCATGGAGTTCAGCGATTCCAAGTGTAGAGAAAACTTTCAGATGAATAGGGCATCCCACTACGGGCGTCAATTGACTGAGGCCATGTGTGTGCAGGTAGTCAGCAGCTATCAGAGACCAGGATACATGCCACAGTATCCCGTTTTCTTTTGGAGTTCTCCAGGTAGCAAAACCGGATTTCTCAAAGCAGGGATAAGGGCTTATCTGGTTTCTGAAATCTGGATCTGATGTTTACATGCGCAAACATAAAGACAGGATACCAAAAAACCCCGATCAAAACTAGAATACACAAGTCCGTGTAAACGCAGTCACTGAGCACTGGTGAAATCTTGGAAGTTCTAGTGTAAAGGACTGCGATTGAATCAGTTATATGGAGAAGGATACAGAGACCTTATCAGATCTGGATAACTACAGAACAGGTTCAATTCTTTTTTTCAAAATCATTAGTCCTGTTTATCTTTTTTTTCAGAATCAAGGATGCTCAGAACATTTTCAAACAGGATCAAGAACTTGAGAGAATGGATAAAAACATCAATCCTGTCAGTAATTCTTACACCTAGTAGATGGTCATCAGAATATGTCCTGAGAAGCAAGAAAATACCCGCATGTATTCCACATTGAGTGTGGCGTGTCATATCTAAAAGTTTGCTAAGTCCAGTTGTGAAATTTTAGTTTTTGCATGCATTAAATGGGTGTTGCAGTTTTGGGCGAGGTGGAATATAGAGCCACAGCCCCACAGTTGAAAAAGTTCCATTTCGTACATCTAAAGGAAGCCTACAAGAGAAATTCGACCCCCCAGCGTCCAGAAATTCTACAGCAGCACCTGGAACTTCCTTCTGTGACCTGTCATCCCCCCCACTGCCCCCTGTCCTGATCTCACCTTCCTGGGCAGGTGTTCCCAGGAACAGTATGCATTCCTGAGGATCTCATCAGCATGCGCCTGAAGCTCTCCCTCGTAGAAAAGCTCGTTGGGGATCTTCAGAATGGCTGGGTGGGATCTGTAAGTTCAAGAAAAAAGGTGATTTAGTTGGGAAAGGTGTTCAGACCCTTTAATGAAGGCAGGGTGGCCTTGTGGTAAGTTGCTTGACTGTAGTTGGTTTGAACACCATGGTGGGGCTTTGAATTCTGATTTGCATTTGAAAGGATGGATTAAGGAAGAACTCTGCTGCTGGTCCTTGACCAAGGCCCTTAACTCCAAAACTACAACAGTTCTATCTGGAATTTCTCCATGGACATCCATGAAAAAGAGTAACATGTTCTCAGTGGAACATACCTGTTAAAATAAATGTTAAAGAAAAAAAAACTGAAGATAGAGAGGGCGAGGGAAAGGGGGAGGCAAGAAAGAAGACAGACCTGTAATTCTTAAGCAGCTTAGTGACAAAACGTGTGTCAAATTGCTTCGTTTCCGCATCCTTCTGGTAAAGTGGATTGTGCTTCATAAGCCTCTCCAGCAAAGACAGCCCTGGAGAAATCGCAGATTATTTGGAGATTCTGCTACATGCTGCCACATTTTCAAACTGCATCTTCAAAGTGCAGCTCAAGGGAGATACCTGGGGCAGTCTGCAAGTGTTTGGACAGTCCAACTGAAGTAAACAGTTGCGATTCTTACACAGTTGACACAATATTGGATGGAGATATTCACAAATTAAACCTGTCAGTCTCTTCCTCGTGCTTATTGTTTTCAAATTAAATGAGCAAGAGTACAGAGCAAACAAGCAGAACTTGTGTCCCTGTCCAAATACAGATTGTGTAGTACAATGACAGTTAAGAGGCTTTTTTACTGCGTCCCGATGAATGGCATTTGCGACTGCCTCCTTTGTTTAATGCATTTTTCTCTTTCATTGTAAATTATCAGTATGGTATGGAAGAGCTTCCTCAAGCACTCTCCAACAGAGAAATATAAACAGACGGGGATATCGGAAGTTGCAAAAGCAATGCATCATTTTAGAATTAAAATTAAATGTACACACAGTACGTTTGAAATGCATGTCTGTGTGTCCGTGTATGTGTGCAGTAACTAGGTATTGCTCAGCAGTTTTATTTTATTTTTAATGTACTTGTAATGTAATTCCCTATGGAGAAGGCAAAACTAGCAAATCCTACATTTCTGTGACAGATGGATATTGAACTCATAGGCATGTCATCTGTGGAGGTCAGGAAAATTTGCTGGTGGGGTTTCCTGGGGCTCACCGAGTCCATACTGAATAGCCAGGGGGGACCGGAGGATGGGTCCCAGCTGTCGGGGGTCCCCAGCGAGGACCAGCTGCCCTGTTTCCACACTCAGCAAACCTGAAAAATGGGGAAGAGGCACTTATACAGTATATGGTTGAATCCAGTCCTGGGTCAAATATTGTAGCACAAACGCAGTAAAATCGCCAAAAGAAATAGAGGCGCTTCAGATGACTTCTGAAACTTTCCCTGAATAAATATGTTTGAAAACCAATACCTATGATCATTTCAAATAAGAATTTTGTTTCAATTTAACAGAGAAAATGGACCCTTTGTCTGATCGATTTTTTTGGTGAAGACCTGGAAAAACACTATTACAGTAATCAATTTATGAATGAAAAAGATTCCTTCTGGACCATTCTCTCACAATCTGAGCCTGATTAATCTCGGCATTGTCATCTTCAAAATGCCTGTGGTGTCAGGGAATAAAAAATCCATCAGTGGGATAACCTTGTCATTCAGCACTTTCAGGAAGTCTGCTGATCTAATATTATTGCTTTATAATGTTGCCGGGCCTAAACCTGACCAAGTGAAGCAACCCCTGATCATAACATTGCCTTGAGGGGCTTGTACAGTGGGCACTATGCAAGACAGGTGCATCGCTTGCATTTCCTTTCTTTCCCTGACGAGCCCATCGCTGTGGAATAGGGTAAATCTGAACTTATCAGACCAATCTTTATGCTCCTTAACAAGCTGAATTTATTTTTTCCCAAATAGCCCGACTAACAGGTAGCCTGCTTGTGGCCACGCAGCTGTTTAGTCCCAATTTGGCAAGGCCTAGCTGCATTGCGCATGCGGAAATGCTCATACTAGAAGAATTAAACATAACCATGAGTTGTACTGTTGATTTTTTTTTAAATGAGGCTTCACCAAGCATATTACTGATCTCTGTGCATGATCATTCGTGATTTTTTTCCAGCTTATGTTTTTCCACGAGGTTGACAGATCATTGCTATCCTTCCAGATTTTACTAATATAATTTCAACAGTTTTCTTAGTTGTTTTCTTTGCTTGATGCAGGCCAATAATTTACCCCTCTTCAAAACACTGAGAGGGACCCTTCACACAGATGTGTCCTTCACACAGATGTGTCCATTTTTCAACACATCATTTCTGAATTATTTTCCAATGGTAACAAGCATTAGAAGTGCATCTTTTTACCTTGCGTCACCTGTACCGAGTTTAAATGCCAAGAGCTGGTGTTTTTAAGGCAGGATGTTGTCATAGCGAGGTTTCAACAGTTCTCCTTTTCTCCTGACTTTTAACAGATGTGCCTCTTTTGTCGCGTCTCACGTTTTTCACACGCAAGCACATCTCCTGTGTGAACAACCCCAAACATCTTTTCCATGACCATGGGATGCATCTTCCAACATGGTTGTTTAAGAAATGTGAAGCCACACACTGCATCAGTCAGGGTTAAAAGAATTGTTGCCAGCTGAAGCATATTAATCAGTGCAATAATGATTTAATCATTATTGGCTCGTAAGTGTTGACTTATTTAAATCCAAGCGGCAACTTTTTTTTTTTTTTTTTTTTTTTGGCCAGGCAGTGTATTAGATGCTTTATGACACTTCAGAGGGGTTAATGTACAGTGCTTCACAAATTTATTAAACCACCACCGAATGTAAGGTTTTTGCCACAGCTGCCTAAATTAACAGTATTGGTAACCAAAATAATTTTTATGTTTCTGTCATGGTTAATCCACCAGTATGCGCAAGCTCTTTAACTGAAATGATATTTTTAATGCTAAAATATTAGTTTTAGTGGTTGAATGCAAGAATGCAAGCTGTTATCAAGGCCAAAAGGAGGCCATAAAAAATATAGGGTTTTTTTTTTGTTTTGTTTTTATGTGTGAATAAGGACTATTTAGCGGTTTCAGTTTGTCATTTGCCAAAGAAATGACAAAATAATTTTTAGTTTCATACAAGTTTTTGACAAATTTCTTAAATATTCGTGTTTTCTTGGTTTTTTATGACAGGTGGTCTAATAAATTCATTAAGCACTGTAAATCCCCAAGGTCCTGAACTTACCTGAGAGCCCGATGATGCACTCTGGCTCCGGGGCATGACCCGCCTCGTCAATGAAGATGTGGGAGAAGTGACCTCTGGGAAGGCCTCCACACACTAGCCTGGGGTTTAATGCATCAGAATCCTGTCACCTCCCCTGAAGAAACCAACAGTCCCCCTCCTAAAGGACAAGCTATCCCCCCCTACAGAAACTATTGCCCCCCCCCCCGTCCTTGGAACCCCTGACAGAAACTACTGCCATTGACAGATATGGTACCTCCCAAAAGAAACTACTGCCAGTTAGAGAACACAGTACTTCCCCATCACAGAAACTAGTGCCCAGAGAACACAGTACTCCCCCATCACAGAAACTAGTGCCCAGAGAACACAGTACTACCCCATAACAGAAACTAGTGCCCAGAGAACACAGTACTCCCCCATCACAGAAACTAGTGCCCAGAGAACACAGTACTCCCCATCACAGAGAACACAGTACTACCCCATAACAGAAACTAGTGTCCAGAGAACACAGTACTCCCCCATCACAAAAAAAAAATAGTGCCCAGAGAACACAGTACTGCATCATCACAGAAACTAGTGCCCAGAGAACACAGAAACTAGTGCCCAGAGAACACAGTACTCCCCCATCACAGAAACTACTGCCCAGAGAACACAGTACTACCCCATAACAGAAACTAGTGCCCAGAGAACACAGTACTCCCCCATCACAGAAAATAGTGCCCAGAGAACACAGTACTGCCCCATCACAGAAACTAGTGCCCAGAGAACACAGTACTCCTCCATCACAGAAACTAGTGCCCAGAGAACACAGTACTCCCCCATCACAGAAACTAGCGCCCAGAGAACACAGTACTCCCCCATCACAGAAACTAGTGCCCAGAGAACACAGTACTACCCCATAACAGAAACTAGTGTCCAGAGAACACAGTACTCCCCCATCACAAAAAATAGTGCCCAGAGAACACAGTACTGCATCATCACAGAAACTAGTGCCCAGAGAACACAGTACTCCCCATCACAGAAACTAGTGCCCAGAGAACACAGTACTCCCCCATCACAGAAACTACTGCCCAGAGAACACAGTACTACCCCATAACAGAAACTAGTGCCCAGAGAACACAGTACTCCCCCATCACAGAAAATAGTGCCCAGAGAACACAGTACTGCCCCATCACAGAAACTAGTGCCCAGAGAACACAGTACTCCTCCATCACAGAAACTAGTGCCCAGAGAACACAGTACTCCCCCATAACAGAAGCTAGTGCCCATCCACAGAAGATGGAGCTGCCCTACCAAATCCAGTGACCTGGTGACCAGGACCTTGTACTCCATCAGTGTCTCCTTCGATGGGAAAACAAATCCGTCTTCTGAGTCATCCCAGTTACAGCAGCCCTGAACAGAAAAAAGCGCAGGTCACATGATTTATGCATTAATGTTCCATGCAAACTTGTAAGGATATACATTTTGCAATGTATATAATGGTACAAATGTATATTACTTGGGTCGCTCGGTTAGCTCACTCAGTAGAGGCACCACTTCCAGGGCAAGAGTGACCTCGACATTAGATCAAATTCAGCCATGCCAGTACAGGCAAGTCCACCACTGAATGGCTCAAAGGTTACAAAATAAAAGTTCTGAGGTGGCCTGGTCAATGTCATGACTTGAATCAGATTGATAAGCTGTGTGGAGTCACAGGTTATATACTCAGAGCCATCAAAGACGCATGGGTGAGCTATGTACAGTATTTGCGAGCTATGCAAGCTATTGAACACACCCACCGCACAGCATATGACAATAAGCATGTCCTTAACTACACATACACAGGACTATAAAATTATTAAGATCACCTAGGTTTCAGTGGAATGTTAACATTGATTGTATTGTATTGCGAAATACAACACAATACACTTTAAAGCTCTTGCTGCATACTGTGAAATTTGGCCATTGTAGTACGTCAGGATCTTTGACGTACTGATAAATTTCATGTCACCCTTGCTTGCTCTTTTCAGAATGTCCTGTGTAACTTGATACAAAATTATAATTCCGGAACTAAAAAATACTTCTTTTTAATAATACAATGAATAAAACTAGAGGCACTGCTAGAGCGCAAACCTCCACCAAGGCAGCACAGTCCAAATCTTGGTGAGTGGGAGAAAAGTTCAGTTATCGCGTGTCATAGGATTTAAGATGGCTGCTGTGGCGGCCATATTGTTTGACTGATCGCGGTGGAAATCAATAGGGCCCATCCCTGATGTAATAGCGACCCGCCCAGAAAATTTCAGAGATATCCGTTCATCACTTTTTGAGTTATCTTGTTCACAACCTCGCAAAGAAACAAACAGCACCAATCACATAACCTCCTGCCAACTTCATTTGGCGGAGGTAAAAATTTGCTTGTAAGGCTTATTTTGACTGCAACGCGAGGGCCATTTGGATTAATTGGATTACAGGTGTCCACATTCTTTGGAGCGAGATGTCTCGGGCGCTCCCTGTCAGTTAAGTTCAATAATGAATTTCTGATAGACCACTCTTTGATCATCAATCCGTCTCCGCCTCCAGGCAATTGTGTGTTCAATAACCTCTAAGGCGACAAACATAAACTACAGTAAAAATTTCCGTATACCAAAGCTTACTGCTCCAATTTGAGTGAGAAGAATTAATTAAAATTCAGCGAACAAATAGCTGTTGAGTTATACTGCCATATTTTGAGAATTCTTCAACCATGCCGTTACATACACTTGCAGTAGGGTGAAGCTGGCTGTGAGAAATAGCACACCGGCTCCGCGGTTAAGTTACATCATTATCAATGCTTAATCAATATCTGCGAGCATTAACACAAACATGACGCAAGACTAAAGGCAACCAAACGTCCAGGGATGCATTTCCCAAAAGCACAGATGCTAACTTACATAGTTGGAACCACTGACTGTGAATGGATGAACTTGCTAACTTAATTAACTGTGCTTTTGGGAAACATACCCAAGCACAGAGTCAAAGCACCATGAAACAAGGCTGGAGGTCAATGTGCCAGCAGTAATAGGTAGCCCAATGAGATCGCAGCTCAATTATCCGGAAAGCAAGCGACTCCTTGCTAATTTAAAAAAAAAGGGGTCACAGCGTATCTTACCGCAACTTTCAGCTGAATCAGGTGCTTAAAGGAGATATATTATGCTCATCCATGCTTTTTGACATTCCAAGAATGCTATAAGCTTCCACCTCCATGCCGAACATCGAAAAAGTTGTCAAAAATGACACATAGGGGTTCTGCCGTAATTCTCAAACGAGAATTCACGTGATTTCCTGCCTCTCCGAACGCCTCATAACGAGAACTTCGCGAGATTTGTCGAAATTCTTTCATCACGATTTCAAGCCAATCAGAAGACTGTATAAAACCTGTGATGAATCAGGAAGAATCCGCTCTAAACACGCCCACGAAGCCCGCCCCCAAACCGCCAAGAAGCACACGAGAAGCAGACCGAGTCAGCGTCTCTACCCAGACAGCTGTGATCAAGACCTTCACAGGCACAGAGTTTACACCGTCAGGATGCACCAGCAGATCCATAGCGACCCAGTTGGCTTATGGAACGTTGAAACAACATGTGCGAAGTAAAGGTATGTCTAGAAAATTGTAACTTACTCACAGGTGTCTATTTGCTAAATCCAAAATCGTTGTTGAGCGGGGGGGGCATGATACTTCCGTTTTCCACCGTGGGTGAATGAATAATGCAGCTTTCAGGACGTTGTTGTAGCAGGATCAAGTAAATAATTCCAGGATAACTCTGTTTTTTTTTTTTTTTTCATTGGTTGTTGCCCTAAATCTTACCCAGATACGATAGTGCTATTATTTGATTGGCTATTGTGTAGCCCCTTTCCTTTTTTGATTGGCTGGCAGGTGGCAAGCTGCCACTGAGAACTCCAGGGGAGACGTGTTTGATTCCTGCCGGTTTCCACAGTTATACCGGTGTTGCTGCGCACCTAGGCTTACTGTTGGAAATTATTTTCATTTTAATCATTTTTTGCTGAGAAATACTAAGTGCGGCCTAAGCGCGTGACATCCGACTGAACTGACAAAATGGGAACATTAGTATAGTGAAAATGGCAAAATATGTCTCCTTTAGACAGTTCATGGACAAACTTAAAAGGACAAACGATAAATGGAACACTGATAAATTCATATCCTTTATGGGGCAGACAGACGAACGTTTCAACACTACTGTGTCTTCATCAGAGTCAGACTCTGTGCTAGAGCTGTAACGATTCTGGACCAAAGTCTACAAGACTCAGCAGTCATTCGTTATCTTGGTCATTTTAGGAGTTCTAAACTTTGAGAGTGATCTCTTTTTTTTTCTACATCTTTTGCTTACCAGAAGACTTTCAGGAACCTCCCTCGGATCCCGGCTCTCAGCGTAGAGGCGATAAATATGGCGACGGTCGACTCCGTTCTGCAGAGTACGCTCACAGAGCAGATCCGCCGCACTGTTCGTAGGTGCGCACGCCAGAATGTGAGCGGAGGAGGACATCTTGTGCACCTGAGACACGCAGGATAGTTATGATGTTGGGGTTAGATTTCCTGTCCATACGGATGGACAAATCGCTCTAAAAATTATATAATTTTGGTCTCAAACTGATGTAGTTCCAGAAAAAAAATTTTCATTTTTTGGCCTCGCATTCCCTTTAACGGTAACTTGAATGCAGTGCGATATCGCAGTGAGATACTGCGGCCCATTGTCTTACCATTTGTTTGTCTAAAAATGTACATTTTCCAGCATGACAATGCCAAACCCCATGTTACCCATGTATGCACACAGTTTCTGAGGCTGAAAACTTTTATGTGCTTGAATGACCAGCTTAAACCCCAAATTTGTCCCCCATTGAGCGTCTTTGGGATGTCCTCAACCGACTCATTTGTCAAGGGTTCCCACTTCCGGCCAATATCCACTAACTCTGTGCAGCTCTCATACAGCAGTGGGAACACAACCCCCAAGTCACTGTTGAGCATCTGTTTCAATCAGTGATGGAAATGTATTGCAATATGGTCACACAATCAGTCAACTCTCAGTGAAAGTACAGTGAATATCTGAACATGGTCATATTTCTCACAAATGGAAGTGATGGCTCTATATTTTTGTTCAGTTCATTTGTAACCATGGTAACATAATATCCTGTCAATCAAAAAAGTTTTAATTTTTCCTCAAAAATTTTACCTTCCATAAAACCACAGCATAATTTTTCTTTATGCCCCAAATTCAATACATTTCTTTTCAACTAATCCAGGACATTTGGCCTTAAAAGATCTCTTGAATAATAAAGTCTGTTGATTATGGAGGCCTAAAAATTCAGCCCGAAATGTGAGTGGGAAATCTTGAAAGTGTTGTGCAATAATAAACCATAGCCTCCTGTACCGAAGGGCTCCATTGTTTCCAAAGACTGCTTTGAGTTTTGGGCATTTCTTAGACCCACTGAAGAGGGTCTTCAGAGGGAAAGGGTTACGCTTCCTTGATTGAGTGGATAAACGGTGTGCACATGCCTGTTTGATTGCTTCCACCACAGTCACCGTCTTTCCAGTTCCTGGGGGCCCAAAAATCAGGTAGGGTGCAGGCTTAGAGACTCCCGCCACGATGCGCTGGACTGCACCGTACTGCTCCCTATTCTGCTCCAACCTCCGGTCAAACAGCCTGAAAACAAAGTAGAGCTGAATAGTAAACTAACCTTCATTAACTTAAATCAGCAGTGAGTAACTGAACCTTTTCCTTTGACCATTTAGCCACTTTAAGGTGCCAGAAAAAAGTAGACAATGCCAACAAAGATGGCTATAGCAACAGAGAAGCCAGCCGAGCAACTCTTGGTTGAAATCTCAACATGAAAGTATAATGATACCTGCCCAGCAGAATATTAGATTAAAATCTGAATTTGTATTTATTTTATGAAAACCAAAAGATGTTGTACCCAACCGTGTTGGTGTATTCTCCTAGACAGTATTCCAAACTGCTCAACTGAGGAAAAGAACTTGGGGTTGGGCAAAAAATTATCTTCTGGAATGGTGTGATTTGTTGGTTGAGAGCAGTATAGGACTCAAATGGCCAATCGTGTTGCAATGTATACAGCGGAGACATGCTGTTGTAAGAATGTTAAAATAAGCACAATCGTCACTTTATAATGCATGATTACTGCCACAATGTTTTCACTTTGCTTCATTAGCCATCAAAAAATTGATTTGCTTAATTACTAAGAGTAATCGGTTGGATGACAGGGCAATTTATGCTTCATTGCCATTATTGCATCTATGAAATATTCACAAAACTGAGCAAATTTGTGTTTGCAAGGCTTATTGTTGGAAAAGCAGTATATGTTGCCTTCAACACTGATTGGGTGGGCTTAAAAAGATGTTTTCCACTTTAAATGTTTGCTTTTAAGGTTTAAGCTACTCAAGTTCCATCTTCAAAAATGTCTCATGTTTATCACTCTTTTGTAAAATGTAACAATGGGGGATGGAATTCAGAGAAAGTTTAGTTTTTGTTTGTAATAAGTAAACTGTTATAGATAATTACCATCCTTACAATCTGACATCGTAGCCTTGCAACCTCTCTGTTAATATCACTTCTTAAACATTATTGTCAAAGTATTGGTATTTATTATCCAATGATTAAATTAATTGTGTAATTTTTAATTGGGAAGAGGTCAAGAATAATCCAGCATTGAAAGGTGAAGTCGCTGCCGTCCCAGGCAGTTCGTCTCTATTGTAGTGGGTGTCATGAGCAAGGAGCGTGCAAGACATGCAAGGCTAGCAGCACTCAAAGTGGCGCAAAAGCAAATTATCTATTTTTTTTTCCAAAATCTTGGACAATTCGGTATTTTTGCTAAATCTAAGAAGGAAAAAAAGGGTAAGAAGGCAGGACCAAGCCAGCGGGAGCTTCAGTGAATAAGCGCATCTATATTAGAAGCTTTTTTTTTTTCTCAGAACATGTGCCTAAATTAATTAATCTATGGGTCTCCCTGTACTCATTTGGAATGTGTGTATCTGGTAAAGTTTTAAACCGGTGCTTGATGGTAAAAGAATGCACCATTTGCCCAATACGTTTCCTTGATTCGTCCATCCTTGATTCCAGGACAGGAGATGCAAAAGAAACACAAGGAGTGAAAATTTGCAAAGCCGAATTGGATAGGCGGTCTTTGTCCAGACCTGTTCTAGGTAAGGAGGGAGCCTGACCTGAGAGCGGGGAGCTCCTCCTCCTGAGGGTGGGAACCAGTGGGAAACAGCACCTTCTCCATGAGGTTCTGTACCGCGAGTGCTACCGCCCGATGCTGCAGCTTCAGAAGGTAACGGCTGATGGTGAACTCCACGTTGAACTTCATATTGTCGAGGAAGTTATCCATAAACCTACAAAAGACACAACCACTCAGTTATTAGGGGCACAGAGATTATTTTAGGCCCCTGGCTGCAGTAGCGTTTTCACTCAAACCATACTTGATACTTGAAAGCTACAAAGCCTTGGTCACTAGAGATACCCTTACTCAAGTAGCATCTGGCTTTGATGTGGGCCAAACAATGCTGTACAGCAAAACAAATATATAGTGACAAGTACTTCAGCCATGTTATGAACTGTAAAATTAAAATTTTTCCCTCAAGAACAAAATACTAGCTTCCGTTACGTAACTTTTTTGCTTGGCCAGAATAGAATTGATTTCTTATGTTGGAAAAAAGTGATATAAATAAAATTGTGCTTCTAAATAAAAGACAAAAACAGTTGCTACAATTTACTAAGTTTTTGCAGTGCGGCAGTCACCACGTTTGTAACCTGTCTGAGTTTGATCTTACTTCTTGGAGAAGCTCAACTTAACGCTCTCCAGCTCCACTCGATGCACGTAGCCTTTGTATTTGGTGAGTGGTCCTGTGTCCCCAACCTTGGACACCAAGAGGTGGTCCCCTCTCAGGACGGAAGGCCTATTCTCTGCCACACCTGGGACCTGGCAGAACATTCCTTATAAGTTCGTTTGGATTAGTATGTTGGCTTTTATTTTTTTAATTGTTATTACATGATTTCACTGGGATTTTGCTACCATAACATAAATGGGAGCACAATTTGAATGCATTTCCTGTTATGTTTCCTATATTGTATGAATGTATTTATTTTGCACAGGAAAAAAGTAAACCAACAACACTGAATTTTGTGGAGTTGTTGGAAAGCACACTGAAGCGCATACTCCCAGCCCTGAAGAAGCTTACGGAATTGACTAGAAGAAAATGTGTACATATTATAGGCGCTGCACCAGGACAGGTATGTAAGACATTTGCTTGGGGGAACTAAGAACTTGGGGTGCCCAATGGTTGATGACAATGGTGCTCAGAAATGCTAAATCTAAAACGGCAAACACCCATTTAGCCTCAAAATGGGCGGGGAGTAGTGTTCAGTGTATCATTCCTCCTGATCTCCCCTGGAGTGGGCCCCATCCTGCCACCTGCTAGCACTTTAACTTTTGATGTCCTTCCTTGAAGTCAGGATAAAGAGGCCAACCCCGTCCCCCTTGCCCCCGCCCCAACAGGTAACCAAAAAAAAAGACAGAAGAAACTAAAAGGAGGAAAAGAGGGAGCAGGACAGTAGTCGAATGTTACCGTCTTCAGACAATGTAAGATTAGCCAGCTAGCTCGCTAATGTACTGTTAGAGTAGTTTCATGATGTGTGCAAAAAGCGAGTGGAAAAAATTCATTGTTTTATCATTAATTACGTTGCATGTTCTCTTGACATACTTTCTCTGAGTAGCAATAATTTTTTATTTTTTTGGTCACTAGCTAACTATCTTGTCTATGGTAGCCAATGCGTATATGCACATGTTGTCTTTTCCCATATTCTGCCTTTTTTCCCTGTCCTACATTTAGAGGTAACTGGTGTTATTTAGGTCGCTGTTTATCTTGCTAATAGTAGCCAATATCTATATTATCACATCCCTTTTTTAATAAATTCCCCAATACATGATAATAATAACTGAGTGTAAGGAAATGTAAGCTGCTCTGTCGCCTATGCACAGTAAGTTTGCATAGCTGCATAGACAGCTGATGTCAGTCGTCTATAGCAATGCTAAATCTAAAAGTGCAAAAACACAACTGTAGCCTCAGAATGGGTAGGGGGCAATGTGCAGTGTATCTTCCCTCACAAACTTGGAAAAAAAAACAGCACAATAGGTCCCCTTTTTAAAAAAAATACTCTGGCGGGGAAAATGACAATGCTGTGATAAGATTTTTCAAATTTGATTTCTGAATATTTAATGCAATTTTTCAAAAGGATAATGACAATAAGTGTATTTAGTGTAGAATCGCCTCTGTATAATGCAACAAATACTTGCTAATGCTTTTCACCATCAACCTTCATATTAACAAGATAAGATGTTGTTAATTCTGCAACCAAGGTTGGTTTGGCAGTCCATATGACCTCATTGTTTTACTTACTTCCAGAGCAAGTAGTTTCTTGTTGGCAGGATCTCTGCTCATTGTTGCATTATGCATGTCATATTTTTTGATATCAACCTCCATCTGGATTTCTTCCAGGTGCAGCAGGAGCTGAAATCGTTTGTCATAGTTCTGGAAACTCAAGGGGGACTCAAGGAGGTCCCTGTTGAAATAGCAGAAATTAAAGAAAATGAAATTATACTCCTGGTACAAAATCCACAGATATCTCTTTCTTCAATATCTCATGTCAAAATTAAGGGATACAATAATCCCTCTAGCAGCTTGTGGCATTTATGTGGCTTTATTCTGAATGTTTTCAATCATTTGTGCCGGTAATTGCAGTAAACTGGTCGACGTTCTATTCCTGATTATAAGAACACTTTGACATGACAAATCCATTGACTTCTGTGCATTGGTTTTAATTGGCACTCTGATGGAAGCAGTCATATCTGTGTTGTTCAGAGGCTTACATTAGACATAGAGATAAAAGTTATCACTTATATTTGACCTTTACAGCAACAAACAGCTTTAATGGATTTTGTTAGGTCTGGAAGCTGTGCTTCAGCCCAAATACAGGTTACTATGGTAAACATGGCAGCATGATTCTCTGCTGGGATTTTTGCATTAGGCCTTAAAGGGTTAAACACCATCAAAGACTAAGTAGTTGAAATCTCCTAGTAGAATCACTGGATATGAGCTAATGAGAAAGAAAAGTTTTATTGATACCTTATTTATGTGAAAAATAATGTTACACAACCCTCTTACTTCATAGACTGAAGCGCCTCTGTGTTTCTATAGAAATTTCCAGTACCCTGCAAGAACCTTGGCAAGTCCCTCACGAATGGTGGGCATTTATAGTCATGTAAAGGCAAGACCTTCTCCAGCCGCTGAGCAGCATGCCTGTTGCAAAGACAAGAGGGGAGATGATTCAGGCAGTATCAGGGCTCCAGGAGGATAAAAAAGGCCCCATAAACAATGTTAGTTTATCATCCCTGCCCGCAATGGAAGATTGTGGCCACATCAATTATAATTTTTTTTTATTCATTGTTTAGTATCGAAAAAGATCAATCGGCGTAATGCTCATCGCCAGTAGCGCAAATGTACCCATAAACAGACCCTTATGCATATTACATGGAAAAGTTATGTTCCTGTGTTGTTCTCAGCTGAATACCGGAAAATAAACAGGTCTAGAAACCTAGAGAAACACAATACGAACACATAAGTAAGCTCCATATAAAAAAAATTAACTTAGAAAAAAAAATCTGCCTGCCCACATCACTTTTTTCAGATTAAAAGATTAAAAGGGTGATAAACTAATATGTAATACACGCATACACACACACATTTATGAGGCCTAATTTACAGCAATAACTCTGGTTTCAATTTTTCAAAAAAAAAAAAAAATCACAAAATTGTATATTCATCAGGAGTAAAAATAGATACAGTACCCATTAAAAGTTTGGACACACCCATCTTGTATTTTTCTTACAAAATATGTTAAATAAAGAAATAAGCAGCCTTTAGTTTGCAAAAAAAAAAAAAAGATCCAATTCTGAAATCTATCAAACTAACCACCATTTGTTTTCACATTTGCAGTCCATTCTCACATTTTCTTTTAACAAGGGCAGTCATATGACTGTAATGAATATGCGGCCGCACAGCTGTCTAACTTCCCAAAGACGTGCTGCACTTGAGGTGGCTTTTCTTCAACCTTTTCGCCCAATAAGACCCAAAACCGCTTGACTTTAATTCGGCTGTTGGAAAATAGAAGGTGCTTATTTGTCTGTTTACTTTGCAAAATATTGTTTCTTTGAGAATTCCAAAATTTTGAACACTATTCAAACAAGTAAATTATTCTCTTTTCACTTTTGACTGTTTACCTTTTGCAAGATTCCATTTGAGATTATATAGAGAAGTTAAGCCATTTAAATTTGTCTAAAATCAGAGTGCTGTGACATTAGCAAAGCGTGTCCAAACTTTAGAATGGTACTGTACATCAAAATTAATTAATTTTGGTCAGTTTCCAAAGCAAACATAGTGACTTGGTCAAGCAGATGCATAACCCTATTAAACGTGTGTTGAACTAAGGCGACTCAGTCATCAGCATGTGCACCAGGAAAGACATGCACCACAGTAACATTCCTGCCATCGCCCCAGACTGACTCTGGCCTCTGGCCTCAGACCTGCAGTTGATCTTTGTGCACTGCCCTGTGGCTGAACCCTGCTCCTAAGGTGCAAGGATGGGAAAAAGGCAGAGGACTAGTTACCCCTGTTGCCACAGGGTTCAAAGAAATGTGTATTTTAATCTTTGTCTAAAATGCTCTGCTGTTCAAAACAGGTGAAATTCTCTTGAACAATCATCCTATCAGCTGATGACTTTTAGGTCCAAATTACACTGGACTGTGATATCAGACTTGACATCTGAAGTGATATGAGATTAAGTAGTCTGATGTCAGATTTCACTGAATTTGTCTGAGAAGGCTGCACACAGGAATGTGCTCACTCAGGCACCAGTATTTAAGTTTTAATTGAAAAAAAATGTTTTATTTATCTATATATATATTTATTTATTATTTTTTATCGGGGAGGGAGGAGGGTGGTGGAATAGCTTACCTTTCAGGTTGTTCTCCCTCGTCGATATGGCATGCCAACACTGCGTGTGTAATAGCGGTAGGAGGCCGATAGGGGGAGACAGGGGCCAGATCCGAAGCCAGACTGCTGCTGCATAGAGCCTCCAGGAAACGCACTATGTGGAATGTGGTGGAGTCCATGTTCTTGAATTCAAATGCCAGCGTGGCAGGAAAGAACCCAACATGCTGAGACATGAATCTAATTTGAACTTCATATGTTTCACCTGAGGGCAAAATGTAGTAATTAACACAGC
This sequence comes from Gymnothorax javanicus, assembly GCA_029692085.1. Lineage (NCBI taxonomy): Eukaryota > Metazoa > Chordata > Actinopteri > Anguilliformes > Muraenidae > Gymnothorax > Gymnothorax javanicus. The sequence goes on from CM056203.1 coordinate 72,270,225, forward strand.
ATATTATTTAAAACAACAAGTCACTATGAACATATACTCTGCCAGTCCAAGGTTTTAGTGCTGCAGTTCCCAAACAGACTGAGAAAGACGTGCAAACACCTTCTGTTTGACAAGAAGCTATCTGAATCTTGCAAACTCAATTCCACAAGACCTGGAACAGTATGTAAATAAAATGCAAATGCAAATAAAAACTGAGTAACGCAATTAGTAAAATGTCATTCACCTACATTAGATAAAAATGGCACAAAGAAAACATTTAAGTTTTGCATTGTACATATTCAAGACTTTTGAATTTGATGCCTGCAATACGTTCCAAAACAACTGGGACAGGGGAATGACTAAACTGGAAAAGCTGTGGACTCCAGAAAAACACCGGTGTGGAACATTTCGCAGCTGACTAGGGAAAGGAGGGCAGGAAAAAATCAAATATTTCAATATTTTTGACCGAATACCTCAATATCAATATCATGGCAATATTGTAGGAATATCTATTGGTGCCTTTAAAAAATATTCACGTAATGCAATTTTAGATAAACGTTCATTTGTAACATGGATATGATGACCGAGTAGGTACAGGCAACAGCTAAAAGATTTTAATGAATGTCGACAACTGCATCCATGTATTGTAAAATGTGGCCTTTAAAGACAACACTCATGCTATATCACAATATTACAATATCCAAAATCCCAGACAATGGGCCTCATGCAGGAAGCGATATACAAACAGATTTTCTCATTTTTGTTTTTCTCCACAATTTTCAATTTATCCACAGTTTGGTACCTATTGATGTCTGGGATTCACCAATGTTTTTTTTTTTTTTTAGAAAAGAAAATTTTAAGACCAGTTGAGAGAACTCTTACCACAATAAAATAAACGCATCCCATTTATACGCATGGAAACATACATTTTACATTTTTGGAGTATAAAAAAATGCATAATAGCATACATGTCAACCTCTTCAGGTTCACACTGGTATTACCTCCAGTTAATATCCATAAAATCCTTAAAAAATCCGTAAGATTTTTAAAATTATTTTTTGAATATAACTGTTTTTTCATTAATGAAATTATAAATGGGGTGTGAAGATTTCAATAAAATTTTTTTTTAAAAAAACCTCAAAACCTCATCAAGGACAGTGAAAATTGCCGCACTCGTGCCGATGTACACAATCTGACACCCCTTCTAAATTTAGACCCCGATCTAAATAAACACTTTGGACCGTGTGGGGAAAATATTAATCAATGTATCCAAATATATTAACCTCATTAATCAAGTGTATTCAAATGTATTAACAATCACCAATCAACTAAAGCATTATTGTATTATTTAGTCATTATATCGATCACATGTATTGATTCGTTATACTTATATATCTGAAATTCTGTATTAATCATATAGTTGAATCATTGTATTAATCATAGATTTGTATGCCTAGTAGAAACAAGAACTAAATGTTGTGAACTAAATCAGTGTACCCAAGAAAATGTACTTACACAATGCACATTCCCAACACATGGGAAAAGAGGTCCAAACCATGTATATCCTTACCATGTACAAACAAACAATATGTCGTGTAAAACCTTTAGTGTGGTCGTAAAAGTTTACTATTGTTTTTGTAGCAAGCTTGTTTAGAATTGGAGGCTCTGAGCTGGGCCCAGCTTGTAAAAGGAACCTTCTGTTCCTCTTATCTGAAAACACAGAACTACTTAAATAAGGTAGTAAAGAGGTGAAACAGAGTTGAGACCCCTGGTGAAAACACAAATAAGATGACATCTGGGTGGCAGGACCTTGAGTAATATAGGAAGAGCAAAAAGCTGCAGAGCCGTTATGTGTTGAGCAATACCATGTTGGGGTCACCACCTTATCGCGGTGGAGCGGTTTGTGTGCCCTAGTGACCCCTAGAGCTATGTCAGCTGGTGTCATATACACCTGGTAGGGTCACCCATGCCGAACAGGTCGAAGGGTAGGGGCCAGACGAAGAGGGACTCCCTGGTCCTCCAGGTTGGGGGTTGGGCTGTGGGCTGATAACCCGCTCCCATAAAAAGCACATTATTACAGAAACCAGAAGCGGAATGATTTCACATAATCTGGGGGACGCTGTGGTCACTCCTCACACCATGAGAGGTTTGATGACGCATGGGGGTCAAAGCCAAATGGAAGCCCTTGAGCAGATGAGACCATTAGTCCACCCTAAGAACGTCATGAAGATAGGAAATTGGAACGAAAGAACGCTGTACCGGAGTGGGAACATTGCACAGGCATCAAGAAAGATGAAGAAAGGGGCATTGAAATCATGGGAATCAGTGAGACACATTGGACAGGACAAGGAAAGGTAGTGCTGGAGGAAGGAGAAACCATCATATATTCTGGTAGAGATGACAACAACCACAGAGAAGGAGTAGGTATACTGATGTCCAAATTTGCAACAAGAACTCTAATAGATTGGACGGCAGTAAGTGAATGAATAATTGTGGCCAGGTTCTATTCCAAACATGTTAAACTGACTATCGTACATATATATGCACCAACAGAGGATGCAGAGGAGTCGGTAAAGGACGAATTCTACGGGAGACAGCAGGATGTGTTGAATGCTAAGAAGGAGCACGATATGCTGATTGTCACAGGTGACATGAACGCGAAGGTTGGCGAGGAAAACTTGGGCTATGAGAAAGTAATGGGTAGGCATGGAATCGGAAGACAAAATGACAATGGAGAGAGGCTTCGCGAATTTTGCGACATGAATGATTTAGTTATAACAGGAACTTTGTTTCCGCATAAAGATATACACAAAGCTACCTGGGTATCACCCGATGGAAACACGAAAAATCAAATAGACCACGTGCTGATTAACAAGAAGTTCCGAAACTCTGTAATTGATAGCAGAGTTTATAGGTCTGCGGACATTGGAAGTGATGATTATCTTGTTTGCGCGAAAGTGAAGCTGAGACTAAGAAAACAACTGAAGGAACAGGGAAGTATAAGAACCAAGTATGATACCAACAAATTGAAAGATGAAAATGTTATGAAGACATTTACGATCACCTTGCAGAATAGATATCAGGCACTGGAGGAGGAGACACCGAGTGTTTGGGAGGAGGACGAAATAGAACACGACTTTCAGGTAATGGAAAAGGCATACACGGGAGCAGCAGAGGAGGTATTAGGTCGGCCTAGGAAGAAAAGGAAGCCATGGATAACAGAAGAATCATGGGCGCTCGTAGACCGAAGAGAGGAGATAAATAAGAAGATTCTAAGCACTCACTCAGAGAGGGTCAAGAAGCGGCTCAGAACAGAATATAAGGATAAGAGTAGGGAGGTGAAGAGGAGCATAAGGAGCGACAAAAGGAAGTGGATGGATAACATCGCAAACGAGGCAGAGGATGCTGCAAGGAAACAACACATGAGAACGTTATACGGGCTGACAAAAGTGCTATGCAATGAAAGATCTAGGAGCAGCACAGCAATCCTTGACAAGAGAGGTAATCTTGTGAGTGGGAAGACGGAAATCCAGTCAAGGTGGACAGAGCACTTTAAGGAAGTACTTAACAGGGAAGAGCCAACAGATCCAATAACAACAGAGGATGAATGCGAGTTTGAACCCGGCAAAATAATTGAAGAAATTGCAGTCACCGAACCAACCCGGGGAGAAGTTAAAGCAGCAATTGAACGATTGAGGAACGGGAAGTCTCCAGGAATCGACTCTATCACAGCTGAATTGTTGAAAGCAAACAAAGAGTTCTCAGTGCAGAAAGTGCATCAATTACTGGAGAAAGTACTGGAGAAACACGAAAAGATCCCGGACAAATGGAAGAAGGGGTTGATTATTAGGTTGCCAAAGAAAGGAAACCTCAAAGAATGTAAGAACTGGACGGGAATAACCCTGCTCTCAGTGGTGTGTAAGATACTTGGAAGGATCGTTATAGACCGCATCCGGAATGGAGTGGATAACAGGCTGAGAAATGAGCAAGCAGGATATAGGAAGGGAAGGGGAACAACAGACCAGATTTTCATATTGAGAAACATCGTCGAGCAAGCCAATGAGTGGCAAGCTAGCTTGTATGTAAACTTCATAGACTCTGAAAAGGCATTCGATTCCATCCAACGTGAAAGCCTATGGTTAATCATGCGAAAATATTGGATCCCAGACAAGATCACAAGGATGGTAAGAGTATTCTATGACGATTTCGAGTGTGCTGTAGAAGATCAGGCAGAAGCATGTGAGTGGTTCAACATCAAAACAGGCGTCAAACAAGGGTGCAACATGTCGGGATTCTTGTTCTTGATAGTAATGGACTGGGTAATGAGAAGGACTGTGGGGAATGGAGAGAACGGAATCAGGTGGAGGTTTACATCTAAACTCGATGATTTGGATTTTGCAGACAATGTGGCGCTGCTCTCTTCTGCTAAACAACATATCCAAACCAAAACAACTAGAATGAACGAGGAGGCGAGACTGGTCAGGCAGAAAATCAATAAAGACAAGACAAAGATGATGAGGATTAATGCGAAGAGTCAGGAAAGGGTTACAGTCGATGGGCAAGATATTGGTGAAGTTGAGACTTTCAACTATCTGGGAGCTACCATCTGTAAAGAGGGAGGAGGAACGAAAGATCTGAAGAATAGGCCCTCCAAGGCGAGAGGTACATTTGTCAAACTGAAAAGAATATGGAGCTCCAGGAGCATCACAAAGAGAACCAAGCTTAAATTGTTCAAGACTCTAGTGGTACCTGTGCTACTCTACGGGTGTGAAACATGGAAAATGAATAAGGTAGACGACAAGTGGATTGATGTGTTTCACAACAAGTGTCTAAGGAGAATCCAAAAAATAGAGTGGAAGGATCACATCACTACTCAAGAACTGCTTGAGAACGCAGGCATAAAGCCTTTGAGCAAGGAGGTAAAGCGGCGCAGATGGAAGATGATCGGCCATATTCTACGGCAGGACAGAAGGAACGATTGCAACACTGCATTGACATGGACACCCGAAGGAAAAAGGAGGAGAGGAAGACCAAAAACGACCTGGCGAAGGACAGTAGAAAAGGAGAGGAGAGACGCAGGTTGGCGGTCATGGGAAGAGGCAAGGGCTACTGCAGCCAACAGAGAGAAGTGGAAATATTCTGTGGAGGCCTTATGTGCCACGATGGGCGTGTAGAAGATAGGTGAAGGTGAAGGTGAATACCATGTCAGGTATAGGTCAACATATCTTTAGATAAGCGGAAGGGGTATGGCAGTTGGTTCTCATGGAAACTGTCTAGCTGGAAAAGATTGATGCATAGAATATGAGTGACGTGAAAGCACCTCAGGGAAAACAAGAAGGAGGAGAGCTATAAAGATGGGGACTTGGAAAATCTCGGGGCACTCAACCTTTGATTGCCCTCTGATCCTGCACGACCAGAGACCCTTCACCCGAAGATGCTTCGCACCCCTGCTTGCTCTACTTCAACTCTTTGCTGAAGATCATCTGACTTTGTATCATCTGTTCGTTTGATGCCTTTTTACCTTTGTCTAATTACTTGCATATGAATTTATCTGATTGTATACTGATTTGCTTCCTGATTAAACACTAGAACCATTATGCAGCTAAAAACTGTGTTTGGATCCTTCATTTAAAAGGTCAACGCTAACCAGTACGAATTCCTCAACAACCGATGTGCCCGTCTAAGCGGGGTTTAAGTCAGTTTTAGTATCTGAAGGTGAGGGGTAGTTTAGTTAAACCACGGCCTGAGTGTAATCTAAGCATGGTTTAACTTTAAACCTAGTGTCAAAATTTAAACCGGAGTCTTACTGCCCTGGAAACGTGGTCTGCTTGTGCACCCAAGTAAAAAATTAGCATGTGTGAAAGTTTTGGGCTGTCACAAAAAACAGCAACCACACTGGCTCTTTATGGATAAGATTGAACATCTCTGCCATAAGGCTAATTGGGAAGCAAGGGGAAACGCTTACTTGTAGAATTACTCAAGGGAAGTGTTAAGATCTTAGAGAACAAAAAGAGTGACAAAAAGAATGAATTTGACCAAGGCGAGGGAGGTGGCCACCAAAACATGAAGGAACTGAAATAGCCGTGGAAGCGACAAAAGATATGAAGGTTTTAAAGGGGTTTTTTCTTGTCAGCCAATAGTGCCTCTGGCACAGCAGCTGCCAATTGCCTTAGAGCATCCTAAAGATGAGCCACGACAGTCATGTAAGAGAGTTAAACCAAACTTAAACCATCCCTACACCTGTAACGTGTAGAAAGTTAGACCACATTTAGACCACGGTCTAAGTTAAACCGCACATCTGAAAGTGAATCTTAAAACCCAGGTTTAAGAATCGAGAGAATTGATGAATAAACTTCACTTAAACCATACTTAGACTAAGGTCTAAGTCAAACCACACTTCGACCTGACTTCAGAATATGGACCATTGTGTCCAATTGGCCCCAGACTACCTTGATTTTACATTTGTCTATACGTTAATTCAGAGGATTTAAGGGAATTAATTCTTTACAAATGTAAATTACACTCACACCTGCCAGGTAACAAAATCCAGAACAATGCACATGACTCATTTTTTAAAACGATGCAGTCCATTAATTGGATTGAAGCACTTTAGGTTCAGACCACTTTGGAATCGAAACTGCACCGCAAACAATAAACTACCTCACAGTAAAATAATATTCTTTAAAAAATTTTATTTTATTTGACAGTAATTATTGTACTCTCACCTGGTTTGAGGAGCAGTGGATTTGCTCGAGTGATGCGCTGCTCATCAGAAAATGTGTAACAACGCAGCCAGTGGAGGGCGGTGTAGTAGCAGAAGTACACTGAATTAGGCCCCGTGTTTTCAATGTAAAATGTTGCCACTTGGATCAACGTGGAGCTCAGCTCCACTTCAAATTTGATCTTGCCCTCTTGCACATTTTCCGGCCTGTCCTGATCAGATGTGATTGAGATCCCACACTTGTCCAATATGAAGGTGGACCTGGGAACGAAAGGGTACGATTGTCAGCTGTGTTGTGTTTGTGAAGACGCTGTTAGACTAACTAACTAAAGCTGCACCGATGAGTTCAGGAAACCATACTTCATTCCACGTCGAAGAATTAGCCCGTGTTTCAGCATGGATTTTTTCATCAGTCAGACCCGGGCCATATCAAATACAGCTCACTCAGTTACAACGCACTAAATAAATGAAGTAGTCTAGATGAGAATGTTGCTCACTAGACATGAAAACGGTACTGCCTACAACACATACTACGGACTGACATATCACCCACTGTATTTTTCCAACAGTGCTCAGACAATATCTGCCCTCTTAATGAAAAACCTTTCCTATTCCTCTCCGATTAATTGGTCTTCATTGGACACAAATATGGCTCTAACTGTATCTCTGTAGCATGTCTCAAAAATAAAAAGTGTGCTCCCAAATGATCTCAACCCCAAAGTTAGCAAAATCACTCAGGGATTTTATCTACTCTAAGTTGAGAGAATTGTTTTTCCATATACTTATCAGCTCTCATTCACTGTACTCCGATGCTATACAGAGGAGCACATTGTTGACTTAAGTAAGTTTACACCATGTTTGATAGTGTGAGGGCAGGGTGATGATTTTGTTAATAAAATATAAATATTACATTCATTTGAGTGATCATTATTAGAATAGCTGTTTTCTCTGATCTATTTTTAAGTAGAAAAAAAAAATAAGTATCAAGACTGTACTCAGACAATGCCTGTGTAATAAACTAAAAGCTTAACACAAAAGACAAAGTGAATGTATTATTGGAAATGTATTAGCCTACCATTTTATAAAATAATACATCACTGATCGAACTAGATGAGAAAATACAGAAACTTAAAATTTATTCAGCTTGTGGGGGTAAAACCGCCTGCATGAGAGATAGTTATGGAATGAACAACTTTCTGGGAAATAAGCAAGGAGGAGCTAGATAACAGGCCGCAGAGTCAGGAGGTAACGGACTTGCTTTACAGATTCTGTTTTTTGAGAAAAAGGGAGAGAAAATGTTTTGTGAAAACTGGAAAGTTAGAGGCAAAGTGTAGAAGGAAAATATTCTCAAAACTAAAGTATAAGTAAAATTACAGTACAACAGGGAGAACTGAGGCAGGTTCACATAGCCCATTAGAATCACTGAAAATGAGAGTAGAACTGCGAAGAAAATTAAAACTCATAAATCCGCCATAAACCACTTCCAGCTTTAAGAAATTCCAGCTGCCTGTTCGGTGAACTAATGTAAAAATTGGTAAACAGATTTTCTGGGATGACCTTATTCGAAGCAAAAGCGGTATGCTTTGAATGCATCCAGCGTGACTAAATGCAGAGTGCGAATTATACAGTGACAATCGGGGGGTCAACTTTTTCTCCAGGACATAAAGGGAACCCAGTACTGCACAGGCATGTTTTTCAGTGAATTAAAGTCTAATACAATCCTTACAGCATTTTGCTTGTTTAACGCCATGTCTGTAGATAATGATATACATAGATAACCTATTACACCAGCTCCTGAGTGAAAATAAAGGGGATGCCCATTATAAAAGCTAGAAAAAAGTCAAAAAAGTAAAAGACAAACTAAACTACCGCAGTCACACAAAAGGCTATTAAAATGAAATAAACTCTGTATTCAGTGGTGGAAAGTAACTAAGTACATTTACTCAAGAACTTTAATTAAATACAATTTTAAGGAACTGGAGACATTTCCCTTCACATGGTTTCAAATAACTGTTTCAGGCCCAAAGAGGAAATAAACCCTCCAATATAACAAAAACACACACCAAAAAAAAAAAAATCTGAAAAATTAATCCAACTTTATATAGCAGAATTTTTTTCTTCTTTTCTACCCAATCCATCATCTCACAACCCATCAGATTTATTCTGTGACCCTTTCAAAGCAGTTCAAATCAGCTCCACACTGAATGCTGCTTATGCTTCACTCATTAGTATTAACAATGTTACATTTATTTAATATCAGTCACAGTATGATTTTCTGTAAAACCATACTTTTACTGAAAAAGGATTTTAAATGCAGGACTGTCACCTGTATTAAAGTATTTTTACATGATGGTATTGATATTTTTGCTTACGTAAAGGATCTGAGTACTTCTTCCACCGCTGTTTATATCAGTGGTTCTTAAACTTGGTCCTGGCGCCCCACTGTGTATACTGATTTTTGTTCCAACCACAATTGCAATTGAAGACCTGGGTGTAAGAAATACTTTAGTCACAAAATAACACTCTTGAGATATTAAGGGTCAAAGTTTAGAAAACATGCTGCAGATAGACAGACATGTTTTTGTGGAAAAATAATGCTTTATTATGAAAAAAAACAAGAAAATCAGTTTTGGACTTTGGTACTTCTTACCATAAAATGCATGGACTTCGGTATTTTACCACACAAATGCCATTTCAATCATTTTCTGATTGCCAAACAGTCATTTTTGCTATGCTTTTCACATGACACATACTAGCAGCTGATTGGACAGTCATGGACTTAGGCACTTGTTCCTGATGAGGTCAAGGACTTGAGTACTTCTGCAAAGACTTGAGTATTTCTTGCACAAAAATTCAGTTGATTCAGGAAAGGCCATATATCAGTATTGAGGACTTGAGTACTTATATTTGGAATTTTTTGGATTTAAATGATGCACATGACACTCTACTTTATGGTAGTAGTGTCAGCTCATTTTTTGGAAAATGTGACTTAAGTACTTCTTGCACCTAGGTCTTCAATTGTAGAATTTTAAAAAGCTGTTAATTTGTCTTAAGTAGCTACATTCCATGTTTAGAGCAGTTATTTACCAACTTAAGCCTCATTTTGATGGACATATCCATTGTGCCATGAAGATTAAAAACCCTTGAACATATTGTGCTTAGTTTTCTATATTGTGAGGATTTTCAGGTAAAAAAACATTTTTAAACAGATCAAATTAGACTCAGTAAGAAAAAATCAGTAAGATCCTAATTAGGATGCTGATCACAGGTGTTTTGAGTTCTTTCAAAATAATTAGCCTGAACAACGAACATGACACCAAACAGGTGTGACTATTGTTTGACGAATAAATCATTAGTTTTTGCAACGTGTCAACAGTCTCACCAATAAGAAACTTAATGATTGCTTACATAGATTAAATATTTGGTTAAATTGCTTCACTCTGCAGTTATTCATATTAGTTTCTAACATATCTCAATGTGGATATGAAATTTTTATTCTCAATGGCATGTATAGATTTGTCAAATGTGGCTTAAGAGGATAAATAACTGCTCTCAACGTAAATACACCTAATCAAGACAAATCAACAGCTTGTTAAAAACCTAAGAAAAAAGTTTCAAAGAGATGCCATGGATTACGAGAAGAACCAGGTTTACCGCTGGATGAACAGACCAAAGAGGGAACCCCAGAATGACATCAGAAGGAGACGTGCATCTGAAGGGGATTCCACAGACTTCGACACGGCCTCGGACACCGGCAGCTCCACCTCCAACTACAGGTCCGATCGGTCTTTTTTATCCAAAAATCCCAGCCGCCGACGAATGGGAAATGTAAATCATACAAGACCAGGAGGGGGAAGAAGAGGAAGAAATGCCCAGAGGACCTACTACAACACACGGAGCAGACAGACTCCCTTATGATCGTAAACCTGACGGACAAGGTCCTGGACCCTGTATGTGAGTCAGCCCTGAAAAAGGGCTTATCTTTTGCCCCGACCACCTCTTGCAACCCCTTTGAGACATATATTGACATATATTGGGACAGTGACTCTTCAGGCGTGGTAACGAACCATGACTCAATTAATACAAATAGTTTCAAACCTAGATCTAACTTTATTCCTCCCAAAAATAGAAATGACTTTTTAGAAACATTTATTGGTTTAGTAGAAAAAGACGTCCAGGAGGTAATAGACAACAAGGATACAATGAGGAAAAGTAAAACGTACAACAACCTATCGAAAGGGGAGAGGGAAGCCTTGACAGCTCTTGTAAAATATGAGTCTATTGTGGTAAAAAGTGCAGACAAGGGGGGCGCGATTGTACTACAAACTACCACTAATTATGAAAAAGAGGTGTATCGTCAACTCAATGACACCACTTTTTGTAAAAAACTACAAAGTGACCCCACCTTATCATTTAAAAAACATATTCATGAATACTTGGATGTATTGGAAGAGAAAAAATTAATTACCATGAGAGAAAAAGAATTTATGAAAATTGAACATCCTGTAATACCAGTTTTTTATACTCTTCCAAAAATTCATAAAGACCCTATTAATCCAAAAGGCAGACCTATTGTGTCAGCTATAGGTTCAGTCACAGAAAATATTTCGAGATACATAAACTCATCTTTGCAGCCCTACGTCCAGGGTTTACCCTCCTTTATTCTTGACACAACAGATATGATAAAAACGCTCAAATATAGTGAGAGAGAAGTTAGTTTTGACATTATGGCTACTTTGGACTTTGAAAGCTTATACAGCAACGTCCCCCATGAAGGTGCTTTGGAAGCCATTAAATGGTATCTGGACAAGACAGAGCCCAATGCTACACCTTCTACTGCTTGTATTATGGGTTTAGAGGAACTAGTTTTGAAAAACAACTATATGATGTTTAAGACAGATTTTTTCCCACAAGTAAAAGGTTGCAGTATGGGCTCCAAGGCTTCACCATCTATTGCCAACCTTTATGTGGGGCTATTTGAACATGATTTTGTCCTAAATTCAGACGATAACCCTTTCTTCTCATGTATTAAACTATGGCGGAGATATATTGATGATGTGATATGCCTCTGGTCAGGAGATGAACAGTCCCTCCTTGATTTCTATCAACTTTTGAACACACAAAATCAACATCTAAAGTTTACTTTGGATTATGACAAAAACAGTATTAATTTTCTTGATATAAATATTTCAAAGGATGACAGAGGCATACACACAGACATCTTCAAAAAACCCACTGCTAAAAACTCCTTATTGAGAGCGGATAGCTGTCACCCATCTTCACTCAAAAATAGTCTCCCCATAAGCCAGTTCCACAGGATAAGACGCATTTGTAGTTCAGATGAGGCATATGAGAAACAGAGTACATACTTAAAACAAAAACTGAAGAATCGGGGCTATAAAGACACTGTCATTAAAAAGGCAGAGGACATATATTCCAAAAAAAACACAGGAAGCTTGTCTCGAACCATCTGCCAAAAAAACTAATAAGAATCGTATACATTGTATTTTACGCTATTCGACACAAGTAAAAGAATTTGAAAATATCATTAAAAAACACTGGCATGTCCTAAGCGCCGATCCATCTCTGGCTAAAGTATTTACATCTCCACCACAGATGATATACAGGCGAGCGCCGAACATAGGTGATAGGGTGATTAACTCAGACCATAAACCTAAAAAATCAGTTACATTCCTGGACAGTTTCCAGGGTAACTTTAGATGCAATTCTTGCACACAATGCAATTTCACTACGAAAATGACTCACTTTAACCACCCTACCAGTAGAAAACCCATTAAAATTAAAGGAAAAATAACATGTTCCACAACTAATATTATCTATTTGTTAAGGTGCCCCTGTGGACTTGCTTATGTAGGGAAGACCAATAGAGCCTTAAGAACTCGTATCGCAGAACACCGTAGTGCCATACATACTGGAGATGAAAAGAGTTCAGTCGCCAGACATTTCAATAAATGTAATCATTCTGTTGCTTCTCTCCGCTATGTGGGTGTCGAACAGGTTCTTCCAAGAAGAAGGAAAGGAGTTATTGAGAAACTTCTTCTCCAACGAGAACTTTACTGGACATATCACCTTAATACCGGAGCTCCCCGTGGTCTAAATGAGGGTTTTTCTATTAAACCTTTCCTTTTGTAAAGTATTAACTAGATAATCTTCACGGGTCTTTTTACTCATCTGTATATCTTTCCTTAAGGATTATCTTTCTATGTTGCAAAATTTTTTCTATTAATACATTATGTGTTATTCCCTCTTTATTTACTTCTCTATATTGATATTATTCTTGCCCTCACTTGAGATAAATTTAAGTTTTGTTAATAAATGCAGTTTTAGCATTTTTCTTAACACTCTCTGCACACATGTGACGTGAGGCTTTGAAATCAATTATCCGCCTTTTTTGTGTTTTTTTGTGGTTTCTTCTCAAGGAATTATTTCAGTTATTATTTGCTGTTTTCACGACTTCGTAGGCTGTTTTAAATTGCTTCTATGTGGGTTTTTTCCCTTATTTTGCAAAATGCCTGTGAAACATTTATTGTTAGATGGATTAATTGATTGATTGATGTGCTAACTACACCCATGGGTGCTCCCGGCGCTAATTTCATAAGTGTGACCAGCCGTGATGCTTCAACATGAGTGACCTGACGAAGAGCCTGTCGGCTCGAAACGTTGTCTTTTTAACGTCTTTTTAGAATGTTAGAATAAAGTACATATTTTTATTTTGGGAGCTATAACAGTGTCGCGAGTCTTTTCTCTTCTCTTGTCAAAAACCTAAGATTGCCATTGACAACAATGGCACAACAATGGAACAAAAACTAGCATGCACAGCGGGGCGCCAGGACCGAGTTTGAGAATGTTGCTTACATATTGTAACCCCAGATACTATGAGTATGAGCGTAGCCCTTTAAGGCTGTCACTATTGGGTTTATCCCTCTGCGCATGCGCAGCTCTGAAGATTTTCTTTCCTGCCGTTGTCCTGCACGATGGCCCCAATCAGGTCCACATCCACCCTATATTACACTCGCGTGACCTGAGTTCAGCTCCCAATTAAAGACAGCTTTTTTTTTTTTTCTATCCCGCCACCACCTTCCCCTCTGGAGGACCACTTTGTTAATTCAGTCAGTTATATAATTGTGTAGGAGTCCACCTACCATCACCTGACAAAACAAAACAAACAACACAAAAAAAAAGAATAGAAATACAATACAACACAATAACGATTACATTCACAATGCTTTTCTACCTTTTGCATTAGCTCATCTATTCCATCTCTCATTATTCCCAACCTTCAGCTTCCCTAACTATATCCCATCTTTTGGCATAATTTACAAGTCCTGTCTCATGGGCCGTCACACACTCAATTCTACTGTAACACTTGACAAAATTTTTGAATCTCTCAATTCTTAATGCCTCAACAGATGCCAATCTGAAAATAAATATTTTTGCCTAATATATAATTATATTACAGATTAGGTGTGTTCCTTTTGTTACATCACCCAATAATACTTTAAATAAATCTAATTGTATTCTATTATACTGAGATATCCAGTCTTGCACCTTTATCCAAAATAAGGCTATTATAGGACAGTACCAAAATAAATGGTCTACTGACTCCACTTCTTCCTGGCAGAATCAACAAAGGAGTGATGACTCTATTCCCCATATATTTAGCATCTTTTTAGTTGCTTAAACTTATGTATTAACTTATATTGAAAATATCTTATCTTTGGATCAAGTGATGCATTGTAAAGGATTTTAAAAACTTCGTTCCAAGGGACTGGTGTATCTAACATATTTTCCCAGCTATCTAGAATCCTATATGGTATAGCGACTAAATTCTTTATTCTTAAATAAAGTGTATATATATATATATATGTTTGTTGATCTTTATTCTCTTTAACCAATTTACCATTTTCATATGAGGCCTACAGACTAAATTTTCGCCTGTTCCTTTTATAATTTTTGATTTCCAAGCACTTGGTAAAGCTCCAATAAGTTGATTATATTGTTGCAGTGTACAGACTGTTCCATAAAAACCAGTTAATTGTTTGTGAGACATGAGTTTATTATCCTCATTCACAACATCCCTTATAAAAATAATATCTTTATCAAACATACGTTTCCAAAAAAATCATAACCCAGATAGCAAGCACCTCCGCTCCGGATGTGCCCCGGCTCTCTGCCGACTCCAGCTGATCCGGCTCAGAGCCGGGCACATCGAGCGGAGGTGCTTACTATCTGGGAAGTATATTAGAATTTAACCATATTCTTTGTTGTAGAACTTGTTCTGCATTTTCTGGTGGGTGAAATTGAAATTGTAACCAACTTTGTAGAGCTTCCTCCAGAAAAGTGGAGACACCAGAAAACATGTCATCAATTAATGCGAAATGCATAGGTTTAATCTGTAGAAATGGACAGAAGCCTTTATCAAATATAGGATGGACACTTTTAAGTAATTTGCTAGAAAACCAATTTGGATTGAAGTAGAATTTGGGAATAAGGGAAGCCTTCAGTGAAGGATTTAAAGCTTTTAAGTTTAAAAGTTTTAGCTCACCAGATAAATAATCATTGTAGAGTACACTTAATTTTATCAGGTTTATCATTCCATATAAATTTGAATATCTTCTGTTCATATATTTTGAAGAATGATTCTTTAGGGGTTGGTAATGCCATAAATAAGTATGTAAACTGGGATACAATTAATGAGTTAATTTAAGTTATTTTGCCATAAATGGTCAGATGTTTCCCTTTCCAGGGCAGCAGAATTTTTTCGATTTTACTTAATTTGTTATGAAAATTAATAGTTGAAATTTCACTCATATTTTCTGGGGTGTGTATACCAAGTACACTGACCAATCCATCTGTCCAATGAATTGGTAAATTGCATGGATGAGTGAAATTTCTATTTTTCAGGGAACTAATCCTCAATATTTGGTATTTCTCATAATTTGACTTCAGCCAAGATAGGTTTGAAAAATCATCCAGGTCTTTTGTTAGGCTCTGTAGCGATGTATAATGAGGGCTCAGTAGAAAAATTGTATCATCAGCATTGAAATTTTTGTATTTGGACCTTGCATTTCCAAGCCTTTGATATTATTTTATATATATATATATATATATATATATATGTGATATTATTTATTTGTATTTTTATAGCGAGCATTTCTATTGCCATAGTAAATAAATACGGTGATAACGGGCAACCCTGTTTTACCCCCCGTGAAAGTGCAATAGGTTTTGAAATATAACCATTATTTATAATTTTGGAGACTGAGGTATTGTACATAACTTTAACCCATTGTATTAGAGACTCACCAAAATTAAAAAATTCTAAACATTGATAAATAAAATCCCATCTTATTTTATCAAAGGCTTTCTCAAAGTCTGCTATAAAAACCGAACCAGGTTTCTTTATTTTGTCATAACGTTCTATAATTTCAAGTAATTGTCTTATATTATTTGCAATATTTCATCCTTGTATAAAGCCAGACTGGTCATGGTGTATAATATCAGGCAGGACATTTTTTATATGCAATGCTATGCTGTAAGGGTTTCCTTGCAGTCCCTCCCCCTCCGGCTGTCTTCGCCTCCACTTCAACGAGTCACACCTGTTGCTCATTGAAGTGGAGGTGAAGTTAGAGTATTTAAGAGCTGCAATTGCCAGTTGGCAATTGCAGCTGCATTCTGGGTTTTAGCCTTGCACTGTGGTGCTGCTGCTCCCCTGTCATGTTTGTTGTGAGCATTATTATTAAATGTTTTCTATTTTTATATCAGCCTGTGCATTTGGGTCCTGCTTTTTGTTTTAGGCCCATGGTCCTAGCGCCCACCGGATTGCTATATTCATCCGGCGGGAGCAAATCCATGACATATGCATTTAGCTAATATTTTAGCATCATAACACTGAAGGGTAAGTGGTCTCCAGTTTAAGTGAACCGGATCTTTATAGTGGCCACTAGCTTCTTGTTTTAAGAGCAGAGAGATTACACTTTCCTGCTGAGTCCCTGTGAGAATACCTTTGTCATATGAAAAATTAAAACTTGTAAGTAGGGGGTTTTTAATCTGTTCGTAGAAAGTTTGGTACACTTCTATTGGAATACCATCCAATCCTGCCACTTTTCCCCCGTTGAAAGTACATAATTGAATTATAGAGTTCAGTTTCCGTAATTAGACCCTCGCAAGTTTCTTTCTGTTCATCTGATAATTTAACTTGATTACTAGGGAAAAATGGATTACAATCAATGTTATTTAGTGGGACAGGTGGTGACTGGAAAGAGAAGATCTCTGTAAAATATCCCTCTTCTTCAGTCAGAATATCTATAGGTGAAGTAAGAATTGCCCCATCATTCCTTTTTAATCTCTGTATATTTTTCTATGCTATATTTCTATGTTGGAGACTTAAAAATAATTTATTGCATCTTTCACCCTTCTCCCCATTTTGCTTTAATCCTATAATGCATTATTGTTGACCTGTCATAAATTAGTAGTTCAGATTCTTTTTGTTTTTGGTCCAGTTTGTCAGCCACATCCAGAGTTGCTTCTGAGCTGCCAAGTAGTGATGTAAGCATCTCAATGTCTTTTTTGATTTTTTGTTCATTTAATCTTAATTGTTTTTTCTTTGTGAGGCAAATTGAATCAAGTGGCCTCTAAAGACACATTTAAAAGTATCCCATACAATAAGAGGGTCTGCTGATCCTACATTATGTGCAAAAAAATCAATTCTTTTGTACTTACTACAAATGTCTGATCCTCTAGTAAGTTTTGATTAAATTTCAAGTATCCCTGTCCTCGTGGATATTCAGTTAGTTCTAAATGAAGTGAAATAAGTTGGTGATCAGATTTTAGTTTGTCTTCAATTACTGCCTTTTTTGTTTTGGATAACAAAGAAAAGGAAATAAGGAAATAATCTATACGGCTTGCCTGATTCTGTCTTCTCCACGTATATTCATATAATTCTGGATTTCTTAATCCCCAGAAGTCCAGCCCAGAAGTCTTCGCAATCTTCTCCCTGCTGTGCCACGGCAAAAGCGTCAGCCCATCTCTGCAGCTCCTGCATTTGCAGGAGGGCACAGTACGGGCAAGCAGCTTGAGGAGTCAAGGCGAGGCCGGCGTGGGTTGCTCCAAGGCACGCCTCGCAGCGGGGATGCAGATCACTCAGCAGCATGTAGCCGGTGCGGCACGCGGGACAGAGGCAAACAGCTCCCGCAGACTTCATTGTCTTCATCTTAAGAACTATGCAGATTATTCTTCGCACTGAAGAAAAAGTGGGAGCTGAACTCAGGTCACGCGAATGTAATATACGGTGGATGCGGACCTGATTGGGGCCATCGTGCAGGACAATGGCGGGAGAGAAAATCTTCAGAGCTGCGCATGCGCAGAGGGATAAACCCAATAGCGACAGCCTTAAAGGGTGAAGCTCATACAAAATAGAACCACTGGTTTATACTCAGGTCAAAACGCAACGTTATCTGTGCAACTCATCGTGACTGCGCACCAGTGTTGGCTAGCATTAGATATGACCAGTGGCTTGCCGTCAGATGTTATGAATGCCTTCAGTAACACCACCCTTTGCTGCATGAAGTTTGCCTGATTAACAATCAAACAATTTATTGACTGAACAACCAAGACCCCAATGCATGACCAGTAATATTTAAGAAATGCAAATGACAAAGCGATTGCCTATTGGCTATAGTGATAAAATTTATGTGACCCTGCTAGGATGGCAAAAACTGCAAAAAATCCCAAACATTCAATTCTGGGATTTTTTCAATTATTCGGATTACATAGTCATTCCTCTGTGCATCGTGCCTCTAAGTGCCCTTCAGTCGTGACTATATTGAGAATATTGAACAGATTCTGCCACCTCAGGGGTTTTCAACCTTTTCTACTCCAAGGCCCACCTATTCATATGTGTAACGGGGTGGGGCCCATTAAAAAAAATCCTGTTTATTTTAGCTAATATATAGTCCATTCTAATTAATAAGCAATTGTTAAGTGTAACAAAAAGCAACATCATCCCCTGCTACAGGTGGGAGTCTATAATTAATACAAGAAAATCTAACTATTGCACCAAAATTGTATGGCGCACCAGAAAACAACACAAAACCACACACCGAGAATTTTCAGTCAAAAGGAATCTATTATCCAAAAGAGTTTTGAAACTAAAGCCCCCGTCACACTTATTCAAAATCAGCAAGAATCAAGCAGAACCAGCCGGAATGAAGAATACGCGCAACATTCCAGCAGGAATTTCAAATTGACCAAAATTCTTACAGCTTTGAAAGGATGCCGTTCGAATACTTAGAATGCATTTTGAACACGCCTCAAATGATTCTTGCACATTCTCGGTGTATTAGCTCTCAAATGCAGCTTGAATGTACTTGTAACACAGTAGGAATATTTAGAATGCAGTCAGAATGCAGTCAGAATATTTAGAATACACTTCGAATGCCGTACGAGCGCGGTTCAATTGCTGCCTGAACTTCACCCGAAGTCTGGTTGGAAGGTGCCTCGAATGCTGTAAGAATTCACCGCGAAAGCAGTCAGAACGCCCCCGGAATGGCCGCCAAATATGGTTGGAACGTCCAAGAATTCAAACAGAATGCAGCTCGAATACTCAGAATGAACTTAGAATGTAACACAAGTGTCCCATATGCGTTGATTGAGTAATTGCTGACTACAGCAGGGGAACGTAAATACGCCACTAAAACTGACGCCGAATGCTTGAGAGTTAACAGGTATGAGTTATTAATGAAAACTGGCCACACCTGATAATGTTGAGAGTTTTCGGAGTTTCTGTAATGGTAATTTAAATGAATGATTGAAAACAGGTCATAGCCAATCATTATTTTTTAAGCCAGTTCACCAGCCGCCACTGATTCCAGCGGCAATCGAAAAGATTCAACGGCATTGAAGCACATTCCAGCTGAATTGTTTTAATATCGAAATAGATTCCTGCAGCAATCGAAATGCATTCGAGGTGCATTCTGGCTCATTAGAGGCGCATTCTGGCAGGATTAAACGTGGCTTGCCGTTTCGATTCTCCCTCGAATGCAATCAGAATGTTTTGAATGCCGTAAGAATATTTATAATGCAGTCAGAACGCAGTTAGAATACACTTCGAATGCCGTTCGATATTTCTCCATTTCGAATGCACCTGGAAAGTTTTGAGCTTGAGCAAAACATTCGGGCTGGCCACAAGAACGAGCCCGAATATTTGGAATGCACTCAAAATGCAGTCAGAATTTTTAGAACGCATTTCGAATATCCAGGAATATAAGAATTTTCATTCCGATGTCATTCCAGCTCATTCCACCCCTAGTATGACTAGGGTTTTAGGAATTTAGGCTACATTTGCAGAGGGCCTCTTTGTGCACAGAAAACAAGCAAATTTGTGAAACTAGAATAGACCCAAAAGATAGCCTGCACTCAAAACAAGTGATGAAACATGCAAACAAGACCACTCAGTTAGGCTAGGGTGATATCAGGTAAATTGGGCCATCAGGTAAAATGGGCCATTTAAGGTTTGGGGATCCCAGCCCCTCTGGAATTTAGAGCCAATGACTGCAAATGATTTCAAACTGTTGTCACAACTGTACTTGACAACTAGCAACTGATTTGATTGGTCTATGGTTGCTATGGTGGGTGGAGCAATGCCTCAGATCAACACTGCACCAGAAAACTGCATGGTGAGTAGCATGGCATACCAAATCTTACTAAACAATGATAAGGATGATAAATCAATAAAAACAAGTGTACATAAAAAAATAATGATGCATAATATCTGTCTTGATGACATCCATCAGAAATAATGCTGTTAGTTTGCCATATGATCATATTTTTTGGAAAATTGAGGTTTTTGTTAGTGGCCCAATTTACCTTAACCTACTGAGGTAAGTTGGGCCACATGGTTTCAGCTAAATTGGGCCATCCTCTGTCACTCACTAACACACACACACATACCCATGTGTGTGTGTGTGTGTGTGTGTGTGTGTGTGCACGCGTGTGTACACACACACACCCATGCACACGCACACACACACACACACACACACACACACACCTGTATTATCAGTTGATCAATGATCTATGCTTTTCCAAAATGAGTTTTAGTATTTTGTGGGTAATTTGTGGGTTTAATGCAATTTACAACCCCAATTCTGAAATAGTTGGGACAAAGTGTAAGTTGTGAATAAAATCAAAACGCAATGACTTTCAAATCACACCAGGCAGTATTTTATTCACAATACAACAGAAATAATGTAGCAAATGTTTATACTCAGAAATTTTACAATTCATCCACAAAATGAGCTCATTTCAAATTTGATGGCTGCTACAGGTCTCAAAAAGTTGGGACAGGGGCCTGTTTACCATGGTGTAGCATCCCCTCTTCTTTTTAACAAAGAGTAGAGGCGTCTGGGCATTGAGGAGACAAGTTTCTTGAGTTTAGCAATTGGAATTTGATCCCACTCTTGATTAATACAGGCTTCCAGCTGCTGGAGAGTTTTGGGTCTCCTTTGACGGACTTTTCGTTTAACTATGCGCCAAATGTTCTCAATCGGTGAAAGATCAGGACTGCAGGCAGGCCAGTTCAGCACACGGACTCTTCTACTACAAAGCCATGCTGTTGTAATAGCTGCAGTATGTGGTTTTGCATTGTCCTGCTGAAATACACAAGGCCTTCCCTGGAATAGATGTCGTCTGGAGGGGAGCATATGTTGCTCTAAAAACCTTTATATACCTTTCAGCATTCATGGTGCTTTTTAAAACATGCAAGTGTCCCACACCATATGCACTAATGCATCCCCATACCATCAGAGATGCTGGCTTTTGAACTGAACGCTGATAACAGGAGGGGTGGTCTTTCTCCTCTTTAGCCCAGAGGACACAATGCCCATGATTTCCAACAAGAATGTCAAATTTGGACTCGTCTGACCACAAGACACTTTGCCACTTTGCTACAGTCCATTTTAAATGAGCCTTGGCCCACAGCACACAACTGTGCTTCTGGATCATGCGCAACAATGGCTTCCTTTTTGCATGATAGAGTTTTAGGTGGCATCTGTGGATGGCACGGCGGACTGTGTTTACAGACAGTGGTTTCTGAAAGTATTCCTGGGCCCATTTAGTAATGTCAATGACAGAATCATGCCGGTGAGTGATGCAATGGCGTCTGAGGGCCCGAAGATCACGGGCATCCAGTAAAGGTCTTCGGCATTGTCCCTAATGCACAGAGATTTTTCCAGTTTCTCTGAATCTTTTGATGATGTTATGCATCGTCGATGATGAGACCTTCAAGGCCTTTGCAATTCAATGCTGAGGAGCATTGTTTTTAAAGTATTCCACAATTTTTTCACGTAAGCCTTCACAGGTTGGAGAGCCTCTGGCCATATTTACTTCTGAGAGACTCAGCCTCTCTAAGACATCCCTTTTATAGCCTATCATGTTACACACCTGATGCCAGTGAACTTAATTACTTGCTAAATGTTCTTTCAGCTGATTCTCTTATATATTAATTGCTTTTTCAGCCCTTTTTTGCCTGTGTACCGACTTTTTCGGGACCTGTTGCAGCCAGAAAATTTGATATAAGCTCATTTTGTGGATAAAAATGTAAAATGTCTCAGTTTCAACATTTGAAATGTTATCTATGTTCTATTGTAAATAACATATTGGCTCATGGGATCTGAAAGTCATTGCATTTTGATTTTATTCACAATTTATACTTCATCCCAACTATTTCGAATTGGGGTTGTAAATGTTAAGTTGCTGAATTAGCAGTTGTGTTTTAAAATTAAAGTTGATGATAAATGACTCTTCCCCTGTGCAGTTTGACTGGCCCATCTTACCCAATCAGCTGCCCATTTTACCTGAGCACCGCTCATGAAAAAAAGTTGGCATGGCTGATGTATCAAGACCTGTAGGGCCTAAACAATTATATTTTATTACATCATTTCAGCACAAAATTATCAAAAACAATCATTATTAATCGTAAAAGCACATGTAAACGGCATATATGTTTTTTTTTGTTAGTGTCCCAAGCGATTTACCAAAAAGTGGCCCAATTTACCTGATATCACCCTACTTAAAACAGGTGTTTCTTCAGACATGCAAACAAATAATGATTCAAATGTGTTGCTGCAATCTGATCAACATAAATAGCACCAAGACCTTAATATTCTCATGGATTAGCACACCCGCCACATAAATTGAGACACAGAGTAAGACCTCGAAATGGGGGCATTTATTACCACAACAGTTTCATTTCTTTCCTCAAAATAAAGTTTTCGAAAATGGTTAAAAATAGCAGAAACCCACAAAAAGTCAAAAGATTAAAAAAAATACAAAAAAAAGGTGGACGAAGCTGGGGCAGGCAGAGCGATCAGCAAACAAGGAATTCCAGTGTGCTCTCTCCAGAGCAGGTTAGGGGATGAGCCGCCAACGGCCCAGGTGCACCAGGTTTCAGGCTTAGTGGCAAGCACCTAGTTTAACAGACACGGAAAAATAACAGAAAAAAAAAAACCGCTTTAAAGATAATTGCAATAAACCAGACAAGAAATGAACTTAAGAATTTTCAGGATTCGTATCTCATTACAGGCTAACCAAGTTTTGGCAGGGTTTCCGTCAGCTATCATAATCAGTGCTCAGCACAGCTTTGGGAAATCTCCTTTGTAAACACCGTGCAACTAGGGTCCTAGATAAGGCGGAAGGTCTCAGCGTGTTTGCCTAAACTGCAAGGGAAGATAGAGGCTTACCGGTCTCCATTATAAAATGGGGTCTGACTACAGCATCAGCGCTAGGCTACTGCCTCAGGTCAAACGTGATGACGTCAATTCACGTTCCGCTTTTAAGCGAGCCCAAAGCGTGTCTTCAGCTATCCAATTTTCACAAACAAATGCAGCTTGCCTGGTCTATGATATACAAACACAATTTTTCACCACACCGATGTTCGATATGGAATAATGGAAATATTATTTACAAAAACAAAACTTTATTTTTTAAGGAATGGTTTAATAACAACATTATCTGGGTGAGTCAACTGTTTAATAGGAATGGAATTTTATTTAATTACCAGGAATTTCTCCAGCATTACCAGATTCCCATAACTCCAAAACAGTTTTCCATTGTATTAGATGCTATTCCATCCGGTGTATTAATGTTGTTTAGGGGCTTCATATCGACTTTTGTTCCTGATGGTCCTTCTGTTGATGTAACTGAGTCCACCGTTGGTAAAGTATGTTTTGACCCATCTGGACGCAAGAATAACCGTGGAGTCCGTGCTCTTTTTCAGTATGACATTGTTTCTTCCTCACCTGCGATATCGTTTTGGAACAATCGAATAAGGGATGTGTGCTGCAAAAGAGTTTGGACACTCCCACAAAATTTTTTAATGCAATAAAATTAAAGAAGTGTCCTTTAAAATCATTCATTGTTGTTACCCAGTTAGATCTTTCTTCTTGAAATTCCAAAAAGATATTGATTTAAACTGTGCCTTCTGTGACTCCCAAACTGAAACTGTTGTCCATATTTTTTTGGAACTGTGCATACACCCATAAATTGTGGCAAGATATCTGTAGATTTATTTTAGATAATATTATTTGTGACTTTCAACTTCGTGTTGAGAATGTTATTTTTGGTTTTTTACGATTCAACATTATACATGAAAAGGAGCATTATTTAATTGATCTTATCATATTTCTTGCAAAGTATTACATCCATAAATGTTCTTCATTCTTAGAATAAGTACCTACAATGCCTCTAAAAGCATGACCAGTCTGGGGTATGTAGCTGGAAGTATTACGAGGATATGCCCTAATATCAGAAAAGTGGCTCATCGGTCCCCAGTCTCCCCTATTCGCAATGTTAATTATTTATCCTATTCGTAATTCGTAGCGACACAAAGACTAGACATAATCGATGAATGCTAGCTAGTATTATTACGAGACATTACAAACGGGAATGCCAATATTGAGGCACTGAGCGCCTCAAATTGATGACGTTGAAAAGTTCAAACAAACTATGTAGATAGGATATGATTTTCATGATCTGTCTCATGCCTATTTATACATTTTATTTTGTGTTTAAAACATGGAATTTCAATCATGAATTTTATTAATATTGTTCGCTACTACAAATCAGTTCTTCGTGGAAAAATTAGTTTCAACTTTAAATAATTTCGTGGCCTACCAATGGGCTGCGGGCCAGTGGTTGAGATACACCGTTCTACCTTATTGCTTAATGAGCCTCGCAAACTAATTTACGCAAATCTGAGCCATTTCATGAGCTAGCGTTACATAACCTCAGAATTTATTAAGGCATAATGACATTTCACAACATATTTTATGCGCAGAAGAAAACTTTGTGATGGAATATGAAACAATCAACCGATTCGTCCAAGCAACAGTTGCTAATCAGACAAAGTAAACTGCGTGAGGATTAGGCAATTAAACACTGAAAGGTGAGGTTACCACCGACGGAGCGCTATTTGACAGCACATTTTATATTGAAATGCCAATCCATAGATACACATAAGCGTTCATCCGTGGAGACTTGACATAATTCAATTCAGAAACTCTTGAGGGTAAGAAGGTAAAGTCCATTTGGACTTCGCTAGATAGCTACTTACATTAGCCTTTACCGTTACACGCAATATCTGCGTACATGTGACTCAGTGATGGGAGTGGGAGTGACACAGCCAGACAAGACGTTCAACAAACTTCAAGGTTAAGAAATGGTATGGCCCACTTTAGGGGTGTCTGAAATCCTGTTACAAGATTCTTCCAGGCATGAATGTAAGAAATGGATTGTAATATTTATGATGACAGGTAGAATAAGGATAAATGTTTTGAACTCCCCCAACCTGTTGTTTTTACCTCTTTTGGGGGGGTTCAAGTCTTAATTAGGGGGGTCAGACCCCCCAATCCCCCCGCAATTTGTACCATGACTAAATTAATACATCCGGCTCCAAGCCCCGCAAAACCTGGTGGCTGCCCTCGCCGTAGCCAAAAGAGTTGAGCACATGCTGCGTGGTCCCCTGTCGCAAGAGAACATTCACCGAGCCCAACGGACTGACCTTGATGACAGTGAAGAGGGAGAGGAAGAGGCCGGGAGAACTGACTTTACCCCACCAAGGTCATCGCGATGGGGGGGAGGTGTGGCACCAGGGCAGCGCTGTCACCCAAACCTGAGTCAACCTTGCAATCGTGACTCAGCTGCCTGGGCAAAGCCCATGGACTGTACATGGACTGCCGGCTAAACAGAATGCAGTGCAAAGTCCTGGTTGATACAGGGTCCACCATTTCCCTGGTTTGCCCCAGAATGATGCCTCAGTCCGATAGGCCAAAGCCCCGAGGCTGGAAACCTAACCAGGTCCACATTACCACAGTGACGGGTGGTTGAGCCAGAATGAAAGCCACCACCAGCTAGCAGCCACCAGCCAGCAATCATCGCAGCAGCTGCCGCCGCCCACCGGCAGCCACCACCAGCCAGTAGTCACCACCACAGTCAGCCATCGCCAACCAGCTGCCAGCTAGCAGCCATCGCAGCCAACCACTGCCATAAGTGACCCTGTCCCTTTACAGCCATTAGCCGAGACAGAAAAAACGATCAATGACCTGTACTAGAGGAGCAGTGAAGGTTTGGATGCTGACTAAAGACAGCACCTGAGGGAGCTGCTAGAGCGGTTTACAGACATGTTCACTGAGGAAAATTGCACCCACTGCAGCTTGTTCCAGTATGACATCGACACGGGAGGCCCCCGCCCTATCTGCCTTCACCCTCGCCGGTTGCCTTTTGCAAAGTGGGCTGCGGTGGAGCAAAAAATTAAGGAGATGGCGAAGACCAGGGCGCCGAGCCATCCAACAGCCCCTGGGCTGCTCCTACTTTGCTGGTAAAGAAAAGAGATTGGTCCTGGCAGTTCTGTGTGGACTATCGCATGCCGAACAGTGTCACGCACAAAAACTCTTACCAGCTGTACAGAATAGACTACACATTGGACCACATCACAAGTTCCTGCTGGTTCAGCTCCCTCAATCTCCATAGTGTCTACTGGAAGGTGGAGTTGGCACCCAAGGTGCAACCGAAGACTGCAATCTCCATAAGCCAGGTGTATAGCAGTTCTAGGTGGTGCCCTTCGGTCTCTGCAATGCTCCAGCCAGATTCAAGCAGTTGATGGAGAGGGTTCTGGCTGACATCCTCCATAGCCGGTGTGTAGTCTACTTGGATGACCTGCTATCCCATTCTGCGAACTTCAAGGGTGCCCTCTCTGGCCTCACCAATGTCTTCAGTGCCATTCGACGGGCTAGCCTATGGCTGCATCCAAGGAAATGCCGCCTGCTTCGGAGAGAGACCACCTTCCTGGGCCATGTTGTCGGGGCCGTGGGGGTGGCCACAGACTCTGATAAGACAGCAGCCATCGGGGACTGGCTAACGCCCCAGAACATGGCAGAGCTGTGGAGCTTCCTTGGGCTGGCATCATACTACCGCCTCTTCGTCAGAGACCTTCCACCATCACCAGTCCACTGCACCAGCTCAGACACAAGAGGCAGGTGTTCCAGTGGATGGACGAGTGGACCGCAGCCTTTGACTAGCTTTGGTCAGCCTTCATAGAAGCCCCAGTGCTGGCCCTCCTGAATCCTGACCTCCCCTTCATAGTGGACACTGATGCTAGCCATGTGGGGGGGCGGGGGGAGCGGTCCTCTCTCAGGAGGGGAGCATGGGGAGCAGGTCATCGCCTATTACAGCTGCTCCGTCAGTCGACCAGAGAGGAGCTACTGCGTGCCCAGGCATGAGCTGCTGGCTGTCATCCTGAGGCTGCTTCACTTCCGGCCTTACCTGTACAGGCAGAGGTTCCTCCTTCCCACAGATCATGCTTTACTCAACTGGCTGCTGAACTTCAAGGAGCCATAGAGGCAGCTGGCACGCTGGCTGGAGAAACTGCAGGACTATGACTTTGAGATCAAGCACCAGGCAGGCCACCTCCACGCCAATGCAGATGCCCTCTCCCAAGGACCGTGTGAGGAGGAGGGTTATCGATAATGCTAGAGGGCCCAGGACAAAGACACTGAGCACCCAGCTGCGGATGAGCAAGCTGCTCGCCTTGACAAAAGCAACAGTGGGTCCTCCACACCAACAAGGGTGGAGACGATGGACCACAGCAGCTCCTCCACGACTAAGGGTAAGACCCGATTCTCGCTACCGTCCAGACTTGGGTGGGGGCCGGGCTGCGACCATTCTGGGCAGCGGTGACAGCAGCAGACCCGAAGACCAAAGCCCTGTACTCCCTGTACACCAGCGTACCCAGCCAAGATGGCCTCCCCTATGGTTGGTGGCAGTCTCCCGCAGGGCAGCAGGAGGTGTTCCAGCTCATCGTCCCTTGGAGGCTATGGCTGCAGGTGTTCCAGCTGGTCCATGGTTCAGCCAGAGCTCATCAAAAGAGGGCCTACGATGTCCACTGCTGGGACAAGGACTTTGCACCAGGAGCCCAGGTGTGGGTGTACAGCCCAGAGAAGAATAAGGGACTGTCCTCCAAGCTGATGGCTCAGTGGGTGAGACCCTGCGCTGTGGTGGACAAATTATCAGATGTTGTCCACCAGATGAGGCTCACAAAGAGGGGCCGGCTGGTGGTCCTTCATCAAGACCAGCAGACACCTTATAGTCCTTCACTGCCCTGTGACACCAGCAGCTGTCGGAGAACCTGGACAGCCTACGCAGAAGCAGTGTCAACTCCCCCACTGCTTAAAGGACTTCGTATTGGACTGAAAGTTAATGGAGACAGCTAACCTCTAAGATGTGGGCTGTGTAGAGTGCCGGGGCTGCGCATGGCCGGGGCTTACACTCAACCCAGGAAGGGGTAAATTATTAATATTTATACATTTTATAACAGACTTTTTTGATGTTGCAGGACAGTTGGAGCTACGAAGATAATGTTGCTGTTACAGGTGGGAGAAAAATAGTGAGGCGACTCTCACTGTACTTACAAGGCCCAGGTATGGGGCCAAATTGATTTCCATGTGTTTTTTTCAGTTTCCTGCGTGCAATTTGATTGGTGGGTCAGTTTAAAACTGTGAGAATTTATATCCTGCTTCCTGCCTAATCCTTTTGTTACAGTAGCAACAAGATGATACAATATGGTAAAAGAGACCTCCCAGATGCATTCTAGAACAAGTGTTGCCACTAGACGTGGCCATGACCCCCGCCAGGTCACAGATATTGACTGGGGTCGGCGTATCACCCTAATACACATTGAAGCCAAAGATGAATGAAATCGGTCGAACCGTTCTTGAGATGTCGCGTTCACAACAAATGGGCCGTGACGGATAGACAGACGGACGGACGGAGCTGAATACTATGTCCCCCACTCTGCTCGCTACCGCGGTGGCGGGGGACAAAAATTAAATACCATTAAGGATATATTAGTCTGCCCTGTATTATTAGTCCTGAATCACTCAACATTGACCTAAGGGGAGGGAGTTTTTGTTCCTCCAAAGTAGGCTGTACATTTTGAGGAAGCAATAGAAGCAGTGGACATGGTGGATGAATGAGTGAATGTTCAAGCATTGATCTGTTTAACATTAAGACATGGGCCTAGTCTGCAGGAACGTGTGTATTTTCAAAAACAGGGTATTTCCACCTTTGTTTTCCAAAAAAACTCTCAGTCCACACAAAGACACAAAAAACTGAATTTAATCACCGTCAAGAGCATCCCAAACCAACAGGCGACAATGGTATAATTTAATGTAAGACCATGCAGGCCAATCACAAGCTATAAAAACTTGCTATAAGGTGCATAAACTCGGTTTTCCCTGTCTACACGTAAACGCTAAAAACAGTGTTTCTAGAAATCTTCCCCTTGGAAGGCATTTACCAAAAGCCCCACTTTCAAGGACTAAAAACACGTTCTGCGTCTGGTCTGGACTAAAGGTCAAAATGTGAAGAAAATGCTACATTTTCAAACATACATCGAGTATGTGTGGACAGGGCCTAAGAAGAGTCATCTGCATCCTCTGATCAGACGGCATCTTACCTGTTTTCTTTTAGGGACTGCAGGAATTGGTTAGCTAGTCGCCTCCTGGCTTGAACTCTAGTTTCGGCAGGAGGTACTGCACCAGCAGAGGGCCCTGGAGAGGCATCCCTTGATATGGGCTGACTGCTGTGGGGCTGGGGATGCTGGCGGGGGGTCCTCCACTGGTCCTGGTACAGAACGCGCACCTGGCACCGGACCAGACAACACCGATTTAACTCTTGCTATGCCTCTGTTTCAAACACTGATGCTAGTTTAATTCCTCATTCATGTGATTGCTGAAAGCAATTACACTTTTGTTATCTTTGCTCTTTATTAGTTGAATTTCAGCAAGAAATCACACTATTCTTATCATTGCTCTGTATTTATTCATTCATTTATTTATTATTCCATGCACGTTTTGAGGCAAGACTAGTTCTACTCACTTGCAGCAATAAACACGGCTGCTAAGTTAAAATGTAAAGCATGTCTATGAGATACCTGCTATCACTTTTGGTGCTGAGATCTGTATCAGTTGGTTTTCTATTAATATTTTTTTATGGGTTTCTATAAAATTAACAGGTTTTTTTCTATAGGTTTCCAGAGGGGAATAAACAATACATGATGAAACATGAGGAATATATCCTATACTATACAGGCAACAAGACTGAAACTTTGTGAACAGCCTCCCCATTCTTCTCTGGTTCTTATATCCAGAGGTTACAGTACTAGCACCACCAAGTGGTGAGAAATCAGCATACAAACTTTGCAAAATGTTTTTGTTAAAGTGCCCTTCCGCGAGAAAATGGACTTATCTGTTAGTATTTGAATATGGTGGGTCCATAATCAGTTTGTGACATGTCGTAGTTCTTGAACTCCAACACCACTTGAAGTATTGGTTTTCGCGAATAAAAGGAAATAGGCGGAGAATTTACGACAGTTAAAAACGTGTTGCAGTGTTACGAAACACCGCAAATTGAATATTCATATTCTCGCCAGTGCTCGCCCACTCTGGAGTGTAACCGCCCACACACAGATTCCAAGCAACGTGCCAACTGTCATCCACAGTCTACAGCAGGGGTCGGCAACCTGCGGCTGTGGAGGCGCGTGCGGCTCTTCAGCCCTTCTACAGTGGCTCCCTGCAGCTTTGAAAAAAAAAAATAATAACGGCTATTTAAATGTATTTTTTTCTTTCAAGCAAAATATCGCTTATTTTGGAGATCGGGGTGATACTGTGACACTGAAAAAAAGCATTTAATATTCGTGACCCCGCCCGTGAAAACACGGCTAAACTCGCCTGATCTAATTTTGAGATAAAGACCGTCAAGTAGTTCCTGTGATAAAAAGTGACAAAAATATGAGATGTGAGTTTATTGCTGTAAATGATAGGTTACATATTGGGGTTTCGAAATAAATACATATTAAAATTAATGAATTTATTTACACTTCGTTTATGCGGAAGTTGCTTTCCACAAGCCCGGTCTATTATGTTTTAAATCGGCTTTTAGTTTACCTTCGGCGGATGAATTCCTGATAGTTTGGGTGTCATTCAGTTAAGGAACTTCTTTTCTACCATTGGAAATGAATGGAGACGCTAATGCGCACCATCGTAAAGAAGGTCAGTCGAAGGTGCGGGAGAAGAGTTGCGATTTAAACCAGGTGCGGATTTCTCCACGGATTGCGTCGTATCACCACGGAAATTTCAGAAATGAAGCGTTTGCATTTGTAGATTAACGTCTTGTGAAGCTAACCAGCCTAGTTTGAGGACATGTCATGCCTGCCAAAACTTTGAAAAGACCTCACTCAGTCAATATTAGAGATATCAGTTAGATTCTTTCACGGAATATTCCTTACATGATGTAGAATGACTTTTTTTTTTTTTTAATACACAAAAACTGTTCATCACCAGAAAATGACTTTAGCTGGGTTATCACAAACAGGGATATAGGTGACCTATTGGCAATTGCAAATGACGAGACATCCGTCTCGTTGCGTTTGGGATGATGCATTGGGGCTCGATGCATAGGCTACTAACACGAAAGCCCATCCGGGTAGGCTATTCCGAGAGCTAGGCCACTTTTAGAATGGTTTAAAAAATCAATAGCCTAATCGCAGGGCTGCCAACTTTCTTCGCATTCTCACGCATACGGCGTAGGTCTCACGTATTTTCGAGACATATTCACCGAAGTCAGCAATTGTTCAATCAGCGCGTATATTAATGAGATTCTTATGCGTAATTGAAGTCCTTGTGCATGGCAGTTTCAGTTTCACTCGCTGCGGTGGATTTCACCAATAGTAACACGGAAAGCGATTACGACTCTGGACCTCTTGCGCTTTTTTTTTACTTGGGGATTGAAAGCAATGCATGCGTTTCACGATTGTTTAGATTGTTTGAATGGAATAAGACAATTTGAAATGTCTTTATGCCATTACATTGCTTCCAATTCCTGAGTAAAGAAAAGCGTGAGAATTCCAGTCATAATCGATTTCCATGTCACTAGTGGGGAAATGAACCGTGATGAACGTGAAACTGATAAACTTTCATGCACAACGACTGTAATTCTGCAAGATAATCTCTTATATGCGCATTAATTGAATAATTGCCGACGACAGCACAGGAACGCGAATGCCACTAAGAAGCGTGAGACTTGAGCCGAATGCGTTGGAGTTGGCAGCTCTGCAATCGAGAGGGCTGTGAGACATTTCGTCTAATTTGTTATATAGGCTAGTAAAATTACCACTATGAAACGTCCATTGTTTCACGCGTTGATGGCACTTCCTGCATTGCATCGGCCTCCTCTTCAGATTCGGGGTCATATATATATATATATATATATATATATATATATATATGTATATGGTAATATTTGTGAACTTTGTGTAGCCATTGCTTCGCTGAAGTCTTACTATGCCACCTGTAAAATCTGTTGTCTTTCACCGTCTATGGTTGTAGCTAGCTAGCCTCTGGGCCAGTAGGGCGTTGGGGCTGTTTACATACTGAATATTCACGAATGTAGCTGAACTATCCAATCAGCGCGAAGCTCATTTAAACGCCGGATATTCATGAGGGAACTCGCCCGTCTTCTCAGACTGCCTTTCAGTGATGTTAAAAAGGTCATCAAATAAGCGATCCAAGGCACTTTTCCCACAAATAATGGTATGAACATGATGGCCGGGCATTGGGGATTAACTCAAAATGACGGGATATGTATGGAAGGGGCACTTTAATATCTCAGCAACCGTGAGGTCTGGAGGAATGATTCTGCTGTCTGTCGATTCTGCTGATGATGCAAAAGAGATTTACACAAGCCACAGCCATTTGCAGCATTAATTCTTATATTAGCCATTTTGTTTTTTTTTTGCAAGACATCCTATTGACTCCCTATTCAATATATTTTGTGCAATCTTTACCAACCTTGGTATTTACCATGTATAGACGATCCCAAATACTGCCCATACATTATACCACTTCCCTATGTTTGGCAATAAACCATTGTGGATGGGGTCAAATTATTTCAAACTGCTGTAACTCTTAAATGCGTACTCCAACTACAACCAAGTTTGGAGTTTGTTTACAGACTGAGACCCCAATTAAAATGGTCAAGTTCTACACAGTTTCTTCCTGCTCTGGTTGTTATAATCAAAGCATTTAGTACAAATCACTACAATGAGCAAACTGCTGGAGCTGCATAAGAGGTGAAGCTGTTGAAAGCTTAAGCAGCAGTCAGCTTCAACAGCTGCAAGCGAACTACAGGCGCTTTCTGCTTTCACACTGCATTGTCTTCAGGAAATGCTCAATCTACAGTACTCTGCAAAAGTTTTCGGCGCATCTAAAACAATTTAGTGAGGCAAAGATGCTTTCAAAAATCATGAAATAAGAGATTTCTTAATATTGAAAAATTAATCATTTAGAGACATGAACTGTAAAACCTAAATCAAATAAGTAATCAGTGTGACTACCCTTAACTTAAAAATTAGGTACACTGTCCTGTAGTTCCATAGTTTTCAAAGATAATTGGCTTTTTGCTGGTTCTACCTGTTTTGGAGAACTTGGCATAATCCCTCTGCAGACTAACTGTCTCACTTGCTTCTGTCTCTCCCCGTGATCCTAGACAGCCATAATAATGTTGAGATCAGAGCTCTGACAAGGCTATTGGCCACATTTAATGAAATGCAAGCATTATTTGTAAGTTTTTTTTTATTATTAATATTTTGCATCTCAAATCTACATTTTAAATTGATGTGGACACCAAAAAAATGTCTATGACCACAGTCAAATAAGAAAATTGAGGACACCTAAACCTTTTGCAGTCTTGTAGTTACGTGTACCTTTTCATCAGTACATATCCAAATGCCCAAACTGAAAATTGTGAATTGTAACACAAAGGAAAAGGTTTGGAAGTAGCTTTCACCGAGCAAACAACATTTGTGTATTTGGGGGATGGGAGTAAGGATAATGTATTTTTCCTTACAAATGTCTGAATATAAACCAAACTACACAGTGACAAACACTTACAGTGACAATTTTTATGAACTGAATGCAAGATTACCTTGGATGGTGATTTAATAGAATTGTATGCGTGTGTGTGTGTGTGTGTGTGTGTGTACCAGCTAATGTGTAAAATCACCTAAATCTGAATTTTCGGAATGTGTGTGAATCGACTCTTCTATGTATTTGAATGCTGTTTTTTAAAGTATGACTCTCCTTTTTTGTTCAACTAAGTGTTTTTCATAGCGACAGAAAATTTATCTGAAAGCTACACTGAAGTGGAATCAATTTTAAACCATGTTATGCCATTCGATTTCAGCAATGGATGCCACTGCTTTAAACTGCTTGTCCGTCTATCAATGCCTCAAACTTCACTGATGTTTGCATGATATGATGATCACAGATATCATTTAAATTACGTTTAATTTGGAAAGAATCCACCAATAACTGATTTTCTGTTATATAAAGTTAATATTAGAAGGAGGAATAACTCTTGGTAAAAGCATCACGGAACTCTAAATTAGAGGTTCAAGTGAACTTGAAACTCAACTGGTTTGCCACGCTATGCAGATGTGAATTGAAATTACAAGTCGTTTCCATCCTGGAAATGTTCCATTTAAAGTTTCATGACATTTCCTCAATATTTGTGACCACTATGGGTATGGGTCAGTCATATAGGTGTCGATGGGTGAAGGAATGTTAAAAAAAAAAAAAAATTCTAAATCAAATTACAGCCATTTTTCTGAAACTGAAAACCCATAAAATGTATACTGAGACGTGTTGTCAGTTTTTTTTAATATGACCACCTTCTTACGCCCTTTTTTGGTGGTGGGAGGCTGAAGTGTGATCCCAAAATAGTTTATATGCAAAAGATATTGCACATACCAAGTTTAGTCAAATTTGATCAATATTTGTGATCGCGAGTGCTTTCAGGTCACATGAAAAACGACAGACGACAACAACAAATGACGGAGCTTACACCATCTTAATAACTCAAGCTGGTCAACAACCAGTTGAGTTAAAAGAGCACATGCAGGTCTTACACACAGGGGGTAATGTAACCTAATTTTGGAAAGAATCCACAAAAAAGTCAGGGACAAGTATCATTTACAAGGTTGAATTTGGAAAGAGGAACACCTCTTGGTAAAAATATCTTGAAGTTCTCAAAAATGCACAAGAGCACCTTCACCCTTATACAATAATGTGACTTTAATGTGAAAACTCTAGGTTGTGTTTACAAGAAAACTTCACAGACAGACAGATGGACGGACAGCGCCATACCATATATGCTCATCATTACTGATGATGGGCACATAATAAATAATAATAATAATAATAATTAGATAACTCGGTCACCACAGGGACCGAGTCGTGTATCTCCCCGATCCCCAAATTTTGAACAAAATGGCCGCTGGCAGCCATTGGACGGCCGAAATTGACGAAAATCAGTCTTGAGCATTGTCATATATATCTTCGCCTGTGTAAAATTTCAAAACATTCCTGTAATAATTGGGGCTTCCAGAGCCCGGAACATAAAACATTTCGGACAAAATGGCCAGCAGCCATATTGGATGTCCGAAATTGATGAAAATCGGTCTTGAGGATTGTCATATATATATACTATTCAAAAAAAGTAGGGGATATTTTATTTTGAGATCAAAATTTTCACATATACAAAGGGATACGAAACCATGTTGTATAGTTCCTCACTGAGGAAGCATTTCCAAAGAAATTCATCACCCAAACACATCAATGACACTCTCACGATCTGCACGGGATGCTATTGATGATCAAGGGGTTGTGACACAAATTTGCATGACTCTGAATTGGAAGGTTAGAGCCACTGTAAAGGAAGATTTTGAAGAGAAAGCATCAGATTATCAGTGGTTGAAGTCGTTAATTAAACAGAGACCATGCGCCCGCCTAACACAGGAGGAGAGGTTACGTGCCCTTGGCATGCTACAGGTTGGCACAAGACAGGTCGTTGTGGCAAGGGCAATGAATGTTTCCCAGTCTGTCATCAGCAGATTATGGTCCAGACATCGTGCTACAGGGTCTGTTCAGGATAGACCACGATCCGGTCGACCAAGGGCAACAACTCAGGCTCAGGACAGATTCATCCGCACTATTGTCTTGAGAAATCGTATGGTAACAGCAAATCAGATAAGGTCTCAACTTCAAAGGGATACTGGCTTGGTAGTGAGTGGCCAGACCATCAGGAATCGCCTGCACAGATTTCACTTACACGCCCGACGTCCTCGCGGTCATTCCCTGTTTGAGGGATCGTCACATTAGGGCCAGACTTCAATGGTGTCGCCATCATCAACGCTGGGATAATCGCCGATGGAACAACGTAATGTTCTCAGATGAGTCGAGGTTCTGTGGACTTTTGACAGACGAACGGGAGGGTTTGGCGCCCGACGTAACGAACGTTTCCATGACGTTAACGTCATTAGACATGATCCGTATGGGGGGTGGATCTGTAATGGTGTGGGAGGCATCACTGCTGCCGCAGAACAGACTTGCATGTTGTTGCTGGACGTGTCACAGGGCAGTACTACCGGGACAACATCTTGGCACCCATGTTGTGCCGCTTTTTGCACGCCGTTATGGCGCCGTTTCATTTTCCAAGATGACAATGCCAGATGTCATAGGGCCAGGATCGTTACAGATTACCTCCAGCAGCAGAATATCACCACATTACCATGGCCAGCACTCAGTCCGGACCTTTCCCATCGAAAGCATGTCTGGGACATGCTTGGACAGTGCTGCCTACGCTTAACGCCAACAACCTCCTGCCAATGTCCAAGAACTTGCTGCAGCATTGCAACAGGAATGGAATAACGTTCCCCAAAATGACCTGGGACGCCTCGTTAGGAGTATGCCACGCCCGGTCGAGCTTGTCTAGCCAACCGAGGGGGTTTTACCGCTACTGACTCTGTTTCACAATGGTGGTAAATTTGCTGTGTGACCCTGTGTTTGTGCTTCGACCCCTTATTCTGGAGAATCTGTCCTTTACTGACTGTACACAGGGTTTCGAATAAATTGACAAATGTTTCCTTAATGTTTTTATGTCATTTGTTTCCTCCTGACCTCATGATCTGCATTTCATGGTACTTGTAAATCCAATATCCCCTTTTTTTTTTGAATAGTATATATATATATATATATATATATATATATATATATATATATATATATAAATTGTTACACTTTACTTGGACATTCAGCTACAGATAGGTCATTAAGTATTTGTAACATTTCAACTCAATATTAGTTGATATTAAACGATTCAATTGTTTTAGAAAGTTGGATACCCCTGGTTTAAAGCCATTGTTTACTTTTCATTCAGCGTGAACACAGAAATTGATCCGTACACATATACCGTATGACACCATTTTTAGTTTCGATTACGTTCAATACTCAGTTTTACCTTGAATCGCACAGTCCCGGATCGTATTTGGCTTTCCGAACCCTCCTCAACGCGTAGAGAAGTCTGGAAAAGTTCGGACCTTTCTTTCCGTCCCTTCAAAAATAATACGGAGATTGAGAACACGGTTTCCAGTGCTGTTGATGTCGTTCATAATAGTAATAATAATAATTATTTCATAGTTACCTGTTTCTGAACTCTAAATTGAATATTTCTCGAAGCTGTTCTTTGTCGCTAGTAGAATATCTATCAGTCTCCCCCAAAAATACTACGAAATCCAGTCCAACTGACAGAATTTCTCGTAAAGGTCGGCGATTTGGCATGATGGGCTCTATCTTTCACACTGCCCTACCCGTTGCCACTACCCGCTACCCGTGAATTACGCATTTAGCAGCTTCCACTATCCCTAAACGGTATCTTGCGGCCACACTACCCGCTATGCTTTATGCCGACTCCCTTATTTGCGCCTGGAGGTGTGCCCGTGGGCGTGTTTATGCGCTTTCCCTACAATTGTTATCTTGACCACACACGTGGGGAAAGCGTATAGCGGGTCCTCAAACCACCCGCTACCCATTTGGTTTTCCTTTATTAACACGTTTTCCAGTTCAAGAATAATCAAGTGGCAATTGAAGACACGGCTTCTCTCCCCCATGCGATCCAACAGCGACAAAATAATGGGCTACATTCAGTACAGAAAAATAATTTAATTATAAATAGGTCTACGCACTGGCACTCAGCAACGGTAATTTTTTTTCCAGCGAGAGCGGCATTTCAGAACTCTCTTGCGGATGAAGGTAATTTCGGCGACAAGTACGCACACCCGTTTTTGCAGCACGGTCATGCAACTTGCTGTAAAAAAATAGACAGCTGTCCGATTGGAAAATGTAAACGGACGAAACCACGCACTTGTCCCCAGAATTACCTTCATTCGCTGAAGAGTTCTGAAATGCCGCTCTTGCTGGAAAAAAGTTACGTCCGTTGAGTGCCAGTGCATAGACCTAATTTTATTTTTCTAAAATGGGATTTTGTTCTATGCTTCATTTCAGACGGAGAGGGAGTTGGAAGTGCATGGCGAAACGCATTTTTTTTTTTTTTTTTTTTTTTTTTTGAAGTTTCCATCACAAAATTGTTGTTTTTTTATTACATACCAAACATTAAACAATATGTCAATGTCAAATAATAATAATACTAATAATAATAATAATAATAATAATAATAATAAAATAATACAAGTCATGATTAACTTAACAAAAACAGATCCTCCCCTGTCTGGATTTGACCTCATGCACGAGCAATTTAACTTCGTCTTCGGAGCAAGTGGCGACCTTCCTCTCTCCATCACGGGTTTCGGTTTGAGGATTTGGGATAGCGCAGCCTGCTCCTAAAGGCAATGGCACCTGGCACACTGATTGGTTTAACTGGCGTAACGCCCAAACCACGCCTATGCATAATATAACGGGTAGCGCAGGTGTTTTAGGGATTTAGGCAGGTGTGTAAGATAGCAACTTTTGCGGGGGAACGCCTCTTACGCTATGCTAAATCCCCAAATAACGGGTTTAGGGACTCTGGCGTAAGATAGGGCCCGATGTCTCTAACAAAGTTACAGTCCGTTAAAATGGCAAAATTTCAATGAAAGGTATGACGAAGCTGAACTCTTGCTTATACAGTGCGACTGCGGACCCAGGAAACACCAATGATATCTATAACGTTACCATAATTTGCTCCGCGGAAATACAGCGCTTTATGCTGAAACGAAACTTAAAGCATGAGAAAAAAAAAAAAAAGCTACTCAGGCGTGACATGTTGAGTATGTGCAATTGCACAAAAAAAGCACTGAACCATTGTCTATCAACCAATGTAAAAAGGTTTTCAAAAAATTATAGAATATTAATTTTAGGGCAATTTTTCAAAGTGGGACATTTTTTTTTTGATACACCCTGTAAACTGCCTTCGAGATAACATCTTTATAATAATAAGACTGCACAACCGCATTCTGCAAGCATTAAGAAGACACGGCTGTGTGCGGATGCTGCAATGGCCTGCCAGCAGTCCTGACTTGTCCCGAATAAAAAAAAGCCTGGACCAGAAAAGCAATTTGTGTCAATGAAAATCTAGTACTGCTGCTCACATGAAGACACGTTTGCAGGAAAAACAGAGACAAAATCAGACCTGAAACACTTAATTGCTTGGAGTCTTCAGTCCCTAAACATTTTTAAGTGTTGTGAAAAGGAATGACAACATTAAATAATTATATAATAATAATAATAATAATAATAATAATAATGGTAAGCTTGCTTACAACAGTATGAGAAAATCAACGAAATAATTTTTCCGATTCACTATGCCCTGGCTTTCCCTACACTAATGATGTTTCAGAGCAGGAACGTGATCAAACTGGGCACAGCACAGGACTGAAGATTCGCAAAAATCACGCAAAACGGAGTCCTTTGGGCTAAAACCATCATGTGGGGTTTCACAACGAAAAACATACAATTAAATCCCCGTAGGCACATGAAAAATCAAATTGAAACCTCGTCCGACATAGGCGTGAAATGGAGCGCACTCTCTCGGGCGGTTCTGGCTGCAGAATCTGACAAAAATAAAAGGTTACAAGCCGAACCCCTTGCTCTCTGTTACATTATAATGTAAATGTGAATTTTAAATTAACGAATAACGTGATTTGTGCTGAGTAAATCACCCTATACAAAGTAACTAAATTTGAGCTTTAAAGTCACAATGTAGTGTTTTCAACTCAGCCTATGTGCAACAGAAGAAGCGTCCGGAACTGTCGGAAATAGCAGCAGCAACGATATCAGTAGGCCTATAAAACTTGTGATTTATCTCAAATAGTCCAATCGTAAGTAGAGCCACAAAGTTAAAGGAGATTTCCCAAAGCTGTGCTGAGCACTGATTATGATAGCTGGTGGAAACCCTGCCAAAACTTGGTTAGCTTGTAATGAGATACGAACCCTGAAATATCTTAAGTTCATTTCTTGTCTGGTTTATTGCAATTATCCTTAAAGCTGTTTTTTCTGTTATTTTTCCGTGTCTATTAAACTAGGTGCTTGCCACTAAGCCTGAAACCTGGTGCACCTGGGCCGTTGGCGGCTCATCCCCTAACCTGCACTGGAGAGAATTTCTTGTTTGCTGGTCGCGCTGCCTGCCC
This sequence comes from Gymnothorax javanicus, assembly GCA_029692085.1. Classification (NCBI taxonomy): domain Eukaryota; kingdom Metazoa; phylum Chordata; class Actinopteri; order Anguilliformes; family Muraenidae; genus Gymnothorax; species Gymnothorax javanicus. Next base: position 72,311,015 of record CM056203.1, read on the forward strand.
CAGCTTCGTCCAGCTTTTTTTGTATTTTTTAATCTTTTGACTTTTTGTTCGTTTCGGCTAGTTTTAACAATTTTTGAAAACTTTATTTTGAGGAAAGAATTTAAACTGTTGTGGCAATAAATGCCCCAATTTCGAGGTCTTATTCTGTGTCTCAATTTATGTGGCGGGTGTGGTAATCCATGAGAATATTAAGTTCTTGGTGCTATTTATGTTGATCATAGATTGCAGCAACACATGTGAATCATTATTTGTTTGCATGTCTGAAGAAACACCTATTTTAAGTAGCCTGAGCGGTCTTGTTTGCATGTTTCATCACTTATTTTGAGTACAGGCTATCTTTTGGGTCTATTCTGGTTTCACAAATTTGCTTGTTTGCTGTGCACAAATAGGCCCTCTGCAAATGTAGCCTAAATTCCTTCGTTTCAAAACTCTTTTGGATAATAGATTCCGTTTGACTGAAAATTCTCAGTGTGTGGTTTTGTGATGTTTTCTGGTGCGCCATACAGTTTTGGTGCAATAGTTAGATTTTCTTGTTTTAATTATAGACTCCCACCTGTAGCAGGGATGATGTTGCTTTTTGTTACACTTAACAATTGCTTATTAATTAGAACGGACTATACATTGGCTAAAATAAGCAGGATTTTTATTTAATGGGCCCCACCCCGTTACAAGTATGAATAGGTGGGCCTTGGAGTTAGAAAAGGTTGAGAACCCCCGTTCTATACCATTTCCCCCATGATTGGCAAATAAATTATTGTGGATGGGGTCAAATTATTTCAAACTGCTGTAACTCTTAAATGCGTAGTCCAACTATTGCAACCAAGTTTGGAGTTTGTTTACAGACTGAGACCCCAATTAAAATGGCCACGTTTAACACAGTTTCTTCCTGCTTTGGTTGTTATAATCAAAGCATTTAGTACAAATCACTACAATGAGCAAACTGCTGGAGCTGCATAAGAGGTGAAGCTGCTGAAAGCTTCAGCAGCAGTCAGCTTCAACAGCTGCAAGCGAGCTACAGGCGCTTTCTGCTTTCACACTGCATTGTCTTCAGGAAATGCTCAATCTACAGTGCTCTGCAAAAGTTTTCGGCACATCTAAAACAATTTAGTGATGCAAAGATGCTTTCAAAAATCATGAAATCAGAGATTTCTTAATATTGAAAAATTAATCATTAAAAGGCATGAATTGTGAAAACCTAAATCAAATAAGTAATTGTTGTGAATACCCTTAACTTAAAAATTAGGTACACTGCCCTGTAGTTCCATAATTTCAAAGATAATAGGCTTTTTGCTGGTTCTACCTGTTTTGGAAAACTGCATAATCCCTCCGCAGACTAACTGTCTCACTTGCTTCTGTCTCTGTACGTGATCCTAGACAGCCATATTGATGTTGAGATCAGAGCTCTGACAAGGCTATATAATCTATATTGGCTACATTTAATGAAATGCAAGCATTATTTGTAAAAGTATTTTTTAAATTAATATTTGGTATCTCAAATTTGCATTTTACATTGATGTGGACACTAAAAAAAATGTCTAAGACCACAATCAAATAAGAAAATTGAGGACACCTAAACCTTTTGCAGTCTTGTACATTTTCATCAGTACATATCCAAATGCCCAAACTGAAAACTGTGAATTGTAACACAAAGGAAAAGGTTTGGAAGTAGCTTTCACTGTGCAAACAACATGTGTGTATTTGGGGGATAGGAGTAAAGATAAAGTAATTTTCCTTACATATGTCTGAATATAAACCAAACTACACAGTGACAAACACTTAGAGTGACAATTTTTTATGAACTGAATGCAAGATTACCTTGGATGGTGATTTAATAGATGATAATAGATACCATTAAACTGACTGACTCCAGCTAATTTGTAAAATCACAGTACCTAAATCTGAATTTTCAGGATGTGTGTGTGAATTGACTGTTTAATATATATTTGAATGTTGGTCATTGATTATTATTATTTTTTTTAATCCATGGCTTTCTTTTTTTGTTCAATCAAGCATTTTGCATTGTGACAGAAAATTGACCTGAAAGCTACACTGAAATGTAATCAATTTTAAACCATGTTATGCCATTCGATTTTCAGCAGTGGATAAACTGCTTGTCCATCTATCAATGCTTCAAACTTCTCTGATGTTTGCATGATATACCACATGATCACAGATAACATTTAAATTACATTTAATTTGGAAAGAATTCATCAAGAATTTTTCAATTTTCTGTTGTATAAAGTTGATATTAGAATGAGGAATAACTCTTGGTAAAAGCATCACAGAACTCTTAGGTAGAGGTTCAAGTGAACTTGAAACTCAACTGGTCTGCCACGCTATGCAGATGTGAATTGAAATTACAAATCGTTTCCATCCAGGAAATGTTCTACGCAAAGTTTCATAAAATTTGCTCAATATTTGTAACCACCATAGAGTATGGGTCAGTCATATAGGTGTCGATGGGTGAAGGAGTAAAAAAAAAAAAAAAAATCACATTAGGGCCATTTTTCTGAAACTGAAAACCCATAAAATACATGTTGAGACGTGTTGTCAGTTTTTTAATATGACCACCTTCTTACACCCACTTTTGGTGGTCGGAGGCTGAAGTGTGATCCCAAAATAGTTTATATGTGAAAGGTATTGCATATACCAAGTTTAGTCAAATTTGATCAATATTTTTGCGATCGCGAGTGCTTTCAGGTCACATGAAAGATGACAGACGACAACATCGAATGACGGAGCTTACACCATCTTAATAACTGAAGCTGGTCAACAACCAGTTGAGTTAAAAGAGCACATGCAGGTCTTACACACAGGGGATAATGTAACCTAATTTTGGAAAGAATCCACAAAAAAGTCAGGGACTAGTATCATTTACAAGGTTGAATTTGGAAAGAGGAACACCTCCTGGTAAAAACATCTTGAAGTTCTCAAAAATGCACAAGAACACCTTCACCCTTATACAATTATCTGACTTTAATGTGCAAACTTTAGGTTGTGTTTACAAGAAAACTTCACAGACAGACAGATGGACAAACAGCGCCATACCATAATATGCTCATCATTACTGATGATGGGCACATAATAATGATAATAATAATAATAATAATGGGTAAGATACATTGATTAATAATAGTAATCATCATCATCATCATCATCATCATTATAATACATCTTTTATAAGCCTGAGGAAAAAAATTGTATGAGGTGTCAGATGCTATGCATAAATAGCAATGCTAAAAAGGGAAATTAAATATACATATTCCCTTGATTTTCTTTTTATATATCATGGGAAAAGCTGAGAATGGGGATTTTACGTGTTAAGGCTGAAAATAAAATATTGCAAAATGCAAAAATTGAAGACCTGGGTGCAAGAAGTACTTAAGTCACATTTTCCAAAAAATGAGCTGACACTACTACCATAAAGTACAGTGTCATGTGCACCATTTAAAGCCAAAAATTCCAAATATAAGTACTCAAGTCCTCAATACTGATATACGGCCTTCCCTGAATCTACTGAATTTTTGTGCAAGAAATACTCAAGTCTTTGCAGAAGTACTCAAGTCCTTGACGTCATCAGGAACAAGTGCCTAAGTCCATGACTGTCCAATCAGCTGCTAGTATGTGTCATGTGACAAGCGTAGCAAAAAATGACTGTTTGGCAATCAGAAAATGATTGAAACGGCATTTGTGTGGTAAACGCATCGAAGTCCATGCATTTTATGGCAATAAGTACTGAAGTCCAGGCATTTTATGGTAAGAAGTACCAAAGTCCGAAACTGATTTTCTTGTTTTTTAAGTAATAAAGCATTATTTTTTCCACAAAAAACGCGTTTGTCTACTTTGTATAACCCCTGGGACTAGCAGCAGGCGCCACTGAATGTTATCTTTTAAAAAAAGTATCTGCAGCATGTTTTCAAAACTTTGACCCTTAATATCTCAAAAGTATTATTTTGTGACTAAAGTACTTCTTGCACCCAGGTCTTCAATTGCAAAATTTAACCAGCCCTTCAGGGAGGAAGCTGGCCTTGCCATGAGAGTTGAAAAAAAAGTATGTGAAAGATGACTTTTTCTCCAGTTAGTAAAATTTGTGCTCTGCAACCTCGCACGATGTTTCCACAAGTAGCAACCATCGGCAAGAGCAAAAGAAAAATCAGTAAAATTTTCAGCTTCCTTTTTTGGGCATTTAGAGAGAAATCTGCCAAAATACAGCACAGCGCAGAAGTTTTAGGCACATTTAATGCAATTCCATGAGGCAAAGATGCTTCCAAAAATAATTAAATTAAAGGTTTCTTAATATTGAAAAATGTACTATAAAGTTCTGTGAACCGTTGAAAATTAATTGAAATCAATATTTGGTCTGACTACCCTTTCTCGAAAAATATGGGATGCAGGTATGCAGTTTTGTAGTTTTATAAGATTACTGACTGGTTTTTCTTAGCATACTGGAGAATATGCCACAGTTCCTCTGCAGGCCCATAGTCTCACTTGAGTCTGTCTCCCCCGGTATTTCCAGGCAGCCTTGATTATGTTGAGATCAGAGCTCTGTCATGTCATATTATTTGTATCAACTGTATTTAGTGAAATACAAAGTTCTTTTGATTTTTTTTAAATAAACATACAGTGCTACAAATGTGCTTTTACCTATAGCACCACTAATATGGAAAACAAAATTTAACATTCAACATCAAATTTAAATAAAAGTAAATTAGGTTGCTTGAGACTTTTGCAAAGCACTGTACTTTCCCAGGAGTAATTTTTATGAATCAAAACATCATCACTAAAATTATTTATTGCGGGCCTATAATACATAATATAAATTCAGAGTAATGGAGACCACGATCATTCATAAATTCTAAATTCATTTGTTTAAATAGATATCAGAGTATTTTCTCATAATTTCTTTCTCATTCGCACTGCCAGTAGCTAGGCCTGCATTGTTTCCATGACCGTGATACACATTAAAAGCCAATATTCACTCAAATGCAAAAGATGTTTTCCTCCCCTAAAACATTTCCTCAATCCGTTTTTTTTTTTTCTAAAAAATAAAATTATTAAGCCTTGTATTAAGACGAGGGACTCCTTTTCTCACCTCGATAAGAATCTGCTATTGCGGCATAGGTAGGGTCAGTTGAGAGCCCAGTGCAGACTGAATAATAGCGTTGTAAATCACCGTTCTTATCTCAATACTCAGCAGCCAGCATCTATATCTCTCACAGTAACAACTCTCCTCACATACGGTACATTTTCTTTTCATGAAATTAAAAAAAAAAAAACAAAAAAAAACTGGAAGCCTAATATTCAATCAAACAATTTTCATAGGCTATTTAGCCTACGCCCCGCCATTTGTGAAATGGACAAATACTTTTCATGCTATTAAGTATGTGTTTTCCTGATAATAAATGCTATATCTGCATTCCGTCTAATTTGTATATCTATTTGGATGTGCGACCATGTGTTGAGAATACTACACTTTTTATATTTATTTTTTGTGGTCGGCACTTCCTGTGGCATTCCACCTGTTGTAGCGCCCCTGTTTATTTTTTTTTTTCTCTCCATATTTTCATACTGTTGAACATAGGCGTCAGTTTGGGAGGGGGGACGGTGGGGACGTGTCCCGGCCACTTTTTGTCAGAAGTCATTTTGTCCCCCCCCCCACTTTATCTCGCAGTGGGTTCTTTTTTTTATTCAATGAAAAAAAAAAAAAAAAATCGTCATGCATATCATTTTATAGGAGAGACCGCAAACGGCCACTAAATGTGCCTGCATAGAAACAGGACTGGCTGCGAGCACATCGCAACATCCTAACAAATTCAGCCAGAATAACACAGTTGCATAGACCCGGACAGACTAGAGTAAAGAGTTCAGACCAGAATTTCAGCAACAAAGTAACTGCGAGGATGAGGACAAGAAAGAGCTGAGTCGCCAATAGGCATGTTCTCATCAGACCCAAATTTTAAACTAGCGCGCTATTTTGCGGTTTTGAAATTAGCCCGATGTCAAATTAGCCAGCTATTCTTGTTGTTTGAAGACACGAATAGCGCGCTATTTGATCGGGAAATTTCCCCCAAAATCTTGGTCTAGTTCCCGAAATAGTCAGCGAATTCGGGATCTCGCCGAATAGCCAGCTAGCCAAGGCCTATTTGTGTTCCGTCATCACAAGAGTACAGACATTTCGGTATCATTTCTGCTCTATCTTTAGCATTAATCATATACCCAGGTGCTCCAAAATTTCATCGTCTGCATAATTCGACATTGTTTTTTTACTGCATTTACCTGTCCGGAAATTATTCGCATGCTGTCAAATCATCACTGTATATAAACCCTCATGAAACAAAGCTTATCTCTATCATGGGTTTTTTTTACTAACAATAATTCATAGTATTTTATGACAAAGTTACATGCTTAATCTACACACGTTTTAAAAATATCAATTAAATTAGCAATTTTCCTATTTTATTTTATTTTATTTTATTTTTTATTTCTTTCACACTGATTTGCAAATGTATCAAGGTGATTGCTGGGTAATGTGTTGTCCAATGTCAAGTCTGTATTTGACTTGATCATATGACCAGGGTGACAGCTGATAGTTCGAGCGCAAAATGTGAGGATCAGACTTACTAGCAAATTTTCAAACTTCCATTCAAACATAAAGCAGTAGTCAATAAAGAAAAGAAAAGAAAAGAAAATAAAGAACAGAAGGAGAGGGTAGCAAAGCTGCCAAAACTAAGTTCGTTCGGTTTCCTTACTAGCAGTTGCCGCAGCACGGACGACCCTCCCTCAAGCAACGATGCAGCCAGCTGGTAACAGATCAAGCTAAGATAGCGTTTGACCTAAGTAATAATTACTTTCATGGCTATTGTGTACATTTCAAGACAAGTCGAGGAATTTGCTCTATGCAAAGCTTGCCAAATGTCATTTAAATAGATAAGTACACTGTAAAAAGTCCTTCAATGGCAATGTCCAAATTACTTAATTTTAAAATGTATATTTAGTACAATAAATTGATTTTGTCTTTTTTTACTGACTGTTTAAGTTACAGAAAAGTAAAAAGTGCTAATGTTTTAGTGACTTAAAATTTTCTATCATAAATTTGATTTTCTGGTACTCCACAATAAATTGATTTCACGAAACTTAGTTTAAAAACGTATTCAATAAGTAAATTGTCAGGACCCGCCAACATGCAGTAATTGGAGAACACATTTCAGCATTGTAATTTAATATCCTCAGTAGACATGCTGAATCTGCAAGTCAGACCTTGTTTAATGTGAAATATGGAGTAGAAGAGTGAACAAAAGGGATTATTAATATTTGGCAGTGCAGGGCGGACTGGCCATCGGGAATACCGGGAGTTTTCCCGGTGGGCCGCTGGGTCAGTGCGCCGTTCGGGCCAGCGAAAAGACCTAAATCGCAACTGCTAGACGACCCACAGGTAGCCAGTAGCCCTCATTAATGTGAGCGACAGCGTAGAGGTGTCATCTTAGTCAGCGTTATCGCCTTAAAATGAAACATTTCAATCTTTTAGATATGACATTGTAGGTGTAAATGTTCATGCGTATAAATAGTGAATCTGATTCCTACACAGTGAACAATTTATTACACGTTATATATGTTATATATACCACTTTTTATGGTTCTACTTCACTATTCCGGTTATCCTGTGTCATGGCCATTTATATCTATCTATATATTTGCTTCATAATATAATAATGACCGAAAAACTGTATTCTTGCAAATAAAAAACAATGGATGGGTTTAATCTATGTACAATTTATTTAATTTTGTTTTCGCCCTAAAAGTTTCTTAAAAAGCAGGTTTCCTGGGAAATTTGTTTGACCAATGGCCTTGCTTTGTCCCTGTTGCGTTACCAGCCATTCGTAGTTGCTGTTTGACATCATGATTAATCTATCCGCACGTGGAATTAAGGCAGAAAGGGTGTGGATTCAGCTGGTGATTGTATGCCCAGAACCACAAACAAGTGTTTTAAATCAGTAGCAGTCCGTTGGCGGTATTAAAGACCATTCGGTAATGGCACATCTGTATGCTTAATTACTTAATCCTGCTGCAGTGTACGTTGTCTGATTAGCAACAGCTGCTAGAACTAATTGATAGTACAAAAGTCCACTTTATTTTCGTTTTGCTCTGTTTAAGTTGGTTCACAAAGTTATGACGCGTTTCCTTATGTGCATAAATTATGACTTAAATTGCCCCAGATAAACTCCAACTGTCTGATCTTTTTTTTTTTTTTTTGCGCCTTACAACCTTGTGCGCATGCTTGTTGGGTATGTTTTCAAACAGCAACTACGAATTTAAGCGGCACATCATTAAGTTTGGATTACTAGATCTTCACCGAGGCGATGTTAATTCGTCAGCGATTTGTGAAACTATGAACATTGAGCGCTCTGAAAATCTTTTTTTTTTTTTTTTTTGCTTTGCTACGCCTCCACCGTAGATATTTTCCTATCCATTTTAAAGATATGCTCCTCCTTGCCGCTTGTCATCACTTCTCGAGCGCACCCAGTAAAAACAGCTGGAGGAGCGTTTTGCAATTAATTAGTTAATTGGCAACAGGTCAGTAACATGACTGGGTAAAAATATAGCATTTTAGAGAGGCACTCTTTCTTAGAAGTCAAGATGGGCAGTGGTTTGCCAATCTGCCTCTAAAAATTGAACAATTTCAGAAAAATTTCTCAATGTGAATTATAAGACATTGATTATGCCACGATCTACAATACATAGACGATTCAGATAATCTGGGGAAATCAAGCAAGGGACAAGGCGAAGGTGAAAATTGGATGCTCGATCTTCTGGCCCTGAGGCTGCGCCGCATTAAAAACAAGTATGATTCTGCACTTGAATTCACTGCATGGGCTCAGGAACGCATCCACAAATCACTACGTGAACAGAGTTTGCTTGCAATCCACAAATGCAAGTTAAAGCTGTATCATGCATAGAAGCAATATGTGAACACAATCCAGAAATGGTGCCATCTGCTCCGGACCAAAGCTCATTTTAAAATGGCTTTCCTTTTACCTCAGTCCATTTGAAACCATTTTAAATGAGCTTTGGCCCGGAGAAGATGGCAGCATTTCTGGATTTTTTTTTTTTACACATGGCTTTCTTTACATGATACAGCCTTAACTAGCACTTGTGGATTGCACGGTAAACTGTTCAGACAATGATTTCTGGAAGTGTTCCTGAACCCATGCAGTGAATTCCCATGCAGTATCATACCCATTTTTAATGTAGTGCCGTCTGAGGGCCCGAAGATCGCGAGCATCCAATATTCACCTTCGGCCTTGTCCCTTAAGCACAAACATTTCAAAGTCTTCGCAATTTCACACTGAGAAACCTTTTTTTGAAATTGTTCTCAATTTTTAGATGCAGATTGGTGAACCTCTGCCCATGTTCTAAGAGAGACTGCCTCTCTAGAATGCTGTTTTTATACCCAGTCATCTTACTGACCTGATGCCAATTAACCTATTCAGTTGCAAAATGCTCTGATTTTTTTTTTTTTTTTTTTTACTAGCACCACTTTTCCAGCCTTTTGTTGCCCCTGTCCCAACTTTTTTTTTAATGTGTTGCTGCCATCCAATTCATAATGAGCTAAAGTTTCCAATATTTTTCATGAAATGTCTGAATTTCAACATTATGTTGTCTATGTTCAGTTGTGAATAAAATGTGAGTTTGAGATTTGCAAATCATTGCATTCCATTTTTATTTACATTTTACACGATGTTCCTACTTCATTGGAATTGGGGTTTGTAGTTTAATGCAGTACTTCCCAAACCTCTCTTGGAGGACCACCTGTCCTACATATTTTAGATCTCTGCCTGCTCTACCACAGGTGATTCAAATAATCAGCTCGTTATCATTCCCCTGGGGCTGATTGATAATGAGCTGATAATTTGAATCACCTGTGCTGGAGCAGGGAGAGATCTAAAATATGCAGGACAGGTGGGCCCCTGGGAGAGGTTTGGAATTGGTAAATATGAAAAAAAAAGTAAAAATTCATGTTTTCTTTTAAATACAACTTAATTTAATTAAGTTAGATGTACTTAAAATGCTGTCCATTTTGACAATGGTTGTACTCAATTTCCTGGGGTTTTTTTCTAGACTGTTCTTAAAAATTTTACTTTATGCTAAAATTTTATGATTGAGTTTTTCTCAACTTAAAAAAACAAGAAGTTCACAAAAACCAAGAAAAAAGTGCTTGGAAAATGTTGCCTTTTTTTTTTTTTTGTTTGTTTTATCTAAGTAACAGTTTTTACAGTGTAGGTTACAAGTGATTTATTGCTATCTTGTGGAAAACCTGGCTTAATACATTGAAGTTTATGTGGTCCAAGCGGGTTGATGGAAACGCAGGTCATTCGCATTTCCTTTGAAGCGAATTGTCTAAAATTCGCCAAAAAAAATCGCTTGATATGAGATGGAAACTCGACTATTGACTTAAAACATGAAATACGCTGATGCATGCGATGGTAGCGTTTCACCAAAAGTGAAAACATTAATTAATGTCATTGTCCCCACCACTTCTCAGAACGCATTCATTCTGATAGTTATCGTCCCCACCACTTTTCAAAACAAACTAACGCCCATGCTGTTAAAGCTATTGTGTTTTTTTCATTCGGCGTGAACACAGACATTAATCCGTACACGTAAACTATATTGCAGCATTTTCAGCTTCGATTACGTTCAATACTCAGTTTTACCTTGGGATTGAATCGCACAGTCCCGGATTGTTCACTGGCTTTGTGATTTTTCACCAACGCGTTGAGAACTCTGGAAAAGCGCGGATCTTTCTTTCCGTCCCTTCAAAAATAATAAGGAGATTGAGAGCAGGGTTTGCCAGCGCTGTTGAGATCGTAAATAATAATAATAATTATCATCATCATCATAATTACCTGTTTTTGAACTGTGAATTGTATATTTCTCGAAGCTGTTCTTTGTCGCTAATAGATCTTCTATCAGTCTCTCCCAAATATTCTATGAAATCCAGCCCAACTGCCAGAACTTTTCGTGAAGGTTGGTGATTTGGCATGATGTCTCCAACAAAGTTACAATCCTTTAAAATGGCAAAATTTCTACGATTGGTATAGCGAACCCTAGCTTATGTAGTGCGAACGCGGGCCCAGGAAACACCAAAGATATCCAAAACGTTACCATCATCCGCTCTGCGGAAATACAGCTCTTTGGGCTGAAACGAAACTTAAAGCATGGAGAAAAAAAAAAAAAAAAAGCTTCATCGAGATGTGAAGTGTCTTAATTCCTGTGGGTATAGAGCGAAGAATTCTAAAAACCAAGATTGGGACACAAGTTTGACATGGTAATTATTACATTTTAAATAATAAGCAAATAAATGATTAATAAAATAGGCCATAAGTTATGAATAATAATAATAATAATCCATCTTTCCGTTTTAAGATTCATTCGCAACCCTGATACGAGGGGTTAAAATGACTCAACTTCATCAAAATCACTGCCATAAAACCGCTCGTTTGATCTAAAACCGTAAATCAATATTTTACACGTGGAAACAACCTGCAAATTAAAATTTTGGAATAATTACGTGTCACATTCCTGATAGCACAGTTTGGTGTTGACATTATACGTAGTTGTGAGGAGTCACAACCATCCCCGGACAACATAATTAAGGTTGCTTATTTAATTTAATACGTGTCTGTGCCAATCGATTCAAACTGAATAGGCTACATACAAAAAAAACTGCCCCCAAGACAGCAGAAGGTGAGGAAAATGTATCTCAAAGCAGTCTGCAAAACTTAAAACTTAACGGGTTCAATATACAATATCAGTACCTTGGAATCAAACGCTATACCTTTAGGTAGAAAGCCCAATTCTCAAACCAGTGTTTCCCAAACTCCGTCTTAGGGCACCCCTGTGCTTGCTGGTTTTTTGTTCCATCCTCGATGGCAATCCCATAATTTTAACAACATGTTTATTAATTAGATGATTTGCAGGTTTAAAGGGATGCTTTTCCTTCTTAATCACCTTCATTCCGAAAATAGCGTTGCAGAGTCGCAAAGAATAAGGTTCCCTCATATTGTGCTGACTGCACAACGTGCCACATTGGGTTTCTGACCTGGATGTTGAAAAAACATGACAATTTTACTAGATTTCCCCCCCTTAAATTGCAAGTTTGCCTCATTATCATTTGTTTTGTCTTTGACTTTTCATCATATTCCAAATGGTTAGGTTTAGTTGCTGGGGGTCCACACTTTCACCAGTTAGGATTAGTCTTTAATTTGAATAGTTGTAGATAATTTATGTCTTTTAATGCAATCTTACGCATATTAAAATGCCAATTTTGTCTGCAATATATGCCAGTAAGCGCGGAATGCACTCAGAAATGTTGTCCTTCACGGCCACCATGTCTTTTCTTAACAATATGATTTTGCAGTTTTTTTTTTTTTTTGAACTACTGGGGGTGTTCAGGTGTTGCTGGAAACAGCTGGTACAAATGGAGTGAAGCATGGTGGCTGATATATGCCGACAAGACAACAGGAAGAAAACTGGATTATCAGGTTAATGCAAGAGGGATTATACAGTGTCTCTTCAGGATCTTTGCACATATCAGTCGCATTAGCATCCGACTTTGTGACCCGTAACAAATAATACGGAGACGTTCATGCCATTTTCAATGGTCCAATTACAATGTCCGTGCTTATGGACCCACAGATTTTTACCTCGCTTCTGCAAAAATCACACTTTTTTAAATGTATTACTGATGTTCCCAAACAAAAAGCTTATAACCGACAGACTGTGTGGCCAAAATGAATGCATAAGGCCTAATTTCAGGTAGTACACATACTACCTCAGGTAGTATGTGGCTCGAACACAATCTCGAATATTAGCTCAAACATGCGTTTTTTTTTTGGTTTTTTTTTGTTGTTTTTTTTAGTGTGCCAGCAATCCAGAGGCTCTGTAAAGTTAAGCCCGGTTTACGGCTGCTCTACTGAAAAATCAATAAGTCCACAATTCACGGAGACTTTGCAGAAGGGAATTACCCACGAATCAGGACTGTGTGGGGATTCCCGGAAGATTCCCCGAAGCCCAAATGCTCATGTCATCAAAAATGAATTGACAGAGAAGAAGCCAATGAGAAGAAATTCGCTTTTTAAGTATACTGAAAAATAAGTTCATGGAGTACAGAATGATGTGTTTGTCCTATTGTAACATATTTTAAAACATGAAGAAAGTATGAAAACAAGATATTGAATGTTTTGTCTCGTAAATTTAATTTGTAAATATAAATATATTCCTGCCGTTCAGGCCTACAACACATTCCAAAAAAGTTGTGACATAGCCAATTTAGGATTAGTAATGAGACTGCCGGAGAACTAGTGTTTAGTTTTGGAGGTTTTGACTAAACTTCAGAGTTGGACAGAATAATTGAATGGTAGTGACTTGCGCACTCTCTGGTGATGGGTCCTGTCCCCCTATAACAATAGGAAGTTAGTCTGTGATAGTCTAGCCCTTATGTGTACATTCCAAAGATGACCCTTTTAGGGCCATGAGAGTCAAGCAGAGGGTCATAAACTATGAGTGTACACCCCTGTACTTCCTAAGACAACAGAGAACACCATTGTTACAGCCTTGTGCCCACCAACAAGATAAGAACATGTCCCTTTTAAATTAATTTTTCTAATTAATTTTACTATTATTTTTCTTCTCTTTCATTCCTTTTTTTTGTTTTGCATCACTGAATACTGCCCAAGATTTGCCCATATTACATATGTTTTTAGGAGCCGTAATCAAACTTTTCAGAGGTATTTGATAATTGAGCTTCATTACCTCTTACCATATTCATGTTTGGTCTCATTAGTAAGAAACTAAAATCTGTAAATCTCTTTATACAGATTCCATAGTGCTCAACTCTGCTCTACAACCATAAGGGCATTTTAATACTAGAATGGCCAGTTTCACAAGAGACAGTTTACCATTGCTCACACCTTCGGACATCTACAGCTCCACCAATCAGCACAGCCTGCTTCCATCACCAAGAAGGGGAACACCCCCCTCCCCCCCTCCTTTTCTAACCACATAAATATGCAACCTTTCCTCTGTACTTTGGCTTTTTGGTAGCCAGAAAACCAGCCGGGGCTTTTTGGCACAAAGAAGCTTTGGGACTTTTTGGCACTCAGAAGACCAACAAGGTTGAATTACCCAATGGCCAAACACTATATGGAAGTCCAACATGGTAGTGATGCAACTCTAAAAGTGTCAGGCATTGAGATCATCAGCTTTGATGCATGGGGTGGGGACAAAATTAAATGCTTCACACAAAGAGAGGCATAATGGATCTATACCCTTAAAGGCACTATTACATTACAGGGATTTAGCTGATGCCCTTATCCAGAGCGATGTGAAAAAGTGTGTAAGATGGGAAAAGGGGGGTTGGAGCACTGCTGGCGCTGATGAGTGCATCTGTGAAACTGCAGCAAGACTGGAGACCTGAACTGGGGGATGCAAAGTGTGATCAAGCTGTATGTGTGAATGGCAGGACAGGAGGCAATAAACCCAGCCTCTGAGCTAAGAGTGGGGGTTTGCATGGTTTCTGCGCCTTCGATGTCACCCTGCATGGGAGGCCTTTGGCTTACCCAATGCTCTATATTGCCCTCAGTCATCTGTTGTAAGACTGGACCCTGACTTATCTGTTTTAAATAATCTAAACCTCTGGGAACGTCACAATATGCTCATATGTTCAATATACTGCTAAGAAATCACTTTTGTACTAACAACACAATTTACCCATATAATAATTCAGCTTAAGACCTTTTCATGACAACTGCATCATTCTCATACATTTTCCTGGCTTGTTTGGTATGTATATTGAAGATATCACTGGGTTAACATGTTTTATAGTTATAACAATTGTACGTTGGTGGCAAGTATGTTCATTAGTGCTCTGACCCGCATCATTGGTTTGGTTCGAGTTGGCAAATATTTACAGCCTCTTGTCTTGTTAAACTTTGTGTAAAGGTAATAGCCTACGGTTTCACTGCCCAGTGTGTGCACTCTTTTGATCAGCGCCCTGAAAGAGCTGCAAAACGACATTCGGAAAATTGTCATAATATGGACTCAAAGTTTCAGTAGGGTGCATTCTGCACCATTGGGTTTTAAAAGTTGGACAAATTCGGCGGAAGTTTTCATGCCGGCAGTTTTTCGGGACATGGATAATGATTCGATTCATTCCTCTGAGTTTCGGGCAATCGCCTTGCATTTGAGCTTATCCAAACTGCGTATTGGAGCTGCCATGTTTCCTTTACGAAAAGATTATCAAGTTGAACGGCCCGCCATTTTTGGCTCGCTTTGTTGGGGCAATTTACCTTGGTTTCATCAGGAGGCAGCCATTGGATGATTTGGCATGTGGGTCGGTACTTCCTCCAAGAGTGGGAAGTCTTAGCCGGCCTCTTGGGTCACGTGACTATTTGCCGGTGAGCTGGTTGGCTGATACAGCCCCCAGGTCAAACCGCGTAATATGGTGATGTGGCCCGTTGCCAGTGAGCTGATTGGCTGCTGGTTCCCTGTCTTCCTTCTGGGAAGAAGATGGAACTAGTGGTAATTTGCATGCGTCTCACTAACGGCATGCCTGTGTCCACCATTTTGAGTGTGGCGGTGTACTAACAACTTTTTTGAATGCCTGAACTACAAAAGCTAGAAAACCGCCAATTCTAATTGTGTTTATGTGGACTTCACTAACCACTACATATGTTTGTTAAAATGTCTGTTTTTCACCATTTGTTGTACACCGTCATCGCCATAATGTATCAAACCATATCTGAGCTCTGACGACTTATTGGGACCTTAAGGCTTACATTGTCTGCCCAGCAGGGGGGACGATTTATGACCTCATGGGGGAAGGGAATTCTATCTTGGAATGCATATGATGGTTTACCTATGGGAGAAGAAATTTCCTCCCCTAAATTTATATTTCGTATCATTTTATTCAAAATTTGTGTTCACCCCTGAATTTGGGAGCCAGATGGGTTTGGTCATTTTGGCAATGCTTGGTGTACTCCTTTTTAACTATTCAGGATCTCACAAGGCTACCATTCCTCTGCTTGTGCTCTCTCTCTCTCTCTCTCTCTCTCTCTGCCCTACTCCCCAGTGTGCCTGCATTCTTGATAGAGTGCATGATTTGAGTTTTATGTTTAATGTCTCTGTTTTTAACTATAGTTTCTTTTTTCAGTCTCTGGACTATGCAGATTTTAACCCCTGCATAGCGTCTTTGTTTTCAAAGACAAAAGGGCTTCACACCTGAGAGAACCAGCCGTAGCACAGACAGGCTGGCACCCTCTCAGGGGGAGATGTGGACATCCTGTTGCTGGGGCCATAAACTCATTCAACATTGCTGAGACAACCATAAACAGTTACAGACCCCTATGATGGACCACCAGAACAAATTTTACAATCGCAATTGTTAAATTAGAGGAGTCCACTAATCTCACTCACACACACAGGAACACACACACACCTCCCCCATCGTTCTCACACTCACACACACACACACACACACACACACACACATTCATTTCTATCAATTCCTGCCCACATGGGAGAATCAAAATAAATCCCATGTGCATGTCTTTGTGTTAGTCCTTGTATGTGATTTAGTGTTCAGTGTTAATATTTTCTGTTTGTCTGTGTTTGTCTTTGTCGTAAATGTTCATTGTTTTGTGTGTTAAGACAAGACTGTGTTATGGCCCAATTTGTTATGGCGTCAATTTGTTATGACGTCACGGACAGCAAGGGATGACAGACAAAATCCTTGAAGTTCAACAGATTTAATTAAACAACCACATAGAACTAATCTACACCCTACACTACTGACCAAGATTGAAAAGAAAATAAAAAAATGAGATATTTACAATTCCCTGTCATGGAGATGGGCTGCTATGTTGTGATGTCCTGGGACAGGAAAATGCTCCAACACAGGCAAAAATCCACAAAAAGCTGAACAGGTCTTGAAAAGAGTGACAGGTCTGGTCAAATGTATCCTTCTTGCAATTTCTCCTACTACTACTCTCTCAATTTTTCTCCTTATTTACTCTTGTCCAGCCCCCTCCCATTTCTGGGACTTTCCCCTCTGGGCATGCCCTGGACATGCCCAACCTAGCTTCAGACTGGGCTTCACAAAAAAAAAAATGTCAATACTGCCATCTAGTGGCTTTTTACCACATTACACCTCCATTCCAAAAGGGAAAAATTTTGACTTATAAAGGCAAAATTTTTCTTTTCAATACAAAAATGGTTAAGTGGACACATGTGTGTATATATATACATATAATACAATATGCTAATAAACACAGGTAATATATATATACACATACTCAAACACGGGATAAGCAATCAGCAATTACATTGTCAGTACCCTTTACATGCTTGATTTCCAAGTCAAACTCCTGCAAAATCAAACTCCAATTCAACAATCTCCGATTTTTGTTTTTCATCTTACTCAAAAACATTAACGGATTGTGGTCAGTATATACAATCATTGGCTTTTGCCCTGTACAAACATAGACCTCAAAGTGTTGTAAGGATAGAACCAGAGCCAACAGCTCCTTCTCAATTGTGGAATAGTTCTTTTGGTGGCGATTGAACTTCCTGGAGAAGTATGCCACGGGATGCTCAATGTCATCAGAGTCACTTCTCTGTAGGAGCACAGATCCACAAGCTTGGTCGCTAGCATCGACCGCTATGGAGAACGGTTTGTTGAAGTCAGGAGATTTGAGCACGGGGAAGTGACACAGCAGAGACTTCAGGCGATCGAAGGCTCTTTGGCATGCTTCATCCCAAGTGAACTTCACGCCTTTCTTCAGTTGGTTGGTGAGACTGAGAGCAATCTCAGCAAAGTTCTTGCAGAACTTGCGGTAGTACCCGATCATTCCAAGGAAGCGGGCGCAAAAGCTTTTTGTTGTCAGGAACTGGAAAGTCCATGATGGCTTGGACTTTAGCATTTATGGGTGCCACCTTACCCTGGCCTATGACGTAGCCAAGATACGTGACAGTAGCACAACCAAAGTCACTCTTGTTCAGGTTAACAGTCAGGTTAGCCTGGGTCAAGCGCTGGAACAACGTCTCTACATCTTTCAAATGTTCTTCCCAGGAGTCACTCCATGTGATCAGGTCGTCGATACGCACCGTGTGTGGCAATCCGGCGATTGTAGACTGCATCATCCTTTGGAACGTGGCTGGGGCATTTTTTCATGCCAAAGGGTAGGACTTCATACTGGTATAACCCAGATGGTGTGGCAAAAGCAGAGATGCTCTTGGCCCTCTCAGTTAAAGGCACACACCAATAACCCTTCAATAAATCAATCTTGGTCAGAAACTTTGCTTGCCCTACTCTATCGATACAATCATCAATCCTAGGTATTGGAAACACATCAGTTCTAGTTACAGCATTGACTTTTGCGATAATGTGCACAGAATCTAGTGCTTCCATCAGGTTTTGGAACTAGAACACAGGGTGAACTCCAATCTGAATTAGAGGGTCTGATAATATCATGTTCTAACATGTACTCAACCTCTTTCTCAGCAATCTTTCTCTTTTCAGGATTCATCCGGTACGGATGCTGTTTTATTGGTTTGGCATCACCAACATCTACATCATGAGAGGCTATAGAAACTCTCTTTGGAACATCAGGAAATAGATCTTTATATTTCTTGATGAACCTCTCAAACTGATCTTTCTGTGAGGGTTCTAAGTGCTGGAGTTTTTACATCAAGATTTTGCAACACTTCAGAATTTGACAATTTACATGAAAGAACTTCAGCTTTAATTCTAGGTTCATCATCTTGAAACTCCCCCTCATCTTCACAAGTCTCGGCCATAGGAGGATCTGAAGTAACAGCTGCAACCCTAGCATTCCTATCATGATACGGCTTCAGCATGTTAATGTGACACAACTGTTTTGGCTTTCTCCTATCTGGAGTCTTCACAATGTAATTGAGATCATTGAGTTTTGTCAGAATTTCATAAGGACCATGAAATCTAGCCTGCAATGGATTGGACTGTAAGGGAAACAACACAAGGACCTTGTCTCCTGGTTTAAACTCACGGCTTCTAGCCTTATGATCATACCAAGTTTTCATTTTTCCCTGACTTGATTTCAAGTTCTCTTTGGCTAGGTCACAAGCTGCACGCAGTCTTTCCTTGAACTTGCTAACATAGTCTAACAGACTGATATCGGCTCTTTCTCTTGCCATTGTTCACTCAACAATAGCAAAGGTCCTCTCACTTCATGGCCAAACACTAGCTCAAACGGACTGAATCCAGTAGACTCCTGCACGCTTCCCTAGCTGCAAACAACAGCAAATGAACACCTTCATCCCAGTCTTTCTCATGGTCATAACAATAAGTCCTCATCATTGTCTTAAGAGTGGAATGAAACCGCTCTAAGGTACCCTGACTCTCTGGATGATAGGCACTGGAAAGAATCTGCTTCGCACCTAGTTCATACACAACCTGCTGAAACAATCCGAAGTGAAATTGCTACCTTGATCTGACTGAATTTCCCTGGGAAGGCCAAACAACGTGAAGAACTTTATCAAAGCCTTGAAATTGCAGTTGCCTTGATGTTGCGTAGAGGGATGGCTTCAGGGAATCTGGTAGATGCACACATGATTGTCAACAAGTACTGATTTCCAGATCTAGTCTTGGGTAATGGACCAACACAATCAACAATGACCTTGGAGAAGGGCTCCCCAAATGCTGGGATAGGCTGCAATGGAGCTACGGGTGGGTCTAACTGGTGTTTTCCAACTACCTGACAAGTGTGACAGGTTTTGCAAAAGTTGGAAAAATCTTTCCGAAGTCCAGGCCAGAAGAAGTGTTTCATGATCTTGTCAACAGTCTTGTTAACACCAAGATGACCTCCTAAAGGCAAACTATGCGCCATTGTTAAGATCTCATTCCTGTAGACCTTCGGAACAACAATTTGCTTGACCACTGCCCAATCTGCATTGGCAGGGATATCAGGAGGGCGCCACTTCGCATCAACACTCCATCCTTGAGATAATACCCAACTGGAACTGTGTCTATTTCTTCATCAGGAAGGGCTCTCTTCTTTAGTACACAAATTTCAGGATCATTGGTTTGCTCCTGAACCAACCGCTTTCTGGACAGAGACAAGTCTCCAGACACATCAGAATCACCAGACCCATCTGGCTGGCTGAATAGAGAACTGATAAAAGTGTCTGATAAGTCCTCAAACGGAGAAACCATAGTAGGCTGAACAGAGTCATGAGGCGAACCACCTGAGTCATGACTATTCAAGGTGCTGAACGGCACCACATCATCTTCTTCTTGAGCCTTCTTGGCCATAGCACGAGTCACTGCACAGGAAGGATACAGAGATGGGTCTTCATCGCCATCTTCAGTGCTCGGCTGTGAAGTAAGATGAACAATGGGAACTACATTGCCCCCAGCCAGGTCATTGCCTAGCAACAGAGAAACACCCTTGATAGGTAGACTTGACATAAGTCCCACCTTTACCTGTCCTGTAACTAAATCTGACTTCAAGAATACAGAGCACAGGGGTACAGATACAGTCCTCCCTTCAATACCTTGTACAAGTATGAAATCCCCAGAAGCGGTCTCTCATCACGTAACTCCAAGGAGTCCATCAACAAAAGTGACTGAGAAGCTCCGTATCCCTTAGGATATATATGGGGACAGGAGGAGAATGCTCATTCAGAGCCACAAATCCCTCTGACACAAATGGAAGAAATTCCTCCCTCACAAAGTCAGCAGTATCAGGCTTCTTAGCCTCACAAAGGGAGCAGGCAATTTAGCAGATCGGTCATCTACTACAGGGGTTTCTAACCTTGTCTTCACAAAGGCATTGGGTTTGGTATCCTTTTCTTGTTCTTTCTTAGCTTTAAGGAACCAACAGTTAGTCGTAACATGACCAGATTTCTTGCAATAATTGCAAACTAGACCACTTTTGTCACTGTCAGCTTTCACACTTTGTTCAGACCTTTTACTGGATTTCTGAGCACCATCACCAGATTTGTCTTTGTCTTTGGGTGAGGAATCTTGGGTATCACCGTTACCTTTCTTCTGAAATTGGGACCATCTATTGTTACTGCTAGACTGAAATTTGGACTTATGTGTTAGAACATATTCGTCTGCAAACTTGGCAGCTGATTGCAAATTCAGTGCTTGCTTCTCATTAAGGTAGGTCTTAATATCATCCTTGACACAGTTCTTGAATTCTTCAACTAACACCATCTCTTTTAGTGAGTTGAAATCATCCTTGACCTCCATAGAAGTACACCAGCGCTCAAAGCAAACCTTCTTCTCGTTAGCAAATTCAACATAAGTCTGATTGTCAGATTTCTTCAGACCTCTGAATTTCTGTCGGTAAGCCTCTGGAACCAACTCATAAGCTGTCAAAATAACCTTTTTGACAACTTCATAATCAGAGGAATCATCTGCAGACAAAGCCGAATAGGCTTGTTGAGCTTACCCTTGAGGACAGTTTGCAACATCAGAGGCCAGTGTTCCTTTGGCCACTGACAACTCTTAGCTACCTTCTCGAAGCACTGGAAATACTTATCAACCTCCTTCTCTGAAAATGGAGGCACCAGCTTTACCTCCTGGCTAGCCGAAATTTGTTTTCGGCTTCTATTTTAATTTTTAGTTGCTCCATTTTGGAGCCTTTCTTCTCTGTCTAATTTTTCTAAATCGAAATCTCTCTGTCTCTGTCTCTCTCTTTCTGCTCTTTCCTCTTCTCTTGCTAATTTTTTCTAACTCAAACTGCCTTTCTTTCTCTCTTTCTGCTCTCTCGAACACTTTGTTTTTTTCTTTTTTTCCTCAATTTCTTTTCTCTCTTTTTCTCTTCTCTTGCTAATTTTTTCTAACTCAAACTGCCTTTGTTTTTCTTTTTTCTTCAATTTCTAGCATTTTTAATTTAAGTTCAATTCTACATTTGGATTTTCCACCGGAAACTGTTCCAGATCTCCTGGTGCAAAAACATTTTCATCAATGTAATATTCAACAATCTCTCTCGCCAGTCTTGCTTTTCGCATGGCTGGTTTTACATCTGTCAGCTCTAACTGTCTGCATATTTCTAGCAGTTCTGTCTTTTTAAAAGACTTCAAAACCTCTACGGTTGGTGATGCCAAGAAATCATCCATTGCTGTTGATCTGCCAATATATATCTAGGAAAATTCAAAAAACAATTTCACTATTTGAAATTTTAGATTTTTAATAAATGACTCGCACAATGGTCTATCCCGGACGAGCCCCCAATTTGTTATGGCCCAATTTGTTATGGCGTCAATTTGTTATGACGTCACGGACAGCAAGGGATGACAGACAAAATCCTTGAAGTTCAACAGATTTAATTAAACAACCACATAGAACTAATCTACACCCTACACTACTGACCAAGATTGAAAAGAAAATAAAAAAATGAGATATTTACAATTCCCTGTCATGGAGATGGGCTGCTATGTTGTGATGTCCTGGGACAGGAAAATGCTCCAACACAGGCAAAAATCCACAAAAAGCTGAACAGGTCTTGAAAAGAGTGACAGGTCTGGTCAAATGTATCCTTCTTGCAATTTCTCCTACTACTACTCTCTCAATTTTTCTCCTTATATACTCTTGTCCAGCCCCCTCCCATTTCTGGGACTTTCCCCTCTGGGCATGCCCTGGACATGCCCAACCTAGCTTCAGACTGGGCTTCACAAAAAAAAAATGTCAATACTGCCATCTAGTGGCTTTTTACCACATTACAACTGTTAGCAGTATACATTTCAGTATTCATTTTTCATTATCTATTGTGTACATGCACAGCACTGAGTAATTATAATGTAATTATCTTAGTCTTGCAATTTTATCTTGTATGTATTATTTTCAATATCATCGACAATTCTTTTCTGTGTATGTTTCTCTATTTTAGGAACATATCTATTCATTACTGCACTGACTTGTTTTGTTTAAGTCTCTTTAATTGTTTTAATGTATTTTTGTATCTTTCTACTTAACCTATTACCCAAAAAACATGCTTACTGAACCACTAATTACAACTCTTTGACTTCAAATTCCTCCACAGGAGTAGAAATCAGAGGGCCCCTGATTTCGAACTACGCTCCAAATTTTCAGATTCAAATTATTATGCCAATTTGGGCAGAAATGCTGGCGTTTCCGCCCGTCAATCATTCATTCATCATTTTGACTGTGCCATTGAGTGTAACTTAGTTGGTTCACTAAGCAATTCAATATTTTACCAATTTTAAGCAGTTTTTATTAATCACATGGTTGTTTCTCTTTCCTATAGTCTCCCAAATCAAACTTTTTCAAATTCTTACAGTTTATTACCCTGAGAGGAACCAAACGCTCATTTTCATAATATGGTGTATTTGTCATGAAAAACTCAACTGCAGTTTAAAAACATGATGTCTTGCCTATTCTCATGTCTGTTTTCCATCCGTTATCACATGGAGCATGTTCGGATCCAGTCCTAAGGGTGTGAGGTGCACTCCAACACCAGATCTGCCTCCTACAGCGCACACTGCAATCCATCTACCCTGGATCTCCACCTTCCCAATCATCCTTCCATTAGCTCTACAACCCCAACCTCTGATTTGACCATCTGGACAGTCTTCTATGTCCCCTTGAGTGCTGGTTTGTCCCTCACGGGGCCACAGGGGCGACTATAAGACGGGAAAAGGGGGGTTGGAGCACCGCCGGCGCTGATGAGTGCATCTGTGACACTGCAGCAAGACTGGAGACCTGAACGGGGGGATGCAAAGTGTGATCAAGCTGTATGTGCGAATGGCAGGACAGGAGGCAATAAACCCGGCCTCTGAGCTAAGAGTGGGGCTTTGCATGGTTTCTGCGCCTTTTATGTCACCCTGCATGGGAGGCCTTTGGCTTACCCAATGCTCTATATTGTCCTCAGTCATCTGTTGTAAGACTGGACCCTGACTTATCTGTTTTAAATAATCTAAACCTCTGGGAACATTACAATATGCTCATACGTTCAAAATACAGCTAAGAAATCACTTCTGTACTTATCACACAATTTACCCATATAATAATTCAGCTGAAGACTTTTTCATGACAACAGCATCATTCTCATACATTTTCCTGGCTTGTTTGATATGTATATTTTTGTTATAATTCGAGGAGTTGAATGGCATATATTTCATATCCAATGAAATTATAATTCATTCACTTTTAGAAACTCCCTAAATTTGGGTAAGGTAAAATCTCCTCTCGGGTAATAAAGTTTCATTCCTTTTGTCTGAATGACCCCTCCTTCACAATCAAATGGCCTGACTATGTCCCAGTTCTGGGACCTGTAACCCGATATCCCACCTGGTTAACTTAGGGGGCTCTCTGGGTGGAGGAGAGGGTAGCTGGTTTGGTTTATAGGAAAGAGAAATGAGCTGTTCGGGGAAGATTGTATCCGATCTCTCCCTGCGCACTTCAGTGCGTGAGTAGCCCTTTTAATTATGGAGGATCGCAGCCGACCCCCCACACGTGGGTCCTTGCGTTATTTCCAGCTGAATGAAGCTTCATAATTCGAACTTCCAGCACGCCTGCTCCTTGTGTAGCCTTTTCCTCCAGGTATGACTTTACTCTCATTTTCTAAATTGTGTGTAACTTGTAATTGGTTTAACGTTGATTTGTTTGATTTAAGCTCTTGCCAACATGGTGAATAAATTATTGTTATTCCTTTAAGCTTGCGTGGTCTCAGTGACTCTTAACACATGTGCATTCCTTCTAGCCCCGTTGCGGCGGATACTTAGGGGGTTAATCCCAACCGAGGAACGACTGGCCAGCGGCCCGGTATGGGAATTGGTTTTATTAAGTTGGAGAGACAATCATGATCTACTTACATAAAGGGTTTATGTATTGCCGGTTCTGGGATTTTAGCCTTAAGGAAACCCATGGACGAAAAGTCGGTTATCTGTTAGAATTCCCTGAAGGAACCCATGGGCGTGCATAGGTCTGGGTTCGCAGTAGTTGCGCCAAAAGATGCTGTTGCTGTGATGTTTTGACTTCCAACCTCTAATCTAACCAACGAACCTAGGATCCGGCCATGGTGCTAAAAAACCCGGGAGCATCAATGGAGTTACAGCGGTTGACTTTTAAGAGTTCGAGGTATAATCAACCCGAGATTTACGCATGCTGTCCCCGAACTATAAATTCTAATTCTGATATGGAGTCAGATATTTAACGAGTGTATAACTAAATTTGGTATTCTAAATTAACTATGGAGTCAGATTAATTGTAGCCGTTGTGCTTTTGTGCCCCGTTCTTCGAACGGAGAAATTATATCCATATTATTGTGATTCGCACCAGCCAGGAGGTCGCGCATGCTAATACCAGCCCAAGGAACACGTGGAGCCTTCGCCCCCTGCAATTTCCGTCGTTGGTCTTGTTTTGTGGGTTTTACAAGTGGAAAAGTTCAGTACAAAAGTGCAGAGCTCCAAGGAGACAAGTTGAGTGCCAATAGTTCGAATGACGAAAAGCGCACAATAAAAGTTAATGACAATTGAACAAACAGTAGACAAAAGAGACCAGTAAAGTTAACGAAAGAGAACTAAATGACAGTCAAGGAACGTGGACGTGACGTCAGGAGTGTCAAACTGAAGTAGGGCAATTGTAAAAAGTATCACAGTCGCGCTCTGCCGTCAGGTGCGTAAAAACCATCAACGAGACTACACAAACAGAAAAAGGTTCGCACCCAAAAATTGGTTCGCAAATTTTTATGTCAACTAGCTGCAGGGGAACAAAGCACAAACGTTTCGACCCTGCAGTCTTCTTCAGTGTGTACCAAAAACACTGATTAAACAGCGTATATAAGGATTGTCACATGTACAATGCCAATAAGCTCATTAACAATCGCTAATTGAACAGATTACACATGCAAATGAAGAGAAAAACAACAAAGCAGCAATCCATTGAGATGATTACGTTTGCATGCTGCACAAACCATCAGGCAAAGCCGTCATCAGCAGAATGCAAACCAATTATCTAATTGTAAAGATGTCCATTTGTAAATATTAGTAAATGTTATTTAAAAAAAAAAGCAGAAAGGTCGAATTCTTCATTAAGTCCGACAGGGGACCTGGAATTTAATTTATATAAGCTTCTCTTTGAAGCGACTTTTTTCAATGTTGCCACCTCGACGAGGCAGTGTCACTTTCTCTATGGCAATACTTTGCAATTTGGAGAGTGGATGATTAAATTCAACAAAATGTCTAGCCACTTGTGAAGTAATATTCTGTCTACGTATAGCAGATTTGTGTTCTGTTAAACGAGCTCTTAAGGACCGACTG
This sequence comes from Gymnothorax javanicus, assembly GCA_029692085.1. Taxonomy (NCBI): domain Eukaryota; kingdom Metazoa; phylum Chordata; class Actinopteri; order Anguilliformes; family Muraenidae; genus Gymnothorax; species Gymnothorax javanicus. The sequence continues at coordinate 72,337,340 of CM056203.1, forward strand.
GTTTTTCCAATGCACATCTTTGGACATCGACATAACAGCATGTAAATGACATTACTAGTGGTAAAAGTAAAAAATGATTTAATTTCAAATTTTTTCCAAGTGTTAACACAGTTGAAAAAATTACATTATATGAGAGAAGTACAAGATAGGCAACTTCTACATGGGTAACAACCTGTAATAAAGGACTGGGGTTTTTTTCCGAATGATGTCAGATCTGACTAACATGTTAGATAGGTTACGAGACCTTTTGTAAGTGAGGAAAAGTGGAGGATTTCGAAAGGCAGAATTTAGAGTAGAATCGGAGGATAAAATATACCAGTATTTATTAACTATAGACTTGATATTACGGCTGTTATTATTGTAAGTTAAAACATAATTAACTGACATTGGCTTTTTGGCCTTTTTTGTATTTCTTAGTAATTGGTCCCGATTTAATTATTTTACTTTATTGTAGGCACCTGAGAGCCAATCTTCCGGATACCCACGAGAACGAAACCTCGATAAAAGAATCTCAGATTGCCTTTCGAATTCCTCCCCAGAGTAACAGATGCGACGTAATCGATGTAATTGACTCAGCATTGCCTCCAACATGGCGGCGGCACACCACCCACCTGTCTAAGTGAACGAATCATGATCTTCAGGCTTGATGAGGGAAGTGCTTACGCGACAAAATAGTTCCTATGTATCAGTGCGCGTTTTGTAAACAAAACCACGTGTTGCTAGAAAGATGGCGTTCGCGCAGTTTTTACAGAGAGCAAAGGAGAAACTCGGGCTTGTTTTTGAGTGGAAAGAGAAACAGTTGGAGTGTCTGGAAGCGATATTCGAAAAGAACGATGTTTTGGCAGTGCCGTGTTTCTCAAAAAGTAGTGCGTTTTACTCCCATGATGCTTTGCGCTCCCAAAGAAAGATCGGTGCGCAGAGCGCCATCTGGTGAAAGACAATGTTGACTCAGTGGTAATCCTTTTTTAAGAGGTAAAGGATGGTAACTGTCAGCAGCCAGCAAAGTATTTTTATCGGTAGGTTTTCTAAAGACTGTAGTGATCAATTTGCTCTCTTTTTTAGAAACTAAAACATCAAGAAAGTGAATGTAAGATAGATTTTTCTCCATAGTGAAAGAAATCGAAGGAATTCTGCTGTTTAGAAACTCTACAAATTCAGTTAATTTATACTCTGTATCCATCCAAATGAGAAAACAGTTGTCAATGTAACGGGCCCAATATTTAATGCTATTGAAAGAAGGATTATTATTGATAAAATCATGTTCGAACTTTCCCATGAAAAGATTGGCGTAATTGGGCGCCAATGGAGTTCCCATAGCAGTACCATGACATTGTAGATTGAAAACATTTTCAAACAGGAAATAATTCTTGGTCAGAACAAATTTAGTTAAGTCCAGGATGAAATTCATGGGAGGACCATTGTCAATATCATAGGAGGGGTGGTTTAGATAAAACTAGAGTGCTTTTAAACCATCGCCATGTGCAATAGATGTATACAATGCTGAAACATCCAAAGTTACCAACCAATCCTTTGCATCGAGGGTGAAGTATACAGTTTAGTCAAAAAAAATCTGTGGTATCTCTCAAATAAGGTAATTTTTCTACAAGAGGATGAATATAATGTTCCACATATCTTGATACATTCTCTGACAGTGAGCCAATTCCTGATACTATAGGTCAGTAGGAAGGATCCACAGTAGAATTATGAATTTTAGGGAGAGCGTAAAATACCAGAATGATTGGGGTTTTGTTTTCAAGATATTTGTATTCTTGTTGTGTAAGCCATTTGTTATTCAGGCCTAATGATAGAAGTTTATTCAATTCAATGCTAAAATTGTGAGGGTGCGTTCTGGAACCACACGCGAGTTCCAGGAAGTGCAGCAAAATTGGTTTTATTGAATTTAGGGGTAAAAACCCCGGCAGGATTGAAGGCAACAGTACAAAGTCCAGAATCCAAAAACACAATCCAGATGGCCAGAAACGGTTCGTTACCAGGGCAGCAATCACAAATCTCGAAGTCAGGCAAAGCAGGTTCAGTAACACAGGCAAGGTATAATCATAGGCAGAGGCAGAATCAAAATCTGGGACATTCCAGTCAGAAGTGTAACGGTATGAATACAGGGCATGAACAGAGTAGCACAAGCAGACAAGAGAAAAAACGTTCTGACAAGAGCTGGTTTTGATCTGACTGCTTAAATACACATACGGGAAGTCACATGCTATAATAGGGAACAGGTGAGCTGGATCAGACTAATTAACAAAGGAATGAACAAGAGGAAGTTCCTAACCACATGAAATTGGCGAAAGCCAAAACGCGGACAGGGATTACACAGACAGCCTATGACAAACAAACGGCTCCGGTTAGGGAGTTCTAAAGTGCAGAGAGAGTAAGAGGCAGAACAGTGTTAACCAGGTGCGGAGAATCCACCGAATTGCAGCAAAGTAAAGTGAGTGAAGGCAAGGGGCGGAGATAAGAGCAGAGCGAGTGCGGAGAGGTCGTTAATCAATTAGTAATGTGCAGCTATACAATCCCTAGTGCTCGTTAGTAAGTTAGTACTAAAAACAATGTTAGTTAATGTTAGTAATTTATCCAAAATAACAAACTGTTAGTATTTGTTAGTAAAGACAGAACAGCAAGGCGAAGGAAGCAAATGAGATTGGAAGGAATAATCGGAAACCCAGAAACCATGAAATCACCTGAAAACGTGGCACGCAAAACTGGGGAATAAATCTGTCTAACACATATGACCAGACAGGGGAGACGATGTGCGATGCATAGCATGGAGAAATACATAAACCAGAATGATAATCTAAACAGTGAATATGAGTAATGGTAGGAAAAAGACATGGCAAGGCAAGACAGGCAAAATATAAAACATGACATGGACTAAATCAAAACATGGCTTGGTAAAAGAAGAATCATGACAAAAACATGGCCTGGTAACAACAGAATCATAACAAAAATTCTCAGTTGGATTAAACAAAAGTTTTTTGTAAAATAAGTGATCTCCCAACATTAAATTAACCTTTCTAGTATAATTGGTGACATTCTGTATTACTATACCCCCACCTTTGTCTGCTTTTTGAATAAGAATATCTTCATCATGTGTCAAATCATCAAGAGCCAATTTTTGCATTTTACTCAGATTAGGTCTCAGGATATGTGGACTAGTTGCTTGTACCATTAGTTCTTTGTCAATATCTTCTTCGATCAGTCTGCAAAAAGTACTCACAGAAGGATTATTTACAACCGGAACAAAATAACTTTTTGGTTTAAATGTATTAAATACAGTCCCAGGATTATCCATTCTTGGACTAAAGAAACTTTTCAATTTTATATTGCGTAAAAACTTGAATAGCTCTATTTTTACTTGAAATGGGTCAATGGTAGGTACAGGTAGAAATGACAAACCTTTTTGAAGTACATGAACATAGTTAACAATAAGCTGTTTATCAGACAAGTTAAAAACTACATTTTCCTTGGGGTTATCAGGAACTAAGGGTCCGCTACAAAGGTTAAAGTGAGATGATTTTACCGACGTCGACCTCTTGCCCCTGGAACCTCTTCTGGTTCTTCTTTCTTTTTCGCGTGGGCCCGTTCGGATAGTCGTGTGGGCTCCAAAAAAGGTTTCCTGGAGGTGGAGGATGCGACTGAGGATGAAGAAAGATTAGTGTCACTAGAATCAGATACAGTGTCTCGACTAGGAGTCTTGGAAAAACGGTTCTTTGGTTTTCCGGACAGCCATACATAGACTGTATCTTCTTCATAGTCCAAAGTGTCCCTCTTGAATTTCCGAATTTTAAATTGTTGTAGTTCCTCACGGAACTCATCCAGTTGCTTTTTGGTTTTCGTTAACAACCTGTCTAATTCTGTCTGATTAAATGATTGTTTTATGTCCTTTTTGTAATCCTCAATAGCATCCTTTGTTGAGCTCTTTTCCTTTGTGGTGAAGTCAATAATAAGAGGCATTAAGTCCATTGAACAATGGTTCAAGATTTCACACCAGCTTGACAAAAATTGGGGTTGTTTCTCCCAATGGATGGTGCCTTTTCTATTCGCAGACCTCTCGGGATTCTCCCACTGCGATAATATTCGCTGAGTGTCTTTGCATGCAGTTCCAAACGAACTTCTTTTTGCAGCAACTTTAAAAGGTGATCCTCGTAAGACTCCAATGAGTCCGAGGTGGGTATGAAAAAGTTTGTGGTATCCCCAGGGAAAATAATTTTTTCAGCATCCCCTGCGCTGAAGGTAAAAGTTTGGGCTCTCGCCTCTGTTAATTTGCTGATGGATTAAAAAGATATGATGAGGCACGGCGGCTGCAGATGGGCAAAATAGGTCAATTATAAAATTATTACCGTCGCGCTCTGCGTAAAAGGTGCATAAAAACCAACAATGAGACTACTCAAACATAAAAAGGTTCGCACACAAAAATTGGTTCGCAAATTTTTATGTCAACTAGCTGCAGGGGAACAAAGCACAAACGTTTCGACCTTGCGGTCTTCTTCAGTGTGTAACAAAAACACTGATTAAACAGCTTATAGGCCTATAAGGATTGTCACATGTACAATGCCAATAAACTCATTATTATAAAAAGGGTGCTTCCCATCCTTAAATGTGATTGGCTGAGCCGCGTTCCATACCGGTATAAAATCAGTGTAACCCACAACATTCTGAGGCAGACCGCAGCACAAAATATCCCTGCGCCGCGCAGGCTGCGTGCCTGGCCTAGCAACCAACTACTCTGCGCTCAACTGACTCATTAGGTTACGTTTGTTTCAAGACTTTTAGTTCGCTATTTCAGTGTTAGCAAAGTTTAGCCTTTTAACCCCCAAACCAGTTGGCTATCTACCTAGCTAGCTATAGCATTATAGAGTTTAATATCACTTTAGCTTGAAAGCTACATTGCTAACTGGCTCGCTATTTCAGTATTAGCGATAAATTGTTGATTTTTTTTTTTCGTGTGTCTGTTTATTTTTATGGGCTATGTGTAGGGTAACTACATCCATTGTAGTGAATGCTAGCTAGTTGACAAGCTGGTGTTATGTATGAGTATTTTATGTAAAGAACTGTATATCATTTGTAAATGGAGATTTGTTACATGCTGTTTTTGCTGCCTTGCTGGTCAGCTATTTATTTTGTTCTTCAGCACCCTCTGGTGGTGTGTCTGTAGCAAAACATGATCTGATGTAATATCACTTCTTTGTAATAGACTAGTGCTTTCTAGAAGCTTCTGGCATCTTCCTGCCGAGAGGGAGCGGGATTACCCTGGAATCCTGTGGATCTTTCCAGAAGTTTGCTAGTCTATATAAATGCTGTGATTTTGGTCAGTGGGAGCAGAGTTTTTGTTTTGGCAACAGAGTTACATAGTGGCATTAGAGTGTTATTATAAGATTAAACAGTGGATTATTTGTAGAAGTTTTTTTTTTTTTTTTATCAGTGGAGAATAAATTTGTTTAAGTTGTCATTGCTGGTTTTCTTTGTTGTGATTTGCAAGTCATAACAAATTGGAGGTTCCACCGAGATAAACCATTCATTGGATCAATGATTGGATTCACCAAAGAATAAAGCTGAATTATGTTAAATCTTGTGACTATTTGAAAAGCCAGCAATCATGACTTTTTATGTTGAAAATTTTTTGAAAACTCCAACCCAGGAATCAATTGTGTTGGCAAAGAAGAAGGACTTGCTGCAAATAGCCTCAACCCTTGGATTATCTGATGTGAAATCATTATTGAAGAAACAAGAAATATTGAACATTTTGGTGCAACATTTCATTGATGAAGATATCTTTGGGGAAGAAGCAGCAGAATTGATTAAAGATGTGGAGGTGCCTGCAACAGAGCTGCAAAGACTTGAATTTCAGCTACGCCTGAAAGAACTGGAAGAGAGAAGGTTGGAGAAGGAGAGAGAACTGGAAGAAAAAAGGTTGGAGAAGGAGAGAGAACTATGTAAACACCATGCAAATAGGCCAAGGAGGGTCCTAGATGAGGCGGAAGGTCTCAGCGAGTTTGTCTATACTGCAAGGAAAATAAAGACTTACCAGTCTCCATTATAATAATGGGGGTCTGGCTACAGCATCAGCACGAGGCCACCGCCCCAGATCAAACGCGACGACGTCCCTCACGTTCTGCTTTCAGTTAGCCTGAAGCGTGTCCTAGCAGATATCGCAGCTGCAGTATCTTGGCGGTTACAAGGCTTCTGACTCCATATCAAATTTAGGATACAAAATTCTAGTTGCAATCATTTGCGGTTACCATGTGTTTGCAGAAATATGATCTGATTCTAATTAGTTAATTTATTGCTTAATTTGGAGCTCTGTTGTGCATCGGACTCGTAACTGGTCTATACCTTACTCTGCCGGACCAAAAACATCTGTAAAACCCCATTCGGTGGAAGAACTCAGAGGCTGGTGGCCCTATTAAGCACAGTAATTTGACATTAGAAAATAGCTATGACTAGGGATTACCGGGGCCCAAAGCGAGCAACTACAAGGCATGAGGGTATTCTCATCATTCAGGGGCCTTGAGTCTTTTAAGATTTCCGCCCAAAGGTATAAACGGAATCTACTCGAAGCCAATTTTAATAACACCATACACGGCATGGAAAATCCACCTTATAACGCAGACCAAGCGTGTTGATCAGGCATCGCGATTACAGTCCTACATTACTCAATTAGGAGCCAGGATTCCGAACTGATAAAATATATGTTCGTTTAAAGTCAGAAACACACAACAAATGCAAATATCAATTTATTTCGCCAGGCAGGCACAAGCTTAAATCACAAGAACCAATTACATCGTTACAGAAAAGATAAAAAGAAATCAATTCATACCTGGCGCAGCTCAAAACTACACATATACATAAAGTATATGAGGGAAGGATGAATACAAGCTTCCCCGACTTCTCTGTTTCCCCCTCTTTTATGCCCAAACTCCAGACTGCGTCCTATGGCAGGGTCATAGGTCATTTGGGTAATTCGAACCAGGGAGGCTCCCCCTCTCCGGAGGGACTTTGGGAGGAGACGTTACCACAAGGAAGACTGAAGTATATTTCTTTCCCAAGTTATTGAATGAGGGTATGGCACAATTTTAATTCCTTTGAAATATGCCCCATGCGATTCCGGAAATTTAGAGGATTAAAATGACACCAAACACGACCTGCTTGCATTAGAGTTGGTCATGAAACGTCCGATACAATACAGAATTACAAGAATAATCCGCATTAATGCTATTACTCTGCTCTTATCATACAGTATAACAGATATACACATTTTTTTTTGTAACATCGTGAGCGAAATGAGTGTTTTAACTCAGAAAATGAGAAGTCTTTAGAAATTCCTACATAGAAGGCAATGCATTTTAATTTTAAGAGTGCAGTCCTGTCAAAGTCCATTAGATGGCACTGTGGCATTGTCCGGCATGGGCAGCACAGGCCAAAAGTTTGTGGTAAGCAGTTTTTTGGTGGTTCGCAAGACATTTGAGCCAACCATTACCCCAGAGATTGTCCCTCAACTCCGAGGCAGGTGGCCGCTTCAGCTGTGGCAAACTAAGTTGGTGCCAAACAGACCCTAGTTGAGTCTGCTCCCATGACCCTGGAGGGTCTCTGCCAGGTGCTGGGGCCCTTACAACAACAAGGGTCAGATTGCTAGAATCCTGACTATGTGCCAGGAGCATGTAGTCCTTTCTGCCTTTCCTTGCCGCTTACAAAGTCCCCCCTTTGACCCTGCTGGGACAGACCCTTGCTGTCCCAAGGGGTCACAGAAATTGCCCTGGGCGGCTTCTTGCTGGTGTTCCCGACCCACTGGGGATTGAGGGTAATTGTAGTGGGCTCAGGATGAGTGTGGCACATGTCGAGGCCTGCAGGGAGCGGATAAGATGCCGGAAGTAGCAGCGCTGGATCAGGGTGAAGCTGAAGATGAGGGCACTGCCAGTGACGCACCCTCGGAACACCCAGTCCCACCAGGTGTATGCGTCCTGGGCAAACGGGTGGATGAGCTGGCCAGGATGGTTGCAGTTTGTTTGGCCAGGTTCACCTCCACCTGCGCCTGGTCGATATGGTACTCAGTTTCCATGACGACCTGTTGGACGAGGTCCATTAAGGCAGTCAAGGCCCGTGTACCCTGTTCATAGAATGTGTCCTCCCACCATGGTGCCACATCCACCTCCAGCGGGACCCTTCCCAGGATGTTGATCAGACCCATCGTGAAGTCCTCTGTGACTTCTAAGCAGAAGGTGTGGTTAGCAGGACATGTCAGACCTCCATAGGTGAAGGTGTCCATTTCACTGATGACGCACCATTGTGTGTGGGAGACCTGAATTGCATCAGCATGGCCATGTAGGGATTGAACGCTAATGAGTTTAGTATCATTTTTGCGAGAATGGTTGCAAAGTGTTACAAGTACATATAATGTAACTGGACGTTTCATGACGACACATACAGGTGGTAAAAATGGTTTCAGTGCCCCTCATGGTAATGAACCCCGTTAGATGGTCTAATTTAAGAATTTGATTTTTCACTACGACGCCAATAGAGTGTATAGTAGTGGAATTTGGATAAACCTGATCTGGGTGAATTAAAGGGAAGGAAACAAAGAAGCCAATACATCCTACACATTGTGTACCGGTACACATTTTCACAGTGGTGGTCACTCATTTAGAGTAATGGATCTGTCTTGTGCATAAGTTCAGCAGGCTATGACACACTCGATGGTACGGGTCGGATTGGAGAATGAATGGCTGATGGTGAGAAGCGCCTGCGCCTCTGACCGTACCGCCTTGAGATTATTTTTGTGGCTATTGGTGAGATGATGGAAACCAGGGGCCCTCTGGTTGCCAACTACACTGGTGGCAAATCTGCCCATGTTATCAGAAATTAAATCACCGAGCCGTGCCAGTAGCCATGCAGTCGAAGTTGACCTGGTTATGACAATGTTTCTATAAAAATAAAAACATGTTAAATGATAAAATAGAAATAGAGACTAACCACACTCCGTACAGTACTACAGACAAAATAGAAAACACGACAATGGGAGAAAATCTGACGTAAATAATTGCGGAATCTGAAATGAGGAATAATCTAAACTAGTATTATCACCAGTTACAGTTAGGTTCATGAATCAGAATGTTTTATAAAACAGACAGAATGACTGACGGCACAGTAAACATGTTTCTTAAGTGATGATTAACATACCACATCACGGTGCAAGTAAAATACACAAAGTCATTCATACATACCAATATGAATACTGAGAAGATTTTAACATACACAATGTAGACATGAGTGTATTCATTCACGATTGAGAGTTAATGCAAGCATATGGAACAGAATTTCTGTCAGTCAACTAAGTCTAGACATTAAGGAATTTGGATATTTCAAGCAGTACACACAGTAAGCCATTGCTGATCTAAAATAATTACATGGCATTATTTCATTCCTTTGCAAAAAATACTGCATGCATGCAACAACAGGATGATAATGAATAAAATAAAATGATACTGAATGAAACTACTTAAACTGAACACAATTTTGCATTTTGAACCAGAGAACATTAACAACAAACCCAGAAACACACACAAAGACAAACAACTACAAAGAAATCAATGTGAAATTGACTTTGCATTGACCATTATATACTGTAGTAATGTGGATTAAGATTTGTGTTGGTATGTAAGGCTGTGTTATTATAGGTGCAGAATGGGATGGTTGGATCCTCTAATCAAACAAATCAGTGCTGTAAAGTTTGCTCTGGTGCTGTACCAGGGGACCCGTTACTGCTATTGTTTGACATGGGAGTGTTGAATGAGTTTATGGCCCCGTGAAGGATCCCAGCTCATCTTCCACATGGAATGCAGGCACCTTCTGACCCCTGACTTGAAGCTGGGGCCTAAAGTGTATCTGCAAGAGACTAAACTATGCAGGGTTAATGTCTGCATAGTTCAGAGTCTGAAATAAGTCGAGTTAAAAATGGAAACATTAAACATAAATGAAGTCATGCATTCAGATAGGAATGCAGGTACAGCTCTTAAGTTACATATTGAACTCAGTCACAAGGACTGACAGAGAGAAGTGTGAGCGGGGGTGGAGACAGAGGGCACAGGCAGAGGAAGGAAGGGCTGTGAAGATCTGAAAAGACAGAGAGGAGTGATTAGATTTCACAGGCATTAAAACAGTATGTTTTATTATGAAAGAAAGTATAGACAATAATACAATTAGATTTGCTAAACTGCCTTAACTCCAGTTATAGGGGGCAGTGTTCAAGAAAGTTTGTTAGTGAATAACCCCTCTTGAACAGAGCGCGCACATGCAATTTAGTTCATGCAGCATGCAAACCGCTGGTTCCAACCTAGTGAAGCAAAACCCAGCGGAACAGCAACAGGAAACAACACGGTGCTCAGTGCTATTCAGCAACAAAACTTCTTGGTGATAAGTATTATCTTTCTGCAAAGATTAATTTTTGCAGTTCTCCAATTGTGTACTGCCTTCACAGATACAGACCCCAGGCTGTAGAACAGCACTTTAATTTAACCAAATTTAGCCAGATCGCAATTTGAACAATTTGGATTTACTGTTGATTTTTAAAGGTTGATTATAATCAGTGACGGGTCGTCAGCTGCTCAGAGGCCCCTCAGTAAACTCAACCCCCACTGCTTGCCTGTTCCCAAGCTGCTTGCATTTAAGTGCGCTTGGTCAACAAGCAATTAATGGACAAATAACCAAGGCCAATTCACGACCTCTAATAAGAAATGTTAATGAGAAAGTGAATGCTTATTTTCTACATTTATATAATTGACGTGCCATCCAGGGTGGCAATAGAAAATGCCAAAATTCCAAAACTTTTGCTGACACTGCAGCATTTATTTTCAGCATCTCTGCAACTGTCACTCAGCCGTGCATCGTATCCAACCGCACCTTTTAGCCGTGACTACATTCAGAAAATAGAACGGATTCTCATGGATTATTTCCCAGTGAGTCCGCGAACCAATCCACGCAAACGTGCGCTCTTTAATGAGCAACATGAGCGCAGAAATTACAAAGACTTTAATATTTTACGTCATCATTCAGATGCGGAAGAAAACGCCTTATAGTTTTGTAGTGCAACGTATAACAGTGCCACCCAAAAGAAATAGTTCTCCTAGTTACGTGACAGTTACAAATCGAGAAAATAAACTGCTAGTCGTCTAGGTTTTTGCGTTTCTGGAGGCCTCCTTCACTGCCAACGGACCGCCACAGATAGCGAACCTGTAATTCAGCAGCTAACATCTAATGATACAATTATTGAATTGGTTATTACAATACTTTCAAAGATATCTCTTCAACTCTCCAACATACAAGTATCCTTCAAATCCCACTGGCTTTCCACCAGTGCTTCATCTCTTCCAGTATTTGAGCAAGATTGCCTGCATGGTTACTGCAGGACCTTGCTCCAAATCCCCATGGAATAATAGGCTACACAATTTTCTTTTACACAAGCCTTCTAACGCAGTATCCACAGTATTGTATATTTACATACTGCGTTCCGTTCCAGCTTAAAGCACAATCCAAGAATATTCAACATTTTCAACTCCGAGGCAGGTGGCCGCTTCAGCTGTGGCAAACTAAGTTGGTGCCAACCAGACCCTAGTTGAGTCTGCTCCCATGACCCTGGAGGGTCTCTGCCAGGTGCTGGGGCCCTTACAACAACAAGGGTCTGATTGCTAGAATCCTGACTATGTGCCAGGAGCATGTAGTCCTTTCTGCCTTTCCTTGCTGCTTGCAACTGGAAGAAAGAAGGTTGGAGAAGGAGAGAGAACTGGAAGAAAGAAGGATGCACTTGCAGTACGAATTGGAAATGAAGAAAATAGAAGCAGGTACTGTAACAAAATCTTTTGGACTTTCTGATCATTTTGATGTGGTTAAACACATCAGACTTGTTCCTCCTTTCCTAGAAAATGATGTAGACTAATACTTTACCCATTTTGAAAAAATTGCTGAAAACTTGAAATGGCCAAAAGAGCATTGGACAATGATGTTACAAAGTGTTCTTACTGGTAAAGCTAGACAAATCTATAACCAGTTATCTGTCCAACAGTGTTCTGATTATGACTTTGTCAAATCTGCTATTCTGAAGGGTTATGAATTGGTCCCTGAGGCTTACAGGCAAAAATGTAGGAATTCTCGCAAGGAAGCCAGTCAAACTCATGTTGAATTTGGCAGGTTGAAGGAACAGTTGTTTGATCAGTGGTGTAATTCCATGAAAGTTGAGAAAGATTTTGACAGAATGAGGCAACTTATTCTGGTTGAGGAATTCAAAAGGTGTGTCCAGCCAAATATCAAGACTTTCCTTGAGGAGAAACAAGCCAATACTTTGCAAGATGTTTCCACCCAGGCTGCTATTTATGCATTGACTCATAAGTCTTCTTTTGTCCAAAAATCCACTTTTTCTAAATTTCAAGGCAAGTCTCAGTCCAAGACTTCTTCTAATAACACTTCTAATGATTCTAAGGCCACTTCTGAGAGGAAACCTTCCAGTGAGAAGTAATCCTCTGATTCTTTACCTTCTGTGTCTTGCCAATACTGCAAAAAGCAAGGTCACCTTATTTCTGAGTGTTATGCACTCAAGAAAAAACAACAACGAGCAGAAACCAAGCCAACTGCTTTCACCAAGAGAGAATCTCTTGTATCAAAGGTCAGTTCGTCTGATCTTCTGCCTTCTGTGTCTGATTCTGTTATGGAGGGTTTTGAGCCATTCATCACCAATGGTTTTGTCTCACTTTCACATGATTTTTCCTCATCTGCTCCTGTTCGAATTCTGAGGGATACTGGGTCTTCCCAATCTCTTATTCTTGCAGATATTCTGCCCTTTTTGGACAAATCGTCTACTCAGGCTAATGTCCTTATTCAAGGAGTAGAATGTGGTTTTACAAGTGTACCTCTCCATAATGTTCATCTTAAATCAGACTTGCTCTCTGGGCCTGTTACTGTTGGTGTTAGGTCTTCTCTTCTTTTCAAAGGTGTTCATTTGCTTCTTGGTAATGATCTTGCTGGGGATAAGGTTGTGCCCTACCCTGTTGTAACTGACACTCCTTTTATTGATCAATAATCTGAATCTATAGAGGAGGAAATTCCAGACCTCTATCCTTCATGTGCAGTTACTCGTTCTATGGCCAAAAAGGCTATTCAAGATGATGCTGACCTGGACTTCAACCTGGCTGACACCTTCATTGGGCAGTCTTTTCATCAGGAACCTTCCAGTCCTGAGATGTCTGGGAAATCTTCAGACTTGTCCTTGTCAGGTCATTCAATGACATTCTGTCTCGAAACAACTTATTCAGGAGCAACAACAAGCTCGTGATCTAGCGCATCTTCTACCACAGGCTGCAAGTGAACAAGAGGCTACTCAAGTTCCTGTCTGTTTTTACTACGAAAATGGTGTGCTTATGAGAAAGTGGCGTCCACCTGATGTATCTGTAGATGAAGAGTGGATGATCACCCATCAAATTGTTCTTCCAAAGTCTTATCGACACGAAACTCTTAGTCTGGCCCTTGACAATCCTATGTCAGGTCATTTGGGTATCAAGAAGACCCTTCAACGTGTCAGGAACCATTTCTTCTGGCCTTCCATGAGGTCCGATGTACAGGAGTACTGCAAATCCTGTCATACTTATCAAATTGTTGGGAAGCTGAACCAGAATATTCCAAAGGCTCGACTTAAGCCCATTCCCGCTTTTGAAGAACCTTTCAGTCGAATCATCATTGACTGTGTTGGACCATTGCCAAAGACTAGATCTGGTTGTGAGTACCTACTGACTATCATGTGTGCTTCCACTCGGTTTCCTGAGGCAATTCCACTTCGTAATATCAAGGCGAAGACTATCATCAAGGCTCTTACCAAGTTTTTCTGCTTTGTTGGTCTTCCTAAGTCTATTCAGTCTGATCAAGGGTCAAATTTCATGTCTGGCATATTTCAACAAGTTATGCATGAGCTTGGTATTAAACAATACAGGTCATCAGCTTACCATCCTGAGAGTCAACGTGCTTTGGAGAGGTTCCATCAAACCCTTAAGAACATGATAAGGACCCACTGCCTTGACACAGAGAAAGACTGGGATGAAGGTGTCCATCTTCTTCTGTTTGCTGCCCGTGAAGCTGTTCAGGAGTCTCTTGGGTTCAATCCTTTTGAGCTTGTTTTTGGGCATACAGTCCGTGGACCTCTGAAGCTTCTGAAGGAAAAGTTGCTGGCCGAAGATGATGTCCCAGTGAACTTGCTTCAGTGTGTCTCTGACTTCCGTAATCGTCTCTCTAAGGCTTGTGACTTTGCTAAGTCTAATCTCAAAGAGGCTCAGGGCAAAATGAAAGCCAGATATGACCTTCATTCCCGAGAAAGAAGTTTTAAAGCTGGTGACAAAGTCCTGGCACTTTTACCAGTGCCTGGAAAGCCTCTAAGAGCCCGATATTTCGGCCCTTACACTGTCCTCAAAAAGGTCAGTGATCTAAATTACGTCATTTGAACTCCTGGAAGGAGGAAACAAAAACAAATGTGTCACATCAACATGCTGAAAGAATACATTGACAGAGACACTCAGCAAAAGCCAGTCAATGTGGTCACTACAATTGAACTGGAAAATTCTGAAGAAGATTGTGACTGCCTCTTGGAAAATGAACCTGGTCCAGCCAAACTTGAAAATTCAGACATTCTTCAAAATGTTGACAGCAAGTTGTCCCACCTGGACCCTTTTCAACAAGAACAGCTAAAGCAGCTCATATTTGAATATAGTCACATATTCCCTGACGTTCCATCGAGGACTGATATGGTTTGCCATGATGTCATCCTACAAGATAATGCCAAGACTGTAAAACAGCATACTTACAGAATGAATCCAGAGAAGCAGAAATACTTTAAACAAGAAGTCAAACCAATTGATGCAAATTTAAAAGTTATCACTGAATTTCCTTAGCCTACAACTAAAAGACAACTAATGAGATTTCTAGGGATGGCTGGCTACTACAGAAAATTCTGTAAAAATTTCTCCATCATTTCTGAACCTTTCACAAATTTACTGAGGAAAAATGCAAAATTTGTTTGGGATGAAAAATGTCAAAATTCATTTGACCAGCTGAAAGCTATCCTCAAAAATACACCAGTTCTCTTATCTCCTAATTTCAAAAAGGAGTTCAAGTTGGCTGTTGATGCCAGTGATATTGGTGCAGGCGCAGTTTTACTGCAAGAAGACACTGATGGAGTATATCATCCTGTTTGTTACTTTTCCAAAAGGTTTGATAAACATCAGAAAAACTATTCAACAATTGAAAAAGAATGTTTGGCACTTGTTTTGGCTTTACAACATTTTAAAGTCTTGACTTGTTCAGCTATTTCCATCAAGGTCTTCAGTGATCACAATCCCCTCACATTCTTGCATAAGATCAAAACAAGAATCAAAGATTACTGAGATGGAGTTTACTTTTGCAAGAGTATGATTTGGATATTTCTCACATCAGGGGAAAAGATAATGTTATTCCAGATGCACTTTCACGCATGTAAATTTTACTTCTCTGTTTGATTGTGGAAAATGTAATTTTACTTTTCTATTTGATTGTGAAAATTGCACTGGTTGTTATGTATATGATTGTTATAATGATCAATGATACTTTTGTGCAAAGTTCAAGATTATACTGATTATAAAACTGTGTTAATTCTAACAAAAGAAAACTTTTAGCAAACCTTTCTTTTCTTAAAGAGGGGAGGTGTTATGTATGAGTATTTTATGTAAAGCATTGTATATCATTTGTAAATGGAGATTTGTTACATGCTGTTTTTGCTGCCTTGCTGGTCAGCTATTTATTTTGTTCTTCAGCACCCTCTGGTGGTGTGTCTGTAGCAAAACATGATCTGATGTAATATCACTTCTTTGTAATAGACTAGTGCTTTCTAGAAGCTTCTGGCATCTTCCTGCCTGGAGGGGGCGGGATTACCCAGGAATCCTGTAGATCTTTCCAGAATATTGCTAGTCTATATAAATGCTGTGATTTTGGTCAGTGGGAGCAGAGTTTTTGTTTTGGCAACAGAGTTACATAGTGGCATTAGAGTGTTATTATGAGATTAAACAGTGGATTATTTGTAGAAGTTTTTTTTTTATCAGTGAAGAATAAATTTGTTTAAGTTGTCATTGCTGGTTTTCTTTGTTGTGATTTTCAAGTCATAACACTGGCTAGCAAACTAATGCACAATTCAACATATTGTCCTGGACGCTGGCAAGTGTGGAGGACAAAATCAATCTTGTTCGCTACTCTCGCTGCTGGTTGTAATGATATGGCAGATCGGCGCGAGTTGAGAATTAGAAAACTCAAAAACCGCAACGAACGTAAAATTATTTAACGGGGCCTTCGGGAGACCGAAGGCGACATTCCAAATAGCCTGCTTTCATAGTATATCTACATTAACGAGCCCAAATAGCCTGATGTGGCATGATAATGGCGCTAGATGAAAAAGTTATCTTAGCGTCTGTGTTGCTTGCCAACCATTTTGTCCACTCTATCTCGCTTGGTGGAAGAACTAATAGTTTTCAATTTTATTGTTGCATTATTGCCAATAAATTGGTGATTTTTTTCTTGTGCGTTTATTTAATGGGCTATATGTAGGGTAACCGTTTTATAAAAGCAATAGACAAATCCCAAGTTGCAGAATTTGAAACAATCTACGCATCCTCCGGTTTTGAAAACGAGGCTCTGAGTGTTAAACAGCAATGGTCCAAGTGGCATTTTACTGATATGGCTTTCAAATTGCCGTAAATTCCCGATGTTTGGTGGAATATTGCATCAAACATGTAAGCAAAAATAAGCTGAATCCGCGTAGATTGCGAACGTGTCATTCAAAGTGAAATTATGAGTTTCAGAATGATTATTTTGAGGGTGAATTGATGCATGATTCTGGCCTGTGTGTACGGAGTCATCCCAGATAGACGCGTGGCTATTTTTGACCCACTTCCAGCTTTAGACGCATCCCAGTTAGACGAATACTGTTACAAGTGCCGTTCGTTTTTTTGCTGCGCGTCGTGCCTTTGAACGCCCCTCCGCCGTTATAAAATCACTGTAACCCACTGCTTCTCGGGGCTTATTCCTTTAACAATCGCTAATTGAACAGATTACACATGCAAATAAAGAGCAAAACAACAAAGCAGCAATCCATTGAGATGATTACGTTTGCATGCTGCACAAACCTTCAGGCAAAGAATACAAATATCTTGAAAACAAAACCCCAATCATTCCGGTATTTCACGCTCTCCCTAAAATTCATAAGTCTACTGTGGATCCTCCCTACCGACCTATAGTATCAGGAATTGGCTCATTGTCAGAGAATGTCTCAAGATATGTGGAACATTATATTCATCCTCTTGTAGAAAAATTACCTTCTTATTTCAGAGATACCACAGATTTTTTGAATAAACTGTTTACTTCACCCTCTATCGATGCAAAGGATTTGTTGGTAACTTTGGATGTTTCAGCATTGTAAGCATCTATTGCACATGACGATGGTTTAAAAGCACTCCATTTTTATCCAAACCACCCCTCCTATGATATTGACAGTGGTCCTCCCACGAATTTCATCCTGGACTGAACTAAATTTGTTCTGACCAAGAATTATTTCCTGTTTGAAAATGTTTTCTATCTACAATGTCATGGTACTGCTATGGGAACTCCACTAGCGCCCAATTATGCCAATCTTGCCATGGGAAATTTCGAACATGATTTTATTAATAATAATCCTTTTTTCAATAGCATTAAATATTGGGCCCGTTACATTGACGACTGTTTTCTCATTTGGAGGGATACAGAGGATAAATTAACTGAATTTGTAGAGTTTCTAAACAGCAGAATTCCTTCGATTTCTTTCACTATGGAGAAAAATCAATCTTACGTTCACTTTCTTGATGTTTTAGTTTCTAAAAAAGACAGGAAATTGATCACTACAGTCTTTAGAAAACCTACCGATAAAAATACTTTGCTGGCTGCCGACAGTTACCATCCTTTACCTCTTGAAAAAAGGTTTACCATGGCGTCAATTACACCGACTACGCTGCATCTGTTACTCTGGGGAGGAATTCGAAAGGCAATCTGAGATTCTTTTATCGAGGTTTCGTTCTCGTGGGTATCCGGAAGATTGGCTCTCCAGTGCCTGCAATAAAGTAAAAGAATTAAATCGGGATCAATTACTAAGTAATACTACAAAGGCCAAAAAGCCAATGTCAGCTAATTATGTTTTAACTTACAATAATATAAGCCGTAATATCAAGTCCATAGTTAATAAATACTGGTATATTTTATCCTCGGATTCTACACTAAATTCTGCCTTTTGAAATCATCCACTTTTCACTTTCAAAAGGTCTCGTAACCTATCTAACATGTTAGTCAGATCCGACGTCATTCGGAAAAAAACCCCAGTCCTTTATTACAGGTTGTTTCCCATGTCGAAGTTGCCCATCTTGTACTACTCTCCTCAAATGTAAATTTTTCAACTGAGTTAACACTGGGAAAAATTTGAAATTAAATCATGTGTGACCTCTACTAAGTAATTAAGTAGTGACTACGCCACTCCCTTTTAGCAGGGTGGGAGAGCCCCAATACTACACATTACAATCAATTTCCCCCACAAGTTCACCAGGGAATAAACCATTCAGGAAACAGCTGTTGCAAACCAATTACTTATTTTATTTTCACAGGGTTTTTAAAAAAACACAACAAAGACATAAAATGTGCAGAGTTTGTAGTCAGAAGTTGGTTTGTCAAGGTCTATTGAATAATAAATTCACCAGGGAATAATTAAAGACATAAAATGTGATCAAGACAGACCGTAAACAGGGTACCATAAATAGACTACAGTAGAGCATACACTCAGTCAGAATACTGTGCAAAAGGCAATAAATAGGACATGGTCAATATAGGATACTCAGTGGCAAGACAATAACTATATGTCTATGTAGTCAGAATATGGTGCAAAAGAGCAATAAATAGCAATAAATCACAATAAATCATAACTAGCAATAAACATAGGGCTTTGGCATCCTAAGCAGTTGATATACATTGGTAGCACTATAAGCATTAGGAGTAAGCGTAGTAACGCCAACCAAACTATGGCACACAGCAAAAGTGTTTCACAGCAAAATAAACCCAACAAACAAATAAAACAAAAACACAAAAAAAACCAAATGGGGCTGTCCCTTCAAATCAGAGTAATATAATTACACAGCAAACTCAGGAGGTTACCCTCTGTCACACTCAGTGTCGAAAGTTGGAGTCTACCCCCTGCCTAAGTAGCCTAGGCTAACGTTAATAGGCTACCAACTAGTCAAGATTGCACTTAGCCCATCGACTGCCAAGATTTCACGAGAATTATTGCACTAGCCCGTATAAGTTAATAAACTGATGCTTCATGCGTGACGCAGGATTATTGCACTTGCCTCGTTATAAAGAGCTCGCAAAAAAAAAAAAAAAACAAACCTTAAACCTGGGGAAAACAGTGGTGCCCCCCCCCCCCCCCTTGTTTGCTTGTAGTGAACTTGATTGTCAGCAAGCTGCCGTCTAATAAGGTACACCCATCCCTATAAGTGGCAACGGGAGATTTTAACATTAGGAAACACACCATAACTCCATTCACTTAACTTTTATACACAGAGGACTGGAGGAGTCCACACAATAGTTCTTTTAAAACCGTTGAGTTTGTAAAAGGGAATAAAATACAACTTTACCTCAGCTCAGTGTGTTTAACCCCAAAGCTCTCGACTTGTCCTGCTATATAGTGTTGCAGTTGGACCCACACAACCAGCGACGCTATGACACATTGAAGTTCAGTTAACAACTGAATGAAATACGGTTGCATAAACTAAGCTCGTTGCTTTCGCCCCGAACCAACAACCATCATAGTGAGCCTACCTCATCTGTAGATTAGAAACCCAAATGCTGCAAAAAGATGATTTTGCTGACTATGGCTTAGGGCGACTCAAGTATGCTCAGGTGAACAAAAGATTTGGCGTCTCATACTAGGTGAACGGCGGATGTGACGCATATATTCTTCAGGTAAAACCTACCCTGGCCTTGACGCATTCCTGCTGGGTCCTAATGTCCCACCCCATGCACATACTGACAGGAAGAGACCAGGGAGAAAACAGTAATGCAGCACATAGTCATAACTCCTACAGGCTACATCCACCCCCACTTTGAAAAGGCACCATCCCGCTGACTCAGCCCTTTTCCCTCTTACCCCTCAGCCTAATGTGGGTTTCTGGTCCTACTGGCAGGTAAGCTGCAGCCCTCAATGTTCCCTCAACCCCTGGCCTGACGCTGACCGAGGCAGGTGGTGGAGGTTTGAGTGCTGCCCTGCCGTTTCCGGTGTAGTCCTTCGAACACCGGTCTCTGGAGAAGAAATGCTAGCCATGTGCTGCGGTTCTGGCATTTCTACTGGCACAGCGACCAGGGAGTCTGGAGGTTCACGGGGGCGCTGGTGCCCGCACTGGGGATAGGTTTTCGGGCATCCTGGATCCACGTGGCGAGGTGGTAGAAAGCCGAGGTGGTGTATGGGTGTCCACACTGGATGGGGAGTCCGGCAGGATGGACTTTTGTTGGCAGGAAGGCACAGCTACCACCAAGCTCTCCCCATCATCTTCTTCCTGAGGGTGACTCTCTTGGCCGGACGCTGCTAGGGTTCCATCCAGGTCTGTGACACTGGTTCCTGGAACAGGCTCAATGGAGGCCACCCGTAGTTCTGCCCGATGAATGTTCAGCTCGGGTCCTTCTCCATGATGGGGACGAATGGCATGCACTCTTCCAACATCATCCAGGCATCAAATCACTTAGTACCTGGTGGGACCCCAAACATCCTGAATCTTGTTGTGGCCCTGGACATGATTGCGGCGGTATACGATTGTACCTGCGGTGAGCAGGGCAACATTTTCTCTTGGTTGCTGATGGGCTCTCTTGGCAGCTGCCCCATCTAAATGTCGCTTTGCCGGGTCATAGGCAACTTTAAGATGTTCCTGATGTTGTTGGACCCACTCGTCCATTGCTCAGTCAGCAACATCCTCCTCTGGAAGACCCAGCAGAGCATCAACCGGCAGGTAAGGCCTGCGTCCAAACATGAGCTCATAGGGGGAGTAGCCAGTTGATGAATGCACAGTGGTGTTATAGGCAAAAAGTACTCGGGACAGATGTTGAGGCTACCGTCTCTTCTTCACTGTAGGCAAAGTACGCAGGAGGTTGTGCATGGTGCGGTTAAACCGCTCGCATTGCCCATTCCCTTCAGGATGATAGGCTGTGGTGCGACTTTTCTGAACCCCATAGAGCTTCCGTATCCGTATCAAGTTGCTCTCGAAGCTCCAGCCCTGATCGGAGTGGATGCGTTGCGGGATGCCATACACATAGAACCACTTCTCTGTGATAACTCGGGCCACAGCACTAGCCTTTTAATTAGGTGTCGGGTAGGCCAGGGTAAATTTCGAAAAGATGTCAGTCACTACCAGAACATTTTCGTGTCCATCACTGGCCCGCTCTAGAATAGTAAAGTCCAATGCCACGACTTCTAGTGGTCGGGTCGCTAGCAGAGCCCCTGGGAAAGTCTTCACTCTCGGCTGGACCGCTTTAGCCACCACGCACCGCTCACACCGCTGGCACCATTGCTCTACATCTTCCCTGAGGTTAGGCCAGCAGCACCGCTCCCGCACCAGGTGGGTGGTCCTCTCACATCCTTGGTGTCCATGTTCGTAGTGGAGACCAGCGAGTACCTCATCACGAAGGGACTATGGCAGCAATAGCTGCAAAACTTCCCTCATAACATCTGGGCGGTATACTACCCGGTGAAGCACTCCTCCCCGATCTCGGATTTTCTTCCACTGACGCACCAGCTCCCGAACCTCAGCCATCTCTTTTAAAGGCTCGGCCGCCGCAGGAGGATCTCCTCTGTTCCAGTAGTGCAGTAGTGCAGGAAGGGGCCAATAGTTGGATCTACGGCTTGCAATAGTTGCAGTTACTTCTTTTCCCTGATCGGGAACGCATCTATGGCACTGCAGCAGACAGGGTGTGGAGTAGCAGAGCCCACACGGACCGCCTGGAGGGACACTGGTATCTTGACCCCTGGGGCGATGTCGACCATGGAGCCTGGAATAGGAGGGCCGCGCAAGCGGGATAGGGCATTCGCATTCCTGTTCAGGGTTACAGGGCGATACTTAAGCTCGAAGTCAAAGAGGGCTCACTGGGAAGCCCAGCGCTGTTCAACTGCCCCCAACTTTGCTGTTTGCAGATAGCTAAGGGGGTTGTTGTCAGTATACACAGTAAACTTTGCCCCTAGTAGGTACTCTCTGAACTTTTCAGTGACTGACCATTTCAGGGCTAGAAGTTCTAGCTTCATAGAGCTATAATTCAGCATGTTACGTTCCGGTGGGTTGTAGCCCTTGGCTGGCGAATGCCACAGGCCTCCTCTTGCCCTGATGTTCCTAGGACAATACTGCCCCCAGGCCGGCGTGGCTGGCATCGATCTCCAAGATGAATGGTTTAGAGAAGTCTGCAATTCCCAACACTAGCGCACTCACCAACTTGCTTTTCAGTCTTGAGAAAGCCACCTCACAGGCCTCGTCCCAACGTCCCTCCAGGGAACACACCCTGGCCCTCTTCTGTCCACCCCGCAGCCCACCCACCAACTTGTGTAATGGGGCAGCACACTTCGCAAAAACCTTCCACAAACCGGCGGTAGTACGAAGCAAATCCTAGGAAGGACTGCAACTCTGTCAAGGTCCGAGGATGCTTCCACTCTGCCACAACCCTGATCTTCTCTGGATCGGTTGATACTCCAGCTGCCAAAATGACATGCCCCAGATACTTAACTTCACTCTGAAAGAAGTTACATTTCTTGAGTTTTTGCTTCAAGTTATGCTGTTTCAACCGTCCTAGGACCAAGTCAAGGTGCTGTAAGTGTGATTCAAAGCTTATGGAAAAAATGACTATGTCATCAAGGTACAGAAGGAGAGAGTGGAACCGCTCATCACCAAAAATGCGCTCCATTAACTGTTGAAACATGCTAGGGGCATTGCATAAACCAAACGGCATCCAGTTAAACTCGAATAAGCCGAATGGTGTGCAGAACGCAGTCTTGGCCTTGTCACATTCAGCGACGTGGACCTGATTGTAGCCACTGGCAAGGTCAAGAGTTGAAAAAAGAGTGGCACCAGCCAGGGCATCCAAAGACTCTTCTATTCGAGGGAGAGGGAAAGCGTCTTTACGGGTCCGGGCGTTTAGCTATCGGTAGTCAACACACAGCTGTATGGTCCCATCCTTCTTTTCTACAATCACAATGGGAGAGGAGTAAGGGCTACAGTTCACCCGCACCACACCCCTGTCTAGAAGTTCCCCAATGTGTGCCTTCACCAAGTCATACTGGGAGGGAGGAAGTCGGCGATAGTGCTGTCGAATGGGGGCCTCATTTACCAAAGGGATTTCATGCTGGACTAAGTCAGTGCACCCAATGTCTCCTTCATTCTGACTAAACACGGTGCTATATTTTTGGAGAAGCGTCCGACCCTTCTCCTCTTGGCTGGGGCTAAGATTGGGCCAAGCGACTTCTGCCAAATCAAGGGGGCTATTCTGAGTGTCTAATGAGCGCACCTGCACCACATACTCAGAATCAGTTGATTTCTCCAGTGTGACAGTTTGGTCGTTAGCCTGTACTTCTGCGGCAAACAGTTCACCTAAAGTAGCTCGGTGCGGGAGCCAAATATCTTGGGTTTCAACATTTACAATGGGTACCAATACCTTACCCTGATCAACAGCTAGGAAAGCCCTAGATGCTAAAAGGCCATCAGGTAACCTGCTCATAGTGGGCTCAAATAATGCAGAGGACAGGGCACGACCAAAGTGTTGGGTATATGTTGCAGGGACCATCTTCAAAGACCCAGCAGGAATGCGAACAGAAAAACGGCCACCAACCTTAACTTTACCCAAGCAGCCGGACTCGGACATGCAGTCAAGCTTATGGCATTCGGACAAAGCATCCCTCCAGGCTTCACTTGCGTCCTGTACAGGAATAGACTGAAATAAGGCTGAGCCATGCTGATGAAACAATTCATCGTAGCACTTACTAATCACATTCATGCCTAAAAGGCCGAGAACCTTTACTTTGTTCGCTTGACTAACTGGGTGAAGGGGGTCCCGGACAACCAAGACACCCATATGTCAGAGTAGCTTAGCCAGTACAAAGATATCCAACTCTAGGTAGCCCAAGTACGGGAGCTCCAACCCATTAGCTGCCCCCAACTGTAGCCAACTGCATTCTTGCAACTCTTTGTCCCCCCAGGACTGAAAATGGTGATTAAAGAAACTCTCAGAGATGGTTTTTACCATAGATCCTGTATCAAGCAAACAAGAAACCTGGACACCCCCCATATCAATCTTCACTACAGGGCAGGTCCGAATGAGTTGTGGAAATTGTCTAGAGTTTACAACTGAGCCCTTAAAATCCCTTTCTGATGGCCGGCTCTCTACACCAGAGGGAGCTAGTTTCCCTGCTGCTCATTAACCACCCCTGTGCCCACATTCACCCCCTGTCCAACTGTCTTTCCCCGCCCATTAGACCCCAAGCTACTGGTCAACTCTGTCTGACAGAAACGGGCAATGTGTCTGGGTTGGTCACAACGCAAACATATCGGCCTACCATCCGGCTGGAAACGATAGGGTCTACGAGGGGGTCCACTAGGGCCCCGAGTCTGTATGGTGGGTGGATGTGCGGAGGCCAGTTGTTGTAAAATAGCGTCTAGCTGTGTCTGCTGTTTACGTAAACACGCTTTCAATTCTTACAACTCATCACTAGATTTTGCCGTAACAGTGTGGCTGTCCGCATAACACTCACTCACCACTTGTGCCTGAAAATCACAGGAATAAGCTCGTGTTCTGGGAACACACGCACGCTCCCCATCCTCCACCCAACGAATGGTTTCACTGCGTATAGAAAAGAAAGACAACTCAGGGTTAAGTCTCACTGACCTCTTAAGTTCTCGTCATAATAACCCATCTCGCACATGCTCGATAAGCTGATCTCGTACAAGGGCATCTGAATTGAGAATGCCTCTGGGGTTGCGACGCTTGATAGCTTCCATCAGTGATAATAAGGCACGCGAGTACTCTCTAATTGATTCTCCCTCTTGCTGTTTACGTCGAAAGAACTGTTTCTGTAGGGAAATGAATGATTGTGAACACCCATAAGTCTCAGTCCAAATTGTCAATATTTTCTCGGGATCAACTCGGTCAGAAGAAGGGCGGAACCTAATTTCATTTTTTGCCTCCCCATCTAACAAGTCATACAGGAATAAAGCTTGCTCTGCACGGGACATGTGACGTACTTTCAAGGACCTACGAGCCTCCTCAACCCACTCCTCCACAGACAAAGGATCAGTACTTTTACCTGAAAATCTGGGGCACTTTCTCTCTCTGGGTAAATATACATTGCGTTCTGGTCTTTTGATCATTGTTGAGGTGGGGGCAGCACTACGCACTGTTGAACCCTCCCTCCCGGAACTAACCGCTACCGAGCCCTCCCCTGCAGAACTAGCCCTTAGCCGATCATTGTCAGCCTGTAGCTGTTGAAAACGCTCTGTTAATTGTCTAAGTTGTTCTTCGACATTTAACCCCTCAGTAGACATGGTTCTGGCTATACAGGCAACAGCTAACACGTCCCAATGAGCTGAGGTAGAGGGGCAAAAAAAAAGAAGATAAAACCAACAAAAATCACACAAGCAAAAATTATATATATATATATATATATATATATATATATATATATAAATATACCCTATTAACAATGAAAAGCAGGCTCACTTTACCTGTACCCACTCCAATCTATTGTAGGCTGGAGTGCCGTTCGTCGAAATGGGGGTAACCACTGTTTTTCTCAAGTACCCAACAAAAACCATACAGCAAGTAAACGAGCTCTGCTTTGGAGAGCAACAGCTGAAACCAATTATCCTGCCGATTACACCAAATGTGACCTCTACTAAGTAATTAAGTAGTTACTACGCCACTTTCTTTTAGCAGGGTGGGAGAGCCCCAATACTACACATTACAATCAATTTCCCCTACAAGTTCACCAGGGAATAAACCATTCAGGAAACAGCTGTTGCAAACCAATTACTTATTTTATTTTCACAGGGTTTTTAAAAAACACAACAAAGACATGAAATGTGCAGAGTTTGCAGTCAGAAGTTGGTTTGTCAAGGTCTATTAAATAATAAATTCACCAAGGAATAATTAAAGACATAAAATGTGAGCAAGACAGACCGTGAACAGGGGACCATAAATAGATTACAGTAGAGCATACACTCAGTCAGAATACTGTGCAAAAGGCGATAAATAGGATATGGTCAATATAGGATACTCAGTGGCAAGACAATAACTATACGTCTATGTAGTCAGAATATGGTGCAAAAGAGCAATAAATAGCAATAAATCACAATAAATCACAACTAGCAATAAACATAGGGCTTTGGCATCCTAAGCAGTTGATATACATTGGTAGCACTATAAGCATTAGGAGTAAGCGTAGTAACGCCAACAAAACTATGGCACACAGCAAAAGTGTTTCACAGCAAAATAAACCCAACAAACAAATAAAACAAAAACACAAAAAAAAACCAAATGGGGCTGTCCCTTCAAATCAGAGTAATATAATTACACAGCACATTCAGGAGGTTACCCTCTGTCACACTGTGTCGAAAGTTGGAGTCTACCCCCTGCCTAAGTAGCCTAGGCTAACATTAATAGGCTACCAACTAGTCAAGATTGCACTTAGCCCATCGACTGCCAAGATTTCACGAGAATTATTGCACTAGCCCGTATAAGTTAATAACTTGATGCTTCATGCGTACGCAGGATTATTGCACTTGCCTCGTTATAAAGAGCTCGCAAAAATAAAAAAAAGAAAACAAACCTTAAACCTGGGAAAAACAGTGGTGCCCCCCCGTCTGCTTGTAGTGAACTTGATTGTCAGCAAGCCGCCGTCTAATAAGGTACACCCGTCCCTAAAAGTGGCAACAGGAGATTTTAACATTAGGAAACACACCATAACTCCATTCACTTAACTTTTATACACAGAGGACTGGAGGAGTCCACACAATAGTTCTTTTAAAACCGTTGAGTTTGTAAAAGGGAATAAAATACAACTTTACCTCAGCTCAGTGTGTTTAACCCCAAAGCTCTCGACTCGTCCTGCTATATAGTGTTGCAGTTGGACCCACACAACCAGCGACGCTATGACACATTGAAGTTCAGTTAACAACTGAATGAAATACGGTTGCATAAACTAAGCTTGTTGCTTTCGCCCCGAACCAACAACCATCATAGTGAGCCTACCTCATCTGTAGATTAGAAACCCAAATGCTGCAAAAAGACGATTATGCTGACCACGGCTTAGGGCGACTCAAGTATGCTCAGGTGAACAAAAGATTTGGCGTCTCATACTAGGTAAATGGCGGATGTGACGCATATATTCTTTAGGTAAAACCTACCTTGGCCTTGTCGCATTCCTGCTGGGTCCTAATGTCCCACCCCATGCACATACTGACAGGAAGAGACCAGGGAGAAAACAATAACGCAGCACATAGTCATAACTCCTACAGGCTACACATGTATTACTTGTACCACTAGTAATGTCATTTACATGCTGTTATGTCCATGTCCAAAGATGTACATTGGAAAAACCAGTCGGTCCTTAAGAGCTCGTTCAACAGAACACAAATCTGCTGTATGCAGACAGGATATTACTTCACCAGTGGCTAGACATTTTGCTGAATTTAATCATCCACTCTCCAAATTGCAATGTGTTGCCATAGAGAAAGTGACACTGCCTCGTCGAGGTGGCAACATTGAAAAAAAGTCGCTACAAAGAGAAGCTTATTGGATATATAAATTAAATTCCATGTTCCCTGTAGGACTTAATGAAGAATTTGACCTTTCTGCTTTTTTTATAACATTTACTAATATTTACAAATGGACATCTTTACAATTAAATAATTGGTTTGCATTCTGCTGATGACAGCTTTGCCTGATGGTTTGTGCAGCATGCAAACGTAATCATCTCAATGGATTGCTGCTTTGTTGTTATGCTCTTCATTTGCATTTGTAATCTGTTCAATTAGTGATTGTTAATGAGTTTATTGGCATTGTACATGTGACAATCCTTATATATAAGCTGTTTTATCAGTGTTTTTGTTACACACTGAAGAAGACCGCAAGGTTGAAACGTTTGTGCTTTGTTCCCCTGCAGCTACTTGACATAAAAATTTGCGAACCAATTTTTGTGTGTGAACCTTTTTCTGTTTGAGTAAACTGAAGTGGGGAAAGGTAGAGCCTGAAGAGGTGGGTTTTCAGGCTGCGCTTGAAGGTGTTCAAGGACTCTGACGTTCTGACCTTGACAGGTAGATCATTCCACCAGCAGGGAGCCAGGACAGACAGCAGTCTTGAGCGGGATGAGCAGGAGTGGAGAGGAGGTGGATCCAAGCGACCTGAAGTGGCAGAGCGGAGTGTTCTAGTAGGCGTGTATAGTCTAACCAGTTGGTGCATGTATGCTGAAGCTGTTCCTTTGACTGCCTGATAAGCCAGCACCAATGTCTTAAACTTGATGCGAGCCGCAACAGGCAGCCAGTGATGGTTCGTCAGCAGGGGGGTGACATGGGAGTGTCGAGGGAGGTTGTGGACCAGGCGAGCTACAGCATTCTGGATGAGCTGCAGGGGTCTGATGGCAGAAGCTGGGAGGCCGGCGAGGAGATAACTGCAGTAGTCTAGGCGGGAGAGGATCAGCGCTTGGACCAGGACCTGGGTCAAGTTGGTGGTGAGGAAGGGGCGGATCTTCCGGATGTTGTCGAGGAAGAACCTGCAGGCCCAAGTCGAGCCTGTCATCGAACAGAACGCCAAGGTTCTTCACACACGGCGAAGGCGATAGAGTGGCTTCCTCCAGGCTGATGACCAGGTCCAGGTGGGCAGAGGATGGAGCGGGGATGTAGATCATCTCCGTCTTGCTTGGGTTGAGCTTCAGGTGATGGTTGTCCATCCAGCTCTGGATGTCCCGCAGGAAAGCAGAGATGCAAGTGGGGACCTGTGTATCAGAAGGGGCAAAAGAGAGAAAGAGTTGTGTGTCATCAGCATAAAAGTGATAGGATATGCCATGAGCAGAAATGACAGGGCCAAGAGACTGGATATAGAGGGAGAAGAAGAGTGGACCAAGGACTGAGCCTTGGGGGACGCCTGTGGTAAGGGGGCGAGGTGTCGATACTGCACCAGCCCAGGCAACCTGGAAGGAACGACCGGAGAGGTACGACTTCATCCAGCTGAGGGCTGTACCGCAGATCCCCAAAGTGGAAAGGGATGACAGGAGGATGGGGTGGTCTACAGTGTCAAATGCAGCAGAAAGGTCAAGGAGGATCAGGACAGAAGAGAGGAAGGCGGCATGTGCAGTGTGAAGTGCCTCGTGGACGGAGATGAGCGCCGTCTCAGTTGAGTGGGCAGTTTGGAAGCCAGACTGGTGAGGGTCCAGGAGGTTGTTGTCTGAAAGAAAAGAGGAGAGTTGATTAGCAACAGCACTTTCAAGAGTTTTGGATAGGAAGGAGAGAAGGGAGACTGGGTGATAATTCTGTAAGGCTGAGGGGTCAAGGGAGGGTTTTTTCAGGAGTGGGGTGATGAGGGCCTGCTTAAAGGAGGAGGGAAAGCATTCAGAGGACAGAGAAGAGTTAATAAGGGAGGTGATAAAGGGGAGGATGTTGGGTGTGATAGCTTAGAAGGAGGGATGAGGGAATGGGGTCGAAAGCACATGTGGTTGGACAGTGAGAAAGGAGGAGGTGAGACATCAGAAGAGGAGAGGGTTAAAAGCAGAGAGGTGATGGAAGGGATGGGGGGGAGCGAGGGAGGTGAAGGAGTTGCGGATACCCTGGTCTTAATGAGGATTTGGATCTTTCATCCTTTTTATAGAAAATGTTTCCATTTTTGTTATTTTTACTCTGTTTATTTTTTGGTATGATGTGAATTATTTGAATTTATCTAATTCATAGTCATTCATTTTTCTTCTGTTTTATTGCATTTTTCATATTGTTTCCATTTGGCTTTCCTCGTAAGGACTTACATAGTTTGGTATGTTTAATTATTATGCCCCTGGAGGCAAGTTAAGATATTGCATGTTCTCACCTGGGCACACCTGTGCTGAATGGAGTTATTATTGCTCAATTTGTTTCTGATTACTGCTCTCGGTAAAAGGCACAAACTGATCCGCATTTGTTGTTCTATTTCATGTTGGTCACCATGCCACACTATGGGTCAGCCTTGGAGAGGATGCGCTGTTAGGAGACAGAATTGCAAATTAACCGCGCCCCGTGCATGACAATATCTGAAATACAGGTGTGAGGCCGCCGGCCACTCGTCTTTTTTGCCTCCTGGAGCAGGTAATGCTGTTTTCTGAGAGACATAGCCTACCTTCGTTTCGTTTAAACGAAAGAGCTTAATTATTTTCTTTCTGCGGTTTTCTGCAGTTTTTTTTTTGCATTGCGGTTTTTGATTTGAGTGCTGGAAGCAGTCAAGCTGTTGTTGGCTGCACATGCCCTCTCAGAGCCTCTGCATTCCTCAGAAGCACGCTACTGTGTCTGCTGAAATTCACCGCGCGGAGCCTCTGCTTTCGTGTGGGAGCAAGCTACCGTTCCAGCACTCAGGGCTACTGCTTGCTCGGAGCCAGCTACCGTGTCAATTCAGTGGCTTTAGTACTTTGGCGGCCACGTGAAATAATTGCTGCGGGCTGCGGAGCTTCGGTCAGGAGATGGAAAGCTACATTATTATTATTATTATTAGGGGTTCAAGCCCGTAGGGCTGAAACCCTATTGTTTTTGTGCTTGTTTATTTTTTATTATTATTATTATTTGGAGTTCAAGCCCGTAGGGCTGAAACCCTATTGTTTTTGTGCTGGTTTATTATTATTATTATTATTATTTCTTTTATTCTTCAGAAATGTTTTCGCAAATTCCCGTGAGATGGTAAATGGTAGAGACCTGAAATTTTGCATATTGGTTGGAAGTTGTGTGTCGATGCTGCCCAAGGCATTTATAATTTAATCGGCCTGATGGTGGCGCTATAATTCAAGAAAAACAGGTTTTCACTTTAAAGGTCATAACTTCTACATTGTAAGTCCGATTTACACGAAACTTGGTATGGGCATTCCTTGGTCCAATCTCTACAACTTTTCCAAAGGACCTCAAAGGTCCGCCATATTTGATTTTCCAGAATTTTGAATTTTTTGAAATCACATTTTTGACATTTCCTCCTAGGCCGTAGGTCCGATTCCTTCGAAATTAGCTGTGCATCATCAGTAGACCAAGCTTATCAAAGACTGCCTAAAGCTTGTTGAAATCTCATTTCGTTGTCAAGATATTGACCAATGAACTTCAGCAGGGGTGTGGCTTAGCACATAAATGGACAAAATTCAACAAACATTGGGCCAATCATCACAGAACTTGCAGAATATGTCCATATAAGTACCAGGCTCATACCTTCACAGTTTCATGCAAATCGGCCCATAGGGGGCGCTATAACACAAATCAGAGTATAAATCAGCAATTGTTTGTCCTATAGCCATGAAACTCACAGGATATATTCATATAAGTACCTGAAACATACCCTGAAAATTTCATTCAAATTGACTGATAGGGGGCGCTATAACTGCTAAACAAAGCAGCATGGTATAACACAAATCAGACTATAAATCAGCAATTGTTTGTCCTATAGCCATAAAACTCACAGAATATATTCATATAAGTACATGAAACATACCCAGAAAATTTCATTCACATTGACTGATAGGGAGCGCTATAAATGCAAAACAAAGCACCGCGGTATAACACAAATCAGACTATAAATCAGCAATATTTTGTCCTATAGCCATAAAACTCACAGGAGATATTCATATAAGTGCTTGAAACATAACCTGAAAATTTCATTCAAATTGACCGATAGGGGGCGCTATAAATGCAAAACAAAGCAGCATGGTATAACATAAATCAGACTATAAACCATAAACAGTTTTCCCAATCATTACAAAACTCACCGGATATGTCCACATAAGAACCTGAAACATAGCCTGAAAGTTTCAATCAAATCGACCAGTAGGGAGCGCCATAAATGCACAAAATAGCCTAACATAACACAAATCAGACTATACATCATAAGTTGTTGGTCCAATCATTACACTGGCAAAATAGGTCCACATAAATACCTGCAACATACTCTTAAAGTGGTTTTTGTCCTCTGCCGCCGCGGTAGCAAGCGGAGCGGGGGACATCGTATTCGGCTTCGTCCGGCCGTCCGTCATGTCCCGTTTGTTGTGAACGCGATATCTCAAGAACTGTTTCATCGATTCCATTCATCTTTGGTGTCAAGGTGTATTAGGGAGTGCTCACAGCCCACTCGATTTATATGACCTTGCCATTATTCTCAAGGTCATTACGACCATTTGATTTTTTACAAATACCTTGTCAACATGATATCTCAAGAACGGTTTGACCGATTCCATTCATCTTTGGTGTCAAGGTGTATTAGGGCCGGGTGACATAGTATTCAGCTCCATCCGTCCGGCCATCCGTTCGTCATGTCCCGTTTGTTGTGAACGCAATATCTCAAGAACGGTTTGACCGATTCCATTCATCTTTGGTGTCAAGGTGTATTGCGGGGTACTCAGAGCCTACTCGATTTACGTGACCTTGGCATTATTCTCAAGGTCATTACAACCATATTACCACTTACAAATACCTTGTCAACATGATATCTCAAGAACGGTTTGACCGATTCCATTCATCTTTGGTGTCAAGGTGTATTATGGGTACTCAGAGCCTACTCGATTTACGTGACCTTGGCATTATTCTCAAGGTCATTACAACCATATTACCACTTACAAATACCTTGTCAATATGATATCTCAAGAACGGTTTGACCGATTCCATTCATCTTTGGTGTCAAGGTGTATTGCGGGGTACTCAGAGCCTACTCGATTTACGTGACCTTGGCATTATTCTCAAGGTCATTACAACCATATTACCACTTACAAATACCTTGTCAACATGATATCTCAAGAACGGTTTGACCGATTCCATTCATCTTTGGTGTCAAGGTGTATTAGGCCCGGGTGACATAGTATTCAGCTCCATCAGTCCATCCGTCCAGCCGTCCCTCCGTCACATCCTGTTTGTTGTGAACGCGAAATCTCAAGAACACTTTGACCGATTTTATTCATCTTTGGCTTCAATGTGTATTTGTGTGATACGCCGACCCCAGTCGATTTTCGTCACCTGGCGGGGGACATGGCCACGTTTAGTGGGAACGCTTGTTCATTAAGCTGTTAAAGCTTTCAACTACTAATGGTCTTTCTTAGCTTGAACCCCGGAATTGCCGCTTGCGGCTATATTTATTATTGATATTATTGTTGTTGTTGTTTTTGGTTGAGGAAGCAGTTCAATTAATTAAAGCTTTCTGCTTTCATCTGGTTGGAATTGTTACATTTATTAGAGTGATTGGTAGGAGCTTTGTCATATCGCAAAAGCCCCCAGCCTCCACCTCAGCTGACTGGGCCATGCTGCAGAAGGAGGAGGAGAGTGGCTTGATACCTGGTATAACACCAGCCCAAGCACAGCAGCAAACTGAACATGTTCTGGTCTTGGAAGGGGAGGCTGCAAAAGGAATGGCTGGCAGAAAGCATCGCTGCAAGCGCAATCACACCGAGAGCGATGTGAAGCAAATCCAGCACCAAATGCAGGAGATGCAGCAGACCTTACATGGTCTCTTACAGCAGCAGCAGCCACTGGCTGAGACCCCAGATGTTGGGGAGCCAGCAGCCAGACGTCCTCGTCACCACCCTGATGAGTGATAGCCTCGGGTGTATTTGGTTCTGCGAGTGATTCTTAGCAGTCAGACCTAGAGGGGCTCTCAGACTCTGAGTTAGCAGATGATGATTCGCAAGTACCGGATTCCATTCTGTTGGATTCCTAAGACAGGGCGGCGATTGGCAGGGCAGCTGAGCATGCCCGATTGCCTCTTCCAGCCGCAACGTCCGCACCCTCAGTTTTTGATAAGGGTCCCAATCGATCAAAAGATGAAGGTCTTCCTGTGCTTCCTGACTTTATGGCTGAGCTGCATTCTTCGTGGCAGGCCCCAGGTAAAAGAGCACTCCCGAGGTCTCAGTTGGCTAACTTAGCTGGCGTAGAGGCTTATGGGGTTGCTGCAGCCCCCCAGGTGGGGTCCACCTTTGCTATGTTAGTGGGGGCAACAGCCAGGGCTGGTCGTGATACTAACCACCCCAATGTCCGTTGTCGAGCAGTCGATACAGGTCCTCTGCCTTCTCCGCGAGACTGGCCTGTACCAACTCCCTTCTCCTAGTCTACCTGGAGGGCTTGTTGCATGACTTGTCTGCCTCGGCTCCCAGTGAAGAGGTTGTGGAGAGGCTTTGGGTGGTGGACATACTAATCCGTGGTGCAAGTAGGTATGCTCAGGCTCTTGGACAATCCATGGCAGCCATCGTCCAGGCACGTCGCCAAATATGGCTTTCTCAGTCCAGTTTGTTGGACTAGGACTGCATAGCAGTCCTTGCGGCTCCAGTGGTGCCGGGGCAGGTCTTTGGCCCGCTGTCTGAGGCTGCTTTAGAGCAGTCTCACTGGGCTAGGGAGCAGACGCATGCAGTGCGTCAAACGTCTGATTATGGGAGGTGTTTCCCAGCAAAGGTTGGCGCACACCGTCCTAGTGCTATAGGTCGGATCCGTACAGGTCTACAACGGGCAGCGCCCCAGACTGCTTTCACAGACTCCAGTCAGATGGCTTTACGGCCCTTTCATCAAGGCAAACCTGCTAACCAAACTAACACGCAACCCCCCCGAGGGAGGGGCCGGCGTTGACAGTGGCCAGCCTTCGGCATCACACTTCAGTCCACAGCACCTCTTTCACTGGTGCCGGTGTACCCGATGCCCTTGGGTACTCAGGACCCTGGAGTCAGGGTACAGGCTCCAATTCAAGTCCAAGCCTCCAAAGTTTCGTGGGGTCATTCCAACTCTGTTGCAAGAAGAGGCAGAGCGTCGGTCGCTGGCAACAGAAGTTACAGCATTGTTAGAAAAAGGAGCAGTAACTCCTCTGCCTGCAGAATCTATAAGGCAGGGGTTTTACTCAACTTACTTCCTAGTCCCAAAGAAGGGTGCTGCTTTTGTCCCATCCTGAATTTGAAAAGGTTTAACCATTATCTGAAGGGGTTGCCGTTTTGTATGCTCTCCCTTTCAACTCTTCTGCCTTTCATAAGGAGAGGGGACTGGTTCACCACAGTAGACCAGCGCGATGCATATTTTCACATACCCATCCACAGAAGCCACAGGAAGTATCTCCGTTTTTTCTTTCAAGGCAATGCGTACGAGTACAGGGTTCTGCCTTTCGGCCTGTCTCTATCACCCCGAACATTTCCAAATGTATGGATGCGGCGCTTGTTCCACTCCGTCGTCAGCGTATTCGCATAGTCAATTATCTGGACGACTGGCTGATATGCGCACCAACAGAGAAACAGGCCAAGGCAGCAATGCAGGCGGTCCTCGTTCACCTACGGAACTTGGGGCTAACCTTGAATTGGGAAAAGAGTGTTCTTGCCCGGCAAGGAGAGTAACTTATCTGGGTTTAGAGTTGGACTCCGTTTTGATGAAAGCATCTCTGACAGTGCAGAGGCAATGGGTGTTGAAGGATCTCTTAACCCGAGTGAGGGTAGAGAAGAAGGTGACAGTGAAGTGTGGCCGGAGGCTACTAGGCCTGTTGGTGGCGGCCATTCAGGTTGTACCACTGGGGTTGCTCCATACGCGCCCACTGCAACAGTGGTTTGCGAAACACAAAGTAAGCCCTTACGAGAGAGGACAGCGGGTTATTCCGCTGGATCCAGATTGCTTACCAGCCATAATCTGGTGGCTTTGGACCCCAGGCCTGCAAGGGGGAGTTCCCCTGGGGCCTGTGTGTTCCAGGGCAACCATAACGACGAATTGTTTTGTATGAGTATTTTATGTAAAGCACTGTATATCATTTGTAAATAAAGATTTGTTACATACTGTTTTTGTTGCTTTACTGGTCAGCTATTTGTTTAGTTTGTTCATCATTTAGCACCCTCTGGTGGTATGTCTGTAGCAAAACATGATCTGATGCAATACCACTTGTTTGTGACGAAATTAGAAGTTTCTGGCTTCTTCTTGCCTAGAGGGGGCCAGTTCGTTGGGCGAACATGCTATAGATCAGCTCTATCGGATTATATGTTTAAACTACCAAAACCAAGTTTCAATTTTAAAAAGCGTCTATTTCTACAACGAAACTACTTTTTTTACGGCTGTTTTGATTTTTTATTTGCTTTTTTGTTTGATATGTCCACATCTCCTCACAAAAACCGGCGACCAACTGCACCGTCAAGCTAAAGAAAGCCAGCACCTTTTGTATTCTGGCTTCACGGACAATGGTCGAGGCAGAACACCGCCAGAGACAACGAAACATGAGCTACCAGTAAGCCGCTTTCGGGACTTGCATATCTCGCAGTTATTATGCTTCTTGCTGAAGACGTGGAAAAAAACCTGGGTCCCTCACCACTGAACATAGCAAGCCTGGACCTTTTACTGATGGTTAGGCTAAGCCTGCTAACAGAGCTAACGTTGGCCTGGCTACCACCACAGCTAATGGGACAGTTAGCATGGCTACCACCACAGCTAACAGGATGGTTAGCATGGCTACCACCTCAGCTAACAGGACGGTTAGCATGGCTACCACCTCAGCTCGCAAGACAGTTAGCATGGCCAGCTGCGGCTTTTCCAGCTTGGTCCCGCCTAGAGTATGGACCTCATCAGTTGGTGATTCCTTCTCACTCCTCATTACTGGGTTACAGCGTAGCGTCGGTGGCAGCGGCGGCTATAACAGCAGCTCTCCCAGCGGGGTCGCGCCTAGAGCACGGCGCTCAGCAGTTGGTGACCCCCTCCAACTTCTCACTGCCAGGCTATAACGCGGCGGTAGCAGTGGCAGCTACAACAGCGGCTCTCCTAGCGGGGTCGCGCCTAGAGCATGGAGCTCAGCAGCTGGTGATCCCCTCCAGCATCGCACTGCCAGGCCATAACACAGCGGCAGTAGCAGCAATGACAGCGGCTCTCCCAGTGGGGTCGCACATAGAGCATGAAGCTCAGCAGCTGGTGATCCCCTCTAACATCGTACTGCCTGGCCATAACACAGCGGCAGTAGTAGCAACAACAGCGGCTCTCCCAGCGGGGTCGCGCCTAGAGCATGGAGCTCAGCAGCTGGTGATCCCCTCCAGCATTGCACTGCCAGGCCACAACACAGCGGCAGTAGCAGCAACAACAGCGGCTCTCCCAGCGGGGTCGCGAATAGAGCACAGAGCTCTGCATTTGGTAATTCCTTCCAACACCAAACGTAGCAACGCAGTGTCACCGGGAGTCCCGCGATTCAACATCAAGTGCTCTAGACCTAAAGCTCACTGCCCAGCTACCAAGGTAACATTAAAACAAAGATATGCCAAGTTTTTTCAGACTGTAAATCATGCTAAGGTCCTCTGGGACCCCAAAGTTAAACCTAAAGGGGTCTTTGGAGGCTACATTAACATTAGAAGCATGATATCTAAAACTGAACAACTTGAAAGATTGGTTGTTGATTCAAATCTTGATTTTTTAGGTCTATCTGAGACTTGGTTAACACCGGCTATTCCTCCAGGCATTGTTAATATTGCAGGTTATAACACTTTTAGGAGAGATCGTACCCATGGTAAAGGTGGTGGAGTGTTGCTATATGTCAAAAACAATTTGCTATGTAAACAGCTTGATCTCCCAAAAACTGCTTTAGAGAGTGTTGGGGTAACAATTATGCTGTCCACAGAAATGTGTTTTAATGTTATTGTTCTGTATAGACCACCCAAAGAAAATGATACATTTTTGATAACCTGTCAGTCATTTTGAAAAATTGCAACAGGAAAGAACTTGTTTTAATGGGACATTAAAATTATGGGGGGCGCCCCGGTGGCTCATCGGTCTAAGCGCCGCGTGCCATAAAGGCTGTGTCCTTCCATAGCGACCTGGGTTCGAATCCTGCTCAGGTCATTTGCTGCATGTCTTCCCCATTCTTCTCCCCAACCTTCCTGTCTCTCTACACTGTATAACTGTCAAATAAAAAAGGAAAAATTCCCAAAAAAATAATCTTAAAAAAAAAAAAAAAAAAAAAAAATTATAACTGGCTTGACAAATCCCGGCGTAAAAAAAAAACTAAAGGACCTGGCCGACCAGTTCCAATTGACAAGAATAACTAAATCTTGTAAAACTCTGCTGGACTTAATTTTGCTAATAGACCTGATCGTATTTCTAAAAGCTATAATCTTATTACAGGTATTTCTGATCACAATTTGACTCTAGTGTCACGACAGTTAAATAAGCTACGATATATACAGCACAGAATAGTACAAAAGATGACACTTTGACATCTTTTATCCCGAAGAAAGATCTGGAACATCTGGAAAATGATCTTAAAGGGGACTTATTATGCTGATCCTTCTTTTATTACATATTAGTAATGTTATAATGTTGGTTGTCCACACTCAACCTCTGAAAAGTTTCTAAACATAAGATACAGAGGTCTTGCCATAATCCAAGAATGTGATTTCGTGAACGTGATTTCCTCTCTGAACAGCTCGTCCCGAGATCTTCGCGAGATCTGGGCAAAACCTGACGTCAGGTTGTCCCGTCCAATTAGTACAGACCTAGCCAGAGCCAATCACGGCGCTGGACCTGCCCACACCGGAAACTATTATAGCAGGCACTAACAACGGCAGATCATATTGTGCCTTAGTAGCGTCTACACTTTTGGAAATACAAAAGAAGAACCGCAGATCATTTGAGGTGCAGTTTTGTCAGTATCTCTCCCAAAGCTGCTTGTCTGTTTACTTTTGGATGCGAAGAAAAGCACCTATTTCTCTTCCAAAAGATGATGAATCCAGAAATCAGTGGGTAGCTTTTTTTGTTTGCTGGCAGCAAACAGCCACGGCCAAAGGGAACGTTAGCTGTTTGCTCAGCATTTCACCAAAGACAGCTTTGTCAATAAAGGACAATTCGACACAGGATAAGCATTTCAGCTGCTTCTCAAACCTGAAGCAGTTGCATCGATCAAGCGCTCGGAGCCACAAGCTGTAAGTAACAATATAGCGGCAAATAATATAAGTGTAATGTAAGTGAAGCTAACGTGTTACAGGTGGCTAGCAGGACCGCTAATGATAGTTAGCACTAACAACTGGCCTCAAACGCAGGCTTTGTGAAATATCTGAAGATAAAGCCTGTATTGGTCGCGACTGTCCGTGACTCACAGACACAGAAGCTATAAGTTGCTTTTACTGCATAAGCCAACCTGACGTGATAGCCAGTTGATTGTGGCTGTAGCACAGCGGCTAACGTAGCCAAGTTACTGTTGCTAATGTTTGTGTCCTAAATATGCAGGAGTAATATCAGGGGAAATTTTACAGGTGTGTGAACATAAACCTCATTTGAAGCTCACTTTTAATACTTGTTTGTAATTTGGATGCTTGGTACAACTGTCC
Source organism: Gymnothorax javanicus (assembly GCA_029692085.1). Lineage (NCBI taxonomy): Eukaryota > Metazoa > Chordata > Actinopteri > Anguilliformes > Muraenidae > Gymnothorax > Gymnothorax javanicus. The sequence goes on from CM056203.1 coordinate 72,376,950, forward strand.
ACGGTAACGGAACTTGCTGTCTGTAAAACCTGTATTGCAAGGGTTTGTTTCTGTGGTTGTTATGACCGCTCGGTTACCAGCTACTGCATGTTAGTTTGCGTGCCGCCGTGCTAATTAAAAATGCTCCTGGTTAACTTATATGCAGTAATTCTGATCGGTATGCTTGTGTTACTTCAGTAAGCATCAATGTGGCAGTTTCATCATAACGTTGCCTGATTGTAGCCACTACAGTTGAAGCTAACCAGAGAGGTGCCGTATGTGTCCGCAAAGTTGGGCTGAAAAGGCTGCAGTTAGACCAGACGTAGGTTTTGCAGAGCTTGGGATACCTGTTTGGGTTTGTTTATGGCTGCTTGTGATCGCTTCACTTATCCATGACTGGGATCAGCCGGATACTTCAAAAATATCTGGGCTTGTTCTCTGATTCTACCGTGAAAGCAATCGCGAAACGCAGACGCTCTAAAGTGTCTGGTATAACAAACGATTTCTCTGCACTACCGTGACATAATTTCATCCACCTTTAGAAATTGTTGTGGCTAATAAAAAGCCGAAAAAGCGGAGATTAAATCGGAAATTCTTTCCTGTAGAAGTGATCGATTTACATAAGCAACTTGTCCACGCTAACGGAACTTACGGTCTGTAATACCTGTATTATGTTCATAACATAACCGAGCAAAGATGCGAATACACGCGTTATGGGCGCGTTATGCAGCTTTCACACCGGACGCGAAACTAATTTTTCGTGCGACAGATTACTTTCAAAGTCAATGCAAAGACGCGAATACATGCATTATGGGCGCGTTACGCAGCTTTCACACCGGATGCGAAACTAATTTTTTGTGTGACAGATTACATTCAAAGTAAATCCAAAGAGTAAATACAGGCGTTATGGGCACATCAAGCCGCTTTCACACCCGACGTGAAACAAATTTTTCACACAACAGATTACATTCAAAGTAAATGCAAAGACAATGCATTGACTTTGAATGTAATCTGCCGCGCAAAAAATTTGTTTCACGTCTGGTGTGAAAGCAGCTCATCGCGCCCATTTTCCGTGAGCAAACGCTGGTCATTCCGACGCAATAAGTAAACCATTACCACAGGCAATTTCTGAAAAGGTCGTTTAGCCTGGATCTTTTGCCCCTTCGTCATATACCAGCGCAGAAGCTGTTCATTACTCCACGCTAACGACACATCACAGCTATTCACACGAACCAGCAGATCCTTATAATACACACCGAAGCAGTCCATAAGTTGTTGGTCCACTTTTTGCTGCTCCTCACTGTCCATGTTTCCCTCTAAACTCAGACCCACCGGATTTCTACGGTCTCCGGTCTACACTGGGGTATGTCGACCCATGCTACAAATGTGTCTGTATGGGGTGGATTCTAGCTTTCCCTCAATCCTAGCTATAGAGTAGAAACACCGGTGTACTTACCATAGTAGCCGTAGGTAGACAGCAAATTCGAGATTGAGCTGCCAGACTTTCGCACTGCATCCACCACTTTTGCTGTTGCATTTATTAGAACAAGTTCATTTCATTAGATCTATACACATGTACTGCGTTTGATTGCGGAATTTGCCCATCGATTCCTTCTCAGATGGCAGATACGTCTCAGTTTCACTCTGGGGAGGCGGACCCGGAAAACTGCGTTCTGCTGCCTCGTCCCGCCTAGATCCTCCCTCCACAGAGCTAGCCAGTCAGAAGAAAGTGGGCACAAGTGGAGTGGGGGCCATAGCGGAAGAGCCACCCCAACGAGGCGTTTCAGGCAGAGACTACAATGGACTACAAATGGGGTTTTTTGAGGATGGCAGTATGAGCTAAATAAGGACTCTGTTTTGGACTTTGAACGATTAGGAGTACTCTATAGTCCAAGATCAAAATATAACCTTGGAAATATAATAAAATAGGTCCCCTTTAAATTATTAAACTGGGATAGAGTAACTAAAACGGCAAGCTGTGTGCAAGCATGTAAGGGGTTTCAGATAATACTCTCTGAGCTCCTGCACAAATTTACCAAAAACAAATCTTTTAGACGTAAACGCAGACAGCCGCTACCCTGGTTCACGGTGGAATTGCTACATTTGATAAAAAGTCGAGATGCAGCTCTAAAAAAATCTCTGAAATCAGGATTAGAAACTGAAAGATTGGTATTTCAAGGTCTCCGAAACAAAGTAACGAGACAACTCAGAAAATCCAAAGTAAATTTTTTTTGTAGATATAATACAACAAGCCAAGGGCAACAACAAGATAATATGGAACTGCATTGACAAGTTATCTGGCAGGGGGCAAAATGAAAGAGGCCACCTACAGCTCAGAGTGAATTCTGCCGGGAGAACAGTGAGTGATAGCCTTGAGGTGGCAAAAAATTTTAATACTTATTTTATTAACTCTGTTTCTGAACTAGGTAGATTGTTTTTAGACTCTCAGCCTTGTGCGGCCCCGACAGTTCAAACACTTGGTGACTCTGTATTACTGTTTTCTCATATAAGTGAATCAAGTGTCATCAAAATCCTTGCTTCTTTATCCAATTCAAAAGCAAAAGATACCTGGGGACTCGACCCAGTCTTCCTTAAAAAGCATCGTGACAAATTATCCTTGCCTGTAATGCATATCATAAATACATCATTAGACGAATGTTTGTTTCCATCAACCCTGAAATCGGCCATCGCGCCTCCTATTTTTAAGTCTGGTGACCAATTATAGTAAGTAACCAATTATAGGCCTATCAGTATACTCCCTGCCATTTCTAAGTTACTCGAAAAAGTGGTCGTTGAACATTTAAAGTGTAATTTTGATTAAGAAAAATTATTACATCCCATGCAATTTGGTTTCCACTCAAATCCCTCTACGGAAACGTCCTGTTGTTACTTCCTCAAGGTCATAAAGGATAGGCTTGACAAAGGGGGGGTGGTAGGGGCTGTGTTTTTAGATCTACGGAGGGCATTTGACACTGTGAACCACTCTGTTCTCCTGTCTAAATTAGCCAATTTTAAACTCTCTGATAACATACTTAAATGGCTGCATTCCTATTTGGTTGATCGCTCCCAGTGCGTTAGGATCAAGAACAAATTATCTCCTTTTGTATGGGGGTGTCCCAAGGATCGGTCCTCGGCCCTCTTTTGTTTTCCACCTACATTAATGATCTTCCCACGGCATGCAAAGATGTGGAAACAATAATGTATGTAGACGACACAGTTTTATTCTCTCATGGCCAAAGTCCCGACGAGGTTGCAGCCAAATTATCAGAGGCAATGGACAGAGTTGCAGAGTGGCTCAATCAAGCTTGCCTTACGTTGAACACTGATAAAACAGTGGCTATGTATTTTAACAAACAAAGTAAGAAAAGGGTGTACCCCAACATTCTTGTCAAAGGGCAAAGCATAAAAATTGTTGAGGAGATTAAATACCTAGGTGTTATTTTGGATACTAACTTGAGTTTTAAAAAACACATAAAAAAATATCCGGTGTACTGAAGTTCAACTTATTTAACTTTAGTCATATTAGGATTTAATTAACAACGGAGGCTGCTAAGATGTATTTGAGTGCCATGATTCTTTCCTATATGAGATACTGTATGCCATGTTGGAGTCAGACAAGTCAAACCACTCTAAATCCGATTAGATCATTGTATGGACAAGCCTTGAAAATACTGGACAGGAAACCAAGACAGTACCACCATTGTAATATCCTTTGAAAATACAATCTATTAAGTTTTGATAATCTAATTAAATTTTCATACCTTAGTCTTGCTCACAAAATAATTCACAATGCTGCTCCCCCCTCATTGAAAAATTATGTACAACCTTGCTCTGAGGTGAGAACGAGGGCTTTAAGATCTTCGTCGAGAGGGGACTGCAAAATCCCATTACGAAGTTGTGCCTTTGCTCAATCAGCCTTTTCCTATAAGGCCATCAAAGAATGGAATAGGCTCCCTGGCATCATAAAAAATAACTCAAACTATAATAATTTCCATTTTGCAATGGCATGATGGCTTCTAAGTAATCAGTGCTCCCAGCACTGAGGTACTATTAAGAGGTGCTGTCTGGGATTTCTGTCCTTGGTATATATGGGATGGCATAAATAAACTCCTGTTGTTATTCTGAGTATTTTACATACATTTAGTTTATATTTTAAGGTTGTTACAGCCGAACATGCACTGTCACTTTACTGCTGCTCGCAGAACTCTGTATTACCATTGCTGGTGTAACTTCGAATTACCATTGCTGGTATTTATTTCTGTAACTTTGTTGGTATTCAACAGTGTCATTATTGCTCTTTTTATGGAGCTCATTTGCACTTCTATAAGCACTTTAGTAATTTATAATTGTGTTCTCTGTGTTGTTACATTTCTTTATATTTATATCCTCTAATTCTTACATTTAAAATTACTGTATATTAGAAAAGAGACCTCAGATATATTATGTGGTCAACACATCAGGAGCAGCTCGTTAGGCTACTGTAGGAAATGTGGTGTCATGCTGGATGTTTTGTATGACTTATTGTATGGTGTGTTTTTATGTTTTATGTTGGACTGCAGATGGAAATTAGCTTTCTGCTAAATCTGGTGTGCCCATCTCTTCGTTTCTTGTAAATGATTAATGCAAGCACACGCTGTCCTTAAATAAATAAATAAATAAATCATAGCCTTATGGATTAAAGGCCTTTTACATTTTTTCAAACCATCTTGAGTTCCTGGACTTGGATTATTTGTACCATTGTTTTATGGTTATATGTTTTCCTCCCCTTATTTGTGCATTGGATTTGGAATTTGTTATTTGCCATTTTCATCTGAAGATTTCACAGTTTTTTTTATGTGTATTTCTGAAACTTAGCTCTTGGCCTACTCAAGGACAATTTCAGGAGGTACAAGCTTTGGTTTGATGTTTTTTTTTCTTTTTCTTCTTTTTTGATTGTTCATGTCTTTTTAATTACTCTTTAAGGTAGTAGACCCTTGTCTGTAGACATAGACATTGCATATTAAATTTTCCTACTTTTGAATCTGTCATGGGTAGTGGGCGATTTCTAATTTCGTCCAGCTGGTGTCAGTGTCTCGCGCTGGGATACACACCGGGGTCGGATTTCGCCCAATCTAATCTACCTATATAAACCTGTTCCGCCTTTCAGCCCTTGCTTGAGTGTTTCACTTGAGTTGGTAAGGTACGGACGGGTTCGTGTCCGAGGTTACTGTTCGCTACACTCTGTAGCTTCTCGTTCCAGTTTTAGTGGTATGTATATCCATGAGAGCATAAAATTGCCGTGGAATTAGGTCTTTCCTTGTTTCTCGCTCTGTAGTAGGTTCCCTTCTTCGGGGCTGAACGTTTAGAGCTCCTGTTCTGTTTTCTTCTTTTCTCCGCGTACGAGTTTCCTTATTATTGAGGGACCGGGAAGTTTTCCTTTCGTTCAGCTGATTCCCCGAGTTCCCAGCTCCCTCCTTTTTTACGGAGGCTAGTATTTTGAGTTCAATAGGCAGTCGAGCTGCTGCTAAGCATTAGATATCTTTTGTATATTTCTCTTTGTTAGAATTCAATAAAGGGGGGGTTCGGGTTCACTCCCCTCTCCCTTAAGTCCACGTAAAGCACTACCCACCTTAAAAGTGCCGATGCACCTCAAGCCAACGGTCTAGCGCCTCAAGGTTTGTCCTGATGGAAGATTTTGAGTTCGTAGATTTCCAGTGTTCCTTATTGTGATATCCACTGACTGTCCAGTTGCTCACCCTGTTTTATAAAGGGTTGTTTCTTTTTCTTTTTCTTTGCGTCTTACCCCCGAACATTTCAGTGGTTATTTCTCGCGTTTGAGGGGAGTAACTTTCAGACCCCCCATTCGATCGCTCCTGGTCCTCTAAACGTTACCCCCATCACAGAATCAGAGTTGTGCTTATGATAAAGGTTGATCAAGCCGATTGCTCTGCCTATCAACGGATTCAGTAATTTAATTGTTAAATAATTTTTATTACATGTTAGATAAGTGAGGGGTTTTAACAGCTGAGGCACTTTTGTTTGATATTCATAGTGCCCGACTTTAAGCAAGGGCATCTAAATATTAAAACTGCTGGATTCAGACATTGCACATAATTCAATTAAACTTTACTTCCCCGACAAGACAAATTGAATAATGAATGATCTGATCTGAAACAGCACGTCAGCAGGTGATTGTAATCACGATTTATTACAAAAGCAGCATCCATGAAAGGCCGAGTTCTTCAATGGGTTAGAAAATCATTGATAGGTTTAAAAAGAATGGGCCTCAGACAAAAATATGGAAAGATTTCGATATTTCACCACCAGCAGAGCTTAATTAAAAGTTTCAACGAATCTGGAGGAAATTCTGTGAGTACAGGGCAAGGGTGTGAGCTTCAGATGAGTACCAGTGATTTCTGATCACGCTGAGGGCACTGCATCAAGATCCATCATTTATCTCTGAATGACATAACCACATGGGCTCAATTTTATTTTCCCAAACCTTTTGTCAAGTATCTCAGTGCAAAGTTGCATCCACAATAACTGGCTAAAACTTTAGTGTGCAAAAAGGAAGCTTTATATTAACAAAGCCCAGAAGCGCCCTCAACTTCTTTGGGCTTGAATGGCCCATTATGCAGTAGAAATGTGTACTGTGGTCAGACAAATGAAAATTCATGTTCTTTTTTTGGAAGAAGTAGATTTGGTGTCCTCTGGACCAAAGACAAAAATGACCACCCAGGGCGTTACCAGCAACAAGTCTAAAAGCCATGCTCTGCCATGGTATGTGGTTGTGCCAGTGCCCTTGCCAACGGTAACTTGCACTTCTGTGAAGTAACCATTAATGCTGAATCATGCATCGAGATTTTGGAGCAACATATACTAGGTGTATCCAAAAAAAGTCCCACTTTGAAAAATTGCCCTAAAATTTAATTTTTTTTTTTTTTTTTTTTTTTTTGGAAAATCCTTTTAACTTAGGTTGATAGACAATGGTTCAGTGCTTTTTTGTGCAATTGCACATACTCAACATGTCACGCATGAGTGAGCACAGGCTAATTACATAAATTGCGATACATCTGTTTTGCGCGAAAACGTGCTCAGATGAAAACAGGATCTGAGACCATAGGAAGCAACGTTAGGTGTGCCCTTTGTTTATCACAAATTGACATTTACTTCCAGTCCTCAACATGTCCACCAATTCTTTCCTGGCAGATTTGGGCCCTCCTCAGCATATCGCACACTGCACGGCGGATCAAAGCTCTGTCCCTTCTGAGAACATTGACTTCTGCCATTATGCATTCCTCAAGGTCATCCAGGTCCCTAAGTGGAGTAATGTACACTTTTGACTTAAGATGACTGTTGTAGGAATTTTGATTTTATATTCCTGGTGTTACCTTCAAAAAGAACTCAGACAAAGGAATTAATATTGAGGCCAAAGGTCAGTTTACTTCATCTGCAGAAAAAGGATCCTTGCACACAATAAGTCCAGTCAAACAAGGATAAGGATGGTTTCTGATTCTGTGGTTTATGTAGGGATACATTGTGACGTTCTTCTCCCCCCCCCGTGCTGATTTACACATCATGATGTAATCTGGAAAGCTCTTGCAGTCACACGCAACACACGTCAAGCCGCCCCTGAGGTATGCGTATACATCTTGTAGAGAAGACAGGTGATTCCTCCCTATTTTGACTGCAGGTTTATCTTGCTCACATTCCAGGCTCTCCCTTGCACTCCTTCTTCTGTAAACACATAAACTAAGAGAGAGAACATCTTTCCCTTGTTATGGGCACATCAGATCCGCATGGCTCCAGATAAGCTATATGCCATGACACACTGGTCAGATTTATGGAAACTTACAGTTATGCTGGCCCAGGCTAATCAGAAACATGCAAGAGTACACATTGAGGCCTAAGAAATTGAGCCAGAGCAAGCAAGGATAAACAATTAATAATAAAGCAAATGAATCAAATATTAAATGATTCCACAATGACCCCACAAGAAAAAGTCAAGAGGGGTCAAGTCCGGTGACCTCGGGGGCCATTCCACATTGCGGTGTAGGGCAATCACTTGCTCTCCGAACAGTTCTGTAAGGCGATCTGTTACAATCCTCCGTCTGTGGGGTGGGGCACCATCCTGTGCCCACCGCGCTCTCTGAAATCGGCCATTTCTGTCGCACCATTCTGGGGACATCCATTCATTGATTACATAACATGACATAACAGGACTGTTAGCCACCTGGAGAGCAAAGGGTTCAAGCAATTTCCTGAAAATTTTTAGGACACTTAGGTGTGCCTTAACGTTGTTTCTCATGGTCTCAGATCCTGTTTTCATCCCAGCACTTTTTCGCGCAAAACAGATGTATCGCAATTTACATAACTAGCCTGTGCTCACTCATGCGTGATATGTTGAGTTTGTGCAATTGCACAAAAAAAGCACTGAACCATTGTCTATCAACCTATGTAAAAGGATTTTCGAAAAACTTTAGAATATTAATTTTAGGGCAATTTTTCAAAGTGGGACTTTTTTTTTTTTTTTTTTTTTTTGATACACCCTGTAGTATGATGCCTTCGAGATAACATCTTTATAATAACAAAACAGTGCACAACTGCATTCTGCAAGCATTAAGAAGACACGGCTGTGTGCGGATGCTGCACTGGCCGGCCAGTAGTCCTGACTTGTCCCGAATAAAAGAGAGCCTGGAGCAGAAAAGCAATATGAGTCAATGAAAATCTAGTACTGCTGCTCACATGAAGACACGTTTGCAGGAAAAACAGAGACAAAATTACACCTGAAACACGTAATTGCTTGGAGTATTCAGTCCCTTAACATTTATAAGTGTTGTGAAAAGGAATGGCAGCATAAAATACAATTAATATGGTGAAACATCAAATGATGTGCTGTTTTCAGCATAATGCAGGTCAAAGATAACTTAGAAATCACAGCTTTCAGATTTCATTTTATTTCACATTCCAACCCAATGTTTTCCAATTTGGTGTTTTACATCATGTAACTCCACTGGATATAGCCACTGGGATTACCCATTTCTCATAGCAATAAATATGTGATGATACAAATGATACCACATATGCATTTTCAAAAAAGATAAAATATTGCCCAAATAAGGCATCCAATATCCCTAAGTATGTAATGCACATACCACATAGCCTACACGTGCACTTAGTTCCAGATGCCGATGTATTTATTTTTTTCAATGGGGATTTTAGGCTATCTGAGGCAGTGAATGAGTTGACTCATTTGCGCATTTAATTTGCAGCCCTGTGTGGTCTGAGACTTCAAGTTATGACGCAGAGCGCAGTTCAGTTAACAGCACAGTGTGTAACATAAAAGTCAGTGAGGGTGGAATCCACTAGTCACACAAGGCAACATAATCAGGAGTCCCCTGCCTATCATACGCGTTTCTTTACGCGATTGGCCGGATGAATGGTCGCCGCTTTAAATATTGCTGCTGCGCAGAATTTTGGGATAGTTATCCCCTTTCTCTTCGAAAAGGATGGTTCTGTGTACCCTATGCTAAAGGAGGTAAATTAGGAAGTACTGGCCCTGTTCGAAACCGCGCTCTACGGTCTACATACACTATTCTCACTACACACTAGTCACACTACACGCTACTCACTACGAACGAACCCTTCTTTCTTCTTTTGAGTTTTATGGGGACTGACACACCAATTTGTATTACCGTCACCTTCTGTGTGGTTGAAAATAATAATTTACGAACGAACCCGCTTAAGATACGAATATTCCGAATGTTTTCTACTAAATAAAACCCCCTTAACCTAACAACACGCAGAAAAACAAATGGAAAAATCGTGCATTTCTTTAGAAGGGGTTGAAAACAGTATGTTAACCTATAGCCTCACTTTAGCCAATCTGAAATAGCAATTTTCGAGCCCCCCCACGTCCGACTGGCATTTCGCCGTTATGCGTTATCTGGTGAAGATGCGGTCAGCAAGGAGAGGCCGGAGACAATCGGCCCGCCGTCTGCGTTTCATCTGTACGCTTATGAATTTTGAATTTTCCTAAGAGGTTAGATACCATTTTAAACAAGTTTCTACTTTCACTCTGCTTACTTACACTCAGTGGATGATGTGAACGATGAGAGTGAAATGTTAGCTTGGCTTCAACCAAAGAACAATTGTATCTGAATACTGAATGACCATGAAGAAAGTATTCTTTAAATTATCATCTGTTAATTCTCATGCATAATGTTTTATCATCGTATTTCTAATTGAAACATAACTTCAACCCAAACAGCCACGGGTATGGAGCAGAACTCGCCAAATGCTCTACAAATGAAATGGGAGGGGAAAAGTAGCCTTCATTCCCAGTTCATATTAACCCTTTTTCGCAGGTATAGACACCTGCGTCCGTGAATACCGAAATATAATGGCTTAAATTAATTCTGTAATTGAATTTTCGAATGTTTTACTTCAATGGAACTATTTCGGCCAGTATCTGCTATACAAATAGTGATGAAGCATTAAATACGCTCTTGCACAACAGGAAAAAATTGCTTTATTTGTATTATGCATAAAGGGAAACAGAGCTCATAGATATATTGAAATTAAATTCACATTTGCCATCTTATTTTTTTTAATCTTTAAAAAACAGTCATTATGCAATAATTTCATAGAAATATTCCAATGAGAAATTTAATAAAATACTTCAATCACTTTAATTATTTATTGAACTTTTCTTTAAATTATCATATAATTTAAGAAAATTGTTCTATAAATAATAGTTCAATAATTTCATATTAACAACAGTTAAAACATTCAATAGTCCAATAAATAATATTAAATATTGTCCTTTACAGTTGGGTTCGAGAGGGCCATACTGCAGGGTGAATCCCCACCTGAGCGGTTTGCAGCGGACTATTACAACAGGAAGCTGTTCTACTCGGTCCAGTTCCAGGCCATCTGCGACCACAAGGGTCGCTTTCTGGATGTGGTGGTGGGCTTCCCTAGCTGCATCCATGATGCTCGGGTCCTGAGGCGCAGCCCCTTCTATGTCCACCGGCAGTACACACCTCATTGATGGTGTCTGTTGGGTGATGGCGGATACCTGTACTTGACAGAGCCCATCTGCCTGATGACACCATTCCGGGAGCCTGTCTGGAATCCTGTGGAGGGCAGGTATAACACCAGGCTGTCCAGGGCAAGGTGCGTGGTGGAGAGGGCATTTGGGGTCCTCAAGACCAGGTGGCACTCCATTTTCCTGAAGGCACTGGAGGTGAGGGTGGAGTTTGTGCCTAAGGTCATCTGTGCCTGCCTTTTCCTGCACAACTGCCTCGGTAACGGGGATGTCTTGGAGCCTGAGGTCGAAGACGAGGATGACAGGGATGTTGAAGCCCATGAGCCACTCCAGCAGTCCGGGGAAACCCTCAGGGGCAGACTTGCAGCATCGGTGTCTGCTCCTGATAGTCCCATTGCAGTGCTGCAGGAACATGATTATTGTTAGTGTTTTTTTTTTTTTTTTTTTTGGTTTGTGTTTCTCTGCCCAGGGAGTTCTTTGTTCCTGATTTATCTCAAATGTTAAGTGTTATTCAACCCTGGTGTGCATAGTTGGATTATAGTTCTTTTATTATTGCCTCTTAAAAATCCAACCCCTCGTCCGAGTCGTAAGAGATGGAAACAGGTAAAGTACAGGATTGCCAGGCAGGGCGAAGTATGGTGGGTGGTTTAACCACCCGGGCCGATACGGTAACCGTGAAGGCCTGTCTGGATCTACCTGGAAACACGCTGGCTGACGGGGCTATGGTAAAACTATGGACCAATCACCTGCTTAGCGGATAAGTTATGATTACAGAAACATTCCTGGAAAACCTATAGCTAAGTGTGGAAGTCAAAGGTCTCTCCCTCAAACATGGTGCTGGACAATGAAAGCTAAAAAGAAGTTGCTCAATTCATGTATGATCGTTGCTACCTGACAAAGATGGGTTTTTAGTGAAGTTAGTCAACTGGCTGATATTTGACTGTCACATGTTGAAAGGAACGGGCATAGACTCCAACTGCAGTTCAGCATCGGCAGGGCGTTTATTGGGATTAACCAAGCTCATGGTCAAGACAGAAATGGATCAATAGCCAGGCAAACAGAGATATGCAGAATGGGCAGAATCGAAGTCAGGGGACAAGCAAAATGATCCAGTAACCAGAATAATCAATCCGCACAAAGACAGTAACAAAGAGGGTTGAAACTAAGGGAATGGAAGGGGAAGGAAAAGGGAGTTGGATGGGATAAGGAGAACACAGGAGATACTAAACAGATGGATACAAAATGGGAATTAGGGAGAACGAAGTACTAATCAATCAAATCGCAATCTCACAGCATAATACAAACAATCAAATACAAGACTTACGGAGAATCACAAGAAACGAAGCTTTCAACAATCGAAACGAGAAGAATAGCGCAGAAACGAGACTGACCAAGACGAGCTGTGGTAGAAGCAGTCGACAAGAAACTACGGAAAGTGGGTCTTTTAAACACAAACTAATTAAGTGGAATCCCAGCTAAACACAGGACAGCTGTAGAGAGAGGGTGGAACTAGAAAAGCAAGGACGGTGATAGGAGAGAGAGGGGAAACGGGTGGAGTTCTAACTCTAATCTAACTAAACACCCGTGCCTCGCTAAACTACTCTCAGGTGCGGATAATCAATGAGAACAGCGAGAGAGAAGGAAGTGGAAACACCCAACCGAAATTACAGGGAAGAGAGTGTGATGAAAAAAAGACAAGATGCCATGAGACAGAAACGGAGGAAAACACTGAAGACCAGAGACAGAGCAATCATCCAGAAACACACATGCTCTAACGAATAAATATAATAGATATATAAATAATAGCAATACTAAAAACAAACAAGAAACATACTAAAAACTAGAAACTAAAACCAGAAACTAAAAACAAGCTAAAAACAAACATACAAATCACTGATTTCTAACAGAACCCCTCCTCTATGACCGCCACCTGGCGGTCTAAGCTTTCGCTTGAAAGTCCTTTTGTGAAAGTCCTTTATAAGTGACTTGTCGAGAATGTGACGAGCAGGAACCCATGAGCGTTCTTCGGGCGTATCCTTCCCAGTCCACCAGTACTGTAGACCCTTCTCGCCGATTTAACGTCCAGCAACTTGTGCACTGGTGTATGTTTCTCCTCCATCGATGAGCCTTGGGGAGGAGGATTGGTCGGGGCAGGGGTGTGGATGGAAATCAGTACAGGTTTATTGCATGACACATGAAAGACTGGGTGGATACGGCTCATAGAGGCTGGTAGTTTGAGTCTAACAGAGACAGGGTTAATGATCTTCTATATCACAAAAGGACCAATGAAACGGGGGGGCTAGCTTGCGACTTTCAGTCCTTAGTGCAATGTCCTTGGAAGAAAGCCAAACTTTTTGTCCTACTTTGTATTGCGGTGGAACAGAGCGACGACGGTTGGCTTGGCGACTCATCTCGTCAGCAGCTTTCAGGAGAGAGGAACGAGTCTCCTCCCACGCCCTTCGCACCTCTGAAGAAATTCCTGGATGTTGGGAACGTCAACCCGACCTCCTGTGAGGGGAACAGAGGTGGTTGGTAACCGAGACAAGCTTGGAAGGGGGATACACCTGAGGCAGCCGTGGGAAGGCTGTTGATGGAATATTCGACCCAGGGTAGTTGTTCGCTCCAGTCCCCTGATCTCGGGAAATGAGGCACCGAAGGACACTCTCCATCTGCTGGTTGGCCCTCTCTGTCTGCCCATTGCTCTGCGGGTGAAAACCAGAGGTTAAACTGACCGTTATTCCCAAGGTTTGGCAAAAGGCTTTCCAGACTTGTGAGATGAATTGAGGACCACGGTCAGAGACAATGTCAGAAGGGATGCCGTGTATTCTGATTACGTGTTGGATGAGTAAGTCTGCTGTTTCTCTGGCAGAGGGAAGCTTGGGAAGAGGGACGAGATGAACTGCCTTGGAGAAGCGATCCACAATGGTTAGGATGACGGTGTTACCTCTGGAGGGCGGAAGGCCAGTGACAAAATCCAGTGCGATATTGGCCCATGGTCTGGAAGGTACCGGAAGCGGTTGCAGGAGACCAGCTGGTGCAGTGTGGGTGGCCTTGTTCTGGGCGCAGACCGGACAAGCAGTAGTAAAGTTCTTGACATCTATCCGGACCGTTGGCCACCAAAACCTGCGAGTTAGCATGGCCAAGGTCCGGTTAGCACCAGGATGGCAGGCGAGACGGGAAGAATGGGCCCACTGGAGAACTTCCACTCGGAGGCAGTCTGGAACAAAAAGGCAGTTCTTGGGACAGTTAGTAGGTGGCCCCCCAGAAGGTTGTGACCTTCTGACTCGATCCTCCAATTCCCATACTAATGCTCCCACCACAACACGACTGGGTAGGATGGTTTGAGGCTCCTTGGGAGGGGCGTCAGGCGAAAATTTTCGTGACAGGGCATCAGGTTTCTTGTTCTGGGAGCCTGGGTGGTAAGCTAAAGTGAAATTAAATCTGTCGAAGAACAGTGACCAACGAGATTGGCGGGAATTTAATCTCTTAGCTGTACGGAGGTACTCCAAATTCTTGTGGTCGGTCCAGACCTGGAATGGAACCTTGCCAACTTCACCGCCAGTAACTCCCGATTTCCGATGTCATAGTTACGCTCGGCTGGGCTAAGTCTGCGTGAGAAGAAGGCGCAAGGGTGTACCTTATTATCCTTGCCATTGCGCTGCGACAGGACTGCCCCTACGCCGGTGTTAGAGGCGTCTACCTCGACGATGAACTGCCTTTCAGGATCTGGCTGTTGGAGAACAGGAGCAGTGGTAAATCTTTGTTTCAGTTCCAGAAAAGCCTTCTCCGCCGAGGGGGTCCACACAAAAGGAACTTTGGGGGAAGTCAGAGAGGTCAGTGGAGCAGCAACGGTACTGTAATTGCGAATGAATCGGCGGTAAAAGTTAGCAAACCCTAGGAAGCACTGTAGTTCCTTGCGTGTGGTAGGGGTAGCCCAATCCTTACCGCCTTCACCTTCTCTTGGTCCATTAGGATGCCTCCTGGAGTAACCACAAATCCGAGGAAAGGGACTGTGTCCAAGTGGAATTCACACTTCTCTGCCTTGGCGTAGAGTTGGTTCTCCAGGAGGCGCTGCAGGACTGCACGAACATGACGTATGTGTTCCTCCTTAGAACGAGAGAATATTAATATATCATCTAGGTACACAAAAACGAATTGATTAATCATGTCATGCAGGATGTCGTTAACGAGGTTCTGGAAGACAGCAGGGGCGTTAGCTAGACCAAACGGCATGACCAGGTACTCATAGTGCCCCCTAGCAGTGTTGAAGGCCGTCTTCCATTCATCCCCTTCCTTAATCCTGACGAGGTGGTAAGCGTTATGTAGGTCAAGTTTGGTGAAGATAGTGGCCCCTGCAACAGCTCAAAAGCAGAATTCATTAAAGGAAGGGGATATCGATTCTTAATAGTAATATTATTGAGTCCCCTGTAGTCAATACATGGCCTGAGAGATCCGTCCTTCTTGCTAACGAAAAAAAGAAGCCAGCGCCAGCAGGAGAGGAAGAGGGACGGATGATGCCAGCAGCCAGTGACTCCTCCACATATTTCTCCATGGCCTCTTGCTCTGGACGAGACAGAGAATAGAGACCCCCCTTAGGGGGCGCTGTGCCAGGTTGGAGATCAATGGCGCAGTCGTAGGGTCTGTGAGGGGGGAGAGACAGGGCACGAGACTTAGAGAAGACTTCGGCTAGATCCTGGTACTCACTGGGGACCTTGGACAAACCGGAGTGAATGGGGCTCACTGGATCCTCCCTCGTCCTGCTTGGCGGGGAGCCTTGCGGAGGCAAGAACGCAGGCAATGAGTACTCCACTCAACCACCTGCCCAGTCCTCCAGTTGATGGTGGGGTTGTGTTGTTTCAACCAAGGGAGGCCCAGGACGATGGGAGCAGAGGAGGAGGTGATGACATGGAGCCGGATCTGCTCCAGATGGTTGCCGGAGACAATGAGCGTGAGTGGGGGCGTAATCTGGGTCACCTGACTTAGCGGTTGCCCACAAAGGCCAAGTGCTTGGAACGGCGTAGGTAGCTTCTGGGGCTGGAGCTGGAGCTGGTTGCACAGGTTGGCGTCGATCAGGTTGATGTCTGAGCCTGAATCAAACAAAACATTAGTAGTCAATGAACGCTTGCCAACAAGTAGAGTGACAGGAACCAGCCTACGTGGATCATTGTTATCTTGAGCCAGCTGTCCAATCCTCCCACTCACCCCCTCCTTTTTGAGTAGGGGACAGCACTGGATACGATGACCTGCTAGCCCACAGTACAGACATGCCCCCCCCGTCGCAGTCTCCTAGCTCGCTCTTGTGGCGATAACCGGCAACGGTCGACCTGCATGGGTTCTCCCGACCCCCGGGGCTCTGACGCTCCCTCTTGCGCTGCTGGATCCGAGAATCAATCTGGATGGCCACTCTAATGAGCCCCTGCAGATCAGGTGGAAGCTCACGGGACGCCAACTCATCCTTTATGTTCTCTGCCAACCCCCGGTAGAACACATCAAACTGGGCGTCTTCGCTCCAGTGTGTAGAGGCGCCAACGAACGGAATTGAATGGCGAATCGGAGACACTGCAGCCGGCTTGCCGTAAACTCAGTAGTGCACTTCCTGCCTCTCGCCCCTGGTAGGAGCGGTCAAACACCTCCCTCATCTCCGCCATGAAATCTTCAATGGTGCGAGTGCAGGGGTGGCCAGGCCCCACATTGAGGTTCCCCAGTCCCTTGCTCTGCCGGTCAAAAGTGTGATGACGTAGGCCACTCTGGAACGTGAGGTAGGAAAGGTTAGGGGCTGTAACTTTCGAATATGATCGAGCACTGGGACAGGAATGCTTTGCAGGTGGTGGGGTCTCTGTCATACTCCCGGGGAGTAAGGCGTGGCTCCCGAATGGGAGCTGCCTCTGCCGGGTGCGACTGCAGGACTGGGAAGGGTGGGGCCCTGGGTGAGATGCTGTAAAGTAGCTCTCATCTCCTGCAAGTCGCGATGCTGCTGCTGAATGGCGACCTCTCGTTGTTGATAAAGTCGCTGCAGTTCAGCAGTATCCGCTGGAGTCTGTACTGGTCGACTTCGTACTGAAAGGAACGGGCATAGACTCCAAGTGCAGTTCAGCATCGGCAGGGCGTTTATTGGGATTAACCAAGCTCATGGTCAAGACAGAAATGGATCAATAGCCAGGCAAACAGAGATATGCAGAATGGGCAGAATCGAAGTCAGGGGACAAGCAAAATGATCCAGTAACCAGAATAATCAATCCGCACAAAGACAGTAACAAAAGAGGGTTGAAACTAAGGGAATGGAAGGGGAAGGAAGAAGGGAGTTGGATGGGATAAAGGAGAACACAGGAGATACTAAACAGATGGATACAAAATGGGAATTAGGGAGAACGAAGTACTAATCAATCAAATCGCAATCTCACAACATAATACAAACAATCAAATACAAGACTTACGGAGAATCACAAGAAACGAAGCTTTCAACAATCGAAACGAGAAGAATAGCGCAGAAACGAGACTGACCAAGACGAGCTGTGGTAGAAACGAGTCGACAAGAAACTACGGGAAAGTGGGTCTTTTAAACACAAACTAATTAAGTGGAATCCCAGCTAAACACAGGACAGCTGTAGAGAGAGGTGGAACTAGAAAAGCAAGGACGGTGATAGGAGAGAGGGGGGAAACGGGTGGAGTTCTAACTCTAATCTAACTAAACACCCGTGCCTCGCTAAACTACTCTCAGGTGCGGATAATCAATGAGAACAGCGAGAGAGAAGGAAGTGGAAACACCCAACTGAAATTACAGGGAAGAGAGTGTGATGAAAAAGACAAGATGCCATGAGACAGAAACGGGAGGAAAACACTGAAGACCAGAGACAGAGCAATCATCCAGAAACACACATGCTCTAACGAATAAATATAATAGATATATAAATAATAGCAATACTAAAAACAAACAAGAAACATACTAAAAACTAGAAACTAAAACCAGAAACTAAAAACAAGCTAAAAACAAACATACAAATCACTGATTTCTAACACGTTCCCTTGCAATATTTAGTAAATTTCTGCAGAGCAAAAACTAGACAGAACACCTTCCATTATTGTTTAGGTTCTCCCAGGCAATGCAATTTGTGTGTGTATTCCATGGTACTTGACAGTTTTTTCTCTCACACTAGGTTGTTATGCATCATCAGACCAAAACAATGTAAAAGTATATGAAAACCCACAATGCAATAAACCAGCTGGTCACAACTCTAATATCACTTGTTGTCTCTTACAGTTTCACGATCTCTTGCAAATCAACAACCCTGCCTTTTCCCCTCAACTTTATTAACTTTTTTTCCAATTCAGAACAGAATTATACAGAAAGCATTTATTTTTATGTTAACATTTCGATTAAGCTCAGGATCCCCATCATCGTCATCTTGTTTCTTTTGTGTTGACCGTAGTGCATATGATTTCTCAACTCACTTTATATTTCTGTTTGAGGTTCTCCTATTTCTTTTTTATCCACCCTGGCTCCACCTTGCCCTCCAGGCCATGTTCCTTTATGAACATTCTACAGAACAGGGGCATAGGAAGCAAATCGATATTGGTCCGGCAGACAGCATCAGGGGGATGGTAATTAGAAAATTTTTGAAACTGGGGATTGATTTGGTTAGCTGTGGTTGCATTGAGACTCATCTTTAGCCTCAACAGTTTCAACTTTTGGGTGGTGTTTCTTCACATTCACAACAGCAGATTAGTTCAGTCTGTGGTCTAAAGTATGCACTTTCCAGCATTAGCAGTTTGAAGCATTTCATCCATGAACTTTGATATAAACCTTTGAGACAGTGTTCAAGCAATGAATTGGAGGCTTATAGAATACCTTATAAATTGAGATATACTAAAGAAGGTGACGTCCAGAGTAATGGTGTCAAGGTTATCCACCCATAGAAACTGACTGTCAGTTTCCTTATGTTCTTTTTTGTCCCTTGCTTTTTTACATTTACTGATTTATCTGATTTACCTTATTTATTTCATTCCATATAATGCAATTAGGCCACCTATCTAAGAAAAAAATAAATAAATAAAACACTGACACAAGATTACCAAGAACGGGTTAATCCCGTCATAGTCTAATTCAGATCATATGTGGACATGCAATACACACGCACGTAACTAACCCCTCGCTCTAGAAAAACGAAGTAAAAACACAGACACAAGCTACATTCGTGCTGCATTCGTATGAAGGTACATTTGTGTCTTTATTATTCAATCAAAAAAAAGTTGCTTCAACCAAAAATATTTTCAATGAAAAAAACTTCGCGCCAATCAAAAAAAAACATTTTCAATCGAAGAAAAAAAGTGTTTGAATGCAAAAATACAATTGAGACCTAAAAAATTGCATTTGAATATTGTTTTTCTTTGAAAAGGTTTTATTTTGATTGAAGTGAGTTATTTGAAAATTTTTTTTTTGGTTGAAGCAACTTTTTTTTTGGTTCCATATTATGGGTAGGACATTTGTGTCTTTATTATTCAATCCCAAAAAATATCACTTCAATCAAAAAACATGTTTTCAATCAAAGAAAAAAGTGTCCAAATGAATTTTTTTGGGTCTCAATTTTATTTTTGCATTCAAACACTTTTTTTCTCGATTGAAGTGAAAAAAGTTTTGAAGTCGGTTTTTCCCGCAGTGGGCGGATGCTTCCCCATTGGTCAGACATGTTTGAGTGACAAGTGTCTACACCAATGACGTTTGAAATAGGAATCTCTTTCTAGAACAAGGAAGTCGCCATTTGCAATGTACAGGTATGCGGTGAAAATCCGTCTTCCATCCTTTCGATATGCACAAACTTTTCAAACAACGGCGGCGGATGGAAAAGCGTACAACTGTAAGTTGTAATTACCGATACATTACTGATGTTTGAATGTAGTTTCAAGTGTGTTCATTCGTAGTTTAAACTCCAAACCCGTGGGCGACATATAGAGCGCACTTGAATGTAAGGTCTCAAACCGCATTCACTGGGAAGCCTCAAAGATGACCGCGGTGTTAGCGCTCAGGCTTCCCCACCGAGAGCAGCTTCTCTCGGATAGTCCCTTTGAAATTCGTCGTTGAATATAACATATGTCTGTAGTGGTTAGATATGAAACGTAATTTGTTTGTGGTACAGCTAATGCAGTGGGTCTCCACAAGGGGGGAAGCGACCCCCTCCTGGAATGTTTTTTTTGGAGTACATCACCTGCAGTCATGTAATTTGCCTTAAAATAGATTTTATTGATGCTATTTGTGGGTATCAAAGCGTCAAAGTGTCAGCAGCATCAACAACGTAGAAACGAAACGTGCCACCTGCGGGTGAAAAGGAGCCCCGAGCTAAGCTTCGGAAATAAATTTATCAAGAGGACGGCTGCTTCTCCTAACCTGGACTGTGTGTGTAACAGTTTATGCAAACACAGAACATTATAACATTAGATCCCGACCGATCCTGTCGCACGTCTGGATATTCAAATAATCAATGAAGTTACGGTGCTGTGCCTCGTACTTAAAAGTGCAGAGACACGCACATAGCCTATTATTTCTGCTGCAGGAGGATCCGTGCAGCAGGCATTTAACAAGCCAAACAAAGACATATTTTCTTGGAGGAATCCTGTACCTACTTTCACCGTGCACCTGCAGATCCGTTTCCTCTGCAGAAGGAAAGAGAAGTAAATCCTTATTGCAGAAAGTCAGGGCGATATTTCGAGCTTAGCTCGGGCTCCTTCTCACCGCCGGCACCTTACTTTTCTCCGTTGTTGATGCTGCTGACACTTTGACACCCACAAATACCCTCAATAAAATCTATTTTAAGACAAATTATATGACTGCTGGTGATGTAATCTAAAAAAAAAAAATAATAATTCCAGGAGGGGGTCGCTACCCCCTTGTTGAGACCCACTGCATTTGATGTTCCACAAACGAATTACATTTCATATCTAACCACTACAGACATATGCAGGGATGTGCGGTCAGGGTAGGCAGTGACTTCCCCTTTTTTACCGCTAGATTTTGTCAACCTGTTATACTATGCCTGATTGTCAATCAATCCATTTGACCTTTTTTCTGGTCAATTAAGCCTGTAATGATTAAGAGGTGATAGAGACAAAAGATTAATTTACCTTTATGCTTTGATTCGAGACTGCAAGGACGTAAATCTTAATAATTAATTAGGAAAAAACCTCAAAACTCTCGGTAATTCCGTATATTGTTTTGATCTTTTGTTTATCGGATTATGAAAGAAGACTGAAAATAAACTCCCTATTTTTTAAAATATGGCATTAAAAAGTACGTGTTTAAGGGGGGAAATATTATCATAAAAATATTGACCACACACTGAACGCCGCATAAGAAAGGTTTTAATATTTGTTAATGGCATTGCGTTAGCTTCCTTATTATGAACAAACTTGCTGTCTCGTGAGCATTTTAAGTTCGATGCACTGAGCAATAATGTCGTGGATGGAACTGGCGTGCCATTCTGCCGTTTAGTCTTGTAAATTAGTTAATCAATCCTCAGATTACTTCTCAAGCGAAGTAATAGAGTTATCATTTGTTTAACGGTGAGGATTCTGCCTCCCCTAACTGACCTCCGATGGCACGTCACTGGATATGTGATGTTCAGCGACGAATTTCAAGAGAAATTCAAGAGAATTCAAGCTTCAAGAGAAGCTGCGCTCGGTGGGGAAGCCTGAGCACTGACACTGTGGTCATCTTTGAGGCTTCCCAGTTAACGCGGTTTGAGACCTTACATTCAAGTGGGCTCTATGTTGCCCACGGGTTTGGAGTTTAAACTACGAATGAACACACTTGAAACTACATTCATACATCAGTAATGTATCAATAATTCCAACTTACTGTTGTGCGCTTTTCCATCCGCCGCTGTTTGAAAAGTGTACATATCGATGGGACTGAAGACAGATTTTCACCGCATACCTGTACTCTAAAAATGTTGGGTTGAATATAACCCAAATTGGGTTGTTTCTGCTACCCAGCACTGGGTCTAATATGGACAAACGCAATGCTTGGTAACTTTGTACAACCCATTATGCAAGGTCAATCAACCCAACTTATGGGAAGTTATTACTCTACACTGGGTTAAGATAACCCAAATTTAAGTTTTTGTTTTAAAATACAATACTGGCGTTTCTGAATTTTTTCCTCTGCTATTACAACTCGTATACATTACTACTGACCAAGTAACAGTGTTTTGCATATTCTGACCTTTATTTCTACATCATGGGCAACAGCTGCTTCCCATTCAAGCAGGATAACATTGAACTTGCAAAATTTCTAAACATACTTGAGTTAACTGCAATCATTAAAGCAGACAAGTTGAAGCATCTTTTCAAATGATCAGTGTATTTTCTTTTTCAATGAAAACAGTACAGCATTATCCATGAAAGCAATCTCCATTCAATTTCCTGGTCAGAAGTCTTAAAACCTTACACAGTTCGTAATATACAGTACAAGTGGAAGTTTATGTAACATTTGGGTCAAGACGGCCATATAGTATCAGGTGGTTAAAATACTGCTCTGGCAGACAAATGAAGAGCCTAAAGATCACACACAACTGTTTGTGGAAAGAATGTCCAGTACATTAAAAACTTCACACAGTGAGTCCACAGCATCAAGGAGAGTGGGTTTGCTTAAGTGCCCATCTTCTAAAAACAATTACTTCAAAGCATTGGCTGTGGTCTTTAAGGCCAAGGAAGAAAGGGAAGGGAAATCAACATAATAAAGAACCACAGTATTGAACATTAGACAAATAAATGTGAACATATACTATTCAAAAAAAGTAGGGGATATTGGATTTACAAGTACCATGAAATGCAGATCATGAGGTCAGGAAGGAAACAAATGACATAAAAACATTTAGGAAACATTTGTCAATTTATTCGAAACCCTGTGTACAGTCAGCTGTAGGACACTCGCAGCTCGACCAACGGCGGAGGAGCCGGGTGGTGAAGGCTTATGCGTGGTGATTCTGGCTGCTATGAGGCAATGGAACACGTCAGTTAAATCTTTCATGTAGGCGTCCCGCCTTGGACCTGGTCTGAGACTTACCTGAAGGTTTCTCAGCCCCGTTTTGAACGGAGAGTTACTATGTCGAAATCACGGAACCATCTAACCTAATGCCGCGCTGCGAATAACCCAAGGGGCACGTTGGAACACTCGCAGAAGCTGAACAAAACATCAGACTTATCAGTGATTAGGGCAAACTAAGCATAACGATTACAATGTTACTCTCGTTTAAAATCTGACTCCATTTAGAATTGAAATTTATAATTTAGGGAGAACCTGTGTGGATCTCGGGGTGATTACCTCCCGGACTCGTAAATGAAGGCCTGTGTCACTAAAATATATGCCCCCGGGTTTTGGCATTATTTCCGCAGCTTAGGTTCGTTGGTAATACTAGAGGATTGGAAGTCAAACATCACAGCAACAGCATCTTTTGGCTTGAATACTGCGAACCCAGATCTATGCACGCCCATGGGTTCCTTCAGGGAATTTTAACAGATAACCGACTTTTCGTCCATGGGTTTCCTTAAGGCTAAAATCCCAGAACCGGCAATACATAAACCCTTTATGTAAGTAGATCATGATTGTCTCTCCAACTTAATAAAACCAATTCTCATCCCAAAGCCGCTGATCAGTCAGTCATTGGGTGAGCTTAACCCCTAAGTCTCCGGCGTAACGCGGCTAAAAAGAATGTACAAGTGTTAAGAGTCATGGATACCACGCAAGTTTAAAGGAATATAACAATGGTTTATTCACCAGGTAGGCAAGAGCTTAAATCAAACAAATCGCAGTTAGATCAATCACAAGTTACAAATGATTTAGAAAATGAGAGTGAAGTCATACCTGTCGAAAAGGCTACACACGTGGCAAGCGTACAAGGAGTTCGAACTACGAAGCTTCACTAAGCTAGAAATAGCGTACGGACCAATCGTGTGGGAAGTCGTTTACGAGCTTCCCCAACCAGGTCGTCTCTCTCAGATTTAAGGCTGATGACGCCTTTGATCAGCCCGCACAGATGGCCCAAATTGTAATTTAGACTTCCTCCTCGGAGGAAATAAGAAAACAATTATTATTCAAAAGGAGATAATAAAAGTTCTTAGATAAGTGAGAGGACCTTGGAGACAGACCTCAGGGGGGTCGCAAAGCATTTCCCGCAAAGGGGGAGAGATGATTCTAAATACACCTCAAGAGATAACTCTGGTTCAGGACAAATTATTGCTGGAGAACAGAAACTATGTTTCCTTGAAATACAGCGGATATGAAATGCATCTCATTCAACTCCTTGAATTTAGCTGAAGAGATACATACCAAACATGATTACATAGAGAATTATGATGATGTAATTACTATGAAATTTCATCCCAACTGAACCATTCCCCATGAAATTCACATCACTATTACCCCAGATATAATACAGTAATTCAGTGATGACATGCGGGCAGTTAGAACAGTGTAATAGTGGGTTTTTGTTTAAATTGCAATTCTCAACTTAAAACAGTTACAGTGATGAAATGAAAGGGTGCGGTAAGTGTGTCCAGAAGAGGTCACTATGGCACTAATCGGGCAGAGGGCACAGGTCACACCCCGCTGTGAGGGAAATTCCTTGCAGCAACCAAGCCAGGGTGCGCTTCCTTCCCCACCTTTGATGTGCTCAAGACACACACACACACACCTATGCTGAAGTGTCCAGTATCAGGCCCCCTTATCTCAGTGGTGGAATTGGGGGGACAGCTGCAGAGGACGTCTGGACCCTGGTGTCTTTATTACCCCACTGTTCCCAGCCATGCCTGGCTGGAGACGATGCCAGCTGTGGAGGAAGTATAGGCTCTTATGCCTTTATTACCCCACTATGTTAAGAACAGAGGGCAACAGGCAGTCCTGGTCGCATGTCCATGTTATCTCCTGGCTTCCTCCCTAC
This sequence comes from Gymnothorax javanicus, assembly GCA_029692085.1. Taxonomy (NCBI): domain Eukaryota; kingdom Metazoa; phylum Chordata; class Actinopteri; order Anguilliformes; family Muraenidae; genus Gymnothorax; species Gymnothorax javanicus. The sequence continues at coordinate 72,401,886 of CM056203.1, forward strand.
ACAGTAAAGGACAGATTCTCCAGAATAAGGGTCGACACAAACACAGGGTCACACAGCAAATTTACCACCATTGTGAAACAGAGTCAGTAGCGGGTAAAACCCCCTCGGTTGGCTAGACAAGCTCGAATTCGGCATGGCATACTCCTAACGAGACGTCCCAGGTCATTTTGGGGAACGTTATTCCATTCCTGTTGCAATGCTGCAGCAAGTTCTTGGACATTGGCAGGAGGTTGTTGACGTTGGTGTAGCCGCTGTCCAAGCATGTCCCAGACATGCTCGATGGGGGAAAGGTCCGGACTGAGTGCTGGCTATGGTAATGTGGTGATATTCTGCTGCTGGAGGTAATCTGTTACGATCCTGGCCCTATGACATCTGGCATTGTCATCTTGGAAAATGAAACGGCGGCCATAACGACGTGCAAACGGCACAACATGGGGTGCCAAGATGTTGTCCCGGTAGTACTGCCCTGTGACACGTCCAGCAACAACATGCAAGTCTGTTCTGCCGGCAGCAGTGATGCCTCCCCACACCATTACAGATCCACCCCCATACGGATCATGTCTAATGACGTTAACATCATGGAAACGTTCGTTTACGTCGGCGCCCAAACCCTCCTGCGTCTGTCAAGGAAGTCCAGTGAACCTCGACTCATCTGAGAACATTACGTTGTTCCATCGGCGATTATCCCAGCGTTGATGATGAGGACACCATTGGAGTCTGGCCTAATGTGACGATCCTCAAACAGGGAATGACACGAGAGGGCCGGGCGTGTAAGTGAAATCTGTGCAGACGATTCCTGATGGTCTGGCCACTCACTACCAAGCCAGTATCCCTTTGAAGTTGAGACCTTATCTGATTTGCTGTTACCATACGATTTCTCAAGACAATAGTGCGGATGAATCTGTCCTGAGCCTGAGTTGTTGCCCTTGGTCGACCGGATCGTGGTCTATCCTGAACAGACCCTGTAGCACGATGTCTGGACCATAATCTGCTGATGACAGACTGGGAAACATTCATTGCCCTTGCCACAACGACCTGTCTTGTGCCAACCTGTAGCATGCCAAGGGCACGTAACCTCTCCTCCTGTGTTAGACGGCGCATGGTCTCTGTTTAATTAACGACTTCAACCACTGATAATCTGATGCTTTCTCTTCAAAATCTTCCTTTACAGTGGCTCTAACCTTCCAATTCAGAGTCATGCAAATTTGTGGCACAACCCCCTTGATCATCAATAGCATCCTGTGCAGATCGTGAGAGTGTCATTGATGTGTTTGGGTGATGAATTTCTTTGGAAATGCTTCCTCAGTAAGGAACTATACAACATGGTTTTGTATCCCTTTGTATATGTGAAAATTTTGATCTCAAAATAAAATATCCCCTACTTTTTTTGAATAGTATATAAAAAATCTAAACACAGGGTGTGAACTGCTTCTGAAGATTTCAGCCACATCTTGCGGCATTTCTCAGTGGATGGAGTAGCTCAGTTCTGAAGATGGTCTGATGTTGGATGTAAATGTCCTTGAACTGTCTTTGACCGTCCATGAAATCGTGGTTGATGACCTTAGACCACTTTGCGGTGGATGGAGTGGTTGGGTATGGTCTGGTATTCTGACACCTGATGTGTTTCCACAGCCCTTTTTTTCTACAGCTTTGCCAAAGGAACACAGAGGACCAATTATCAAGGGATACTGTAGCTCAACTTACTCTATGTCTCAATAGGCAGGTTATGGAGGCAGAAGGAAATGCATTGCTTTGTCTAGATTACCTTGTGAATCACAACACACCACCGAGTTAGTGCCAGGGCTTGGTGTTATTACTAAAAATAAAATGAAAATATGTTTAATTACCTCCAAAAATATTGGGTCCATTTTGGTGAGTGCTGAGTATGCTCCAAAATTTGTTCCCAAAGTATGTCCAAAGACACTGTTTCCTCCTCAGTACTTACACACATTCGGCTGACTCAGTTGATTTGCATAAATTAGACCAATCACTCTAGCTGAGAGAACTACTCGATCTAACCCCCTGCCATCCTCATTTCCTTCCGCATTCCGTATCCCATTGATCAATGTCATGTTTATATAAGTCGCTAAGTCGGTGTAAATTGTTGCTAGATTGTTCTGCCTGACTGAAGTTTCCTAGTCAGCTCTTTATCTTGAGTCCTAGTGCACTCCATCTCCAGTTATCCAGGTAGAAGTAGTATAACTGATGCAACTAGTGCAATTTAATAGGTACAGGCTCTCCCTGTTCTCTAGATGCCTCCAGAGCAGAGATGGACCCCACTCCCGCACAGGCACCAGTGGATGCCTTGTTCTGCAGGCGCTGCAAATCATCTTGACCACCCAACATCTGACCCTGAATTGTTGATGAACACGGTGTAGAATCGCCGTTTCTGACGTTGTTTGCCGATTGCCTGAACTGGACTTTCTGACCACTGTTCCAGTCTGTGCTCCTGTCACAAGTTGTCCTTGGTGTTTTCAGCTCATTAAAAGCCCTGAAGGCATCTTCTGCTGATCTGCGCTTGGTCTCGCTCATTGGCAAGCTTTGAATTATTTTATGGCTATGCATTTAGTGAAGGTAAAGTGAACTGAATGAAAATGTAACATAAGTTTAAATGTAATTACTTGGTAATAACAGTCTGAGATCATGCATGGTGACTGAGACAGCAGTTGTGTAGTTAGATATCTTGGGTCACTATGGTTAGGAAACTGTTGAGGAATTCATACTGGTTAGCGTTGACCTTTTTAAATGAAGGACCCAAACACAGTTTTTAGCAGCATAATGGTTAAAGTATTTAATCAGGAAGCAAATCAATATATAGTCAGATGAATTCATATGCAGACAAAGTTCTGTGATTGACCATAGCAGAGATTTGACTAAGTCCTAGATTATGCCTGAATAAAAAGAAAAATTCGGAATAAAAGGAAAATTTGGGGATCTGGGCTACTCTCACTAGGAGAGTATTTAGCAAGTCCTATTATGTCATCAGAGAGGTCTGAATAATAGGCTATTCCCTTATTAAGGAGAATATAGAAGTCCTATTGTATCATCAGAGAGGTCTGAATAATAGGCTATTCTCACCCAAAAAAGAGAATATAGAAGTCCTGCTATATCATGAGAGGTCTGAATAGTGGGCTATTCTCATTAGAAGAAAATAGACTTTAGAAATTCCTACTTGTCTCATTTGAGAGGTCTGGGCAAGAGGTAATTCCCAAAAAAGAGTGGAATTTAGAGGACCTTTTAAGGAAAAGGCACAGGCACTAAGCTTGTACAAGACCTGTTACTACTACAGGGAACAGGTAGTCTTCTTTCGGAAGGCTTGCGTACACGGTTTATCTAGCCGCCCCTATAACCTTCACGATTTCAGATTATGTTTACTAGCATCTTTTCACCCTGATCAAGCGTGCAGGTGAAACGTGGTCAGTGCGTGAATAAGGTAGGGAACGACATATATAGGTACTCCGGTGCATAGACTTAGGATAGGGAAATAATAGGAATAGTAAAAAAAAAAAAAAAAAAGAGGATATATAGGTTTGTTCACTTAGGGAAATAAAAATTAATTTCCCTGCTTTGGTCATCACACTCTTTGCTTGTTGTAAATAAATTGTTGTAAATTTTTGGAGAAATTGAAGTATTTATCTTTGGGTCGACACATGCACAAGACCCTAAGAAAATACTTTCTTGGAGAAGAGGTCTCTGATCTCTGCTGGGACATCACTGACCAATCCTCATTTTCTCCAAACTGTTTTGGGGAGGGCTGTGACACACGATGGAGATTTTATTGGGCTACGGATTGACTGTTGGTTCTCCAGGCGCATGAGTGTCCGCATCGGAAACGGTGTAGAAGCTTGGCTCCTTGTGACTGGAAGCACTCGAACTAAACAGTTCAAGCCAACCAATAAAAATAGTACTGATACTGGCAACGGGGGGGATAAAGGGAATATTAGTTGATTTAATTAAGTGTTTGAAGATATTTTTCCATCAGAAAGATAAAATTTTGGTGGACTTTTTGAAGGATTTAAATGCTTAAATTTAACAGAGGGATACCATCCAAGAGATCTGAATTCCAATCTGACTTAGAACACAAAGGTGTGATTAGAAATTGAACTAGAGTTATATTTGCTGAGTTGAAATAGCAATAAATTGCACAATCATGCAGTCGGAGCTGCAACGGGGTCCGATGACCATGCGAGAATTGATTGAAAAGATCAAACGGATCATGGAATTTAATATATCTCATAAAGAAGGACAGAGGAAAAATGAAATAATGACAAAAATTTTGAATAAATGGCTGAATGACAATTTGATCCCTAAAGATGAAGAACCAATTTTAACAGAACAACAACGTTCAACTCTCATTGAGAAAATACAAAGAGATGCGGCGGACAAAGAAGTCGAACTGGCAAACTGCAAAATATTGAAACCGTCGAAAGCAGAAAAAGAAAAAATCCATGATAAACTTCAGATAATGCAGGAGTGGCTTGCTTGTGCAGGGCGTTATGTCACAAAAGAGGCTTCAGTTAAGCCAACGGCACCTCCTCCTGGGCCAATAAAGAGTGGCTCTTCTAAAATTAATCTGCCTATCGATCCGCCCACTAGACTGTACCTCACACGTCCTGTGTCGCCGGACACAGGCAGAAAACCTGCGCCTTCGAAAGTAAGCACACGCCCACCACCATACACAAAAGACGCTGCAGACCTAACATCAATACAGGCTCCTGTAATACAAGTAAAAAGTGGAAATTTGGGAATTGATAGAGGATGGTTAGAAGTAAGTGAAACAGAGACGGATAGAGAAAGGGAGGTTGTGTTACAAATCATAGTCGCAGAGCCAAAGTATGGAAGGACTGCAAAGGCAGGTCCAAGAATTATCAATACGTCAAGACAGACTCTCGCAGAGTCTGCATGACCACGAAAGACTCTCAGACTTAGGGAGCACTTCTGAAAGTCAAACTGATCATGAGTCACCCCGTTGTTAAGCCTCAGATTGGGGTCTGCAGGCTTCTGAAGCCAGACTGAAGGCTTTGGGTCGCCGAGCTATGACCCCTAGTCCACAAAGATGCACACCAGCATTGTACCGTCATCATTCTTTACATTTTTCTAACTCAGGCACACCCACTCGTAAAACGGCAGGAATAGATCGGGGTCAGGAAACAGAAGGTTCAGTTGACAATTCAGAACAGCGTGAAGGACTAGCAGAAAATGGTCCTGAGGAGGAGCAAAATTATGCTCTCCGAGAAACTCAAGGGAGAAGGGAAAGGAAAAGAAGGTTGGAAAAGGTCATTATAAGAGGAAATGACATGAAAGTAACTGAAAAGCGGAAGCATGCTGAAAGGAGGGAAGAAGATAGTGATTCAGGAGATGGGGAAGATGAGGCAGAAGAGGGAGACCAGACTGAGCACTCACATAATTATCAACTTCCTCTATAGCGGAAAATAGACAAGAGAGGTCAACAGCAGTGGGAATATCAGCCGTGGTCCCATGTTGACCTCGACCGAGTAGTTAGTCATTTGCCTCCCCTCCAGAAAGGAGCGGAAGCCTGGATTGCAGCATTAGAAAATGACATTCCGCAGGATGTTTTGGCTTTAGCAGACATTAGATGTCTGCTTATAAAAATAGATGCCTCTACTGCCCTACATCAGGTTGAGACGGCAGCAAAAACTAAGAGATTACCAGACTCCACTTTATTTGATCTGCACAGACAAAAATACTGGAAGGCCCTTAAAGAAATCTATCCCCAAAAACGTGACTTCCAGGCTCTTAGCAGCATGGAATTAGGACCAAGCGAAGAGATTTATACCTATCTACAGCGTGCTGAAAAACAGTGGGCGGAAACTGTGGGAGTTAGACCAGACAGTTCAGATGCACAACAGGCAATTTGGCGGCATGCAGTCCTGAAAAGGACTGCCTAAGCCAGTTAGAGACAAACTGACAGATGTAGTTGGCTTCGATAAAAAAGCCCTGTGAGGAGTGGCGCGCTCACATTGTACATCATGCTGAAAAATACAGAGGCTACCAAGGGCAAGGATGCTGAAAAAAGTGCCTTGGAATACAAGCTGCTCAGGCTTCAAATATCTAATTTGGAAACAGAAAAGGGGAAAGGCAAGAAAACTCAGATGATTAATGAGGAGGTCACAGCACCAGCACCAGCTACTGCTCAAATTTCACAAGCCGCTCAGGCTGCCCCGGCTGCAGCCCCGCCGCCTGCACAACAGCCGCCCACATATCCTCAGCCACCTCCCTACTATTACCCTCAAGCACACCCCTACAGGGGGAGAGGGATTCCCAAACAAAGGCTATATCCCGTTCCCCAAGCTTGGGCTCAGTGTTGGACTTGCGGACAATATTGGCATATATCTGGATCCTGCCCACATAACAAAGGATCCGCACCAGCACCAGAGTACATGCCCCAGGTGCCGCAGCGTGCCCCTCCTCCGCCACCTGTTCAAGGTGGTTGGACTCAAGTCGAGGCCAACCTGGCCTCAGGCGTGGTGGCCCTAGTAATCGTGGAGCACATCAGTACCCCGTCAGTACTGCTTCACCTGACGAATGGCACCCTGAGGAGGGTGATTTCTGAAGGGGCCCCGAGAACTCCAAGCTAGGAGTAATACCTGCACATTCTCCTCCAATGGCTTCTTGTGAATTAAATGGGCAGGTAACTGAACTCATGGCTGACACAGGAGCTACTATTTCTAGTCTTAATATTTTGCCACCATCCACCGCTCTCTCATCAAAGTCTGTGCCAACAGGAGGGTTCTCGGGGACATTGGAAAAACAAAATTACACAAAACCGCTAATCACACGCATAGGGGAGCAAGTTCTTGTACACGCATTTTTAAACGCTCCAAATTGCCCGGTAAATTTATTAGGTTGGGATCTCCTGTCTAAAATAGGCATGCGCATTTCATGCACACCTGATGGTCTAGTACTCTCTGTACCTGGACACACTCCTACACACCGCACATGTGGTGAAAACATCATGCATTTAGGAACACTCTCTGACAGCACACCTCAAGAACCCTCCACACAAATTTACTGGAGCCTACTGCTGCATGACAGTGCGTGCTCTGGATTAATGTACACATATTCACAATGGAAGCCCTACATTGATCAACAAGGCGCATTTTCCCCTCCAACCGATCCTCCGCATTGTACATATAATTTCCTGCGTTCCCCTGATGAATCGTGTGAACAAGCTTGGCAGGCTGAAAAGGAGGGCCAGTCGGACACGTTGCGTATTTCAGACATCTATATAGGCCCTCAAGGCGTAGCTGCCCATGCCAATCTTACAGATACTCAACGAACATTAGCACCTGACTCTGAGCCGCATGTGACTTTGGCAGTGGCAGCAGGCTCTAAGCCACAGAGTCTTGGTTCAATGGTAAAGCAAGCCCTATCTCTTACATTTGAGCCTACTAGTAATCCTCACTTACATTATTCATCAGACGGTTCCATGATTCGGATTTCAGACTCTTCCACCAATCTGGCAATTTCTGAAATGATTGAGCAAGACAGATCTTATGAAAATGACACCACAGACCATCCAGATGCGGCAGACAAGCTTAAAGAAATTCCTACTTCACTGTGGTCCACAGGACCATATGACGTGGGCCAGGCAGCCGGTGTTGTTACTCTTGTGTTGATAGATCCACATCAGAAACCTCTGTGGCGCCCACAATACCCTCTCAAACAGGAACAAATTGATGGCATAAGAGACACCATAATGGGTCTGCATTCAGCAGGAGTGCTTAGGCATGCTCCAGGTTCCAGCTGGAACACCCCTATCCTCCCTGTCCCTAAGGCAGGGGGGAAGGGTTGGCGCATGGTCCATGATTTGCACCCCATAAATAACATCACACCCACACTTAATCTACCTGTGCCAGACCCCTATGTTGCATTACACAATCTGAATCCCTCACATACCCATTTCACGGTAATTGATCTGGCAAATGCATTTTTCTGTCTTCCATTAGCCCCAGAGGTACAGAATTGGTTTTCTTTCACCTATGACGGTCAGCGTTATACCTACAATCGTCTTCCCCAGGTCTACAAAGATAGCCCTGGCTTATTCAATCACGCTCTCAAACAAGAACTCCTTACACTTAATCTGCCCGAGGGAGCCACTCTCATACAATATGTTGATGATTTGTTGTTAGCAGTCCCATCATCTGAGTCCTGTCTTGAAGCCACCAAATTGTTGTTGACCAAACTTGCGGCCTCAGGACATAAAATAAAGAAAGAAAAATGTCAAATTGCCTGCAAATCTGTGACATTTCTTGGGCGAAATATTGGTTCAAATAGCCTGTCTCTCACAGACTCCCAAAAACAAACTATTCTGAACTATGGAAAACCTACCTATGTGCAGCAAATGCTTGCATTCCTGGGACTCACAGGCTACAGCAGATCATTTGTTCCAAACTATGTCTCTCACACAGCCGTTGCGTGACATGATTGCTCAGGCAGGAAATCGTAACCTCACTGCACCACTCGTCTGGACTCCGGAAGGAGAACAGGCTTTCTCTGACACAAAACAAGCACTGAGTCGTGCTGCTTACCTCTGCACCCCAGACTACAGCTCAGATTTCTTTTTGGATGTTTCTGAAACAGGGGGCATTGTAAACGCCGTTCTGTTCCAGAAAAAGGAGGGAGAAAGGAGGGTGTTGGCATACCACAGCTCACGCTTAGATAACAAATATGACCTATCCTGAGTTGCTCAAGGGAGCTGCCTTGGTCCACTTCTTTTCACTTTGTGTATGCTTCCATTAGGCAATATCATCAGAAAACATAATGTTAACTTTCACAGCTATGCTGATGATACGCAATTATACATCTCAGTGGAACCAAATGATCCCAATGCTTTGTTCTCTGACTGTCTGCCTGTCTGCAATTAATCAATGGATGAGCAATAACTTTCTAAAACTGAATGAAGATAAAACAGAAATTCTTTTAATTGGCCCTAAAGTTAAAAGTGATGCTCTATTAAACAGGCTGGGAAATTTTGCTCCCCAGGTAAAATCTGAAGTAACAAGCCTAGGTGTCATTTTAGATTCAGAGTTAAATTTTAAATCTCACATAAATAAAGTCACCAAAACGGCATGGTTTCACCTAAGAAATATTGCCAAAGTTCGACCGTTCTTAACTCAACAGGATGCTGAGAAGTTAGTTCACGCTTTTATTTCAAGCAGATTGGACTATTGTAACGCCCTTTTTACTGGTCTCCCAAAAAACACTTTAGAAAAATTACAACTCATACAGAACGCTGCTGCTAGACTCTTAACAAGAACACGAAAGCGAGAGCACATAACCCCCGTTTTAGCAGCACTGCACTGGCTCCCCATAGCTTTTAGAATAGATTTTAAAGTCCTTCTGCTTGTTTACAAAGCGCTTAATGGTCTAGCACCCTCTTATATATCAGATTTTCTGTTGTTTCACGTCCCTCCACGACCCTTGAGATCCTCTGAGACTGGGCTTCTAAAAGTTCCCAGGGCCTCACAGAAGAAAACTGGGGATTCTGCCTTTTTCCAGTACGCACCGAAATTATGGAACTGCCTCCCAAACAATATCAGAGAGGCTGGGTCAGTAGACATTTTTAAACGGCAACTGAAAACCTATCTTTTTAATCTGGCTTATAAATAGTGGTGCTGTTTTAGTGATGCTTTTATTTTCTCCCCGTTTAATCATTATATCGTCGCCTGAAAACCAGAACGTTCCATGTCACAAAAACCTGATTTTGAGATAATGGACTCAAAAGTTTCAAATCGCATTTATTTAATGTTTTGCTAACAATTTCCAATCAAATTTGCACAGAAGAAAGAAAACGACATTCTGAAGCAATTTTAGCCAAAGTTTGGCCTTAATGTTATGATTTATATGAGTTTTTGACGTTTTTAGTTTGTAGATGGAACATTTATGTTCATCAAAATGAGTTCTTGGTAAAACTAAACTGTTCTAAGTGAAGATTGTCTTAAATAATAGCTTATTTCTTTCAAATAAATGAACTATTTTGATTCTATTTTATGTTTAAAATGCATTTTAACTTTTCAGGCGATACATTTACTGCAGAAATATATGAAAAATTCCTTGCATCAACTGTATCACATGTAACATTGTTCATACTATGCTGCAGATCTTTCTACTAAAAAGAAAAGCAAAAACCAAGGCATCGAACAATAATTTTTTATTATCAAAATCAAAAACACAACAGACGCAAGAGGTTCCAACCTTGCACCTCATAAAATGAACAGTTTGTAGGATACATCACCCTAAGTACAAAAATCAGCTTTTGATGATGATGTACTTTAGAAAAGAAATGCTTTTAAGTTTTAGCATTCATTGGACGGCTAAGCAATAATTCAATGTGTATAGCAACCCCCTGGTAAAGTGAAACAAATAATACAAATTTAAACACAAAAATGTTTGAATAAACTAAAATGTAACAAGTGAATTCAACCTTGGAAAGAATTGGAAAGAAAATAAAAGGCGTTTTGAAAATATATGATGGACTATACCTAATTATGTCAAACTGACCCCACAACTCAACTGCAACAATACTCCACAAGCTAGTGAAATGTTTAAAAGTTCGTTGTTCCATATCCATAACAGCATCATTGGAAAATAGATGGTGGATTCGCAATTGTCTCAGATCCAAAGTGTTCTATCTCCTTTTTTCATTTCAAGATGGACCCTTTCTCTATATAACAAGAAATACATGAGAAATTGATTAAGCTGTCGTCTTGAGGAGTTAGGGAATCACTATACTCAATTTATTTATTTCAATTATAATGTTTTCATGCAAAAATCAATAAAAATGTACTCACCATGTCCACATGACCACAGTCAATTCCTCAATACCAAATTGTTCTATCTCCAGGTCATGTGACAAAAAAAACATCAGCAATTGGTTAATCACTTAGAACAGTGTGGTTTTCAACAGAACGCTTATTTTGAGGAGATGAAACAAAATTAAATTCTAAAAATCATACTTCCAGGCCTTATTTCAAGCTGAAACTTGGTCAGGAGATAGAATATCACCTCAGCTTTACTATGGTACCCATAACTCATTTTTTTTCAAAAAGTGGACTTGGAACACTCTGGTTTTCAGGTGACAATATTATTGTTTGATTATTTTTACTGTTTTATTTGTTTTTACCTCTCCATCTTATCCCTGTCTTGATTTTAAATCTGTATAATTTTACTCACCTGGTCTTTTGTATTATTTTGTCTTATTTGGGTTTTAAACCGTCCCGTCTTTTTACTTTGTAATTGTCTTGATTTTATTCTCTTTGTAAAGCACTTTGAGCTGCATGTTTTGCATGAAAGGTGCTATATAAATAAAGTTTTTTTATTATTATTATTATTATTATTATTATTATAATAAAGAGAGGGGACAAACAGGATGTGCTAGATATTTAGCAGCATTGGCTAAAGCAATCGACAAAACAGCACATATTGTGTTATGCCACAATCTCATCATAAACACTGATCATGGAGTAGCAGCATTCCTGGCCTCAGAAGCCTTCTCATTTTCAAAAGCGAGAAAAGTAAAAATTTCAAACACACTGAAAGCACCACACATTACGTTCCACACTGAGGCATGCAATATGACATTGGGAGTCAATGGAGGAGACCTGGAACCACATGATTGTGCGTTCAAAGCTCGAGCAGAATTGAAAATTTGCAAAATGAACCCTTTTTGAATCCAGAAATTACGCTGTTCTGTGATGGCTCGTGTTATAAGGGAGAACACGGCAATATAGCCTCGTATGCAGTAGTACAGTGGACAGGAGAAGCATTTCAGACATTGGCAGCTGACAGAATACCTCAACTGGCGTCAGCTCAATTAGCAGAGATATATGCACTCAAATGTGCAATGGAGCTAAGTGAAAGCTTGACAGCTAACATATACACGGATTCGGCTTATGCTCATGCTGCAATACACCTAGATGGTCCACAGTGGTTGAGGAGAGGATTTCAGACTGCAAACAAAACTCCTGTAAAACATGCAGAGGAGCTGAGAGACTTGCTTCAAGCAGCAGAAAAGCCAAAAGAATTAGCTGCAGTAAAAGTCGCAGGCCATCAAAAGGGAGATTCCTTAGTGGCAACTGGCAACAATGCAGCAGACAAAGCTGCAAAAATAGCAGGAGGATATATTACCCAAATGGCGGTCCAGAACGCGGGTAATGATGAGCAAGATGAGTTTCAAATAAATGAATCAGAACAAAATTTGGAGTTGGCACTTGAACATTACCGACATACAAGAGGCTGCAGGAGCCTATGAAAAGAATCAATGGATGCAATTCGGTGCAATACAAACAGAAACAGAGGCAGGGAAATTGTGGAGGTCCCCGGATGGGAGACTGGTAGCACCTACTAAATTGGCCTCTTTGCTAATAGCAGAGGCCCATGGACTGGCACATGTCAGTAAATACAGAACGTTGGAAGCAATTCGAGAAAAATGGTGGTGTCCCTATCTAAAAGACATGGTAGACAATTATTGTACAGAATGCACAAAGTGCAACAAATTTAACAAAAAGAAAACGATACCACGACCAATGGGTAGCTATCCTGTGCCTGAAGCACCATGGAAAGAGATTTGCATTGATTACACGGATATGGGAATAGACAACAGAGTGAGAGGCTACAGATACATATTGGTAGCTGTAGACCGATTTTCCAAATGGGTGGAGGCAATTCCCACCAAAAAAGAGGATGCGGCATCAGTTATAAACTGGCTCAAAAAGGAACTGATCCTGCGATATGGAGTCCCTACCAAAATCTGTTCAGACAATGGCTCCCATTTTCGAAATTCAGATCTCCAAGAAGTAGAATCCTACTTCGGAATAACACACCGATTTGGCTCTGTGTATCATCCACAATCTCAGGGCATTGTGAAAAGAGCAAACCAAACCTTGAAAGACAAACTTGCAAAAATAACATTCGAGACCAAATTGAATTGGGTGGAGGCCTTGCCTCTGGCCCTAATGTCAATAAGGCAGCAAAAGTCTGCAGAAACGCATCTCTCACCACATGAGTTGCTCACTGGGAGACCAATGCCTGGACCTCCTAGGGAAAGGGGATCAGGACCAGCATTGGACATACAGAGTGTGGAAATTGATGAATATATGACTGCTCTGAACAAATTAACTGAAATTTTATCCACACAGGTGAGAGCAGCAGCAGACAAGAAGGACGGCGACAGCACAGCTCCACTTTCAGTAGGAAGCTGGGTGTGGGTCAAAGCCGTGAAACCAAAGTGGCACGACCCTAAGTGGACAGGGCCGTGGAAGGTATTGAAAATTAGCAGTCACACCCTGCAAATTGATAAAAAAGGAGCACCTGTTTGGCACCACTTAGCACATTGCTCACCCGCACCTACGCCCTCCCGCACTTTGGAGGAGGTTAGAAAGGATTTGGCAGAATCAGAAAACACTACTGATCCTGACAAAATTTAGGAAATAATTTGGCTCAAAAAGATTCATTTCATTTGACATGCCATCAAGAGAGGCGGACGACAGGGACACTTCCAATCCCTGGCATCCGTTTCGAAGGATCGGGTTTTGCGGCCTTCGAGGCACTATGGGTTTTTTGGGAGTTTTAGCTCTAATCATCGTATTCCCGTTGCTCTTGGGTCTGAGAGCTATGCAGAAACCCATGAATCACACAATACTTCCCCTTTTGTACTTAATTGGAGCAGCTGTCTCCATGCTGACCCCAGTAAATGCTAAGTCTCCTGAACATACACACCTTAGAGTTTAGAGCTAGACAAACTAGCACCCTGCAAGTTGATCTCTGTGATATAGCCCTATGTGGGAATGATGAAAAAGCTTACACCAATACTGAAAAATATGTGTAACTGGAGGAGTATCAGCAGGATATGCCAGCAATTGTGGAGACTAGAAGTGGGTGGCATGGAATACTGGACCTGACTGGGGTTATAAGCCCTATGCAAGCACTAGATATGGGTTAAAAAGTAGACTGAGTATGATGCGTGGACAGGTGTCTCTTCCCTGTGAAACTTGAAAATGCAATCCAGTAATACTCACTCTGCGTGATGCTTCCCCAAATGATAGAGGGCTATATGTTATGGGAGCTTATGCATCAGGTACAGATCCAAGGGGACAATTTTTTATCGCAATCCCAGAAGGGGAAAAGACATCAAAAACAGCCCTAACTAATCCACCTGAAGGAGGAGTAGATTCTCCAGAAATAAAATATCTAAATGTCACTTCTGTGCGTGAAACGGTTATGATTGAGACTGGTTACACTAAAACAAACAAATGGTTAGATTGGGTGTATTACTCAGCAAAAACTCAGGAACAATCAAATTGCCTAGTCTGTGCCAATGCAAGACCCATGTTAGGAACAATCCCATTCTCTCTGACACCTTCTAATGACCCTGACGGATTTGCGTGCATTTTAGGATTGTACTTAAGCATAGAACCTACATTTAATCAAATTTGTCGTGTGCTTCATTATAAATTGTCCCCTATAACGGCAACAGTTCAATCTCCTTATTTTTCTCCAGTGAAAGGGGAATATGTTTGTTTCACTAAATACAACTCTAGAGGTCCTGAAGTGGGTCATAATCTTTGGTGTGCTTCCACTAGAAACATCACATTAGAAGCTGGTCATCCTCTGCACCAATCACAGATCACTGCCCGAGCAGATACCTGGTGGTATTGTGGAGGACAGAGACTACGGCCCAAACTCCCTGACAATTGGGTAAGCACTTGTGCACTGACAGGACTGTTGATGCCATTCCAAATATTACCACAAGGCCCTGACTTTTCTAAAATATTGCATAAGTTTAAGGGGACAGGACTAACAAGGCTTAAAAGGTCCTGGGATGGGCCAAGAGGTTCATTTGACAAATCATTATACATCGATGCCATCGGGGTTCCCAGAGGGGTACCATATGAATTTAAAGCTCGAAATCAAACTGCTGCTGGCTTTGAATCAATTCTATTCTCCACAACAAATAAGAATGTAGACTGGATAAATTACCTATACTATAACCAACAAAGATTTGTGAATTATTCTAGGAATGCAATAAAAGGTCTAGCTGACCAACTAGATGCAACCAGCCTTATGGCTTGGCAAAATAGGATGGCATTAGATATGTTGTTGGCAGACAAAGGAGGGGTATGTAAACTGTTTGGGTCTACATGTTGTACGCTCATTCCAAATAATACTGCTCCAGATGGTTCAGTTACAAAAGCATTACAAGGCCTTACCGCCTTGTCCTTAGAATTAGCTGAAAATTCAGGAATAGATGACCCTTTTACAGGGATCCTAGAATCCTGGTTTGGAAAACGGAAAAATTTAGCGCAATCGGCTATTATAGCCGCAGGGGTGGTAATGGGAGTATTATTAGCGTTAGGATGCTGCTGCATCCCGTGTGCCAGAGGAATTTTGACAAGAATCACTGATTCGGCTATACACAAACAACTACCTCAGTTTCCTGAAAGCCTTTCGCAAGTGGGGATTGCCCCAAGTCTGTTACATATCGAGGAAAGTTCCTCAGATGTGGTACAAGATGAAGAATATGTAGAAGATTATGAATCAGAATATGTTGACCTGCTACCGATAGAAATGGAATCACCCTATAATATTCCAAAACAACTGCCCCTCATTGCCATTACATCACCTGTTGTACCACCCTACATGGGAACACCCCCAGAAGGACCATATACCCCTAATTGCCCAATTGGGAATCCTTATTGCAAATATGAACAAGTTTCAGGTTCTGGTTGGGATTGTTGGGAATGGGCAAGAATTTATAGACCACAACAACCAAATCTGGCCACCGAATTAGCTGAAGATCCAAATTTTCTGGAAGATTACTGCAGATATGTTCTGGGAGTAGTCCCTGGTGAGGAAATAACCGAAGATGTTAATTTGCAGTTCTTGAGCGCTTTCTTACTCCCTCCAACTGAATAAAGCTGAGTAAAATTGCCCCAGACAATCTTAGCCTGTCGCTTTGCAGTAATAAATTACGCCTGTAGCTGTATTGATAGCACTAAGGTATAAAGTAAAACTCACGACAGCCAGGCTGAATGTGTGCGGTATTCTCAAAAGCCATGTGGCGGATGCCTGCTCGCGATGAATTTGAGGCAATGAAGGCAGAGGCCTGCAGCCAGCAGGTCTTGGTCTTACTCCCTGGAGTTCCCCATCATACATGGACTGGAGAGGTACCTAGTTGCTCATGTGCATGCCCCTTCCCTGCTTATTGCTATAAGTAATTTGATTTTTCTTGACACAGTAAAGATTGAAATACAATGCTTAAAGATTTTGTAAAGCATAATGCAAAACGAGGGGAAAGGTAGGTAAACTATCGCTGAAGTGAGAGACTTGTTTAATGGATGTCAGAATTAATATTCAAGATCTTTTGTGCCTAGTCAAAATTGACTTGACTGTTCTTATGTTACTCCCAAGGCAACTGCAATAGCTCCTGTTAAGCGGAATCATCACATATCCATGACATCAGGAGGATTGAGAAGAATCTATCTCCTCCACAACATTAAAGTTCAACATTGTGTGTGGGTGTGTGAGTGTGTGTGTGAATCACTCCATAGACGGGTAAGATCGCCTATAGCAGTGACAACCTAAGGCAGGAGTGAGTCGACCCCCAGGTCAGTAAAAATATTTCCAGTGAAAATCTGGGACTATTGCGGAGAATGAAATTGCCATGAAATCTGAAATAAAGTTTTGGGAGAATCCAGGTGGAAACCAATTTGAATGTATTCTGACTCAAATTTTCAAGCAATAGTAACAATAATAAAGATTACCCCTCGCTTTGTATGTGCTGAACACATTTGCTTGTTTAAATCTACCTCAAAAAGTGTAATGTTTACAAAATAAGCTTGGTTTAAGCTAAAAGGTACGAAGTGTTGCTGGGCAGTGGGGATTTAATGACACTTCTGCTACACCAAACAGCAATGCGCCCCAGAGTACAGCAGCGCACCTTCAGGGTTTACAGAGCGTCTCGCAGAGCCCAGAGGATGCAGGGGTACTCTGAGATCGTCCAAAACATCCAATGAATGAGTGGGGGATGTGGGTCCGGGTCCACATGCTGGGGTGGAGGGAGACCCGGCGGCAGCGCAACCCCACGCCTCACTGCCACATTGTGCAGGATGGCACAGGCCCAGATGATCCTGCAGACCTTTTTCGGGTGGTAGAGGAGCCTACCACCAGACACATCCAGGCAGCGCCAACGGCCTTTTAGGAGCCCGATGGCGCGCTCCACGACGCAGCGCGCACGGGCATGGACCTCATTATACTGGGTTTCCTGGCCACCCTGTGGGTCCGGGATGGGAACTAGCAGGCAGTCCCTCAGGAAGTAGCCACTATCACCTGTAAGTCACAACGATGGGGTGAGTATCAGCCTTGAATTGATGATTATAAGCAGCAGCTTGAGTATACTGTGCAGCCTACCTGCACTCACCAAGAAGCCAGCCGTCACGCGCAGCGCCTGCCCCCAGTCTCGCCCCCACACTGCTGTGTGTCAGGATGAATGAATCATGTGTAGAGCCAGGCCACCGTGCCACTACATTCGTTATGAGCATGTCGGCGTCACATATGATTTGGGTATTGATCGTATGCACATTTTTGCGATTCACATATGGGTCATTCCATACTACATTGTACAAATGTGTTACAATAGTGATGAAATTCAAATACACCTTTTCCAAAGTTTTTCATAACAGTGGTGAAACCCCATCCATGGGAATCACAAAGAAGCAAGCAAGAAGATAAACCGAGTGATCACTTCATTTCAGTGACCCCATAATGTACTAAGGTGGCAGGCGTTGTGGGTGTAACGAGGACACAAAACAGATATTGAATTCCTGAAAATCAGATACATTTCAAAGTCAATTTTTTTGTATGATAAATAGCTTCAGACTATCAGTAACATTTATGGACAATTATGGCCAGTCAATGTTTTTCATGTCTATTGTCCTCAATGTTTGTATTCCGTTCACCTGGCTTCAGTGCAAAGCATTGTTAAAATTTTGTAACTGGTTACCTGTTGCTCTAAATCACCAAATGAATGTATTATTTTTTCACAAGAAGGCATTTCAAAGAATAAGAATGAAATAATAAATCAGGTGGCAAAGTAGGGTCATTTTCTCATAGACTTCAGTAACATCGAACTTCAAACTATGGTTTTCACAATGCCTTGGCTGACATCAGGACACCACTTTTTCTGCTGTGTTGTTGGACCGATGACTGTTCTTTTCTTATATAGATCTTAAATCCGGGAGTGAATGAATAAGAACAATGCAAATCATTTAATTCTCTTTGAAAAAATTTTATTGATCGTTCTTATGCAACACAGTGAATTGTACAGTTTAGTATGGAATGACCCATATACGAATTAATTCACCGATGGTGCCCTAATCATGATGTGAGTGCAGTCAATGGCTCCAATTACGTTAGGAAAACCGGACATTGCTGCAGCTTTGATTGTTCTTTTAAACAGGCTATAATCTGCGCTCCTCTCTCCCTCGCACACTGCAATTCTCTGACTCAGCAGCTGCGTCGCCAATTCCTCCTTTTCCTCAAAAAGGGTGTAAATCACGGTACGCCATGGTCAAAATGGGTGTAAAAGTCCGCACTTTTTCCCGTCAGGTTTGGGTTTGATAGATCCCAAATCTGGCGGAGAAAAGTGCGTACGCTCAAAACGGGGGAAAAGGGGTGTAAAAAAGGTGTATCCACAATGATAAATGAGGCCCCAGGGGCCTCATTTATCAAAAAGGGTGTAAAAGTGCCACTAAATTTTCACATACGGCGAAAAGCCAAAAATGGCGTACACCCAAAATATTTACACCCTTTTCAGATATATCAAACTGTGCACATGCACAGCTCTCCGCAATTTCCATTGATAAATCACACCGGACCCAAGAAAAGTGCGGACGTGAACACGCCTCATATCCCGCCCTCTACACGCCCAGACACAACCATATATGGTCAATGCAAATGAGCACCTGCATAGTCACTACATTTAGATACAAATAATGAATTGTTTAAATCATGGCCTATGTAGGATTTGTTACAGTTTATCTTCTTTCCAAATCAGGAACATCATTTCAGCAGTGTATGGATGCCATTTCGCCATACATAGAAAAACTGCAGGAAGGTTATTATGCTGAATGCCCTTACTTTGGGGGTGAGGTGTTTGTTTGTGGAGGAATTGGCGAGATCAATGCAGACATGCCCCAGGCAAACCACTGTGCCAACTGTCATCCACTGCAAACAAAAGGTTAGATTAATTATTACTTCACAAGGTATTTGGTTTTATTGTTTAAAGTGCAAAATCTTAAAAATGTATTCCTAATCCCTTATACTGCGCCCTCTCTTAGACGTAGAATTTGCACGGTTGACAAGGCCGACCTCTCCAACCCACAGGTTGCCAGTGAAGCACCCTGCAGGACAAAGGCCAACACAAACAACATTATTGCCGCCATGTCTGAAATGGGTGTTGTGGAGAGGAAACAACATGAAACAGAGACTGGGACCCTGTATAGCCCGAACAACCAGCTGTTCTCCGCTGGCATTGTCATTGAACCACACATTCAGGTAAATGTTTTAATGTATCTGCAGCCACAATGAAGCTCTGAGCAACCATACTAATGGACTGAACATGTCCTGCTCTACCTTGCGTTGAAAGGATTGAAATAGGAAGCATGTATGACGGAAACCATGTAAAAACAATACAACGGTTGGCTTTGTATCTTGTTTCAGACAAGGATCCATCACTTCCGCCTCGATGATCTTGGTGTTGGAAGACTGCAAATAAGCCTGATTTGGGGCAACATGAAGACACAAGTCCAACAGTTCATTAGTGATCTGATTGTTGCGATCGACAGACCTCATTGGGTCAAGCAGGTAATAAAGTTATATAAATAACCAGTGCATTTACTCAGGGACAGTCCACCCAAAGACGATGCTCCTGCATGTTCATTTTAAATTGATCTATCCCTTATAGCTTTTTATGCTATGCAGAGATTAAATTCATTACACAACACATTATTCTTTCAGCTCCCAGATCTTCATCACTTGGCATCTGCCACTGGCTGTGAGGTGCTCCATCTTATTCAGATGTGGACCATAATAGCCAGATATGTTTTGTGTTGCCCTGAGGCATTTACAGCAGCCTCTGCTGAATACATTGGCCGCAACAACTGCCGCCTTGTCACCAAAGCCAACATCTTGCTGAGTGGCTACTTGTCTTCAATCCGATCGGCAAGTCTAACTCCCGAGGATGCAAGGCAACTCCAGGTTCAGATATGTGACCATCACAGACTATTTGAGAGGGTCATTTTGTACTACCATTTTGTTTTGTCTCCAATGCTACTGTACGTTTAGACATTTAAGAACTTTTTGTTTCCATCTTTTCTTTAAGATATGGAAGGCAGAGGTGGCAAACCGGGCCAACATCCATCGTGGCTATCACACTGGGGATCAAATAGATATGCTAGGCCACCCCATGATTGGTGACTGCAACTGCTTTGAGAGATACCACCACAGGATCAAGGATATGGGTAAGTAAATCTCCCAGACATTTCATTTGCTAGGCCAGACAGGTGCTTGAAGCTCACTGTCTT
The DNA here is from genome assembly GCA_029692085.1 of Gymnothorax javanicus. Classification (NCBI taxonomy): domain Eukaryota; kingdom Metazoa; phylum Chordata; class Actinopteri; order Anguilliformes; family Muraenidae; genus Gymnothorax; species Gymnothorax javanicus. The sequence continues at coordinate 72,422,489 of CM056203.1, forward strand.
GATATGCATGTTGTACTTCAGTTATCGCTCACAAGAATGGCGCCAGTATCGAGAAAACAATGGTGAAGAGGATTGCAGTGTTGGATGCCCTTTGCACATTGTCAACACCGAATGATGAAGCAGCAGAAAACACTTCTGTCCACAGGCTTCCAGGCTACGCCCCTGTTTACAGGCCATCGGGATCAGTCACACTGATATCTGCCTAAACTTCGGCAGAGACGTGGGCTTGGTAGGAAAATCTATTTCAAAATATGTTACTAAAATAAATTACTAAAATAATTGTATGGCTTTTTAACATATTCCTGCACGTCAGTTCTACCAACGATGTCTAAAATGATGGTAACAACATTCTTTACTTTATTCTAACTCATTTCTTAACAGGGTTACAGCTTGGAAACCAAATGCCAGAGCTATCCCATCTGAAAGTGGCAGAAATGATGCGGCAGCCGGACCTCATGGAGAGGAAGGGGGGATAGAGGCCTGACACGGGAACAGATCTTCCTTGGACCCAAGGTATGATCCCTGTAGTTGATCATTCTCGGTCCATCACAGGAAAATGCATATTAATAAATGAGTACTATCCTCTTGTATGGAAGCATTCTTTGCATGATATGCTGTTATTTCCCAGGTTTGGATAAGGGGGAAGCCTGTCATCACCATCATTGACAACGCTCTTTCTGGGCAACCGGAGAGATGCATGGAACACCAGAGTGCTACACTGTGCCCACAGAAATACAAGTATGTTATCAATGCGTTTAATAGCGGTAGCAATGTATTGAATTGAGAAACTTGTATACAATGTATTATAGCGCAGCATTTGTACCTGCAACACAATAGTATTGCTTAGCATTTCCCAGATGCTGTGCATCCTTTCGTGGATTCGGCCCTTAGATTTTTATCTAAAGAAATGGAATACCCCTTTTATAATAAACCTTTTTTTAATAAACCCAAGTGTGTTTAACATATCAAATCTGAGAATGAGATAATATATAAGGACTATCAAAGTTGGCTCATTTGTGGAGACAGCCCACCCTCAACCCAACCCATGTGAACGACAGGCAACCAGTGAAAATCACCACCATATGGGCTACCATCTCAGGTAAAGTAGTTAAAAGATCTTGAATAAAATATGTAAGGAAGATTACAGAGGAACCAGGCAATGTGAACCTATAACATAATGCTTAATGCTATCGTGTTAGGTTAAGTAGTTTTACTAAAGATATTGATATAATTCATATGTAGAGCCCGCAAATGTCAAAATTGCCCACTAATGTCAAAATACCCGCAAATGTCATTACACGTCAACCGCAAATGTCATAATACCCGCAAATGTCATAACACGTCAACCGCAAATGTAAAAATACCCGCAAATGTCATAACACTTCAACCGCAAATGTCAAAATCTGATTAACCGCAAACGTCATAACACGTCGACCGCAAATGTCAAAATTTCCATTTTAACCGCAAATGTCAAAACATGTCAACCACAAATGTCAAAACTCATTACTGGCATTATAATAATGAGGAAAATGAAGTAATGAAAGAAAACGAGTTAAAATACACTCAAATCAAGTCATATGTATGTGTGTCTGTGTCATGCGTGTAAATATACACACACATATATATATATATATATATATATATATATCCAACCATATAATAATCGTCTGTTTAGAGCCACAAGGGTGTTATCGCTTATCAAGGATTTTTCGTTGAGAACCAGAAGGGCGCTATCGCTGTACATATTTAACAAACTAATTAAAATGAAATAAAATAAGAAAAAATTTGTGGTTGATTTCTGCATTTGCTTGCTCTATATACAGTTTTTTTTTTTTTTTTTTTCTTTGAACGGGTGGCCCCAACGAAACCCTTCGTAGCGGTAAATTCAAATGTGATTTAAATGTGGCAAAATGATTACACGATTATCGTGTACATTATGCATTGATCAAATCAAGAAATCAATTAAAGTGAATGTTGAGTTCTTTGGTGAGTTACTTTTGACTCAATATTTTACCAAATGTTTACTTTGTTTTGTGAAATGTTTTGCTTTGTTTTTCAATGAATAAAATACGCCATCTTAAATTCATAACTGCTTGGACTACATTATTATTCTGCGTCGTGTTTTTAATTGCATATGGGGTATATATAGTGTACTTTTGTGCTATCTTTGATTATCACTATTTTGAGTGAAAGGGTGAAGTATGAACAGGATTCAGACATTTAATTTTATGGCAACCATTAGGTAATATTATTCATCATTAAAGATTGTATAAATAAATGGAAATATTACTTTCAAAATCAAGTTATATGAAGCGCCCTCTTGAAACTAATTAAATGATAGGCCTACTTACAAAAAAAAAAAAACAGCAAACCAGTAGAAGATCTACCTGAGATCAGTGACGTATCTGGGGGCCGAGAGCCGAGGGCCGGGGGGAGGGGGGGGGGGGCACAGGCTAAAGGAAGTAGGAAAAGAAATGTTTGATTTTGGAATGGAGGAGCAAGCTGCATGTGAACAAACACGAATAAAGAAAAGAAAAAGTAAAGTAAAAGAAAGATATCCCCCTTTATGTAAATGGGAAGGCCAAAATACGGACGGTGGAAACGTGATGAACATGACTCTGATAATGATGATCAGGAGGATGATTATGATGATGATTTTCAACGGCCAAGTTGAAAATAAGGATTAGCCCGAGGCCAAAGTTGACAAAGTCGCGATCAGACCTAATGCATATGAGTCACTTTCAGCTAAGGTGTAACAAAGTGTCACACTGAGGTAAAATTATAAATTTCTTAAATCCTTTATTTTGTCAAAGTTTTTTGAAAGTTGAACTTCCTACAAATGGCAAAATGGCATACACAATATAGTTTCTCGCACATGTTTTGAAAAAAAATTGGTTTTCTCTAAAGATTTGAGCAATTTGCGCATTATAGTTTGACAGACTTCTGTTGGTATTTTCTGCTGGTATTCTCCAGTCAGCCCTATTGTCAGGCAAGGAATAGCTTCCTTTAGGTGCCTTAGTGCTCATCAATTCATAGAAATAGCAAGTAGCCTACAGCTAGAAGTGGATGTAATATTACTCAATCCCATTCAGCCGTGGCGGTTCGTCGCCTGTAACAAAGGGAAGCCAAAACCTCGCCCTTCAAAATTTAATGACTTAAACCTGTAGCTGTTTACTTTTCTTGATCAGCAGTCGCTCAGGCAATTGGTAGAAGGAGTCAAATTTATTTTTCGATAGCATCGCTAGACATAGCACCACAAAATTATGAGGGGTTTTCTTTCGCACATAAATGACGGCGCAAATTATCAATACGTCTTTATAAATTATTTTGCGAGGCTTCTGTCGCAAGAAGCCAAAAGAATCCGTTTTCTACAATCTTAATATAGAAGTATAGAATGCAATGTTGCACAGCTTATTGCTTAATGAGCCTCACTAATCAATTTACGAATCAATGCCGTTTCACCAGCTACTTGAGCGCAGAATTTATAAAGACGCAGGCCTATGGTAATTTACGTTGTAATTTATGTGTGAAAGAAAATCCCTCATAATTTCGTGGTGCAATGTATAACAATGTTATCGAAAATAGATTTGACTGTCCTGCTGCCCATTCGCATGATCAACTGCTGATCAAAAAATGTAAATTTCGAAAGGTTTAAGTCATTAAGGTTTGCAGGGCGAGGTTTTGGCTTCCCTTTGTTACAGCCAACGAACCGCCACTGCTTTCAGTCTCAAAAGTGTGTGAGGGCCGACTCCTGGATCAGTTCACATCGTCAATTATCAATGTGACTTAATTGTCCAAATTCTTGGTAAGTACTGCTATAGGCAATGACATAGACAATGACATAAATCACATCACATTTATGGAGTATAATATATACAATCATGCCCAAAATGATTCATACCCCTACCAATTTTTGTTTTTTTTCGAGATTTTTTGACAAATCAAATTTATTCTTGCACAAATGACACAGTAAATTGACATAAGGCTGTAAGAAGTACAGTAAACAATTTTTCAAAAATACAATACTTTTTTGGTATTTTATTTGACAGATTTACAAAAAATGCCATGTCAGAATTATTCATACCCTTTTCTCTTTAATTGATGGCAAAGCCTTTATTCACGATTACAGCCTCCAAACGCTTCCTGTGGTTGATCACAAGGTTTCTACATGTTTCCATGGGGATTTTGGCCCAATCCTCTTTGGGGAACTTCTCCAGATCTGTAAGGTTTGAGGGTTTCCTTGCCATGACCTTGGTCTTCAGTTTCCTCCACAGATTCTCGATAGGGTTGAGCTTGGAGCTCTGGCTTGGCCACTCCAAAACGTTCACTTTATTGTCCACTAACCATTTCTTGACGGATTTGGCTGTGTGTTTAGGATCATTATCCTGTTGGAAGATCCATTCCTGCCCAAGGCCAAGTTTTTCGGCAGATTGCTCAATGTTTTCACTGAGGATCTGGATATACTGGCCCTGTTTCATGATGCCATTCACTTTAACAAGGTTTCCGGGCCCATTCACTGAAAAGCAACCCCATAGCATTATACTCCCGCCACCGTGTTTGACCGTCGGGACAGTTTTTCTCGGGTTGAACGTTTCACCTTTCTCAAACCACTTACACTTCTCCAACCCAAACACACAAGAGCTCGTCTAGCCTTCGCAAAACTCACCTGGATGAAGATACAAGCTTCTGGTTGTAAATGTTATGGACGGATGAAACAAGGATGGAGCTGTTTAGGCACAGAAATGGGGCTTTTGTTTGGCGTAAGAAAGGTGAAGTGTTCGAGCTGAAAAACGCGGTCCCAATGGTCAAACACGGTGGCGGGAGTATAATGCTCTGGGGTTGCTTTTCAGCGAATGGGCCTGGAAACCTTGTTAAAGTTAATGGCATCATGAAACAGGACCAGTACATCCAGATCCTCAGTGAAAACATTAAGAAATCCTCCGAAAAACTTGGTCTTGGGCAGGAATGGATCTTCCAACAGGATAATGATCCTAAACCCACAGCCAACCACAAGAAATGGTTAGTGGACAACAAAGTGAACGTTTTTGAGTGGCAAGCCAGAGCTCCGACCTCAAACCTATCAAAAATCTGTGGAGGGAACTGAAGACCAAGGTCATGGCAAGGAAACCCTCAAACCCTAAGGACCTGGAGAAGTTTGCCAAAGAGGGGCCAAAATCCCTGCAGACGTAGAAACCTTTGTGATCAACCACAGGAAGCGTTTGGAGGCTGTAATCGGAATAAAGGCTTTGCCATCAATTACTGAGAAAAGGGTATGAATAATTTTGGACATGGCATTTTTTGTAAGTCTGTCAAATAAAATACCAAAAAGTATTGTACTTCTTAAAAAATTGTTTACTGTACTTCCTACAGCCTTATGTCAACTTACTGTGTCATTTGTGCAAGAATAAATTTGATTTGTCAAATAATAGTATCGAAAAAAAACAAAAATTGGTAGGGCTATGAATAATTTTGGGCGCGACTGTAGGCAGGGACGAGATACAAACACCCGAAAACCAACCTCACCATAATATGATGGTGGCTTGTGTGCGTTATATTTGACAGACGATTCTAATCCGCTAGTGCAGTGTTTAGTTCCACCAGAACATTGTCAGATTAGGCTTAAGAAATGCAATGCACACAAAAACAGGACTAGTTCTATCCTTAAGAGCCCAATCATTGATACATTGGAGACCTTTTTAGCAAAAATCCAATTGGATACCCAACGGCTCCAACCACCAGTCATCTGATCAATCAACAGCATTTACCACGACTCATATCAGCAGTTTACCAAAAAACCAATGTGTTTATAAACCTTGTTCAAACAGGTAACATGCATCAACAGTAAAGCAACAATAAACAAGAATGCCCAATTGGGCAACTTTTCTGAAATGACCTCAGCTAGAGCTAAACCATTTATAAAATCTGACATTTCAGGCGCATTTCTTTATAATGAATGACCACCAAAGACTGTTATTGTCTCCCTTCATAAAACTTTTCTTTTTATCTAATCACTGGACAAATCTATATTTGTGTATGCAACCAATTAAGTCAATTAGTCAAGGTACTTGATAAAAATAAAAACCTGCATGCACACCGGCTCTCCAGGACCAGAATTACTTGTGCTGGAGCTCGGATTGCTTGTGAATATTCAATAACTGATCCGGGTGTTCCATCTAGTGATAGAATGTTGTAACTGCGTACATAAATTTGCAGCTCCATGTCCGCTGGCGGGCACATCCGCACAAAGACACTCTGCCGAGCACCGTTGTTCTTCTCGAACACGGCAAATCCAGATAATCCTTAAATGATGAATTACATCCATATTTTAATTTGTAACGAGTAACGAAGTGGCCAGTGTCAAAGTAAATAAATAAAAGTATAAGCTACTTTTTATCTTTGAAATGTAGTAGAGTAAAAGTAAAAAGTTCGGTTTAAAAAAGAACTCAGGTAAAGTACAAATCGCCGGGGATTTTGTGGCATAAATTATGCACGTTATTTATTTATTTTTATTTTTTTGACAGATAGGGCTAGCTTCATTTTCCAACAAGTATTTAAATCACGGAACACTGTTTCGCCGAAAAACTGTTTCTTAGCTTCTGTTTATCTGAATACAACCACTGCTAGTTTTATAGAAATCTCGTGGGTGACTACCCATTAATGTTTGACAGACGCACTAACGCGCACAAGAATTACTTCGTTCCATGAATAACAAAAGGTCACAAGTGACATTCCTGATGAAACCTGTTTTTCTTCACCACGAAGTACTACAGCTGCTTCATGGGACGACTTTTGAGGTTTTTTTTTTCCCAATTTACTGGGGATATGGAATACTTTCTTCTATATGTGACAATAGTTCTGAAAATATATTTTAGGATGGGCCAATGTTTATTGCCACTGGGCTCTAACAGATAAAATTAATAGGTAAACTATGAAGGCTATGTGGGCATGTGATGCTTGACACTGCTTAAAACGTGGTCCATCTGGATATTTTTATTTTTATTTTTTTAGCCTATTTAATTTCTGAAAAATCTTATTTAATTTACTTCTTTTCATGCAGTTTCACTTCATTTCATTCGATTTCAATTTATTTTATTTCACTTTTTTCTATTTCATTATTTTTTCTCATAAATGTACGCAATGAGTTTTGACATTTGTGGTTGACACGTTTTGACATTTGCGGTTAAAATGGAAATTTTGACATTAGCAGTCAACGTGTTATGACATTTGCGGTTAATCAGATTTTGACATTTGCGGTTGAAGTGTTATGACATTTGCGGGTATTTTGACATTTGCGATTGACGTGTTATGACATTTGCGGGTATTATGACATTTGCGGTTGACGTGTTATGACATTTGCGGGTATTTTGACATTAGTGGGCAATTTTGACATTTGCGGGCTGTACACCATAGCTAAATGCATGAGGTTTTTTCCCCAGATAATCCGCTGGTCCTGTTTGAGGGGACCATCTTCCTGCCACAACACAGAGAAGATCCCCTGACAGGCTGCAAAGAGTAGAGAAGGAGGAAAACTACTCTTTCTGACAGCAGCCATCACTGACACCCTCCTGTTCCTCCACCAAAAATGCTTCTGGGAACCAAATCAACACCTAGGGATCGGAACAAAGTCCATTGCCACCAATGGACAGTACTGTCAAATAGTTGACAAAAAAATCATCCACAATCCCAGTAACAAATGGCACCTTAAGAACACATTCCTACAGTCTCATACAGAGTAAACACTCCATCAGTACAATGGGCGTTCAGAGAATGCCTGGGGGTGCTAGAAGCATAATCTTTAAATGGGGGGCGTTGAGGTGTTCTTGGGGTCATATGTCAATGCCACTCTCATCCTACAGATAACTCATTTTCATCATTTTATCATTATTCTTGCTTCACTATCATTTCAGTTTTTCAAATTATCATCCCCCAAAAAGGCCTTCTCTCCTAAAAACAAGGCATGCGCACGAGCCGAGAGATTAACAGCCTTTCTTTTCAGTCACGTGACTAGAATGCCCCTTTGAAGGGGGACATAAGGTGAAGTGATGGAACATCATATTTAGCCTATGTAAGCTACTTCCCTGTGGGGGTGGGGGAAATTGTGTGAAGCACTTTGTGCTGTTATAGCCTGGGACTGATACCAGTCCAAAATACAGATGTTTTCATTGTGTCTGAATGAAGCGGAAGGACAGATGGAGAATTGGTCTTTTATGTGTACAATGTGGTTTTGAGATGTATGCTTTATATGATAGGGGATGGAATGATGTGGGGGCGGTAGGGTACCTGTATAAATGTAATCATTTTGTAAACATAATCATTCTATACATACTATCTTTTATTATTAAATGCTGAGTATGTCATATGGTTTGTCATTCTTTTTTGACATTAGTAATGAAAGTTTAGCTGAAAAAAAATGATAAAATGTTAAATTCAACTGATAAAAAAGGAATAGTGAATAGTGATACCTTAAGACATCTTGAGACAGAAATATTTCATAGACATCTTGAGACATCTTAAGACATCTTCATATTTCCAGGACATCTAAAGCCATCTCAAGACATCTTAAGACATGTCTTGACTTACCAAGACGTCTCAAGACATCTCAACAAATGTGTCTTAAGACACATCTTAAGACGTCTTGAGACACTTTGATGGCTGGGTATGTTTGTGAAGCTTCCATCATTCCACGGAAGGTGGTTTCCTTTTACTCTAATAATGAACCGTGGGTGTCAAAAAGTGTCAAAAATATAATCAACCAGAGAAACATTTGCTTGATGCAGGGTGACACTGCTCAATACAGGGAGCTTCAAAAGCAGCTCAAAAAGGAACTTAAACTTGCTAAGTGCAGGTATAAGGACAAGGTTGAGTGCATGCTAAGCGCAGGAAGCTCTCGCCCTGCTTGGGAGGGGGTTAAATCTATGATGGAGATGCAGTCCAGGAAGTGCCATATCTCCCTTAATGGAATGCCAGATCTGGTGCTCTCTAATGAGCTTAATAACTTTGACAACCATTTTAATGTCTGTAATTTTAATGATAAACCGTCAGTTTTTAAAAATGTTGTCTCTACACAGAACTGCATTGTAGTTGATGGGAGCAAGGTGTGTAAACTTTTCCGTGGAGTCAGAGAAAGGAAACGTCCTGGCTCAGATGGCATCGGAGGGCGTGTTCTTAAGAATTGTGCTGTCCAGCTGGCAGACATATTTAGTTCCATTTTTTCAATGTCCCACCAGCTTCACAAGGTCCCCTCACTTTGGAAGGACTCCATCATTGTCCCAGTACCTAAATCTGCATATCCCAAATCACTAAATGACTTTAGACCTGTGGCACTAACTTCCCCTGTTATGCAGTCATTTGAAAAAAATCATCAAGGAAACACTGCTGACCTGTGTCCAAGAAAATCTGGACCCTCTGCAATTCGCCTACAGGTCAGGTAGAGGTGTTGAAGATGCAGTAGGCACCCTGTTGAATTTTGTTTTGTCTCATCTAGAGGGAGCCAAGACCTTTGCCCGTTTTTTATTTGTTGATTTTTCATCCGCTTTTAATTGCATACAGCCGCATATTTTAGCAGAAAGATTAAGGGACTCCCACAATATTGATCCTGGTCTGATAGCCTGGCTGATTGACTTTTTTTAACAGGAAGGCCACAGCATGTGAGGGTTAATGGTGTTTTGTCAGACACTCTTGTCTCCTCCACTGGGTCACCCCAGGGCTGCGTCCTCTCACCTTTATTATTTGTCCTGTATACAAATGAGTGCCGTAGCCGACATGTGGGGTGTCATATTCTTAAATTTGCAGATGATTCTGTAATTGTGTCCTTGCTATACAGTGACGACCCCGATCATGGGCCTATAGTTAGGGAATTCACGGATTGGTGTGGTTCATCCTTCCTAGATATCAATGTGTCAAAAAGAAAAGAAATGCTGATAGACTTCCGGAAGAACCCTCCAGTCATCTCTCCGGTTGTCATTGCAAACCAGGCGGTTGAGCTGGTCCATAATTACAAATACCTTGGCACTAACATTGATGACAAGCTGTCCTTTGAGCCTCATGTTGACACTGTGTGCAAGAAGGCACATCAGCGTATGTATTTTTACAGGAAGCTTCGAAGATTTAATGTTGATCGCACTTTTATGAAGATGTTTTATTCTTGTTTTATTGAGTCCATTCTTACATTTTCTTTTATCTGTTGGTACGGCATGCTTTCTCTCAAAAACAAGAACAGACTGCAGGGTATCGTAAGGGTGTGCAGCAAAATCGCTGGTATTAATTTTTATGACCTCACAGATGTGTATAAGATCAGAACCTTACATAAGGCCCGTTCAATCCTCTCCGACCAGAGCCACCCCGTGGCTGGTGAGTTCCTGCTGCTTCCGTCGGGCCGCAGATACATCCTGCCAAAATGCAGGAATAACAGGCTAAAACACTTTTATCCCTGCTGCCACTGGCCTGTTGAACAGTTGATTATGTTTTTGCTTTTCTATTTATATTTGTTTATGGTTGTTTTCTGTGTGATTGTTGTGCTGATTGTGTTTGTTTTTCTTTTGGGATCACTGCTGTCTGTACAGTAAATTGCCCCCTTGGGGATAATAAAGACTCCTTGAACTTTGAACCTTAGATTTGCCCGGAGACACCTCCGCTTGCCCGCTCCGGCTTGCCGTAAATATAGCCCCGAATCACCATTTACGGCGCCGTAAATATAGCCACTGCCACAAAAAAACATCTTCAGCTGTCATTTTACCGTTTCCCGTGTGATGAGAAGGAGAAGAGGAGATGGCTGCAGCTGATAAGGTAAGTTATTCTCAAGGAAATTATTAAAAGTGTGCGATTTTGCTGACTCATAACGCACATTAAGCTAACGTACCGGATATGCTAACTACAGTACATACAACATTAATGTTTGAAGTTATAAATCAGAGATGCCAAGTCTCACGCATTCGGCGTCTCACGCATTTTTTATTCACCGTAGTGCGCAATTATTCATTGAACGCTTAATGAGATTCTCATGGGGTATTAAAATCCTTGTGCATTGAAGTTTCAGTTTCACTTGCGTAAAGGCGGACCTCACCACAAGTAACATGGAAAGCAATTATGACTCCGGACGTCCCGTGCTTCTCTTTACTCAGGGATTGGAAACAATGCATGTGTTTCATGATCGTTTAAATTGTTTTAATGAAATAAGACCATTTGAAATGTCTTTATGCAATTCCATTGCTTTCAATCCCTCAGTAAAGACAAGCGTGAGAATTCCCGAGTCATAATCGATTTCCGTGTCACTAGTGGGGAAATCCACCGTAATGCACGTGAAACTGATTAACTGAATGCACAATGACTTAAATTTTGCGAGTGAATTTCTTCAGTGCGCGTTGATTGAATAAGTGCTGACTACGGCACAGGAACGTGAATCCCAGCAAAAAACGTGGAAAACACATGATTTACACGTGTACCTTACACGTGTACAAAACACGTGTCAGACACAAGATTTAGACATGTACCTGACACGTGTACAATACACGTGTCAAACACATGATTAACACGTGTACAGAAAACATGTACAAAACACGTGTCAGACACAAGATTTAGACATGTACCTGACACGTGTACAATACACGTGTCAAACACATGATTTACATGTGTACCTAATATGTGCAAATCATGTGTTTGACGTGCTTTGTACACGTGTTAGGTACACGTATAAATCATGTGTTTGATACGTGTTTTTTACACGTGTAAATCATGTGTTTGACACGTGTAAGGTACACATGTGAATCATGTGTTTGACTTGTGTTTTGTACACGTTTCAGGTACACGTGTAAGTCTTGTATTTGACACGTGTAAATAATGTGTTTGCCATGTGTTTTTTACACGTGTCAGGTGTGGGGAAAATAATATTCAATGGACCCAAATACATAGTACCCTCATTTAATCAAGAATAATCAAATGTATTAATAATCAACCAATCAAATAAAGCATGATTGTATTATTTAGTCATTATATTGATTACTTGTATTTCATAATTCATAATACTTGTATGCATATATACTGTATTGATCATAGTTAAATCACTGTACTAATCATGGATTTGTATGCCTTGTGGGAAAGCAAGATCTAAGTGCTGTGAACTAGAGTGTTCTCACGGGAAGGTACATACACAATGAATGTACCTAAACATGGGATGAGGCCCACCATGTGTATGTATATATATATATATATATATATATATATAACTTTATTATGCACAGAGGAAATGCCATGTCAAGTGAAACCTTAGGAAAGATCATAAAAGTTTACTATTGTTTTCACAGCCTGTTGAGTGGAAGTTTTCGAGCAGATCACAGAGTGTGAAAGAAAACCTTCTCTTCCTCTTATCAGAAAATGCAGAACTACTAAAATAAGGTAAAAGAGGTGAAGCAGGGTTGAGACCTCGAGCGAGAACATACGAGATGACTTTTTGGTGGCAAGACCTCGAGTAATATAGGAAGAGGAAAAAGCTGCAAAGCTGTTATGTGTTGAGCAATACCATGTTAGGTAGAGGTCAGAATATCTTTAGATTAAGGGGAAGGGGGGTATGGCGGTTGAGTCTCAAGATGGAAAAGATTGATGCATGAGTGATGTGGAAAAACATCTCAAGGGAAAAGGGAACCAGCTATAAAGGTGGGGACTTGGAAAGTCTCGGGGACTCTTGGGACACCGAACCCTAGGTTGCCCTCTGATCCAGCGCGACCAGAGCCCTTCACCCAAAGATGCTTCGCTGCCCTGCTTGTTCTCTTTCATCTCTTTGCTGAAGACCATCTGACTTGTATCATCTGATGGTTTGATGCCTTTACCTTTGTCTAATTACATGCATATGAATTTATCTGATTGTATACTGATTTGCTTTCTGATTAAATTCTAGAACCATTGTGCTGCTAAAACTGTGTTTGGGTCCTTCATTTAAAAGGTCAACGCTAACCAGTACGAATTCCTCAACACAGGTACATGTGTGAATCATGTGTTTGACATGTATTTTGTGCACGTTTTCTGTACATGTGTTTCACATCTGTTTTTGACACGCCACTTTTCACGTACACAACACGTGTTGTGAACACGTGTTTACTACTTGCTATGACACGTGTTTTTCACGTTTTACACGTGAAATTTTTTGCTGGGAGGGCACTGACGGCGATTCCGCAAGAGGGCACGGCAGCGGACTGCCGTCGGTTAAGTGGGATTTTCGGGGGCAGCACAGCGAGTGAACAGGGCACCATTGCCGTCGGTGCCCCCAGTTACGGCGAGGCCTGATAACTTTGCAACGTGACAGCGACAAATGACTCCAGTACATTAGCATTCACCTAATGATTACTTTTTGTTTTCTCAGCCTAATGGTCTTGCACAATAATTTACCAAATTCATCATTGAAACGTGGATGAAATTAGAAAAAAGAGCCAGCTATAATTGGTAAAATCTTACAAAATTAACCTGTCTGTTTTTGTTATTCCAAAACATTGTGCAGAAGTTTGCCTGGGCAAGATCCATTTTAAACTTCATGAAAACCACATGGCTAATGACCTTGAGCTTAATGGGTAAAAATATGGATTAAATATAGGTTATAAGGTAACATAATAGAATATTAATGCTCTTGAAAGAATATATTTTCAAAAGTCACCTTTTTACGTCTTTTGCTGTGTCAGAAATGTCAGATGGCAGTTAATAGAGATGGCAATTTCAACGCCGAAGTTCGAACGTTTTCAAAACGTTTTAACACTTCCGGTTCCGACGTGGTGTTCAAGAGATGTTTCGAAACGTCATGTGATCGCTATCAGTCCACCGCGAAATATATTTAAATGCCACGGGAAAATACAGGTGTTTGAGGTGTTTTTTGCGTTGTTTCTGAGAGAGAGAGAGAGAGAGATATTAATTTTCTAAATCTTGCCAGGTACTCTTTTCAATGAGTCAACTTATTGACTCATTGAATAGAGTACCTGGCAAGATTTAGAAAATCTTGGAGAACAAGTTTCTCAGCAGGAAAATTCCCAAAATGGCCGATGAACTTTCTCCAGAAGGTGGCACCAAACTAGATTTGCCCAATCTCATTCTCCCCCCTAATGACTCAAGCCCTCAACCCTTAAAGACTTAAGTGACGTCTCCTGTGAGTGATTGAATGTGCGAGGGTTCAAGGGCTGGAAAATGTATAAATAGGAATGGGCAGCACTTTGCAGCATATTGCACTACCTTGACGTCACCATGTTGCTGACACTGGCGACTATATATTTTTTATTTATATTTTGCGGCTCTTTTTTTTTTCTCCTAAAACGGAGGCGCCCGAGGGAAAGGCTTCCTGATTTAAATGTCTTACGGGCGCTTGCATTGCTGAGTGGACGAGAGGTTGGACTCTTCCGCGTTTTTTACGTCACAATGCGGGATTGTGGGTAATTCTCTTTGGCAAAGTCTGCAACGATGCCCACTTGCAGGAAGGGAACATTAAGGGCTCGAAAAGTCCCCTCATGCACTTGATGACGTGACAATAGGACAGCCCTTAACTTCACGGGAGCACGCCTCAAAGTCTGTGAGTCCGTGAGAGTGGGCATTGGGATTGGGCCTATGTGTTTAGGATATGTGAATTACCTGTGTTTTTCACGTGTAAATATTCACATGTAAATTACATGTGTTTTTCATGTGATATTTACGTGAAATGATTCACGTGTAGAAATACACTTACTCTACACGTGTTTTTCATGTGATATTTATGTGAAATGATTCACATGTAGAAATACACTTACCCTTCACATGTTTTTCGGGTGATATTTACGTGAAATGATTCACATGTATAAATACACTTGCCCTTCACGTGTTTTTCACGTGATATTTACGTGGAATGATTTATGTGTAGAAATACACTTACCCCACACGTTTTTCACGTGATATTTATGTGAAATGATTCACCTGTAGAAATACACTCACCCTTCATGTATTTTTCACATGATATTTACGTGAAATGATTCACATGTAGAAATACACTTACCCTACACGTTTTTCCCATGTTACTTCCCTGAAATGATTCACGTGTAGAAATACACACCCTACACGTGTTTTTCATGTGATATTTATGTGAAATGATTCACATGTAGAAATACACTCACCCTTCACGTTTTTCACATGATATTTACGTGAAATGATTCACATGTAGAAATACACTCACCCTTCACATGTTTTTCGCGTGATATTTACGTGAAATGATTCAAATGTATAAATACACTTACCCTTCACGTTTTTCGCGTGATATTTACGTGAAATGATTCAAATGTATAAATACACTTACCCTCACATGTTTTTCACGTGATACTTGCGTGAAATGATTCATGTGTAGAAATACACTTACCTTACACGTTTTTCATGTGATATTTATATGAAATGATTCACCTGTAGAAATACTCACCCTTCACGTGTTTTTCACGTGATATTTACGTGAAATGATTCACGTATATAAATACACTTACCCTACACGTGTTTTACTTGTGTCATACACGTGTAGTGTTTGCTGGGAAGCCACTAAGAGGAGAGACTCACCCCTAATGTGCGAGACTTGGCATCTCTGTAAAGTATAAAAAAAAGTTTGAGAATTACCCATTATGTAAGGATAAACCACAGTGTTATGTACAGTTGATGTGGATTTTATCACAGATTACACGGATTAACTAGAACGTGAAACAAAATTTGGCTTTTGCTAGTGGGTGCTAGAAGGAAAGAGAGGAGTGCTAACTCACGATTTTCCTGAAAAAAATCATCTATATTAAAAAAATGTTGTGTGTCGAAATGTTGCGTGTTTATTCCCTCACAACATTATAATTCCCGAACATTTATATTCACTAATTGGCACAAAACTGTGTGTGCTGTTTGCTGTGTGCGCCTCCGGCGCAGTGGCGCTGTTCATGGTTCTGACATGGAGCGAGGAAATTGATAGAAAGGCAGACAGTCATTTCACCTACTTCGGTTCCTGCTTGCTTTTCGTGATTGTAAATAAAAGTTTTGGCCCTAAACCCATTTCTCCCAGATCATAACAATCCTCAGACAGAAGGTATAGCATTAACCCTCTGCAGTAGTAATATTTTAATGTTTTTCGTAGTAACTATGAAATTGACATGCACCTCTAAGTATGCTCATGCTCATGACATGTTTTAGCAGTGGTGCGCACCAGAAAATATGGCTCCCCTGAATGCCGAACCCTGACTTAAACTTAACATTTCATTGTACAATCCTTTGTTGTAAAACGATAAATAAAAATGAACCTTGTTCCTTGTGGTTACAGTGAAATAAATTGATGAAATGATTTGAGTTAGGTGTGCTACTGTTTGGTTGGAAAGAAAAACCTGAGGCCACATCTGTCGTTTTGTGGATAATATTGAAAAACCCTGGTCTAGATAATGATTGACTCATCTTTTCCATTTTAAGTAGATGTGTTGAAGTAATGATGATCAATTTCTTCTTCTACAGGCGCGATAACTTCACCCCAAATTGCAACTCTAGGCTGTGCAGTTGGCATTTCCCAAATGGCAAAGCTGCTGGGCCAACACGATTTGCCTGGAATGAGGGGAAGGCATTTTAGTTCCCCGACCATCCCACCCATCCTCCCAAACAAAAAAAGCAAAAGGCCGCTACAGCTGGTGAGGATGAAGAAAAAGATCAGCCACAAGATCCTTACATCGTAACTGAAGAGACCCCTTGTACATCAAACAGCTTGAAATTGAGAATGACATGCTGAGACAAGAAAATGAGAAATTGAAGAAACAATCAGAGAAACAGAAGCAAACATTTTCTTTCAATCAAATTGCCACAAATCCTGAGAAAGTCCCATATTTCACTGGATTACCTGATCCCGCCACTGTCCTCTTTTTGGAAGCACTTGTCTCTAAATTCCAGCTACAATATCATTCTGATTGGACTGTCCAAATGATGCCCCTTGTCGATCAGTTGCTCCTGACCCTAATGAAACTCAAACTTAATTGTGGCCACATAGACCTTGCAACAAGGTTTAATTGTAGCACAGCCACAGAAACCAACATCTTTATAACTATTGTAAGTGCACTATATGACATTTTGTATGTTGGTATGCTTGAGAACAACATCCCTTCCAGAGCCAAGAATCAGACATCACTGCCAGACTGCTTCCAGCCCTTTCCCAACTGTCGGATAGTGCTTGACTGCACTGAGGTTGCTGTCTCCAACACAGAGAGCCTTGACACACAGAGTCATCTGTACAATCAGTGCAAAGGACGGACCACACTAAAGGCACTTATTGGTGTGGCGCCCAATGGCGTGATCACCTTCACCAGTGACCTGTACGGCGGGAGTGCCTCAGACAAGGCCATAACAGCTGACTGTGAACTTCTCCAGCAACTGCAGCCAGGTGACATGGTCATGGCAGACAAGGGATTTACAATTCGGGACATTTTACCAGAGGGCGTTTCACTGAACACGCCATGTTTCCTTGTCAATGGGCAGTTCACACAGGAGGAAGTGAACCATAATAGACAAATATCCCGTGCCAGGATACATGTGGAGCGTTCCATTCAGAGGCTGAAGGTGTTTGGCATTTTGCACCACATCCCATACCAGTTCAGAAAAAACATCAACAAGATCCTGAAAGTATGCGTGTGTCTTACAAATTTGCAATTCACTTCAATTGCACTGGATTTAGCTGCAACGCTGTCTTCCGCTGAGACTCCGGGAGTGTTTTGTGAACTGGAGATCTTCACCCATCCTCACATCAGCACAGGGTTGAGTAGATATTGAGTGAATTTTCATTTTTGGGTGAACTATCACTTAACCACTTAGTATATATTTGTCACACTAATTTTATCCTGCCTTACAAATGTTTTGGTTCTTGCACATGTATATTTTGATGGTTCCATACAACTGTTTTTATTCTGCTTAAAGTATATTTTAATGGTTTCATATGAATGTTGTTTAGGTATGCATGATAAATGTCAGGGCCAATATAGGCGTGATTTGACAGATTATTGTCAAATCATTTAATTTGAATTCTTAGGTACAATACATTGTTGAAGCTAAAGTATATTTGTGAAGTTTTCTTGATGAAAAACTAACTTAACATTTGAAGAATCAAAACTATTATTTGTTTTTAGTGTAATGGTGATGTCAGTTAAATTTGGTTCTGTCAGAACAGTGGAATATTAATTTGCTGTCTACATAGTGACAAAACAACTTTTCATGTTTGTGGTGTTGGCCATTTTGCTGTCACAATAACTTGGTTTGAAACATAAATTAAATGTTTTGACTGATTTACCTTTTGCAAAACACAGAACCCTATCCCTAACCCTTTCTGCCATGTTTATATTGTCACTTTGCCACCTGTCGTTATTCTACCACATGTACATTTTGTGTCACAGGAATGTGATTCTGGGTGTCCTTTGCTTTATGAAGGACAGCACAGCTTTTCTGATACCGGACTTTAAAATGTGTTATTCTTTATGACGTGAAACATTGTCAAAAACTATTATTCTATCAAATGCAAAAACTTTATTACAAAAACCAACCATTTGTACAGAACAACAGTGGAAGACGTGCTCTTATTTTGTAACAAAGTAGTAGCACCACAGTGTGAAAATACTTTTACAAAAAATGTCTTGCTATCAAAATTCTGCATACCAGATGTACATGAAGTAAAAGTGCAGAAGTATTTCCATCAAACTGATCCTAATGTTATGGTGCAGACGTATTTGCATTAATTTGTACCTGAAGTGCAAGCACATGTTACAACTGTGACAAAATGTGTGGTAGGAAACAATCCCTGTAAAATGTTTCTAGAATGTCAATGTTGCCAGCCCATGATGGGTCTTTTAGCACTGGCAGGATGACAAAGTCAAGAGAGGTCCACACAACTAGGTCACAGCTGTTGGCTTTGGTCAGGTGTAAATTTCCCTGGATCTGATGCCAGTAGTTGTGTGTCTGCTTAAGTTTCAGGGAAGCAGTCACCTTATCTAACTCCAGAAAAAAATCCCTACTCTCTGCTGCCTGCAGGACAGTCTTATTTCTGGCTGACCATGGACACTTGACTTCAATAATGCAGTCATTAGATACTGTCCCATCTGGAGATCCACCGAGCAGGCCACTGTTAGACAGGAACAGTCCCCTCTCCTGGATGACGGCACCAGTGCGCTTAGTGTAATCCTGCTTTGCCGTTGGCTCATGGAGGTTTCCCCATTCACATGCCTTGGAAAAAAAAAACAAAAAAAAAAAAAAAAAAAAACAGATAAAACTCATTGGGTCTCATTCATGAAACGTGAGCAGAACGAACTTGTGTGTGAACTGTTCGCAGATGGAAATTTACGTGCCTCTCCGCATTCATCAATATTTTAGTAGCTTCGATCTTTTCGTAGCTACTAACAAAATCTACACACGCTGCTGACCATGCGTAGTGCTTGTGTAAATTTAAGAATGCACATAAATAATGCTTGTCACAATTGGAAATTACAATTTCAATTCATATTGCGCTCTGTTATGTACACAATATGCAGATGGCTTTGAAACACGTGATATAGCCTAAACATGACAAACGATTAAAAATATAACACATTTAGTTAAATTAGTTGGCAATTGGCAGGTTTAAGATCTAGATTAGGTTCATCATGATTGTGAATTATCTATGTGAATCGACTCAATGGATTACACGCTCTTTCTACATGTTGAATGATGATAATAAAAAACTAAAAGTGGAGGCATGTCGCTGTCTCCGTCAGGTATAATTCCTGACAGAGAGGTCTCCCCAATTATGCCAGTGATGCGCTCATCTGCAGTTGATAGTTCGTCCCATGAATAACAAAAGGTCGCAAGTGACATTCCTGATGAAACCTGTTTTTCTGCACCTTTTCTTGCGTCCTTTTGTTATTCATGGAACGAGTTGTGACTGTGAGTCTCCTCTTCCTGTGGCTGATGTATTTTTTTGCGTGCGCTTATGCATTTCTTTGCCTCCAGTTTCATGCATCCATTTACGCTTCATCTCGGACATGGTTCTTTAAACTACAGAAACAACATTAACGGCATCTGTCACCTCCCTCCAGGCCTTCGCTTTGCCTGTCCCTGTCACACCACTGCTAACAAATGAAAATAAAATGTTTTTTCTGAACTTCACCCAAAATTATTTCTATCTTCGCTTCGGCATAATTATTTTTTCTTTCTCTTTCTTTGTTTACGTCATGACTGACAGGTCGACTGGATGCATCTACACCTCCTTATATGGTGGTCATTGGCAATTCATGGGCGGGGATTTATGCTAATAGCTGATTACCGGGAGCGCGCTGTCACTTTACAATGGATTGGCATTCATGATCATACATGCGTGTTTACGATCAGATGTGAGTTTCCCGCGGTGTTCATGAATGCGGAGTAGGTTTTTAGTAGCGTAGGTTTTTATGTGCAAATCTACGCACAAATTTATTAACGTTTCATGAATAAGACCCATTAAGTGCATTCTTAAGAACAGAGATGCATTCAGTTCTAATAATAATCAAGACAGACAACTTACTTCAGATCCTTCAAGGTTGCACTGCCCAAGCAGAGTTTTAAAGAAGGACAGAGGGTAAGACTTCCGTCTGACAGCTGCCAAGACCGAACCAAAGTTGCTCGCTGTGACCCTTCCTTTCCGGTATGCAGACCTGTTATAAACAAATCACAATGAAATTAAGAGTGCTAATTTACCTAGACAAGTAGTCACCAACTCTACTCCTGGGCCCGTATTCACAAAGCATCTTAGCGCTAAAAGTAGGTCCTAACTGCCGGATTTAGGAGAAACTCCTAAAAAAATTGGGCGTGTCAGTCGTAAATTTAGGACAATTATTTTTGCTAAGTGTTATTCACAAAGCATTTTAGGCCTAAAAGTAGCTCCTAAGTCTGGGAGAGCTTAAAAGTAGTCAAGAGGACTCCTAACTCGCTAAAACCTATTCACAAAGAATCGGAAAATGCCTGCTGCTGTTGAAAGACGGAATGACTTGGAAATTTTGAATGATGTGCAGTTGTTGAAAAGATATCGGATCGACCTTGAAGGGATTTTATTTGTTGTTGACTTGGTGAGGGAGAGAATTACATCTCCAACCATGAGAAACAACCCAATAAGCCCCGAAATAAAATTTTGACAACACTTCGTTACTTGGCCACCGGAAAAATGCAACTTTGCAACGCGGACAATTTAGGGATTTTACAATCATCTGTCAGTCGCTCAATTCAACAAACAATCAATGCACTCTGTGAACCTCATATCATCTGACAGTTTATCCGTTTTCCAATGGACATTCACCAACAACACAGAATCACTTCAATTCACGCACATCTCAGGTATGCCCGGTATCATTGGTTCTATTGACAGGACCCATAAACAAATTATTTCTCCGACCCAAGATGAAGAGGTATTTGTAAACAGAAAAAAGTTCATTCCATCAACACCCAGATAGTATTTGATGCCGAATACAATATTTTGGACATTGTTGCGAAATGGCCAGGATCCACGCACGACTCTCGCATTTTAATGGAAAGCAGCTTATGCCAATTATTTGACAGGCATTATGTGCCTGCGGGACGCCACTTGCTCGGGGACGGTGACTTTGGTGCTGTACCTCGTCCTGCTATGCATGAATTATTTTATTACGCTATTGAGTGAGGGTTACATTTAATAGATCATCATAATAATACCAGCCTATGTTATATTTTGTGTGAATATTTAAATTGTAGGCTATAAATTTCAAATCAAGCTTAGTATGCCTTCCTGTTTGAACGATAGCCTGTTTATAGGCTGCAATCTCGGACCTCCCCTGCGATTGCAGCCCATACCACCGCTTCTCGCAGTCGTCTGCCGTCCGAGACATCGAGGGTAACGCAGCATTGATCCGTAGGCTGATAATATCCCGCGCATACCGCTTGGATTTGCTGTTCACCCCCGAGCCAAATTTCCCTTTGATTACATGCTTTCGCTCCAGCACTAACTGGGCCAGCAGCAGTAACTGGTCGTGGCTCCAGTTGGGCTTTTGCGTCCTTTTTGAACTTTCATCCATAACAGTTTAGGGCAAACAAACTTGAACGGCCTGACATTTAAATGATCACAACATATTCTCATTGGCTAATAAGTTGCTAATTATTGGGGCAAATGACGCGTTATATTATTGCCTCGTTTTATGCTATTGGCGTTTTTACAGCTATCTCTTTCCTATGTATGTTTATTTGCCTAGAGCGTGATGTGTGGGGACTGTGCATAGTGCATTTTCAGGAGTGCTCAATGTGTTATTATTTTATGGGACAAACCAGCCGCTTCGACTATTTCCTCATTTTTTCCTCCATGGGTTGCATGTGTGATATTATTTTTCAATGGGTCGCCCTGTCACCAAACAACCAATCACCGTGCTCATTGTCCCAAGACTCGTGCATGAGAATTGACGTCATCTATAGTAACGGAGATTTACTCCCACCTATCTTAGAGCTACTCCTAGTCTAGGAGTTACCAGTTTTCTTCACTAAAAGTTGCTCTCAGCGGCTTTGTGAATAACGTTTAAGATTTTACTCCTACATAAAATGTTTTAGCGTGACTTAGGAGTACTCCTAGCGGTAAGATAAGATGCTTTGTGAATACGGGCCCTGGAGAGCTACTGTCCTAAATGTAGTAGCTGTCTACACATCCTAACACACCTGATTCTAATTGTTAACTTGTTATCAAGTACTAAATGAACTTCAGCTGCTTAATAATGAGCAGGACTTTCAAATCAGGTGTATTAGGTTGTGGAGACATCTACTACATGTAAGGCAGTAGCTCTCCAAAAGAGTTGGTGAGCACAGTTGGTGACCACTGACCTTGACAGTTATTATTTGATGTGTGGGTGTATAAGATTCTTATCCATCATCAGTCTGTTAGCTACAGTAGATGGCAATCGACACACCCCCAGCTTGGAAAGGCAGAGAGGAATATCAGCACGGAAGCTGAATAATGTACTGCTGTGGACAGGGTCAATTTTAGCCGCTTAGAAAAGGTCTAACAAAAAAAAAAAAAATCTTCATCAGTTTAAGGGTGTGCTGTTTTTAGAATATTTGTCACTGCTTTACTTTGCTGTCAGACAGATTCTTCTGACAGGAAACCATTTTATTTTACCTCACAGAACACAGGAGTTACTGTTCTACCAATGTCTAAATCTGTTAGTGTTATTTTGTGAATTTGGTCACACAATAACACAAACAAAGTAACCAAGTGAGGCGATGCTGCTGTGTTTTGTGTTGTAAAATGACTGATTTCATCTATGGAGTTTGGTTAGCTTCAAGAGAATGATATTTGGCTTATATAATGACCGTTTCCTGTCAGAAAAGTCTGTCTGACAGCAAGGTAAAAATATTCTAAATATAGTGTACACTTAAATTGAAATCGATTTTTTTTTTTAGGTGTCTAACATACATATTGCTGCTGACCCTGTCTACAGCAGTACATTGCTTAGCTTCCTTCAACAGTACTCCTGCTGCTTTTCCAAAGCGGGGGTGTGTCGACTACCATCTACTGTAGGTAATACACCGACTGTGGGTAAGTGCCTCATATAACCACACTTCAAATAATCTCAACTATCCCTTTAAAGGACCAGTGTGCAAGATTTAGATGGACAATCTGGCTGAATAACTGGCAGGAACGGAATATTATATTCAAAAGTACATTTTCATCAGTGAATTATTTCCTGAAAATAAAAATCATAGTGTTTTCTTTTATCCAGAATGAGCTCTTTATATCCACAGAGAGAGCGGGTCCTCTTCCACGGAGCTCGCCATTTTGCACAGCCATGTTTCTATGGTAGCCCAGAACGGGGGAAAAAAAAGTAATTAAAGCACTGACACGAGAGCGCGCCTTTCGCGTTTTTGCAAGTTTTGCGGCCACCGTAGGTTCTCTGAGAAAGGGAATGATCATTTGGTTGCAATCTATAATCTCACCACTTGATGGCTCTAGATCTCACATACTGGTCCTTTAACTGGCATTACAGTTTATGTAACAAAAGCTGATCATTTGCAGCCAAACAGTTAATATAATTTACAAAAGAAAGTGTGCAATTTCTCTAAAAGAGTTAATAGATTTTATTAGTAGTTACTTCAATTGCTTTTTATCTTATCTTATTTTGTTTTTACTATTGAATTTTCTTACCATAATGGGTTCTTTGCTTGCCCAACTGTGGCTTCCTCAATCTGCTGCTTCTCCAGATCAGTGACAGCAAGTGATGACAGGACATAGAGAGCCTTGTCCTCAGCTTGAGCATAGCCTGGGCTGGTCAACAGTCCATCAAATGTATTGAGAGGGAGAGTCTAGATTTAAAGATAAGCACATTGTATCAGATATTTAGAAATTTATAATAATAATAATAATAATAATAATAATAATCATTATTATTATTATTATTATTATGTTTTTCCCTGTAAGTCAAGGCAGTTTCAGTGAGGTGTCCACATACTTCTGGCAATATAGTGTACACAAAATACCTTTAAATTAAACTGACAAGCTAATCGGTCTGTAATTCGGAGGGATTTACAGACATATCTGTGTAATTCATACTGAGGCTGAACTATTATTCAAAATTTTATTTAAATACTGCTGCAATTTTCAAATTGCAGGATGTGCAATATTTGTTGAAGGTGAGATGTGTGTCAAAATATCATTTTAAATCAATATTGTAGCATTGCAGAGGTGTCCTGGTCTATGGGTCCAAGTCCAGATTTCCTACATTGTACATGAACATACGGAAGCTAATAAGAATAGCAAATTGGAGTAACATTACAACTGGCGTAAAAATAGCCACTGCCTTTTATTTTCTTTCGCTTTGGAATATGCCGCCTTCAGAGTTTTCCAGCGATGCTTAACTTGGTTGGCAGGTAACACAAAACCAGCCTCTCTCCACTTTTCGCACAACTTAAAGATATCGTTGTTACGGTGCTTTCGCCCATCTATATATTCCATTATATTCATGTCTTTCATTATCTGAATGCACACAGTCGTCTCCTCTTCGCTCCAAAAATGCTCATTTCTTGCGAAGTGAACAGGCGCAGACGTAATTGAATATTCTGTTCGGGGGCATTTTCCGATTAGTGTTCCAATATTCCGATTAACACAGGCATATGCCAGGGGTCTTATTCTGAATATTTTGATTCGGAAAATGACCTTAATCGGCTTATTGCACGTGTTTACATGACAGGTACGCAATCGCGATTAATACAGTAATAATTGTGTACGTGTAAACGTAGTCATTGATCAAATGAGCCATTTGGTACATCAACGCATGGAACAACACTGCCATCTACTGGAAGTAAATGTCTTATGTATTTGTGAATCACGAGCTACGCATTTGTGGAAATATGTGGATTTCGCGGGAAGAATGTCACAAAAATACGTAATTGAGGAAAGCGATGCACGCGTGTAATTGGTGAACCACAAATAACATAACATAACATAACATGAATGGCGAGAACAGGCCGTTCAGCCCAACTACGCTCGCCAGAATGCTGAATCACATTTCACAAACAGAATTTTCAGTTTTACAAATGCCATTTTTTTCACAAAAGGAAAATGATATATTTACAAATACACACATATTTGTAAAAATTACCATGCAAGTTACAAATAGGAAATTTGTGTTTGTGGATAGCAAAACGCGTGCAAATCAAGGAATATTTGTAGATCACCGTCTGTGCACTTGCAGATACTTTTGAGACAAATCGAAATTATATTGCAACAAAATGACGGTAATATTTGATGACGCCATTGTGTGCTTAGCACAGAGATGTTGCACTCCAAAGTTACCCCATAACCTCCTATTAAGTCGCTTTTGTGACAGTATTTGAGGAATTATTCATGTTCGTGTCAATCGCTTTGGATTCAAGAACCTGCTAATTCAATCAATAACTGCAAGTAAACATCACTCCTGTTTGAGTTTATTTGCATTCCATTACTTATCGGAGTAAAGGTTTGCACTGTACATCAACCTATTACAATGCGTGGTCCACGAATTAGAGATTCTTTTTACCCCATAAATGTCGTTGCAGTATTATTTGGTAAATTAAGCGCTAGCTTCTAGCTGGCGGTCCATTCAAGTCAACGGGATAAGCTAGCTAGCATGCTAACCAGTGACGTACCGTCGGAGGTCAGTTAGGGTAGACAGAATCCTCACCGTTAAACAAACGATAACTCTATTACTTTGCTTGATTAGCAATCTGAGGATTGATTAACTAATTTACAAGACTAAATGGCGTGCCAGTTCCATTCACGACGGTATTATATGCGCGTGTCTCGCTGACAATACCAGTACACCTGTGCCATAGTGTTCGCCGTATACGGGGCTGAAATGGTCGGAACTACTTTCAAGTCGAACGTTTCCATGGCACCTCGGGCGGTAGAAACGAGTTATTTTCAAAATAATATGGATGATTAGGTTTCCCATTTAGAGTTCTTTCCAGATCGGTTGCTTATTTTGAAGGAGCTATAACGGATTATCAGTCAACATTTCTATCAGATATGGCCTCCGCTGTGTTCGAGATGACTTGGATTCTCGCTGTTCAACTAGGACCACTGACTTGTCGACAATTTCGGAAGATCCAAATATCATTTCAGCGGCAAGTGCTAATATAACTTCATTTTAAAGTGAGTACATGACGGTCGCGCTGATAGCGAGCAATGGAGAGTCAGTGGCTATGCATACGACCATTGCCAAATGTGACAGATTATTAAATGCTGATATTATGGATTTTGTGTCCCACATCTGTTTTGCATTGTTCTTGCTAGCTATGTAGACAATTCTTGTTGGACAGGTATTGCAAATCTAGCCATTTTTCATCATACATGCGAATATAAAATGACTGTTGTGATCGCTGTAATCCTCAGTATTATATGCGCGTCTCACTGACAGTACCAGTACACCCATACTACATCAAATAGTTCCCTTTTTGTTTTGTTTTGTTTTATTTTTTTAACGAACCAAATAAATCTATTTGAAATGTTGAATTAGAACTTATTTTGTCTCACAAATGAACACAAAAAATGGCGAATATAATACATAGTTTACCGTGCTCGTGTTTGTAGCGTCTGGGGAATTTCGGAACTCGTTTCTGTTCCCTCCGCGGCCCAACTCGTTCCGAAATTCCAATTCGCTACAAACACTCGCACTGTAACCTATATTTATTGCTCAGTGCATCGAACTTAAAATGCTCGAGACAGCAAGTTTGTTCATATTTGCTTAGAGGAAGCTAACGCAATGCCATTAACAAATAATAAAACCTTTCTTATGTGGGGTTCAATGTGTGGTCAGTATGTTTACGATAATATTTCCCCCCTTAAACACATACTTTTTAATGCCATTTTTAAAAAATAGGGAGTTTACTTTCAGTCTTCTTTCATAATCTGATAAACAAAAGATCAAAACAATATACAGAATTACCGAGAGAGTTGAGATTTTTTTCCTAATTATTAAGAATTACTTCCTTGCAGTCTCGACTCAAAGTATAAAGGTAAATTAATCTTTTTGTCACTATCACCTCTTAATCATTACAGGCTTAATTGACCAGAAAAAAAGGTCAAATTGATTGATTGACAATCAGGCATAGTACGTGGAAACAGGTTGAAAAAATCTAGCAATAAGAAAGGAGAAGTTGTTGAGAATTATATTTCAATATTTCTCATCATATTCATCAGTAAATCAAAAACCATATTGAATAACAATAATCAATAATCATAATCAGTAACCATGTTATGTATGCAGCATTAACACACACACATACACATGCACAGGCACAAGCAGCACATGTACACATGCGCGCACACACACAGACACACACACACACACAAGCAGTTCACACATGCATGAGCAGTGCACACAGACACATGCACACACACATACACACGCACAGGCACAAGCAGCACACGTACACATGCACACACACCGACACACACATATACGAGCAGTTCACACACACACACACACACACACACATATATACAAGCAATTCAATTAACACATGCATGAGCAGCTCACACACACAAGCAGCAGGCTTCTGTAGCTTTGATTAGTAAGCAGGCTTCCATTTAGTAGATTCGAAAACATAATCAGGTGATGTATTTGATTTCTGTAGCTTTGATCGATATTGAAACATAATCAGTTGAATCATTTATGTATCCATGTGTATTCTATACCTTTGGCTGTATTTTTCCTCTCTTGACTGTAATTTTCCTCTCCTTTTTAGTGATGTGCATGCTTATCTTTTGGTTGAAGTTCTCAAGGGAAGTTGGCAGTGTTTTGGTTTGCCTGTCCTGTTGTAGCGCGAGAATAAAAAGGCGGAAAGACCATATTTGGAAGATGTTTCCAGTGATGAAGGTATAAAAACTGAGTGTGAAAAGAAAAATGTCAGTTCTTCTTGTGCAAAAAGAATTCTGCTTTATATTTATCAATATGCCTCAATAAAGCCTAATTGTCTGAAGAATCTGTCTCTCTCCAATTGTTTGAGGATGGGGGAACCTCATAATATGAAAATATGTCTGAATGAAAACCACGACGAAAACCAAATTTGGCGAGCCAGCGGCAGGAGTCGGCAAAGGTCGGTTACACTCGGTGGGCAGTCTTCCGGTGCGAGGAGATGGTGCGAGGAGCACACACACACTCCCTACGCTGCCAGCAAACTAAGGATAAGGTGAGCAATTTAATTACGTTAATTTGATTTAATTATCTTTCTCAGATAGATAAGTAGGGGTGTTTTGCGTTGTCCTGGCCCTGATCTGGAGCACTGGAGACAAGTGACCTTTCAGCTCAAAGAATCTAGACACTAAATTGGGGGAAATTAAAAGGAGAGGGATGTAACTACTAACCACTAACACTGCACGCGCAACAACCAACTGTGGGTGATTGTGTGGAACTTGGACTGCGTTCTGTAATTGGTTTGGTGTATGACTGTTTGTTATGTCTGAGGCTTGTGCTGGGACCCTAAGGTAAAAAAGGGAATTAACCTGCAGGCTCTCTTGCTTTGCTTTGAGGTTAAGAGGCCTAAGAGAGGTCTAGTTGCAGGATCTGTTTTAGCTTTTTGTCATTGTTGTTTATTTATTTTTTTTAAAAAAAGGGTGCGCAGCACACATGGCATAATAGGAGCTGGCCAATTAGTGGGTCTAGCGAGGGCATTGACGGGAGCGAGGTTTGTTTATTAGTTCCTCAGGGAGGACAGACGGGAGGTGAGGATTGCAGGGTCCCGAACAGACGTTGACGGGAAGTTTGTACTGTGGGGGTGCGGCGCCCTTTTGAATGAGTGTAGAGTAGATGTGGATGTGAAAAGTGGTTTTGCTGCGTATTGGATTAGTTAGGAGTGTTGGAAGTGTACTAAAATATAAAATATAACAGCATAACCCCTAATTTGCATGCAACAGGTGTTAAAATATTATTATTATTAATGGTCATTACTATTTGGCGGATTTAAAGAAGTAGTAAATTGCATGCATTAAATTATCATCTAAGCATTATTATTATCATATCTGTCTAAAAGGAAGAGGAGAAATCAGCATAAGCGTGTTTGTAATATGGGCTGTTTACTAAGCAGTGTAACTGTTAAAATAGACATATTGCAATTTAATACGTGGGGAAAGATAATTTGGCTAAATTAATAAAATTTAAATGAATAGATAAATAATAATGGCAACACCAGTGGAGGAAATAAGAGAGCAATTTCCTACCTTTTAGGATGATGAAAAAATTGTCAAATAAGTGGGCAAAAAGAATTAAAAACAGTAACAAAGTGGCCAGAAGAGGGGACATTTGATCTTGCAATATGTGAAAAAATGATGGGTATAATGACAAATTATGCATTGCGGCAAAAAGGGTTGAAAAAAAAAAATGAGCTGGCAATTTGAAGTGTTTAGAGAAAGGGGAATGCTAACCATTCAGAATCAGGATAAACAGTTTGCAAAGCAAAGTGAAGCTGCATCTCAGTCAAAGTAAACTGAAAAGTTTACTGACATTGAATTATTTAACCCACCGCCATATGTCCCCCCATATTCAGGAGCAGAGGGAGAGACAGCAGCTGATAAAAAACTGTATCCAGTAATATCAAATTTGGGAAACCCAGTTGTATGGCTATATGGGTAGGGAGTGAAGAAACAAAATTACCGTTGGCAGTGTAAAAGAACACCTATAAATTTATTGGGGAGGGATGCAGTTTTGGCTTTAGGTTTAAATTTGAATTGTGCAGAAGAAGAAATTGATTTAACAGGAATGTATAGTATACAAACTAAAAAAAAGTGAATTAGCAAATGTACATTTGTTGGGGGATTTAGAAGACCAAATTAAAGAGCAAGTTTGGAGTACCTGGGGAAAATATGTAGAGGCCCAAATACCCCAGGCAACATGGCCAGAAACTGAATTGCATTGTACAATGATATTTGACCCCACTCAGGACCCAGAGTTAGAGAAAAAAATGGGCCCTTAATGTTGATATGGAACAGGGCAGTCAATCAGTAGTGCTCCTTATAGGACAGGAGGGAACAGCACTTAAAGAAGAGAAAAAAGACTGGGTAAGGGAATGGTTTGGACTAAAAGAGACAGCACCTCATGTAACACTTAAAATAAAGCTGAGTTATCAGCCTATAGGGATCTAGGGTCAATGGTAAAGAGGGCTGAAGTAATGCAATTTTTTACTCTAATAATTCATTAATTTGGTACTCAGATGAGCAAGCAATGATTAAGATTAGGATTAACTGTCAATTGATAGGTAAAATAATGCTGAGAACCAAGAGGAATAACACAAAGTGTTCAAAATTTGCCAAAGTACTGATAAAAACTATATACAGTATTAGGTCCAGTAAACAGTAAATTCAGTCAATTTAATTGATACAGAGGTTTCTCTATCAAGAATTAGAAAATTTTAATTGCTATTTGAAGGTAAAAAATTAGGGTAAAATAATCAGAAAGGTAGCAGTAAATATAAAATTTAGTGTGAAATTTAATTGTACATATTAGATTTATAAAATAATAAAAAATCAAGTGAACTATTGTGGGATTGGAGACTTGGATGACTGGATGGGTTTTTAAACAAAGATGCGCAGAGTCAAAACAATACAGTGAATGGAGGAGTTGGAGACCATAACAGATAAGGGAAAAAAGATAGGTGAAAGGTCGACATACAGAAGTCAGAGAACAGAAGGGGAGAAAGGGGCGTCTAAGCAATGCAATTGCATGTGGAATTTTCTTCATTTGTTTAACAATAATACATTCTGCCCAGCAAAGGAGTCATGTTAAGGATCAATTTTATGACAAATGATGCATTGTGATTTAAAAAAAAAAAAATGACTGAAAGCTTTCCTGACCAAATAAATTCATGATCTTTTCTCTGTTTTTGAACAGGAGTGTCAACCAGTGGAGCAACAATTTAAGGAAACTAATTAACTGATAAACTTTCTCAGATTTTTTAAACTTTTACAGGAAAAGATCCAAGTGATAGGAAAAGCAACAAAATTATGATGATTGAGTTCATTGTTTGCATCTAATTCATTCTATTGAAACTTTGCCACAGAGTACTGACTGCAGAAGAGAGGAGATTAAAATAACCTTGAAAAATAACCTTAAAATAATCCAATTCGGAGACTAAATTCAGAAGGTGGACCACCATAAAATTGAAAAAGTCGACTAATAACGTGATCACGTATTCCCGTTCTAAACTTGTTTTTGATTAGGCTGACAAAGTCTTTTCCTCTTGACAGAAGTGGTGAGAGGGACGGTGACTATGACTGTGACAGTGACGACAACTTGAGTCCTGAGTGCTCAAATAACAGACACGGACTGAGCTGACCAAATTTGGAATGATTTGGAATGATTTACCTTTATGTACTGGGATCCCAATGAAAAAACTGAATCACAGTTGAATATTTAATATTTCCCCATGTTTTGGAATTTAAAAAAAAAATTGCATATTGTAACACAGTCTAAAACAACTCCACCCGGTTCTGCTGAGGACATGGGGAATTGTCACAATGGTTGGGGCTAATAAGCCCTGACTGTGCATCTCCTCTATGCTCTTAGCAGAATCCTAGACTGAGGTAGGTTGCTAAATCATAAATCATAGAAAAAACACTTTGAAAAGATATTATTGTTAATGTCCCATTTTTTGACCCAGAATACACAGAAACACAAAATTATGAATATACTGCCAAAAAAATATTAACGTAAAATTGTCAGTAGCGAGGATGAGCAATTGGGAAATTATGAATTTTTAAATAGTATTAATTTATCAAGGTGGCACATGCACTGTGATCGACAACTCATTGTATTCCAAATAATTAAGATGAGATTAATGATTTTGTAAAGCACATTCAGACCGAGGGGACAAAATACACAAGGCAAATTTCTTGAATTGGGACTTTTTCGGCTGGTTAAAGAAGTATCTAAGTGTCAGAACTATAATTGCAGCATCTGTTTCAAATTGTTATTGATGAGTTGTAACTTAAACTGTTTCATCTATTATTCCCACAAAGCTGCTGCAATAGCCCCAATTCAACCGGAATCATCTCACAACTATCCCATTATGAGAGGTGAGGAAAGCTACCCCCTCATGAGTACAGAGCTCAATGCTGAACCCCTGCGGGTGTGATGTGACTCACTCCAGAGACAGGTAAGATCTCCTATAGAAGACATAACCTAAGGCAGGGGTGAGTCGACCCCCAGGCGACACGGTACTGTATTTTGACATAAAGTGGCAATTGTTGAAATCAAAGTCTTTTGGGAGATTATTATTATGGGCTATTGCATGGAGGCGCTATGGTATTCCAAATGTAAGTCCTTGGGATGGCCTGGATGAAACTGTTTTTAAAATGTTCTGACTCCAAAGTGTATGCACAGTCTTTGCAGCAAAAGTAAATATTATAAAATCTGGTACATCTAAGACTAAAAGTGAAATTATGCAGGTGCAGATGACCCTCGTTCTGTATGTGCCGAGTACAGAGTGAATCTGCATGTGCCTATGTCTGTGGTGTCTGTGCCTGTTTGTGTTTTATTTTCT
This sequence comes from Gymnothorax javanicus, assembly GCA_029692085.1. Classification (NCBI taxonomy): domain Eukaryota; kingdom Metazoa; phylum Chordata; class Actinopteri; order Anguilliformes; family Muraenidae; genus Gymnothorax; species Gymnothorax javanicus. Next base: position 72,455,501 of record CM056203.1, read on the forward strand.
CACTCCAGTGACGGGCGGGTGGCAGTTTAGCGTACCAGCCGGCCAAGGCCCACTTCTTCCTGGAGCTTCCCTGAAGTTTTGAACAAATATGCTGAGACAGTTGTTCCCGTTATGAAGGCTCGTTCACCAAAACAATCAAATGGAAAATCGCAAATCAATGTTGAATATGAGCTTGGACTTTGGACTGATTACCTGCAGTAAGCAAAATGGCTGGATTCAAGTGGGACATTAGACTGGGACTTCATTTACCAAAACAATGGAAGGCCTTGAGAAACCCAAAAAAAAAAAAAAGAAGCAATTGGGAGTTCACACGCTGGCCTACAAGACAGACTGATTTTTCTCGAAGTGTTACAGTCGGAAAGGACCAACAAATGAATTTATGTTCGGACTTATAAGAAATTCACTTGTGTGCAATATGGGGTATGGGGGTCATAGACCGTGAGAAGACAATTGTTGGTGGAATTCAGTCATAAATTCCTTATTATTGCTTATTTGGTTATTAATTGTTTATCCTTGCTTGCTCTTGATTTAGTGTTGATTTACTTGTTTATTCAGTCATTAAGTGTTTATCCTTGCTTGTTCTCGAGTGGCCTAGGTGACCTAGGCCATGCGTGATTGCAACTTTTATAATCTAGCTTGGTCCTATGTGGAAGCGTCATGAAGTGTGTTTACTGACACAGTGTGTTCCTTCTGAAGCCTGGAGTGTTCTAGATAAGACCCAAGGAAACATAAATTTCTACAGAGGGAGAAACTTTTTAGGATTACTGGAGCCAGATTTAAGCGGGATGCGCACGCACGCAGCTGACGCAGAGGGCGTAAATCATGACGTTCTGCTTTTACGTATATCCAAAGAAAAGGAGCGATTCCTTTGTCTTTGTACTTGCCTGTAATGAAGACCCTATTTGCAAGTAGTAAAGGATTCTATTTATCCTCATCTGTCTCAGTCTGATTTCTTTCAGGAATACAATTTAAAATTCCCACAACACAATGCTGTGCCATTTTTCGACCAGGATTGATGTGAGGCCATGATTGGGATGGCCTCAACGGGAGGAATGTTGAGAATTATATTTCAGTATTTCTCATCATATTCATCAGTAAATCAATAACCATATTGAATAACGATAATCAATAATCATAATCAGTTACCATATTATGTGTGCAGCAGTAACACACACACACATACACACGGACAGGCACAAGCAGCACATGTACACACATGCACACACACACACACACACACACACACACACATGCAAGCAGTTCACACACGCATGAGCAGTGCACACCGACACATGCACAGGCACACACACACGCACAAGTACACATGCACACAAACACACACACACACACACATACAAGCAATTCAATTCACACATGCATGAGCAGCTCACACACACAAGCAGCAGGCTTCTGTAGCTTTGATTTGTAAGCGGGCTTCTGTTTAGTTGATTCGAAAACATAATCAGGTGATGTATTTGATTTCTGTAGCTTTGATCAATATTGAAACATAATCAGTTGAATCATTCATGTATCCATGTGTATCCTATACCTTTGGCTGTATTTTTCCTCTTTTGACTGTAATTTTCCCTCCTTTTTAGTGATGTGCATGCTTATCTTTTGGTTGAAGTTCTCAAGGGAAGTTGGCAGAGTTTTTTTTGTTTGCCTTACCTGTTGTAGCGTGAGAATAAGACGGCGGAAAGACCATATTTGGAAGATATCGAGGGCTGACTGCAATAAACAGTTATGTCCAATATATAACATCTGGACACAACTGTTTATTGCAGTCAGCCCTCGATATTTCCTATGATGAAGGTATAAAAACTGGGTGTGAAAAGAAAAAAGTAATTTCTTCTTGCGCAAAAATAACTCGGCTTTATATTTATCAATATGCCTCAATAAAGCCTAATTGTCTGAAGAATCTGTCTCTCTCCAATTGTTTGAGGATGGGGGAACCTCATAATATGAAAACATGTCTGAATGAAAACCACGACAAAGTCACTGCCTACCCTGACCGCAAGTCCCTAATGCTAACGCATTTCCCCATTACATTAATAATTTCAAGTTTCTACAAAAACAGTAATTCTTATAACTTACTATTTTAATGTCAAAAAGGGCTAACATGCTAGCTAGCGAATTATTTATCCCATTGACTTGAATAAACCGTACACTAGAAACAAACCCGATGGTTATCGGTTTCCAGCAGGAGGATTGGAAGTATTAGGGGAAGCCGGGGCTTAGTGAATCGGAAAAATTATTTTGTTGATTTTCTCATAGGCCTATTGTTTGTAAGCAAACTTACCAATATGTACTGAGCATAAAGGTGTGGGTGTTGTGTATATACACAAGGCATCAGATCCTGGCCACTATCAACACATTTTTGGTGAGACACATTTGTTTAAAAAAGATCCAAGTGATTTACTGTGCCCTGGTGCCGGGGTAGGGTGGATCAGTTTCCAGGGCACAGTGAATCACTCTCAATAAAGGGAAGTGAATTCCATTCATTTAATTTTATCAAATTTATTTAAACACTAAACCTTTTTAGAGGTGCTGCACAGGCTTTCTCATTATAGATGAACAAAATTACTGTATGGGTGTGACATCTGCAATGAGTCTGGGTGAGCACACTGAACTTCTTACTTATAAAACGAATTATCATTAAAAAGGAGTCAGGTCCTCGTATCTGATCACATACCACACAGGGCACACTGAATCACGTGGTCGGGGCAGAGTGAATCACTTTTCCAGTGATACACTCTGCCCCGATTCACTGTGCCCCATGTGCACTCATTAACCTAAACTGCCTCTCCTGGTCCATGCTGCTTTTGTTCTAAGCAAACACCCATTCAGTAATAATGACAAATAAACACACTAACTACTCATACCTGCAAACTTTAGCTGTCGCTTTTCGGCAAAAATCGCCGTTTTTAATTCAAAAAGGTCATGTATGCAAATCGTGTAAATCCGAGGAGTTTTCTTGGGGGGGCTGTTGGCGTCAGGGGAGACGGGAGAGTTCACTCCGGGCCTACATGACCTGTAGGCGAAGAAGGGAACATCTACCTGGCGCTGGACCCATAGAATGAAAGCTCATCGAGCGCCACGCGATCTGAGTATGGCTGAATCAAAATCTCCACCCTCTGGACCTGCAGACTGAGCCCTGATGGACTTCAGACATATGTAATGTGACGTTTTCGCTGTCATCACGTGAAGACTGCAAGAGCGGGAGTCTGCAGCATTTTAAAAAATAAGTTGATAGACAGGCTTCGAGTCTGTTTCACTCATTTCCGTGCAAATGCATATTGATTACCTCTAGAGCCTATATTTCTGTATCATGATGTTGAATTCTATATCTGGCCTACGATTTTCAAGCAACGTTTTAATATTATAAATTTATAATAAGTTTATGTGGTTTTGTGTGTGTGTGAATGTGCTTTTTTTCTGTCTGCAATTTGGAAAATTAAAACGTCACGTCCGTATTGCAATGAATTGTCGGTAATTACGCTAGTGAAGTCTGCTGAAGTCTGCACCCCTAGCGGACTCTCTCTGTAGTATATCTCTGCGTCCGCTTGAGGCCCCTTGTGGACTGCATCAATTGTGGTTTGGACAGCCCTCAGCACTCCCGGACTTCCCGTGACGCGCCCGCAAAGTCCGCGAGTCTGCGAGTGCGGACATTTGGATGCAGCCTATCAGAATCTTCAGTAGCCTTGATGGAACCAATATACACTCATTGGATAGAAAGCATCGTGCGAGTTTCTTGTCCAATCAAGATAAGGATTTCGCTTCGATGGCGGCAAGTTGCAACCATTTAACGAAGGTCCACTACTTCATCATAGCCTACTTCAGTACTTAAGTGGTGTCTAACCTGCGTTAGATCTGAGTCTAAGTCTCGTTATCTGTTAGCGATATAATATACTGTTTAAATTGGGGTTATGTATCTAGACATCTACTAGCTAAAGTAGCTAAGGAGTTCTAAAGTGTGTTGTGATCCGTTTCTCATGTTTAACGTAATTGTGACGTTAGCCGCCTAGATAGATGCAATGCTAGTGATTTTCGAAAGACTATCCCCACTGTATCCGAATTGTCACGTGGCTGATGCCGTTGTGTGACAGCACGGAAATGAAGAAGAACCGGTAAGGAATCAAAATATATCCATTTCTACTGTAGACCAGAATTATTTAGTGATTTAACCCAAACACCTGTTCCAGTCTAGCGGATTATGTGATGTTAACGTGGACGATGCAGTTGGGTTAGCATACAATGCAGGGCTGGCGATAAGCGGTATTGCAGAGCAAAATGCGATCTCTCTTTTTTTTTTTAATGTCCCAATCTGCGACAGGCTTTTGAAATCCCCATCGCATTTTTTGCGATATAGTCTTCGGATAATGTGAAAAGAAGTTTTAGTCCAGTTTTGAACAAAAACGGGCTCCTACAGTCCCTTAATATCGTTCTGATCGGCCTCCGCCACCGCACTATGGATAACCTAACGGCGCGACTCTGAAACCATGGTAGCGAGAGGAATGACTCAATTTTCCTGCCTGCGCGCCAGTCCCGCCCACAGAGCAAAACAAAACACTAGAGTGGGCAACGTCATTGGCTGAACCAACGCAAAACGTGAGACGTGCCTGCCATCTGCAGGGGAATTGCGCAATCAAACACTGTACATGTGTATATGCGACTTAGTAGAGCAGATAAATGCGGATTTTGGGTCGAATCGTGCACTTTGTGATATAAGCATGAAATTTGGCATGAATGTTCCTTGTAGGTCACTTTTTCAGAAAAATGTGCTAGCCATGAAAAATTTTCAATATGGCGGCCATTTTTCAAGATGGCCACCAGAGGGGTCTCTGTTATGTGGTTTTGCTCAGAAACCACAGTGCAAATTGTGATATAAGCATGAAATTTGGCATTAATATTCTTTGTAGGTGACTTTTTCAGGAAAAGTGCTAGCCAAGAAAAAATCCAATATGGCGGCCATTTTTTCAAGACGGCCGCCAGCGGTCTGTGTAAGAACTAAAATCCCTAAATTTGAACAGTTGTTTTTCACTTTTGGTCCAGATGTTTGATATGTTCATCATATTTAAAAAATAAAATGATTTGATGTCCCAACAAATATTCTTTGTGTGTACAAGGCACTATGACGCAAAAAATAGGTTTAAAGACAATAAGGACATCCTACCGAAGGTGGAACACTACAGTTGCAATCACAAGAGGACAGATATCATTTTTGATGTCTATCGTCAGTCTAGCCTGAAGTCTAAAGCACTATCAAAATGTGGGAAGGCCATTAGGAGGAGAGTAACCACAAAGAGCAAAACACCGTCCAACAGGAGGAGCTTTCTCAGGGACAATGCCAACAAAACAAAACTGTTCAATTTCTTTGCTGATGAAGTGAGTAAAATGACCGCAACCAACAAAGTCATTGTGACAAGAGAGGAAAATACTCTGATGAGTTCCAGCCATCCCGATACTTACCTGGAGGAATTGGCTCCTTGCGCCCATGAGGAGGCGGACATCCGGATATTTTTACATGCTTGGCATGTGGCAAGGGATGGATACAAGTCTCTTATGATTGAAGCCAACGACACGGACATTGTAGTCATAGCCTTGAGCCTCTCCTTCACTGCGATGGGCATGGAGAAAATGCGGGTTGTCTTTGGCAAGGGGGAGCACACTCGATGGATCCCTATCCATGACCTTGCCTCTTCTTTGGGACCGGAAAAAAACAATGGGATACTATTCTTCCATGCGTTCTCCGGATGTGATGTGGTATCAGGGTTCAACGGCAAAGGGAAAAAGAGAGCATGGCAGACATGGAATGTTTATAATGAAGCATCAGCTACATTTCTGAAATTCAGTAGGTGTCCATCTGAAATTGAGGAGTCTGATCTTCAAGTTCTGAAGAGATTCGTTTTTCAGATGTATGACCGGACAAGTGCCACTACTGCAGTAGATAAAGCAAGGTTAGATCTCTTCGCTCGGAAACAGAGGTCATATGAATTAATCCCGCCAACACAAAGTGCACTAAAGGAACATGCCAAACGTGCTGCCTTCCAGGCAGGACATATCTGGGGGCAGTCCATCGTTCGTCAGCCAGAACTTCCTTGTCCTTCCAAGTGGGGATGGTCGAAAGACAGTAACAAATGGAAAGTTGTCTGGAGTTCCTTGAAACCTATTTCTAAAAGCTGCCGTGAATTGATAAAATGTAGATGTAAGATAAAATGTGGTGGAGGACGGTGCAAGTGTTCAAAGGTTGGAACAGGATGTACTCTGCTCTGCAGTTGCCCTTCTGAGATTTGGTAAGGAACAATGACTGAACTTTCGTGACCAGCCTTGGCAAAGTGATCGAAATATACATTAAATGGTTTACCAAAGAGCACTGTGGACAGTGGTACACAATGTTCTATTCACCACAGGAAATAACAAACCATTGATGATGCCTTTTCATTGGTAGGAGTGACATGTGCCAGGGTTGAACTGATCTCCTCTTGTGGATGAATGGACCACGACTTTCTAAAAACCAAAGATGTCAACCAATTGGGTAATGGGTGATCTCGTGCTGGGGGATAGAACAGGTGGACCATTTTCCATGGTGGAGTAGGTATATCATTCTGCAAAGGGATACTGGACTGTCAGGGGCCTTAGCCTTGTGTATAAAATGGAGACTAACGGAAAGAACACAGACTGAGATGATACGGACTTTGACACGGACAGTATTCTCGTAATCCCTGAAAGTGTGTGTGTATTCCTACATGGCAATAAACCATAAATATTTCATCAAATTCTACTTGTTCAATGAAAGCTGAGCTGGCGGCCATCTTTGAAAATGGCTGCCATATTGTTTGCTTATATCATAATTTGCATTATGGTTTCTGCGCAAGACCACATAACAGAGACCCCTCTGGCGGCCATCTTGAAAAATGGCCGCCATTTTAAACTTTTTTCATTGTTAGCACTTTTTTCTGAAAATTGACCTACAAGGAACATTCATGCCAAATTTCATGCTTATATCACAATTTGTACTATGGTTTCTGCGCAAAACCACATATCAGAGACCCCTCTGGCGGCCATCTTGAAAAATTAAGTAAGTAAGTAAGTAAAATTTATTTATATAGCACTTTTCACAGAGAAAAACTCACAAAGTGCTTCACAAAATGACAGTAAAAACAAAAATGGCTGCCATATTGTTTTTTTTTTTGTGGCTAGCACTTGTTTCTGAAAAAGTGACCTACAAGGAACATCCATGCTATATTTCATGCTTATATCACAAAGTGCACAATGGTTTGCCTAATCTGCTCCACTAACTAGATAAAATGAAATGGAAAAACACTGAACTGGTGACACGCATCAGCCTACAAGCACGACCATTATTTAATGAATTTTTATTTTGTTTACTGGTGTTTGTTGTCAAGGAAATTCTTAATCGTTGGTTAAAATTCAAAAACATTAAATTTAAATAACTTGTAAATATATAGACAAAAAAGAGTTGTATATTTATGTCTAAGGAATGTTGTTTTCATATTTTAAACACGTATTTGTACCTTGATTTCCTGTAGTGCTCTATATTCTAGATTATGGCAATTTGTATTTTAATATTTAAATGTTCATCTTGGTTCATAATAATTACCAGTATTAATTTCTTTCACAGTAAAAATATTATGTATGATAAAAATCAGTCCTGAATATTCACTCATTCACAGCCTGAGCCAGGTGAGTGGCTTAGGTAGAACCAACTAAAACTTAGTAACTCCTATTCAGTTGCCGAGTTACTACATGTTAGCTGTAAGTGGGACCCACTTGTTAAGTCCAAGCAGTTTTAGCGCTGCAATTGCTTACAAATCACAGCTTTAGTGGTATTGATATTTTTTTTTTTTTTTTACTTGAAGCAATTGCTGTCTTTTCTCTTAATTTTCTTCTCAGAGTACACCAGAATGCTTAATTTATGTGTTAAAATCACATTTTTTTTTCTCGGGGGGGATTTACTCAAACCCCCCTACAGGGTTTTAGTTTGTCACCTTTTTCATCCATCTTGAGTTTGCAGGTATGACTACTGCATCATGTTTTGATTATTTCTGGGTGGTCTACAGGATATGGCCTACAAACTGAATTGATAGAAATTTACTTTTGATACTTAAAAACATACTTAACCTTGCTATTTGGTAAGGAGTGATCCTGAAGATACCAAGTGGGCTTTGTTGGATGGAGAGTCCCCAAACACAAAAAGTGATGATGTCATTTTGGTATTCCCACTTGTCAGTTCTGAAAAAAAAAAAAAATGCCCTGATTCACTGCTCTCCGGCTTCCCCTACCGTGTTTGCCAATGAACGGAATCTGACCGATCGCGACGCGAGAAAGAAGCTGTATTACATGTGTGTAATGCCAAACCTGCAATCTCACGGGTTGTTTCTCACCGATTTTTCATCATTTGTGGGTTAAAAATAAGAATCCGATAACCTTTTTGGAAAATGTAACAGGGCACACGTGTGCAGTAGGGGAAGTCGGGGCACAGTGAACCAGGGCATTTTTTTCAGAGATGACAAGGGGAATACCAAAATGAAATCATCACTTTTTGTGTTTGGGGACTCCCCATTCAACAAAGCTCACTTTACTGATAACTTTTTTCAAGTTATCAGTAGGCCTATAAAACTTGTGATTTATCTCAAATGGTCCAATCGTAAGTAAGAGCCAGAGATTTCCAAAAGCTGTGCTGAGCACTGATTATGATAGCTGACGGACACCCTGCCAAAACTTGGTTAGCCTGTAATGAGATACGAACCCTGAAAATTCTTAAGTTCATTTCTTGTCTGGTTTATTGCAATTTTCCTTAAAACTGTTTTTTTTTTCTGTTATTTTCCCATGTCTGTTAACCTAGGTGCTTGCCACTTAGCCTGAAACCTGGGACACCTGGCCCGTTGGCGGCTCATCCCCTTACCTGCTCTGGAGAGAGCACACTGGAATTTCTTGTTTGCTGCCTGCCTCAGCTTCATCCAGCCTTTTTTGTATTTTTTAGTCTTGACTTTTTGTGCATTTCGGCTATTTTTAACCATTTTGAAAACTTTGTTTTGAGGAAAGAATTGAAATTGTTGTGGTAATAAAAGCCCCAATTTCGAGGTCTTATTCTGTGTCTCAATTTATCTGGCGAGTGTGGTAATCCATGAAAATATTAAGTTCTTGGTGCTATTTATGTTGATCATAGATTGCAGCAAACACATTTAAATCATTATTTGTTTGCATGTCTGAAGAAACACCTATTTTAAGTAGCCTGAGTGGTCTTGTTTGCATGTTTCATCACTTGTTTTGAGTGCAGGCTATCTTTTGGGTCTATTCTGGTTTCACAAATTTGCTTGTTTGCTGTGCACAAATAGGCCCTCTGCAGATGTAGCCTAAATTCCTTAGTTTCAAAACTCTTTTGGATAATAGATTCCTTTTGACTGAAAATTCTCGGTGTGTGGTTTTGTGTTGTTTTCTGGTGCGCCATACAATTTTGGTGCAATAGTTAGATTTTCTTGTATTAATTATAGACTCCCACCTGTAGCAGGGGATGATGTTGCTTTTTGTTACACTTAACAATTGCTTATTAATTAGAACGGACTATATATTAGCTAAAATAAGCAGGATTTTTTTTAATGGGCCCCACCCCGCTACACGAATGAATAGGTGGGCTTTGGAGTAGAAAAGGTTGAGAACCCCTGTTCTATACCATTTCCCCCATGATTGGCAAATAAACTGTTGTGGATGGGGTCAAGTTATTTCAAACTGCTCTAACTCTTAAATGCGTAGTCCAGCTGCAGAGCCGTTTCTTGCTATAGGCGAACTAGGCGAATGCTTAGGGCCCCAAGCCACCAGGGGGCCCTAAAGCTGCCTGTCCGGCAGCCTCATCTGAGGAGAATTAAAATGTCATGTCTTATCTGTAGCTATTTCGTGTGTTTATTACATCCTTTATGCATAAAAATAAACGTCGGAAAATGAACTGAAATGATAAGCTGTGGCTGGTGTTTTTGTAGCATTATTAGGTTGGACCGCACTGTCACACAGTTTGTGACGTAGCGCGCCGCCAACAGGTACGATGGGAATGGTCGACAGCCGCTCATCATTCTCGTTAGCTAGAGAGCTAAAAAAAAAGAACACAGGAATGGCATCAAAACGAAGTTACGTTAGTGGCGCGGAAAAACGAAAGAAGAGGAGAACGGAGGAAGAAAAGCGGTCAAAAGATAAAGGTAAGGCATTTGGTGGTGATGTGGGCATAGGTGGAGGTGAAATTCCGTTTTTTTTTTTTTTTTTGGTTTGTTTTTTAGCAAGTTTGTTTATTTGTCCTGCTAGCCAGCCCCGGATAAATATTAGCTAAGTTAGCTGGCTAGGATTTGTTCGTCATAAACTCCAGTGTTTCCCCTACCATTGTACAGGCCTGGCGGGCCGCTATGCCAACGAGACCCCCCTCCAGGCCAAAAAAAAAAATTAATATGCCAAAAATAAGCGACGTATCCATTCATTCATAAATCAGTAATTATTTACGTTTAGCCTCTGTGCAGCGCTGTTCTGCAACGCGAGTCAACCTGCTTGATTGCCTAGTAACGGTGCGAGTACCACTGCTGAGAGCGCGGGCATATTTTACGGGATGTTTAAGGTTTGTAGCTAGTCAACTATGGCGCCGTCGAAAAAAAAAAAATATCGCGGGTGACAGACTAAATCACTAATACAAAGAAATTTTCTGCGGACTCGGAGCCATGGAAAATATATGAAGGGAGAGGAACAGAGGCAACTCCAGAAAAAATTGTGGTGGAGAGGGGTCTGCTCGAGTACCATTACCGTCGCTGACACCGGTCCGACTGGTGACCCGGTCAAAAAAGAGAAAAAAATGCAGCTAAACACAGAACATGACTGGCTGGGATCCCGAATGGCTTAATAACCATAAATACAGCCCTTGGTGTACCACACTCCCCATGGTAAGTTTCCAATTTGTTGTTTAGCTTACATTTTTGTTCTGATTGAGCTTCTTTTGTTGGTAAGCAATAATGATGAAAATAACACAGACAATAGATTGTCTTTGCCGTCGGAGGTCAGTTAGATGAGGCAGAATCCTCACCTTTAAGCAAACGATTACTCAATTTCTTTGCTTGATTAGCAATCTGACGATTGATTAATTAATTTAGTAAGACTATTCGGCCGAATGACGGGCCAGTTTAAGTTTCCACTGCGTTATTGCTCAGTAGATTGAACTTGAAATGCTAACGAGACCACAAATTTGCGCGTACTTATGGCAATAAGCCGAAGCAACGGCATCAACAAATCTTAAACCCGTTCTTATGCCGAGTTCAATGCTTGATCAACATACCATAGTCCCCTTTAATGCGCACTTTTTAACCCCAATCAAAAAAAAAAATTGGGGCATTTATTTTCAGTCTTCATTCATAATCTGATGAACAAAAGGTTAAAACGATATACAAAATTACCGAGCAGAAATTTTTTTCTAATTGATTAAACAGATTTCCATCCTTGCAGTCTCAAAGCGTACACGTAATGAAACTTTTTTTTTGTCATCATCACCTCTATCAGTATGCGGGCTTCCTATAGGCTTCATTGTTTTGATTGTCAATCATGCGTAGTACGGGGAACAGGTTGACGAAATCCAGCAATAAAAGGTTAGGGGTCACTGCCTCACCTCACCGCACGTCTCTGACTAAGGGGTCATTTTTCCCCCAGGCGTTGTCAAATGACATGTAACTCTGTTAACATAAAACGAAAAAAAAAAAAATCCTGTACAATGAATAAATTATTTATAACTGATATAATCTCAATTATGTGTAGGGATGTTTTGTCGCATATGCCGTCAGCATAAGCAGCCTGTTGAAAGAGGACCATCCCAGAGGGTTTTCATAGAGATCCCCTCTGAAATGTACAGAAAAGATGTGCTTGATGCTCATATGGGGTCAGACCACCACACTGCGGCCTTTCAGGCCCATGCAACTTTGGTTAAAGGTTAGATTAAGCCTAATGATTTCATTTAAGTGATATAATTCAGCAATATAGGCCTATAATGATTTTTAATGTAAAACTTTGTTATATTGCTGCATTTCACAGGTCACACTGTCACAACAGCCTTTGAGCCAGTGTTCAGGGTTGAACATGAGGCTGTGGTGGGTGGTTTCAAATGACCTAATCCAACTGTGCCAATATGCCGTCCCACGCACCTCATTTGTTTAGGGTTTTTTTCGGTGGGTACCACCGGGCCTGAAAAAAATTCTAGGGGAAACACTGAACTCAACTTTAGTGTTTAGCTTCATGAGTTTAGCTTCATGAAAGTTGGCTAATATAAAATGAATATGTCGCATATGAATGGACAGTCTATAGAGGATTGTTGTTTTCCTTGTATTATAGTTCTGCTTTCACACTGCATTGTCTTCAGGAAATGCTCAATCTACAGTACTCTGCAAAAGTGTTCGGCACATCTAAAACAATTTTAGTGAGGCAAAGATGCTTTCAAAAATCATGAAATAAGAGACTTCTTAAAATTGAAAAATTCATCATTAAGAGACATGAATTGTGAAAACCTACAAATAAGTAATCAGTGTGACTACCCTTAACTTAAAAATTAGGGACACTGTCCTGTAGTTCCATAGTTTTCAAAGATAATTGGCTTTTTGCTGGTTCTACCTGTTTTGGAGAATTTGGCATAATCCCTCCGCGGACTAACTGTCTGACTTGCTTCTGTCTCTACGTGATCCTAGACAGCCATAATAATGTTGAGATCAGAGCTCTGACAAGGCTATATAATGTATATTGGCCACATTTAATGAAATGCAAGCATTATTTGTGAAAGTTTTTTTTTTAATTAGTATTTTGCATCTCAAATCTGCATTTTACATTGATGTGGACACCAAAAAAAATGTCTAAGACCACAGTCAAATAAGAAAATTGAGGACACCTAAACCTTTTGCAGTCTTGTAGTTAAGTGTACCTTTTCATCAGCACATATCCAAATGCCCAAACTGAAAATTGTGAATTGTAACACAAAGGAAAAGGTTTGGAAGTAGCTTTCACCGAGCAAACAACATGTGTGTATTTGGGGGATGGGAGGAAGGATAATGTATTTTTCCTTACAAATGTCTGAATATAAACCAAACTACACAGTAACAATTTTTATGAACTGAATGCAAGATTACCTTGGATGGTGATTTAATAGACGTGTGTGTGTGTGTGTGTGTGTGTGTGTGTGTGTGTTTGTACCAGCTAATGTGTAAAATCACCTAAATCTGAATTTTCGGAATGTGTGTGAATTGACTCTTCTATGTATTTGAATGCTGTTTTTTCAACCATGACTCTCCTTTTTTGTTCAATTAAGTGTTTTTCATAGCAACAGAAAATTTACCTGAAAGCTACACTGAATCAATTTTAAACCATGTTATGCCATTCAATTTCAGCAATGGATGCCACTGCTTTAAACTGCTTGTCTGTCTATCAATGCCTCAAACTTCACTGATGTTTGCATGATATGATGATCACAGATATCATTTAAATTACGTTTAATTTGGAAAGAATCCATCAATAACTGATTTTCTGTTATATAAAGTTAATATTAGAAGGAGGAATAACTCCTGGTAAAAGCATCACAGAACTCTAAATTAGAGGTTCAAGTGAACTTGAAACTCAACTGGTCTGCCACGCTATGCAGATGTGAATTGAAATTACAAGACGTTTCCATCCTGGAAATGTTCCATTTAAAGTTTCATGACATTTCCTCAATATTTGTGACCACTATAGGGTATGGGTCAGTCATATAGGTGTCGATGGGTGAAGGAATGTAAAAAAAAAAAAAATCTAAATCACATTACAGCCATTTTTCTGAAACTTAAAACCCATAAAATGTATGCTGAGACGTGTTGTCAGTTTTTTTTACTATGACCACCTTCTTACACCCTTATTTGGTGGTGGGAGGCTGAAGTGTGATCCCAAAAGACTTTATATGCGAAAGGTATTGCATATACCAAGTTTAGTCAAATTTGATCAATATTTGTGATCGCGAGTGCTTTCAGGTCACATGATGAAAAACGACAGACGACATCAACAAATGACGGAGCTTACACCATCTTAATAACTCAAGCTGGTCAACAACCAGTTGAGTTAAAAGAGCACATGCAGGTCTTACACATAGGGGATAATGTAACCTAATTTAGGAAAGAATCCACAAAAAAGTCAGGGACAAGTATCATTTACAAGGTTGAATTTGGAAAGAGGAACACCTCTTGGTAAAAACATCTTGAAGTTCTCAAAAATGCACGAGAGCACCTTCACCCTTATACAATAATGTGACTTTAATGTGAAAACTCTTGGTTGTGTTTACAAGAAAACTTCACAGACAGACAGATGGACGGACAGTGCCATACCATATATGCTCATCATTACTGATGATGGGCACATAATAATAATAATAATAATAATAACTAGATAACTCGGTCGCCACAGGGACCGAGTGGTGTGTCTCGCCAATCCCCAAATTTCGGACAATATGGCAGCCATATTGGACATCCGAAATTGCCGAAAATCGGTTTTGAGCATATATATCTTCGCCTGTGTAAAATTTGAAAACATTCCTGTAATAATTGTGGCTTCCAGAGCCCAGAACATAAAAAATTTCGGACAAAATGGCCATCGGCAGCCATATTGGACATCTGAAATTGACGAAAATCGGTCTTGAGCATTGTCATATATATATATATATATATATATATATATATATATATATATATATTCGCCTGTGTACAATTTGAAGACATTCCTGTAATAATTGTGTATTCCAGAGCCTAGAAAATAAAATCTCTGCGGCGGCGGCGGCCCCGGAACTAGACCATAGTATCTCTCGACTATCGTCGTCGGGGAGATATAATAATAATGGGTAAGATAAATTGATTAATAATAATCATAATTTTAATACATCTTTTATAAGCCTGAAGAATAACTTGCAATGCTGAAAGGGAAATTTAATATACATATTCCCATGAATGATTTTTTTTTTTTTGTTGTTATTTTTATATCGTGGAAAAAGCACGTGTTAAGGCTGAAAATAAAATATTACAAAATTCAAAAAATTGCTAAATTTAACCAGCTCTGCCGTGAGAGTAAAAAAAAAAAAAAAAAAACGTGAAAGGTGACTTTTTCTCCCGGAATATAAAAGTAGATTATCTGAACATAATTAAGAAAAAAACTGTAACACTTTACTTGGACATTCAGCTACAGATAGGTCATTAAATATTTGTAACATTTCATCTCCTTATTAGTTGATATTAAATTATTCAACTGTTTTATTTAGTATATGTTCAACAGATTATCAACAGGGTATATGTAATGATTCATCAGCATACCTACTGAGCATTTGTAATGTTTCAACAGCTTAAGAGCGGAGATTCAACAAAGATAATATGCGATAATTCATCAGCATACTTGCATATTCTCAGAATAATTCAGTTGAACTTGAACTACTCACTCAACCAATGGTATACAAATGTTCAACAGTGTATATACAAATATCCAACAGACAAGTAAACAAGTGCATTAATATGTGTTGAACATCCTTATGTTCAAATAAGTTCAACTAATGATTAACTTATGTTTAAATATTGCTTAAACGTAACAAATACCACATAAATTATCTGCAGCTGAATATCCAAGAAAAGTGATACCAAACAAAAAAATAACGGGTAGAAGGCTTAGTTAGTAAAATTTGCACTCAGTAACCCCGCGCAATTTTTCCCCACGTAGGCCTGCGTGGTTTCCATGACCGTAATACACATTAAAAGCCGATACCCAATTTTACTTATTTTTGGTTGAAAGTTTTTTTTTTTTTTTTATAGGTTCGACATACTTCGCTAACCCACTTATCTTGCTTCGTAGTATACAGTTAGAGATCTTGATCAGCTGCTCATTTGTCCAATCAGGTGTGCTGAATTTGGGATAGAGCAAATGCCTATACGGGGATGGTAACTATCCAGAAAGTTGGACACCCCTGGTTTAAAGCTATTGTTTCCTTTTTATTCAGCGTGAACACAGAAATTGATCCGTACACATAAACCGTATGGCACCATTTTTAGTTTCGATTACGTTCAATACTCAGTTTTACCTTGAATCGCACAATCCCGGATCGTACTTTGGCTTTCCGAAACCTCCTCAACGCGTAGAGAAGTCTGGAAAAGTTCGGATGTTTCTTTCCGTCCCTTCAAAAATAATACGGAGATTGAGAGCACGGTTGCCAGTGCTGTTGAGCTCGTTCATAATAATAATAATAATAATAATAATAATATCATAGTTACCTGTTTCTGAACTCTGAATAGTATATTTCTCGAAGCTGTTCTTTGTCTCTAATAGAATATCTATCAGTCTCCCCCAAAAATACTACGAAATTCAGTCCAACTGACAGAACTTCTCGTAAAGGTAGGCGATTTGGCATGATGTCTCTAACAAAGTTACAATGCGTTAAAATGGCAAAATTTCAATGACCGGTATGACGAAGCTGAACTCTTGCTTATATAGTGCGACTGCGGACCCAGGAAACGCCAATGATATCTATAACGTTACCATCATTTGCTCCGCGGAAATACAGCGCTTTATGCTGAAACGAAACTTAAAGCATGAGAAAAAAAAGCTTCGTCGAGATCAGAGACGTGCGGTGAGGTGAGGCAGTGACCCAAACTTTTATCTCAGGATTTTGTGAACCTGTTCCCACGTACTATTCCTGATTGACAATCAAAACAATTAAGACCAAGCCTATAGGAAGCCCGTATTCTGATAGTGGAGATAATGACAAAAATATTCATTCACGTGGGCCTATACGCTTCAATTAGAGACTGCAAGGATGGAAATCTGAATAATCAATTAGGAAAAATTATCGGTAATTCTGTATATCGTTTAAACATTTTGTTCATCGGATTATGAAAAAAGACTGAAAATAAACGCGCGCTTTTTTAAAAAATTTTTTTGGGTGTAAAAGCGCGTATTTAAAGGTGAATACATTGATTAAGCATTGAACTCTGCATAAGTCGAACTGTTTTAATATTTGTTGATGACATTGCTCAGGCTTCCTGGAAGCAAGTACGCGCAAATCTGCAGTTTCGTGAGCATTTCAGGTTCGATGTACTGAGTAATAACTCCGCGGAAACTTAAACTGGCCCGTCATTCTGCCGAATAGTCTTACTAAACTAGTTAATCATCTGATTGCTAATCAAGCAAAGGGAAGGATTCTTCCTCACCAAACTAACTTCCGACCGCACTTCACTGGTCGAGATAAGGTTAGCAACGTGTGTTAATTCCTGTGGGCATACAAAGTGAAGTATGCAAAAAAAAAAATAAAAAAAATGCACACAAGTTTGACATAATTAATAATTTAATTTAGTAGTTAATACTAGTTGTATTAGCAGTTGTAGTTAATAATTACATTTTAAATAATATGAGCTAGTAAATTATGGATAAAATGAGCCGAAACTGAAGAAGAATAATAATTTATGTTACCATTTTAAGATTCATTCGCAACCCTGATACAAGGTGTTAAATTGACTCACTTTCACCAAAATTACGGTCATAAAACCGCTCGCTTGATCGGAAACCGTAAATCGATATTTTCAATGTAGAAACACCCTGCAATGGAGGCACTCTGAGAGTGCAAACCTCCGCCAAGACAGCACAGTGGAAATTTTACTGAGTGAACATGGCTCATAAGAAATTACGTTATCCACAACATAAGATTTCGAGATGGTTGCTGTGGTGGCCATATTGTTTGAATAGGGTCCATCCGTGATGTAGACCTATAGCAACCCACCCACAAAAATTCAGATATCTGTTCATTACTTTTTGAGTTACCTTGTACACAAACAGACATACAGACAAACAGACGCCGGCAAAAACATAACCTCTTTGGCGGAGGTAACTATAATTTTGGAAAAACCATGTGGCTCATTCCTGAAAGCAGAGTTCGGTGCTGACATTATACGTTGTTGTGAGGAGTCATAACGTTAGTTTATGGGTAAAGTAATAACTTGTTGCGCGTGAGAGTTGGTAATAGTTTGGTTACAGTTAGACTAAAGTAATATTAACGTTATTTTTGTGCAGTCACTCTTGGTTATATTGAAACTCGAAAAACGTTACAATATATTTCATAACTCCCCGGGTTATCTGGATAGTACAGGGCATTAATTTATCGGGCACGACTGAGCAGGGCTTCCGCTGGCGGTCGCCAAATTCGCCAATAGCGAGATTTAAAAAAATGATTGGCTACAAAGGAAAATATCTGGCAATTATTTTTGGCGAATCTAGAAATTAAAAAAAAAAGAAAGAAAACGTCATTAAATCTCCCCAAAATACCTTAAAAAGCCATCTACAATCAGCTGTTAGACCGATGTTTTCACTTCCTTACTGCGCGCAGAGTCAGTCAGATATCCCATACCGTCTTTACACACTCAACCTCGCATCCAGTATTGATCGCGTGCATGAAAGTAGTGCAGTGTGCGGGCACTGGGAGGCCTGGAATTCAGATTGAAATACGAATCGATCGTTGGACCGCCGGCTAGCTTGGTATGCAAAACGAGTTGGGTCGAGTCAAAACGAAACTGGGGCATCCCGAGTCCTGGTGTTCTGACAATTTGTGCTGCCTCGTCAAAAAATGCTACCGTAATGCAAAGCGATCGTAAAGTCTGTTTTCGCCGCAGTATTGCAATATGAATCAGTTTACAGTAGTAACTTTGCTATTAGTTAGCTTATTATAATATAAGCAGATGTTATAGTGAGTTGGATAAGTTTGTTTGAAGATATATGCCCATATACGCCATTATCATTTAATTTCTGCATTATCAGGAAAACCAAGCGTGTACATGCAAATATATGGCCTATACGCTTACAGGTAGAACGGCGCACTGAAAATAAATCTATTTTTATGATTTTTGAAGATACTTTAGATATGAGTGAAGAAACAGCCCAAGATTTTGGGTGTGCGCAAGCGCAGAACCGCGAGGTTGCATATTGTCGGCCTGCTGATAAAACCTCGTATCTTCAAAATGATAAACTTTACATGAAAATAAAAAATAAATATAAAATAAAAATAAAAAAATAATATAAATATGTGAATATAATTTAAAATATAAATTAAAAATGTTTAATTTTGCTTGCAAGAATTGTGGACATAGGCTACGAGTTTTTGTTTCTTATCAATTTGGAAATACGAGGTTTTATCAGCTGGCCGACGATGTTTTGATAGGTAGCAAAATTTGACAGAACACCGGCAGCCCGGCACATGCAGAAAATTTTGATGCCCTGTCGCGTTACCCATGGTGCAGATAGAACTGAGAATTAGGAGGGGACACAAGCTGTGTTTCCATCCAACTTGTATCGCAAATCTTAAGCGAATTTTCGTTAATGCGACAAAAGGAAAAGCGCATTTGTGTTCGTTTCCATACACTTCAGTTATGCGCTTTTGTTTCACGAGATAAGCCGAAAGTGCCGTTAGGTGGCGCTAATTCTTGACTCAATTGGCATTGCTTCTGCAGAAGAAGACGGCACACGCTATGACATCAGTAAGTGCGACGAACGAAAAGGAAAACAAACGGGAAAGCTGGCGGTGAAAACGAATGAAAGTAATCACTTAAGCTAGTGGTTATGAAGTCTTTAATGTTACAGCTAGCACAGTAGTGTAAGGTTACAGTTCGCTTCTACTGTATTAACCACTAGCTAGCTAGCTAAAGTGATTACGAACTCTAACGTTATAGCTAGCGCACCAATGTTGCGAGGTAGCAAACTAACTAGCTAGCTTGCCAACGTAGGCAAGCAAAAATGACGTAGATACTAAACGTCATCGTTTATTAGCATAACTTGTTCGCTAACCCGTTTCCACTGCACTAAAGCACATTTATCTTTATCGACTCGAAAAATTTTCCGCCCCTCCTTGCGCAAAAAAATTGATGCAACATCTCAAGTTGATGCGCATTTTGGCCGTTTCCACTCAGGTTTTTTTAAGCGCAAAATGAAAATGCGCATTAAAATAGGTGGATGGAAACGCAGCTACTGACACAGACACGTCCTTTATGACAACAATTAGTCCTGGCTAGTTTGCAATCATTTTCCTTCATTGATGCGTTTTCCAATTATCGTAATTGGCAATTGAAGACACGGTTTCTCTCCATATGCGATCTAACAGCGATGAAATCATGGGCTAAATTCAGTAGCTACAGAAAAATTATTTACTTATTAATGCTTCGCCTTGATTGAACTGGCCCGCATTCTAATGAAATCTCGCCTTTCACTCTCGGTATTGCGTGGGTTGATAAAAAAAGTGGCACTCGGCAGTTATATAGGCTATAAAAAGCGTGCGGCTCAAGCTACTTGCGTGAGAGTCGACAGGTATGCAATTTTGAATAACGTTGATTTAAATACAGCAAATACGCGCCCAGATGAATGATTGCCGCCTTACTTAACCGGAGAGAACAAGCAGCACCTGTTCAGTGTGGGGTGCTCTCGGAGTGAACCTTTTGTTAATTATGAAAATGACTGAGAACAGGTCAGGACTAATAATCGTTTTAAACAGATATTTTGTGCATCCCAGTTCTCAGTTCTGGCTCCGCCACTGGACTGAATTTATCCCACGATTTAATCGCTGGTGGATCGCATATGGAGAGAAACTGTGTCTTCAGTTGCCAATTACGATAATTGGAAAACGCATCAATGAAGGACCATGATTGCGAACTAGCCAGGACTAATTGTTGTCATAAAGGACGTGTCTGTGTCCCCCCAATTCCCCAGTTCCATCTGCGCTACTGTACACATAAACATTGCTGTGCTCTGCGCGTGATTAATCGCCCTGTTTCTAATCGAACGAAGAAGGGTTCCAGCTCTGTTGCTTTGTGTTCTTTCAAGTTTTGTAATTCATGAGCAGAGAATTCTTGAGGGACAGTCACCCATCACTCAGCTTGAGATGTTAAAGACTGATACAACATGTTACACTCACTGTACGCTGTTGTTAAAAGTTTTCCCTTCAATTCAAGTTCATGTACCGGTACTTGTAGATGTTTGAACATATTTTTACTTTTTGAGTCAGGTGAATCACTTGTCTGGTGGAAAACCTAGTTTTTCATTATGAAAAGAAATAAAACAAATTGTTGAATCATACTTCTGCCTTTATTTCCGAAACTAATCACATAGTCATGTGCATGAAAATGAGAACGGGTGGCCAGCCTCAGCCTCTCCTGTTGCTGAACATTCCCCAGTGAACTTGGCACAAGATCAAATAGGTTGTGGCCTTGACTGAGCTTCATCTCCCATGCCCCATCTATCATGTCCCAGGGCTGTCCATGTAGGCTTCCTTGTCTGGAATGGATTCTTCTGCAAGGCAAGGAGATAACCAGGCCAAAGTAGCAATGTTATGTTGAAACCTCTGCCCGCAGTCGGTGCCATTTTGTTTGCTTAATATTAGAATTCAACCTAATTTTCATGCTTCATTTGGGGAAAATGGTGAGCGGACATGGTGAAAACGACATGACATACGATATAATATTAGAAATTGT
Source organism: Gymnothorax javanicus (assembly GCA_029692085.1). NCBI lineage: Eukaryota > Metazoa > Chordata > Actinopteri > Anguilliformes > Muraenidae > Gymnothorax > Gymnothorax javanicus. The sequence continues at coordinate 72,477,028 of CM056203.1, forward strand.
AAAAGCAGCGGGCACAAATGTGTATGACTAGTTTTGAGAACACCGCGTTTAATCATACTGCTCTAGTTTTGGCGGTTGCTAGTTATCAAGTAATACCAGCTATGCTAGTTAGTCAGTCCTCAAAATGTAAGAAGAGGAATATCAGATCTAGGAGATTTGGTTTCTTCTCATGTTAACAGTACAGCAGTTTGAATAAAAGTTGAAAGAGCAGTGCCTTATGGCTTAATTCTAATTTAATTTATCCTTGTTTGTAGTCCCCTCCAGTCCTCTTCCACAAGTTACCTGCTCCATGTGGCCAACATAACTTGGGTAAGGCTGGATAGCGGCTGTGTAATGGCGTCAGAAGCTATGCATTAGTTTAATTCCTGCACAATGTCAAAATACTCCGAGGTGTATAGAAACGAAGTACATGTACTTCGTTATAGTACTTAAGTAGTATTTTTTGAGGATTTGTAATTTTGTTTTTTTAACCGGGACTTTTACTTTTACTCTAGTACGTTTAAAAGATAAAAAGTATACTTTTACTTCGTTACTTTGACACTGGCCACTTCGTTACCCATTACAAATTAAAATATGAATGTAAATCAAGGATTATCTGGATTTGGCGTGTTCGAGAAGAACAACGGTGCTCGGCAGGGTATCTTTGTGCAGATTGTCCGCCAGCGGACATGGAGCTGCAAATTTATGCACGCAGTTACAATATTCTATCACTAGATGGCACACCCGGATCAGTTATTGAATATTTTTCTTCGCCTTTAATGGCATGTTCGAAACAGCTTTTAGGTGCATACCGCCACCTACTGTACAAGAGTGTGCAACAACATGCCCTTAACTTCCTAAATTCTTCCTATCATTCTTGTGTCTGATAGGAAAGTAAAGAGCGCCCTCCTGACTGCTCTTATACCTTCAACAAAAAACCTGCAGTTCTCTATTATCTATAACTGAACTAAACGCAACTAATCATTCTGTATCTGGCTCCCTCTCCCAACCAACCCCTTTTCCAAAATCTCTTGGATATCTTCCCCTTTCACGTCTGTAACCCCAAGAAATTCCCTTGCTGCATGTACCACCATTTTGATCCTTTCCGTCCTTGATTCTAATTCGCTAGCACAGTTTATGACCATTGCCACAAATGCTAAAAACCTCCTTTTGTCAAAACTAATACATTCACTGTCAGATCTTGATTCTTTAGACACGGTCTTTGTAATACACTTCTCTTTATTCACTACACCCTGTTCTTCCTTAACTTTCTTTGCAGCTTCAGCATATGACATCTTGTTTAATGCTCGCGCCCGTTCCACCTCACACTCAAATTTCCTCTGCTCACATTGCCTACTCCCAGCTTCATGATTCCCACCGTAATTAAAACATAAAGCTTGTTCCATCGTAAGGGTGCATTCTTGCTCATTGCACCCATTTTTTCCGCACCGTCGGCATCTAAAAGAACTTGCCCTGCATACTGCTGCCAAATGCCCATATTTTTGGCACCAATGGCACCGTAGTGGCATCCTCTCAAAAGCCCTCACTCTGTAGCTCACCAGGATCCTGTCCGGCAACTCTTTTTCAAATTCTAGCAGCACAGGCATGCTGTCTTGTTCTTTTCCATCTCGATGACTTTTCAGCCACCGAGCTCCACATAGGCCCTCCACTTCCAAAAAACACTCAACTTTCACAGTATGCGGGACACCCCCAATAACACCCTTCACATTCGCCCGTTGGTTCATCTTAAAACGAACTACTCGAGTAAGATCAAACTCTTTAATTTTGAGAGCTTTTTCCCTTTGTTTCTTATTATGACATTCAATTATCACAATGCCACTTCTACACACTTTCACTGATTTCACATCTCCTATTTCATTTCTAACAAATTGCCCCACATAATGATTATTGCCAAATATACGGTTAATTTCGTACTTTTCGCCCACTGCTTTCATTCCAACCACAAATGAATCCTCAACATTTTCACTTTCACAGCCTTTTTTCCTTTTCCTGTTTCCCCAGTCAGCCTCATCAACCTCCATGTCTTTCCTCAACCCTTCAATCCAACAAACAATTCCCTGGTAAAACACGCATAAATTCAACCCCGGGCGGACCGTCAGCCAGTTTCCACACTTCCACGTGGTTCACCAAGAGCTCTTATTGAATATTCACAAGCAAGTTTAGAATTTAGACACGGTTTAGAATATGGACGAGTTCATTCCAGTCCCTGTTTTTCAGGAGTTTCCTGAATTAAACTCCTCAGCTAAGCCTGATGTGGAAACTGCACAATATACTTGCCCATAATATCGATCCAACAGTTCAAAAAAATTGTCTCTTGCTACAGAAAAAAATCGTGGTCCTCTGTAGCACCACTTCAGCTACAGTGAGCCAATGGTATCCCAATTAGTAGTTAAGAAAAATCAGTCTTCTGAAGCAAAAATTCGACATGGTATTGGGCCATTCTTTGAGAAGTGAACCAAAATGCCACACACGTGACAAGATGTCTTCAAATAAATAAATACTCTGAAAATTAATGTAAGGCGTCAAGTTTATTCCTTGCTATTTTCCATATCCCAAAACTATGAACATTCTATATTTTTCAACTTCGCAAAGTTTTTGAAGTGAAATAGAGTTATGAAAAGCCTGGTTCCGTGTGAAGTCGCACACGTGACCACTCATTTTTGACCTCTGACCTTAAGAAGTTAAAGTTAATGTGACAAATAAAATTTTCACTTGATAGATTTGGATAAGTAGTACTCCTATATGAGGTCCACAATCTCCAATGCTTTTGTAATTGGAGGAGATTTTTTTCTACTATTTGTTACATTTTTTGGTCACACATGTGACTAAGAATGGCCCTATTGATCCTCGGTCATTCGACTATTAATTATAGTCAATTATAGTGTTTTTCTTAAACTGCCAGTAAACTCAAGAAGAAGTATATAAAGCAGAAACTACCTGTTTGTTTTTTGAATACTTCATTCACCTGAAAGTTGATTAAAGAGAACAAGGAGAGGACAATGTGTGACAATGTGCGCACTATGAAAAATACTTCTGGTACTTCAGTGTTTTTTCACAAGATACTTTTGGTACTTAAGTACATTTAATGTGAGCTACTTCAAGACTTTTACTCAAGTAATTTTCTTATGGGTAACTTCAACTTTTACCTAAGTAACTTTCAGTTACATCTACATTTACTTAGTAATTTTTTTTCGAGTACTTTATACACCTCTGAAAATACTGTAATAATTTTAGTGAGAATATATCACCAAGAATACTGTACAACGACTATTATTATTATTAGACCATTTCAATACCAGTGACTTGGTTTGGCAAATACACTCAGTTTCAATTTGGTCTAGCATAAGAGAATAAAAAGTGGTAATACATTATGAATATTAAACAAACTCACATTCTTTTGCCTTGTCATATGAATCTCATCCACCTTATTCCTAGTGTCACTTCTGCAGCAATGGTAGAGGGGCTACACATCCTGTTTCATTGTTTGTGACATTTCCAGTTTCGGTGTTTTGCTTGACAACTGCTGCGCAGCGCCCTGACACCAAAGGTTTAAACAGATAAGGAACTGTTTACAGCAAAACGTCTGTGGTAAAACATGCGGAAAAGCTCAGGGAAAACCTATGTGGTTCATGGTTGCACCAACAATCAAACTCTGACTCGATTATTGACTAACCGGAGGTCGCGCCCCTCTACGATACATAGGAATAAGGTGGATAGGAGAGCACTTTTAATAACATGTCGGTCTATTAAATGTTTGTCTAAAACTGGATGCTTTCATTTTTTTTTTTGTTTCCTTATGTGTAGAAAAAATGGATTCTCCCAAATCTCTCACAACCGTGTTTTTGGATGGCCTAGAAATTTGTAAGAAGATGAACAGTGTCAGCACTGTCAAGGAAATAACCGAGATTTGTGCATCTGCCCTATCGTGCCAGGCACAAGTTTGCCGAATTCTGAAGTTCTGCCCCGAATTTACCGAATACGTTGACATTGATGTGAACGGCCTTGTTGAAAATATGGACAAGTTCAAAGTTCTTCTCAAATCCATTCAGTCCGATGTCGCAGATCTCTGTGCCACTGCTGGTAATACGCAGGAGAAAGAAGTCTGCCTATAGCAGGTATGTCATTTCTTTTTTATATTTAACAGAGCTATGGTACTGCTAAGCTATACCTAGTCAATATCTTTACAAATTTACCCATTAATCTTTTGTTTGTCATCTACCCTCTAATTCTGAGATGTCTAGCATGTTGCCTCTTCAATTTGTGTATGTGAGAAACGGTGGTTAGTTGCAAAGGTCAAATATTAGCAGTCTACTTTCATTTAGGCAAAATATATTTTACCTAAATGCAAGCAGACTGCTAATAAGATTTATTAAGTAATGTGTCAGCAGATTTCAACGACGCCCAATGATCTGGGTCTTGAAAATGTGAAGAGTTACCTCCAACAAAAAGATCCCCGGATTTTGGCTTTCTACGAAGAGAATGGGACTTTTACTGAAAAATCGAGAAAGGCACTGGTAACAACCACCATCAGCTTCCTTGTTGGAAAGAAGGGATTGTAAGTTGACATTTTTTCGCTATTGTTATACTATACTCATGACTGACCAAAATATATGCTCGGACGAACTACATGAAAATGTAGATTTATTTTTATTCAAACTTTTCCTGATGTGTGCTTTTTCTGTCCATTTTGACATATTTCAGTTACCCGACTGGTGCTGATAAACAACTCCTTGCCAGAACCATCGTTGAACTATTCCCGTCGCTTCAAATCAAGATGGAGGACGAAAATGAAGGATATGTAAGTAACTGAGTAATCTTAACCCTAGGTCTTTCTCATCATGACAAGTCAGATACCCCCTCCAGAACTTCATTTCATTGATTGAAGGCTTCTGACGTTTGAGTGTGCTAAACGCCAACCTCCAAATGGTACTGCAAGGGTCCATTTGACTGTTAGTTCTAAAACTCAAACAGGAGAAGCTTTTGATAATTGAATTCAACCCCTCAAGGGGTATTAGACTCATTGTCATGGTAAGAATGACCTAGGGTTTAAATAACTCCAGTATTAAATTTTAAAGGGATATTCTTGAGTCATTTCAGCTCAGCGTCTAGTTCACAGTGACACGGAGGAGAACACCCCCTCACAAGCTTGAATTTGCTGACTGCAAACTTTTCCAGTATTAGCAACTTTAGCTCCATGATCCTGATAGCAAAATGTTATTGCCTTATGGAGCTGTAAGCAGACGGGTTGCTTATGGTTACAAAGGCAGCAGCATGTTGATAGAGAAGTTTGCGGTCAGCAAACTTAAGCTCTTGAGGAGTTTTTCCACTGTGTGTCATGGTGAGCGAGAGCCCAAGTTGAAATGACTCTGGAGTATCCTTTTAAGTCTTAAGCAAACAATGCATGCCTGTCAATGAATAGTGATGGTAAATGAGTGTAATGGTTTTGTATTAATTTGCTTTATTGTTTTTGTGTTGCGTATTCTGAAGGAGCACTTCTATGACCCGTCAAGCCACACATGCTTTCTTGCAGATAAATTGAGGAACATTCGCCGGAAGCTGAGAGATGACCAGCGGCGGTTTCGGAAAAGGGGTAGTCAGTTGTCCGAAGTCACGATTAGACTGGAAGAAGTAACAGGAAGTGAAGAGTCTGTTCACGAATGGATAACTGTAATTAAGAGGATGAAACCAAGTTCTGAGAACCTTTCATCTATCAAGATGGGCATGGACAAAACTTACTCCCACAGAAGATATTGGATATCTAATCAATCACTGACTTTGACAGAGATTGTGGAGAACTATCCTCGCTTCACTGATATGCCATTAAGTACATTTGATCTGACTTATCATAGACTCTGAAAAGTATGTCTTTATCTTAAGCCAGGGGTGTCCAATCTTATCCATAATGGGCCGGTGTGGGTGCAGTTTTTTGTTTTATCCCAGTGCCACAACACCTGATTCTACTAATTAACTGATCGGGGGGTTCAATGAAGACCTCAATAAGTAGAATCAGGTGTGTAAGTGGTGGGCTGTAACAAAAAGCAGCACCCACACCGGCCCTTTGTGGATTAGATTGGACACCCCTGTCTTAAGCGGTCATTAATTATCACCAATGTATTGTTCTGTGTCTAAAACTTAACAGATCAATAGAGAGTTTGAGAAAATGTTTGCAGACAAATTTCTCCGCAAATGGGAGGTGACCATGGTCCCCAAGCTGCTCAAACTGGCTGCCCTCGAAAGAAATGAGGAAGCACCTGAAGCTGAGAGTGCTGGTAAGATGATGTTGGATTCAGTTATGGAGGAGTTTGTTCATGTTTTTTGTTTGAGATCATAGCATCTCGACTTGGCACATATTTAAATATAGCCATGTTCTCTTTTTTTCACCCCCAAGAATCAAAGTGCTTTAGAGCACTCAAGATGCTCACACATTACCTCCCCCCTACTGCATTGGGAAGGAAAAAAGGATGGACAAAATGTGTGAAGTCTGCGCTGTCCTTCATATTGGACCTTAAGCCTGCAAGATTACATTCATATTTTAATTACACTGAGTTCTAAATTATTATGCAAATAGGATTTTAACTTGTGAAAATTGGTTGCATGTGCTGTATATTTAAAATATATTGTATGTACTCTATATACTTCAGCCAGGAACAGGTCTCAGTGAATTTCTACAAAGTCCTGACACTACAGCTACAGCAGTGATGCAGCCACGTCTCGTCAGCCAAGGACACCCCAGCATAGCAACCTGGTATGTCATCGTTGCTCCAAATGATGGTGTTGTCATCCCACTACCAGACGAAAGCCTCACCTGTGCTCTGGACCAACTCTTGAAGCTGTACTGGGTGTTCAACCTAGCCTACCCCTTGCAACTTCCTTCTGTCTTCAGCTTCATGGAGCATATATAGGGCCTTCAGATCTCTGGTGGGAAGAGGTGTAAAATTGTGGAGCTCATCGCCAAGCTCCAGGCTCTGTAAGTTAAATTACCAGGATGTACATCTGTCCAAAGTGCAAAAGACAAATATCTGAAGATGTGCGGAGGCTTGTATACCATCTTAGACATGTCCATGCACTTTCTGATAGGCAGGACTACACTTTAGTGTGCACTCAAGACCAATGCCAAAGAACCTACCATAATTTCCAGGGTGCCTGCGGTCATGAAATTCCTGGAAAAGTTATGGAATTTGAAAAACCTGTTTTCCAGTCTGGAAAAGTTATGGAATTTACTAACGGTTTTGGAAAGGTTTGGAAAAATGCACTGTTTTGCCTAATGCTTATAATATGTTCACTAAATCCCCAAAAAGATGTCGAGTTTCCCAAAAACTACAAGCTATTATTTAAAATCGAACGCGACACCGTTGAAACTAACATGACGTTTCGTGATACCGTAGGTTTACATTATGCAGCCAGTTGGCAGGCAGCGAAATTTTTTTCCTACCGGACTTCTTAATACCAACTTTATCTTATTAGATTACAGCCAATAAGAATCGAGCACATGCTTTTGTTTACCTTTTGACGCACATGGGCTTGTACCCTCCATACACGTGGTAACTTGGTATGCTGTTCGCCGGAATTTAAAGGGCACCGTTTTTCTAATAAGGCCAGTTGAATTTTCCCACTGCCTCGCTTCAAATTAGTGTAATAATAGCATCAGTGTCAATCAGAATAATGAATGAAATAACGTGAATATAATAAGATTTCAATATAAACACACAACTTTATTTAAATTTATGGTTGACGTCCACCTATGGCCCAATTGGTTTCTCTCCAAGTTATTTTCCTGCATTATACACTGTTCAAAAATATTTCATTTCCATCCTGGCATTTGTTCTGTTTGATTACCCAGGTTCGCTTGTGAAACTCAATGATTTTCTCGGGTCGATGAACACGTCATGCAAGTAAATTGATTAGACCGCGAAGAAACCCGATTCCCGATTGTGGCAGAACGGAGTGTGCGAAAAATATTTTCACTATTTGCTTTGAAATTCTCCTGCAAGTTTTCTCATTCCAAATAACATATTTTCTGTATTTTTAAAGCGTGTCTGTTTCGACATTATTGTGATGCATGCTCGTGTAAACGCCGGATTTTTGATTTTCTGAGAAAATGGGACCAAAAGTGAAGGAAAGGACCCCAATTCTGGCTTAAAACACATCATTAATTTTTTCACTAATCACGCAAAATTTCAAAATGGTAATTCTATACGAACATGCACAACATCTTAAACAATATACACTTTGGTTGATGACTGTGGCATTTGTTACGTTTGATAAGAACTTGCACAAAGTGATTTTGATGATCTTGGGGGGGGGGAACCTCATTAACTCCACCAATTTGCGTTTTTTTTTTTTTTTTTTCAAATTTCCTTTCCATATAATGTAGCAATACAACATACGTCATTGACAGATAGCTTAATTTGATAGGACTCGGCCCACACAACTGAATAATAGGCAGATGTTATTCGCACTTCTACGTGTGGCCAATGCTGAATTTTTTTCTTGGCCACACTTATAAGTGTGCCAGTTGATGACCATTCCAGTTTTTCGAAAAAAGTACCGCTTAAAATAAGTTTGGCCAAGAAAAAAAATTTAGCTTTGGACACACTTAAAATAAGTGTGGGCAATGGAGCAATGTGCATCTATTTATAAGTGCATTATAACGCAAATTTCGATCAATTTTGTGCTTGGGACCTACTTAAATAAGCCGAATAGTCACTTCGATAATAATATCAAATTTAGCGGCTACTGTGGTGTCAAAAGGTGCACGTCGACCTTAACTTTCTCTTTACATGTACACTGAAAGCTTCCATATCACCGTGCTCACCAGAAAAGTATGTTATGCCGTGGGCCAAAACCTGGATCCTTTATTGTCACTTCGTAGAAACTTTCTGAGGGCAGTTCAAATTATTTTTCCATCGAACAAGTATGATGTGCAGATATTATAAAATGAAAATATTCTCAAAAAAAGTATGTGCACGCTAATGAGAACAATTAGTTTGCAGCTTTGTAAGAAACATATTTTTTTCTGTACTGCGATAAGCACTAGGCCTCCTACAGACAAATGCACTGACAATTTTGCATATTGCTCATACGAAAAGAAAATCTCTCAAAAGACAGCTATTCTATGAAACTTTTCCTTGGTTTGCTTTTCTATGAAACCTTTCCTCGGTTACAGTCTTTAATGGTTACATGTCATGTCAGTGTCATTTAAACTCCGCTAACTCGACGACGTCCCCCAGATTCTGCGAACAATGCACGCAAGCAAGGATAATACACTCTAAATAATAATTTGTAGTTGTTCAACATCTGTCTCAGAATATATTAACTCTTTCAACCCCAGATATTCTAGCATCACTATACCCTTCAACCCCACAGCCCTCTGTAGAGGGCTGGTCATTATCTGGACATTGTATCTCTGGAATCCCATTAAATGTAACCTGATATGTTCCAATCAATTAGTCAGATTGTTTGAATTTTCAATACAGGAATTTGGGGTTGAAGGGAATATGTTGGTCAGCCCTCTGTAGAGGGCTGTGGGGTTGAAGGAGTTAAATGCCATCTGTTTGTTACCTCATCAATGTTTTTGCCTTCTTGAGCATTTAAATGTAGCACTTGGTTATTTATTGCTGTTTGTTTGTTTGTTAAATATAATTGAGAAAATACAAGAATGGTGCCATAGGCCGTTACGCCATTGTGTGATGTCCGAGGATAGGTGGTAGATAGACACAGCTTCCCTTCCATTCTCCATGCTACATTTGTGCTACACTGCTTAGGGCTTAGCACACTGTAGAAGCTCATTATGGCGCTCTGTATTCGCTATTATGGGCCTTATCTATTTTAAACTAAGTCATGGAAATTAGGTAAAATAGTATGGAAAGGTTTTGGAAAAGTTTTGAAAAATCACTGGTAAAAAAGTGTGGGAACCCTGATTTCAATTCATATGTAAAACATCTAAAAAGAGAGCATTACCATGCTATTGTTGTTCCTTGTGAACCAACTGCAAATGTGAGTAGATTTGCTGATACTTCACTCATGCCCTCAACCTCAAGTGCCTTAGAGACTCATACAGACTGTAATTCTGACAGCAGCTGCCTTACTGATGAAACTGAGTGTTCAGTGGACACTGATTTCCAAGCCCTTAAGAACTGTGCAGCAGGCTTTGTTGCTAAAATGTATTCCTCTTCTAACTCGACTCTGACAGACGTTGAGAAAAGTATAACCTGCGCAAAGGAGTTACTCGACACAACACTAGATTTGTTGAAAGAAAAAACAATGTCTGTACTGAACAAGTTTTCAGTAGCAGAAAATAACCAGGCTGTACAAAGTTTATTGCAGAACTTTGAAGAAGCACAAAATCTGTTTGAAGAGGCTGACACTTCTCACAAAATGACCAAATATTTTTCAGAGAAACAATCATTAGTCAAGCCAAAGGAAATTTTTTTGGGTCATAGAGTTGACACAGCTAGAATGCAAGGAAAGTTGACCCAAGGACTTGCAGCAGATTCTTGTCAGTTCATCCCAATTTCTGACACAGTCCAGTTTCTTTTCAAAGATGAACAAATGCAAAAGTATTACAGGCAGTATTATGAGAGAAATGATAAAACGTATGACTATTGTGACGGGCTAAATTTCAGGAGGCATAAACTCTACCAGAGGTGTCCCAATGCCCTCCAAATCCAATTGTATTTTGATGATTTGGAGACTACGAACCCATTAGGATCTAAGACAAAAATCCACAAGATGGGGGCTGTGTATTTCTGTTTACGCAACCTACCCCCAGAATTTAATTCAGCCCTGTCAAGCATTCACCTTTGCCTGTTATTTAATTCAATTGATGAAGACACCTATGGCTTGAAAAACATATTTGCACCATTGATAGATGATTTGAAAGTACTTGAGACCAGAGGCATTGAGGTTGAAATTGAGGGCAAAAAGACTATTCTCTTGGGAACAGTGTGCATTTTGACTGCTGACAATCTTGCTTGCCATTCACTTGGTGGCTTTGTGGAAAGCTTTTCTGCAAACAGATTTTGTCATTTTTGTATGGTTGATAAACAGATGGCACAGCAAGACTTTGGCGATGATAAAACTGAGTTGCGTAACAAAGAAAATTACCAGCTGCATGTCAGTCAAGAAAACCCCTCTGCCACTGGTGTGAAGGAAAATTCGTGCCTTAATTCACTTACATGCTTCCACATAACGGAGAATGTTTGTGTTGATGTAATGCACGACATTCTTGAGGTAGTTGCTCCCTACGAAGTAAAGCTAATGTTACAGCATTTCATTTATGTCGAGAAACTCTTCACACTGGAACAACTGAATGCTAGGATAACCAGTTTTGAGTATGGTTACACCAATGTAAAGAACAAACCTAGCATCATTGTTAACTTGAGATCAGGAGAGAATCCGGTCAAACAAACGGCCAGTCAGATGTGGTGCTTCCTACTTTTTTTTGCCTCTCATTATAGGAGAATTTGTGAGTGAAGAAAGTCAACACTGGCAGTTGTTCCTTCTGCTAAGACGTATATGTGACATTGCGTTTGCCCCAGTAGTAACTAAAGGAATGGCCATCTTCTTAAAACAGCTCGTCATTGATCACCATAGTTTATTTAAGAGTCTTTACCCTGATAGAAACCTCATTCCCAAACATCATTTCATGACGCATCATTGGCGATTGATGATCAGGTTTGGGCCCCTGGTAAAGTTGTGGTGCATGAGATTCGAGGCCAGACATGCTCCCTTGAAGCGCCATGCTCATGCTGTGTGTAACTTCATCAATATTGCAAAGACTTTGGCTTATAAATCCCAGGTTTCTAGCATGTTCACTTGGAAGTTGGGTAACCCAATGAAAAGAGAGTTGACTGTGCCAAATACTTTGTCAGTCACCGTAGGCAATCTTTTTAAATGTGATTTGTTCATTGAATGTATGGAAGCCCGTGGACATGACCTAAACATGTTCAGTACTGTTAATGTAGCCAGTTGTGTCTGTGTGCTTGGTCACTCCTACAGACCTACTAGTGTACTTGTTTTTAGGTGTGACTTGGATGAGCCTCTCTTTGGAGAGATTATACATATAGGGCTCTATCTTTCACACTGCCCTACCCGTTGCCACTACCCGCTACCCGTGAATTACGCATTTAGCAGCTTCCACTATCCCTAAACGGTATCTTCGCCACACTACCGCTATACATTATGCGAATCCTTTATTTGCGACTAGAGGTGTGCCCGTGGGCGTGTTTATGCGCTTTCCCTAAAATTGCTATCTTGACCACACAGGTTAGGGAAAGCGTATAGCGGGTCTTCAAACCACCCGCTACCCATTTGGCAATTGAAGACACGGCTTCTCTCCCCCTATGCGATCTAACAGCGACAAATGGGCTACATTCAGTTCAGAAAAATAATTAATTATAATTAGGTCTATGCACTGGCACTCAGCGGCGTTTTTTTTTTCCAGCGAGGCGGCATTTCAGAACTCTTCGGCGAATGAAGGTAATTCTGGTGACAAGTACGTGGTTTCGTCCGTTTACATTTTCCAATAGGACAGCTGTCAATTTTTTTTACAGCAACTTGCGTGAGGGTGCTGCAAAAACAAGTGTGCGTACTTGTCGCCGAAATTACCTTCATTCGCAAAAGAGTTCTGAAATGCCGCTCTCGCTGGAAAAATAATACCGTTGCTGAGTGCCAGTGCATAGACCTATTTATAATTAAATTATTTTCTGTACTGAATGTAGCCCATTATTTTGTCGCTGTTAGATCGCATGGGGAGAGAAGTCGGTCTTCAATTGCCACTTTGAATATTCTTGAATTGGAAAACGTGTTAATAAGGGAAAACTATCTAGAATTAGCCAGGACTAACTGTAGTCAATAAAGGGAAGGATATTTTCTCCCAAATTTTCAGGTCTAGCGCAGGCCTTGAGTATTATTTCCCACAGAACGAGAGCGCGTGACAAAACTGCGCCTCTCCCGTCAGGCAGTGACGGAATTATGTCACCTGGTTGCAGATGATGTATACACCGCTGCCAAGTGTCCGTATGCCTTGCCCGTTGCTGTTAGGGTTACTGTGGCACTATTTTTCTATGCTAGTGGGTCATTCCAACACCCACTCAGCTCAGTTGGAGGCATGACCCAATCATGGTGAAACGCATTTTTTCTTTTTTTCTTTTTTTTTGAAGTTTCAATCACAAAAGGGGTAGGCTTGATGTTTTTTTTATTACATACCAAACATTAAACAATATGCCAATGTCAGATAATAATAATAATACTAATAATAATAATAATAATAATAATACAATTCATGATTAACTTAACAAAAACAGATCCTCCCCTGTCTGGATTTGACCTCATGCACGAGCAATTTAACTTCGTCTTCGGAGAAACGTGGCGACCTTCCTCTCTCCATCACGGGTTTTGGTTTGAGGATTTGGGATAGCGCTGCCTGCTCCTAAAGGTAATGGCACCTAGCACACTGATTGGTTTAACTGGCGTAACGCCCAAACCACGCCTATGCATAATATAACGGGTAGCGCAGGTGTTTTAGGGATATAGGCAGGTGTGCAAGATAGCAACTTTTGCTGGGGAACGCCTCTTACGCAATGCTAAATCCCCAAATAACGGGTTTAGGGACTCTGGCGCAAGATAGGGCCCATAGTTCCTTTTTGTGAATGAAATGAGGTGTTGTGTTTTTTACGCCTGTTAAAGGTACAATACTTTGAACATTTTCCTTCATATGTAATTGAAAAAAGTTTTAAAATGATTGAGTTGAGTGAGGCAGCTGATGTATTGCCTCTCGATTTATGTTTGCTTAATGCCTCAGTAGGCCTGTTTCATGTTTTACCCAGATATGAACTTCTGTAATTGTCTCAGAATTAGTTTCTAGCCTGTTCTCTTAAAAGTTGGGTGGCCCAATGAAAAGAGAGTTGACTGTGCCAAATACTTTGCCAGTCACTGTAGGCAATCTTTTTAAATGTGATTTGTTCATTGAATGTATGGAAGCCCGTGGACATGACCTAAATATGTTCAGTACTGTTAATGTAGCCAGTTGTGTCTGTGTGTTTGGTCACTCCTACAGACCTAGTAGTGTACTTGTTTTTAGATGTGACTTGGATGAGCCTCTCTATGGAGAAATTGTACATATAGTTCCTTTTTGTGAATGAAATGAGGTGTTGTTTTTTACGCCTGTTAAAGTTACTGTACTTTGAGCATTTTCACTCGTATGTAATTGAAAAAAGTGGTGAATTTAAAATGATTGAGCTGAGTGAGGCAGCTGATGTATTGCTTCTCGATTTATGTTTGCTTAATGCCTCAGTAGGCCTATTTCATGTTTTACCCAGATATGAACTTCTGTAATTGTCTGAGAATTGGTTTCTAGCATGGTCACTTGGATCTATTACCTGCACCTGATGCATCTGATGTATTACCTCTTGATTTATGCTAAATGAGTCAGATAAAAACTTTCCCTAATTGTCTAAGAGTAAATAAAATTATGTGAATTTCTCAATAATTTGCTCTTTGGTGATCTTTTATCTAAACACAAAAGTTGATCATACACACACGTGTGTTCCGTTTTTGCAAGATTAACACAAACATATGGCTATTAAAACACACACATGAAGTGTTACATACTGTACCAGAAATGGAGAATAAACACACAAATGTGTTCAGCTTGTGTAATATTAACATAAACATGTTATTAAAATTTACACATACTTGTGTTAAATAGTGTTACTAAAGTAATGTGTTAAAAACAACACATGTTGTGTTGTCCTTAACTGGACATAGAGATGTGTTAAAAACCAAAAAAATTGTTATTTTTAACACATTTGTTTTAAGAGTGTATCTTGCGGTCACACTACCCACTATACATTATGCCGAATCCTTTATTTGCGCCTTGAGGTGTGCCCATGGGTGTGTTTATGCGCTTTCCCTACAATTGCTATCTTGACCACACACGTTAGGGAAAGCGTATAGCGGGTCCTCAAACCACCCGCTACCCATTTGGGCTTTTACAAGAGCGCCCAGGCGGCTTCAATGGGTCCACTTGGACACATGTGGGCGTGCACATCTCCACCTCCCGAATTAACTCGCCTATAAAAAGCTACCTTGTTTTAGCCTCAGTTGAACCCCTGAGAAAATGGCAGAGATGGTACTAAATCGCCTTGATCACCAGTTAAATAATAGAAGACGCCCAGTACGCGTGTACCACCAGCGCACCAGCTACCTGGGCCTTTCAGGTAAGTCTGTATTGTTTGTATTTTGTATCAATCATTTTTTCCGCTTTTATAATAATATATAATTATTATATATATATATATATATATGATATATATATATGATATATATTAGGCCTATATATAATATTCTAAAATTATAATAATACAATACAAGTATTATTTCCCACAGAACGAGAATGCGTGACAAAACTGCGCCTCTCCCGTCAGGCAGTGACGGAATTATGCCACCTGGTTGCAGATGATGTAGACACCGCTGCCAGCTGTCCGTATGCCTTGCCCGTTGCTGTTAGGGTTACTGTGGCACTATTTTTCTATGCTAGTGGGTCATTCCAACACCCACTCAGCTCAATTGGAGGCATGACCCAATCTGCCGTAAGCTCGGCTGTAACTGCAGTCACTGCCAGCATAGTCCGACATGCCAGTAGGTACATCACTGGCATCCCTGTGACACCAGAGAGACAACGCGAGGGTAAAGCGGGATTTTTGGCAAGATATGGGTTCCCTAGGGTTCTGGGTGCCGTCGACTGCACACACGTTCTGATTCGGGCTCGGCTCTGAACAGTGGCGCCTATGTGAATCGTAAGGGAACCCATGCCATCAACGTCCAGGTGGTTTGCGATGCATGGGGTTACATCTTGAATGTATACGCAAATCATCCTGGCGGTAGCCACGACGCTTTTATAATAAAACAGTCAGTCATTCCTGCAGTCTTCCAGAGGGAGTGGCTGGATGGGTGGCTGTTGGGTGACAATGGTTATCCATTAAAGACGTGGTGCATGGTGCCATACATTACACCAACAAGTGTCTGTGAGTTTGCTTTCAATAGAAAACACTCACGCGCATGAGTTGCCATTGAGCGAACATTTGGCGTGCTCAAAATGCGGTTCCGCTGCTTGGACAGGTCAGGTGGGGTCTTACAGCATGGTCCTCAGAAAGTAGCATCTTTCTTTGTGGCATGTTGTGTGCTGCACAACATTGCCCTACGCCATGGAATGATGCTGGAGTTTGAGGAGAGATTATTACCGGACTATAGAAGGCGGCAAGCTGAAGTGCAGGTGCCGACTCCAAATGCTGATATAGTGCCAGCAGTAGCAGGGGCAATGAGGGACCAGCTGGCAGCGGAGCTGCGACACCACTAGTCATGTCATCTGCTGCCTGCCTGTAAGTAATTTGTGCAATCAGTAGGCTACTAATAATGTAATAATACATGTAAGTCATATAGCGTTTCATTAAAGACTCAAAGGCGCTTTATAAAGAAAAAAGTGTAAATGGTTACAGTCAGTGTAGGCATTTATTTTGCTGTGGGTATTTTCTTAAATGGGATTTTGTTCTATGCTTCATTTCAGACGGGAGAGGGAGTTGGAAGTGCATGGCGAAATGCATTTTTTTCTTTTGACGTTTCCATCACAAAAGGGGTAGGCTTGATATTTTTTTTTTTTTATTACATATACCAAACATTAAACAATATGACGATGTCAAATAATAATAAAATAATTCAATTCATGATTAACTCAACAAAAACAGATCTTCCCCTGTCTGGATTTGACCTCATGCACGAGCAATTTACAGCGCCCTCCATAATTATTGGCACCCCTGTGTGTTGTGTTAAAAGCCTTAAAATAAATTCAATTTTTATTGCAGAAGCATACTCTCACACTGAAAATTGTAGAAAAATGTAACCTTCAACTCAAGTGAATTTTAAGGGAAAAAAAAAATCCCTGACTAAGAAATAATTATTTTTCAAAAAATCACCTGTTCCACAATTATTGGCACCCCTAACAATTCCTAGGAAATAAATGTAATTGAAGTATTTCTGTCATTTCTACAGTAGTTTACAAAGTTGATCAGAGTATCTAGGAACATTTAATTAGTAATGCATCACTTCCTGTTTCCCTGGGGTATAAATATGACGTGACACAGAGGCCATTTCTCTTACCCACTCTTCAACATGGGAAAGACAAAGGAACACACCATTCAAGTAAGGCAGATGTGTCGACTTCACAAGAATCAGGCAATGGCTACAAGAAAATAGCCACTCGCCTGCACCTGCCCATATCTACTGTCAGAGGAATCATTAAGAAGTTTAAAACAACTGGAACAGTGGTAAAACAAGCCTGGACGAGGGCGCAAAGGTTATTTTGCCACCACGCACAGTGAGGAGGATGGTAAGAGAAATAAAAAGTTCTCCAAAGCTCACTGTTAAAGAATTGCAACAAATGGTAGCATCTTGGGGTCACAAAGTCTCCAAAACAACCATCAGGCGCTATCTACATGCCAACAAGCTTTTCGGGAGGCATGCACGGAAAAAATCTTTTCTCACTCACAATCATAAACGCAAATGTCAGGAGTTCGCTAAGCGGTACTGGGACTTCAACTGGGACCGTGTGCTTCTGTCAGATGAGACCAAGATAGAGCTTTTTGGTAACAAACACTCTAAGTGGGTCTGGCGGAACACAAAAGATGAGTATGCAGAAAAGCACCTCATGCCCACTGTGAAGTATGGGGGAGGATCGGTGATGCTGTGGGCCTGTTTCTCTTCCAGAGGCCCTGGGAACCTTGTTAGGGTGTATGGCATCATGAACGCTTTTGAAATACCAGGACATTTTAAATCAAAATCTGGTGGCCTCTGCCCAAAGCTGAAGATGGGTCGTCACTGGGTCTTTCAGCAAGATAATGACCCTAAACATGTGGCCAAATCTACACAGAAATGGTTCACCAGACACAGAATCAAGCTCCTCCCGTGGCCATCTCAGTCCCCAGACCTCAACCCCATTGAAAACCTGTGGAGTGAGCTAAAGAGGAGAGTGCAGAGGAGAGGACCCAGGTTGCTGGATGATTTAGAGAGATTGTGCAAAGAGGAATGGTCGAAGATCCCTCTTTCTGTATTCTCCCATCTTGTGAAACATTATAGGAGAAGATTAGGTGCTGTTTTGTTGGCAAAAGGGGGTTGTAAAAAGTATTAACATCAGGGGTGCTAATAATTGTGGCACACATGATTTGGTGTAAAAGAATTATTTCTTAATGTAGGATTTTTTTCCCACTGAATAAATGCATTGAATTAAAGGTTGGATTTTCCTCTTTTTTTCATTGTGGTCCTATATTATTTAGAAAAAAAAACTGAATTTATTGGAGGCTAAAGAACACGTCTTAACCAGGGGTGCCAATAATTATGGAGGGCGCTGTAACTTCGTCTTCGGAGAAACTTGGCGACCTTCCTCTCTCCATCACGGGTTTCGGTTTGAGGATTTGGGATAGCTCAGCCTGCTCCTAAAGGCAATGGCACCTGGCACACTGATTGGTTTAACTGGCGTAACGCCCAAACCACGCCTATGCATAATATAACGGGTAGCGCAGGTATTTTAGGGATAAAGGAAGGTGTGCAAGATTGCAACTTTTGCGGGAGAACGCCTCTTAAGCAATGCTAAATCCCCAAATAACGGGTTTAGGGACTCTGACGTAAGATAGGGCCCTAAATTTATACGGTTGATCTCATCGGATTTTCTTCTTTATCGGTAAAAGGTTTATGCGATAACTGCAGATGGAAACCAGGGTTTCCCGCAACGCTTTATAGTTAGGGCGGCCGCCTTGACAACAAATGCCCCCCGCCTTGACTACGACCCCCCGAAAAAAAAAAAAATTCCGCTGCATCTACGCATACATAGACAGTAAAATAAGGCCGCATCGCGATGAGGCCGAATAGCGGCCGGCATCTGTTGGTTAAATATGCTACTGCGCCTCCTATCACCTGTTGCTACGCCAACATTATGTTTTTGTAACGGGAAGAAGCTAATTATCCGGATATACAATAACCTGCCGTCGTCGTGGGAAGGACATGTGGAGGTAAGATAATTATTCATCTAAACTAAACATTTGAATAGTGTCTCCTATCAACTGCTTGCCCACATACTCTGTTTCATTAAGATATGCTAGGCTATATGCAAATCGTTTCGTTTCTTATCAAGACTACCGATGTGTTTGCGCGGCTTTCTGCTATGTTTGACAATTGCACGTGGTTTTCTCTAGTGTACAGTAATGGATGGGAAAAAGCAGTCAAAAACATCAGGGTGTTTTAGTCAAAGAAGCCGGTGTCGTGTCAAATTTTGCTACCTATCAAAACATGCTACCTCGCGGTTTTGCACTTGCGCAAATCTAAAATCTTGGGCTCCATTTCTTCGCTCACATCTCAAGTATCTTCAAATATCATAAATATGCGTCTTTTTTCGGTGCACCTTTCGACCTGTAAGCGTTCACATATTTGCATGTACACGCTGGGTTTTCCTTAAAATTCAGAGATTGGATGATAATGGCATGCGGCACATATCTTTAAAAAAACTTGCCCAACTCATTATAACATCTACTTAGGTTATAATATGCTAACAAATCAAAAGTTAGCAAAGTTACTGCTGTCAACTGATTCATATTGCAATATTTAGGCGAAAACAAAGACTTAACGATCGCTTTGCATTACGGTAGCATTTTTTGACGAGGCAGCACAAATTGTCAGAGCACCGATCTACTTCGCCACCTGCGCCGCCTCCACAGCCACAGCCATAGCCACAGCCCCAGTCCTCGAAACATCGAGGTAGTGTGTGGACCCGAAATATTTAGGTTGGCTATATCACACAGAACACGGTAAGTGTAGCATTAATCTTTACTCAAGATCTCGTAATTGCGCGGTAAGGTGTAGCATATATATATATATATATATATATATATATATATATATATATTATTTTTTATCCTGTGAATGCAATGCGCTTCCGTACATAATGCCGTTCTCCTCTCCCCAAATATAACCACAACCGCAAAGCATTTGGGGAATTGAAGTCAAAACAGGTAACAAATACATTTTCTGTTCTTACATTAATTTTCGTTTTAACCCTTAGGGACGGTTGTGTGCATTTTACGCTTTTCATTCTTTTTTTTTTTTTTTTTTTTTTGATAATTTTGCCTGTGTTCATGCATGTAGCATGAATTTTGGTAAGATTGTGTGTTTTTATTTGATCTTGTCATTTCCAGCTCAGCTCTTACAGTGAGGCTAAAATACACTGTGTACAAGCAAGTGTTACACTATAAAAACTTTGTAATAAAGTTACAAGACTGTTGACTTTGTCACTTTGTTATTGCACTTTAACTGCTTTGTTTAGTTATAAAGAGTAAGTCACCACCTTGACTAACCGATTTTCTGCGGGAAACCCTGGAAACGTTATTTGCCGAATAAATCTGCGACTGCATCGTGACGGTGTTTCGATGCCATCGTTGCCTTCTGATAATGGCTGGCGCATAAGCACTATTACAACTTCTGCAATTATCATCATTTGTTGGGAGACGCGATCCATTATTGCCAACTAGTTAATTTTGTTGGCTACCACACTACTTCTGTTCACTCGGAGGTTCTGCGATTCAGTGCGAAAATGAATGGAAAAAGCCATAAGCGGAGCAACCACGGGGGCGGCCGCCCCAGGACCCACGGCCAGTGGGGGCCCCCCCGCGGAGCCCCTGCAGCCTCAAGGAGCTACATTCTCAGTACCGTCAAATGGAAAAAAACACACTCATAATAATGTACCATGAAAGGTCCCCGCGCTCTCCCCTCAAACATGAAAGCCAACATTGATGTTCTTTAAATAAACCTCCATTTCGTTAATCTAATCTCTATCATGGTTTTTTTTTTTTTTGAACAATCATTCATAACTATTATATCAAGTTTTCCTGCTTAATATACCCATGTTTTAAAGAATATTACTGAAATCAACTATTTTCTTATATTATTTGATATTTTTCTTTCATACTGATTTGCAAATTGCCAAGATGATTGCTGGGCAATGTGTTGCCCAATGTCATGTCTGTATTTGATTTGATCATGCGACCACGTTAATGTCTGTAACGTCTGATAGTTCAAGCGCAAAATCTGAACATCATCAAATTTGCAAACTCAGGAGCAGTCATTCCATTCAAACACAAAAGCAGTAGGCTAGTCAAAAAAGAAAAGAAAAGAAAGAACTGGAGGAGAGGGTAGCAAAGCCACCAACACTAAGTTTATTTGGCTTCAAGCAGTTGCCGCACCACGGACGACCCTTCCTCAAGCAGCAATGCAGCCAACTGATAACAGATCAAGCTAAGCTAACATTTGACCTGAACAGTGATATGGAAGCCCATAGTGGACAATATTCAAATGAAAATGTAATCCCACTATTGCATTATAATCTTCCACTTATGAATGAGTTATTTGAGACAATATTAAATTGAAAATGCATTAATCCAATTATCACTTTCATTTTCACATGCACATATGGGAAATCTATGACTATATTCAAATGATAATGAAAAGCTGATTGACATTTAATTTTCAAAGTCATGCTCCGCAATACAGTGGACAATATTCAAATATTCAATAGTGGGATTACATTTTCATTTGAATATTGTCCACTATGGGCTTCCATACAGTGATAACGTCCACGGCTATTGTATAAATTTCAAGACAAGACGATGATGCTGCTCAGCGCACAGTTTGACGAATGCCATTCAAATAACGTGAGTAGGCCTACAAGTGACTTTTCTATTAGTCCAGAGTCGATTGTTGTATATTTAAGATCTATGGCAGAAATACGGCAGTTAGTGTGCAGTAAATTGGTAATTTTATGGGATTTATGCAGACGCTGTTTTGTTGGGTAATTTAGGGGACATGGTGGCATTGTTTTAAATATATTTAAATATCGTTAAATATTGCAACTTTCCTCCGTCTCGTCGCGTGCTATTTCAAGTCACAAATGTCCTGCCTTTATGTCAGATATTGCTCTCGTGAGGTAATTGCGCAGAAATGCAAGTTTTCGGACGTTTTAACTGACCCAATTAACGCTGTATATAGGAATTCTTTCCAAGCTAATTGCCAATTTCGTTTTCTTCCCATAAATTTTACGTTCGCTTGTGCCTCTATGAAATGTTACTGGCGGTATTAACTGCTAACTGGTATTCGTACAATGTTTTTCTCAGTAACCCTGTTACTGACCGCGCTGCCACACACTAGTATTTATGCATGCGGACAGGACATGTGTTTGTTGTGGTACGCACCGAGCAATGGGGCTCCCGAAAGCTTATCCGTGGGTTCACGGCCGCTTTGTCAGAGTGCCCATACCTAAAAGTCAATGCCATTATCTCACTTTTTGCAGTAATGTAACGTTTCTCTTTTTCTGCTCATGTATACGCTGGTGGTCGTTGTCTTGGCAGGGTAGCAAGCTTTGATATTTACCCAAATCTAAATTTACAGCCCTTAACCGCAGTTCTTAACCAAATTTCAGTAGTGTCAGTAATCTCCTCAGTTGTTTTCTTTACCTCATGCAGGCCAATAATTTGACCCTTCTGAAACAGTACAACACCATTTCCATGGCCACAGGATATGATCTGACATTGTTGCTTAAAAATGAGGAGCTACTAACTGCATCAGTTAGGGTCAAATAACTTGTTACCAGATGAAACATATTAATCACTGCCGTAATTATCCAATGGAAGGCTCTTACCTTTTTGTTTAGTTAAATCAAGGGGTGGCTTTTTTGGCCGGGCAGTGTACGAACTCAAGACATGAAATAATCTGCTTCATTTAAACTATTAGTGTTTTTTATTTATTTAAATTTCTTTTTGATTGGTATAAAGTGTTTTAATCAAGTTTGTACGTGTGCAATTAAATTTCACACGATATTCCAGTCTTTTTCAGTCGGGCTTGTTAAATCTTCTGAGGGCTAGTGCCTTTTTTCTCTCACATGCCGGACCGGCTTGTGCAAAAAAAATGGGAAGATCCAGCTTTGCCGACAAATAAAATTAATGAAACTCGCGGTAGTAATTCTCACTTTTTACCTCGTCGAAGGCACGGAATAAATGAAAATGATTACTTTTGTCCTCGCCAAAGGCTCGGAATAAATGAAAAATGACTATTCTCGTTTAACAGACGCCTGGCAGCCATACCCTATTTGCTTTTTGCTGCCAAAGCACTGGCAACTTTTTTTTTTTCCCCTTCCTCGAACAATTTGACTGACAAAGAGGCTTCACTGTATTTTTTTTCTTAAACATAAGTTTGCTTGGCTCAATAAGTGACGATTTGTGTTGGTTAGGATAGAATGTGATACAGACCTATCCATTATTTTACAGTTGACTGCAATGACTATCTGAGGGGCCCCTTGATAATGCTTTGCCCCCTCTGGGATGAGAGCCTAGCTCCGCCCCTGGAAACGGCTTAAAATGTCAGAAATCTATTCGATACACTGAATTGATCGTATAGCAGCAAGTGACGTCATTATGCACACGTTTTTATTCGCCTTAATGCTGTTAGGTGGAAATGCGTTTTCTTTTTTTTAAAGATTATTTTTTTGGGAATTTTTCCTTTATTCGATAGTTATACAGTGTAGAGAGACAGGAAAGTTGGGGAGAAGCATGGGGGAAGACATGCAGCAAATGACCCGAGCCGGATTCGAACCCAGGTCGCTGCGGGAAAGCCACAGCCTTTATGGTACGCGCACTTAGACCGATGAGCCACCGGGGCGCAGTGGAAATGCATTTTCACCGCCTTTATTCACATGAATATTTTTGGCAAACTTCAGATAATTTGATTGACAAGTGGTTGGAAACATAGCTAATGTCAAGCTTAGATGCACAGCTAGGGCACTCTGACATGTCCACACAGAATTTTATAGCTTCATTTAGGGACATACTTGTCACTGCTGTAAGCACCGAGGCATCAGCACCTTCAGTGCTTTCAGTCATTTTGTGATTGTTGTAGACTGAAAAAAATACGCAAGTGGGATTGGAAGATTTCTAAAGATAAGGTAGGAGCAGGAAATAAGAGGGACCTTGTTATATTAAAATTTTTTATTTTAAAAAGTGCAGATCTGAATGAAAAAAAAGAATTGAAGTGCGTTTATTTTATTGTTCACTGAATTAATTTTTGAAATTAACTAATGTGCAAAAAATGCCTTGCTGAGTCTTGTGTCATGCTCTCTCTCTGTAGAGTTGGGATAATATTGAGAAAAACTCCCGAGCATGCACACTGTGTGCCAGGGGCAGATATAGGCAGAGATACGGTATAGGGCTAAGCCCACCCAACTGTTCGTTTGTTTGTTTATGTATTGTTCTTTCAGTCATTGGAAAATGTCTGCCCTGTGATATTGACACCACTTTGAAGACTCACTGGTATTAAAATGCGTTGCACTTGATTATTACCAAATTAAAATTTATACAACTATGTCTTTTAGACACTTCAACAATTCTACATTCTGCTGAAATTTACTTTGGTGAGGTCTTTAATGTTATTGTCCCCGTCACTGTCATTAAAATGGATTATTTCATGCCTTTTTTTTCATGCAAGTCACGGCCATGGCATGCAATTGCGTTGAAACGAGTCCAACTGAAGACGTCATCGTGCGTTGTGGGTGCTGGGGCTTCGTTTCGCAGAAAATTTGAAATTAAAAATGCGCATAAAAGCAAGGTATTTGGGCTTTTTGTCAGTGCCGAAAATATTTAAAAAATATGGCTGTCAGCAGCAATGAAGGGGCCAAGCACGACAGGGTCACCATGTAGACAAACAATCAGAACAACCCCTGAACAAGACAACAGTCCGTCATTAGTGTTTCAGTTAGCATGCTAACTCACGGTTAAGTTCATTTTCATGGTCTTACCAGTCGATCACCTTAGGTCCGACAGCAACTGCATATTATCTATGATGGCTCAGGTCATGCCGCCCAACGCTCATTGAAATCTATACTGACCCACACGCATCTTTTACCCCAAACTTTTTGTTGAAATATCTGTTTTAGTCCTGGAGTAATGGGCATTTTAATACATGTTTTTGTGTTTTTCTGGTGCAGCGCCCCCGTGTGGCCAAATGTCATGAAACGTGGTGGGTATCCAATATATCCTCTGCCAATGAAGTTTACCAAGTTTGGCATCAATCCAATGAAGCATTGCTGAGATATGGCTCACTTCCTGTTTGGTGTCTTCGCCATCCAATTTCATTGGACGACTGTACCAATACACTTTGCCCTAGCAAAATTCTTTTAGTACCTATTTGTCAGACACCTCTCTAGATGATACTCGCCGAATTTGGTGGCAATAGGTTCTAGGTCTAGGATACTTTTGCAAAAGTAGGTTTTTTAAAAAATTCAATATGGCGGAAAATCCCATTTAATGATTTTTTTTTTCAAATAGGTCCATTTCACTTGTTATGACCCAAGGATTCAGCAGAAGAAAAGATCACAACTCTAGGGCAAACGGTTCAAAACATATAAAGAAAAATGTACTCTGAAATGTTGGTGGCGCTACAGGGAATGATGGATTAACCCCAAAATTGGTGCCTAGATACCTTGCATTGTGCTCTATGAGGGTGCCAAATTTCACCATGATGCACAAAGGGCTTCTATGGTCTGCCATAGAAAACCATTGAAAAAATGATAATACCAAGATGGCTGACAAGCAAAATGGCTGACACCTAGGGTTTATAATACCCCAGTTAGGGTTCTTTACTGTGATGATGCACAAGTAGTTTGGTTGACATATCTGTTTTCGTCCTGGAGTAATGGGTATTTTAATACATTTTTCTGGTGTAGCGCCCCCATGTGATCAAATCTCATGAAACTTGATGGGTACCCAGTACTCTCCCTGGCAATAAAGAGTACCAAGTTTGGCATCAATCAAATGAAGCATTGCTGATATATGGCGCACTTTCTGTTTGGTGTCTTTGCCATCCAATTTCATTGGACGACTGCGGCCATATACTTTGGCCTAGCAAAATTCTTTTTGTACCTTTTTGTCACACCACTCTGTAGATGATACATGCCAAATTTGGTGATGATAGGTTGAACAGTACAGGACTAGTTTGCAAAAGTAGGTTTTTTGAAAAATTCAAAATGGTGGAAAATCTAATATGGCGGACTTTAATGACAAATTGTGCATTCGACTCGGCATGATCCAAGGATTCAGGGGAAAAAATATCACAACTCTAGGACAATAGTTTAAAAAGTTATAAGCAGAAATGTATCTTGAAATTTGGCCTGTTGGTGGTGCTACAGGGATGCATGGATTGACCCCACATTTGCTGTGCGGATACCTTGGACTGACTTCTATCAATGTGCCAAATTTCATCAAAATCCACCGAGGGGTTCTATGGGCTGCCATAGACTTCCATGGCAGAAAGTATTATAATAATAGTAAAAAAAGTGAAAAATTCTAACAATTGACCTTTCGCAAAAGCCCCGCCCCCCTTAGTTGCTGTTGCTACCCTGTCAAGCTTCTTGATGCCGACGGACTGTCAACACAGTGTCATGGCGGGGAGAAGTGTACCGGAGCGGGTCAGTGACTCTTTTTGGAGCAATTCCTGCGCGATATCCTCCAGAGCGAGGCAAAAGGGGTTACAATATGCCGTGGAGGGTTATATTCATAACATTAAAATAATCAACGAAGGGGACTCAACGACTGTTGAGGTGAAAGCCTACCGGTCAATGGCAAAAAAATGAGAAACCCCATGACGTCCACCTCAAATGCAACGAGCACAGCCTTGTGGACCAGTCATGCTCTTGCACTGCCGGGTAAGTTCTTGACACTGTTGTATGCTTCAGGAGGATGTTGACTGAAATATTAAAATTAATATGATAGTTGCTAACAAGTTACAGCTTCGGTAAAGTTAGATAGCTAGTCAACATCCTTTCAACTATCGTAGGTGTATAACCTGTATACCCCCAAGAACCTAGCTAACCAGCAACGTCATCAGAGTCTAGCTTGTTACACTAGGTCCATGGATGTAAGGTTATATGTCAAGGCACTCTAATATTGCAGTAGCAGTAACTAGCTTGCAGTGGCGGGCGGTGGACGGAACACTGTGGGGGCGGAAAATATCCCTTGAAATGGATGAGATTAGTGACCCGATTTCAATTATTGTTCTTGGTCAACATGTTAGTTTCCCTTATAATGAAATGTTTAGGCGAGTGAATAATAAATTCTATAAAATGTTTAATTCACATGCCTTCATAGGCAACTCTTCTCGAAAAAACCACTGTGGATTTTCCGCGTTAAATTTTGTCACATCCTAAGCAAGTCGTCAAACCTGTGCGTAATGATTGTTTAATTGAAAAAGATTGAAATGCGCTTTTTTGCGTTCAACTGGTGCGTTTCATTTCTGCCTTAACGAAGACAATTAGCTACACCTGAGAGGGGAGAGTTCAAGTGTCTTTTACCAGGAAATTGACTGAAAACAGATCAAGACTAATAAGCAGTTTAAAGACATGTTTATCGCCCTCCTTGTTCTCTGTCCACCGCCCGCCACTGCTTTGTAACATTATTGTCATAAGGCTGGCTGACCAAAGCAATTCATAGTCACTGCAAATAGCATTTCCAAAACAAACACCTGTTGTTCATTTAATAGCGACTTTGACCTAAGGCCCCTTAACTTAAACATACCGTAGGAAGACACATATCACATGGAACGTCAGACACTACACACCTAATGCTACTTCTGGCTTAAATCAGTTCACCAGGATTTTGCTCTCATATTGTGGGCCTTATGCACACCCTGGACCTGTGCCGTGCCAGAAGTGATGACATCTCCTCCACAAGCCAGCCCCAGCAGTGGCACTAAGCCAGGGGTAAAAAAATAACTGGACAACCTGTGAGCAGTGTGGTGGTAAGTCAACCGCAAGCAGAAACCCATCATGTCCAGTTATATCCACAATAAGTAAGTCTTTTACTTTCCATGTACTCTACAGCAACACCACCAGTCACACTGTTCTGAAAATATTCCTGTGTACTGTGTAACATGATAGACAATAATACTCACCTCTGAATGTATTTGTTATAGGAAGGAGTTAGGGACAGGAGTGTATGGTCTACTGAGTGAGATGTCAGATGCACCCATAAGCTACATTGCTGATGAAACTGCACCTGAGGTAGAAATTGGAGGCAGGAAGTATGCAGTGGGGTGCGGTCTAAGCCACCAGGTGAGATGAACTATAGAAGATTCAAGCAAGCCAGTCAGAATCAAGTAGCACTACTTGCCGTTGTAGATAAGATTTTTCCCCACAGGTTTATTAAAGTTTCATTAAAATTGGACATTTACAAATTCTAAATGGTGCTTACAATGTAAAAAAAGGAAAAAAAAAAAGAATCATCATTGGGCTGACATATTATATAGGCCCACACTTAAAAACATGAAACAAGGATTGAGCCACATAGTATCCAGAAATCTGTATTTTTATAGCACCTTCCACAGCTCAGGCTTACAAAATGCTCCACAGTGGTGAGTAAAAATAACAGGTTAAAGTGGTAGTAATGTGATGTAATAATACCGGTACTTAGTATTTGTTGTCATGTGATGCTACGACTGTCCCAGACTGTCCCTTACTTAAGTATGTGTGGCTGGAAGTTTGAAAGCATGCTCACCACATACCAGATGTGATTTATGATCCCTAACCTTGTATTAGGAATTCTGTCTGACACTATTTTGAACTTTTTTATTTTAGCGATGGCCCTCTCTACGTGCACCCTGTGCATTGCAATGCGCTTTGTCACCAGCACATCTCCAGCTGGCATTTGCTTCTAAGACCTGGAAAACGGTGGCAGGTTTAACTGCAGTCCGACTGCTCGCATCTCTTCCTCGATCAAAAAGCCCTTATCAGCCATTATGCCATCCCCTCTTTGCAAATAGCCACTGTCTATGAGTTTCTCTGGTAGCGGGATGATACCACACTGTCTGACTATCTCCTTGTCGGACATGGATCCTGTGAAGAGGGCAGATGAAAAAAATCGCAGCACCACGGGGGTCACAGGCAACTAGCAATTTTAGGGTGTTTGTGCTTTTGTAGTTTGAAAAGCTCTGGCTTTGCAACACCAGTGACGTTGGCCTTTCCATTTTCAGCTCTGTACAATCTAATTTTGCAAATGTGGACGGGTAGTCTGCTTTGTAGGTTTCTGGCATGTTTTGTGCAATGACATCTCGGTGAGGCCAAATTGGTAATTCACCTCATACATCAAACATATAATGAATCCCAGAATTGAGAATATTACTTGCTGTTTGGATGTTTATATTAAATCTAAAGGCGAGGTTCTTTAGGTCTTCGTTGTTGCGGAGTTTCATTAAAACAAA
This sequence comes from Gymnothorax javanicus, assembly GCA_029692085.1. Classification (NCBI taxonomy): domain Eukaryota; kingdom Metazoa; phylum Chordata; class Actinopteri; order Anguilliformes; family Muraenidae; genus Gymnothorax; species Gymnothorax javanicus. The sequence goes on from CM056203.1 coordinate 72,506,365, forward strand.
CAGCAACTGGCTACGGAGGGGCATCTCAGCAACTTGCCAATCATTGCGCTTGTATATTAGGGGCACATTTATTTTAGTGGTGTGTGAATCATTTGAGATTCCAAATATTGTGCACAGTTGGTTGAATCGTTCATATGTAAACCCAGTACTGTACTCCAACATTTTAGGGATTTCACTGCTTTCAAGGAGTTCAGGTGTTAGAGTTTTCTTTTTAAGTGTGCTAATTTGAGCTTTCAGCCTTTCTGTTTCAGTTTCTTTTAAAGACAATTTCAATTTCATGTTGTTGTTTTCTTCTTCTAATTTCTTCTCCTTTTCAGTGCTCTGCTCCTCCTCAGGCTCCCTTTCCAGCTGGCATCCAGGAAGTGGGGGTTGCTCAGGACTCTGTAAAGAAATAATGTTTGCATGTTAATGATAATCATTTATCTTCGTCACCTTTTTACAGGTGTCACTTGTTGGCCAAATTGGAGAGCCTTCTGTTGACCCTGGAGCAGCTCCTGTCAGCCAACCAGATGACCTGCCCAACTTTCCACTGCCATCCCAACCCACCAGCTTCTGCACAGTTCTGAATGAAAGTGCCATGCGTCGATACACAGAACTGAACATTTCTTTGCCTGATTCTATAGCTCTGGAACGGGAAACCAGAGAACAGAGCACAAACAACTTTTGGTTCCATGCAAGGTCTGCCCGGATCACATCAACCTCTTTTAAAAGAATCTGCTCTAGGAGAGATGACCATGAAAAACTTGCTACAAGCTTAAAGAGTGCAGCATCAGTACAAACTAAGGCCATGAAAAGAGGTGTAGAACAAGAGCCCATAGCAGCGACACAGTACACGAAGCTCACAGGTGATCTAGTGTATCCGTGTGGTTTTGTTGTAAATCCTGATGCTCCACACCTTGGTACGTCACCTGACCGTAAGGTGATAGAGAGAGGAGGGAGTGAGGGCCCAAGTTATGGGCTTTTAGAAATTAAGTGCCCTTCCAAGAACAGCTTCACAGAGTGTCCCTACCTTTGCAAGCAGGCAGATGGAAGCTATAAACTAAAAGAGTGTCATGCCCACCATTATCAAATAATGGGGCAGCTTGGGCTCACAGGTATGTCATGGCATGATTTTTTTGTTAAATGTGAAGAAGACTACCACCTAGAAAGAATACACTTTGATGTTGCAAAATGGGAACAGATGAAGAGCAAGCTTGATATATTTTTCTTTGACTACTATGTTACATGCCAGTGAGATAAATCAGTTATCATCTTACATACAGGGACTTTTATTTTGTTCTTTTGCATCTGGCATTGCTGTATGTTTGTTTTGACCTCTGAACAGAGAATGAACGTGCCAATAAAGGAACTGATCCACTGTCTGAAACATCTTGCTGCCTATTCTATCATTCAACACAATACAGAGGTAATGTGATTGGGCAGGCTATTCCACTCCTGTTACACCAGTATTAATTTGAAAAAGGCTAATCACTCACCACTGTCAACAACATGCTGTTGAGTCTCTTCTGCATCATCAGCGCTGGAGGTGGAGCCGGAGGCATCCTGCCAACTTAATCTGCATCTATATACATTTTTTGGACATGAATTTACAGTACCTAGTTTCTGTTACATTGTGTACCGTATATCATCATCATCAACCTTTATTTAACCAGCGAGCTAGTCAAGAAGATATTCTTATATACAGTAACAGTCAGGGGTCGCATTAACCGAATATTTCCCGTCATTGACGGATTTTATTTAACAATGACGGAACATTTTGAAGGCCGTCCGTCATTTTGACAGAATGTCATATTGTCTCGAGCATTGTCTTTGATCTGTATGATCCTGTGTAGCTGCTGTCAGAAGCAGTTATGCATTAAATTAAGTTGATAAAACTTCAATAAGTTAAAATTAATTTGAAGGGTTCGAATTGAATATAGTAATACATTTGATAAATTAAGTTTCTGTTAAAAGCATAAATACAATTTAAAACACGTTCTATAGGGTTTAATATTTACAAAGCGGAACCTATTTTAAGGTGCTGCAGGATGGACAGACTTTAATTATCGCAACATTGTTGACCACCTTCAGAGGGCAGACTGTACACTTATTAGCTAAAGCTACAAAGGAAGACGTTTTAAGTTCAGCTGCTGCATAAAAGTTTTATATTTCATGAAGTTGTGCGGTTGTGGATGGACTTCCGAAGTTAGTAGTTAGAAGAGTTGCGTAAGTTGTGTAGCTGAACATTTCTGTTCACTCCCCGTGAGTTAATGCGGCCAATGAGGTACGTTAATTGTATTCACTGTTATTTTAGCTGTGTGCTCTGTGCTAGATTAATGTTAATGTAAGACGCGGATAAAATAACGTGCAGCTAATATGGTAATACGATTGTTGTGGTTTTCATCCAGACAAATTTTCAGATTATGAGGTTCCCCCATCCCCAAGCACTTGGAGAGAGACAGATTCTTCAGACGATTAGGCTTTATTGAGGCATATTGATAAATGTAAAGCCGAAGTTCTTTTTCTTAAGAAGAACTGATTTCTTATTTTTAACACCCAGCTTTAATACCTTTATCACCGGAAATATCTTCCAAATATGGTCTTTCCGCATTGTCATTCTCGCACTACAATTGGCCAGGCAAACCAAAACGCCACTACCTAATCCTTCAGGAATTCAAAGCAAAGATGAGCTGCACATGACTAAAAAGGAGTGGAAAGTTCCACTCAAGAGATGAAAAGTACAGACAAAGGAATAGGATACAAGTGGATACATAAATGATTCAATTGTTTTTTTCTCAGTAACAACTAATGATTTTACTGAACAAACATTGATCAAAGCTACAGAAATCAAATGCATCGCCTGATTATGTTTTTGAATCAACTAAACAGAAGCCTGCTTACTAATCAAAGCTACAGAAGCCCGCTGCTTGTGTGTGTGAGCTGCTCATGCATGTGTGAATTGAATTGCTTGTATGTGTGTGTGTCTGTGTGTGAACTGCTTGTATGTGTGTGTGTGTGTGTATGTACATGTGTACATGTGTGTTTGCACTGCTCATGTGTGTGCAAACTGCTTGTATGTGTGTGTGTGTTTTATGTGTATGTGTATGTTTCTGTTTGTTTACATAATATGGTTATTGATTATGATTATTGATTATGGTTATTAAACATGGCAATTAATCTACTGATGAATATGATGAGAAATATTGAAATATAATCTTCAACATTCCTCCAGTTGAGGCCATCCCAATCATGGCCTCACATTAATCATGGCTGAAAAATGGCACTGCATTGTCTACCCCTGGTCTATGACCCCCATCCTACACACAAGTGAATTTCTTATGAGCCCGAACATAAAATCCTTTGGTCCTTTGTTGCTCCTTTCCGACTGTAAGACTTTGAGTAAAAACAGTCTGTCATGTATGTCAGCATGTGAACTCCAGTCGTTTTTGCGTCAAGGTTTCTTTCGTTGCTGTGGTAAATAAAGTCCCAGTCTAATGTCCCACTTGAATCCAGTAATGTTGCTTATTGCAGGTAATCAGTCCAAAGTTAGTCCATTGTCCAAGTCCATATTCAACATTGATTTGCGATTTTTCCATCTGATTGTTTTGGTGAACGAGCCTTCATGACTGGAATCACTGTCGCAGTATATTTGTTCAAAACTTCAGGGAGACTCCAGGAAGGAGCGGGCCTTGACCAGCTGGTACGCTAAACTGCCACCCGCCCGTCACTGGAGTGAGAAAATAAAATACAAACACAGGCACAGACACAGACACATGCACATGCAGATCCACTAAGCACTGTGCACATACAGAACGAGGGTCATCTGCACCTGCATAATTTAATTTTAAGGGCTCTAATTTCTTGGCGCAGCGCAGGGTGGCGCAGCGTGGCGTAGCTTGACGCAGCCCACGCAGTGGTAATTTCGTTCGGCGCAGCCCGCGCAGTGGTAATTTTCGTGAGGTGCAACACTGCGGCGCAGACTTTGGTAGAGTAAAGTGCGCCGAGATGGGTGTGGCGGCGTAGTAGGGGAGGGTCACATACTCATCAAGACGTAGTGACAATTTCGTAGAAAAAGTCTTAGCTGCAGTTGCAGCAGAAAGCTCGCCAGCTCCAACCTGGTTTACTTTCTGTGCAGTGGTAATTTGGTTGACGGCACACAAAAAGACACGTCACCGAAACCTCACAGGCAGGTTTCCAGAATGTCAGGCACATTTCAATGCAATAAATAATTACAGCAACCACTATTTAATGTAACTATCTGAATCAGCACATGAATTATAGTATCTATATCGTCTGTCCTGATGTCAGATCAAAGAGAGAGAGAGAGAGAGAGAGAGAGATGTGTACATATGGGCGCGTGAGTGCGTGTGTAGGCTATATGGGTATGTGCCCTTCAGCTGCTTTCACGACGCCTTGAAACAAATTTTCAAGACGACTGATTACATTCAAAGTCAATGCAAAAATAAATACACGCGTGTGTTGGCGTCTTTGCATTGACTTTTGACTGTAATCTGTCGTGCGTAAAAAATTAAGCGTCCAGTGTGCAAGCAGCAAAACTATTGTTGTCACTTAGGTTTTATCGTTTTTAGTGGGGGGAAAGGAATACAGCCTGATTGCTATGATCTCGTACTGAGTTAAGATCACATTGAAAATGAATGTGTAACGAATCTTGCATTGTTGTCCATGCATGTTAATCCCAAAATTTTAAGCGGCAACACGGTGTAATAATAGGCTACGATATCCATCGTTTCTTTTCCCAGTGATGCAGGCAGAAAAAATTAATGAGCAACCGTCGTATTTCATTCCAACTTCATAAGTTTGAATGATCTGGCGTCAGTTTCATAGTAATTCCATTCAAGTTCCCTAATGATAATAATTCGCGAATGCCCTAGCTAGCCAGCTAACTCATATTCGTAATGCTTAATATAGGCGCGGTGCAGAAAACATGCCTGAAGCAGCAAAGTAAAATGCTACATTAACGCATCATGCAGATATAGGACAGAGGCTTCTATATTCCAACACATTAAAGGCGAGGAGAGGAGCTCATTTGATTGGTGAAGATTTGACTCGACTGTGTTATACCTAAAAAACGCCTTCTCTCCTCCTGCTTTGCCACTTGCCCGCAGGAGGGACGGGACAGAGAGTACTGCGCCAGGCTGCACCGGGACGAAATTGCAACATACGCCTGGACACACCCGTTGGCGCGGCGCACCCCCCATTCACCGCGCCTGCGCCTGGTCTACGAATTTAGAGCCCTAAGTCTTAGATGTACCAGATTTTATAATATTTACTTTTGCAGTAAAGACTGTGCAGACACTTTGGAGTGAGAACATTTTAAAAACAGTTTCATCCAGGCCTTCCCAAGGACATGCAATAGCCCATAATAATAATCTCCCAAAAGACTTTGATTTCAACAATTGCCACGTTATGCCAAAATACAGTACCGTGTCGCCTGGGGGTCAACTCACCCCTGCCTTAGGTTGTCTCCTCGATAGGAGATCTTACCCGTCTCTGGAGTGAGTCACAACACACACGCAGGTGCTCTACATTGAGCTCTGTACTCATGATGGGGTACGTTTCCTCACCCCTCATAATGGGATAGTTATGAGATCATTCCAGTTGAATTGGGGCTATTGCTGCCACTTTCTGGGCATAATAGATGAAACAGCTAAAGTAACAACTCATCGATAACAATTTGAAACAGATTTTGCAATTATAGTTCTGACACAGATTCTTGTTTAACCAGCCGAATAAGTCTCAATTCAAGAAATTTGTCTTGTGCATTTTGTCCCCTCGGTCTGAATGTGCTTTACAAAGTCATTAATGTCACCTTAATTATTTGGAATACAATGAGTTGTCGATGTGCCACCCTGATAAATTAATATTATTCAAAAATTCATAAGTACCCAAATTGCTCACCCTCACTACTGAGCTCCTATCAATTTTAAATCAATATTTTTTGGCAGTATATTCATAATTTTATGTTTCAGCATATTCTGTGTCAAAAGATAGGGCAGTAACAATAATATCTTTTCACAGTATTCTTTTTCAATTAATTTTGATTTAGCAACCCACCACAATCTAGGGTTCTGCTAAGCGCATAGAGGAGATGCACGGTCAGGGCTTATTAGCCCCAGCCATAACAACTTCCCATGTCATCAGCAGAACCGGGTGGAGTTGCTTTAGACTGTGTGTTACAATATGCAGTTTTTTTTTTTGTTTTTTTTTTTTTAATTCACAAAAATGGGCACATATTGAATATTCAACTGTAAAATAGTTTTTCTGTTGGGCTCCCAGTACATGAAGGTAAACAATCGTCCCAAATCTGGTCCGCTCAGTCAGTCAGTCAGTCAGTACCTTTTATTTGAAAGTCCCCGTCCTTCTCACTGTTAGTCAGAGGAAAAGATTTTGTCTGCCTAATCAAAATAAATTTAGAATGTGATCACGTTACTAGTCGACTTTTTCAATTATATGGTGGTCCACCTTTTGAATTTAGTCTTAGTCTTGTGTTAATACTCCGAATTGGATTTCCCCAAATTTATTTTAGAAGGTAAACTTTTAAGTTGCAACCCTGCAGTTGAATCCTTAGCTGGCCAGCTTATTTTCCCTCAAGGTCATTTTAATCTCTTCCCTTCTGGAGTGCGCACTCTGTGGAAAAGTTTCAATAGAATGAGTTAGATGCAAACAATGAACTCAATCATCATAATTTTGCTGCTTTTCCTCTCGCTGGGATCTTTTCCTGTAAAAGTTAAAATCAGAGAAAGTTTATTAGTCAATTCGTCTCCTTGAATTGTTGCTCCCTCCTGTTCAAAAACAGAGAAAAAAGATCATGAATTTATTAATTGCATTTCTTCGGTCAGGAAAGCTTTCAGTCACATTTGTTCACCTCATTTGTTATAGCATTGATCCTTTACATGACTCCTTTGCTGGGCAGAACTTATTCTTGTTAAACAAATTAAGAAAATTCCACATGAAATCGTATTGCTTAGACCCCCTTTCTCCCCTTCTGTTCTCTGGCCTCTGTATGTCGGCCTTTCACCTATTTCTTTTCCCTTATCTGCTTTTTGGTAACTAAGGCTCCATTCAGCGGTATTGTTTTCTCTGCGCATCTTTGTTTAAAAACCCATCCAGTCATCCAGTCTCCAATCCCACAATAGTTCCCTTGATTTTTTATCCTTTCATAAATCTAATATGTACTATTAAATTTCACAACTGCTTCTTTTCTGATCATTCAACCCTATTTTTTTTTACCTTCAAATAGCAACTAAAAGTTTCCAATTCTTGATAGAGAAACCTCTGTATCAATTAAATTTACTGAATTTACTGCCCTGTATATCGTGTTTAACAGTACTTTGGCAAATTTTGAATGCTCTGTGTTATTCTTTTTGTTTCTCAGTGTTACTTATCCTTCATTTTCTTTTCAGAGATATGCTTCTAGCACACCAATCTCACACAGTCTAATTATTTAAAGAAATATGCTTAGATTTTCTAGTTCTTCAGAATTTTACAAATATTTAACTAATTCAAATGGTGTCATTACGTCACATTCATAGTGGATATTACTGGATTTGCTGATAGCATTCTGCCACATATGTATCATGTTGAGACCACAGCTGTTCTGGAAATTGGATGAATTCTGTCTCAATTTGTTCTCCAAGTTCAAGTTCTGATTTCTCAATAGGAATTTACACTTGCTTTATTTTCCCTGTCAATTGACAGTTAATCATAATCTTAATCATTTGTTTCCTGTCCTGTTCCAAATCAACATTAAGGGCTTTTTTTTTTTTTTTTTTTTCTGATTCTGGGTCCTAAGTGGGGTCGAATATCATTGTACAATGCCATGTAGCCTGGGGTCTTTGGGCCTCAATATACAGTATTTTCCCCAGTTACTCCAAACTTGCTCTTTAATTTGGTCTACTATATCCCCCAACCAATAAACATTTGCTAATTCACTTTTTTTTAATTTGTATGCTATACATCCCCATTTAATCAATTTCTTCTTCTGCGCTATTTAAATTTAAACCTAAAGCCTTCTAGGTGTTCTTTTACACACTGCCAACAGCAATTTTGTTTCCTTAATCCCTACCCTTATAGCCATACAATTGGGTTTTCCAAATCTGATGTTACTGTATATTACTCACTTCAGGTTTTTTCAGCTGCTGTCTCTCCCTCTGCTCCTGAATATGGGGGGCATACGGCGCTGGGTTAAACAATTCATTGTCAGTAAACTTTTCAGCTTGGACTGAGACGCAGCTTCATTTTGCTTTACAAAATATTTATCCTGATCCTGAATGTTTAGCATTCCCCTTTCTCCAAACAATTCCAGAACTGCTCATTTTATTCTTTTTTTTTAACCCTTTTTTGCCACCGATGCATAATTTGTCATTATACCCATTATTTTTTCACATATTGCAAGATCAAATTTCCCCTCTTCTGGCCACTTTGTTAGTCTGTTTTTTTTTTTTTTTTTTTTAGTCCTTTTTGCCCAGTTATTTGACAATTTTTTTTTATCATTCTCAAAGGTAGGAAATTGCTCTCTTAAGTCCTCCACAGGCGCTGCCATTGTTATCCATGTATTAATTTAAATTTTACTACTTAGCCGAATTATCTTTCCCCACGTATTAAATTGCAATATGTTTATTTTAGCAGTTACACTGCTCACTATGCTCAGTAAACAGTTTATATTATAAACCCGCTTATGCGATTTCTCCTCTTCCTTTTAGACAGATCGTATTTTGTTACGCATTCCTAAACCAGTGTTATGTTTAGTGTATAACCATCTAGTTGTCTAATCAATGATATTTCTTGTTTAGTTCCATTTGCCTTTTTTTTGTGTTTTTTCCCCAACATAGGAAGTTGCTTTTGCTTTTTTTCCTTCTTTTTTTTCCCTTTTTTCCTCTATCTACCAGCTTTGCTGTAATCATCGTTTATTTTTAATCCACATTTCATTTCTCGGCCAAATTGTATTTTTTTCTCACCTATTCAATGATGATAGTACACCGATCAAAATAATGCTAAATAATCATCTTTTAATACATGCAATTTACTACTTCTTTTAATCTGCCAAATAGTAATGACCATTAATAATAATTTTAACTTATTGCATGTAAACTAGGGGTTATTTATTTATATTTAGTGCACTCTTAACACTCCCAACTAATGCAATTCGCAACACGACCACTGTTCATATCCACATTTACTCTACACTCATGCAAAAAGGGAGCCGCACCCACCCAACAAACTTCCTGTCAAAAAGCGTCTGTACGGGACCTCGCAATCCTTACTACCAGTCAGTCCACCCTTAGGACCCAGCAAACCTTACTTCCAGTCAATTGTCCTCACAAACCCATTAATCGTCTAGCTCCATACGCCAAATGTGCTGCGCGCCCTTTTATAAAAATAATAAACAACAAGACAGACAACACTGCAAAAACGGATCCCAGTACCTCTCTAGGTCATCCAGGCCATATCCCAGTACCTCTCTAGGTCATCCAGGCCGTATCCCAATCTCAAGCGGGGAGGCCTGCAGGTTTATTCCCTCCCTTTAGGGTCCCAGCACAGGCCTCACATATAACAACAGTCGTACACCAAACCAGTTACAGAACGCGCTCTGAGTTCCAAACAATTACTCACAGTAACTTGTTGCGAATTCATTGTTAGTGGTTAGTAGTTACATGTCAATTCTGCAGATTCTGTCCCTCTCCTTTTAATTTCCCCCAATTTTGTGTCTAGATTCTTTGAGCCGAAAGGTCACTTGTCTCCAGTGCTCCAGATCAGGGCCAGGACAACACAAAACAACACCCTCACTTATCTATCTGAGCAAGATAATTAAATCAAATTAACTAAATTGCTCACCTTATCCTTAGTTTGCTGGCATTTTAGGGTGTGTGTGTGCTCCCTGCACCATCTCCGAGCACCGGAAGACCGCCCACCCTTACGTGTATAACCAACCTTTGCCGACTCCTGCCGCTGGCTCGCCAAATATGTTGTGGTTTTCATCCATACAAATTTTCAGATTATGAGGTTCCCCCATCCCCAAGCACTTGGAGAGAGACAGATTCTTCAGACGATTAGGCTTTATTGAGGCATATTGATAAATGTAAAGCCGAGTTCTTTTTGCGCAAGAAGAACTGATTTCTTATTTTTAACACCCAGCTTTAATACCTTTATCACGGAAATATCTTCCAAATATGGTCTTTCCGCATTGTCATTCTCTTTTTACAATTGGCCAGGCAAACCAAAACGCCACTACCTAATCCTTCAGGAATTCAAAGCAAAGATGAGCTGCACATGACTAAAAAGGAGTGGAAAGTTCCACTCAAGAGATGAAAAGTACAGACAAAGGAATAGGATACAAGTGGATACATAAATGATTCAATTGTTTTTTTCTCAGTAACAACTAATGATTTTACTGAACAAACATTGATCAAAGCTACAGAAATCAAATGCATCGCCTGATTATGTTTTTGAATTAACTAAACAGAAGCCTGCTTACTAATCAAAGCTACAGAAGCCCGCTGCTTGTGTGTGTGAGCTGCTCATGCATGTGTGAATTGAATTGCTTGTATGTGTGTGTGTCTGTGTGTGAACTGCTTGTATGTGTGTGTGTGTGTGTATGTACATGTGTACATGTGTGTTTGCACTGCTCATGTGTGTGCAAACTGCTTGTATGTGTGTGTGTGTTTTATGTGTATGTGTATGTTTCTGTTTGTTTACATAATATGGTTATTGATTATGATTATTGATTATGGTTATTAAACATGGCAATTAATCTACTGATGAATATGATGAGAAATATTGAAATATAATCTTCAACACGATCAACAGCACTTGCGATAATGACACGATGAACCATCCACGCCACAGTGAACATTTAAATGCTTTTTGAAGAATAATTGTTCCGTAAGGTTAATGGCTCATAGCCTTCAAAAGCCAATGGGTTGGCAAATTATATTTGTGAAATGTTTTAATGCTCGTTCTCTTCGAGAATGCTTTGTATTGAACTGATGTGTATTTTATTTATTTTATTCAGTTCGCACGGCATGGCATGGCAGACATGTGAAGGATTGTATGCAATTAAATGCCCATTAAAATCGAACGCCTTGTGTCCGTGATTTAACTCCAATGTGTGTCTCCATGAATCACTGTCGGCATCAGCTAATGCGTAATCTATAAATTATTCTGTTTATTTTATTTAAAAAAAATAAACGATTATCATTTTAAAGAATAAAATTACAATGACAGATAATAATTGATTATGACGGAATTTTTATGCCCCTGTCCGTCGCAATGACGGACAATCAGAAAGTGTAACGCGACCTCTGGTAACAGTAACGTTAGGCTATACTGTATAACATGTACTAACAGGTTGAATATAGAGTTATATACTGTACTTCAAATCAAATATTATTGGCATGTAGTGTACCGTTTTTTGGGTGGCTTTCGACAGCCTCCGAGCTGCTCCCTAGTCTGGTTTGGCACTTCTACAGCAAGTACAGGGTTGGGATACTCAGGAGTAGGACGTCCATTCACAAAATGCTACATGAAAGATGAAAACAAAATAAGTTTAAATTTAGCCTGTAGGGACACTATATTCAACTTTGATGTAAACTGACGAAACATAACGTTACAGAGCGTTAGCCTAGCCTAGCCTTACCTTGGAGCAGACATACAGTATCTCACAAAAGTGAGTGCTCCCCTCACATTTCGACAATTAATTTATTATATCTTTTCAAGGGGCAACATTACAGAAATGAAACCTGAATATATTCTAGAGTAGTCATTGTACAATATGCGTAGCAGTGTAGATTTACTGCGCGGTCCAAATAACTGAACAAACAGTCACTATTTCCAAAATGGGTGGCAACAAAAGTGAGTACACCTCACCGTCAACATGCCAAATTGTGTCCATAGTGTCAATATTTAGTGTGACCACCATTGTTGTCCAGCACTGCCTTGCTTCTCCTAGGCATGGAATTCACCAGAGCTGCACAGTTTGTTGCTGGGATCCTCCTCCACTCTTCCATGACAACATCACAGAGCTGGTGGATGTTAGACTCATGCTGCTCCTCCACCTTCCTCTTGAGGATGCCCCACAGGTGCTCAATGGGATTCAGGTCTGGAGACATACTTGGCCACGCCGTCACCTTCACCTTCACCTTCTTCAGGAAGGCAGTTGTCATCTTGGAGGTGTGTTTCGCGTCATTATCATGTTGGAAAACTGCCGTTTCCGAAAGGAGGGCATCATGTTCTGCTTCAGAATGTCACAGTACATGTTGGAATCCATTATTCCATCAATGAAGCGCAGCTCCCCAGGACCAGAAGCACTCATTCAGCCCCAGACCATGATGCTGCCACCACCATGTTTGACTGTAGGCAGTACACACTTGTCTTGGTACTCCTCACCAGGGCGCCGCCACATATGCTGGACAGCATCTGAGCCAAACAAGTTTATCTTGGTCTCATCAGACAACAGAACACGGTTCCAATGGTTCATGTGCTTGGACTGGTTGTCTTCAGCAAACTGTTTTCGGGCTTTCTTGTGGGCTAGCTTCAGAAGAGGCTTCCATCTTGGCCGACGGCCATGCAGACCGACTTGGTGCAGTGCACGGCGTTTGGTCTGAGCATTGACAGGCTGTTCTCCCACTGCTGCAACCTCGTTAGCAATGCTGCCAGCACTCCTGCGTCTGTTTTCTGAAGCCAACTTGTGCATCTGACGCAGAGCTCGAGGACTCAACCTCTTTGGTCGACCCTGACGAGGCCTGTTCCGAGTAGAACCGTCTTGGAAAACCGCTGAATAACCTCGGCCACCGTGCTGTAGCTCAGTTTCATGGTTTCACAGATCTTCTTGTTGCTTAGGCCCTCTTTGTGGAGAGCAACAATTCTCTTTTTCAGATCCTCAGAGAGTTCTTTCCCATGAGGTGCCATGTTGACCATCCAGTGACCAGAATGAGAGCATTGCATCCAAAGCACCACAATTTAAACCTTCAACATTTTACTCAACCTCATATGGGCCAGTCGAACAGAAAAAAGCATGAACATAATGAATAAAACACGTTTCATTGCTTGGTTGACCATTACAAATTGGGGTGTGTGCTCACTTTTGTTGCCACCCATTTTGGAAATAATGACTTAAGTTATTTGGACAGTGCAGTAAAGCTACACTGCTACACATATTGTACAATCACTAATCTAGAATATATTCAAGTTTCATTTCTGTAACGTTGTCCCATGAAAAGATATAATCAATTAATTGTCGAAATGTGAGGGGTGTACTCACTTTTGTGAGATACTGAAAATATATATAATTTTTTTTGTATTGTTTGTGCATTGCCAGTCTGAAGTGCCAGTAATTTTGGAGCCCACTGTACAATATCAGGGCCTTGGAATCAAATCTGCGACCTTCAGGTGGAAAGCCCAATTCTCAAACCAATGGTTTCCAAACTCCATCGTGGGGGTCCCCTGTGCTTTCTGGTTTTTGTTCCATCCTTTGTGGCAATCCAATAATTTTAACAAAATATAAATGTTTATTAATAGGGTGATTTTCATCTTTAGAGGAATGCTTTTCCTTCTGAAGCTGCTTTCACACCGGACACAAAACGAATTTTTTGCACGACAGATTACATACTAAGTCAATGCAAAGGCGCGAATACACGCGTTTTTTTTGCGTGTATTCGCACCTTTGCATTGACTTTGAATGTAATCTGTCGTGTGAAAAATTTGTTTCGCGTCCAGTGTGAAAGCTGCTTAAATCACCTTCATTCCACAAATAGCATTGCAAAGCCACAAAGAATAATATTCCCTGACTGCATAATGTGGCACACAGTCAAATAAAAAGGTAACAAATAAAACACTGAGCTTACTGGGTTCCTGACGTGGATGTTGAAAACAGGACAATTTCACTAGATTTTTTTTTTTTTTTTGCTTAAAAGGCAAGTTTGTCTCATCATTTGTTTTGTCTTTGACTTTTTCCTCATAAACCAAATGGTTAGGTTCAGCGGCTGGGTGTCCACACTTTCACCAATTAGGATTAGTCTTTAATTTGAATAGTCTTACAAAATTTATGTCTTTTAATGCAATTTTACGCATGTTAAAATGCCAATTTTGTCTGCAATATATGCCAGTAAGCGCGGAATGCACTCCTTCACAGCCTCTATGGCTTTTCTTAACAAAATGATTTTGGAGTTCTTAGCTCCACGTCACAGTCAGCGGAGCTTTTCTGATGCCAAGTTGTCCGGCGTCTGTCTGTCTGTCCGGCGTCAACTTCTCACTTCAAATCTGAATATCTCAAAATTGTCTGATAACTTTTTTCCTAATTTGGTGTGAGCCTTCCTTATGATATTCTGAATATTCACTGTGAAAATCTGAAAATTCTACATCCCGGTTTTTGAGAAATTCAGCATTTTGGACTTTGAAAAAATGAGCACAAACACTGATTTTCTGTCTTTCATTAATATCTCAAAAACTGTCCGATAACTTTTTGTCTAATTTGTTGTGAGCCTTCCTTATGATGTTCTGATGATCCCCTGCGAAAATGTGAAAATTCTACGTCACAGTTTTTGAGAGATTCAGCATTTTGGACTTAGAAAATCAGTGTTAGTGCTTATTTTTTCAGTCATTCATTCATTTCTCAAAAACTGATAACTTTTTTGCTCCGCTGTGACCATAGTCAGCAGTCAGCGGAGCTTTTCTAATGCCGAGTCGTCCGGCGTCCGTCTGCATGTGCGTGCAGCGTCAACTTTTCACTTCAAATTTGAGTATCTCAAAAACTGTCTGATAACTTTTGTTGAAATTTAGTGTGAGCCTATTCTATGATATTCTGAATATACGCTGTGAAAATTTGAAAATTCTACATCCCGGTTTATGAGAAATTCTGCATTTTGGACTTAGAAAATCAGTGTTTGTGCTCATTTTTTCAGGCTTTCATTAATATCTCTAAAATTGTATGAAAACCTTTTGTCTAATTTGTTGTGAGCCTTCCTTATGATGTTGTGATTATCCCCAGTGAAAATTAGAAACTCCACATCCCCGTTTTTGAGAAATTCAGGATTTTGGACTTAGTAAATCAGTGTTTGTGCTCATTTTTTCAGTCTTTCATTCATATCTCAAAAACTGTCTGATAACTTTTTGTCTAATTTGTTGTGACCCTTTCTTATGATGTTCTGAATATCCCTTGGGAAAAAATGAGAATTCTCTGTCCCGGTTTTTGAGAAATCCAGCATTTTGAACTTAGAAAATCAGTGTTTATGCTAATTTTTTCAGTCTTTCATTAATGTGTCATATGTTTTAATATTGCAATAGTTTTCAAGGATTTCTGAAATTAAGTAAAGACATGGACATTTCAGTCATCCTCATCGGCGCTCTCTAGGCCGACAGGCCTCTTGTTATGTTTTGTTTTGTTTTGTTTTGTTTTGGTTGAACTGCCGTGGGTGTTGCGGTGTTGCTGGAAACAGCTGGCACAAATGGAGTGAAGCATGGTGGCAGATATACGTGCTGACAGGACAACAGGAAGATAACTGGTTTATCAGGTTAATGCAAAAGGAATTATCTCTTCAGGATCTTTGCACATATCGTGTTGCATTAGCATCAGACTTTGTGACCCATCACTAATAATACGAAGACGTTCGTGCAATTTTTCAGTGGTCCAATTACAATGTCCGCGCTTATGGACCCACAGATTTTACCACGCTCCTGCAAAATCACACTTTTTAATACATGACTAACGTTGCCAAACAAAAAGCTTACAACTGGCAGACCGAATGGCCAAAATGCATGTATAAGGTCTGATTTTAAAGGTAACATTCTCAGGTAGAATGTGGCTAGAACACAATTTCAAATAGTGGCTCAAACATGCAGTTTTTTCTGAGTGTGCCAGCAATCCAGAGGTTCTATAAAGTTAAGCCCAGCTTACGGCTGCTCGACTGAAAAATCAACAAGTCCGCAATCCAAGGGGACTTTGCAAAAGGGAATTACCCACGATTCAGGACTGTGCGGAGATTCCCAGAAGCCCAAAAGCTCATGTCAACAAAAATGAATTGACAGAGAAGAAGCCAATGAGAAGAAATTCAATTATTGAGTATAGTGAAAAATAGGTTTATTTGTGGGCAGAATGATGATGTGTTTGTCCTATTGTGACATACTTAAAAACATGCAGACAGTATGAAGGCAAAATATTCAATGTTTTGTTTTATACATTTAATTTGTAGATATAAATACATTCCTGTCGTTCAGGCCTGCAGCTCATTTAAAAAAAGTTGGGACAGAGCCAATTTCAGATTAGTAATGAGACAAATAAATTGAATAATTAATTATCTGATCTGGAACAGCTCATGTCAGCAGGTGATTGTAATCATGATTTATTTCAAAAGCAGCATCCATGAAAGGCCGAGTTCTTCAATGGCTTAGAAAATCATTGATAGGTTTAAAAAGAATGGGCCTCAGACAAAAATACGGAAAGATTTCAATATTTCACCACCAACAGAGCTTAATTAAAAGTTTCAAGGAATCTGGAGGAAATTCCGTGAGTACAGGACAAGGGTGCGAGCTTCAGATGAGTACCAGAGATTTCTGATCACTCAAGATCCATCATTTATCTCTGAATGGCATAACCACATGGGCTCGATATTATTTTCCCAAGCCTTTGTCAAGTATCTCAGTGCATAGTTGCATCCACAATAGCCAGCTAAAACTTTAGTGTGCAAAAAGGAAGCTTTATATTAACAAAGCCCAGAAGCGCCTTCAACTTCTTTGGGCTTGAATGGCCCATTATGCAGTAGAAATGTGTACTGTGGTCAGACAAATGAAAAATCATGTTCTTTTTTTGGGAGAAGTAGATTTGGTGTCCTCTGGACCAAAGACAAAAATGACCACCCAGGGCGTTACCAGCAACAAGTCTAAAAGCCATGCTCTGTCATGGTATGTGGTTGTGTCAGTGGCCTTGCCAACGGTAACTTGCACTGATGTGAAGTAACCATCAATACTGAATCATGCATTGAGATTTTGGAGCAACATATACAGGGTGTATCAAAAAAAAAAAATGTCCCACTTTGAAAAATTGCCCTAAAATTAATATTCTATGATTTTTTTGAAAATCCTTTTACATAGGTTGATAGACAATGGTTCAGTGCTTTTTTGTGCAGTTGCTCATACTCAACATGTCACGCATGAGTGAGCACAGGCTAATTATGTAAATTGCGATACATCTGTTTTGCGCGAAAAAAGTGCTCAGATGAAAACAGGATCTGAGACCATAGGAAGCAACGTTAGGTGTGCCCTTTGTTTATCACAAATTGCTATTACTTTCAGTCCTCAACATGTTCACCATTTCTTTCCTGGCAGATTTGGGCCCTCCTCAGCATATCGCACACTGCACTGCGGATCAAAGCTCTGTCCCTTCTGAGAACCTTGACTTCTACCATTATGCATTCCTCAAGGTCATCCAGGTCCCTAGGGGGAGAAACGTACACTTTTGACTTAAGATGACCCCACAAGAAAAAGTCAAGAGGGTTTAAGTCCGGTGACCTCGGGGGCCATTCCACGTTGCGGTGTAGGGCAATCACTCGTTCTCCGAACAGTTCTGTAAGGCGGTCTGTTACAATCCTCCGTCTGTGGGGTGGGGCACCATCCTGTGCTCACTATGCTCTCTGAAATCGGCCATTTCTGTTGCACCATTCTGGGGACATCCATTCATTGATTACATAACATGACATAACAGGACTGTTAGCCATCTGGAGAGCAAAGGGTTAAAGCAATTTCCTGAAAATTTTTAGGACACTTAAGGGCACACCTAACGTTGCTTCTCATGGTCTCAGATCCTGTTTTCATCGGAGCACTTTTCCGCGCAAAACAGATGTATCGCAATTTACATAATTAAACTGTGCTCACTCGTGCGTGATATGTTGAGTATGTGCAATTGCACAAAAAAAGCACTGAACCATTGTCTATCAACCTATGTAAAAGGATTTTCGAAAAATTTTAGAATATTTAATTTTAGGGCAATTTTTCAAAGTGAGATATTTTTTTTGATACACCCTGTCGTATTATGCCTTCGAGATAAAATCTTTATAATAACAAGACAGTGCACAACCGCATTCTGCAAGCATTAAGAAGACATGGCTGTGTGTGGATGCTGCACTGGCCGGCCAGTAGTCCTGACTTGTCCCGAATAAAATAAAGCCTGGAGCAGAAAAGCAATATGTGTCAATGAAAATCTAGTACTGCTGCTCACATGATGACATGTTAGCAGGAAAAAACAGGGACAAAATTACACCTGAAACACTTAAGTGCTTGGAGTCTTCAGTCCCTAAACATTTCGAAGCGTTGTGAAAAGGAATGACAACATTAAATACAATTAATATGGTGAAACATCAAATGATGTGCTGTTGTATTGTTTTCAGCATAATGCAGGTCAAAGATAATTTAGAAATCACAGCTTTCAGATTTCATTTTATTTCACATTCCAACCCAATGTTTTCCAATCTGTGGTTTTACATCATGTGACTCCACTGGATATAGCCACTGGGATCACCCATTTCTCATAGCAATAAATAAGTGATGATACAAATGATACCACATATGCATTTTCAAAGAAGACTTCTTTTTAATATTGAGGTAACCAAATAAGGCATCCAAATATCCCTAAGTATGTAATGCACATACCACATAGCCTACACGTGCACTTAGTTCCAGATGCCGATTTATTCATTTTTTTCAATGGGGGGTTTTAGGCTACCTAAGGCGGTGAATGAGTTGACTCATTTGCGCATTTAAATTTGCAGCCCTGCGTGCTCTTGGACTTCAAGTTACGGCGCAGAGAGCAGTTCAGTCAACGGCATAGTGCGTAACATAAAAGTCAGTGAGGGTCAAATCCACTAGTCACACTAGGCAACGTGATCATGGCTGCGTCCAAATAGTTAAAAAATTACGGCCTATCCACGAATTCCTAACCACTTTTCTTTAACCTTTGTAGAATATGTCATAAGGCAAAGGAAAGGTGTAAAAGGGAATCCCTAACAGCTTAGGAAAACAGTCGCGCCAATTAGAGAATCCGAATGCACTTACACGAGGCAATGTGATCATGAGTCCCCTGCCCATCGTATACGTTTCTTTCCGCGATTGGCTGGATGAATGGTCACCGCTTGACATATTGCTGCTGCACAGAATTGTGGGATAGCGTTACCTCCTTTCTTTTAGAAAAAGGATGGTTCTGTGTACCCTATGCTAAAGGAGGTAAATTAGGAAGCACTGACACCTTTCCTTAACATTCGAAGAATTCGAATGCACTTATCATGGCTGTCACATAATTATTTCTGGATCATTTTTTAGGAGTTAGGAACTTTCCTAGGCAAAAAAGACTATTCGGACGCAGCCCTTGAGTCCCCTGCCTGTCATATATGTTCCTTTACGTGATTGGCCGGATGAATTGTCGCCGCTTTAAATATTGCTGCTGGGCAGAATTGTGGGATAGAGTTATTCCCTTTCTCTTTGAAAAGGATTGGTTCTGTGTACCCTATGCTAAAGGAGGTAAATTAGGAAGCACTGAGACACCTTTCCTAAACATTCGAAGAATTCGAATGCACTTATCATGGCTGTCACGTAATTATTTCCGGATCATTTTTTAGGAGTTAGTAAAT
Organism: Gymnothorax javanicus; assembly: GCA_029692085.1. Lineage (NCBI taxonomy): Eukaryota > Metazoa > Chordata > Actinopteri > Anguilliformes > Muraenidae > Gymnothorax > Gymnothorax javanicus. Next base: position 72,525,975 of record CM056203.1, read on the forward strand.
TTCCTTGGCGAAACAAAAAAAAAAAAAAAGACTATTCGGACGCAGCCATAGCGTTTCGTCTGTCCCTCTGTCCTGTTTCCTCGCGGCTATACCTGCCTCCTCGGTGTACGGAGCCCCCCTGGTGTCAGTCGAGAAAAAAAAAAAAAGCCATGTACTAAATTGAGGGAACAGATTACTAAACTGTGCGCACAGTTTACTAAACTGAGGGAACAGATTACTAAACTGTGCGCAGAGTTTACTAAACTGAGGGAACAGACTGCTAAGATACATTTTATACACATATTAATTAGCCTTAAGACCAACCCTTTTAAACTTTGCGTTGGGTGCAAGGGTAGGCATATGTTTAACATGAATAGCCTAACAGTGCCCTCGTATCTGCCCAAAGCAACTTGCGCTTCATGTTTAAACTTGTGTTTCAGATCATTAAAATAGAGCCCTTGGACTGATTTAGCATTGAACATTCGGGGACAATTTATCTGACACATCTTCGAGTTCAGGCTAACCTCTGTCTTTTCTCCCCTTTCTGATGCCATCAATTTACACTGCATTTTTAAATAATGAGAACAATATTTTGCCAAATATTTATTTAAGCTGGTGGATCACAATACAGTCTATAGCTATAGACATCCCATTGAAATGAAACATTGCAATCAGAGAAACAATAAAAAACAATACAACTATTTATTAGCCTATTTCTTAAAACAGAGCAGAACAGTCAGCCAAAAAAAAGTGCACAGATTCCGTGTTTGTTAACGAACATCGTAATATAGGCTCATCATTGATTTGGGTTAGTAATTAGTAATCTCTTCCCTCAATTTAGTCATCTGTTCTCTCAGTTAAGTACATTGCTTTTTTTTTCTCGACTGACACCAGGGGGGGCGCCGTATTGGTGGGAGGGACTAAGTCATAAAAAAAAAATAAATCAAATCATAATAAAATAAAACACAAGTGAGGGGAACGGGGATGCAATTTAAGAGAATCGAAATGTACTGTTATCTGTTGCCAACCTTCTAATTTATGTCGCTTGGCCACGTATTGGATTTATTATTGATCTGGGACCAAATGAAAGTGGCCCAGTTTGAAAATTGGATAGATCTGTGTCCATAATGCTCTGACAGCATCAGATCTGTATCACATTAAGACAGTAAATCAGATTTTTATCACTTCAACCTGGTAAGATGAACGAAGCGATGGTCGCAAAACCAAAAAATGAAGCAAATGATAAAGTCAAACCTGTTTTGTGTTATCACTAACACTAACACTGTGGCTTCAGTCAGTCTGGATCGAACTCAAATGCCAAGGTGATCTTTCGCTACAAATCCGAGCACATTATGACGTTAACTATGAACACCCTGGCTACATTCACCGCATTCGCTAGCGAAATGCTTGCGTCGGCTACACTCCCATTATATAACACCACCATTCATCTGTACGTAACAATACGAATGCACGCACATGCCCTAGTATCATAGAAGTAAAGCCAAGGTGATCTTTCGCTACAAATCCGAGCACATTATGAGATTAACTATGAACACCCCGGCTAACTTCACCGCATTTAGTATCATAGAAGTAAAGCCAAGGTGATCTTTCGCGACAAATCCGGGCACAATATGAAATTAAAGCAATTCTTACCTTTCTGGCATTTTTACACTTTTCTTTTGTAATCTTAAAATGCTCCTAGTAAGCGTATGGCACACTAAAATGTAAAAGAAATCCACCAGGTGTTGAAACTCATCAATATTCAATTCTGATATATTTCTGATAAAAGTCTGACCAATCATTTTCTTCGGTCCGAATAAAATGATTTGCCGAGTTTCCTGTCTGTCATCCATCGCCGCGTCCCTTCCAGTTGCCTACCGCTGTCACCGCGTACGAGTCGCGCGCCTCTCTGGCAGAGCAGCCGAGCGGTAGAGACAAAACAGGTCCTCAACAAAGTTAGCCTGCCAATAAAACAGCTGCAGCTGCTCCTAATTTAATGACTAATGTTACCGGGACAACTCTGGTGAGGTAAGACGTTATGACAGCAGTTTTGCAAGAAAATATGTATGAATTCTGCCAAAAAATGATGCATCTGACTGTAAACAAACAGGCGCTGAAATGCTATAACTACTAATATAACGTTAATGGTAGTTCGTCAGACGTTATGTCGGAATTTTATTTTATACCACATACATAATTGAATATTATGTAATTACTGTTGGTTAGTTTTCACTAACCGGAGCCTCTGAATCTGACTCCATTGCCCTGTTTCAAGATGCTTTCACACCGGACACAAAACAAATTTTTCGTACGACAGATTACATTCAAAGTCAATGCAAAGACGCAAATACGCACGAGATTCGCGTCTTTGCATTGACTTTGAATGTAATCTGTTGTGCGAAAAATTCGTTTCGCGTCCGGTGTGAAAGCAGCTTCATTCGTGCTGCTTACTTTGTCACCGCACGCGTCGGGAGGAGGGGAGCCTCAGAGGTCAGGCAGGGGGAAGAGGGTGGGACTTTGGAGGGAGGCGGAGTTGTTCATGTTCAAATTTTTACTAAGTGCTGTGCCGCATGCCAGAAAGGTAAGAATTGCTTTAACTATGAACACCTGGCTAACTTCACCGCATTAGGTATCATATACTACTCAAAATTTGATAGGGATCATAGGAATTTTTTTGTGAAATGACATGCAAATTTGGTAACTGCCACTGATGAACAATATATTGGATAAATGACATGCAGTCAGACACAAAAAACACATTTGCGCAGCATTTCATGACATTAAATGAGCGTGCAGCCTCACATTTTGGCTTTGACTAACACTTCACTATTTCAACTCAGACGTGTGTGTTGCTTGTTGGTGAAAATTTGGAAGTTCCCAAATTTTTTGCATTACATTTAGCAATAACAATGTCTCCTCAACGTCTTAGACGTCGATTGACTTCAGAGCAATTGGGAAGATGCATCGGAATGCTTGACTCTGGCTTCTCACAACGCCACGTTGCTAATGCACTTAACGTCAGCCAAAGCGTTGTAGAACAGAGCATGGAACCGCATCAAACGCGTTTGGTACAGCAGCACACCGTCATGGGGGTGGTCGTCAGAGATCGACTACACAACGACAAGACCACTTTCTCACACTTCAGGCACGACGTCATCCTTTCTGGACAGCCACCACCCTACGAAATGACCTTCATAACGCCTCGGGGGTCAGGGTATCCACTCAGACGATACGGAATCGTCTTCATACTGCCGCCTCAACTCAAGAAGGCCATGTGTTGAATCCCACTGATCATGCGTCATAGGCGTGACCGTTTGGATTGGGCTCACGATCATGTCACATGGACACACAACGATTGGGCTCTAGTTCTCTTTACTGATGAGTCCCGATATTGCTTGGACTTTACTGACAGGAGGCAACGGTGTGGCGAAGACAACGCGTGAGCGATTTAATGATGCCTCCATCAACGAACCGGCCGTTATGGTGGCGGATCAATTATGGTCTGGGGAGGAATAAGCAGGAGCGCAGAACGGACCTGCATGTCATGGGGGAGAGGGACGATGACAGGGGTACGGTACAGGGATGAGATCCTCAATGTACGCAAGACCATACGCTGGTGCTGTTGGCCCTGATTTCATCTTGATGGATGATAACGCCCGTCCATATCGTGCTAGGGGTGGTGAATCAATTCCTAGAGCAGGAGACAATTGTCCGCATGGACTGGCCCTGGGGCGCTGCCGGACCTAAACCCTATCGAGCATGTGTGGGACATGCCGCAGGTCGCCATTTTCGTCGAGGGCACAACCCACAACTCTAGAAGAGCTCGGAAATGCCCTTGTTGAAGAATGGAACAACATTCCAATTGCAAGCATCCCGGTTCTGATTGACAGTATGACTTGACGTTGTCAAGCCGTCATTCAAGCTAGGGGAGGCCATACCCGTTATTGACATTGTGGTAATGAGACATCAAACGAACACTGTCTGTTTTCACTTTTACATGTCAGAGGTGAAACCATGAAGTGTTCCTGAAAGCCAAAAGTGTGAGGCTGTACGCTCATTTAATGTCATTAAATGCACTTGCAAATGTGTTTTGTGTCTGACTGCATGTCATTTATCCAATATATTGTTCATCAGTGGCAGTTACCAAATTTGCATGTCATTTCACAAAAAAATTCCTATGATCCCTATCAAATTTTGAGTAGTATATAGAAGTAAAGCCGAAATGATCTTTCGCTACAAATCCGAGCACGCATTCGATAGTGTTATAATAAGCAAACAAATAACAGTTACTACTGTACACTGATTCATATTGCAATATTAAGGCGAAAACATAGACTTTACGATCGCTTTGCATTACGGAAGCATTTTTTGACGAGGCAGCACAAATTGTCAGAACACCGGCATTTGTTGTTCACGTTATTGCGGAAAGCTAGCAAGCCATCAAGCAAACTTTGGAGCCCAAAAATAGCTTGCGAGCAACGTCGAAACTAATGCACAAATTCAGCATGACCGTTGGGAAAAATTCACTGAAAGCGATCTTGACTCCGCTATCTGGAGAAACCATCCCACTGGCGAACCCTTAGACTTGTGTTTCCAGAATTAAGTTAGAAGTAAATTGTATTTTAAACACCTGTGTTCAGCAATCTTTAGCTTACCAAGCTTACCTAATTTGGTCTGTTTAAAATTGCTGTTGCCAGAAATTGCTTGCAATGTAGAAAAATAGACATGATGTGTTCATCGGTCTTTTATTCTTCACACAAGCGTTTTTCAGCTAAAGTTAAAAAGTTAAAGGGAACCTATTATGCTACATTTCCAAATTTATATTTTGATCTTGGACTCCCCTAAAGTACTCCTGATCATTCAAAGTCCAAAAAAGGGTCCTTATTTAGCTCATACTGCCATCCTCGAAAAACCCCATTTGTAGTCCATTGTCGTCTCTGCCTGAAACACCTTGTTTGGGTGGCTCTTCCGATATGGCCCCCCCTGCCTGTGTACCCACTTTCTTCTGATTGGCCAGCTCTGTGGAGGGCGGAGCTGGGCGGGACTCGGCAGAATGCAGTTTTCCGGGTCCGCCTCCCTACTGTGAAACGTGAGACGCGTCTGCCATTTGAGCAAAGCAATCAGCGGGGAAATTCCGCAATCAAACACAGTACATGTGTATAGATCTAATGAAATTAACTTGTTCTCGTAAATGCAGTTGCGAAAGTGGAGGATGCAGTGTGAAAGTCTGGCAGCTCAAGCTCGAATTTGCTATCTACCTACGGCTACTATGGCGAGTACACCGGTGTTTCTACTCTGTAGCTAGGATTGAGGGAAAGCTAGAATCCACCCCAGACAGACATATTTGTAGAACGGGTCGACAAACCCAAGTGTAGATCGGAGACCGTAGAAATTCGGTGGGTCTGAGTTTAGAGGGAAACATGGACAGTGAGGAGCAGCAAAAAGTGGACCAACAACTTATGAACTGCTTAGGTGTGTGTTATAAGGACCTGCTGGTTCGTGTGCATAACTGTGGTGTGTCGTTAGCGTGGAGTAACGAACAGCTTCTGTGCTTGTATATGACGGAGGGACGAAAGCTCCAGGCTAAACAACCTTTTCGGAAATTGCCTGTGGTAATGGTTTACTTATTGCGTCGGAATGGCCAGCATTTGCTTGCGGAAAATGGGTGCGATAAGCCACTTTCACACCAGATGTGAAACAAATTTTTCGCGCGACAGATTACATTCAAAGTCAATGCATTGTCTTTTTTTTTTTGCCCCTCTTGTGAGAAATTTGGCATCTCCAATTCCACCCGAATCTGGAATGCCCAATTGGTGAACTATGTACAAGGCTTGCTCGTATGCGACCCCTTGCTGCCAACTCAGGAGAGTGAAGAAAGTTCGCGGCTCTCCTCCGAAGCATGCGCCTGTCAGCCTACTGCTTCTTATGCACTCATTGGTTGAATCTTTGCAAGTACAGAACAAGGGCGGAGGATACCCAAACATGAACAGGCTTAGAATCTTCCTGACGAGCACCCGTCTGGCCAACAGGAGGCGCTTGAGCAATGAACAAGGCAACTATTATTTTCCCCTACCCAGCAGTCCCTTCCCAATTTGCAACCCTGTAGCGCAATAGCCAATTGTGCGCTACTCTGAAAAAGCTGCCGACCACTGCCGGCTGGTACAAGGCGGAGATCGAGCCCGCAATGTGATAGTCAGTTCTGCTTGGCAACGCGATGCTCAATGCATTGTTTTTGCATTGAATTTAAATGTAATCTGTCGCGCAAAAAATTTGTTTCGCATCTGCTGTGAAAGCGGCGTAACGCGCCCATAACGCGTGTATTCGTGTCTTTGCATTGACTTTGGATGTAATCTGTCGCTCGAAAAATTTGTTTCGCGTCCGATGTGAAAGCAGCTTTATGGATAGTACGTGACAGCTTGAGACAGCTCCGGTTATGTTATGAACATAATACAGGTTTTACAGACCATAAGTTCCGTTAGCGTGAACAGTTGCTTATGTGGAGCTAGCGAATCGATAACTTCTACAGGAAAGAATTTCCTATTCAATCTCCGCCTTTTTCGGCTTTTTATTAGACAGAACAACTTCTAAAGGGGATGAAATTATGCCACGGCAATGTTTTTTTGTTTTACCAGACACGTTAGAGCTTGTGCGTTTCGCGTTGCTTTCACCTCGGTAGCATTAGAGAGCTAGCCCAGATATTGGTGAAGCATCCAGCTGACCTCGGTCATGGATAAGTGAAGCGATCACAAGCAGCCGTAAACAAACCCAAACACGTATCCCAAGCTCTGCAAAACCTTCGTCTGGTCTAACTGCAGCCTTTTCAGCCCAACTTTGCAGACACATACAGCACCTCTCCGCTTAGCTTCAACTGTACTGGCTACAATCGGGCAATGTTATGATGAAACTGCCACATTGATGCTTACTGAAGTAACACAAGCATACCGATCAGAATTACTGCATATAAGTTAACCAGGAGCATTTTTTATTAGCACGGCGGCACGCAAACTAACATGCAGTAGCTGGTAACGGAGCGGTCATAACAACCACAGAGACAAACCCTTGCAATACAGGTTGTACAGACAGCAAGTTCCGTTACCGTGGACAGTTGTACCAAGCATCCAAATTACAAACAGGTATAAAACGTTAGCTTCAAATGAGGTTTATGTTCACACACCTTCTGCTGAATTTCCCCTGATATTACTCTTGCATATTTGGGACACCAACATTAGCAACAGTAACTTGGCTACGTTAGCCGCAGTGCTACAGCCACATTCAACATCATGTTAGGTAGGCTTATGCAGTAAAGCAACTTACAGCTTTGGCGTCTGTGAGTCACGGACAGTCGCAACCGATCCAGGCTTTATCTTCAGATATTTTACTTTGGTGAAATGCTGAGCACAAACAGCTATCGTTCCCTTTGGCCGTGGCTGTTTGCTGCCAGCAAACAAAAAAAGCTACCCACTGATTTCTGGTGGCATCGTCTTTTGGAAGAGAAATAGGTGCTTTTCTTTGCGTCCACAAGTAAACGGACAAGAAGCTTTGGGAGAGATACTCAGAAGACTGCACCTCAAATGATCTTCAGTTCTTCTTTTGTATTTCCAAAAGTGTAGACGCTATTAAGGCATAGCATGATCCGCGGTTGTTTGTGCCTGCTAGAATAGTTTCCGGTGTGGGCAGGTCCAGCGCCGTAATTGGCTCTGGCTAGGTCTGTATTAATTGGACGGCACAACCTGACGTCAGGTTTTGCACAGATCTCGTGAAAATCTCGGGATGAGCTGTTCAGAGAGGAGATCACGCTCACGAAATCACATTCTTGGATTATGGCAAAACCCCTGTATCTTATGTTTAGAAACTTTTCAGAGGTTGAGCATGGACATCCAACATTATAACATTACTTACATGTATGAACAGAAGGATCAGCATAATAAGTCCCCTTTCATGCTAAATGGTTTATAAGAGGCATTGTACAAAATTTGAGATCTCTGACATAATTACAGAGCTGTCCACAAGACTATGAAGCTATTATCGAGAATTAGCATTCCAATATAAAACGTAATTTTAAAAATTCATATTGGGAAAAAGAGAAAGAACACCATCACAATTTTTGGATATATCATTAACAAAGTCCAGCTCTTTAAGGTGAACTTGATTTGGATTTGATACATGGTGTCATTCAACGGGAATATAGCTTCAAAGTTGCAGGATTATGTGTTTTTTCTCATTTTTGATCGGCAATATCTCAGATGCTATTTACTTCACATTGGTAATTTTTCAGAAAACCATGTACCTTGTCCAAATGACACCCCCTATACAAAATATCAGCCCCCTGTCATAAAAACTGATGAGTTTACAGGCCCTTAAAAGTGCTGCCACAGTTTGTGAATAGAAATTTTCGACAGAATCAAGGGGCCTATTATTGCATGTTACACATGAGCTAGGCTGCTGAAAGTTAAACAATGTACAGATGTAGCACCAGATATTTGACATACAAACTTTGGAGGTCCTAGCTCAAGTACTTTTTAAGATATTCCAGCTCAAAATTAGAACTTCAGAAGGCGATGCTAAAAATCGCCCAAACCTTTGTCCTTTTAATAATTTTTTGTGGCCAAACTATTTTTATTTTTTATTTTATTCCTTTATTTGACATGGACACACAGTAACATTGATGCTGTGATATTTACACAGGTCCCAAATGCACTGCTGTAGGTGTTTATAGCACAGTGCCAATTTTCAACACCAGTCCATGGGAGGCTTTTAAGGATTAAAGCTGTACAGAGAAAATTTTAGAAAAAAAAAAAAACAGATACCTGAGACATACATCAGAATTGAAATACCCAGAACAAATAAAATACAAGTTCAATAAAAAGGCTGAATGAGATGGTTCCTTCAGGTAAACATGTATACAAGCAAATGTTTTATATGTGGGAACAGTATTGTTGCTCCTTCAGCCATGACTTAATACTTTTGTTGAAACCTTTAAAGTTAGTTTGCATTTTCAGCTCAGTAGGTAGGCTATTCCAGAGATTAGCTCCTGTGACAGAGAAGGCTCATTGTCCAAAGGACGTTTTGCGCAGTGGAATTCGACAGTTACTATTAACAGAAGCCCGTGTGTTCACTCGACTGGAGTCATGACTCCTGCTAGCAAATTCACCGAGCATAGATGGAACTAGACTATTTAAGCATTTGAATAACATTTCAAGATTACAGTAGCCAATGACACTTTCAAAGCTAAGCATATTATGTTTCTCTGATACGAGACAGTGATGCCATCGGGGTGGTTTTTTGTCCATGATTTTTATTGTCTGGTTGTATATGGATATGATTGGTTTTTAAGTTGTTTGTGAGGCTTGGGACCAGGAAGTGAGGCAGTATGACAGATGTGAAAATATCATAGCATGCATGTAAAGTCTGGCTGTGTTTAATGAAAGATACATTCTGATGATCCTGAAACAGTTTAAGTTGGATTTAACTTTTTTGCAAACATAATTCACTTGTTTTTCAAATCGCAGGTGTGAGTCTAGGATGATTCCTAAGTACTGTTAAGACGGTTTTCTGTTGTGGAGTCAAGTCGGAACCGATGAAGTGACACACCAATGACCACTTTCCAATTGACAAGACTTTTATTACAATGCGCAAGGGAGGATTCTAGCGTCCGACATAGCATTCGCAGAGAATCCTGACACACTGTTCACATCTCGGGGACAAGTACAAGATCAGTGGTAGAGCAAATGGTGGATGTAACACCTTCCCATAAACATCCAGCCAAACTTACAGGATGTTGATATTACCTTTGATCATGTACCTTCCTTCTGAGCGCAATACAGCAATTACCAAGTGTGACCAGGTGCCAGGCGCCCCTCACTGTGGGAGGATATTGATGTGAGTGTGTATGAGTGAGGGGAGGGGGCTGGGAATGAGTGTGTGTATGTGTGTGTGTGTGTGTGTGTGTGTGGGGGGGGGTGCTGGGGTAAGTGAGGGAGGGGGCTGGGAATGGGTGCGTGTGTGGATCTGTGTGTGCTGAGAGAAAAACCTTAAACCAGTAGCTCAATCCTATCATTTTGTCTTGGTGGTGAGCTAAGGTCCCACCCACCATGATTTAGACACCGGTTAGGCCACCATTTGCAAGAGAATGGGTCAGATTAGCAAATGTTAGACCGTGCTGTACATTCCTGATTAGCCTATTTAATTCATGATACATATAAATAACTAAAACAAAGCTTACAATACTAAGTCCCCAGACACCCTGGGATAGTACCACCCCTAAGTCGTCCCCAGGGGACACTACTCCCAGAAATGTTTGTACCTTTTTAGACAGTGGGTCACAGTTGTTTGCCTTTTTTTGCTGCAGTATGATAACATTCATCAGCCCGAGAGAAGCATCTGTTGCTTCCCGAGTAGAAATGAGAGCATGTTTGATTCTAGCACCGCTTTCCTTAACCATCCTCTCAATTCTGTCAGAGACCGCCATGAGAGCTCTCTCAAAATAATTATTGTGGTCCAGCACCCAGCTCTCCAAGGCTGGAACAGAAGTGTTAGTGGTGACATCAGGAGCGACTAGAATGGAGCCGATAGTAATAGAAGTGTCAGTAGGGTTAATGCAGTAGGAAATGTTAGTCATTGCCCAAAGCTTTGGACCAGAGTATAAAGGCCCAAACCCGCACCAAGTGGTAGTGTTGGTTCTCACTGCTATTGCTCCAGGAGATTCAGGTAATACTTGTATTTGCAGTTCAGGTCCCACTGAATGTGATGGGCTTGTCCTGACTCAAGTGAGGCTGTCCATAGTACCCAGCCTCCGACAGTAGAGCATTGGTCTTCCGAAAAGGCAATGTTCCTGTTGTTGTCAGTGATGATGTATTTCACATTGTGCACTTCGCACACATGTCCGTTACATGGGAATGGAAGCGGGTGTATGGGTTGTGCTTTCAGTATGGGCTTCCGCCTGACTGGAATTAGAACACCACCACGGATGTCCTCGCCATCGTGACATGCCCCGACTATCGATAGGGACCCCTGCCCGGCCGCCACCCAGGGAGCTGACTCAGCCTCCAGAAGGACTGCAGACCGTACCCACCCTGGTACACGTGACGCGAGCAGGTCACCTATCAGAGCTGCCACCTCCATGCTGAATGCCATGCCAGATCTGTAACACATCTCCTCCATCCTCCTATGCACATGCTCTACCAATAGAATCTTTTCGTAAGTTTTAGTATTTTCAAGTAAATGCTGGAGCAAAACAGTGATCGCCTCCCCAGTATCATGCGTAGCAGAAGCAAGATGGCAAGTAGCTTGGTTAGAAAGTAGATAGATAGATAGATTTTATTGTCCTTCTCAGGATAATTGTTTTCACTTCTGTACAGCCGCGAGAAATTTCACAAACAATCTTACAAAACAACAACACTACTCCAACATTACACAAACATTCTTACGGAAAAAAAAAAAAAAAAAAAAAACTACTACAGACATATACCCGCTACCGTGCACAGTCCTCCCTTTGCCACCGATATTGTGCCTGTTGCTAACAGATTGTCAGCCCAATCACGGTTATTAGATTCAATAGCCATTGAAATGGCATTCACTGTTGAGCCAGTGGCTCCCACCCATCCTGCAATATCTGATAGCAGATCTCTACGTTTCCTATGTACATCATTTTTATAACATTTTGGCAACCGTTGTAACATAAAATTGATCAGGGTTTGGATAGATTGTTCTAATTCTGTAAAATTTGAACAATTCCTAGGCCAGATAATATGTTTCACTTTAATAATTAACCCATTTAGGCCTGAGGCCTATTCAAAAAACGCCTATGAAAACCTATGGGCGATTTTGAAAAGAACCCCTAAAACCTGAGGTTTTCTGGAAAACAGCACCCAGGTGTCCACGTCTAGTAAAAAGCTGATATCTCAGCCTCTGTAGCAGATAGAAACAAAATTCAAAATGTATTTGAGAGCTTACACCTGTGGCTTTCATAAGTTTTCATTGTTTTGTTGTTCATTTCATTTTTTTCATTGTTTTTTATTTGTGCATATCTTCATCACAATATTTAAAACACTGAACAAACTATAACAAACTATAAAATATAATAAAATCAATAAAATAAATAACAAATCTCTATCTACATAACATGCACAACTCAAATGGAATAAAGAGGCCTAATAAATAAAAAGTATAAGCTCTGCACTAGAGAATAACAAACATTTTTTCTTTCTCTGGAACAGGTGGCAGCAGTGGCGGAGCTACAGGGGGCGAAGACACGCCCCTTTTAGTTCTGGCTAGATCTCAATCATTTTCCTTTATTGACGTCTTTTCCAATTATTGTAATTGGCAACTGAAGACACGGTTTCTCTCCACATGCGATCTAACAGCGATTAAATCGCGGGTTAAATTCAGCACAGTGGCGGAACAGAGAATTGGGTTGCACAAAACAGCCGTTTAAAACAATTATAAATCCTGACCTGTTCTCAGTCATCTTCATGATTAACAAAAGGTTCACTCGAGAGCGCTCCGCACTTAACAGGTGCTGCTTGTTCTCCCCGATTAGGTAAGACGACAATCATTCCTCTGGACGCGTATTTGCTGTATTTAAATCTACGTTATTCAAAATTGCATAGCCGACCTGTCGACTCTCACGCAAATGGCTAGAGCCGCACACTTGTTATAACCTAGGCTATTTAACTGCCGAAAGTGCCACTGTTTCTTTTTTTTTTAAATCAACCCACGAAATACCGAGAGTGAAAGTCTGCGTTTCATTGGAACACGGACCAGTTCAATCACGCAAAAGCATTGGCCAATTAATGAGTAAATTATTTTTTTCTGCGCTGAATTTAGCCCATGATTTCATCGCTGTTAGATCGCATGCGGTGAGAAACCGTGTCTTCAGTTGCCAATTACGATAATTGGAAAAGACGTCAATAAAGGAAAATGATTGAGATCTAGCCAGGACTAAAAAGGGGCGTGTCTTTGCCCCCCTGTAGCTCCGCTACTGGGTGGCAGGCATGATAAAGTGTCCGTTCAAATAAAATAAAAATAAACATAAAAATATAAAAAAATGAAGTGTCTTGAAGTGTTACTATGGCATCTGCCCTAGTATAAAGTGCCAGTAAAAGAACAACTATGAGCCCGGAAATGGTCGGAAAAGTAATGAAAACTACAAAATGACGCGTGTCTGCTTTCCCGGCCTGAAGGGTAGAAATGCGTAACAGCGTCCCCGGTTTAAAAGGTTAAAATGCACACATGCTGTCCCGGTTTAAATGGGTTAAATGAGAATGTCGAGTTGACACACCAACCAGAGCAGGCAGAGGCTCTCCTTCAGAAGCTAATCCAATTTTTGGTCCAGGATACAATACAGGGAACGTGCCGGGCTTCCCTGGAGGGCTACATGTAGCACGGGCTTCACCTCTCAATTTAAGGTCTTACTCATGTATGGCCATCGGAGTGGGGCAACCATCTTCCTCCAGTCCCGCTGCCGTTTTATTCCAATTGATATTAAACATTTCGTGTACTCTAATAGCCTCTTCCCAACCTAATCCTGTGTCAACCCACACTCTTGGATCCTTCCAGATTAATACACCAGATCCATTACCTTCAACAACACTACAACACTGATCTCCTACTAATTTACCATGGTTCCTTATACCCCAAAAATGACAATCTGTCATCCTCCAAATGTCCTTATTGCACTGGATGGAGCCCCATCCAGTCAGGTTAATACTCCTCAGGTTGTCCCAGGTCCAGCTGCAGCCTGCCGAGTTGGTGCACATTTATGTACTGCGGAAGCGTGTGTCTGCCTTTACACACAAAATGAAAGAACTGGCTCCTAGGAGCCAGAGGGCGAGACGAGGATTATTGTGCCCCATGTTGTGTCTCCGCCCGATATTTTTTTCAAACGTGTGATATGGATCCACACTGGAATCCCAGTCACCCGGGCAGCCGATGGGGTTGTGAGCAGGACAGTGTGTGGTCCAGACCAGGTAGGATCAAATGTCTTCTTCTGATAGGACACGGAGACCAGGTGCTGGTGAAAACCTATCTGGCACGTTTCCACGTTGTCCTCTCCTGCGTCCGGTTCTGTCCTGTGATCCTGTGAGACACACTGGGACAAATGTCTGCAATATTCAACAAGACGGTCACTCATCACATGCAAATCACCACCACCAATGCACAGATCTCCAGCGGTCCTCATGGGTCGGCCTGTAAGCATTTCAAAGGGAGAAAGTGAGTTAGGGTCAGTTGGTCCTGCTCTCATAGAGAGGAGAACTGATGGTAGCTGCGTCACCCAGTCTTTCCCTGAAATGGAGAACAAATGCTTCGTGAGTTTATTTTTCAGGGTACGGTTTGCCCTCTCAACCATTCCTGAACTCTGAGGGTGGTAAGGGCAGTGAAATTTCTGTTTAATACCCAGTGCCCGGCAGACAGCCTTCATTATTTTACCAGTAAAATGTGTTCCCTGGTCACTGTCAATGTAGCAAGGCAAACCCCATCTGGGTTTAAGTTCGGTGAGCAGCAATCGAGCGACATCCGTCGCAGCGGCATTTGCCACAGGAAATGCTTCGACCCATCTAGTGAAATGATCAATGATGACCAGAATGTATTTCTTTCCTCTACAGCTAGGCAGGGGGCCGATAAAATCAATCTGCAGCTGAGCAAAAGGTTGGGTGCGTCGGGGCTGTTGTCTCATCCTAGTCTTAATGGTGGGTCCTGGATTGCATCGCGCACGCGTCATACACCTGTGAACATAATTGTGAATGTTAACTCTCAATTTAGGATGCCAGCATGTTTGTGCCATCCTGTGCTGCATTCGCTTCACTCCATCATGCCCTAGTGAGTGGTGTAAATGGATCATTGTTCCCATCATACTACTAGGCAGAACATAAGCACCTTCAGGGCCCCTCCAAATGTTGTCTTTCCCCAATTTCCCACCATTCTCTATCTAAAGCCATTTCTCAGCTCTGGGGGCTTCGTGTTGCAGCTGCTGTAGTTCTAAAGGAACATTTCCTTTTTTCACTTGCTCTGTTTGCAAAGCCACTACCGAGGCAACTTTCCCTTCACTGGCTGCATTTTTTGCCCACTCATCAGCCTTCCTGTTACCCTCAACGTGAGGATCAGTCCCATTGGTGTGGGCTTTTACTTTCAATACTGCTACTTGTTTTGGTCTCTGTACAACTTTGTGTAGTTTGTTCACTACCCCCCCATTTTGTATTGGGGCCCCTACGCTGGTCTTGAGCCCCCTATTTACCCACAAACTCAAATAGTCATGTACAACCCCAAAGGCATATCTAGAGTCTGTATAGATATTCACATTATAGTCAGTCATTGTTTCACAGGCTTCAGCTAAAGCATATAATTCAGCAACTTGAGCAGATTACCCAGGCAGTTGCCCCTGTCTCACTAGTGCACCTGACTGTATGCATACCGCCCAGCCAGTATGTCTCTTCCCATCAACATAAAAAGAGGAGCCATCTACATACAGGTTTAGTGCACCATCTATAGGAGTCTCTTTCACCCGACCAATCTCCACTGAATCTTGCTCAATGCAACAGCTATGACGTTCACCCTCATTTGGATTTGGAAACAGTGTGGCTGGGTTGAGAGATGAGGTTCTTTTTAGATGTACTGAAGGCATCAGTAGACATATCTCCCATCTTGTCCATCGCGCTATGTGTACTGCGGAAGATTTCTTTCCAGACAAAATAGCAAGTACCGCATGAGGTACAATGACATCAACGTCTTGTGCTCCTATTAACGGCAAAGCTTGATTCAAGGCAGCGGAAGCTCCCTCGACAGCCTGTAAACATTCTGGCATTGCCTGAGCAACCGCATCTAGTTTAGTTGAGAAATATGCTACCGGCCGCTGTCTATCGCCGTGTTTTTGTGTCAGCACTGCTGCTATATGGGCAGAATTGACATGGGTATAAAGTGTGTACGGAAGGAGGGGGTTCGGAAGTCCCAACCCAGGGGCTGTGCAAAGCTTCTGTTTCAGGGTGATAAATGCCTGTTCACACTTTGGGGACCATGTTACTATATCATGTGGTCCCCCGGCTCCTTTCATAAGCTCATTTATTGGTTGTACAATTGTAGAATAGTTGGTATATAATGCCGACAAAAATAAGCCAAGTATTTTCCTGACTGCTCTAACGTTTTTGGGTCGAGGACATTCTTGTATACCCTTAATTCGGTCAATAGTCAGTCTTTTACTACCTTGGGAGATCATAAAGCCTAAATAAATCACCTCGTCCCGTGCAATTTGTGCTTTCCACGGATTACATTTCACACCATTGTAAGCCAAATGTTCCAAAATCACCTCGAGGTCCTGTATATGGGTCTCCTTGTCCGGAGATGAGATAAGCAGATCATCAACATATTGCAGTACGTTTGATTCTATTTTCGGGAGTTTAGACAGCACATCTGATAAGGCGCGGTGAAACAATGTTGGTGAGTTATGATAACCTTGACTTAGACAAGTAAAGGTAAACTGCCGCCTTCAAATGTAAAAAAGCAAACCAGAACTGGCTATCTGGATGTACTGGTATTGAAAAAGAATCCATTGCTGATGTCTAATGCCGAAAATACCGTGTGTTCACTTGGAACCTCAGAAAGAATCGTGTTTGGATCAGCCACAATTGGGGTCAGCCTATCCGCATGTGAATTAATGTTTCGGTAGTCTGCAGTTGGACGCCACGTCTGATCACTCTTTTTAACTGGCCAAATGGGGGAATTACACCTTGACTGTGTTTCAACAATAATCCCTGTATCTTTCAACTCCTTAATTGTTTCGCTTATAGGTGTTAAAGCTTCAGGTTTTATTGGGTAGGGTTTTGTAGGAGGGGGAGGATTACCAGTGATGACAACGGGAGGTACGTTCATGCATCCACAATCAAGTTTGCCAACTGCCCATGCTTCCAGGGGTCCGGGAAGTGGGGGGGGGGGATGGCGCTACGGGTGCACAGAGCACAGCATCGTTGTTATCCTGGGCATATATAAGAGGTATCACCGTACTGTTTTTATCTGAGAGAATTTGCATAGATGGGGAGTCCCCTAAATTTAACTGACAGCGTAATTCATTTAACATATCCATCCCAATTATGGTTCCTTCAACTTGCGTGGTGCTATAGTACATTCTACCCATCCAATATTTACTTCCTGTCTCAAAAAGCACTGGTTTTGTTAAGCGAGCCCTGACTAGAGTGCCCCCTTAACTTCGCAGATCTATAGTTTTACGTGTAAGAGGTAAGCCAGGAATATTGGTGATTGATACAGCTGCCCCCGTATCTACAAGGACATTACACGGCATGCCCCCTACCCTCGCTTTAAGATACGATCTTTTGCATGAATCTTCGGCAATTGCGGCAGTGGGGGCCGAAAAATCCTATTCGCTAATTTGAAGTGATCTGACTAAGCGGGCTAATTCTTCCTTTGTCATATCTTCTATCTCCAGCTTCCTGTCTGAGGAGTCTCTTCCCTTCCGTTCAATGCAATCTCTAGCTATATGTCCCGGTTTCTTGCAAATCAAACACTGGTTTTCTCTCCCCCCTCCCCTTTTAAAGCACTTTGCCATCTCATGTCCAGGTCTCTGGCAATTCTTACAGACAGGTTGTGCTGGTGACATGGGAGCGTTTATATGTCCTTTCCAAGCCTGCGACCTCAGTCCCTCTCTGCCCACTTTGATCTTATCAGAACGCCACTTGGCCGAACGCACAGCCCATGCAATTAAGTCACTATGATCTCTCGGGATAAAACCTATTTCCCCCGCTTTGTCTTTAAACAGAAGAAGGCTACCTTCGATTACTGCAGCAAGGAAATCATCACTATCTCGGCTCGGCTCATTTCCTGGATTGCCATAAGACAAGTAAAGTTTGAATTTCTCCTCCACGAATTATTCAAAGGGTTCATCGTCACCTTGTTCTCTAGCAGAAAACACAGAATATAGATTTGACCCGGTACCTAAAGCCGATATTATCGCTCTTTTAAATGATTCTACAGCATCCGCCATCGTTTGTGTGGATTCAAATCTAGCCGTGGCCCATGCTGAATTCTTGTGTGTTTCACTCAGGCATACCCAAACTGTTTCAGGACATTTTGCTTTAGTGAGAGAATATATATCAAATGCGTGCAGGCCGCCTACCGCCCTATTTTAGCCCAAAAATCTAAATTTGGATCCTGTATCTGCAAGTCGGGAAGCTCTTTAACCATTGTGCATAAATCGGAGGGGCTTAGAGGGGTGTGTTTTAACACAGCGACTGTCGCAGGCCTCCCCTCCCCAGGCTGTGGATTTGGTATTGTGTCCACGGCTACAGGTGCTAATGGGGGATTTACAGTTTGCCTTAACGGTTCAGTTGGGGCATATGGGGGGTTGTTTTGCAGCGTTAAAACGTCTATTTCAGGGTACAAAATTGGATACATGGGGGGGGGGCTTCTCTTTCCCTCTGTACTTTACATCTTCCTGACATCTATCCAAGTCACTACGACATTCCGACAACTCCCTGTGTAGCTCATGTAGCTGCTTTTCATATTCTGCCCTCTGTCTCTGCCACATTAAAACAGTGCTCTCATAGCTCAAGACAACACACATCACAGCTTCCTTGTTTTTCTCACTGCCCTTTTTACGACCGTTCCACCATTCATTCATAGCCTCAGCTAAAGTTTGATCTGCGTTTGCTTTCAAAGGAAACGGGGGATTACCTTTAATTGCTTTACTATATCTCGGTACAATCGCTTCGAGAGCGGCCTTCTGAACCGCTTCGGCCAATATCTCCTTCTCCATTCTTTGTTCAGACAGTTAAAACCCTTATTATCTGTTATGGGTATCGACTACAGACGCTTACGTGTATTAATTATACTTGTCGGTAGCTACGTCCCCATGTGTAAGCGTGTTCAAAGGGTAAAAAGTAAACTATGTGCTTGTACTTTATCAAGTCAAAAGGGAATAGTAGGGCAGTGTGTGTTTAAAAATGTAGTAATTATTAGGTTTATTTTATCATTACCCCCTTATCTCGGGTTCATTGACTATATAAAGTCCCTTATTTCGGGCTCATGGACTATCAAGAGTATTTGGGCTCATGTACTGTTCGCAGTCCTTATCCTACGGAACCGGAACCTCGGCAAGTTTATTATACTATGTACGCAATTTATATCATTTTCTATCTACATACATATATACTGTATATCACTAGAATGAACAATGCAGGGTATATTATGTACTCGTATAACCTAGCCTAACACACAAACTTAGCATAACAATATAACAAGTCCGCTGCAGACATTCACATGCTTCAGCGACTTTACACACAGTTATCAGACGAAGTACGAAAACGGAATAGCAAAACAAACAACAATCAGTGCACTTTCACGCATTCAATGGCATTGGCAAATAACCAAGGTTTCTACTTCAGCATTCCCGCTTGCCACACAGCCCAGTTTCACACAATTCAAAAAGTTTACCAGAGCAAACTCCTTTTACAAAAAATGGCAAAAACGGTCCAAACAGTTCCTCGAACAACTCTATTTTCTTAAAACTACCGCAGCGAGGCTCGTCAGCACTCGCTAACAGCAGGCTATGCAAATGCCAACAGTAACGACAATGTCCTCATACGGGGAGTCCAACCCAACTCCACTAGGACCACTGACTAATGACACCAATGTGTCCTCTTACAGGGAGTAAAACCCAACTCCGTAAAATTTAGTGGTAACGACAAAGTCCTCTTGCGACAGTCCAACCCGACTCCAAAACCCAATGGCAGCGACGCTTTCGCATCCTATCAACAAATGCCCGGCAATGACGCTCATGCGTCCTATCAATCTATCAAGGTCTCCAGACCTCCAAATGCCTCAAAGGCAATGACATAACGCGTCCTCTTACAGGAGTCCAACCCAACTCCACTAGGGCCACTGACTAATGACACCAATGTGTCCTCTTACAGGGAGTACAACCCAACTCCATAAAATTCAGTGGTAACGACGCCAATATGCCTAAAGATCATCAGTGATTCAATCACAACACCGTCCCATTCCACACTTTTTTTTTATCAAAATAATAGGAGTCACTCTAATAATTGGCTCAAGGACAATCAACACCTAATGAGGATGGTAAAATAAAAATACTCACCCTCAAGTTGATTATCGTTGGTCCAACCAGGAGCTGTTTCCTATCCCATCCTAAATCGCCATCTGTTAAGACTGTTTTCTGTCGTGGAGTGAAGTCGGGACCGATGAAGTGACACATGTGGGGAAATTACCTCTTGTTACCCGGCGGTGTTCGTTAAGGGTGGAAGACAATTGAAATAAAGACTTGACCAGATTGTGATTGAAATATAGTAAATTTATAACAGACAAAGAGTAAAAATTACAAACTGTAACAGAGGGATGCTCTTGGCCACAGTTTGGAGAGCGCTCTGCCCGGGCATTGCCCGGGCATCAGTTCTTATAATCCACAGTCCTTTAGCTGTACATCAATTGGCTGTAGATCTGTCAATAAACGTAGTCTAATCAGCTCCCACCTTTCTTCATAGTATTGTCCAGTCTACTTCGGACAGGTCACTGAGAGGCGGTTATGGGATACCTGATGCCACTTTGGACTGCGCTTAGGGCGTTTTCTTTCTTGGCAGAAACTGTGCATTCCTGAGCCACTCTTGACCTTGGTCCTCTGTACAGTTCCTCTCACACACAGACACACATTCTGGGTAAATAGGTTTATAAGCTTTGGGGTATTGACATAAAAGATGTTTTAAGCAGTAAAAGATAATAAAAATACAAAAGATAATTGATAATAATACTGATGATAATAAGATAAGAATGCAAAAGATGTTTTGTATTATTCCACACACACCAATGACCACTTTCCAATTGAAAAGGCTTTTATTACAATGTGCAAGGGAGGATTCTCTGTGAATGCTATGTCGGACGCTAGAATCCTCCCTTGTGCATTGTAATAAAAGCCTTTTCAATCGGAAAGTGGTCATTAGTGTGTCACTTCATTGGTCCCGACTTCACTCCACGACAGAAAACAGTCTTAACAGTACTTTACATCATTAACCACATTAGCAGGCTCATTATTGATCTGAATCAAGAATGATTCTCTCTCTTGTTGTTTACGCGTAGAGAAACATATTGAGACAGTTTTTTTCATTTTCAGTGTTAAGTGAGAAGACTCAAGCTAATGTGCTACAGAGTGCAAAGAATCATTTAACTGCTCAGCGGCTTTCCTTGCTGATCTAGCTGGTGTATATAGGACCGTATCATCAGCATACATTTAGCAGCTGACAGCAGGACAAATCTCAGGTAGGTTATTAATATACATGCTAAAGAGCAGCGAACCAAGAACTGATCCCTGGGGTATCCCGATGCTATTAAAACAGAATGTGGACTTTTTCCCATTGACTCTTGACACACTGCTCCCTCCCTCTGAGGTATGAGTCAAACCACTGTGAAGCCTGATTTGAAAATTTAAATGTAGAGAGTTTGGACAGTAGTACATCATGGTTAACAGTGTCGAAGGCTTTTTTTCAGTCTAGGAAAACTGCTCCCACAATGTTACCACTGTCCAAAAAACCCTTGATTTTTTCGGTTAAATAGAGGTTTGCAGTCTCCGTGGAGTATTTTG
This sequence comes from Gymnothorax javanicus, assembly GCA_029692085.1. NCBI lineage: Eukaryota > Metazoa > Chordata > Actinopteri > Anguilliformes > Muraenidae > Gymnothorax > Gymnothorax javanicus. The sequence continues at coordinate 72,547,546 of CM056203.1, forward strand.
GTCTGAATCCAAATTGTTGTTGTTGCAGTAAGTGATTTGTTTCAAGATGTGACACAAGTTGCTCTGCAATGACTTTTTCTAATATCTTAGACACAACTGGAAGAATGGAAGTTGGTCTATAATTGCAAGTCAAATCTGGCTCACCCGACTTATAAATTGGACTGATAATAGCTTTTTTCCAGCTATCAGGGAAAGTTCTTGTTTTGATTGACATATTTGCCAGATGTGTTATCGGTTTAAGTAACTGGGATCTGTGTTTCTTAATCATTTCACAGTTCAGATCATAGACATCCTTTGCTTTTTGAGTTAGTAAGATTACTCATGATTTTACTATTTTTTTTTTTTTTTCGGAATTTACCTCTTGAATATAAAATAGATTTGGACTATTCTCATCAGGGATGTTTGTTGTCCACTCCACAGGTTTAAAATTCTTAGACAATTCTTGGGCTGATTTGGTAAAATAAATATTAAACTCATTTGCAATTAATGCATCATCAGAAATATATTCATTGTTTATTTGCAACCCCTTTATTATCTGTTTTTTAGTATCGGAGTTGGCAACGCTGTTGATGTGTTTCCACAATGTAGAGCTGTTACCATTGGATTCTTCAATAAGCTTAGTGAAATAATTCATTTTAGCCCTGCGCATTTCAGCTACCACTTTATTTCTTAGACCTGTATACACCAGGTAATCAGTATTAATTTTGGAGAGAAGAAATTTTTTAAGAGCCAAAATCCCGCCTTTTCATTAGCAGCCAGTGGCCTGGGCTAAACCATGGAAGTGAGCTCCTTCTAGGGCTGCTTTTCTATGTTTTAGTGTATTTATCAATCAAGCCAGTGATAGCTGATACAAAGTTATCGCAGCATGTGTTAACATCATCTGTTTCTGTTACTATAGACCAATCCAGTTGTGTCAAATCATTTTCAAATTCAGCCATTTTATTTTTAGGAATTGATTTGACAGTTTTATTGTTATTTTTTGCATGATAAACCAGTCGTTTTTTGGTCAGCTTTCTAACCGCCAAAGTCATATTGTGGTCTGATAGACCTGTAATCAGATTGTATGTTCTAGTTATTGTTTCCCTTCTGTTTGTGAAAACAAGGTCAATTAAAGTTTTACTTGATTTTGTTATTCTTGTTGGTTTATCTATCAGTTGATGGTAATTAAATTTTGTTGTCAGGGCTTTCAGTTTTCGTTTTGCCGCCTTGTCCATCCAGTTGGCGATGAAATCCTCAAAAAGAGCGATTGAGAGATTAGCCATTGTAAGAAGTTTTCAGTTCATCGTAAAAACTTACATGATGTGAGGGGGGATTATATAAAACAATGACAGTAAAATTCATTTGGGGTGAAAGGATAATATTCACTCCCAGGCTCTCAAGATCACAGTCCAGCTGTATTTCTGTACATCTAAAATTTTCTCTAATATATAAAAGAACTCCTCCCTCTTTCCGTGACACTCTGTCTTTCCTAAAGCAGGTGTAACCTGGGATATTTGAGGTTGAATGATATATTATAGTTAAGCCAGGTCTCCGTAAGACATAAAAAGTCTTAAGTTTGACTCCACCAGCAGGTTATGTATTTGATCAATTTTGGGCAATGCACTTCTGATATTTAGATGGCCACCAAGCAAACCTTTGGGTTTAGATGTACTGTCCCAGACTACCTTAGCGTGGTTCACCGTTTGAAAGTACAGATGCTGACGCTGTTTTATAGCAGCGCGGTTGTCTTTCATTCCGTAGTGAACTTTAGCTGATCTCAGAGCAGTTTGGGGCTTCCCCAGCATTATTCCCACATCAACAGGCGAGTTCGTAGTGTCATTGGGCAGAATGCCATCTGGATGTCTGTCACTGTGTGTAGCATATGAACAGCTATCAGGACTCACCCCGTGTCCGTCTGAATCTGTCCGCGCGCGGGGTCGCTCCGGGTCGGTTGCGGCTGCTGCTAACGGCGGGGCATTCGCGTCCCAAAACTCCGCAACCGGGACAATAGGAAAAGCGGCCGTGGGTCCAGTGGAGTCAGTGCTGGCAGATGCGCTCACGATGTTGTTCACGGAGAGCGAAAGCAGTGGATCCATAAAAGGAGCAACGTAGATGGGCGCCGGTAAATCCTGTACCGAGGGTGGCGAATTCAGCGCTGATGAGCCAGGTGTAATATCCAAATCACTTGACTTCAACTGAAATGTGGGGCCAGGATTAAGGTGAACGTCTCCGGAGAGTAGGAGGAGGGTAAACAGAATCTGAGCGAATTTTTTTTTTTTTTTAGTGTTATGCGCAGCCATTTCTACAAGGATGCGATTGAAGAGTTTAAGTCATCACACGTGAGAAAACAGATTTATGAATCATTAACAAGTCAATGAAATTCTGTTGTTAAAAGAAACACCAGCATACACACGAGTCCTCCAGGGCCTTGTTTGGGAACCACAAAACAAAGGACTTAAGGGGAGCAGCATGCATACATGAAATTGATGTCATGGAGCACTATGTATGCTATATTGGTTTTGCATATACTGTAAGTACCAAGATAAATAAAACCCAGGGGAGCCATTGGCTTTCCAACCAACCTCTGACACTGAACTTCCTGTCCAGTTCTACTACTGGGCGAGCAGAACAGAACAGAAGGCAACATAGTCAAGTATTTGCATACATACATACAAAAAAAAAGTCACATTAAATTCCTACATTGGACATACAGTAAGTTCCTAATTGGACTCAATCAAATTTATCTAGTAAAGTCTCACTTTTTCTCTACTACTGTACATGTATTTGGTTTGGAAGGATACATTGTCAATTGTTCCACTTCAGAGGCATAACCAGATTAAAAGCCAGTCTTGTTGTGACAGTTCGACTATTAGTTTTACCCTATTTTTCCCTTGGGGTTCCTTTTTTTTTATTTTTTGGGGTGCCAGCCAGGTCTCTCTCCTGACATTCAAGATTTAGTTTGTTTGTTTGGGTTTTTTGGTTTTTTGTTAGTCAACCGCACAAAGGATGCAGTGTTTTGGTTTCTTTCTTAAACAACATACACCCTCACACTGAAAATTTCCCAAATGTAGCACAATCAGTAACCACACACTTTTCAAACAGATAGCAAACAAATTGACCCCGAATCATAGATCCGGTACGGGTTTTGTACCACATACAGTTCACATTTCACATCAAAACAATTCAGTTACTTTGTTTTCTATTCACTAGAACAAAAGTTCACTTCTCTGAAGCATTCAACTGAAAAGAAAATTGATAACTGCAGCCAGTTCAGTTCAACAGAACATTTCAGTTTTATTCCCCCTCACAGAAGAAAATTGCTCAGTCAATGCACTTCCAGTGCAGTTCAAAGAGAAAAACCTTCAGTTTGTAATACAGCACCACATGCAAAGGAACTCCCAAGTGCCCAAACAAAACAATTAATTCCGTCTTGCGTTTCCTTTTTTTTTTTTATTATTGATTATTTTTTAAAAAACCACGGAATCACTGTATTCTCCCCCAACTACTCACGGCCCTGGATCCGTTCCGGGTTTTCCAGATTATTCTGCCTCCGGTGAAAACGGTATTTCCGTGTTGTGGGGTTTTTGTGAGCCGGCCGAATGAACTGCTGGTGGGCGTGGGTGGAGAACCAAGGTTTTAATCCGGGTAAGGGAGCAAGCGAGCGGAGAAGAATTCAAACTGCCTCACGTTTTTTTTTTTTTTTTTTTCTTGCTACTCAAAGAGCTGTGTGCTCAGACCGCAGACCGCACTGCCATTGACGCACTCACGCACTTCCTGCTACTCCGATACTGGCTAATTTAAAACAGCGTTCAGTCAGTCGCGAAAAGCAGGGACAAATCACTGAGACCGACGTGTTGTGGGCGTATGAAGTGAGGTTACAAAGGCAGGTAAGACTGGTCGTCACACCCCTTCCCCCTGAAAGAAGCCTGACATAGGAGGGCTTTTAACCCTTTCTTGTACTTGTCTGTCGGCCAGTCATTTCTGCATCGCACCCTGAGAAACCCGAAATCCTCCTCGTCACTGTCCTCCTCAAAGAGCTCAAGGACACGGGCGGCGCTGTTCTCTGTCCAGTTCCTCAGCAGTGGGGAAGCAGGGTTTGAGGTGGGCCACATTGACAATCGCAGGTCCTCTCCGTGTCCTCCAGTACCACCTCATAATTTAAGGGACCAATTTTCCTGGTCATGCGGTATGGCCCTTTCCAGCGGGGAGCTAATTTAGCAGAAAAGAATTTGTCTGCCTTTGATAAAGGGTGGGTCCGCATCCAGACCCTATCTTTCTCATTGAAATCCCCATCTCGTCTCCCTTTGTCATAATTTTGTTTTTGTCTCTTTCTTGCCTTCTCCACATTTGTTTTTGGCAAATTTTCTGAGCTCCATAATCTGTTTAGCGGTGGAGTATGCAGGTGCGTCAGGGTCACAAGAGCATGGTTTGAGTTCTTTGTCTAAGGGTCCCTTAATAAGCGGCTCAGATTGAGCTCCATGGCGTCACTCCCGTAGACTCATGAACTGCTGAGTTCAAGGCAAAGCGGAATTCTGGTATTTGTCCCACGTTTTGTGATTTTCCTCCACATATGATGCAACCATGGTTTTAATGTTGCAGTTGATCCGTTCTGTAAGGTTGGTTTGTGGATGATAAGGAGATGTCTTTTTCTGTTTTAGATTCCAGCGTTTGCAGGTCTCCTCAAAAACAGATGACATGAACTGGGGGCCTTGGTCCGAAAGGATGTAAGTTGGCACACCCCAGCGTGTTAAAATCTCCTTGGTGAGGGCGCCAGACACAGAATCTGCAGTCGCTTGGCGTAGGGGGAACATCTCAACCCATCGAGAGAAATAGTCCACAAAGACTAATAAATAGATGTTTCTTCTTGAACTTCTTTGAAAGGGCCCCATGATGTCAACCCCCAACATTTCCCAGGGACTTGTGACCACAGTCTGCTGAAGTTTCCCAGCTGGCTTTCGAGTTTCTGGTTTATAGAGCTGACACACTCTGCAACACTGAACATGATTTCTCACATCCAGACTCATCTTAGGCCAGTATGCCAAGGCTTGTAGCCGTTTATCGTTTTGTACCTCCCAAGATGACCGGCGAGAGGATCGTCATGATAGTGATGCAAGAGTTGTTGACGGAGGGAGGAAGGACATACACTTGATGTAGAGTTTTGTGAGGTAAGCTGACCACTCTGTAAACTTTATCCTCCAACACGGTGAACTTTGTGGTAGGGGTTTCCGTCCTTACGCCCGTGTCTATGATTTTGTCAGACAGGTTTTTGGATAGCAGATTCTTCCTGCTCTGCTCCCCAGATGTCCTCATCTGTAATTTCAAATGTTTTTGAGGTGTCTCGTTTGGACCGTAAAAACTACTGCACAGGTGGCTGATGGGTGGTTGTCACAGGAGCTCGTGACAGGGCATCAGGAACTGTATTATATTTTCCTTTTCGGTATTCTACCGTTAAAGAGAATTCTTGAAAGGCGAACTGCCCGCCCGGATCAGTCGAGTGCTGGGTTTTGAGTTTTAAAACCCAGACAAGAGATAGTGGTCGGTCACCACTGTGAAGTGTCTGCCCTCCAAGTAGTATCGCCATTTCTCCAGAGCCCAGACAACCGCGAGACATTCTTGCTCTGTGGTGGAGTAGTTTGCTCGGCTTGGTTTAGGGGTCCGGCTGGCAAAAGGCGAGCACTTGTTCTGTGCCCAACCCTGTTTGTTGGGCCAAAGCGCTCCCAAGCCAACGTCACTGGCATCCGTATACCCAACAAAAGGTAAGTTGAAGTCTGGGTGACCCAATATTGGGGAAGAGGTCAATTGTTTTTTCAGGTTTTCAAAAGCTGCTTGACAGGATGTTGTCCAGATAAACCTGGCTCCTTTTCTTTTCAGGGCATTGAGTGGTTCCGTTAGCTCAGAGAAGTGAGGCACAAAGCGGTGGTACCATCCAGCCATGCCAAGAAACCTTTGAAGCTCTTTAATGTTTCTGGGAATGGGGAAGTCCTGTACAGCTTTTATTTTTGTCATTGTCCATCTCCCTCCGGCAGGCGAGACAACATGACCCAGAAATTTTAAGGAGGTGCGGAAGAACTGACTCTTCTTCATGTTGACCGTCAAGTTAGCCTCTCTTAACTTGTCCAGTACAGCTTGGATGTCGTGGCTGTGTTGCTTTCGTATGTGTTGGAATAAATTATAATGTCGTCCAGATACACAAGGCATATCTGTCCCCGCAGGTCTCCAAGAACAAGTTCCATCAACCGCTGGAAAGTGGCGGGTGCATTTTTAATCCAAATGGCATAACCTTGAATTGGAATAAACCCAGAGGACAAATGAAGGCGGTCTTATCACGGTTGTCGTCATCCATCTCCACTTGCCAGTAGCCGCTGTTGAGATACAAAGGTGGTAAACACTGCAGCTCCGCCAAGGATTCCAATATCTCCTGGAGATTGGGCATAGGGTAGGCGTCCGTGTGAGTAGCAGCATTTAGTTTTCTGTAATCAACACAGAATCTTAGTTTGGGGTCTTGTTTTTTGGTACTTGGACAACTGGGGCAGCATCTGGCGAAGTTGAAGGCTCAATGATGTCTTTTTCTATCATGTCCTCAATGTGTTCTTTTTATGATTTGTAATTTGGATGGAGAAACACGGTAGGATTTCTGCTTAATGGGGATGTCATGGGCAAAAAAGATTTTGTGTTTTAGGATACTGGTGCACCCAAGAGCTGATGTGCAGATGTCGGAATTTTTCTGAAGTTGACACAATAATTGGCTCTTTCCAAAATCATCCAGATGGGATTGTTGGGTAGCAGCTTGAAGGAGGTCATAGCATGGTGGCAGTGGAACCAGATCCAAAGGAGGGATGGCGGAGAAGAAAGTTTGAGTGGGGCTGGCAGGGTAGTGTCCAGCTGCGTTGTTTCCCTCAAGAACTGATGGCGTCGCTTCTTGTTTGACTTAAACCAATAACTGCTTTCAGAGACATCGAACTGCAGACCAGAAATGCTAATGAAATCCAATCCAATCACTGCAGGGAATGCAAGGCTTTGTACAGGTAGTACAACACAGGGTAGTGTGACAGATTGGGATTGCAGAGTAAACGTAATTTCTATCCATCCTAATGGCTGTCTCTTCTCTCCATCGGCTAAAGTACAAGGGTCCCCTCGTCCACTGTCTTAAAACCTCCTGTGGTCCCTTCACTCCATTCCACACAACTTCACTCAACAATGTGAAGGATGAGCCAGTATCAAGAATAGCAGCTCCATCCCATGGGCCCACATTCAGTGGCACCATCAACTGGTGGAGAGATGAATCTGCAAATAGATTTGTAGTTGAATTTGTTGAAGAGGTTGGTGGCTGTGAAACTGTAGTACTGAGCGCATTAACTGTTGCATGGCCTTATTGGGCTTGAGGAGCACTGGGTGATGATTGGTTGGTTTAACAGAGGAAGACTTACTATTCCATTGTGGGCAGGAAGCTGGTGGGTGAGTGCCTTTGCAGCGCCAGCAATATACTTGTGGTGGTTTATTTGAATTTTTCTTTAGAGAGTGGACCAGCAGTTTCAGCAGATTTGGTGGGGGTTTTGTAGTTTCTTCCTTTGCTCATACTGCAACTGATTTTCCTGTCTCTCCAGTTGCTGTCCCAGACGCACCAGTTCATTTATTGAGGTAACTCTGCTACTTCACAGTTGACTGGCCATTTGAGGATTGATATTTTTCAGAATCAATTTAATGATTTCCTCCTCTCCTATGTCGGTTCCAGCGCCTGCACAATGACTGATACATGTACGCAAAAATCTCTGATGCCTTCCTTCTCCCCTGAACCCTGCACCCTCTCTGCCAGTTCATCCTCGTAGTCCTCTGACAAAAAGGCTGCCGCGGAACTGGGATTTAAACTCCCTCCACGTATGCACTTTATATCGAGCCACATCCCACCAATCCCTTGCTGTACCATGAAGAACATTACGTAGAATGGCGATAAGCTCTTCATCAGAGAGTGGATTTAAAGCCAAATAATCCTCACACCTTTCTAAATATTGCAGTAGGGTCTGGTGTATCTTCAATTTTCCCCAAAGGTTGGAAATTGCAGATTAATTGGGGGTTACCCATAACTCTGCTCTTAAGTGTACCATGAAGTACAGGATCCTCAGGGTATTCAAAATGTCCAGACGCACCAGCTTGCATGGTGGATTGTAGTCTCGGCCGGCTTGGAATGAGAATGGGATTTTGCTCCGGTAAAGGCTGATACTGGGTTTGCACACTTGCATGGCAGGAAATGGAAGATGCAAGTTTGGCAGTGACCTCCTCCGTCAGCGTCTGGATAGAGGTGTTACAGTGGGAGAGCTCCTCCCGCAGGCGGGTTATGTCATGAGACATTGGTGTGAGGGCAGACTGAAGCTCCTTTACCAAGGCATCCTGGTGATGTTTTAACTTCCAACCCAGGGTAGAAGCAACCTGGGTTCTCAGGTATTCAAGCTGGGGGTCCATATATTTTACCATGTCCCTTTGTTGTTGCTGGATTATTTCCAATAATGTTTTATTTGCTTGTTTGACTTGAGTCTCAATCGTGTTTGCCATTTGTTCCACTTTCCCACTTAGCTCCTGTGTTTGGCGAGTCTGAGCTTTGGAGAATTCCTGAACCTGCTGTTGGATCCCAAAAGGCGCAATATTGTCCCTTAAAGCAGGCTGACCTCCTCCATTTTGTTGGCTGCCAAGGTTACCAACAGTTTGGGGAATTATTGGCTTGTGAAGTTCCAAACAGTCAGTCAGTTCCATATCCAACAGACAATGTGTTGTTGTTGAGGCTAATCCCTGCTCAGGTCCTGAATTTGAAGGTGGGAGCACCACTGACCCTGCTTCAATTTCACACAGGGATTCAGAGTAGGAAGCCATTTTGTTACGGGGTTCCAGAAATAAAGTTATTCTCCACAAGACGTGCGTTTTGTTGAGTTTGTGCAGTTGAGTTTGGGTTTATTCAGTGTTTCCAGTACTTTGTCCCATCTGGGGTGCCACTTTTTATGTGACAGTTTGACTATTAGTTTTACCCTATTTTTCCCTTGGGTTCCTTTTTTTATTTTTTGGGGTGCCAGCCAGGTCTCTCTCCTGACATTCAAGATTTAGTTTGTTTGGGTTTTTTGGTTTTTGTTAGTCAACCGCACAAAGGATGCAGTGTTTTGGTTTCTTTCTTAAACAACATACACCCTCACACTGAAAATTTCCCAAATGTAGCACAATCAATAACCACACACTTTTCAAACAGATAGCAAACAAATTGACCCCGACTCATAGATCTGGTACGGGTTTTGTACCACATACAGTTCACATTTCACGTCAAAACAATTCAGTTACTTTGTTCTCTATTCACTAGAACAAAAGTTCACTTCTCTGAAGCATTCAACTGAAAAGAAAATTGATAACTGCAGCCAGTTCAGTTCAACAGAACATTTCAGTTTTATTCCCCCTCACAGAAGAAAGTTGCTCAGTCAATGCACTTCCAGTGCAGTTCAAAGAGAAAAACCTTCAGTTTGTAATAAAGCACCACATGCAAAGGAACTCCTTTCTCCCAAGTGCCCAAACAAAACAATTAATTCCGTCTTGCGTTTCCTTTTTTTTTATTTTTTATTATTTTTTAAAAAACCACGGAATCACTGTATTCTCCCCCAACTACTCACGGCCCTAGATCCGTTCCGGGTTTTTCAGATTATTCTGCCTCCGGTGAAAACGGTATTTCCGTGTTGTGGGGTTTTTGTGAGCCGGCGAATGAACAGCTGGTGGACGTGGAGTGGAGAACCAAGGTTTTAATCCGGGTAAGGGAGCAAGCGAGCCGGAGAAGAATTTAAACTGCCTCACGTTTTTTTTTTTTTTCTTCTTGCTACTCAAAGAGCTGTGTGCTCAGACCGCACTGCCATTGACGCACTCACGCACTTCCTGCTACTCCGATACTGGCTAATTTAAAACAGCGTTCAGTCAGTCGCGCGAAACGGAGACAAATCACTGAGACCGACCTGTTGTGGGCGTATGAAGTGAGGTTACAAAGGCAGGTAAGACTGGTCGTCACATTGTGAATCGAAAATTCCTCCCACATCTGTTGAAAGAGTCATCTGGAAAGTATCAGCAGTGCATATAAATCAGCAGAACTGATTGATTTTAGTTGAAGAACGGTGTGTTCCTTCCTGGGTTTTTGTCTGATAAGTGCTCAGCTTGTACAAGGCTATGAACAAAATTCAGTGCTGTGAAAAAGTACTTGCCTTCTTCCCGATTTCTTTCATTTCTACGTTTTTAATCACACTTAAATGTCTCAGATCATCAAACAAATTTTAATAATAGACAGAGATAAAGCATCACAAAGATAGAACCTGATGCCGCAATCTTAAGATATTCAAAGACAGATGAAAAACAGTTGTTTACATCGGTCAGTCTGGAGAGGGGAACAAAGCCATTCTGGGACTCCAGCGAACTGCTGTGAGAATGATTATCCTGGAAAAACTAGAACAAAGGTTGACCTTCTCAGGAGTGGTGGACCAAACAACATTTCTCCAAGGGCGCATTGACCACTCATCCAGGAGGTCACAAAAAGACCAACAGTGCCTGACAAATTATTATACCACCACCCAATGTAAGGTTTATGCCACAGCTGCCCCAAATTATCAGTATTGGTAATTACCAAAATAATTTTATGTTTCTGTAATGGTTAATCCACCAGTATGTGCAAGCTCTTTAATCGAAATGATATTTTTAATGCTAAAATATAATTATTGTTATCCATGAATTTTCGAATTTACCGTTTTACAATAAAGCCAAAAATTAAGCACATTATTATTTTTTTATTAAGCTGCCAAATAAAAGTTGTTTTCTTGCATTCCTGAACATAAAAATTAGTTTTCATGGTTGAATGCAAGAATGCAAGCTGTTATCAAGACCAAAGGAGGCCATACAAAATATTACTTTTTTTTTGTTTGTTTTTATGTGTGAATAAAGACTAGTTGTTACCGTTCGTTATTTGCCAAAGAAAGATTAATATAATTTTTAGTTTTAAACCAGTTTTTGACAAATTTATAAAATTTTTGTGTTTTCTCATTTTTTGACAGGTGGTCTAATAAATTTAAACTCTGTAGACTAACATCTTAAGAACTGCAGGCCTCACTTGCCTCAGAGTTCTCAACTCCACAATGTGAAAGACAAAAATAGGCAAAAATGGAATCCATCGAAGAGCTGCAAGGCAAAAACCACTGCTGACCAGAAAGAACACAAAGGCTCATACCACATTTGCCAAAGAACATCTTGACGACCCCCCAAGATCTGCAAACATTCCACAATAAGAATATCATGACAACAGTCAAACACGGTGGTGGTAGTGTGATGGTTGGGGGCTGCTTTGCTGCTTCAGGACCTGGGCGACTGGCCATAATTATAGAGCTAAAAATTCTGCGTTGTACTGGGAAATCCCGAGGGAGACTGTCCGGCCATCAGTTTGTGACCTAAAGCTCAAGCGCAGTTGGGTTATGCAGTGGGATTATGATCCAAAGCTCTCAAGCAAGTCCACCTCTGCTTTGATCAAAAGAAGCAAAATGAAGGTTCTGGAGCATCTGGTCAAAGCCCTGACTTGAATCAGATTGAGATGCTGTGGCATGACCTTAAACAGGCAGTTGATGTTTGAAAATCCTCCAGTGTGGCTGAATTAAAACAACTTTGCTGAAAAGAGCGAGCCAGAACCCCTCCAGAGCAATGTAAAAGACTCATCATTTGCCAGGTATCGCCAATGTTTGATAGCAGTTGTTGCTGCTGTGGGTTGCACAGGCAGATATTCACTTTAGGAGGGCATTTATTTTCTCATATGGGTGATATGAATTTTGAGTAACTCTTTACCTTCAATAAATGAAATGATCATCTAAAAGCTGCATTTTGTGCTTACTCCCATTGTCTTCGTCTTATATTAAAATTATTTGGATGATTAAAAAAAAGCAAAAATAGAAGACATTGAAAAGGTGCACTGTAGTACCTTTCCTAAGCACACAACTTAGGACCCTTTCATGCATATTTTAGGCTGGAGGGCAGAAGACCCAACTCTCCCACACAGTCCCGAAACTGAGCCACAAGTATAAAATAAAAAAGTACAAAAGCTGCACTTTAAATTCAGCATAAATACAGCAGTAGTAGTAAACTACAATCCCAATTCTGAAAAAGTTGGCACATCATGGAAAGTGTTGAAGTGTTTTCAATAAAGTACATGATGAAAGAACATTTCAAATCACGCCTCTTCGATTTTATCGGAAATTTCCATAATTTGCCAGCTTTTCATAATAAGGGTTGTACCTTTGAGGCCAGAGGAAACATTATTAATTTTTCTAAGCGTCTGGGAAATATGGAAAATGATGACGACACCGATATTGAAACCCAACAGAGGATTTTAATGAATAAAATTTAAAAATGTTATCAGTAGTAACTTCATTGAACAAGCATTATTGAGCATGGAATATTCAGTCTAAATATACAATCACACCCTTGGCTTAAGTAGAGCCTTTAATTTACTTTTCTAGCAAACAAATGTCTTATAAAGGTCTACTAATTGTCACATTTCTTTGCCATTTTTGCAAACAAAACATAATGTTTAAAGAATCTCCTTGACTACCAGTAATGTGCAGGTTCATTTGTATCCTTTCCAGTTCATAAAGAAATACAGGCACATAAATAGGTTTAGTACAGGTCAGATCACACAATTTTGAAGCAAAAAAGATAATCCAGTTACATATTTAACTGTTTGTATGCATATGTTTGTATGCAAATTATTTTGAAAGGGAGGAAACGGGATGGGGGGGGCAGTGAGATACATGTGACATCATATGTATCCGTTGTTGAGATTGACACGTTTTCTGGCGGTCATTTTTAAAAGAGGAATTTCTATGAAACGGAGATGTTCAGAATGTCTAGCACTTTTCGTATGTTCTTGAATGCGGGTAGACTACCGTTATTCAACATAGATAAGGTAAAAACGGCTTTTGATTCTATGTCACCTTTAATAAATACACAGACCAGAAGGTTCACATCAACAAACAGAGTAAGAAATACAATGTAGGTTTTTCCAATTAATTTCATTTAAAATGATTCAGTGTCCACTGGAATATATTTCTAAAAAGGAAAATGAGATTTGCATTATTAAAGCAGAATGTGTTCTTTGGTAAATTGTGATCAATCATGTATTCAATTAATCTCCAATAAAAATACAATATTTTCCATAATTATGGAACAGCACTTTCACAAAGTCATTAACGGGGCTGTGTCGAGACATTTGCTCAGACATGATGGAGTGTCACTGCTTATGCTTCCGCATTGGAAAGCTGAATCCCCAGCATATGAAGTTACTGACGCCAATGTTGTTACCACAGCATCCCATGCAGATAGGTTTGGGATGTGCGCACACTAATCCAATCAACTGCAACTAACAGTGTGGACAGTCAGCCTTTAAGATCTAATTTGAGAAACAAATCTCAACAAAGCCTTTAACCCTTTCAGCGCCGTGGGCAACTATAGTTGCCCCATGATGTAAGATATCAATGTCAGATGCTGTTGAAAACCTATCATGTTGCAACTTGTTTAAAAGAGCTCCTGCGGGAGCTCTTTTAAACAAGTTGCCACATGATAGGTTTTCAACAGCTCGGGATAACTACATTTTTAATTCCTTGAAAACGTATTCGGCGTTCAAAGGGTTAAATGCTCTGTCCAAACGATTGTTCGGCCGAAACGTGCACACTTTTTAAAAATATTTAAACAGATGTTCAGTGATCGATTACCAAATCTTTCTCAAGTGGGTTAAAGCAGTTTGATGATTTCAGGGTAAAACTAGATTGTAAAAAATCTGAAAATTTTCTTTGATTCTGCAAATAAAATGTCTTTAAAAATATAATTTTGATTGCACAAGATACATTTAAAGATCTTTTGAAGATAGTCCAGCCGTACTCTTTTACTGGCTTTAATGCAGTGAAACTCGTGGGTCCTTGGGGCTTTGACACCTCTCTTCTTCTGGATTTCAGACCAGCGAAAGCTTACTGCTCGTTCCTCCTCCACTCAGGGTCCAACTGCTGCTGCACGACACTCTCCTCTGTCTCCACTAGAGGGCACAGTGGTCATTAGAGTTAAACAATCAGGCCAATAGGCACGTATCAGCGCAGGGCATTATCGTCAGTCAATTTATGGATTTAATCCGAGAGCCATTTCAAAGGTTTTGCAGAACTCCAGACATATTCCCATTCATCAATAGACTTTTTAAAATGATTGCAATTGAGCTGTTCCAGTTGTCATTTACACTGTGATAAACCTTCCATGCAATATCTTAACCTGAAGGCTCAAAAACACTGATCTGCCATAGCAAACACTATCAGCAATATTTCTCCAAAAGAGAAGTCTAAGTAAAATAAATGTGTCAGACAATGTTGAGGACCTAGCGTGCCTGGAAGGGAAATGTACATTAAGAGGAAATAGACGAGGGACAGCTGTTACATTGCCTACCTTCCTTTTCCTCTTTGATATTAAGAGCAGCCAGTCGCTCAATCACTTCTTCTTCCCCCTCTTCAGCCTCAAAGTCGAAGCCCTTGTATCCCCTTTCCTCTGTGCAGTAGCTGATAAACCTGGTGAGAAGGAGATGTAAATTTCCCAGGAAAGGCAAACGATAGCTGCTGCTTTGTCCATATCACAAATTCTGCTTTCAGGTATCCATCCTTCTGCAATAAAACCTGTCGGAGCACACATCAAAATGTGTGGCGAACTTGCAGCAAGTTCTGCTTGAAAATAAAAACAGAATAAGATACAGATTGTTCACTTTTTCACTTTAAGGCATGTGCATCAGTGACTGTTTGTGATTTGTTACTATTTTCGCAAAATTATCTACATGATATTAATAAACCACTCACATTTCTTTGGTTATTACCATCACCAAGCTCCTCTAATATTGGGTAGGGCCTCCCTTTGCTCTCAAAACTGATTAAATTTTTTGTGGCATACAGTAGAGTCCATGAGATTTTGAAAACATCACTTTGCAATTGTGGGATCATGTTAACGTGATCGCATTGCACAATTTCTGCAAATTTTTGTGATGCAAATTCTTGCCACAAATGCTCACCATTCCACCACCGCCACCCATCTGAATTGCTAGAACAAGGTAGGTTAGGTCCATCAATTAATGCTGTAGACACCAAATTCTAATTCTACCATCTGAGCATCAGAGCAGAAATTGAGATTGATCAAATCAAGCTACGTTTTATCAGTCTTCAACTGTCCAGTTTTGCTGAGTCTGTGCCCATGGAAGCGTCAATTTTCAGTTCTTGGCTGACAGGAGTGGAACCTGATGTTGCCTTCTGCTATTGTAGCCCATCCACCTCAAGATTCAATGTGTTGTGCTTTCGGAGATGCTTTTCCGCTCACCAATGTTGTACAGAGTGGTTATCTGAGAAACTGTAACCGTCTTGTCAGTTTGAACCAGTGTGGCCATTCTTCTCTGACCTCTTTGATCAGCAAGGCTTTCCCATCTGCAGAACTACCGTTCACCTTCTGTTTTTTTTTCTTTGTTTGTTTTTCGTACCTTTCTGGGTTAACTCTAAACATTGATATGAGTGAAAATCCCAGGTGATCAGCAGTTGCAGAGATGCTCAAACCAGCCTGTTTGCCATCCATAAAACCATGCCTCTGTCACAGAGATCACATTCTTCCCATTCTGATGTTTGATGAACATTAAAGCTTCTGGCCTGTATCTAAAATACCTTATGCATTGCAGCGCTGCCACACTGATAAACATGTATGTGTTCCAAGTGAAGCTCGAACTGCACGCATGTTTTAAAACCTTGATAACATTTCAGATTAAATACATTGATATACACGGTTTGGAAAGTTGAAAGGTTTAGTTGTGATCCCCTGCAAACGTGCAGATGAAGAATGTGGCAGGTCATAGTTTCACACTCAAGGGATCTCTTATTACCTCTGCCATGTTTTTCCTTTCGTTTGTTAATTTATTTATTTGTTTGTTTGTCTGTCTGTTAGCAGGATATCTCAAAAATTTTAACCAAACTTTGCAGGATGTTAAAGTAGCACAAGAGGAACAAGTTATTAAATTTTGGCTTATCTAGGCCAAAGTACAGCTGAAATATAGGCCAAAGTTCAAATCCAGCTATGCTGGCAAAGGTATGGGTTCTCGCGAGTCCAGTTCTAGTTCTTACCTTCCCCAGATTGGATCCTTGTTCAGGATTAAGGGGTTTCCCACCACGATTAGCAGGGCTTTGGCCCTGGTTACTGCCACGTTGAACCTCTGTGTGGAAAACATGATACAAATAAGATGAAAAAATAAGAACTGCCTGCATGTGATAGGACAAAAACTCTGGATAAAAGTGCTTCCAGTAAAGAAGATGAGCACCTTCGCGTTCTTGAGGAAGCCAATGCTGAACTGGTGGTCGAGTTTGACGTAGTTGTTGGAGCTTCGGACGGCTGAAACCAGGATTACCTTCCGCTCCTGCCCCTGGAACTCCTCCACGGACCCCACCTGGGACAGGAAGCGCATTTTAGAAACAGAGCCAAACCATGCCAGACTGAGCCAAGTTGTGCCAGGCCAAAGTTGGCTAAACCCACACGGACCAAGGTGTTGGTCCTTATCAAAGTTTTTTGAGTTTAAAGCCATGCTGCTCCACCCTATTCCTGGAGATCTACGGTCTTGTAGTTTTTCACTCCAGCCAAACAAATCCTGCCTCCCTCTACAGTGAAGGAGTTGAAAATTATCCAAATAAAATATGCCAAATTAGGATTGAGAAAAAGATTTTAGAAACAGTGGCATAGACAAAGCTAAAACAAGGGTGTACACAAACCATCCCTTTGGATCAATTTTTAGTCCTTATCATCCTTCATCCATTCCCTCGTTAGCAAGTTTACAGTGAAAACACTCCGCATTATCAGGTGTAGCCAGAAGAGTGTGTTTTCAGTGATAATTAATTTTTTTTTCTGAATTGAATTTAGTTTATTTTTCAACTACTCTTACAACCCCAATTCCGAAATAGTTCGGACGAAGTGTAAATTGTGAATAAAATCAAAATGCAATGATTTTCAGATCACATGAGCCAATATGTTATTTACAATAGAACATAGATAACATTTCAAGTGTTGAAACTGAGACATTTTACATTTTTATCCACAAAATTAGCTTATTTCAAATTTTCTGGCTGCAACAGGTCTCCAAAAGTTAGGACACAGGCAAAAAAGGGCTGAAAAATAAATAGCTATTAAAGGGATGTCTTAGAGAGGCTGAGTCTCTCAGAAGTAAAGATGGCCAGAGGCTCTCCAACCTGTGAAGGCTTGCGTAAAAAAATTGTGGAATACTTTAAAAACAATGTTCCTCAACGTCAAATTGCAAGGCTTTGAAGGTCTCACCATCGACAGTGCATAACATCATCAAAAGATTCAGAGAAACTGGAAAAATCTCTGTGCGTAAGGGACAAGGTCAAGACCTTTACTGGATGCCCGTGATCTTGGGCCCTCAGGCGCCACTGCATCACTCACCGGCATGATTCTGTCATTGACATTACTAAATGGGCCCAGGAATACTTCAAGAAACCACTGTCAGTAAACACAGTCCGCCATGCCATCCCACATGCCACCTAAAACTCTATCATGCAAAAAGGAAGCCATTGTTGAGCATGATCCAGAAGCGCCACCGTGTCCTGTAAGCCAAGGCTCATTTAAAATGGACTGTGGCAAAGTGGCAAAAGTGTCCTGTGGTCAGGCGAGACCAAATTTGACATTCTTGTAGGAAATCATGGGCGTCGTGTCCTCCGGGCTAAAGAGGAGAAGGACCACCCCTCCTGTTATCAGCGTTCAGTTCAAAAGCCAGCATCTCTGATGGTATGGGGATGCATTAGTGCATATGGTATGGGACACTTGCATGTTTTAAAAAGCACCATGAATGCTGAAAGGTATATAAAGGTTTTAGAGCAACATATGCTCCCCTCCAGACAACATCTTTTCCAGGGAAGGCCTTGTGTATTTCAGCAGGACAATGCAAAACCACATACTGCAGCTATTACAACAGTATGGCTTCGTAGTAGAAGAGTCCGTGTGCTGAACTGGCCTGCCTGCAGTCCTGATCTTTCACCAATTAAGAACATTTGGCGCATAATTAAACGAAAAGTCCATCAAAGGAGACCAAAAACTCTCCAGCAGCTGGAAGGCTGTATTAAACAAGAGTGGGATCAAATTCCAATGACTAAACTCAAGAAACTTGTCTCCTCAATGCTCAGACGGCTCCACTCTGCATTAAAAAGAAGAGGGGATGCTACACCATAGTAAACAGGCCCCTGTCCCAACTTTTCTGAGACCTGTAGCAGCCATAAAATTTGAAATGAGCTCATTTTGTGGATAATTTATTAATTGTAAAATTAATAATTGTAAAATTTCAGTTTCAACATTTGCAATGTTATCTCCGTTCTAGTGTGAATAAAATACTGGCTGGTGTGATTTGGAAGTCATTGCATTTTGTTTTTATTCACAATTTACACTTTTTACCAACTATTTCGGAATTGGGGTTGTACATTGTATTAAGAAGGAAGCTGTGTCCATAACTGCCAGTGGATAATTTTCATAATTGGTAAACAAGTTAAAAAAAAAAAGAAAATGATTGAGAACAAAGCTAAACTAATTTGTTTAAAGTGGTGCCTTGTGCCCACCCTATTTTCAGCTGTGCCTACGCCACGACTAAAGGACAGAGGATCGCAAGAAACAGGCTTGGTCCGCCCTGGTTTACAGATATTGCAAGATGACTGATGCAAAATACTGTAATGTTCCAACCCTCAATGAAATCGGCTCTTAAACTTGGTCTTGAGGGAACACTGTGTAACCTGGTTTACTTTCCAACCACAACTGCTGCCATTCATTTTGCCACTTTATTTAAAAATAGCTATGTACTGTACGCCATGACAAATAGACCAGCGATGACTCCCTTCTAACAGTAAAACCCTTTAGTAAAACTCCCTTCAGCTTTACTAAAAGCTGGTGATCCCACAGACCTGAATAATTATAGACCAATCTCTAATCTCTCAACCTTGGCAAAAATATTGGAATCTATAGTGTCTGATCAGCTAAAATTATTCCTGGATTCTAATAATGTACTTAATCCATTGCAATCAGGTTTCAGATCTAAGCATAGCACTGTCTCAGCCACTCTGAAAGTTCTTGATGATATAAGAGCTGCCATAGAAAATAAAATGTTCACTGTTGCTCTGTTCATCGATATGTCCAAAGCATTTGACACTGTGGATCATCAAATTTTAATTAATAACCTGCAAAAGGTTGGTGTTGGTTATGATGAGGTTGGTTGGTTTCAAAGTTATTTAACAGATCGAGTCCAGATGGTTAGATTTAGCAATATTGTGTCTGATCCAGTCACCTTGGTTAAGGGGGTGCCACAAGGTCCCATCTTGGGGCCATTACTCTTTCTCCAATATACAAATAATCTCTGCAACCAGTCAAGATATTCTTTATATCATATGTATGCGGATGATACAGTCTTATATTCTTCTGCTCCCACTCTGGAGGCAGCACTTTCTAACCTTCAGGTTGATTTTATTTCTTTACAGAGCGCACTTAGTGACGCCAGACTTCTTCTGAATGCAAATAAAACCAAAGCCATGCTGTTTTGCAGTAGTCGTCCGAGGTCTCCTCATCTCCAATCAGATCTATCGATGGTGTCCCTATTGAGTTTGTTGATAAGTATAAATATCTCGGCATATGGCTGGACAAAGATCTCAATTTTAAACATTATATTGCAAATCTGACGAAAAAGCTCAAGTTCACGCTAAGCTTTCTATACAGATTAAAAACCTGTTTCTCAACTTCCTCACATAAACGTTTGGTAACCGCCCTTTTTCTTTCTCAGCTAGATTATGGAGACACTGTTTATAGATTTGCTTGCCCCACTGTCTTGGCCAAACTTGACCCTCTTTATCATGCTGCATTGAGATACATCACTAACTCTGCATTCAGGACACATCACTGCATCTAGTATAAACTTACTGGGTGGTCCTCGCTTGTTCTGCGCAGGATGCAGCATTGGTATATTTTAACATATAAGGCTATTCTTGGGAAATTGCCTTCTGACATATGTTCCAAATTTATGCCTGTAAGTAACCCCTATAACCTCAGATCCAGCAGTTTGCTTCAGTTCAAAGTGCCATCTGAACGAACTGAAACTGAAAAAAAAGAGTCTGTCTTACTTTGGTCTGTGGGCTTGGAATGACCTGCAAAAACAGCTTGAACTAGATTCTCTTGTTTTTTTATTGTCTTTTAAACAAAAAATCTCAGTAGTCATTACCACAAGCTGCACCTGCCATGACTAAACAAATGATCTCTTTCTCTTTTCTGCTCTTTGCACTACAGCACTATAGCTGCTATTTAGATTTTATTGGTTTTAAGATTCGACTTTAGATTTTGGGTCTAAACTTTTGGCCTTGGCATATTATGTTTTTTAGATCTAAGTAACAACGTCTTAATTATGTATTAACAGATTTTAGCTGATCGTATACATGCGCTTCCAGTTGGGTTCTGTAGTATTATATTTAAATTGAATACTCACTATTTTTTTTATTGTTCATGGTTGGTAGACTGATTATTTTGTATTGTTTGTAATATATATATATATATATATATATATATATATATATAGTGTTGTTTTGTCTGAATATGCAAACTGCTGTGTGCTGCCTACTTGGCCAGGTCACAATTGTAAAAGAGATTTAATCTCAATTGTCTATCTGGTTAAATAAAGGTCATGAATGATGAGTCACAGAAGGTGGCGTGGCTAAGGTTATGGGGGCGGGTGAGCTCAAAGATCGAAACAGGAACTCTTTGCTGAGAACAATGATGCCTCCCACAGCTGTTTATGAGAAACGCGTCCTGAGTTATGAAAAGGTTATGAAATTATGAGTTATGAAATTAGAACCCTGAATGACAGATGTTTTCGTTTAAAAGGGGGGATGGGGGATGGGAGTATTATGCTGTTCCTTATTTTCAGATATATGCAGATATTGAATGGGGATATAAGAACAAAGTTGTAATTATTAATACTTCACAACTTTTACAAAATATAGCTGCTAAACTTATTTTATACAGAACATTGCACTCAGCAGCTACTGATGCCCTTCAGGCACTTGGCTGGATCTAGTTTGAGGACCCCTGTAGATATCAGAGATGCTTGGATGTTTTCAGATGTCTGCAGAATTTTACTGCACGCAGTCTAGACCTTTTTAGGAATGCTGATGTTAATCCTTACAGTACAAGAGAATGAGGATCTCAGACTTTCCAGAGGAATAAGAAATTTGGGGGAAAAAAGACATTAGTATCATGCCTTTATGAAATATTCTTAGTTGTGAAATAAGAAATTGCAGTAGTATTATAACGTTTAAAACACAATTTTTAGGTAATTTTTAACATGGTATGAGGAATTATACATGCATTTATTCACATATGTCATTAATGGTGAGAGATCTATGTATTTATTTCATTTTAGTATTTAGTATTATATATGTATTAGTTATTGTACGCTTATAAGATAGATGTTCCAGGACTTTACTGAAAATCACTGAAGTGAGAGAGTGTATCCAGTGCCAACTTTTATCTTTTCTGTGCAATAAAGATTCATATTTCTTGATTTCTAGAATCGTTCGAAACCTTGGCATCTCCATTAAAATTTTAAATAGACCCAAAGTTCTACAGGTTGAAACACAGCAGCTCCACTTGACGGACTGGTACAGGGGTCCGCAGGTTTTCTGGGGTTAATAGCATAAGCGAATCACTGGATGTTTTGCAAGGTTTTTACCTTCAGCTCATTGATTCCATTCAGCTTGCTTAGCTCCTTATCAGCAGAATTGATGGCTTTCTGGATTTTCTGGACCTGAGAAATGAGCACAATGATGCAAGTGGGACAATTATCACCTTTATTCAAAAAAAGTAGAATAAACAAGCATGTTATATCAATTAAATTTAGGAGTATTTTCCCTTGAATTTCTGATCATTTTGCAGTCTTTGACTAATAAGATCAAACATCACATTATCATTCAAAATTAATTTCCAGCATTATATGACAGCATTTTTGAGGTGTTTGTTTATATGAAGCTAAATGCAAGCCTGTTTCCGACTGAAGAACAGTTGACGCAAGCCACTTGATGAATTCTCAAATGCCTCACAAAAAAATATCGATCGTTTGCTCACAGCGTGTTTAGGGAGGTTTGCTTTACAGAAGTGTCACGATGACTGCAATCAGCATGCACACCAGTTCACCTGCTTCCTATAGGGGGCGATAATTCCAACATCCCTTGGTGATAATTTGGAAATTCCCTTCTTGGCTTGGGTCTGGAACAGCTTCTTGAGATAGTCGACGAGGATGTCAATCTCAGGGCGATTGAAGAAAGATGGGCTGGTGCTCTCTCGCTCATCTTTCCCAATAATTCCATGGAATATCACAGGAAAACCCTACGAGAATGGCAAATCCTGGATCGCTCTCTGAGCTCAAACAAAAATCCTACCCCCCATGACCATGAGCAATGATACATCAGCCCCAGAAACTATCACACAACAGCAGTTTTTCAGTTTGTGTTTTGGGATTGTTTACCACAGCTGTGAGTTCAATATTGCTCATGAATAAAAATTAAATCAGATTTTATTTGTATTTTGCATTTCACAAACATTCGTCACATGTATTTACTGACTGTGTTTACATGGACTTGAGAACCCAGGCGATGAGCCTGATCCCGATTTTGTCTCGGATATGGCGTCTACACGCACACAGAGAAATCTGCTTATTCATATCCCTGTATACATGATAAATACTCGTATCCCGGATTCTCATGACGGCATGTTATTTGTGCATGTGATGTGCGCGGCAGCAAATAGTCGCTGCATAGGATGAGAGAGCAAAGGGTGGAGTAACGCAGCCACGACTGGTGGGATCAGGTCGTCATCATGGAGTTCAGCGATTCCAAGTGTAGACAAAAATTTCAGATGAATAGGGCATCCCACTACGGGCGTCACTTGACTGAGGCCATGTGTGTGCAGGTAGTCAGCAGCTATCAGAGACCAGGATACATGCCACAGTATCCCGTTTTCTTTTGGCGTTCTCCAGGTAGCAAAGCTGGATTTCTGATAACACGGATAAGGGCTTATCCGGTTTCTGAAATCTGGATATGATGTTTACATGCGCAAACATAAAAACAGGATAACAAAAAAAACCCGATCAAAACTGGAATACTCAAGCCCGTGTAAACACAGTCAATGAGCACTAGTGAAATCTTGGAAGTTCCAGTGTAAAGGACTGCGGCTGAATCAGTAATATGGAGAGGGATACAGAGACCTTGTCAGATCTGGATAACTACAGAGCAGGTTCAATTATTTTTTTCAAAATCATTAGTCCTGTTTATCTTTTTTTTCAGAACCAATGATGCTCAGACCATTTTCATACAGGATCAAGAACTTGAGAGAACGGATAAAAACATCAATCCTGTCAGTAATTCTTACACCTAGTAGATGGTCATCAGAATGTGTCCTGAGAAGCAAGAAAATACCCGCATGTATTCCACATTGAGTGTGGAGTGTCATATCTAAAAGTTTGCAAAGTCCAGTTGTGAAATTTTAGTTTTTGCATGCATTAAATGGGTGTTTCAGTTTTGGGCAAGGTGGAATATGTGATAACACCCCCATAGTTCAACAAGTTCCATTTCGTACATCTTAAGGAAGCCTAAAAGCGAAATTCGACCCCCCAGAATCCAGAAATTCTGCAGCAGCACCTGGAACTTCCTTCTGTGACCTGTCATCCCCCCCACTGCCCCCTGTCCTGATCTCACCTTCCTGGGCAGGTGTTCCCAGGAACAGTACGCATTCCTGAGGATCTCATCAGCATGCGCCTGAAGCTCTCCCTCGTAGAAAAGCTCGTTGGGGATCTTCAGAATGGCTGGGTGGGATCTGTAAGTTCAAGAAAAAAGGTGATTTAGTTGGGAAAGGTGTTCAGACCCTTTGATGAAGGCAGGGTGGCCTTGTGGTAAGTTGCTTGACAGTAGCTGGTTTTAACACTTGGTGGGGCTTTGAATTCTGATTTGCATCTGAAAGGATGGAGTAAGGACGAACTCTGCTGCTGGTCCTTGACCAAGGCCCTTAACTCCAAAACTACACAAGGGCTTTATCCCTGTTTCTCTTTAGTGATCTCTGTTGGCAACAGTTCCATCTGGAATTTCTCCATGGACATCCATGAAAAAGAGTAACATTTTCTCAGTGGAACATGCCAGTTTAAATAAATGTTAAAGGAAAAAAACGGATGATAGAGAGGGCGAGGGAAAGGAGGAGGCAAGAAAGAAGACAGACCTGTAATTCCTAAGCAGCTTAATGACAAAACGTGGGTCAAATTGCTTCGTTTCTGCATCCTTCTGGTAAAGTGGATTGTGCTTCATAAGCCTCTCCAGCAAAGACAGCCCTGGAGAAATCGCAGATTATTTGGAGATTCTGCTACATGCTGCCACATTTTCAAACTGCATCTTCAAAGTATTTGGACAGCCGAACTGAAGTATAACAGTTGCGATTCTTACACGGTTGACACAATATTGGATGGAGATATTCACAAATTAAAGCTGTCAGTCGTGCTTATTGTTTTCAAATCAAATGAGCAAGAGTACAGAGCAAACAAGCAGAACTTGTGTCACTGTCCAAGTACAGATTGTGTAATACAATGACAGTTAAGAGGCTTTTTTACTGCGTCCCGATAAATGGCATTTGTGACTGCCTCCTTTGTTCAATGCATTTTTCTCTTTTATTGTAAATTATCAGTATGGTATGGAAGAGCTTCCTCAAGCACTCTGCAGCACAGAAATATAAACAGACTGGGGTATAGGAAGTTGCTAATGCAATGCGTCATTTTAGAATTAAAATTAAATGTACGCACAGTACATTTGAAATGCATGTCTGTGTGTCCGTGTATGTGTGCAGTAACTAGGTATTGCTCAGCAGATTATATTTTATTTTTAATGTACTTGTAATGTAATTCCCTATGGAGAGGGCAAAACTGGCAAATCCTAAATTTCTGTGATAGATGGATATTGAACTCAGAGGCATATGGAGGTAAGAAAAATTTGCTGGTGGGGTTTCCTGGGGCTCACCGAGTCCATACTGAATAGCCAGGGGGGACCGGAGGATGGGTCCCAGCTGTTGAGGGTCCCCAGCGAGGACCAGCTGCCCTGTTTCCACACTCAGCAAACCTGAAAAATGGGGAAGAGGCACTTACACAGTATATGGTTGAATGCAGTCCTGGGTCAAATATATAATACAAACGTAGTAAAATCGCCAACAGAAATAGAGGCACTTCAGATGACTTCTGAAACTTTTCCTGAATAAACATGTTTGAAAACCAATACCTATGATCATTTCAAATAAGAATTTTGTTTCAGTTTAACAGAGAAAGTCCTTTGTCTGAACGATTTTTTTGGTGAAGACCTGGAAAAACACTATTACAATAATCAATTTATGAATGAAAATGATTCCTTCTGAACCACTCTCTCACAATCTGAGCCTGATTAATCTCGGCATTCTCATCCTCAAACATGCCTGTGGTGTCAGGGAATAAAAAAATCCATCAATGGAATAACCTAGTCGTTCAGTACATTCAGGTAGTCTGCTGATCTAATATTATTGCTTTATAATGTTGCCGGGCCTAAACCTGACCAAGTGAAGCAACCCCTGATCATAACATTGCCTTGAGGGGCTTGTACAGTGGGCAATATGCAAGACACGTGCATCGCTTGCATTTCCTTTCTTTCCCTGACGAGCCCATCGCTGTGGAATAGGGTAAATCCAAACTTATCAGACCAATCTTTATGCTCCTTAACAAACCGAATTTTTTTTTTCCCCCAAATAGCCCCACTAACAAGTAGCTTTCTTGTGGTCACGCAGCTGTTTAGTCCCAATTTGGCAAGGCCTAGCTGCATTGCGCATGCGGAAATGCTCATACTTGAAGAATTAAACATAGCCATGAGTTGCAGTGTTGATTTTTTTAAATGAGGCTTCACCAAGCATATTACTGATCTCTGTGCATGATCATTCGTGATTTTTTTCCAGCTTATGTTTTTCCACGATGTTATGTATGAGTATTTTTTGTAAAGCACTGTATATCATTTGTAAATGGAGATTTGTTACATGCTGTTTTTGCTGCCTTGCTGGTCAGCTATTTATTTTGTTCTTCAGCACCCTCTGGTGGTGTGTCTGTAGCAAAACATGATCTGATGTAATATCACTTCTTTGAAATAGACTAGTGCTTTCTAGAAGCCTCTGGCATCTTCCTGCCTGGAGGGGGCGGGATTACCCAGGAATCCTGTAGATCTTTCCAGAATGTTGCTAGTCTATATAAATGCTGTGATTTTGGTCAGTAGGAGCAGAGTTTTTGTTTTGGCAACAGAGCTACATAGTGGCATTAGTGTGTTATTAGAGGATTGAACAGTGGATTATTTGTAGAGGTTTTTTTATTCAGTGAAGAATAAATTTGTTTAAGTTGTCACTGCTGGTTCTCTTTGTTGTGATTTTCAAGTCATAACAAATTGGAGGTTCTACTGAGATAAACCATTCATTGGATCAACGATTGGATTCACCAAAGATTAAAGCTGATCTATCATTTTTAAATCTTGTGCCTATTTGAAAAGCTAGCAATCATGACTTTTTTTGTTGAAAATTTTTTGAAAACTCCAACCCAGGAATCAATTGTGCTGGCAAAGAAGAAGGACTTGCTGCAAATAGCCTCAACCCTTGGATTATCTGATATGAAATCATCACTGAAGAAACAAGAAATATTGAACATTTTGGTGCAACATTTCATCGATGAAGATATCTTTGGGGAAGAAGCAGCAGAATTGAAAAAAGATGTGGAGGTGCCTGCAACAGAGCTGCAAAGACTTGAATTTCAGCTACGCCTGAAAGAACTGGAAGAGAGAAGGTTGGAGAGGGAGAAAACTGGAAGAAAGAAGGTTGGAGAAGGAGAGAGAACTGGAAAAAAGAAGGATGCATTTGCAGTACTTAATTGGAAATGAAGAAAATAGAAGCAGGTACTGTTACAAAATCTTTTGGACTTTCGGATCATTTTGACGTGGTTAAACACATCAGACTTGTTCCTCCTTTCCTAGAAAATGATGTAGACCAATACTTTACCCATTTTGAAAAAATTGCTGAAAATTTGAAATGGCCAAAAGAGCATTGGACAATGATGCTACAAAGTGTTCTTACTGGTAAAGCTAGGAAAATCTATAACCAGTTATCTGTCCAACAGTGTTCTGATTATGATTTTGTCAAATCTGCCATTCTGAAGGGTTATGAATTGGTCCTCGAGGCTTACAGTCAAACTCATGTTGAATTTGGCAGGTTGAAGGAACAGTTGTTTGATCAGTGGTGTAATTCCATGAAAGTTGAGAAAGATTTTGACAGAATGAGGCAACTTATTCTGGTTGAGGAATTTAAAAGGTGTGTCCAGCCTGATATAAAGATTTTCCTTGAGGCGAAACAAGCCAATACTTTGCAAGATGTTTCCACCCTAGCTGATAGTTATGCATTGGCTCATAAGTCTTCTTTTGTCCAAAAATCCACTTTTTCTAAATTTCAAGGCAAGTCTTGTTGTGGTTTTCATTCAAACATATTTTCATATCATGAGGTTCCCCCATCCTCAAGCAATTGGAGAGATACAGATTCTTCAGACGATTAGGCTTTATTGAGGCATAATGATAAATATAAAACCGAGTTCTTTTTGCGCAAGAAGAACTGACTTTTTTCTTTTCACACCCAGTTTTTATACCTTTATCACAGGAAATATCTTCCAAATATGGTCTTTCCGAATTCTCATTCTCGCGCTACAATTGGCCAGCCAAATCAAAACCCCACTACCTAATCCTTCAGGTATTCAAAGCAAAGATGAGCTGCACATCACTAAAAAGGAGTGGAAAGTTCCACTCAAGAGATGAAAAGTACAGACAAAGGAAGAGGATACAAGTGGATACATAAATGATTCAATTGTTTTTTTTCAGTAACAACTAATGAAATTACTGAACAAACATTGATCAAAGCTATAGAAATCAAATGCATCGCCTGATTATGTTTTCAAATCAACTAAACAGAAGCCTGCTTACTAATCAAAGCTACAGAAGCCCGCTGCTTATGTGTGTGAGCTGCTTATGCATGTGTGAATTGAATTGCTTGTATGTGTGTGTGACTGTGTGTGAACTGCTTGTATGTGTGTGTGTCTGTGTGTGAACTGCTTGTATGTGTGCGTGCGCATGTGTACGTGCACTGTGTGTGTATGTGTGAACTACATGTGTCTGTGTGCACTGCTCGTGTGTGTGTGAACTGCTTGTATGTGTGTGTGTGTTTTATGTGTATGTGTATGTGTCTGTGTGTTTGCACTGCTCATCCCCTCCCTATGCGTATGTGAACTACTTGTATGTGTGTGTGTGCGTTATGTTATGTGTGTGTGTGTGTGTGTGTGTGTGTGTGTGTGTGTTACTGCTGCTTACATAATATGGTTATTGACTATGATTATTGATTATGGTTATTCAACATGGCAATTGATCTACTGATGAATATGATGAGAAATATTGAAATATAATCCTCAACAGTCTCAGTCCAAGACTTCTTCTAATAACACTTCTAATGATTCTAAGGCCACTTCTGAGAGGAAACCTTCCAGTGAGAAGCAATCCTCTGATTCTTTACCTTCTGTGTCTTGCCAATACTGCAAAAAGCAAGGTCACCTTATTTCTGAGTGTTATGCTCTCAAGAAAAAACAACAACGAGAAGAAAACAAGCGAACTGCTTTCACTAAGAGAGAATCTCTTGTATCAAAGGTCAGTTCGTCTGATCTTCTACCTTCTGTGTCTGATTCTGTTATGGAGGGTTTTGAGCCATTCATCACCGATGGTTTTGTCTCACTTTCACATGATTTTTCCTCATCTGCTTCTGTTCGAATTCTAATGGATACTGGGTCTTCCCAATCTCTTATTCTTGCAGAAAGTCTGCCTTTTTCGGACAAATCGTCTACTCAGGCTAATGTCCTTATTCAAGGAGTAGAATGTGGTTTTACAAGTGTACCTCTCCATTATGTTCATCTCAAATCAGACTTGGTCTCTGGACCTGTTACTGTTGGTGTTAGGTCTTCTCTTCCTTTCATAGGTGTTCATTTGCTTCTTGGTAATGATCTTGCTGGGGATAAGGTTGTGCCCTACCCTGTTGTAACTGACACTCCGTTGATTGATCAAGAATCTGACTCTACAGAGGAGGAAATTCCAGACCTCTATTCTTCATGTGCAGTTACTCGTTCTATTGCCAAAAAGGCTATTCAAGATGATGCTGACCTGGACTTCAACCTGGCTGACACCTTCATTGGGCAGTCTTTTCATCAGGAACCTTCCAGTCCTGAGATGTCTGGGAAATCTTCAGACTTGTCCTTGTCAGGTCATTCTAATGACATTCTGTCTCGAAACAACTTATTCAGGAGCAACAACAAGCTTGTGATCTAAGCATCTTCTACCACAGGCTGTAAGTGAACAAGAGGCTACTCAAGTTCCTGTCTGTTTTTACTACAAAAATGGTGTGCTAATGAGAAAGTGGCATCCACCTGATGTTTCTGCAGATGAAGAGTGGATGATCACCCATCAAATTGTTCTTCCAAAGTCTTATCGTCAAGAAACTCTTAGTCTAGCCCATGACAATCCTATGTCAGGTCATTTGGGTATCAAGAAGACCCTTCAATGTGTCAGGAACCATTTCTTCTGGCCTTCCATGAGGTCTGATGTACAGGAGTACTGCAAATCCTGTCATACTTGTCAAATTGTTGGGAAGCCGAACCAGAATATTCCAAAGGCTCGACTTAAGCCCATTCCCGCTTTTGAAGAACCTTTCAGTTGGATCATCATTGACTGTGTAGGACCATTGCCGAAGACTAGGTCTGGTTGTGAGTACCTACTGACTATCACGTGTGCTTCCACCCAGTTTCCTGAGGCAATTCCACTTCGTAATATCAAGGCAAAGACTATCATCAAGGCTCTTGCCAAGTTTTTCTGCTTTGTTGATCTTCCTAAGTCTATTCAGTCTGATCAAGGGTCAAATTTCATGTCTGGCATATTTCAACAAGTTATGCATGAGCTTGGTATTAAACAATACAGGTCATCAGCTTACCATCCTGAGAGTCAAGGTGCTTTGGAGAGGTTCCATCAAACCGTGAAGAACATGATAAGGACCTACTGCCTTGACACAGAGAAAGACTGGGATGAAGGTGTCCATCTTCTTCTGTTTTCCTGCCCATGAAGCTGTTCAGGAGTCTCTTGGGTTCAGTCCTTTTGAGCTTGTTTTTGGGCATACAGTCCGTGGACCTCTGAAGCTTCTGGAGGAAAAGTTGCTGGCCGAAGATGATGTCCCAATGAACTTGCTTTAGTATGTCTCTGACTTCCGTAATCGTCTCTCTAAGGCTTGTGACTTTGCTAAGTCTAATCTCGAAGAGGCTCAGGGCAAAATGAAAGCCAGATATGACCTTCATTCCCAAGATAGAAGTTTTAAAACTGGTGACAAAGTCCTTGCACTTTTACCAGTGCCTGGAAACCCTCTAAGAGCCCGATATTTCAGCCCTTACACTGTTCTCAAAAGATCAGTAATCTAAATTACGTAATTTTAACCCCTGGAAGGAGGAAACAAAAACAAATGTGTCACATCAACATGCTGAAAGAATACATTGACAGAGACACTCAGCAAAAGCCAGTCAATGTGGTAAATACAATTGAACTGGAAAATTCTGAAGAAGATTGTGACTGCCCTTTGGAAAATGAACCTGGTCCAGTCAAACTTGAAAATTCAGACATTCTTAAAATTGACAGCAAGTTGTCCCACCTGGACCCTTTTCAACAACAACAGCTAAAGCAGCTCATTTTTGAATATAGTCACATATTCTCTGACGTTCCATCTAGGACTGATATGGTTTGCCATGATGTCATCCTAGAAGATGATGCCAAGCCTGTAAAACAGCATCCTTACAGAATGAATCCAGAGAAGCAGAAATACCTTAAACAAGAAGTCAAATACCTGCTTCAAAATGACTTTGTTGAACCAAGTAACAGTGACTGGAGTTCTCCATGCATCCTAGTTCCGAAATCCAATGGAACATATAGAATGGTGACAGACTACAGGAAAGCGAATGCTCTATCAGAAACAGACTCATATCCTATTCCCAGGATTGATGACAGCATTGAAAAAGTTGGACAGTCAAAGTATGTCACCAAATTTGATCTCCTCAAGGGCTTCTGGCAGATCCCTCTAACAGAGCAAAGAAGATCTCTGCCTTTGTCACACCAGATGGATTATACCAATACAAGGTCATGCCCTTTGGAATGAAAAATTCTCCGGCCACCTTCCAACATCTGGTGAACAGACTGATTGCTGGACTACCAGGATGTGAGGCCTATATTGATGACATTATCATCACCAGCTACAGCTTCCCAGAGCACCTCTTCTACATCAGAAACTTCTTTCAGAGAGTGAGTGATGCCAAGCTGACTATCAACCTTGTTGAAAGTGACTTTTGTTAAGCTACAGTTGTTTACTTAGGTCATATTGTAGGACAGGGTCAAGTCAAACCAATTGATGCAAAAGTTAAAGTTATCACTGAATTTCCTGAGCCGACAACTAAAAGACAACTAATGAGATTTCTAGGGATGGCTGGCTACTACAGAAAATTCTGTAAAAATTTCTCCATCATTTCTGAACCTTTGACAAATTTACTGAAGAAAAATGCAAAATTTGTTTGGGATGAAAAATGTCAAAATTCATTTGACCAACTTGAAAGCTATCCTCAAAAATTCACCAGTTCTCTTATCTCCTAATTTCAAAAAGGAGTTCAAGTTGGCTGTTGATGCCAGTGATATTGGTGCAGGCGCAGTTTTACTGCAAGAAGATACTGATGGAGTAGATCATCCTGTTTGTTACTTTTCCAAAAAGTTTGATAAACATCAGAAAAACTATTCAACAATTGAAAAAGAATGTTTGGCACTTGTTTTGGCTTTACAACATTTTGAAGTCTATTTGACTTGTTCAGCTACTTCCATCAAGGTCAACAGTGATCACAATCCCCTCAAATTCTTGCATAAGATCAAAAACAAGAATCAAAGATTACTGAGATGGAGTTTACTTTTGCAAGAGTATGATTTTGATATTTCTCACATCAGGGGAAAAGATAATGTTATTCTAGATACACTTTCACGTATGTAATTTTATTTCTTTATTTGATTGTGAAAAATGTAATTTTACTTTTCTATTTGATTGTGAAAATTGCACTGGTTGTTATGTATATGATTGTTATAATGATCAGTGATACTTTTGTGTAAAGTTCAAGATTATACTGATTATTAAACTGTGTTCATTTTAACAAAAGAAAGCTTTTAGCAAACCT
Organism: Gymnothorax javanicus; assembly: GCA_029692085.1. Lineage (NCBI taxonomy): Eukaryota > Metazoa > Chordata > Actinopteri > Anguilliformes > Muraenidae > Gymnothorax > Gymnothorax javanicus. Next base: position 72,579,962 of record CM056203.1, read on the forward strand.
TTCTTTTCTTAAAGAGGGGAGGTGTTATGTATGAGTATTTTATGTAAAGCACTGTATATCATTTGTAAATGGAGATTTGTTACATGCTATTTTTGCTGCCTTGCTGGTCAGCTATTTATTTTGTTCTTCAGCACCCTCTGGTGGTGTGTCTGTAGCAAAACATGATCTGATGTAATATCACTTCTTTGTAATAGACTAGTGCTTTCTAGAAGCTTCTGGCATCTTCCTGCCTGGAGGGGGCGGGCTTACCCAGGAATCCTGTAGATCTTTTCAGAATGTTGCTAGTCTATATAAATGCTGTGATTTTGGTCAGTAGGAGCAGAGTTTTTGTTTTGGCAACAGAGTTACATAGTGGCATTAGAGTGTTATTAGAGGATTGAACAGTGGATTATTTGTAGAGGTTTTTTTTTTATTCAGTGAAGAATAAATTTGTTTAAGTTGTCATTGCTGGTTTTCTTTGTTGTGATTTTCAAGTCATAACAACGAGGTTGACAGATCACTGCTATCCTTCAAGATTTTACTAATATAATTTCAACAGTTTTCTTAGTTTTCTTTGCTTGATGCAGGCCAATAATTTACCCCTCTTTAAAACACTGTGAGGGACCCTTCACACAGATGCGTCCATTTTTCTGCGCATCATTTTTGAACTATTTACCAGTGGTAACAAGCATTAGAAGTGCCTCTTTTTACCTTGCGTCACCTGTACCAAGTTTAAATGCCAAGAGCTGTTTTTAAGGCAGGATGCTGTCATAGCAAGGTTTCAACAGTTCTCCTTTTCTTCTGACTTTTAACAGACGTGCCTCTTTTTTCGCATCTCACGTTTTTCACACGCAAGCACGTCTCCTGTGTGAATGACCCCAAACATCTTTTCCATGACCATGGGATGCATCTTCCAACATGATTGTTTAAGAAATGTGAAGCCACACACTGCATCAGTCAGGGTTAAAGAATTGTTGCCAGCTGAAGCATATTAATCAGAGCAATAATGATTTCATCAAAGGCTCGTAAGTGTTGACTTATTTAAATCCAAGCGGCAACTTTCTTTTTTTTTGGCCAGGCAGTGTATTACAAGCTTTATGACACTTTAGAGGGGTTGATGTACAGTGCTTAACAAATTTATTAAACCACCACCGAATGTAAGGTTTATGCCACAGCTGCCTAAATTAACAGTATTGGTAACCAAAATGTTATGACCCCAATTTGTTATGGCGTCACGGACAGCAAGGGATGACAGACAAAATCCTTTAAGTTCAACAGATTTAATTAAACAAACACATAGAACTAATCTACACTCTACACTACTGACCAAGATTGAAAAGAAAATAAAAAATGACAAATTTACAATTCCCTGTAATGGAGATGGGCTGCTATGTTGTGATGTCCTGGGACAGGAAAATGCTCCAACACAGGCAAAAAATCCACAAAAAAGCTTAACAGGTCTTGAAAAGAGTGACAGGTCTGGGCAAATGTATCCTTCTTGCAATTTCTCCTACTACTCTACTCTCTCAATTTTTCTCCTTATATACTCTTGTCCAGCCCCCTCCCATTCTGGGACTTTCCCTCTAGGCATGCCCTGGACATGCCCAACCTAGCTTCAGACTGGGCTTCAAAAAAAAAAGTCAATACTGCCATCTAGTGGCTATTTACCACATTACACCTCCATTCCAAAAAGGGAAAATTTTGACTCATAAAGGCAAAATTTTTCTTGTCAATAAAAAATGGTTAAGTAGACACTTATATATATATATATATATATATATACATATAATACAATATGCTAATAAACACAGGTGATATATATACACATATTCAAACACGGGATAAGCAATCGGCAATTACATTGTCAGCACCCTTTACATGCTTAATTTCCAAGTCAAACTCTTGTAAAATCAAACTCCAATTCAACAATCTCCGATTTTTGTTTTTCATCTTACTCAAAAAACATTAACGGATTGTGGTCAGTATATACAATCATTGGCTTTTGCCCGCACAAACATAGACCTCAAAGTGTTGTAAGGATAGAACCAGAGCTAACAGCTCCTTCTCAATTGTGGAATAGTTCTTTTGGTGGCGATTGAACTTCCTGGAGAAGTATGCCACGGGATGCTCAATGTCATCAGAGTCACTTCTCTGTAGGAGCACAGATCCACAAGCTTGGTCGCTAGCGTCGACCGCCATGGAGAACGGCTTGTTGAAGTCAGGAGATTTGAGCACGGGGAAGTGATATAGCAGAGACTTCAGGCGATCGAAGGGTCTTTGGCATGCTTCATCCCAAGTGAACTTTACGCCTTTCTTCAGTTGGTTGGTGAGACTGAGAGCAATCTCAGCAAAGTTCTTGCAGAACTTGGGGTAGTACCCGATCATTCCAAGGAAGCGGCGCAAAGCTTTTTTGTTGTCAGGAACTGGAAGGTCCATGATGGCTTGGACTTTAGCACTTATGGGTGCCACCTTACCCTGGCCTATGACGTAGCCAAGATACGTGACAGTAGCACAACCAAAGTCACTCTTGTTCAGGTTAACAGTCAGGTTAGCCTGGGTCAAGCGCTGGAACAACGTCTCTACATCTTTCAGATGTTCTTCCCAGGAGTCACTCCATGTGATCAGGTCGTCGATATACGCACCCGTGTGTGGCAATCCGGCGATTGTAGACTGTATCATCCTTTGAAGCGTGGCTGGGGCATTTTTCATGCCAAAGGGTAGGACTTCATACTGGTATAACCCAGATGGTGTGGCAAAAGCAGAGATGTTCTTGGCCCTCTCAGTTAAAGGCACACACCAATAACCCTTCAATAAATCAATCTTGGTCAGAAACTTTGCTTGCCCTACTCTATCGATACAATCATCAATCCTAGGTATTGGAAACACATCAGTTCTAGTTACAGCATTGACTTTGCGTTAATCTGTACAGAATCTAGTACTTCCATCAGGTTTTGGAACTAGAACACAGGGTGAACTCCAATCGGAGCTAGAGGGTCTGATAATATCATGCTCTAACATGTACTCAACCTCTTTCTCAGCAATCTTTCTCTTTTCAGGATTCATCCGTACGGATGCTGTTTTATTGGTTTGGCATCACCAACATCTACATCATGAGAGGCTATAGAAACTCTCTTTGGAACATCAGGAAATAGATCTTTATATTTCTTGATCAACCTCTCAAACTGGTCTTTCTGTGAGGGTTCTAAGTGCTGGAGTTTTACATCAAGATTTAGCAACACTTCAGAATTTGACAATTTACATGAAAGAACTTCAGCTTTAATTCTAGGTTCATCATCTTGAAACTCCCCCTCATCTTCACAAGTCTCGGCCATAGGAGGATCTGTAGTGACAGCTGCAACCCTAGCATTCCTATCATGATAAGGCTTCAGCATGTTAATGTGACACAACTGTTTTGGCTTTCTCCTATCTGGAGTCCTCACAATGTAATTGAGATCATTGAGTTTTGTCAGAATTTCATAAGGACCATGAAATCTAGCCTGCAATGGATTGGATTGCAAGGGAAACAACACAAGGACCTTGTCTCCTGGTTTAAACTCACGGCTTCTAGCCTTATGATCATACCAAGTTTTCATTTTTCCCTGACTTGATTTCAAGTTCTCTTTGGCTAGGTCACAAGCTGCACGCAGTCTTTCCTTGAACTTGCTAACATAGTCTGACAGACTGATATGCGGCTCTTTCTCTTGCCATGGTTCACTCAACAATAGCAAAGGTCCTCTCACTTCATGGCCAAACACTATCTCAAACGGACTGAATCCAGTAGACTCCTGCACTGCTTCCCTAGCTGCAAACAACAGCAAATGAACACCTTCTCCCAGTCTTTCTCATGGTCATAACAATAAGTCCTCATCATTGTCTTGAGAGTGGAATGAAACCGCTCTAAGGCACCCTGACTCTCTGGATGATAGGCACTGGAAAGAATCTGCTTCGCACCTAGTTCATACACAACCTGCTGAAACAATCCGGAAGTGAAATTGCTACCTTGATCTGACTGAATTTCCCTGGGAAGGCCAAACAACGTGAAGAACTTTATCAAAGCCTTCGAAATTGCAGTTGCTTTGATGTTGCGTAGAGGGATGGCTTCAGGGAATCTGGTTGATGCACACATGATTGTCAACAAGTACTGATTTCCAGATCTAGTCTTGGGTAATGGACTAACACAATCAACGATGACCTTGGAGAAGGGCTCCCCAAATGCTGGGATAGGCTGCAATGGAGTTACAGGTGGGTCTAACTGGTGTTTTCCAACTACCTGACAAGTGTGACAGGTTTTGCAAAAGTTGGAAACATCTTTCCGCAGTCCAGGCCAGAAGAAGTGTTTCATGATCTTATCAACAGTCTTGTTAACACCAAGATGACCTCCTAAAGGCAAACTATGAGCCATTGTTAAGATCTCATTCCTGTAGACCTTGAAACAACAATTTGCTTGACCACTGCCCAATCTGCATTGGCAGGGATATCAGGAGGGCGCCACTTCGCATCAACACTCCATCCTTGAGATAATACCCAACTGGAACTGTGTCTATTTCTTCATTAGGAAGGGCTCTCTTCTTTAGTACACAAATTTCAGGATCATTGTTTTGCTCCTGAATCAACCGCTTTCTGGACAGAGACAAGTCTCCAGACACATCAGAATCACCAGACCCATCTGGCTGGCTGAATAGAGAACTGATAAAAGTGTCTGATAAGTCCTCAAACGGAGAAACCATAGTAGGCTGAACAAAGTCATGAGGCGAACCACCTCAGTCATGACTATTCAATGTGCTGGACGGCACCATATCATCTTCTTCTTGAGCCTTCTTAGCCATAGCACGAGTCACTGCACAGGAAGGATACAGAGATGTGTCTTCATCACCATCTTCAGTGCTCGGCTTTGAAGTAAGATGAACAGGGGGAACTACATTGCCCCCAGCCAGGTCATTGCCTAGCAACAGAGAAACACCCTTGATAGGTAGACTTGACATAAGTCCCACCTTTACCTGTCCTGTAACTAAATCTGACTTCAAGAATACAGAGCGCAGGGGTACAGATACAGTCCTCCCTTCAATACCTTGTACAAGTATGAAATCCCCAGAAGCGGTCTCATCACGTAACTCCAAGGAGTCCATCAACAAAAGTGACTGAGAAGCTCCGGTATCCTTTAGGATATATATGGGGACAGGAGGAGAATGCTCATTCAGAGCCACTAATCCCTCTGACACAAATGGAAGAAATTCCTCCCTCACAAAGTCAGCAGTATCAGGCTTCTTAGCCTCACAAGGAGCAGGCAATTTAGCAGATCGGTCATCTACTACAGGGGTTTCTAACCTTGTCTTCACAAAGGCATTGGGTTTGGTATCCTTTTCTTTCTCTTTCTTAGCTTTAAGGAACCAACAGTTAGTTGTAACATGACCAGATTTCTTGCAATAATTGCAAACTAGACCACTTTTGTCACTGTCAGCTTTCACACTTTGTTGAGACCTTTTACTGGATTTCTGAGCACCATCACCAGATTTGTCTTTATCTTTGGGTGAGGAATCTTGGGTATCACCGTTACCTTTCTTCTGAAATTTGGACCATCTATTGTTACTGCTTGACTGAAATTTGGACTTATGTGTGAGAACATATTCGTCTGCAAACTTGGCAGCTGATTGCAAATTCAGTGCTTGCTTCTCATTAAGGTAGGTCTTAATATCATCCTTGACACAGTTCTTGAATTCTTCAACTAACACCATCTCTTTTAGTGAGTTGAAATCATCCTTGACCTCCATAGAAGTACACCAGCGCTCAAAGCAAACCTGCTTCTCGTTAGCAAATTCAACATAAGTCTGACTGTCAGATTTCTTCAGACCTCTGAATTTCTGTCGGTAAGCCTCTGGAACCAACTCATAAGCTGTCAAAATAACCTTTTTGACAACCTCATAATCAGAGGAATCATCTGCAGACAAAGCCAAATAGGCTTGTTGAGCTTTACCCTTGAGGACAGTTTGCAACATCAGAGGCCAGTGTTCCTTTGGCCACTGACAACTCTTACATACCTTCTCGAAGCACTGGAAATACTCATCAACCTCCTTCTCTGAAAATGGAGGCACCAGCTTTACCTCCTGGCTAGCCCGAAATTTGTTTTCGGCTTCTATTTTAATTTTTAGTCGCTCCATTTGGAGCCTTTCTTCTCTGTCTAATTTTTTCTAAATCGAAATCCCTCTGTCTCTGTCTCTCTCTTTCTGCTCTTTCCTCTTCTCTTGCTAATTTTTCGAACTCAAACTGCCTTTCTTTCTCTCTTTCTGCTCTCTCGAACTCTCTTTGTTTTTCTTTTTCCTCAATTTCTTTTCTCTCTTTCTCTCTCTCTTTTTTCTCTTCTCTTGCTAATTTTTCTAACTCAAACTGCCTTTGTTTTTCTTTTTCTTCAATTTCTAGCATTTTTAATTTAAGTTCCAATTCTACATTTGGATTTTCCACCGGAAACTGTTCCAGATCTCCTGGTGCAAACACATTTTCATCAATGTAATATTCAACAATCTCTCTCGCCAGTCTTGCTTTTCGCATGGCTGGTTTTACATCTGTCAGCTCTAACTGTCTGCATATTTCTAGCAGTTCTGTCTTTTTAAAAGACTTCAAAACCTCTACGGTTGGTGATGCCAAGAAATCATCCATTGCTGTTGATCTGCCAATATATATCTAGGAAAATTCAAAAAACAATTTCACTATCTGAAATTTTAGATTTTCAATAAATGACTCGCACAATGGTCTATCCCGGACGAGCCCCCAATTTGTTATGACCCCAATTTGTTATGGCCCCAATTTGTTATGGCGTCATGGACAGCAAGGGATGACAGACAAAATCCTTTAAGTTCAACAGATTTAATTAAACAAACACATAGAACTAATCTACACCCTACACTACTGACCAAGATTGAAAAGAAAATAAAAAATGACATATTTACAATTCCCTGTAATGGAGATGGGCTGCTATGTTGTGATGCCCTGGGACAGGAAAATGCTCCAACACAGGCAAAAATCCACAAAAAGCTTAACAGGTCTTGAAAAGAGTGACAGGTCTGGTCAAATGTATCCTTCTTGCAATTTCTCCTACTACTCTACTCTCTCAATTTTTCTCCTTATATACTCTTGTCCAGCCCCCTCCCATTCTGGGACTTTCCCCTCTGGGCATGCCCTGGACATGCCCAACCTAGCTTCAGACTGGGCTTCACAAAAAAAAGTCAATACTGCCATCTAGTGGCTATTTACCACATTACAAAAATAATTTTTATGTTTCTGTCATGGTTAATCCACCAGTATGTGCAAGCTCTTTAACTGAAATGATATTTTTAATGCTAAAATATTAGTTTTAGTGGTTGAATGCAAGAATGCAAGCTGTTATCAAGGCCAAAGGAGGCCATAAAAATATAGGGTTTTTTTTTGGTTTTTATGTGTGAATAAGGACTATTTTGTGGTTTCAGTTTGTTATTTGCCAAAGAAATGACAAAATAACTTTTAGTTTCAGGCAAGTTTTTGACAATTTTCTTAAATATTCGTGTTTTCTCGGTTTTTAAAACAGGCGGTCTAATAAATTTGTTAAGCACTGTAAATTCCCAAGGTCCTGAACTTACCTGAGAGCCCGATGATGCACTCTGGCTCCTGGGCATGACCCGCCTCGTCAATGAAGATGTGGGAGAAGTGACCTCTGGGAAGGCCTCCACACACTAGCCTGGGGTTTAATGTATCAGAAACCTGTCACCTCCCATGAAGAAGCCAACAGTCCCCCTCCTAAAGGACAAGATATCCCCCCAAGAGAAACTATTGCCCCCCCCATGGAACCCCTGACAGAAACTACTGCCATTGACAGATATGGTACCTCCTAATAGAAACTACTGCCAGTTAGAGAACACAGTACTCCCCCGTCACAGAAACTAGTGCCCAGAGAACACAGTACTCCCCCATCACAGAAACTAGTGCCCAGAGAACACAGTACTCCCCCATCACAGAAACTAGTGCCCAGAGAACACAGTACTCCCCCATCACAGAAACTAGTGCCCAGAGAACACAGTACTCCCCCATAACAGAAGCTAGTGCCCATCCACAGAAGATGGAGCTGCCCTACCGTCCAGCCGTGAACGTTGTAGTGACCAGGACCTTGTACTCCATCAGTGTCTCCTTCGACGGGAAAACAAATCCGTCTTCTGAGTCATCCCAGTTACAGCAGCCCTGAACAGAAAAAAGTGCAGGTCACATGATTTATTTGTTAATGTTACATGCAAACTCATGAGGATATACATTTTGCAATGTATATAACGGTACAAATGTATATTACTTGGCTCGCTCGGTTAGCTCACTCAGTAGAGGCACCACTTCCAGGGCAAGAGTGACCTCGACATTAGATCAAATTCAGCCATGCCAGTACAGGCAAGTCCACCACTGAATGGCTCAAAGGTTACAAAATAAAAGTTCTGAGGTGGACTGGTCAATGTCATGACTTGAATCAGATTGATAAGCTGTGTGGAGTCACAGGTTATAAGGGCCAGGCTCACGAAATGTGCGCCATCCCCCCCAGGTACTGAAAAATAATGGAAGTACCCATAGAGCCTAGCTGTGAGTGGTTTTTTAATCTATAGGTGTTGTGGGATCATATTCCAAAGCCATGCGATCATGTAGGTTTTTCATTTTTTTCGTGGTACCTGGTTAAAGTTGGGTCCCTCAACTCATTTTTTGGGCGGTTTCTGCCTTAGTTTCAAGACATGCATATCTTCTAAAGCCTCATACATGCATACATCTTTCGCTTACCAGAAGACGTTTTGGGACCTCCCTCGGATCCCGGCTCTCAGCGTAGAGGCGGTAAATATGGCGATGGTCGACTCCATTCTGCAAAGTACGCTCACAGAGCAGGTCCGCTGCAGTGTTCGTAGGTGCGCACGCCAGGATGTGAGCCGAGGAGGACATCTTGTGCACCTGAGACACGCACGATAGTTATGATGTTGGGGTTAGATTACCTGTCCACGTGGATGGACAAATTGCTCTAAAAATGATATAATTTTGGTCTCAAACTGATGTAGTTCCAGAAATTTTTTTTTTTCATTTTTTGGCCTCAGATTACCTTTAACGGTAACTTGAATGCAGTGCGATATCGCATTGAGATACTGCGGCCCATTGTCCTACCATTTGTTCGTCTAAACAATTACATTTTCCTGCATGACAATGCCAAACCCCATGTTGCCCGTGTACGCACACAGTTTTTGAGGCTGAAAACTTTAATGCGCTTGAATGACCAGCTTTTTCCCCAGATTTGTCCCCCATTGAGTATCTTTGGGATGTCCTCAACCGACGCATTTGTCATGGGTTCCCACTTGCGGCCAATATCCACTAACTCTGAGCAGCTCTCAAAGAGCAGTGGGAACACAACCTCCAAGTCACTGTTGAGCATCTGTTTCAATCAGTGATGGAAATGTATTGCAATATGGTCACACAATCAGTCAACTCTCAGTGAAAGTACAGTGAATATCTGAACATGGTCATATTTCTCACAAATGGAAGTGATGGCTCTATATTTTTGTTCAGTGCATTTGTAACCATGGTAACATAATAACCTGTCAATCAAAAAAGTTTTAATTTTTCCTCAAAAATTTTACCTTCTGTAAAACCACAGCATAATTTTTCTTTATGACCCAAATTCAATACATTTCTTTTCAACTAATCCAGGACATTTGGCCTTAAAAAATTTCTTGAATAATAAAGTCTGTTGATTATGGAGGCCTAAAAATTCAGCCCGAAATGTGAGTGGGAAATCTTGTAAATGTTGCACGATAATAAACCCTAGTCTCATATACTGAAGGGCTTTATTGTTTCCTAAGACTGCTTTGAGTTTTGGGTATTTCTTAGACCCACCGAGGAGGCTCTCCAGAGGGAAAGGGTCACGCTTCCTTGATTGAGTGGATAAACGGTGTGCACATGCCTGTTTGATTGCTTCCACCACAGTCACCGTTTTTCCAGTTCCTGGGGGCCCAAAAATCAGGTAGGGTGTGGGCTTAGAAACTCCCGCCACGATGCGCTGGACTGCACTGTACTGCTCTGGATTCTGCTCCAACTTCCGGTCAAACAGCCTGAAAACAAAGCAGAGCTGAATAGTCAGCTAACATTCATTAACTTAAATCTGCAGTGAGTAATTGAACCTTTTCCTTTGACCATTTAGCCACTTTATGATGCCAGAAAAAAGTAGACAATGCCAACAAAGATGCCAATAGCAACTGAGGAGCCAGCCGAGCCACTCTTGGTTCAAATCTCAAAATGAAAGTATAATGATACCTGCCCAGCAGAATATTAGATTAAAATCTGAATTTGTGTTTATTTTATGAAAACCAAAAGATGTTGTACCCAACCATGTTGGCGTATTCCTAGAGAGTATTCCAAACTGCTCAACTGAGGAAAAGAACTTTGGGTTTGGTAAAAATGTTCTTCTGGAATGGTTTGATTTGTTGGTTGAGAGCAGTATAGGAATCAAATGGCCAATCGTGTTGCAATATGTACAGCAGAGACACGCTGTTGTAAGAATGTTAACGCCTTTCTGCAGATGTAGACTCCTGCGGACATCGAGCAGCTCTTTTTATGGATGCAGTTGCACTACTCTATCATTAGATGGCACCCCCGGATCAGTTATTGAACATTCACAAGCAAGCAGAGCTGGAACACAGTCTAGAATATTGACGAGTTCCCTCTTATCCCTGTTTTTTGCATGAATTAAACTCCTCAGCTAAGCCTGATGTGCCAACTACTCAATATCCTTGCCCATAGAATCTATCCAGCAGTTTAAAAAAATGATCTCTTGCGACAGAAAAATTCGTTGTCCTCTGTAGCAACCAGTCCAGTTACAGTGACCCAATTGTACTCCAAGTAGTTAAAAAAAAAAAAAAGACAGTTTCCTGAGGCAAAAATTCGCCATGGTATTGACACTATGTCATTCTACTATCAATTTCAGTCATCTCATATTAAAAAAGCACAATTTCCTTTCGTGGATTAACGCGTTGATATGTCGGTTGAAGAATTTATTTGTCTTTTAGAGCCTCATATAAGCTCTCACGGAAATCCAGTCACTTTAATGGTGATTCAATGGTATCTGCGTGAAAGCCCAGCTGTAGTTCACGCCCACGTGAAATTCCCCTGGTAATTACCAGTTGGTTGACACGATTTTTATCCAATTGCAGACAGTATAAGCTTTCCTCAGGTAGTGAAAGACATTGACTGGACCTTAAAAACATATTAAAATACTTGCCTTATAGGGTTACGTTGTAATCAATAAACTTTACGCAGCTCAGACTGACGTGGTTGCATGGAAACAAAAAACCTCCAGAACTGAGCCTGGAGAGCTGAGCTTATTTGCGGGATGGAAATGTGGTTCTGAGATGGAAAACAGCAGTTATTCTGAATGGAACAGACAGGAGGGCTGACAGCATTGATACTTTTGAGGAGCACCTCAATAATTCTTTTGAAAAGTGAGTAAAGCTGTCTTTGTATGGTGTAGCTCTATCTAACTTTTAGCCTGCTAGCTAACTAGCCAGATATTTCTTATTTTTGGTTTACCTTCGTGATCACAGAGCTAGTTTGTCACATTGGGTAGCGAGAAAGTAGTCGATACTGCAGTGTGCTGGCATTTTTCTTAACTAGGCGATCAGTTTCAGAATTTATACCACATTTAATGAAACGGAATGCCTTGCATTTTCGCTCTTTAAGTGCGAACAGCTATTACTGTAACCTGAGTTATACTTGTTCCATAGAGGGTGTGAAAAGCGCTGTTAGAAGCTTGCGTTTCGCTGAGATGATCGGAATTGCAAACAGCAAGCTCTCCGTCCGAGTGAACGATCTGACCGCAAAATAAGCGCATTCCTCTAATGAGTAACTGTGCTTGCTGACGCGGCATTGTAGATAAATGGACGAGACTCTGAACTTCATCGTGGAGAAAAGGCATGTTTTTGGTTTGGAGAGGTCACTGGTGACCATTGATGTCCAGCTGCACCTATATTGATAAACTCATGCTAAATTCAACCAGAAAATCATCCATTCATATTGAACTTCATGAGTGCAAAGTTGATTTGCGTTAAAAATATGATTATTTTATGAATTGAAAGTGCGCCATTTTCAAGGCTCTAGGAGTTTGAGGAGCCACCTGGATAGCTATCTTATTTGGCTAATAAAAAGTGGATAAATTTCATGTTCAGATGAGGAGTACTTGTGGTCTTGGAGTTTATTATCCCAGAAATGTATTGTTTTAACCCCCAGCCATTTTTCAATCCTCAGAATTATTTTTTCTTACAGTTTCAATGGTGAATTCTCATGAAGATTTTTTATGTTTGCAGCCTATTTTCTCTACCAAAATCATGAAAATAAACTGAAATACGATGTTATTCTAAACGCTGTAAGTGTCTTTTCTGAGTTGAGCCACATTCGTCCTCTTTATGAAGCTTAAATCTTGAATTATAAAGCATCAAATTGGGTAACCCATAAATAGCCAAATTTGGCTTCTGCGCAAAGGGGTTAAAATAAGCACAATCCTCATTTTATAATACATGATTACTGCCACAATGTTTTCACTTTGCTTCATTAGCCATCAAAAAATTGATTTGCTCAATTACTAAGAGTAATTGGTTGGATGACAGGGCAATTTATGCTGCATTAGCATGACTGCATCTATGAAATATTCACAAAACCGAGCAAATTTGTGTTTGCAAGGCTTATTGTCGGAAATGCAGTATATGTTGCCTTCAACACTGATTGGGTGGCCTTAAAAAGATGTTTCCCTCTTTAAAGTTTGCTTTTAAGGTTTAAACTACTCAAGTTACATCTTCAAATATGTCTCATGTTTATCACACTTTTGTAATCTTTAATAAAAAAAATGTAACAATGGGGGATGGAATTCAGAGAAAGTTTAGTTTTTGTTTGTAATAAGTAAACTGTTATAGATAATTACCATCCTTACAATCTGACATTGTATCCTTGCAACCTCTTTGTTATTATCACTTCTTAAACATTATTGTCAAAGTATTGGTATTTATTCTTCAATGATTAAATTAATTATGTAATTTCTAATTGGGAAAAGGTCAAGAATAATCCAGCATTGAAAGGTGAAGTCGCTGCCGATCCAGGCAGCTCGTCTCTAGTGTAGTGTGTGTCATTAGCAAGGAATGTGCAAGAGATGCAAGGCTAGCAGCAGTCCAAGTGGCGCAAAAGCAAATTATCTATTTTTTTTTTTCCCAAAATCCTGGACAATTAGGAATTTTTGCAAAATCTAAGAACAAAGGGTAAGAAGGTAGGACCAAGCCAGAGGGAGCTTCAGTGAATAAGCGCATCTATATTAGAAGCATTTTTTTTCTCAGAACATGTGCCTAAATTAATTAATCTATGGGTCTCCCTGTACCCATTTGGAATGTGTGTATCTGCTAAAGTTTCAAACTGGTGCTTGACGGTAAAATAATGCACTATTTGCCCAATATGTTTCCTTGATTTGTCCATCCTTGATTCCAGGACAAGAAATGCAAAAGAAACACAAGGAGTGAAAATTTGCAAAGCCGAATTGGATTGGCGGTCTTTGTTCAGACCTGTTCTAGGTAAGGAGGGAGCCTGACCTGAGTGCGGGGAGCTCCTCATTCTGAGGGTGGCAACCAGTGGGAAACAGCACCTTCTCCATGAGGTTCTGTACCGCGAGTGCTACCGCCCGATGCTGCAGCTTCAGAAGGTAACGGCTGATGGTAAACTCCACGTTGAACTTCATATTGTCGATGAAGTTATCCATAAACCTACAAAAGACACAACCACTCAGTTATTAGGGGCACAGAGATTATTTAAGGCCCCTGGCTGTAGTAGAGCTTTCTCTCAAACCATACTTGATACTTGAAAGCTACAAAGCCTTTGTCACTAGAGATACCCTTACTCAAATAGCATCTGGCTTTGATGTGGGCCAAACAATGCTGTTCAGCAAAAAAAAAGAAAAAAAAAAAAAGAAAATGTAGTGACAAGTACTTCAGCCATGTTATGAACTGTAAAATTTAAATTTTTCCCTAAAGTACAAAATACTAGCTTCCGTCAAGTAAATTTTTATTTTTTTTGCTTGGCCAGAATAGAATTGATTTCTTATGGAGGAAAAAAATGATAGAAATAAAATTGTGCTTCTAAGTAAAAGACAAAAACAGTTGCTAGGATTTACTAAGTTTTTGCAGTGCGGCAGTCACCACGTTTGTAACCTGTCTGAGTTTGATCTTACTTCTTGGAGAAGCTCAACTTAACGCTCTCCAGCTCCACTCGATGCACGTAGCCTTTGTATTTGGTGAGTGGTCCTGTGTCCCCAACCTTGGACACCAAGAGGTGGTCCCCTCTCAGGACGGAAGGCCTATTCTCTGCCACACCTGGGACCTGGCGGAACATTCCTTATAAGTTTGTTTGGATTAGTATGTTGGCTTTTATTTTTTTAGTTGTCATCACATGATTTCACCGGGATTTTGCAACCATAACATAAATGGGAGCACAATTTGAATGCATTTCCTGTTGTTTCCCACATTGTGTGAATGAATTTATTTTGCACAGGAAAAAAAGTAAACCTACAACACTGAATTTTGTGGAGTTGTTGGAAAGCACACTGAAGTGCATACTCCCAGCCCTGAAGAGGCTTACTGAATCTGACAAGAAGAAAATGTGTACATATAATAGGCGCTGCACCAGGACAGGTATGTAAGACATTTGCTTGGAGTACTAAGAACTTGGGGTGCCCAATGGTTGATGACAATGGTGCTCAGAAATGCTAAATCTAAAACGGCAAACACCCATTTAGCCTCAAAATGGGTGGGGGGTAGTGTTCAGTGTATCATTCCTCCTGATCTCCCCTAGAGTGGGCCCCATCCTGCCACCTGCTAGCACTTTAACTTTTGATGTCCTTCCTTTAACATATGAGCAGCATTCAGGATAAAGAGGACCCTCCCGACAGGTAACCAAAACAGACAGAAGTGCAAAAACACACTTGTAGCCTCAGAATGGGTAGGGGGCAACGTGCAGGGTATCTTCCCTCACAAACTTGGGGAAAAAAAGTAGCACAATAGGTCCCCTTTAAAAAAAAATACTCTGGTGGGGAAAATGATAATGCTGTGAAAAGATTTTCAAATTTGATTTCTGAATATTTGATACAATTTTTCAAAAGGATAATGGCAACATATGATGTGTATTTAGTGTAGAATCGCCTCTGTATAATGCAACAAAAACTTGCTAATGCTTTTCCCCATTTTCGCCCCTGTTTGTTTGTCTGTTTGTCTGTTTGTGAACAACATAACTCAAAAAGTCATGCACAGATTTGACTGAAATTTTGTGGCTGGATTGCAATTACATCAAGGATGGACCCTATCGATTTTCACCGCGATCACTGAAACAATATGGCCGCCACGGCAGCCATGTTGAAATCCTATCACACTCGATAACTCAAAAAGTAATGCGGGAATTTCTCTGAAATTTTGTGGGTGGATTGCTATTACATCAAGGATGGACCCTATTGATTTTGACCGCGATCAGTGAAACAATATGGCCGCCATGGCAGCCATCGTGAAAACCTATCACACGCGATAACTCAACTTTGCTCCCACTCATGCACATTTGGATAGTGCTGCCTTGGCGGAGGTTTGCACTCTACGAGTGCCTCTAGTGGTAAGATAAGATTTCGTTAATTCTGCAACAAAGGTTGGTTTGGCAGTCCAGAATGACGTCATTGTTTTACTTACTTCCAGAGCAAGTAGTTTCTTGTTGGCACGATCTCTGCTCATTGTTGCATTACGCATGTCATATTTTTTGATATCCACCTCCATCTGGATTTCTTCCAGGTGCAGCAGGAGCTGAAATCGTTTGTCATAGTTCTGGAAACTCAAGGGGGACTCTAGGAGGTTCCTGTTGAAATAACAGAAATGAAAGAAAATGAAATTATACCCCTGGCACAAAACCCGCAGATAGCTCTTTATTCAATATCTCATGTCAAAATGAATGGATATAACAATCCCTATTGCACCTCATGGCATTTATGTGGTTTTATTCTGAATGTTTCAAACATTTGTGCCGTTAATTGCAGTAAACTGGTCGACAATCTATTCCTAATAATGAGAACACTTTGACATGACAAACCCATTGACTTCCGTGCATTGGTTTTAATTGGCACTCTGATGCAAGCAGTCATATCTGTGTTGTTCAGAGGCTTACATTAGACATGGAAATACAAATGATCACATATTTGACCTTTAGAGCAACAAACAGATAAATGGATTTTGTTATGTCTAGTCAGCTGGCAAACATTCTCAGCATTTCTCTTTCTCATTTAGTTTCCAAACCTCACATTATGTCTACAGAAAACAGTAGACTGACAGTGGAAACTAAAGCCATAGACTCGCCTGGAATCCAAATCACGTTTCTCCGTGTTCTGATCAATTTATGAATCAGTGCTGGTATGATGTAAATTAGCGAATTTAGTCATACAAATAGTTGGAAACAAAAACTTGCATGCACATCAGCCTGCTAACACCGGGTAGTGTTAAACAGTGATTATTTCTACATGAGTATGGCTACTAGGTCAGTTGAATAAGGCAGTAGTTTTACACCATCAAAGACCAAGTAGCTGAACTCTCCTTGTAGAATCATTGGATATGAGCTACTCAGAAAGCAAAAAGTTTTATTGATACCTTATTTATATGAAAAATAATGTTACACAACCCTCTTACTTCATAGACTGAAGCTTCTCTGTGTTTCCATAGAAATTTACAGAACCCTGGAGGAACCTCGGCAAATCCCTCACGAATGGTGGGCATGGATAGTCACATAAAGGCAGCACCTTCTCCAGCCGCTGAACAGCATGCCTGTTGCAAAGACGAGGGGAGATGATTCAGGCAGTATCAGGACTGCATGGTCTCCAGGAGGATAAAAAAGGCCCCATAAAAATGTTAGTTTATCATCCCCGCCCGCAATGGAAGATTGTGGCCTCATCAATAATAATAATAATTATTATTATTATTATTATTATTATTATTATTGATGATGATGATGATGATGATGATAATAATAATAATGATAATAATAATAATAATAATTATTATTATTATTATCATCATCATCATTTTTTAGTATCAAAAAAGATCAATCAGCGTAATGCTCACTGCGAGTAGCGCAGATGTACCCAGAAACAGACACTAATGCAGTTTACATGGAAAAGTTATGTTCCTGCGTTGTTCTCAGTTGAATATCGGAAAATAAACGGGTCTAGAAACCAAGAGAAACAAGATACAAGCTGATAAGTAACTCCATACAAAAAAATTAACTTAGTTTTTCTCAGTCGCTTTGGTGCATTTCTCAGATCAGAGTGAAAGTTCTCACAACTGTTAGTTCAACCTCCACAACATTGAGTCATTTGTGCACATCATCGTAGCAGTTTATCATTCCTCTGAACAAATTGCAAATGCTCTTGGACATGTATCAGTTACTTTCATACAATTCTCTGCTGTTTTATAACATTATCATTTGCTTATGTCATGTCAGTCAAAATGAAACATACTTATGAATGCTGAATAGTCATTCCCTATAAAAATAATAGTCCTCATTTCATTGCTTGAGTCATTACATACAAAATTGTTGAACTAGTTGTCAAAATCTGTCAAGCTAATTTCATACACTCCTTTATCATTTTTTTCCTGAAAATGTCTCCTAAATTGAACAATTGCTCTCAGGTGAACCTCAGCTTTCACTCATGAGGAGGTGTGTGAAGCATTAGTTGTAACCAATGACAAGCCACTTGTCCACAGTCACTCAGAGCTGAATCCCATGAACCCTCACTTGGCAAGCATATATAAACCAAGCAGGACATAGTGTGTACCATTTCTACAATTCTGTGACACAAAAATGGAAGGTTAGCGTCGTGGAGGAGGGGTGAGAATGCAGGGAGGAAGGGGAAGGGGAAGGGGACAAAACAGGGGCAGAGGAAGAAGAGGTGAAGTACATAGGCAAATCCCTGATGAAATTAGGGCTACACTTGTGGACCATGTTGTCAATCACGGCCTCACTATGGCTGAGGCTGGTCGACGGGTGCAACCAAATGTAGGGAGAACCACTGTGAATTCCATCATTCAAACATTTCGTAGGGAGAACAGGTATGTATAGTATTGGACAGTAATCCAATACCTTGTGATATCTCATATTTACTGTACATTACTATAATTTTACTCTGCAACACATAGGACTGCAAGACAACCTCGCAGAGGTGGAAGGGGGCCCGTTTTTACTCCACAACAAGAGGAAGCCATTTGTGCAATGGTGATTGCAAACAATGCAATAAGATGGAGAGAGATTCAAAGCGCTGTTGTAGACAATGACAATATCTTTGGCAATATTGAATTTGTTTCAATCGCAACAGTTGACCGAGTGCTCAGGAGGAATGAAATGCGCATGAAACAACTTTACAAGGTGCCATTTGAAAGGAACAGTGAAAGAGTGAAGGAGACCCGTCACCAGTATGTACAGGTAAAGCTTGAGTGTGCTTTCTATGCATACTCTAATGTTCAGAACTGTAAACTGTTTTACTTTGTGTAGTTCCATGCAGTACACTTACTGTAACAGTTCTGTATGTTCACAGTAGGCTTCATACTGTACACTATCTTGTCAAAAATGCATTATGTTACACAAGGAAAGTTCTTTCAATTGTTTTTTTTCTCTCTCTCCCTCTCTTCTGGGATAAAGCGTATACTGGAGCTAGAGGCCAGGGAACCACTGCACACATTCATGTACATCAATGAGGCAGGTTTCAATCTGGCCAAAGGCAGAAGGCGTGGAAGAAACAGAATTGGACAGAGAGCAACGATTGATGTCCCAGGCCAACGAGGGGGGAATGTCATAATGTGTGCAGCCATCTCGGAAAATGGTGTCCTCACCCATATCCCCCTTCTCGGTCCTTACAACACACAACATCATCTTACTTTTCTAGACACTCTTTACAGAATTATAGTCCCTGAGAATGAGAGGGGTCTAACTGGAGACCATCTGAGTAAGTATTTTGTCGTGTGGGATAATGTGAGCTTTCACCACTCACATCTGGTCAGAGAGTGGTTTGCAGCACATGGCAGGATGCTGGTTGAATATCTCCCCTACTCCCCCCCATTCCTTAATCCAGTAGAAGAGTTTTTTTCTGCCTGGAGATGGAAGGTTTATGACCGGCATCCACATGCCCAAATGGCCCTTCTAGCAGCCATGGATGCTGCATGTGATGACATCACAGTGGAGTCCTGCAGAGGGTGGATTCGCCACTCAAGGAGATACTTTCCTCGCTGCCTTGCAAGGGAAGACATCCGCTGTGATGTAGATGGAAATATGTGGCCAGATAGACAGGAACGTGTGGATGTCCAGGAATAATATATGTTCAGTTTACAGTAATATGTACTGTTATATTGTTTACATTTGTGCACAGTTCTACCAAAATGGTATTTCTTATGTTTGTTCTAAATAAGTGACTGTGTGCAAAAAAAAAAAAAAAAAACAATGCTGTAGAATTGCAAAGAGCATATGCAGTAAATATGTGAAACATACATGTATCTTGTACTCAGTTACCTCACTAAATACAGTACTGTGTAACTTTACTGTAGTTTTCAAATGGCTGTACAGGTAGTGTATAGTGCTGTCTTGAGCATTTTCAGGCAGTGTCACCAAGATCTGACTTTTTTGCATTGGAAAACACAGAGAGTAAACTGTCATAATGAAAACATGACAAAGCCATTTGACTGTCTTGTTCATAAACAATGGTGTCAGGACTTATTATTTTGATGACACAGACAGTTTCATTGACATGAATACTTGCTTTTGAGGAATCAACTATTCATTTTGAGCAAGTGACGCGCTTTTGCAGGTTATCCACTAGGTTTTGCAGTTTGTACTAATTGTTCTGAGAAATGCACCAACTGTTGTGCAAATGTTAATAGTGATGTGAGAAATGCACCAAAGCGACTGAGAAAAACTGTAAAAAAAAAATCTGCCTGCCCACACCACTTTTTTCAGATTAAAAGGATGATAAACTTTATATTTATATGTATATATATATGGCAAGCCGTTAGGGAAATTATATATATATATATATATATATATATATGTGTGTGTGTGTGGAATGAAAGTTTGAATATATAGAAAGAAACTTTGAAAATATGGAATTAAAGTCTGAATATATGGAATGAAACTTCAATATACAGAATGAACTCTGAATAAATTGAAAGTCTGAATATATGGACTGAAAGTTGAATATATTGAATGAAAGTCTGAATATATGGAATGAAACTTGAATATATAGAATGAACTCTGAATATATTGAATGAAAATCTTAATATATGGAATGAAACTTGAATATATTGAATGAAAGTCTGAATATATGGAATGAAACTTGAATATATAGAATGAACTTTGAATATATTGAATGAAAGTCTGAATGTATGGAGTGAAACTTGAATATATTGAATGTAAGTCTGAATATATGGAATGAACTCTGAATAAGTTGCATGAAAGTCTGAATACATGGAATGAAACATGAACATATGGAATGAAAGTCTGAATATATTGAATTAATGTCTGAATATATGGAATGCCGCATGCAGTAATCTGCTGCCAGTATGTCCTAATATCTACTGTATGAGACACATATCAGTATTTAAAAAAAACCGACTCACCTCAAGCTAAATAATTCAATGTTACAGACAAGTTTTATTGCATGATTGAAAGAAGTCCTCCACAGCGGAATGTGTAAGCTCCTCTACATTCACTTGACTGCAGATCCATTGCATTATCAGTTTGTGGATCTTTACTGTCACTTGCGGAGCACTACAGATATGACTACCATACGTAGGTTTATGTAACTTTACATAAGCCAAACTCGTCTTGTGGAACTTTATGGCATAATGGATCTACCCTATCCATAATGCGCCCTTAAAATAGCAGCTGAAAACTGAAGATTGATTTTTGACCAGGTTTTAGTTGGTCAATGGCGCATAAGCTTTATGCCGCCTGAAGACAGCAACACGCCAACAATTTTCCTGACCACACCTCATTTTAAGACCAACACATTCATGGGCACTAATTTTGGCGCAATTACACTAGCTATCTTTCCAATCTAACACTGGATGGTCAAATGACATTTGCGCCGGTCATACACTAACAAAGACACTTGCGTCATGCTTTGCGCGGCTTTGCACAGGCTGTAAGATAGAGCCCTGACTCTGCTATGTAATTGTGTTGCTGTTTGTGGACATTTTTTTGTGTCAAACAAACAATGCATTGTCATCTGAAGTTTAAGAAAATCACAATATCCAATGCTGTTGTTTTGTAATAATTAATGTGAACAGACTAATGGAATCCTCCACCAGCTCTGCCTTTTAAACAGTGGTGAGGGAAGTACTCAATCTCTTACTTGTGGCCGTATTCCAAAAACGTGTGACATTTCTTTAAAAAAAAAAAAAAAATAGCATGAAACAGTTGCTTGTCATTGATTTTCGCAGCAAAACGCATTAATGCATTTTGGGCAATACTGTTGCATTTATTCAGAATAGGTTCACTTTGCCACTATGTCCTAAATATTTGTTAGAGGGTACATGACATCTAGGAGGGTTATGTATCATTTACAACCACCCTGCGATCTTCCCAGTCACTTGGTATGATAAAATATATTTTGTTCAATTTCCACAAACATTTTAAATTACAGAACTGTTATGGTCCCAACTTGAATTTTCTCCTTTTTGGTCCACCTCTAAAATACCAATTTTGATGACAATTCCTATATAACTTACAAGTTATATCTGCCCCTCCCCCACCCACCTTTTTTTTTTTTTTTGATAACAGTTTAACACTGGTACTGTGAGATGCAATTGCTAGTGATCTGGAGTTACGACTTTACCAAAATCTCACATTTCAATCTGCACAAAGTGCCAACTATTTAGTGTAAAAAGAAATAAATAACAAGATGTGTTTGTGAAACACTGATGACCCCGGATATAAGCATAGTTTGGATTTGTAATATGGAAAAGGACCAGATGGAATTGCTTGGACTTGCAAAGGGTTAAATAAACAAATAAAATGTTTAAAACTTTTCCAGGAAACTATTGTGAAATCAAAATGACGCCAAGGTGACAGTCACAAGGTGAAAAATTATGACCTCATCCAAAAGGTCAAGTGTCAAGGGATACACATGCCAAGTATCAAAGGTCTATCACTGACCAATGATAAGTTATGGCCAAGGTTAACGTTTTTCGGAAAATGCGTCCCACGCCAAGGTCAAGGTCACAAGGTCAAAAATGATGACCTCATCCGAAGGGTCTCGTGACAAGGGATACACATGCCAAGTATCAAAGGCCTATCTCTGACCAATCAAAAGTTATGGCCAAGGTTAAAGTTTTTTTTGGAAAATGCGTCCTATGCCAAGGTCAAGGTCACAAGGTCAAAAATGATGACCTCATCCGAAAGGTCTCGTTTCAAGGGATACACATGTGAAGTATCAAAGGCTTACCACTGACCAATGATAAGTAATGGCCAAGGTTAACGTTTTCGGAAAATGCGTCCTACGCCAAGGTCAAGATCACAAGGTCAAAAATGATGACCTCATCCGAAGGGTCTCGTGACAAGGGATACACATGGCAAGTATCAAAGGCCTATCTCTGACCAATCAAAAGTTATGGCCAAGGTTAAAGTTTTTTTTGGAAAATGCGTCCTACGCCAAAGTCAAGGTCACAAGGTCAAAAATGATGACCTCATCCAAAAGGTCTCGTGACAAGGGAAACGTGAATTATCAAAGGCCTATCTCTGACCAATCAAAAGTTACGGCCAAGGTTAAAGTTTTTTTGCTGCTGCAGACAAACAGACAAACAAACAGACAGACGGGCAGGTGCAAAACAATATGCCCCCGAATCTTCGATTCCGGGGGCATAATAATATAAAATTTTAAAACCAAATTATGGAAGTTGTTTACGATTTTGTTTCTGAACAAAATACACGCATACTTTCGTTGAATAAGCCTCGTTATTTCTTTCCACAAGCCGGTTCTTGACAGCAATTGCATCATGTGACTTTCCTACCGCGCTATCCACTGAATTTGCGCATCAAATTTTTAGCGGTGATAGTTCGACCGCCATTTTTCGAACTGGTGATAGCTTGACCAAAGTGCACCCGTGAGGGTGAGGGCATCTTTCATACTACGGAGCGCGGGAAGTGCAATGACATGAAAAAAAAAAAATTTGTGGCCACGAGATAGGTGCCACAATTTGGTTAATCCATGGCCACGAGTTATAAGGCGTTCCCTCAATTTAATTGACTCCTTCCCACAATTTAGCGAATTCGTGTCCACAAAATACAACTCCTTCCCACGATTTAGTTAACTCATGGCCGCGACATATAACTCGTTCCCTCAATTTCGTTAATTTAAATTGAGGGAACGACTAGTATATCGTGGCCATGCGAAAGCTAAATCCTGGGGATGACTTGTATCTCAGTGCCACAAAATAGCTAAGTTGTGGGAATGACAAAGCTGTATTGAGGGAACGACTTATATCTCGTGGCCACGTCTTCCATTTTTTTCCATGTCATTGCACTTCCCAAGCTCCATAAGTTTCTTCCAGGATTAACCTTGGCCTGAATTGCCTGACGTGCAGCACTGCGGTCTGTGGTGCCCCACATGGAAAGAACCTATATAAACATATAGGTTTTAATATAGGGCCAAATATAGGTTTCGCATATATGCGACATACATAAAATTGGCCGTTGTCATATATTATAGGTACTGTGGTGCAGGGAAAAGAATCCCCGCCCCTGCCCGCACACGGGCCACGCCTCTGTCTGTCCCCTTGTCTCACAGGAGGAGACTTCAGGACCAGGGACAGCGCCGCCGCACAGTTCAGCACCACTGCTCCCCACTCAAGCCTGGACAGAGGCAGGAGCCTCAATCAGGCAGCCAATTGCCCCAGCACAGGAGACCAGCTGCAGCTCATCATCCTGATTGGCTGCCTGCCTACAAAAGGCTCAGCCAAGGGCAGAGAGTTGGCAGACCTAAGCCTGTGAGTGCTCAAGCTAATGTGGCCTTTCTGTTTCAGAATCAGAATCAGAATCAGAATCAGAACCAGAACCAGAACCAGAGGAAGATTGAGCCTGCGACACAACCAAAGCCTCTAGCACCAAGCCTGTTGTACCTGCCTTGGCTGTCTCCTGCCCTCCTACCTAGAGGGAGGTTTGGACCTGCCCTGCACCCAGCCAGGAGGACTGGTTGCCATTTAAAATAATAAAATACCCATCTACCCGTAACGCCTGTTTCCTGCCTGGTCTGTGTCACGCCCCGCCGCAGTACTACAGTACATATATGTACCTATAATATATGAAAATGGCCAATTTTATGTATGTCACATATATACCAAATCTACATATGGCCCTATATTAAAACTACTGTTTTTTTTTTCTGGTATTTTCAATCCCATTGGAATAAGCGATGTCCAATTGGGGAACTATGTACAAGTACTGTGGCTGTTTTGCATACGTAGCCATCTGCTGACAACTTTGGGTGCATTTACTCAACTCTCAGTACTCTAATAATAATTTGTTATATAGCTACTGGGTGTAAGGTACTCAACTATAGTTATGATGAGAACCTGTTTTCTGAGCACCCGTCTGACCAACAGGACGCGCCTAGGGGAACTCTAATCTACATAACCCTTCCCAGCAGGCCCTTCGCAATTTGCATCCCTGCAGCACATTGGCCAATTGCGCGCTACTTCTGAAAAGAGCTGCCGACCACTGCTGGTTGATACGAGGCGGGGGATTAAAACCTATATGTTTATATAGGTTCTTTCCGTAGGGGAATTTAGAATCCTTGTTATTTCATCCTTGTAGGAAAAAGTCTGGGACCTTTAGTTTGCTATAAAAGCATCTCAGATAAAGACAAGTGTCTGTTCATTAAAACTTTGAACAGAAATGTAGACTTTGTCT
This sequence comes from Gymnothorax javanicus, assembly GCA_029692085.1. Lineage (NCBI taxonomy): Eukaryota > Metazoa > Chordata > Actinopteri > Anguilliformes > Muraenidae > Gymnothorax > Gymnothorax javanicus. Next base: position 72,604,925 of record CM056203.1, read on the forward strand.
TCAAATTCATTAACTACAGTGAAATGCTCAAATAGATGTGGGGATGAAAATGACTTTTGAAAGGCATGTTTACTTGAATGTATGTTCTTCTGTGTACTTTTATTTTGTTATTTTTGTTTTATTTTGCTACATTTAGACTAAGGACCTCTGAGCCATATTCATCTCGAAACTGCATTACAGACAGGATAGAAAACATTGCATTTGGTGGATGTAACAGTGTAGTGTACAACCTTTCAGTGGATGTGTATGAGCTGTAATGATGTGAATCCAATTTTTATCTAATGTGGTGAATCTGGCAGTGACTTAAACTTGAAAAATGCTTAATTGATGAAATAAACATAATCAAACCATTTTGTTTTTTATACATTTCCTTCTCTTCCACAATACACAACTCAATCTTCATAGAATGGAAATAAGTATGGTCAAGAAAGAATTGATGACCTTGTTATTGTTAATGTTTCAGGAAAAAAAAATTAACAAATAGTATTAGCTATTTGTGTTGACATCATAGTTTTTTGTCTCCTTTCACTTGCCATAGTTAATGACTGGTTTACACATAACATGCCGTTGTTACATGTCAACATGTATTTCGGATCAAATGCGATTAATAAGTTATTTAGTGAAGTTCTTGTTATTTCTGTAAGGGACTTTGGACTAATATGCAGATATTACCTTGAGAATAAAAATATGAGCTAGGCATCATGTATGACAGTTGCAAAAGTGAGATATGAGCTATACAATAGGTATGACAAACAGAACCTGCCACTGGGTATATGAGCTATATAGGAGACATATACCTTGTATGTACATATAGGGCCTATATGTGGAAATAAAGAAGCGATATAGGAGACCTATATGCCCTGTATATGCACATATATGTGCCTGAATTTGGCCTATATGCGGCATATATGCGCAAATATGTTCATATACATGTAGATTCTTTCCATGTGGGTCTCCCTGCATTATGAAAGAGTGAATAAAGTTCTTCATCAGTAGAACGATATTGGATTCGGATACAAGTGATATGGCCCGTACATGCGTTTGCCAAAGTGTTTATTATATCTTCATTACTTAGAATTGCTGAGACCAGATTTCGTGCTGACTCACTTAAATATCGCACTCACTTTTGCAGCAACAACATTAACTAATCATCTCAAAACACAAGATGGCGCTAACCCTTGATGACGTCAGTTTCCATTCAATATTCTCACGTTTCATTCCATATATTCAAACTTTCATTCCATATATTCAGTTTCGTTTTATATATTCTCACGTTTCATTCCATATCCAAAGTTGCCTTCCATATGTTCATAGTTCAATTTTATAAATTCAGACTTTCATTCCATATATTCAAGTTTCATTCCATAAATTCAAACTTTCATTCCATATATTCAAGTTCCATTCCATTTATTCAAGTTTCAATCCATATATTCAGAGTTTCATTCTGTATATTCGTTTCATTCCATATATCCAGACTTTCATTCCATATATTCAAGCTTCATTCTATATATATAATAATTTCCTGAACGGCTTGCCATAACACACACACACACACACACACACACACACATTTATGGGGCCTAATTTACAGCAAAAACTCTGGTTTAACGGCTCAAAAAAATATATCACAAAATTGTATTTTCTTCAGAAGTAAAAATAGCTATATCAAAATTAACTAGAAAAGTGCATTTCCAGGGGAAACTGCGTGGGCAAGCTGGAAGATGCCGATAATGTGAAGTTCGGATTGCTGACAATGTAAGGTTAAAGCTGCTGGAAATGAGTTTAAAGCTTTTAAAAATTAAAAAATTATTAGTGACAGTGGGATATTGAATCGTTTAAAGGGATAGTTCAGATTTTTTGATATGAAGTTGTAAAGCACTTATTTAGTAAGACCTCCCCAAGATGCAACATTACGACACATCAAACCTACTTCATACAGGGGCGTAGGAAGCAAATTGATATTGGTCCGGCAGATGGCGCTGGGGGGATGGTATGCAAGGGGGGTGTCTCCCCTTCCATCATTAGAACATTTTTTGAAACTGGGGATTGATTTGGTTAGCTGTGGTAGCATCAAGACTCATCTTTAGCCTCAACAGTTTCAACTTTTGGGTGGTGTTTCTAGTCACGACACAACAGCAGATTAGTTCAGTCTGTGGTCTATAGTATTCACTTTCCAGCATTAGCAGTTTGAAGCATTTCATCCATGAACTTGATATAAACCTTTGAGCCAGTATTCAAGCAATGAATTTGAGGCTTATAGAATGCCTTATAAATTGAGATATATAAAAGAAGGTGACGTCCAGAGTAATGGTGTCAGGGTTATCCACCCATAGAAACTGACTGTCAGTTTCCTTGTGTTCTTTTTATCCTTGCTTTTTTACATTTACCGATTTATCTGATTTACCTTATTTATTTCATCCCATATAATGCAATTAGGCCACCTATCGAAGAAAAAAATAATAAAACACTGACACAAGATTACCAAGAACGGGTAAATCCTGTCATAGGCTACTTCAGATATCATATTTGGACATGCGATACGACGCTGGGTAACTAACCCTCGCTCTAGAATCTGAACTAAAAAAAACACAAGCAGGACATAAGCTGCATTTATTGTGCGGACTGAAATCTTACGGGGGATGTAGGGCACAACCAGGGCGTGCAACTGATGATAACTGTGTGAACTCGGAAGGTGGATACCCACAAACACAGTTCAGAATGAACTGTTTTAAAACGATGTTAACAACAATTAGTTTTTTAACCTGGTTAATATAAAGAGAGAGGATTTCGTGAGCTTTTAGAAGCACTTAGAATACACTGCCTCCAAGACACAAGCCCCATCTCACTCAATTGTATTGTTTGAGAGAGGAACCTTCGATATTTCACTGGCAGCATTTTGACCCAACATGGTCCGGATTTATAGCTTTGCATGCTGGCAGGTTAAGAGATTCGCAATTGTGCGTAAAACGTCTTTGATTTTGCTTCTAGTTCTGCGATCAGATAGCAAGCTTCTAATGCTTTTTCTGACACTGTAACGGTTTCATCATGAAACTAGCTTGTTTGTTGTCTGGCTTCTCAACCGCATTAAATATTCACGGTCTTTTTTTTTTTGCGTAGAGAAGGGTGTTTGGTTGAAAGGTGTCTTTTAATTTATTTGGCACCATAGCCGTTCGCCAGCTTTTCGCCGCAAGCAAGACAGTGGTATTGGGGAGCGGGATCTCCGTGAATGTAAACCCATAAGTCAGATATTCCTCACTGTAAAGTCTGCTCACCACTTTTTGATTCTGGCCCAACGAGCAAGAGTGAGGTGGTTCAGGGTCTTAGTCGGACAGCCTTTTCGAGGTTTTGGTCAGAATTTATCCATTTTAGATTTGTTTCGTTTCAACTAGCCTACACTGCTGTTTTAGCTGAGTTTTACCGAATGTTTAATTTTTCGCGTTGGAGCGATGTGTGATTGGCCAATCACGAGAAGGAATTGTACAGTAGAATACATGATGGAAATATCGAGAAGGAATTTTAAATATGCATTTTAATAAACTGAATTGAATGAATTGATAATGACATGAATTGTTATTTTATATCCTGTAAGTTCAGCCGTTTTATATTATTAGGCTATCAGGAAAAAAACAGTAAGTGGGTTTTCTCGCGGCACACCTAGGAAGCTCTCACGGCATAGCAGTTTGGGAAACACTGGTGGAATGTTGGACTTTACTCAGAAATATTTTCTGTCTCAATGACGATATCAACAACAGAATAAAACTTATCATTGTTTTATTAAGCATTTTCCAAAAAGAAATCTAAATTATTTCATGTTATAACGAATTATGTTCAATTAAAATTATGAATAATGCATCATGATGACATCGACTTGCCATCCCCATGACTGAGAAATGAATGCAATTTCAGTGGTATAAATATCCTGTAACTCTGGTTAGATAGGTATTAGTTATAGACTTTGGTTGGTAAGAGCGTGCTGTCCGTGCACCGCCCCTATTATAGAACTCATTATACCAGTGGGCCGTTAGACTTGCTGCACGTCTTATTGTTACGCCGCTGCTTGGAATGCAATCTGCGTACGAAAAAATCACCTCGCGTCCAGTGTGAAAGGGACTTAAGGGGAGAAGGAGAGGAGGAGGAAAGAGAGGGACGTATTCGGGAAAATATTGGTCCGGCGACCGCCGGGTCTGCCGGGCCGGTTCCTACGCCCATGTCATATATTTATTCGATATAAATTGATGATGTTGTCACTTAAACATTGTCATCAAAATACACGTGCTCCAGAAGAAAAATATTGTATGAGAATGAAGTAGTTTATTTATCGCAAAATTGCATCACAATTATATTTACATATATTGCTGAAGATTATGGGAATTATTCGGGCGCGACATAAAAAAAGGAAGTGGCTATTCACCCCGCTGTGGGGTGAATTGAGGGGAAGACATCGGCTATCTGCCCCGCAGCGGGACCGATAAGAGAAGCAGTTCTGCCATTTGCCCAGCAGCTGGGCCAATAAGAGATTAAATTTTGTAATCCACTCACTCTTCGAAGTTTCGCGCGGAAGCGCTGCAGGGCGAATAGCCTCTTCATAAAAAAAACCCTGCTAAATAAAAGTCTACACGTTGTTTAGCTTTTCCAACGAGTTCATTTATTTTCCATTCAAGCAGAACTCCTTTTAAGACCAAAAGCACATTTTAAATTGAAGAGAGGTTTATAGGTACAGAATCATCATGCCCAATAAATATTTTGACCAACGTCATTAACTGGCATATATATTTGTTTATAAATTATTAAATCAATTTATTTTAGGTAACGTTTGTGGCGTAGGCAAGATGACCAGAACAACGAGCAGCACTGTAAATTGGGGTGTCACTATTTATCAATAGAAACTTCCGTAAAGTGATTGGTCTCGTGTTCCAGCAAGAGTCAAGCGATAATGTAAAAAGTGGGCCTAATAATAATAATAATAATAATAATTTAGCAAGAGTCGTTAAATGGCGGCATTAATCCATCCATGGACAGTCGAACTACTCGGTGCTACTGCGCTGTTATCAATGGATTGCATTTATCAGTTAAATTAACGCACTGTCTCCTTGTTATTTGAACTGTAAGCTGAGTCCTGCTCGCATGTAACTGTGGTTTACAGTTAACATTCACAGAACCTCTGTTATGCACTGATCATTAAAAGAACTGGCAAAAAAGGTGCGAGTTTATAACATTGTGCTTACTCCAGCCTTAAACCCGGCTATTTTCAAACTGAGGAAAAAGTCATATCAAGCGATGAATGAATAGCGACTGGGCACATCACTTTCATTTCTTTGTACTTAACTAGCTCTATTTTGACACCAATATTTCGCCTATTTTAGATACGATCATAAATATATTTAGCTAATGCAAATAGTTGCTGGTAGCTATATGCTGGAATAGGATCTCGAGCATTTTTTACCGTAACGTGTTCTCTTGGACGCACCCAGCAAAAAATACCTTTCTTTACGACGCTCAATGTGCTGTCCTGGAGCTGGTTTGAGCAACTGTACCAACTATGATAACGGAAATTCTTTCACTGAGTTTGACGCAGTATTATTCTTTTACAGTCGTATCAATTTTTGTCTTCGAACAATGATAATGTTGAGGCCTGGAAAAAGGCCAGCAGTGGGCAGGATCGAACCGCAAATGATCCATATCTATGCACCCTACCGCTATGCTACAATTTCGCCGTATCTTGCAGAGCCATTTCAGTTAATGGACGAAGAATTTAGTCCAGTGGAGATTTTAGCAAAGGTGTTTCTTACATATTGCGACTTCTAACACAAAGATGGTAAGTCCAAACTACGAAATGGAGGTACCATACGAAAGAGGAGAGTCTGCTGAGTAAAATATGTCAACATTGTGTTCGTAGTGCCAAAAATATGGGAACACGAGCAAGTTAGAAAACTGTGCGTTTAGCCTTCGTGAACCTGAATTTTTGTGTCTTATTGGAGTTAATGGAGCCGTGAGCGGGTCCTGGCTTTTGCTGCTCATACAGCCAATACCGTTTGTCCAATTGCTTCCATAGTTACATTTTCGTGACCAGCACAACTGTTGCTACAACTTGGATATAAAAATATTTTTGCGGAGTGAAAACTATTGGAGTTAGAGCAAGTTTAAGAGAAGACTTCTTGACGGTTTTTCAGCTGTTCTCCACTCTAGCTGTGATGTCACCACACTCTAAGCTCCCAGAATTCATTGTAAAAAAAATAATTTAAAAAATTATAATTAAAAAATTATAGAAGTTACAAAAAAGTTGAACGATAGAGAAATTATTAAAGTTTAGCTTAACATTTTCTAGTTTGAATGGCGTTTCTAGCTAAAAGTATGACAGAGTAAAAAATAGCTGAAAATAGCTACATTTTGAAAAATCTGTTTCATTGTTTCCTATGGGACAAAAATATTGAAATAAAAATTAATAACTCAAAAAGTATGAAAGATATCAAGAAGATAAATAATTGCATAGAGGTTCAGAACAAGCTGAATTTTTTAAAGTTTGAATGAAATTTCTAGGTTAAAGAATGTAGGAGTAGTGAGTCAGCACAAAACTCGGAGAAGAAAGAAAGAAAGAAAGAAAGAGCGGGATGAACATGAGTGAATTAATTTTCTTCAGTTTCCAAAGCAACACGTAGTGACTTGGTCAAGCAGATGCATATCCCTATTAAACTTGTGTTGAACTAAGGACACTCAGTCATCAGCTAACCCAAATGGAATCTGCTGACTTTTTTCTGGTTTTCTGCGGTGATTCAGGAGGAAAATCTATGGATTCTATGGAGTAGTTTTTTTTTTCCTTTTAAGGTTTAAAATAGTTGTCTAGTACAATAATCCATGTGTTTGGAGCAAGAATAGCAACTTTTAACATGCAAAATCCTATATTAAAATTGCCTAATGGGTGGGTGGGGGGTGGAAGGCTGGACACTATCCCAAATATGGGCGGTGGGCAGACCATGGACCTTGGGGGCCCCAACAGGGCCCCGTCACTATGACTCAGACATAACCATATAGCATTTGCACTGTAGCTACCCCCACATATGGCTGTGGAACCAGCCTCCACTTTCAGTCCGGGAGGCAGACACGCTCACTGTATTTAAGAGTAGGCTTAAAACCTTCCTCTTTGATAAAGCTTATCGTTAGAGCCGGTTCTTGTCTCAAGACCAGCTCCTAGTTATGCTGCTACAGGCCTAGGCTGCCAGGAGATGTTCACTGACACATTTCGCTTTTCTCTCTCTCTCTCTTTCCTTCTCTCTATGTTCCGTACTTATATTCATGTTCCATTCATGCCTGTTACTAACTTAACTTCTTCCTCGAGTCTCCTGTGCTCTCGCCCGCAGCGTCGAGTCCGAACCCAGAAGCTCCCGCTGCAAGACTTGTTATGTTATTGCTGTTTTTGCACCCATCTCTACTCTTTACCACTCACTCACTCACTCACTCACTCACGGCAGACGGCCGCCCACCTTGAAGCCTGGTCTGCCTGAGGTTTCTACCCCGTTAAAGGGGAGTTTTTCCTTACCACCCTCACCAAGAGCTTGCTCATGTGGGATTGTTGGGTCTCTGTTAAGTATAGAGTGTCTGGTCTTAAACCTGCTCTATTTGTAAAGCGCCTTGAGATGACTTTTGTTATGATTTGGCGCTATATAAATAAAAGTTGATTTGATTTGATTTGATTTGTGACAGCATGACATCAGACCCAAACAAATCATATCCGGTTCCATATAAAGAGCTCTTCCAATGATTAAAAAGGTTAAAGTTAAAGTCCCACTGATTGTCACACACCTGAGTGTGTGAAATTTGTCCTCCGCATTTAACCCATCCCCTGGGGGAGCGGTGAGCAGCAGGGGTGCCGCGCACGGGAATCATTAGGTGATCTAACCCCCTAAGTCCAACCCTTAGATGCTGAGTGCCAAGCAGGGAAGCAATAGGTTCACGATTTATTTGTGCAAAAAAGGTCACAACGTCTCTACCAACGTTGTGACCTTTTTTGCACACATAAATAGGAGGCGTATAAAAACTGTTCATGCAGACTTCCCTCTTTTTAATCATTGGAAAAGTATTTTGTCCTGCATCAGCGCTTAAACAGATATGCATAGTGCTACTTTAAAGAAAATCCATATAAAGAGCTGCCACGCTGACATCATGGAAACCATATTTAGGATTCCAAATATAGATATCGTGTAGCTGACTCACTGTGACCTCACTGGAATGACACAAGCATTTTAGCTGACAATATAAAGGTAATCGCAGTCTCAGAGACCTCAGATTCAATCACTGCTCGAAACTCCTGCAGATAGAATGCAAGCTTTAAGGGCCAGAAAAGCTGCTGAGAACAGGAGAGACCAAGCCAGTGTCACTGAGGAAATGTGCATGTGTCCCCTGGGTACCTCTGATATGCCTATATACAGGTATAAGGGTCGGATTGGCGGGGCAACATAGGTGTGAGTGCCGCGTAGCAGCCTGAACTCTAGATGTGAGACTCTAGTGAACGTAAAAGTACCACAAAGTCAAAAATATAGTCACCATATTGACACCATATAGTCAAAAATTAGATTTTTACATTTTCATTCAATAGCGAATAATTTACTCTCTTAAGATCATTTTATAGAACTTATTCAAATTAACGGATAGACTAAATATTAATCTACGAAAAAAAGAACCTGCCAATAACTATGTGTTCACCATGAGCATATGTACAAATTGGGATACTTCAATAAATAATGTAATAAATACATAAATAAATAGGTAAATATAGTGCAAATTCTTATTCAATAGATATCTGAAACAAAAATAATTTTAAAAAGTTTTAAATAACTTAAATATATAATTAAATTGAACCACAAAGCCACAGGTTTGTTTTCTGTACATTGGAAAAGAACAGCTTACTTTAAGATTTTATTAAAAAAAAAAGACATAAGGCAATATTTGAGAACATAAACATACATTAATTAATTTGTCCAATAAATAGATCAGGAACTACTGCATAAATAAATATTGTGCAAATTCTTGTTTGAGAGAACCATACATAGTTTTAAATAATCAATGAACCACGGCTATGTTTTTCCCCCCTGTGATTCTATTAGTTTAAAAAAAACTTACTTTAACATTCAATAAAAGAGAAAGTAACAATTGGCATACTCATTTAAGCATGAGTAAATGAGTTAACGAGCAAGTAAGCTAGTCAGTCAGTCAGTCAGTCGGACTGTCAATCAGTCGGTCATTCAGACTGTCAGTCCGTCAGACAGAGACAGTCAGTCAGTCAAATGCTTAATCCTGCTGCCGACTGTTGAATTTCGCAATAAGCATCATTTTAATGTTGTTTTCCATAAGGCTCCCCCTGTACTGTGTAAGCAGCATTGTATAGTGGGAGAAAAGTCTCTCAACATTCACTGAGGTAGTGGGGGGATGGAGGTACAATGCCGCAAGTGGGGCAAGTGGGCATTCTGTCTCTCTGGCTGCCCACCACTCCACAGGACTGACCTCCTCAGCGTCACTCTTGTCCATGTGGATGTAGCGGTGCCATTCCACAGCTGACACATGGGTAAGGGCAGGGGCCATCTGGACGTAGTCCTGGATGTTTTTTCTCACACCAGCTACCTTTGCTGGGTCAAACACTGGGAGGGCTTTGAAGAGCTCCATGCTGAGGTGTGTCTCCATCACATTCTGCAACTTTGCAGAGCAGTCAGCCATGGTCTTCTGGAAGAGCTGAGTGCAGGCAGCACGATCATCCTCATCCAGCTCCCTCAGCCGTTCTGTGTTCCCAGGACGCCAATCCTCAGCCCCTACAGTGCGGCCATATTCAAACAGCATGAGGAAGTTCTCCAGTTGACCATGGATAGTGGCAGCAGAGGGGTTGGAAGTCTCCTGCAGTTTGGTGATTGTGGTCATGATCTCAGTGCTGTGCTCAACAATGAAGATCGCATGGGCCTTTAGAGTGGAATCTTTCTCTTCCAGCAGCACTCTCAGGTCCCGAATAGCCTTAGAGGACAGTGGCAAAGAGGGCATGAAATCGCATAAAATGTCCAGGTTCTCTGCAAGGTACTGGACAGCTTCAATCCAGGAACCCCATCTGGTCACAACAGCAAACACTGGCATAACAGGAGCCAAGCCCAATGCCTGCATATAGGCCCGCAGCTCTTGGCGACGTTGAGGTGCCCTTGCAGAACACTCTCTTCACAAGTGCACACACCCTGTTGAGGTCCTCAAAGGTATCTGGGAAGACCTCCAACACCAAGTTGAGGAGATGTGCCAGACATGCGACATGTATGGAGTTGGGGAACAGGCCATGAAGCATGGTGTTGAAGGCTTTCTTCATGTAGCTTGCCGAGTCTGTAACAAAAGCCCACACATCACTAAAATTGATGTTGTAGCTGTTGAGGCAAGAGATGACTGCCTGGGACACAGTGTTGAAGTTAACTCTGTCGATGAACACTATATCTGCTGCCAGAGGTGGCCTGCCAACAGGTTGCAGAAGAATTGCAAGGACACAGCGGCCACAGGCATCTGTCGTCTCATCTAATAAAATGTAGACGGCCTTTCCTTCCACCGCACGCTTGATGTCCTCCACATACTGAGGGAACAGCTCTGGTTGGTAGTCGGAGCGGAGGTGGGACGGAGCTGGAAGGGATCCGCCCTGCTTGCAGTATTTCCGTAGAAAAGCAGCCAGCTTGGGGGCCTTCTCAATTGGAATATCGGCTTCAACATGGCCAGATCCAGGGAGGTGCAGGGGTGGGTTCCACCCTCCCCAGATTTTTACTGCGCCCCTCAGCGCTTCTTAAGTAAATAACGTATATTTTTGCGCAATTAAAAGGAGTGCGCAATGCGAATTCAATGAGAAGCGTTGACAAAATGAAAATGCGATCTCTCCCCCCCCGGTCAACAGAATGAACCTCCCCCTCCCCCCCCCAGGTCAACAAAATGAAACGCAATCTCCCCCCCCACCCTCAACAAAATGAAAACGTCTCTACCCCCCAGCAATTTTCATTGCACCACCAGTCTAAGCAGGCTGCAGCCGGCCCTGGGCTTCAACAAGAGCCTTGGTAAAATCTAGCACAAACTCCTTCCTCTCAGCAGTTGATGGGGTCTTGGAGAGGCAGGCAGCCAGGGTTTGAGTCCTAGATCGTAATGGAAAACAAAGAAAAGAAAAAGAATAATTGAAATATAGTATTATTACACAGAATGTAAGATAATGTAAACACAAGCTTGTACTTTTACTTTGTTTATTTAGATAGGACCGTGCATATTAATGAGCAATACATATTTGATGGAATGTAAATATACTGAATTTTGCAAGGATGCCAATTTTAGTCAATAGTAAAAAAACAAAATAAAAAAAATGCTACATACCTAGAACCACAGTAATATACAAAAGGGGGAAACCTCTGAAAAGTTTCTAAACATAAGATACAGGGGTTTTGCCGTAATCCAAGAACGTGATTTCGTCAGCGGGATTTCCTCTCTGAACAGCTCCTCCCGAGATCTTCACGAGATCTGGGCAAAACCTGACGTCAGGTTGTGCCGTCCAATTAGTACAGACCTAGCCAGAGCCAACCACTGCGCTGGACCTGCCCACACCAGAAACTATTCTAGCAGGCACTAACAATGGCAGATCATACTATACCTTAGTAGCGTCTACACTTTTGGAAATACAAAAGAATAACCGCAGATCATTTGAGGTGCAATTTTGTCAGTATCTCTCCCAAAGCTGCTTGTCCATTTACTTTTGGACGCAAAGAAAAACAAATATTTTTCTTCCAAAAGACGATGCCACCAGAAATCAGTGGGTAGCTTTTTTTGTTTGCTGGCAGCAAACAGCCACGGCCAAAGGGAACGTTCACTGATTGTGCTCAGCATTTCACCAAAGACAGCTTTTTTAAGAAAGGATAATTCGACACAGGATAAGGGTTTCACCTGCTTCTCAAACCTGAAGCAGTTGCATCGATCAAGCGCTCAGAGCCACAAGCTGTAAGTAACGATATAACAGCAAATAATGTCAGTGAAGCTAACGTGTTACGGGTGGCTAGCAGGACCGCAAGCGATAGTTAGCACTAACAACTGGCCTCAAACGCAGGCTTTGTAAAATATCTGAAGATAAAGCTTGTATCGGTCGCGACTGTCCATGACTCACAGACACAGAAGCTGTAAGTTGCTTTTACTGTATAAGCCAACCTGATGTGATAGCCAGTTGATTGTGGCTGTAGCACAGCGGCTAACGTAGCCAAGTTACTGTTGCTAATGTTTGTGTCCTAAATATGCAAGAGTGATATCAGGGGAAATTCTACAGTAGGTGTCTGAACATAAACCTCATTTGAAGCTAACTTTTAATACTTGTTTGTAATTTCGATGCTTGGTACAACTGTTCACAGTAACAGAACTTGCTGTCTGTAAGACCTGTATTGCAAGGGTTTGTCTCTGTGGTTATGACCGCTCGGTTACCAGCTACTGCATGTTAGTTTGCGTGCCGTGCTAATTAAAAATGCTCCCGGTTGACTTATATGCAGTAATTCTGATCGGTATGCTTGTGTTACTTGCATCAATCAATAAGCATCAATGTGGCAGTTTCATCATAACGTTGCCCGATTGTAGCCACTACAGTTAGTGATCGCTTCACTTATCCATGACCGGGATCAGCCCGATACTTCACAAATGTCTGAGCAAGCTCTCTGGTGCTACCGTGAAAGCAAAGCGAAACGCAGAAGCTCTACCGGTTTACAAATGATTTCTCTGCACTACCTTGACATAATTTCATCCCCCTTTAGAAATTGTTGTGGCTAATAAAAAGCCGAAAAAGGCGGCGATTAAATAGGTAATTCTTTCCTGTAGAAGTGATCAATTCGCTAGCTCCACATAAGCAACTTGTCGCTTAACGGAACTTACGGTCTAAAAACCTGTATTATGTTCATAACATAACCGAGCTCTCTCTAGCTGTCGCGTACTATCCATAAAGCTGCTTTCACATCGGACACTTAAACGAATTTTTCGATGCGACAGATTAGCTACATTCAAAGTCAATGCAAAACGGCGAATACAGGCGTTATGGGCGCGTTAAGTAAGCTTTTCACACCGGACGCCTTTAATTTTTTTCGTGACAGATTACATTCAAAGTCATGACCGCTTATCAGCTACTGCATGTTAGTTTGCGTGCTCTGCTAATTAAAAATGCTCCTGGTTAACTTATATGCAGCAATTATGATCGTATGCTTGTGTTACTTTGGTAAGCATCAATGTGACAGTATCATCATAACGTGACCTGATTGTAGCCACTACAGTTGAAGCTAACTGGAGAGGTGCTGTATGTGTCTGTCAAGTTGGGCTGCAGTTAGACCAGACGTAGGTTTTGCAGAGCTTGGGGTGCGTTTTTGGGTGCTTATGAAACGATCGCTTTACTTATCCATGACCGGGGTCAGCCTGATACATCTCCAATGTCTGGGCAAGCTCTCTGATGCTACCGGTGAAAGCAATAGGGAAGCGCACAGGCTATAACGTGCCCGGTATAACAAACGATTTCTCTGCATTGCCATCGATTGAATATTAAATTCTTTCCTGTAAAAGTGATCGATTTGCTAGCTCCACATAAGCAACGGTTCACGCAGACGGAACTTACAGTCTGTAAAACCTGTATTATGTTCATGACATAACCGGAGCTCTAACTAGCTCTCGCACACTATCCATAATGCGCCCATTTTCCGCGAGGAAAAGCTGGTCATTCCGACGCAATAAGTAAACCACTACCACGGGCAATTTCCGAAAAGGCCGTTTAGCCTGGAGCTTTCGCCCCTTTGTCATATACCAGCGCGGAAGCTGTTCGTTTCTCCACGCTAACAACACACCACAGCTATGCACACTAACCAGCAGGTCCTAATACACACCGAAGCGGTCCATAAGCTGTTGGTCCACTTTTAGCTGCTCCTCACTGTCCATGTTTCCCTCTAAACTCAGACCCACCGGATTTCTACGGTCTCCGGTCTACACTTGGGCATGTCGACCCGTTCTACAAATGTGTCTATATGGGGTAGATTCTAGCTTTCTGTGCATCCTACCTACAGAGTAGAAAAACCGCTGTACTCACCACTGTTGCCGATAGCAAATTAGGTGCTTGAGCTGCCAGATTTTCAAGACTCGTCCTCCACTTTCGCCGTTGCGTTTATTAGAACGAGTTAATTTCATTAGATCTATACGCATGTACTGCGTTAGATTGCAGAATATGCCCGTCGAATCCTTCGGGAGACGCGTCAGTTTCAACTCTGGAGCCGGACCAGGAAAACTGCGTTCTGCTGCCTCGTTCCGCCTAGATCCGCCCTCCACAGAGCTGGCCAGTCAGAAGAAAGTGGGCACACCGGGAGTGGGGGCCAGAGCGGAAGAGCCACCCCAATGAGGCGTTTCAGGCGGAGACTACTATGGACTACAAATGGGGTTTTTTGAGGATGGCAGTATGAGCGAAATAAGTACCCTTTTTTTACTTTGCACAATCAGGAGTACTCTAGGGGAGTCAAAGACCAAAATATAAACTTGGAAAAACAGCATAATAGGTCCCCTTTAATTGCCTTTTTTAAGACTTTAAGATTTCTGGTTGGGGTGTGATAGGTGGTGGTCACAATGGCCTTTTCCTTACTTCTAGCATATAAAGTCTTATTTTCTTTACAACTACTGAATAAATACCAAAACGCCATTATTGTTAATGGTATTAAGTGCAAAATAAACTTCTCTGCCAATTTGTCAACATGATCTCTCCATTAAAAATTAACATTTCTGATTTATTGAGGAAATTGCCAAAGTGCTTCAACTGTCCCAGGTCTCCCCTAATCCTCACTACAACACCTAATTGGACTGTATATTGTGTGGATCAAAAAAGATCGCATCTCTCTCACACACAGACACATCTCTCTCTCTCTCTCTCTCTCTCTCTCTCTCTCGTTGCATAACAGCGTTAGCTCCAGGGCTGCCAACTCTCACGCATTGAGCAATTGAGCAACTGACACGGATCTCACGCTCTCACACCACACATAGCTTTTCTCACGCCAAGTTTTCCTCTTTGTGAATTTCCGAGCTCAGATAAGCGCTAAGAGCAGAAGACTGTACTTTTCACGGATTGCCCATGAACGCACCAATCGTCATCTTTGCAGTGCAGCAGCCAATCAAAATCACAGTCGAGTAAAGCGCTCGAGTAAGAGACTTATTTTTGGGCTGGGCCGAGCAGCGGCCAGGCACCTACAAACGCGAATGTCGCTGAGCACCTGAATGACTGACTGAGTGAGTGAGTAAGTGAGTGATCAAGTTCAACAATTGGCTGGCCGGCGGGGAAGAAGTTCAGCGATTGGTCGGCCGGCGGGGAAGAACTTCAACGATTGGTTGGCCGACTACTGGTCTGTGTATTATAAATAGGCTACATGGGTCTCGGATTTCAGCATTGACGCTTTGCAGCAGGGACGGAATACTCTGCGGTTGGTGGATTTCGGATTTGAAACGGCGCACCTACTTTGCGGTTGCTGGATTTTGGATTTGACCGGAGTTCTTTGCTGTTGGTGGATTTTGGATTTGTCTCTGGGACGCAAGTGAAATTTTCACTTTGCTGACTTACGAATGTGTGCCTAGATGAAGTCAGACCATTCGAAATTCATGGCTTGAAAAAAGTTCACCCATTTAAAAACGGGGGCATTTCATGAGTTAAGTCACAGCACGTGTTTGTTTGTTTAGGGCTTCTGCGGTCCGCGATGTTGCTCGAAAATTCAATTATCCAAGTCACAGTTGTGTTTGTTTGTTTAGGGCTTTTGCGGGTCCGCGATGTTGCTCGAAAATTAAGTTAAGCCCCCAGTTTTATTCTCTTGCATGGGCATTTCATCATGAGTTAAGTTACAGTAGGCTACGGTGTTTGTTTGTTCGCAGTGTCTACGTGTCCGAAATCGGTGTTGCTCAAATTAAGTTAGCTACCCAGTTTTATTCTCTTGCATGGGCATTTCATCATGAGTTAAGTTACAGTACTACGTGTCTGTTAACAGCATCTATGTGTCCGAAATCGGTGTTGCTCAAATTAAGTTAGCTACCCAGTTTTATTCTCTTGCATGAGGTTCATGGCTTGAAAAAAAAAAAAAAAAAAGTTAAAGTGAATTATGAATTATTGAAAACCATCCGACTGTCGGACACGGAGACACTTCGAAGCAGTGTCCACGTGTCCGAAAGTCGGACAGGGTTTTAATATAACTTCGTGTCCGACAGCCTGATGGTTTCAATATAAATCTTAGCCCTCTATGGTACGCATTATGATCGCAATGGGTAAAAAAATATTTGTGTTGTTTTTCCATCTTAAAATGGAACATTTTAACAAAATCAATACACTTTTTCAAAAAAATTTATTTTATTTAGTTTTTAAAAAATTGTTGCCTCGAGGCAACATTGTACCATAACGGAAAAAACATAACATTTGATGTTATCAACAGAAAAAAAGAATCATATTTCTTCAAAACATCTATTTCTTTCATCAAACACTTAAACTAAGAGATTTATTTGGTTTCTGGAACACAAGAGATTTCATACTTCACAAAAAGACACATAATATATTCAACCGTTGCTCTCAGGCAACATTGTACCATTGTGGAACACAAATATATTTCAATCATCATATCATCGTACCATCGAATCATCTTATCTAATCATTTTAACTGATTAAAAACTGGCTGATTAAAATATTAAAAAGAGTAAAAAATTATCCTAACATTCAGAAACATGTTTATGCACATACAAATGCACCTGCAAAACCACACAAGCACCCACATGAACATAAAAAATCTCCTCCCTCATGCTTTGTGGACGTTGAGGAAGCAATTCCTCTCATGACTAAAACACAGGTAAGTGGCACATTTTGAGCACTGCACTTTTACAATGCCTGAACACTTTGATAATTTGCATCTCCCATTTCGTTCCATATTTTCGGTTTGCCATAGAAAACGTTTGGGTACATCTCCTGCATTAAAATAAGCACATTTATAGTATGTGAATTACATATTCTTATAGATGTCTTTAAAAATCTTATTTATGGCAAATATAATTTATAATTTAAACTGTTTTCCTTACAAATGTAATATACTTGTATCCCGACCCATTATACCCTGCATAGCCTCAAGTGATTCCATTACGGTACAACGTTGCCTCAGGGCAACATGCAGTTTTTTGCTATTTTCTTAAATATATATGAATACACATTTTGTAAAATCATTGAAAATACATCTTTACTTACCAATGAAGGTTGCTCAATTTTTTTGATATGATTTACGAGCTGAAAATCAGCGAAAATTGCTTTTTTAGTAAGAGGAAATGTGGCGTTGCGCGGCAGGAGCACATGTGCTGAAAGAGGATTCAAAATGGCTGGCAGTGGGTCATGTGACCAGTAGTTTGCATTTTCATTGGTTAGTATAGGGGTTCCAGGCTCTTAGGGTGGTGTATACCAATGTCAGGGATGCCTCACTTACTTCATATAAGGTCAAATATTCAATATTGCCTCAAGGCAACACCGTACCATGGAGGGTTAATATAGCGGATGCTCGTCCTAGCTAGCATCCCGGTCTTTTAAAAAGTTCCATTCGATTTTTGATTATGAGCACAATCCGACCATTATTAGGCTAATCTTCTTTCACTCAGGATTGGTTCGGTTTGTTTCAGTCCTCCATGCTTATTTTCTTTGGCACCGGTTGTGAGATTCCAGAGAGATAGAGGAATGTAACAAATCGTAACAATCTAGCGTGACAGAATCATAACAATGGTCGGAATGTGTTTTTAATTTCCCTATTCAATCTCGCAACCGATACGACAGTTAACAAGCATGGAGGACAGTATCGGTTGCGAGGTTGAATAGGGGAATTAAAAACACATTCCGACCATTGTTAAGATTCTATTACGTTAGACTAGTACGATGTGTTATATGGAAGCCCATAGTGGACAATATTCAAATGAAAATGTAATCCCACTATTGCATTATTATTTTCCACTTATGAATGAGTAATTTGAGACAATATTAAATTGAAAATGCATTAATCCAATTATCACTTTCATTTTCCCATACACATATGGGAAATCTATGACTATATTCAAATGATAATGAAATGCTGATTGACATTTAATTTTCAAAGTCGTGCTCTGCAATACAGTGGACAATATTCAAATGCAATAAGCAAAACAGCACCCCCAGCCTATTGCATTTACATTTACATGTCATCACGCTCTTTTAGGGTCAACATGATAATGAAAATGCTGTTTTCTAATCACTTGGAAATAATAATGATATAATAATGATGACGACATTTGACATTTCATTTTCAAAGACTTATCCTGCAATACATGGGACAATATTCAAACGCAGTAAGGGACACAACGCCTCCCAGTCCATTGCATTTTCAAATACATGTCACCGCTCTTTTTGGGACACAATGAAAATTAAAATGCAATCTGTCAGCGTCTCATCAAAGGCGGGTCTTCCGTGAGGGCGTCACTCATTAGGGGCGCGGCGAAACCATGTTCCTTATTTGCATACCAACCAATCAGCTTCTGGGTAGCGCTTGTACGCACGGAGGCTTACTGATAATGTCAAGATGGCTAGGCACTATGTATTGTGTGACATCGCGCAGTGGGCTATGTTGCGCGTTGGATGTAGCCATCTTGGCAGCTAGTATGCTAGCTAACGTTAACTAAGGAAAATATTTGTAAATGATCATTACATTAAAAGCGATATGATTTGATTTTTGCCCCTAGTCTATTAACTGAGCTAGCTGTAATATGCATGAACTTATCCGAGGCTTCGCGGCAGTGTTGTGCAACTGCAACCCAAGTGTGCTTGCAGATTTCAGAGACGTTCGCTAGCTTGCTAGTGAGTCTAAAAGCAATCGCTTAGGTACAGCTAGCTAGCTACCTATGATGCCTACTGGAGAAGCTCTTACAGCCCTGATTCGTCACTTTAAACGCCATCTCGTACACACGACCTCTTTCACCATTGATTAGCAGCTTCTTTTACCTAAAGAGCAAACTGACAGTTCAGCCTGAGACATGTTATTTCATAGCTAGTTAAAGCAGCATTATCCTTCCATGCGTGCTATAGCGTATTACCTTACTCCAGATAACACGCTATCCGTCTTCCGACCCTGCTGACGCAAGTTAGGGGATAAGTTCGTCAGCCTTCTTATACTTAATCGCTGTGATTCGGTTTTTGCTGGCTGACAATTGCTGTTGTGCTTGTCGAGTTGTAAGTTCGCCACTCTTAAAACATGCGCAATCTATGCATCATGCAGAACGGTCCGATAAACGGCCAGCAGTCAGGCTGCCGGTGTTCCTAGTTTAATCGCGATTCCCAAGCCACGTAGCAATGGGAGAGGTTTTGATGACTGGCTGAAAACAATGTTCCTCACTTGCTAACTTAACCTGCTGAAATATGAACTTCTTTGATATGTTTGGCAGCACTTTTGTACGTCCCAAGAGTACTATCAGATTTCTGGGAGATTTAAATGGATAGCTCATTACCTGGCTAGCTCAAGAACAATCTGCAAGCACAAGAGCAATCGCTGTCGGCTAGCTAGCTTGTGAAGCTAGGGCAAAAACCGAATCACAGCGATTAAGCATAAAAATGATGACAAACATTTCCCCTAACAAGCATCAGCAGGGTGGGAAGACGAATAGCGTCTTATCTGGAGTAATGTAATACGCTATAGCACGCATGGAAGGATAATGCTACTTTAACTAGCTATGAAATAACATGTCTCAGGCTGAACTGTCAGTTTGCTCTTTAGGTAAAAGAAGCTGCTAATCAATGGTGAAAAGAGGTGGTGTGCGAGATGGCGTTTAAAGTGACAAATCAGGGCTGTAAGAGCTTCTCCAGTAGGCATCATAGCTGGCTAGCTGTACCTAGTTTATTGCTTTCAGACTCACTAGCAAGCTAGCTAACGTCTCTGAAATCTGCAAGCACACTTGGGTTGCAGTTGCACAACACTGCCGCGAAGCCTCGGATAAGTTCATGCATATTACAGCTAGCTCATTCAATAAAATTGGGGCAAAAATCAAATCATATCGCTTTAATGTGATGATCATTTACAAATATTTTCCTTAGTTAACGTTAGCTAGCATACTAGCTGCCGAGATGGCTACATCCAAAGCGCAACATAGCCTAATGCGCGATGGATGGCACACATTACATAGCAGCCTAGCCATCATGACATTATCAGTAAGCCTCCGCAGGCGCATAAAGCGCTACCCAGAAGCTGATTGGTTGGTATGCAAATAAGGAACATTACGCTTCGCGCCCCTAATGAGTGACGTCCCTCGCGGAAGACCCGCCTTGATGAGACGCTGACAGATTGCATTTTAATTTTCATTGTGTCCCAAAAGAGCGTGGTGACAGGTATTTGAAAATGCAATGGACTGGGAGGCGCTGTTTCCCTTACTGCGTTTGAATATTGTCCCATGTATTGCAGGATAAGTCTTTGAAAATGAAATGTCAAATGTCGTCATCATTATTATTTCCAAGTGATTAGAAAACAGCATTTTCATTATCATGTTGACCCTAAAAGAGCGTGATGACATGTAAATGTAAATGCAATAGGCTGGGGGTGCTGTTTTGCTTATTGCATTTGAATATTGTCCACTGTATTGCAGAACACGACTTTGAAAATTAAATGTCAATCAGCATTTCATTATCATTTGAATATAGTCATAGATTTCCCATATGTGTATGTGAAAATGAAAGTGATAATTGGATTAATGCATTTTCAATTTAATATTGTCTCAAATAACTCTTTCATAAGTGGAAAATAATAATGCAATAGTGGGATTACATTTTCATTTGAATATTGTCCACTATGGGCTTCCATAGTGTTACATTCCTCTATCTCCCTATTGAATTTCGTAGCCGGTACCAGAATCATTTCCTTAATCTTCCTATTGAATCTCGCAACCGATACGAGAGAAAACGGGTACAATGAAGGGATTTGGGATACATTATCATACAGAGGTGTACATGTACTTCGTTACAATACTGAAGTAGTTTTTTTTTTTTTTTTTTGAGTAGGCCTATTTGTACTTTATTTAAGTTTTTTTAAAACCGGGACTTTTACTTTTACTCTACCACATTTAAAAGATTAAAAAGTATACTTTCACTTAGTTACTTTGACACTGGCTACTTCGTTTCTCGTTACACATTAAAATATGAATGTAATTCATCATTTAAGGATTATCTGGATTTGGCGTGTTCGAGAAGGACAACGGAGCTCGGCAGGGTGTCTTAGCCGCTTTGTGCAGATGTGTTTGCCAACGGACATGGAGCTGCAAATTTATGCACGCAGCTACACTATTATATCACTAGATGGCACACCCGGATCAGTTATTGAATATTCACAAGCAAGCCGAGCTCTTAGAATATGGACGAGTTCACTCCAATCTCTGTTTTTCAGGACTTGCCTTAATTTAACTCCTCAGCTAAGCCTGATGTGCAAACTGCACAATATACTTGCCCGTAGCAGTTAAAAAATCATTTAAAAAAAATTATATATTATATTTATATATATAATACACACACATATATATATATATATATATATATATATATATATACACACAGCGCCCTCCATAATTATTGGCACCCCTGGTTAAGATGTGTTCTTTAGCTTCTAATAAATTCAGTTTTTTTCTAAATAATATAGGACCACAATGAAAAAAAGAGGAAAATCCAACCTTTAATTCAAGTGCATTTATTCAGTGGCAAAAAAAAATCCCACATTAGGAAATAATTCTCTTACATCAAATCATGTGTGCCACAATTATTAGCACCCCTGATGTTAATACTTTTTACAACCCCCTTTTGCCAACAAAACAGCACCTAATCTTCCCCTATAATGTTTCACAAGATGTGAGAATACAGAAAGAGGGATCTTCGACCATTCCTCTTTGCACAATCTCTCTAAATCATCCAGCGACCTGGGTCCTCTCCTCTGCACTCTCCACATCAGCTCACTCCACAGGTTTTCAATGGGGTTGAGGTCTGGGGACTGAGATGGCCATGGGAGGAGCTTGATTCTGTGTCTGGTGAACCATTTCTGTGTAGATTTGGCCGCATGTTTAGGGTCATTATCTTGCTGAAAGACCCAGTGTGACCCATCTTCAGCTTTCGGGCAGAGGCCACCAGATTTTGATTTAAAATGTCCTGGTATTTCAAAGCGTTCATGATGCCATACACCCTAACAAGGTTCCCAGGGCCTCTGGAAGAGAAACAGGCCCACAGCATCACCGATCCTCCCCCATACTTCACAGTGGGCATGAGGTGCTTTTCTGCATACTCATCTTTTGTGTTTCGCCAGACCCACTTAAAGTGTTTGTTGCCAAAAAGCTCTATCTTGGTCTCATCTGACCAAAGCACACGGTCCCAGTTGAAGTCCCAGTACCGCTTAGCGAACTCCCGACGTTTGCGTTTATGATTATGAGTGAGAAAAGGTTTTTTCCGTGCATGCCTCCCAAACAGCTTGTTGGCATGTAGATAGCGCCTGATGGTTGTTTTGGAGACTTTGTGACCCCAACATGCTACCATTTGTTGCAATTCTTTAACAGTGAGCTTTGGAGAACTTTTTATTTCTCTTACCATCCTCCTCACTGTGCGTGGTGGCAAAATAACCTTGCGTCCTCGTCCAGGCTGGTTTACCACTGTTCCAGTTGTTTTAAACTTCTTAATGATTCCTCTGACAGTAGATATGGGCAGGTGCAGGCGAGTGGCTATTTTCTTGTAGCCATTGCCTGACTTGTGAAAGTCGACACACATCTGCCTTACTTGAATGGTGTGTTCCTTTGTCTTTCCCGTGTTGAAGAGTGGATAAGAGAAATGGCCTCTGTGTCACGTCATATTTATACCCCAGGGAAACAGGAAGTGATGAATTACTAATTAAATATTCCTAGATACTCTGATCAACTTTGTAAACTACTGTAGAAATGACAGACATACTTCAATTATATTTATTTCCTAGGAATTGTTAGGGGTGCCAATAATTGTGGAACAGGTGATTTTATGAAAAACAATTATTTCTTAGTCAGGGAATTTTTTTCCCCTTAAAATTCACTTGAGTTGAAGGTTACATTTTTCTACAATTTTCAGTGTGAGAGTATGCTTCTGCAATAAAAATTGAATTTATTTTAAGGCTTTTAACACATCTTAACCAGGGGTGCCAATAATTATGGAGGGCGCTGTATATGGTATCCCAATTAGAAGTTCAGAATAAGCAGTTTTCTGAAGCAAAAATTCAACATGGTATTGATACCATGTAATTCTATTAATTACAGTCAATTATTTTGGTTTTTTAATCCGCCAGTAAGCTCAAAGAAGAAGAAGAAATGTATAAAGGAGAGACAGCCAGTTTGTTTTTTAAATACTGTATCTTTCATTCACCTGAAAATTAATTAAAGAGCACAAGGAGAGAACAATGCGTGGTTGCTTTGCTTCTTTCTGTGCGTGCTATGAAAAATACTTTGTACTTGCACTTTTGATACTTAATTATATTTTTTCACAAGATACTTTTGGTACTTAAGTACATTTAATGTGAGCTACTTTAAGACTTTTACTCAAATCATTTTCTTATGGGTGACTTCAACTCTTACCAAAGTAACTTTCAGTAATGGTACCTTTTCTTTTTCGTAACTTTTTTCCCAGTACTTTATACACCTTTGTTATCATATTAGCTACGTGACAAAGTGCAATACTTGGTCAGGTTGTAACTGTCTCTTATGAAAATCGTTCATGCTTTCTTTCCTGAATTCTTGTATTTTACTGCATTTTTTTAAACATTGCTTATATCATTTCTTTGACTGTCTACCATATTTGAGGTAAAATTGACCTAAATTGCTCACTTCAAGAACTTTTTTTTTTTCTTTATCCATAGAGCTGAAATAAATACCAAACAATTCGCTATTTGGGGGCACTTTAAAATTTCAAAACTTTCTTATTTCTTGGCCAATTCTCATGATCTTGGTGTCAACTACAAGGCCTTTTCGAGAGCTTTCAATAGGTAATCAATTCATTAAAATTAATTGCATTTCAATTTTTTTGTCACATAATTAACCATATTCAACCATCACCAATATCGAATAACGCTTTATGTAAACACACTGTCATACTCTCACTCTCCCACTCTCCTCACCCACTTTGTAAATAATTTATCAACTCCAGCTCATTACTAAACTTGCACTTCATATAACAGAATGAGCTTTGCCTCATTTAGCACCCTTTTCTGGGGCGCACATTCTCATACAGCACTCGGCGGCCCAGCCATACACTAGGTTGCACCTAGTCTTGTTTCTATACGCGAGCTGTTTATCAAACGGGCAACCCGACTGAGTAAAGTTGTGAGCTTCTCAGTCAATCAGCGACTTCTATCCCGCGCGTATTGGCTCTTATTGGCCGCACTGTCACCAGCTTATCCAATGAAATGAATGAGTTAATATGCACTCTCCTTCTCGCTACCTCTCTCTCGCTCTCTCTAGCCCATTTCACACTGGCAGACTTTCCCAACGATAATCCGGCATTGCCTTTGCATGTGTGAAAAGGCTCAAGACGGAAATTATTTCCCTCAATGTAGCTGCATGTGTGAATAGTGAAAATCACTATCGGTGCCACAAAGCTCCAACCCTCCCCCCCCCCGAAATACATATCTCATTTCAATCTGAAGTCAAAAGTTGGCAGCCCTGTAGCTCAGCTGTTGCATCTGACAGAAACTGAGATCACTGGTGACAACCCGAGGTCGTCTAAGCACGGTGACAACACATTTAAATAAATTTAGCATGTTAACCAGCTGGTAAGTATTAGATGTTACTTACCCAATCCACTCTTCTTCCTGTTGTTGTGCCTTTGGGACTTCAGATGCCCCAGAATGGTCTGTTTCCTCAGGTAATCCACCGAGTGCTGACACACTTTACAGAATAACACGCCCCCGTCCGCATAAAAATCATTGGCAAATTCATATGCCCTATCTGCATGTGATCCGTGTTGCTAAATGACGACGCCTCAGCTCTTCTGCTGTAAATCTTGTTTTTGACATCTTTTAAATAGTTGATAAAGCTATTTTTCTCCTGTGTTGTTCCACCTGACGACACAATATTGACAGAGGCGGGAGGGGTGCGAGACGTAAGTTCAGACCAGGGAGGAGGGGCGAGAGGCGTTCAAGTAAATTTAAGTTTAATTCAAGTAAACTGCTACACTGCTGTGTTCAAAATTCCTCGGAATTACCGCAGAGTTTTCGTCGGAGCACCGCGGGCGCAGATTCCATGCGGGCCTGGTCATCAGCGTGTGCACCATGAAAGACATACACCATAGTAACATTCCTGCCATCGCCCCAGACTGACTCTGGCCTCTGGCCGCAGAACTGCAGTTGATCTTTGTGCACTGCCCTGTGGCTGAACCCTGCTCCTAAGGTACAAGGATGGGAAAAAGGCAGAGGACTAGTTACCCCTGTTGCCACAGGGTTCAAATAATGTGTATCTTATTCTTTGTCTTAAATGCTCTGCTGTTCAAAACAGGTGAAATTCTCTTGAAAAATCATCCTATCAGCTGATGACTTTCGGGTCCAAATTACACTGGACTGTGATATCAGACTTGACATCTGAAGTGATATGCAATCAAGTAGTCTTACGTCAGATTTCACTGAATTCTGTCTGAGAAGGCTGCACACAGGGGGGTGTTCACTCAGGCACCAATATTTATTTTTTAATCTAATTTATTTATTTTTTTTTTGTGGGTGGGGAGGAGAGTGGAGGTTTGTCGCAAAGGCTTACCTTTCAGGTTGTTCTCCCTCGTCGATATGGCATGCCACCTCTGCGTGTGTAATGGCGGGAGGAGGCCGATAGGGGGCGACAGGGGCCAGATCCAAAGCCAGACTACTGCCGCATAGAGCCTCCAGGAAACGCACAATGTGGAACGTGGTGGAGTCTGCGTTCTTGAATTCAAATGCCAGCGTGGCAGGAAAGAACCCAACATGCTGAGACATGAATCTGATTTGAACTTCATAGTTTTGACCTGGGGGCAAAATGTAGTAATTTACACAGTATATTCTACAACCCCAATTCCGAAATAGTTTGGACAAAGTGTAAATAGTGAATAAATTCAAAACGCAATGACTTTCAAATTGCACCAGCCAGTATTTTATTCACAATAGAACAGAGATAACACAGAAAATGTTGAAACTGAGAAATTTTACAATTTTATCCACAAAATGAGCTCATTTCAAGTGTGATGACTGCTACAGGTCTCAAAAAAGTTGGGACAGGGGCCTGTTTACCATGATGTAGCATCCCCTCTTCTTTTTAACACAGAGTGGAGGCGTCTGGGCATTGAGGAGACAAGTTTCTTTAGTTTAGCCATTGGTATTTGATCCCACTCTTGTTTAATACAGGCTTCCAGCTGCTGGAGAGTTTTTGGTCTCCTTCGATGGACTTTTTGTTTAATTATGCGCCAAATGTTCTTAATCGGTGAAAGATCAGGACTGCAGGCAGGCCAGTTCAGCACACGGACTCTTCTACTACGAAGCCATGCTGTTGTAATAGCTGCAGTATGTGGTTTTGCATTGTCCTGCTGAAATGCACAAGGCCTTCCCTGGAATAGATGTTGTCTAGGGGGAGCATATGTTGCTCTAAAACCTTTATATACCTTTCAGCATTCATGGTGCTTTTTAAAACATGCAAGTGTCCCTCACCATATGCACTAATGCATCCCCATAACATCAGAGATGCTGGCTTTTGAACTGAACGCTGAAAGCAGGAGGGGTGGTCTTTCTCTTCTTTAGCCCAGAGGACACGACGCCCATTATTTCCAACAAGAATGTCAAATTTGGACTCGTCTGACCACAGGACACTTTGCCACTTTGCTACAGTCCATTTTAACGGAGCCTTGGCCCACAGAACACAGCGGCGCTTCTGGATCATGCTCAACAATGGCTTCCTTTTTGCATGATAGAGTTTTAGGTGGCATCTGTGGATGGCACGGCGGACTGTGTTTACAGACAGAATCATGCCGGTGAGTGATGCAGTGGCATCTGAGGGCCTGTGAGGAAATTTTACCTCTTGTTACCCGGTGGTGTTCGTTAAGGGTGGAAGACAATTGAAATAAAGACTTGACCAGACTGTGATTCAGAAATAATAAATTTATAACAGACAAAGAGCAAGAGTACAAGCTGCAGCCTGGAGAATGTGCCCACACACTCTGCATACACACTCTGCCTGGGAGGGGGCCCAGGTAGTTCCCCCTATACCCCTGAGTCCTTCTGTGATTGGTTCAATTTTCTGACTCCCGTTGTCCAATCAGTTCACGCCTTCCTCCTCTATCTGAGCCAATCATTGCAGCTCTGGAGGTCAAATGCGGAACCTTGGCTGTGCACGGGTGATCAGAATGTCAGATGATCTTGTGGTTTGGGTACTTCCTGTTATGCTGTCTGGTTTTGCAGACATCGGGTTCCTGTGGTGGGCTGCATCTTTCTTTGCAATTCTTAGCTCTCTCAGAAATAAGCTTATGAAGTCATAGTTTCATAGCTTAACCCTTTCGCAGGCACAGCGACATTTTTGTCGTTTTAACCAACGTGTTTTATAAAGTCTTCTTTAAATTCCCCGATTGAGGGAATTCCCTTGTTAGTTACGCTCATTACCATTGGCTGTCTCTCAGGTCACCCAGCACTGTATTTTTAGCCGTGAAGCGAGGCATGGGATTTCCTAAAACGCTAAATCTGAGACTACTTCCGGTCAAATTGTGGGACATGTGAACATGGCATCGGCAGTACAAATAGCCGGCATTCTAGCCGTGTTTCTAAACGTAAATACAACGTGGATGAAGTTTTTGCTTTATTGAATGACTCTGACGATGAGTTTGAATATCCAGAGGCGGGGAGTGACTTGGATCCAAACGATTTTAGCGATTCTGGAGAGGATTAAAACATAAAAACATCAGTTATGGGAAACTTATTATGAGATTTGGTGTTATTTTATTGTTATTTTGAATAACAATCATATTTTGGTAAAAACCCAAAATTAATCCGTCCGTGGGGGTATGCATCTGGGCCAAAATTTGCCTGCGAAAGGGTTAAGGCTGAATACATTTTAAAATATTTCCACAGGCCCAAAGATCACGGGCATCCAGTAAAGGTCTTCGGCCTTGTCCCTTACGCACAGAGATTTTTCCAGTTTCTCTGAATCTTTTGATGATGTTATGCACTGTCGATAATGAGACCTTCAAAGCCTTTGCAATTTGACGTTGAGGAACATAGTTTTTAAAGTATTCCACAATTTTTTTTAAGCAAGCCTACTCAGGTTGGAGAGCCTCTGGCCATCTTTACTTCTGAGAGACTCAGCCTCTCTAAGACATCCATTTTACAGCCAATCATGTTACCCACCTGATGCCAGTTAACTTAATTACTTGCTAAATGTTCTTTCAGCTGATTCTCTGATATATTAATTGCTTTTGCAGCCCTTTTTTGCCTGTGTCCCAACTTTTTTGAGACCTGTTGCAGCCAGAAAATTTGAAATAAGCTCATTTTGTGGATAAAAATGTAAAATGTCTCAGTTTCAACATTTGAAATGTTATCTATGTTCTACTGTAAATACTATATTGGCTCATGTGATCTGAAAGTCATTGCATTTTGATTTTATTCACAATTAACTCTTGGTCCCAACTATTTTGGAATTGGGGTTGCATAAAACAAAAGTCACTGTGAACATATACACTACCAGTCAAAGGTTTTAGTGCTGCACAAGCAGACAAAGAAAGACATGTAAACACCTTCTGTTTGATAAGAAGCTGTCTGAATCTCACAAACTCAATTCCACAAGAGCTGGAACAGTATGTAAATAAAATGCAATTGCGAATAAAAACTGAATTACTTAATTAGTGAGGTTTTATTCACCTACATTTAGCCAAAAAATGGCACAAAGAAAACATTTAATTTTCGCATTCTACATATTCAAGACTTTTTAATTTGATGCCTGCAATGCGTCCAAAAGAACTGGGGCAGGGAAATGACTGAACTGGAAAGGTTGTGGATTCCACACCGGTGTGGAACATTTTGCAGTTGACTAGAGGCTAAGCAGATCAAGTCAAAAATTGGGAAGAATCGTACACTTGGTGATGCAAGCATGAAACTTGGCAGGATTGTTGCTTGGGGAGTATAGAGTACATAGAGCCTGCTAGCCACTAGAAAAATTCAATATGGCGGCCATTTTTCAAGATGGCCGCCGCCTGGTGATCAAAATCTAAGTTTTTGACCTAAACTTGATATATCTTCTGGAATTTGCAAACTAGGTATCAAAATATATGTTTTCAGGCACACTAGAACCATTTATAACAAAATAAATGTGATATAATGCTTGGTTTCTGCCATAATGATAAAAATTCAACAAAAATATCTTATTTTGTAAGTTTCTCGCTGTTTAGTCAAACTCTCAGTCCTCACATTTGCAACTGTACAGATTCGTGCAAGGAAGACCAAATCTGTAGCACTTGCATCTACTACTGCATTGGACCTTATATCCGCACTTTGTAAGCTCTTTGCAGCTTTCTGAAATGGTCAGAAGAGTTGTCCAAATGACCTGCCACAGATTGCCTTGTTTCCTCCACCCCCCACTCACCAGGACTTTTCATGTCCATTTGACATGATGTTGCCTGACCCCAAATACAACCAGCTTGGTATGTGGCACACTTTGTGTGTTCTACTAAAGCTACTCTGGTTGGAGGTATTGCATCATAAGGTCTCTGTTTATGAGCAAACATGTCCAATCTGACCTCATTTATGTCAGTTAGAGAACAAGATCTTCATACATTGCAATGACGAACTGCTCAATAACCTCTTGGCCTTCATTTCCGATTTGTGGTGGGTGTGGGATTTTAAAGAGAGTTTGCTGTACTCCTCCGTACCTTTGTAAGTAGAAAAATAAATGCAGGCACTTCTTAGTTGCAAAGTGGATAGTTTAATAGAGTAGAGGAACTAGTGGGTCTGTTCCCCAAGTACAGATGAACAAGAACCAACAACTGAGGGAAAATGTGAACACTTATAGCTGAAAGTTCAAAGGATGCAAAGGAACAAATGGTAATTTGCCTAAAGTGATAGGAGGTGGGGGGGAGAGACAAACAAGGTGAGGGGGAAATTGGGGTGTGGGCTGAGGGGTGATGAGGTTAACACACAGGGCTGAAGGGTGATGAGGTTAACACACAAAGGAAATGATCAAGGAATTATATACAAGAAGCATTGGGGCCAGACAAGGTTGTGTATTGGCCCTCCACAATGTGCAAAACTTCAGGGGGCCTATCTGCTATTGGCACCCATGTTTTCCAACAGTGGGTAGGTGCTCATTTTTGCAAAAGCATCAGACTCACCAGGATAAACATTCCATGCCTGCCAAGCAGTCTTCTTTACTTTATGACGGAAAGCTGAAACAACATCGCAACCACTGAAGGCATGAAAGAATGGCAAGCCTTTAGCTTTAGCGGGACAAATTGAATGGAAGATTTCATGTATAGGTATCAAATCCGCTCCTTTTATGATGCTCTGACATAGAAAGCATTTATCCCAGTCAGTTTTTGTGTTGAACAAATTGGATGTTGACATTTTGTAGGCTTCAGGCCTACAAATTTATCCTTTTACCACCTGTTGCTGTAAATCACTGAATGTAGAGACACATTCAGGAATGGGATACAACTAGGTACAAGTTCTCCTTACATCTAGCCCGATTGTTCATCCAGTACCATTTAAGTCCCGTGCGATCTATACACCATCCAGGTAACTAAGGCCCCGTTACCCTTGGCTTGGCTCTCCCGCGCTGGCACATCCTGTCAATTCAGGTGTGGCTATTTAATGTAACAACTATGAGTTGTTTCAAGGGGCGCATTAAATAGCATTTGGGACACTGAAATATCGATGATAATCCAGCTGATACTGGACCCCATGCTGAGTTTCACAGCAGTGATGTCACCAGTGTACCCTGGTTGTGTCGTGACATTCACTCTATATACAAAACCCAAAACCAGTGAAGTTGGCACGTTGTGTAAATCGTAAATAAAAACAGAATACAATGATTTGCAAATCCTTTTCAACCTATATTCAATTGAATACACTGCAAAGACAAGTTACTTAATGTTGAACAGGTAAACTTTGTAATTTTTTGCAAATATTAGCTCATTTGGAATTTGATGCCTGCAACATGTTTCAAAAAAAGCTGGCACAAGTGGCAAAAAGACTGAGAGAGTTGAGGAATGCTCATCAAACACTTATTTGGAACATCCCACAGGTGAAGCGGGCTAATTGGGAACAGGTGGGTGCCATGATTGGGTATAAAAGCAGCTTCCTGAAATGCTCAGTCATTCACAAACAAGGATGGGGCGAGGGTCACCACTTAGTGAACAAATGCGTGAGCTGATTGTCGAACAGTTTAAAAACAACATTCCTCAACGAGCTATTGCAAGAAATTTAGGGATTTCATCATCTACGGTCCGTAATATCGCCAAAAGGTTCAGAGAATCTGGAGAAATCACTGCACGTGGCGACAAGGCCGAAAACCAACATTGAATGCCCGTGACCTTCGATCCTCGGGCGGCACTGCATCAAAAACCGACATCAGTGTGTAAAGGACATCACCACATGGGCTCAGGAACACTTCAGAAAACCACTGTCAGTAACTACAGTTCGTCGCTACATCTGCAAGTGCAAGTTAAAACTCTACAATGCAAAGCGAAAAGCCATTTATCAACAGCACCCAGAAACGCCGGCCGGCCGCTGGGCCCAAGCTCATCTAAGATGGACTGATGCAAAGTGGAAAAGTGTTCTGTGGTCTGACGAGTCCACATTTCAAATTGTTTTTGGAAACTGTGGACGCCGTGTCCTCCGGACCAAAGAGGAAAAGAACCATCCGGACTGTTATAGGCATAAAGTTCAAAAGCCAGCATCTGTGATGGTATGGGGGTATTAGTGCCCAAGGCATGGGCAACTTACACATATGTGAAGGCACCATTAATGCTGAAAGGTACATACAGGTTTTGGAGCAACATATGTTGCCATCCAAGCAACGTCTTTTTCATGGACGCCCCTGCTTATTTCAGCAAGACAATGCCAAGCCACATTCTGCATGTGTTACAACAGCATGGCTCCGTAGTAAAAGAGTGCGGGTACTAGACTGGCCTGCCTGTAGTCCAGACCTGTCTCCCATTGAAAATGTGTGGCGCATTATGAAGCGTAAAATACGACAACGGAGACCCCGGACTGTTGAACAACTTAAGCTGTACATCAAGCAAGAATGGGAAAGAGTTCCACCTGAAAAGCTTCAAAATTGGTCTCCTCAGTTCCCAAACGCGTTTACTGAGTGTCGTTAAAAGGAAAGGTGATGTAACACAGTGGTAAAAAAAGGCCCCTGTGCCAACTTTTTTGCAATGTGTTGCTGCCTTTTAAATTCTAAGTTAATGATTATTTGCAAAAAAAAAAATAAAGTTTCTCAGTTTGAACATTAAACATCTTGTCTTTGCAGTGTATTCAATTGAATATAAGTTGAAAAGGATTTGCAAATCATTGTATTCTGTTTTTATCTACGATTTACATAACGTGCCAACTTCACTGGTTTTGGGTTTTGTATATTCAATATGGCATGAGGACGCTGTTATTTGACAGCACAAGGAGATACAAAAGAGAAAACATAAAACTGCATTTCATATTCGTAGGACATATTTAATTTGGTGTAAAAAATAACTTTTTTTTTGTAAATGTGTATGTTATTATACGAAATATAACTAATATCACTTTTATTTTGCCATGATTGGGTTTAACATCCATTAAAACATACAATGTGACACATCGCAGAAATTGATTGGTATACATATTATTTAGATAGAAAACTACATTTGGTTGGCCAAAAGGCGGCCATCTTGAAAAATGGTGGCCATTTTGAATTTTTTTAGTGGCTAGCGACTTTTATCAAAAGAGTGGACCATGATGAGTAATCATGCCAATTTTGGTGCTTGCATCACCAAATGCATGATTTTTCCATAATCTGTCCAGCTATAGGGAAAGGAGGGCTGGGCGATATGGACAAAATCAAATATCTCAGTATGTTTGACCAAATACCTCAATATCAATATCATGGCAATATGGTAGGAATATCTATTGGTGCCTTTACAAAATATTCACATAAAGCAATTTTAGATAAAAATTCATTTATTGGATGACCAAGTAGGTACAGGCAACAGCTAAAAGAGTTGAATGAGTGTCGACAACTGCATCCATTTATTGTATAATGTGGCCTTTAAAACCAGAAAGGACAACTCTTATGCCATATCACGAGATTACAATATCCAAAATCCCAGACAATGGGCCTCATGCAAGAAGTGATATACAAACAAAATTTCTCATTTTTGTTTTTATACACAATTTTCTCATACTTTTTTGATACCCATTGATGTCTGGGATTCACCGATGTTTTCATATTTTTGCTCTTAGAAAAGAGAAAATTTATGAGCGGTTGAGAGCACTCTTACCACAATAAGATAAAAACATCCCATTTATACAGTCCACAAATTGTATGTCCAATGCAATGTATGGAAACATACATTTTACATTTTTGGAGCATAAAAAATGCGTCAACCTCTTCAGGTTCACACCGGTATTACCTCCAGTTAATATCCATAAAATCCTTAAAAAATCCGAAAGATTTTTAAAAATTATTTTAGGAATATAACTGTTTCTTTTCATTAATGAAATTATAAATGGGGTGTGAAAATTTCATTAAAATATTAAAAAAAAAAAACCCTCATCCAGGACAGTGAAAATTGCCGCACTCGTGCCGATGTACACAATCTGACACCCTTTCTAAATTTAGACCATGATTTAAATAAACCCTTTAGACTGATGTGCCCATCTAAGCGGGGTTTAAGTCAGTTTTAGTTTCTGAAGGTGAGGGGTGGTTTAGTTAAACCATGGCCTAAGTGTTATCTAAGCAGGGTTTAACATTAAACCTAGTGTCTCAATTTAACTGGAGTCTAATTGCAGTAGTGCGCATCCAAGTAAAAAATTAGCATGTGTAAATGCGTTGGGTTGTCACGAAAACCAGCAAAAAACCAACCTCGCCCTTTATGGATAAGATTGGACACCTCTGCCATAAGGCTAATTGGGAAGCAGGGGGGAAACACTTACTTGTAGAATTACTCAAGGGAAGTGTTGAGATCTTAGAGAGCAAAAAGAATGACTGGGAGATCAATTTGACCAAGGCAAGGGTGATGGCCACCAAAACATGAGGGAACTGAAATAGCCGTGGAAGCCACTGAAGATCTGAAGGTTTTAAAGGGGTTTTTTCTTGTCAGCCAATAGTGCCTCTGGCACAGCAGCTGCCAATTGCCTTAGAGCATCCTAAAGATGAGCCTCGACAGTCATGTAAGAGAGTTAAACCAAACTTAAACCATCCCTACACCTAGTTTAAAAACGTGTAGAAAGTTAGACCACATTTAGACCACGGTCTAAGTTAAACCGCACATCTGAAAGTGAATCTTAAAAGCCAGGTTTAAGTATCGAGAGAATCGATACATAAACTTCACTTAAACCATACGTAGACCTAACTTCAGGATACTGGCCAACGTGTCCAACTGGCCCCATACTACCTTGATTTTACAATTGTTTATACGTAAATTCAGAGGATTTAAGTGAATGAATTCTTTACAAATGTAAATTACACTCACAACTGCCAGGTAACAAAATCCAGAACAATGCACATGACTCATTTTTTAAAATGATGCAATCCATTAATTGGATTTAAGCACTTTAGGTTAAAGTTGGAATTTGCAATTTTTCAAAAAATCACTTTTTGTCATATTTGTTAAAACTGTTACTATGACCTGACAGTGGGATGCGAGTCAGATGATCTTTGAGAAAATCAGTCATCTGGCTCTATCTAGTGCTTCTGCAAGATTTCACCGCGACCGGGACAAAACAACCAATCAGAGCCAGGAGGAGTGACTGACGATGACAATCATTTCTCGTGCACACGCAATTCAATCAGCTGTGTAGCCTAGTTGTGGGTGTTTCTTTACAGCTGGACAAACGCTAGCCAGCATAAGCACTGCCATTTCTCATGGACTACCTTATTTGTGAGTTCAAACTTGAGAAGTTGAGAACGGGAGTACAAATTTCCAAGAACGCGAGGACACGGTAAACTGAATCTGCAGTTTGAGACAGTTGCGTTCTTGTCTACTTAACATTTCAGCGCGAGAATTTATTTGTTCACCCTTCTCACAATTTTTATATTGTTAAAAATAAACGGTTATGTGCTTTTTCCTCGGCGGATGCTGTTGTCGCTGACTGTCACCAGAGAATGCTGTCACCAGGGGCTCTGCTGTCACATTAGCTGCAAAAGCCATAGGGAAAAAAGCAGGCTACACTTGCCGCCCGATAGGCGTTTGCAAGCTCGGCTCATAGCAATAACTTTGTCGGTAGTTGGTTGCTAACGCAAAGTGGTGGCTGGTAGATACATCGTATATCACCACAGATGTATTTTCTGGTTACAAAACCTATGTTGTCATATTTAACAGTCAACATTTCTCGTCTCGTTTTACAAAATATCAAGTCATAAACCCCAAACTTATTCATTTAAGACAGGCTTTCCCAGCTGGATCTCTTCAGGTCAGTGGGGGCCGCTTTCGTTCTGCCACCCAGAAGTATCTTGGCGCATATTGTTAACAAACATTCTGAAATGCCATATAGCTTCATATGTAAGACGTCAATGGTTACAGTAACACTCCGTTGAGAATATCATGTTACAAACGTTGCGCTCGTGGCTGACGTTAGCTTGTTTCCAGTGCTAAGGCTAGCTCAGTGGCCAGCTGTGTTTTTTATACATAATATGCTGTAACTCTATTTCTGATATGTCCAGGTAGTCGTTTTGGTTTGGTCTTTGACCTGAGGCCACATTCATAGGATACTTGTTGATGGTTAAATGTAGATATTTCGCAGTGTTTGCAGCTAGCGTTCACACAGCTCCGCTGACGATTCAGACATAGGACACTGCATCCAGGTAACGGGATGCGAGACTCGCGCTCGTGCATGTGAATCAGGGGGTGTGGCTTTGGTCAGAGACTTTAGGGGAGGGGGTGGGTTTAGAGGTGAGGCTACATTCAAATCTTGCTTGCTGTTCCAAGATTGCGTACTCCAGCTTTAAGAACACTTTGGAATCAAAAGTGCACCCCAAACAATAAACAACCCCGCAGTAAAATAAGATTTTTTTTTAAATTGTATTTTATTTGACAGTAATTATTGTACTCTCACCTGGTTCGAGGAGCAGTGGATTTGCTCGAGTGATGCGCTGCTCATCAGAAAATGTGTAACAACGCAGCCAGTGGAGGGCGGTGTAGTAGCAGAAGTACACTGAATTAGGACCCGTGTTTTCAATGTAAAACGTTGCCACTTGGATCAACGTGGAGCTCAGCTCCACTTCAAATTTGATCTTGCCCTCTTGCACATTTTCCGGCCTGTCCTGATCAGATGTGATTGAAATCCCATACTTGTCAGCTATGAAGGTGGACCTAGAATGAAAGGGTACGATTGTCAGCTGTGTTGCGTTTGTGAAGACACTGATAGACAAACTAACTAAAGCTGCAGTGATGAGTTAAGGAAACCATATTTCATTCCACGTCGAAGAATTAGTTCGTGTTTCAGCATGGATTTTTTCATCAGTCAGACCTGGGCCATATCAAAAACAGCTCACTCAGTTACAACGCAATAAATAAATGAGGTACACTGGATGAGAATGTTGCTCACTAGACATGAAAACGATACTGCCTACAACACATACTACTGACTGATACATCACCCATTGTATTTTTCCAACAGTGCTCTGATAATATCTGCCCTCTTAATGAAAAACCTTTCCCATTCCTCTCTATTTAATCAATCTTCATTGGACACAAATATAGCTCTGCCTGTATCTCTGCAACACGTCCTAAAAATATGGTCCATTTCCAAAAAAAAAAAGTGTGCTCCCAAATGATCTCAACCCCAAAGTTGGCAAAATCACTCAAGGACTAATCTACTCAAAGTTGAGAGAATTATTTTTCCATATACTTATCAGCTCTCATTCACTGTACTCCGATACTATACACAGGAGCACATTGCTGACTTAAGTAAGTTGACACTATGTTTGATAGTGCTGAGGGCAGGGTGATGATTTTGTAAATGAAATATTACATTCGTTTGAATGATCATTATTAGAATAGCTATTTTGTCTAATCTATATTTAAGTAGAAAAAAAAAAGTATTAAGACTGCACTCAGACAATGCCTGTGTAATAAACTAAAAGCATAACACAAAAGACAAAGAGAATGTATTATTGGAAATATATTAGCCTACCATTTTATAAAATAATACATCACTGATCGAACTAGATAAGAAAATACAGAAACCCAAAGTTTGTTCAGCTTGTGGGGGTGAAATTGCGCCTGCAGGGGAGATAGTTATGGAATGAACAACTTTCTGGGAAATAAGCAAGGAGGAGCTAAGATAACAGGCCGCAGAGTCAGGGTGTAACGGACTTGCTTTACAGATTCTGTTTTTTGAGAAAAAGGGAGAGAAAAAGTTTTGTGAAAACTGAAAAGTTAGAGGCATAGTGTAGAAGGGAAATATTCTCAAAACTAAAGTATAAGTAAAATTACAGTACAACAGGGAGAACTGAGGCAGGTTCACATAGCCCATTAGAATCACTGAAAATGAGAGTAGAACTGTGAAGAAAATTAAAACTCATAAATCCACCATAAACCACTTCCAGCTTCCAGAAATTCCAGCTGCCTGTTCGGTGAACACAAATGTAAAAATTGGTAAACAGATTTTCTGGGATGACCTTATTCGAAGCAAAAGTAGTATGCTTTGAATGCATCCAACATGACTAAATGAACACATCCGGCTCCAAGCCCCGCAAAACCTGGTGGCTGCCCTCGCCGTAGCCGAAAGAGTTGAGCACATGCTGCGTGGTCCCCCCGCAGAAGAGACCATTCACGAGCCCAACAGACTGACCTTGATGACAGTGAAGAGGGGGGAGGAAGAGGCCTGGAGAGCTGATTTTATCCCACCAAGGTGATCGCAATGGGGGAGGAGGGGTGGCACCAGGGCAGCACTGTCACCCACACCTGAGTCAACAACATCGCATCGCGACTTGGCTGCCTGGGCAAAGCCCATGGACTGTACATGGACTGCCGGCTAAACAGAATGCAGTGCAAAGCCCTGGTTGATACAGGGTCCACCATTTCCCTGGTTCACCCCGAAATGATGCCTCAGTCCAATGGGCGAATCCCCCAAGGCTGGAAGCCTAACCATGTCCATATTACCACAGTTACTGGTGGGTGAGCCAGAATGAAAGCCACCACCAGCTAGCAGCCACCAGCCAGCAATCATCACAGCAGCAGCCGCCGCCCACCAGCAGCCACCACCAGCCAGCAGTCACCACCACAGTCAGCCATCGCCAACCAGCTGCCAGCTAGCAGCCATTGCAGCCAGCCACAGCCATAATTGACCCTGTCCCTCTACAGCCATTGGCCGAGACAGAACAAGCGGTCGATGAGCTGTACTAGAGGAGCAGTGAAGGTTTGGATGCTGACCAAAGACAACACCTGAGAGAGCTGCTAGAGCGGTTTACAGACATCTTGACTTCCCGAGACAAAGATTGCACCCACTGCAGCTTGTTCCAGTATGACATCGACACGGGAGACCCCAACCCTATCTGCCTTCGCCCTCGCCGGTTGCCTTTTGCAAAGCAGGCTGCGGTGAAGCAAAAAAATTAAGGAGATGGCAAAGACCGGGGTCCCCGAGCCATCCAACAGCCCCTGGGCTGCTCCTACTTTGCTGGTGAAGAAAAGAGATAGTCCACACAGAACTGCCAGGACCCATCGCATGGTGAACAGTGTCACGCACAAAAACTCTGACCCGCCATCCAGAATGGACGACACATTGGACCACATTGCAGGTTCCTGCTGGTTCAGCTCCCTCAATCTTCATAGTGGCTACTGGCAGGTGGAGTTGGCGCCCAAGGTGCAACCGAAGACTGCATTCTCCGTAAGCCAGGGGTGTAGCAGTTCTAGGTGGTGCCCTTCGGTCTCTGCAATGCTCCAGCCACATTCAAGCAGTTGATGGAGAGGGTTCTGGCTGACATCCTCCATAGCCGGTGTGTAGTCTACTTGGATGACCTGCTGTCCCATGCTGCCAACTTCAAGGTTGCCTTCTCTGGCCTCACTAATTTCTTCAATGCCATTTGATGGGCTGGCCTGTGGCTGAATCCAAGTAAATGTCATTTGCTTCAGAGAGAGACCACCTTCCTGGACCATATCGTTGGGGCCGTGGGGGTGGCCACAGACTCTGGTAAGACAGCAGCCATCAGGGACTGGCCAACCCCCCAGAACATGGCAGAGCTGTGGAGCTTCCTTGGGCTGGCATCACACTACTGCCTCTTCATCAGAGACCTTGCCACCATCGCCAGTCCACTGCACCAGCTCAGACACAAGAGGCAGGTGTTCCAGTGGACGGACGAGTGGACCACAGCCTTTGACTAGCTTTGATCAGCCTTCATCGAAGCCCCAGTGCTGGACCTCCCAAATCCTGACCGCCCCTTCATGGTGGACACCGATGCTAGCCATGTGGGGGGGCGGGGGGAGCGGTCCTCTCTCAGGAGGGGGAGGATGGGGAGCAGGTCATCGCCTATTACAGCTGCTCTGACAGTCGGCCAGAGGGGAACTACTGCGTGCCCAGGCATGAGCTGCTGGCTGTCATCCTGAGGCTGCATCTCTTCCGGCCTTACCTGTACAGGCAGAGGTTCCTCCTTCCCATCGATCATGCTTCACTCACCTGGCTGCTGAACTTCAAGGAGCCAAAGAGGCAGCTGGCACACTGGCTGGAGAAACTGCAGGACTATGACTTTGAGATCAAGCACCGGGCAGGCCACCTCCACGCCAACACAGATGCCCTCTCCCAAGGATTGTGTGAGGAGGAGTGTTATCAGTAATGCCAGAGAGCCCAGGACAAAGACACTGAGCACCCTGCTGCGGCTGTGCAAACTGCTCGCCTTGACAAAAGCAGCAGAGGTTCCTCCACACCAACAAGGGTGGAGACGATGGACCACCAGCAGCGCCTCCACGACTAAGGGTTAGACCTAATTCTCGCTACCGTCCAGGCTTGAGTAGGGGCCGGGCTGCGACCATTCTGGGCTGCGGTGACAGCAGCAGACCCGAAAACCATGCCCTGTACTCCCTGTACACCAGCATACCCAGCCAAGATGGCCTCCTCTACGGTTGGTGGCAGTCTCCCGCAGGGCAGCAGGGGGTCCTCCAGCTCATTGTCCCTAGGAGGCTATGGCCGCAGGTGTTCCAGCTGGTCCATGGTTCAGCGGGCGCTGGACACTTCGGGGTGGCCAAGACACTCCACCGGCTGCGGTCAGGCTTTTACTGGCCGGGGTGCTGGCAGGACGTCAAGCTCTTCATCCATTAATGTGACGCCTGTACTGCATGGAAAGGACCAGCACATCGCTCTCAAGCGCCTCTGCAACAGTACCAGGTGGGGGGCCCCGATGGAGTGAGTGGGGGGTCGACATCCTAGGCCCTTTCCAACCACCAACAGGGGAACCACTATGTGCTGGTGGCTACGGACTACTTCACCAAGTGGCCCCGAAACCTATGCTGTCCTTGACCAGTGCGCCACAACAATGGTTGACCGGCTGGTGAATGAAATTTTCTGCTGTTTTGGTGTCCTGCAGGAGCTGCACTGCGATCAGGAATGGAACTTTGAGGCCTGGGTGTTTGCTGAGGTCTGCCACCGGCTGGGGGGTTCAGAACACCAGAAGCAAGCGATTCCACCCCAGAGCGACGGACTGGTCGGCGCTTCAATCGCACCCTGGCCATCCAGCTGGCCATCCTGACCAGCCACCATCAATGGGACTGGGACCTGCACCTGTCCCTGATGCAGTGGACATACCAAACGGTAGTACAGGAGTCCACCAGATGCACACCAGCAGCACTCGTGTTTGGCATGAGCCCCACAGGCCAGTGGACTTAGTGTTGCTCCCCCGAGCTAGCTGTGAGAGGCGAGCCAGGGCTGGAGTACCAGCACAACCTCCGCAAAACGACTGCGCAGTGTGCACAAGCTGAGCTGCAAAGCCCTAACTGAAGCCAGAGCTCATCAAAAGAGGGCCTACGATGTCCACTGCTGCGGCGAGGACTTTGCACCAGGAGCCCAGATGTGGGTGTACAGCCCAGAGAAGAATAAGGGACTGTCCTCTAAGCTGATGGCTCAGTGGGTGAGACCCCGCGCTGTGGTGGACAAATTATCAGATGTTGCCTACCAGATGAGGCTCACGAAGAGGGGCTGGCTGGTGGTCTTTCATCGAGACCGGCTGACACCTTATAGTCCTTCATTGCCTTGTAACATCAGCAGCTGTCGGAGAACCTGGACAGCCTATGCAGAAGCAGTGTCAACTCCCCCACTGCTTAAAGGACTTTGTATTGGACGGAAAGTTAAAGGTTGATTATGGAGAATGCGTATTAAAAGCTATATTTCTTCAAAAATAATACATCCACGGTGCGTTTAGAGGGGTGCAGAATAAAAGTAATGCTTTTCCGTAAAAAAAAATATATTTAGTCTGAATTAAATCATTTAAAAATTTTGACGGGTTCGACAATGACTTCCTGTTTACGTCGTACAAGCCAATAGCGGCCGGGGCATTGCGGGTTGCCAAATACAGTCTCTATGCTCGGCACATCTAGGCTGGCACTGGGTAAAATGGCGGAGTCTGCAAGTCCTGCTGCAGCTGCTTCAGAGCCCTGGCGAACGGTGCGTTATCTGTCCCAGCAGCAGAATGACTGGAGAAGAGCAAAGACGAGAGTCAATATCGGTGAAGCATATGCTCGATTGACTTGGATAAAGGATTTCCATGGCATGAAAACGCATGCGGAACCTGGCAACCCGACTGCTGGAATTATTTTCTGTTGTTGCGACTACGATCTTGAGACACTAGATGTCGGTATTCTGCTCATATTCCATAATCAACCTTTAATGGAGACAGCGAACCTCTAAAGTGTGGGCTGTGTAGAGTGCCGGGGCTGCGCATGGCTGGGGCTCACACTCAACCCAGGAAGGGGTAAATTATTAAAGGAATATGCCCCGAGAAGCAGTGGGTTACAGTGATTCTACAATGGTGGAGGGGCTTTCTAAGGCACGACGCCCAGTGGAGTGCCTTTGTGCCCCTCCGCCGTTGTAGAATCACTGTAACCCACTGCTTCAAGGGGCTTATTGCTTTTATAAAACGGTTACCCTCCATATGGCCTCTTAAATAAACACACAAGAACAAAAATCAACAATTTATTGGTAATAATGCAACAATAAAATTGAGAACTATTAATTCTTCCACCAAGCAAGATAGAGTGGAGAGAATGGTTGGCAAGCAACACAGATGCTAAGATTGCGTTTTCATCTAGCGACATTATCATGTCACATCAGGCTATTTGGGCTCATTAATGTAGATATACCATAAACGCAGGCTATTTGGAATGTCTCCTTCGTTCTCCCGAAGGCCCCGTTTAACAATTTTACATTCGTTTCGGTTTCAGTTTTTGAGTTTCCTTGTTCTCAACCTGTTCTCAACTCCCGCTGATCGGCCATATCATTACAACCAGCAGTGAGAGTAGGGAACAAGATTGACTTTTGCCC
Source organism: Gymnothorax javanicus (assembly GCA_029692085.1). Lineage (NCBI taxonomy): Eukaryota > Metazoa > Chordata > Actinopteri > Anguilliformes > Muraenidae > Gymnothorax > Gymnothorax javanicus. The sequence continues at coordinate 72,647,632 of CM056203.1, forward strand.
TCCACACTTGCCGGTGTCCAGGAAAATATGTTGAATTGCGCATTAGTTTGCTAGCCAGCTTGTCAACTAGTTAGCTTTCGCTACAATGGATGTGGTTACCCTACATATAGCCCATAAAATAAACACACAAGAAAAAAAGTCAACAATTTATCGCTAATACTGAAATAGCGAGCTAGTTAGCAACGTAGCGAGCAAGCTAAAGTGATATCGAACTCTATAATGCTATAGCTAGCTAGGTAGATAGCCAACTGGTCAGCGGGCTAAAAGGCTAAACTTCGCTAAACGTAACCTAACGAGTCAGTTGCGCGCAGAGTAGTTGGTTGCTTGGCTACGCGCGCAGGGATATTTTGTGCTGCGGTCTGCCTAAGAATACAGTGGGTTACACTGATTTTATACCGGCATGGAACGCGGCTTAGCCAATCACATTTAAGGATGGGAAGCACCTGTTTTATAATTTAATGTAAGACCATGCAGGCCAATCACAAGCTATAAAAACTTGCTATAAGGTGCATAAACTCAGTTTTTCCTGTCTACAAGTAAACACTAAAAACAGAGTTTCAAGAAATCTTCCCCTTCGAAGGTGTTTACCTAAAGCCCCACACTAAAGGACGAAAAACACGTTTCGCGTCTGGACTGAAGGTCAAAATGTGTAGAAAATGCTACATTTTCAAAAATACACCGAGAATGTGTGGACAGGGCCTAAAAAGAGTCAACTACATCCTCCAATCAGACGGCATCTTACTTGTTTTCTTTTAGGGACTGCAGGACTTGGTTAGCCAGTCGCCTCCTGGCTTGAACTCTAGTTTCGGCAGGTGGTTCTGCACCAGCAGAGGGCCCTGGAGAGGCATCCCTTCTTATCGGCTGACTGCTGAGGGGCTGGGGATGCTGGCGGGGGGTCCTCCACTGGTCCTGGTACCGAACGCGCACCTGGCACCGGACCAGAAAACACTGATTTAACCCCTTCTATGCCTCAGTTTCTAGCACTGATGCTAGTTTAATTCCTCATTCATGTGATTGCTGAAAGCAATTACTTTTCTTATCTCTGCTCTTTCTTAGTGTAATTGCAGCAAGAAATCACACTATTCTTATCATTGCTCTGTATTTATTCATTCATTTATTTATTATTCCATGCGAGTTTTGAGGCAAGACTAGTTCTACTCACTTGCAGCTATAAACACGACTGCAAAGTTAAAATGTTAAGCATGTCTATGAGATACCTGCTTTCACTTTTGGTGCTGAGATCTATATCAGTTGGTTTTGTATGAATATTTTTTATAGGTTTCGATAAATCAATAGGTTTTTTTCTGTAGGTTTCCAGAGGGGAGTAAACAATACATGATGAAATATGAGGAATATATCCTAAACTATACAGGCAACAAGACTGAACAGCTTCCCCATTCTTCTCTGCTTCTTATACCAAGAGGTTATAGTAATAGCACCACCAAGTGGTGAGAAATCAGAAAACAAACTTTGCAAAATGTTTTTGTTAATATCTCAGCAACCGTGAGGTCTAGTCCAGAGGAATGATTCTGTTGTCTGTCTATTCTGTAGATAATGCTAAAGAGATTTACAAAAGCCACAGCCATTTGCAGCATTAATTCTTATATTCGCCATTTTGATTTTTTTTGCAAGCCACTTTTCAGATATTGGGGCATATCCTTGTAACCCTTCCAGCTACATACCACAGACTGGTCATGCTTTTAGAGGCATTGTAGGTACTTATTCTAAGAATGAGTTTGAATGTTTATCTTCATCAATGTTATCTTGGTGGAGGTTTTTGTAAGATGGTCTTTGGTGGCTCATCGGTCCCCATGGCATGGGACCAATGAGCCACCCATTGGGGTCCAATTGGCCATCACCTTTAACTGTAAAATGTGTAAGAAAGAATAGCAATGACAGAAAAATCTTTGCATAAAATCATTTTTATTATTCAAAAAATAAATTCCCCACGCAAGATTAAGCCAACAAATCTAGGAACTTTATCACATCTTTAGGTCCACATGATCTGGGATAAAGCAGAAGTGTCACTGCCTTCTACTGGTGCCACCAACTCAAGTAACCTACAGGATTCTTATTCCATATTGAATTCCTTAAAGTTAACATTGAACTTGTTGATTCCTGCTGCCTTTTTGTTGACTGCAGATTTGAGATTGGGGAACCACCTGCTCAAGGAGGCTCATTGAACCCCATATCAAGTGACTCATCGAACCCCAACACAACTTTCATTGTTGAAGCCCGGTTCTCTGAAAAACCATATGGTCAGTCCCTTATTAGTCAGCTCAATGCGCCCCCTGTTTGTATGTATGTATGTATGTATGTATGTATGTTTGTTTGTTTGTTTGTCATCAATCGACCGTCTGCTCTGCTCGAAATTGCCAACAGAGGGTGCATTGAGCTGCCCAATGACCTGACGAATACGGAACTCGCTGCGCTCGCCCCGCACATGCTCTGCATGCTACTAGTTGCGTGAGCCCCTTACTGGTCAGTTCAATGCGCCCTCTGTTTATATGTACATATGCATGTCTGTGATCAACCGGCTGCTCGAAATTCACCTTGAAGCTTTTACGTCTAACGATCTATGTAAGATCGCGGATGCGCAGATCTAGAGTCATACACATGTGTACATAATTTGCACTTTTCGGGCGGTGAATACGAGTCTAAGTTCGCATCTGGCGGTGGTTATAATCTTTCTTTGTTAACCTCGGCTTTCTGCTTTTAACGCCGTGAGCGCTCTCAATTAAAGGGCGTTCCAAGCGTCAATTTACCGTAATTCCCTTCATAAAATATCCGATCGCGAGCTGAATGATCCTCCGAGGAAGCTATCCCTGATCCAGGATCAGGAAGACTGCGGGATATCTCCCCCGCGGCACCAAGAGGCGCCCCAGCGGCTTAATGGGAGACATATGAAGTTTTACACTGATCGGTTTGACACTTTGAAAGACTGCACGATTATGCATGTGCTTACTCGGATAGACACTTGGGGAATTGTTATTGAGATTTATGTTAGTGTATGCATTCTTGTTGGTTGTAATAAGGCCAGAGAAAAATTCTGGCGGAAAATTGCTGACCGTGTAAATGAGTAAATCCTCTGATGAAGGACTAGTGCAAATCACTTTTGTTTCTCGGCCAAATGAAAAAAAGTGAAATTAAAATTATAGATTGAATATTATCTGACTGATAAATACCAATAGTAAACTCCGTTTTACTAGTTTCTTCGTTTTTGGTTTAAAGTATTTTTTCCATTACTTTTCTTTTATACAGCATGATTTTAATAAAATCGTATTCCACCACTAACCCTAACCAGTTGCACCATCACAAATTTACAGTAGTCCTGTGGCATAAAATACTATTTAATAGTTGAATACGCTTTAATAGTTGCAGTACCAGCACTGTCAAGAGGACATGGCAGCAAGGTAAAACAAAGCATGAGAACAATTTTCAAAGTAGTACGCCCTATGCTGCTTTGCTTTCATAATTATTTAAATTATTTGAATGGTATGCTGTGTAAAATGTATAGCGCGGCATACAATATTCTTGCTCATATTTTCTGCATCACCACCTGAATGTTGACGGTTCCCCTGCCAAAAAAAAAAAAAAAAAGCAACGTTATGCATACTGTTCGTGCAACTTAAGTGCCTCTCTTTGCTACATTGCCAATATATGGCTCCACTCGATCGCAAAAGTATCGAATTCCCTCAGCGGAGAATCTGTAGCGTTCATAGAGAATATCGTCAGAAAAACCGAACAGGTCATGCCAGTCTCTCTCCGAACAGAACCGCGCATGTTTCGGGCACCAAAGTCCATAGGGTTATTCAAGAAAGGTGATGTCAACTTCAAAGTAGGTGCTATAAGGCAGTACATGTACCCATTTTTTTCATGACTTCGTGCTGTTACCCATAAATTATAGCGGCTCTCGGTTCTTCGATAGATGTGTTTGTTTACGGTTGCATAGCTGGAAAAGCCAGCTTTTAGCAAACACAAATGGAAACAAAACGGAGGTGGATACACAGTACGAATGTTTTAAAAAGTCATGAGGATAATTCCGTTACAGTGCCTCACCCGTCATTTCTCACGGAGTGGGCAGATGACATGAAACAATGGCCGATGTTAGCTACATCCACCGAGTTAATTAATAACCTCGCCAAACGAAGTTTGCAGGAGGTATAAAGGATCTTACAAGAGTGGGCGTGTCATTGAAAGTTACGAAACGAGTTTACTGAGCAACAAACTTAGAATTTACTCTACGACTTCCATAGCTTTCTCATTCTGTTTATCACAGAATTATTATTACATTATTCTTGCGGTCGGCGCGGTTTCAGCAGTGCGGACGGCGCGCATGGTCCCCACGAACGTCGAGTCGTTTCATGCTTGATACGGTCAAAGCGGCTTCAAGAACGGGCCTATTCTAATCTTGCGCTGCTGAATCTTATTTCTTTGATCAATACGTTCATTTTTACTATCATATTGTAACTATTATTATCATTATTATTATTACTACTATCAAACACACGGCTCGATTATTTTGAATTAGATTAGACAATGCGTCGCTGTCAAAACAAATATTACTGGCCGTTCTTTCTCCACTATTACGATAATAGGGTCACTTGAAACTCCCGAAAACTAAGTTGACATGGTTTGCATTTCGGAAGTTTCTGCACCGACGTCTGGCAATGAGCATCCTTGTAGATCCGACAGGAACTGTAGTAAAGATGTTTGTATTTTCAACTGTTTTTATGTTCAGCTGGCTTTTCTTTAAAGCTTTCTATTTTAAATTTTAATAGGTATACGTACTTCCGGGTCCTGAAGCTAGCCAATCATTGCAACGCGGTCTGTGCGACCCCGGCCGCGTTGTTACAAAGTCCTCCAGGTGCGCGAATCGGCGTTCAGAGCCTCCGCAGACCCTCCGCGCTCTGTCACCCTGGCCGCAATTGCGTCATTTCACCGGGTGGGCCGTGCTGACCGCGAGAAACATGAATCAGGCTTTAGTTATGTCAGTGGCGCTTAACTAGCCTCCTGCAGCGCAGAACCATACCGAGCCAACGTTACACTCGGTATACAGTTTGGCTTGGTAGAAACAGCGAGATGTAACGCAAAGCGATTTCTTTCCCCCCACGCTCTCAGCCATGCGATTTTCGAAAAAGTGAAATATAGGGTCATGTCAAGAATATTTCATGCTATGAGAAAAGTACTTCAGTAATGTGATAACCTTAGATTTCTCAAGTGCCATGTTCACTCAGCAAGATTGCGACTGCGCTGATATGGCAAAGGTTCGCACTCGAGTGCCTCCAGTTAGTGTTTTCGGCGTTGATGGAGAAGAATTGCGAAATTATAAAAGCACGGAGGCATATAATTACCTCCATAGTAACAAAACAGGTAGCCTAAAGTACTGCTCAAGTCGACTGCTCGTGTATTGCCGGATTAGGGAAATCGTGTAGTCATGCAGCAGCTATTCTGTGGAAGGCAGCGTTATTCATTAAACCAAAGCTGCCTTCAGTTATCCAAACACCGGAACAATTAAATATATTTACAAAGACGTTATTGTGCTTTTATTACCGAAGATATATAAGCTTATGTTCAGCGGGGGGTGGCTAAATGATGAACATCCTATTGATGTCATTATTTCTGATGTTTTTGTTGTTTGGGCTAGCTGGCTCTGTTTATTGCCGTCATCGGCATCAATGCTACCGGAAGCACAAAACCGACAATGGAAGTAGGTATTCTGTCATGGCAGCGCCCCTGGGCTTCTAGTGAAACTTGTGGATAGCTGATTACAACCTAAACTCGGCACATAACCTGCTCCCGACCAGGTTAAGTTCGCAGCGTAAATTACCATGGTAATCTAGCTACGTTAAGAGAGGCACCTTCGTGACACTGAAAAGCCTAGGTTTAGGCTCGACATACCTCGCTAACTCACTTATCTTGCTCCGTAGTATGGCCTACCCCCCAGGCTCTTTGGAGCCTCGTTTTTTTTTTTCGGTGTCGCGATTATCCTGCTCATCTTGGCTTGTTTTTCATGATTGGCCCAGGCCTAGACCCGCCCGAGTACAGGCTCTGAGGAGCCTCGTTATTATTTTTTTTACCCAGAGTTGTTGCTGTTTTATCATCACTACGTACATTTAGCTTGCTAAAATCAATACTCAGGACGTCCAGGGACATATTGCACAAAGGCAGGATAAGGGATTAGCCCAGGATCCGCAGGGGATTAGCCTGATCTCAAGCCCCATTTCGGTTGCACAGAGCGTGTGAGCTAAGCCATGGCGCTAGTTACTATGGAAACAAAGTCTGTGGAGCTAGCCAGCACCGGAGCAGGCTTCCGAACTAGCTGAACTCCTGCTTCCAGCCAATTTCACCTCACCTCATTCAGCAGTCACCCACATTGAAAATCAATGTCCTAAACAGCCATTCTGAATTACTCACTACACATTGCTATCTTAATTATAGTAGGTCCAGAGTAATTATCTTAGAAACTTGTGACCATTGATGTCAGTAAAATAGCCAATATTCGATCATTATAATCAAGTATCCATGTGACGGTGACCATCACAATTCAATCAGTCCCCCTTCCATGTCACATTTTAATCATATTTAGAATCCGTCATTATCAGATTTGTCCTTATTCCGCAAATTGAGACTTCCATCAGAGTAGAAAATGAGCAGTGCTGTATGAAGAGGGTTACCGTGCTTCAGCGCGGTCTTAAATCGCTGCGGTAACCCCCTACATATAGCACTGCCGCTACTTCTCTCCGTCTTTATTCAGACTGCGGCAGATAAAGTAGTCTCGTTGCCTTCTGGACACGTGTGCAGTGTCGCTCGCTTCGCGATACTGGAATAGAACATTTTCAGGAGGCTACTTGACGTTGGCTACTTTTCTGACATTAACATTTTACTTTTTAATTTGAGTATGCCTCCATCAGTGGTGATTAAAAGCAGAAAGTGAACTCAACTAGCCTGAAAACGTCTTCTTGATGGGACGATCATTTCAGCTTGTATCGGAGAAAAAAATGGCTTGCAGCAAATTTGCCGTAGGCTACGAACTTAAGCAAAAAAAATGCTTGTAAAAATCTTAAACAGCTAATTAGTGAATTAGTATTCATATGTTATGTACGTTCAATTAGACCAATATGTCACGATTGTCCCGATGTTATATAAATATATTTGGCAGCAACGGCTTATCTCGTCCACGGTAACGCCGAAGTGCATTAGCTACTCCTTTTTGACGGCGCTGAAACACCTCCCGAGTTTACTTCACTTTAGTTTAACTCACTTTAATACTCCACTCAAACGTCTCGCACCATTCAGACAGAAACTGACGGAGTAGCAAGCAGAGGCATTTCAGGAGGTACTATGGAAGCCCAAAGTGGACAATATTCAAATGAAAATGTAATCCCACTATTGCATTATAATTTTCCACTTATGAATGAGTTATTTGAGACAATATTAAATTGAAAATGCATTAATCCAATTATCACTTTCATTTTCACATACACATATGGGAAATCTATGACTATATTCAAATGATAATGAAAAGCTGGTTGACATTTCATTTTCAAAGTCATGCTCCGCAATACAGTGGACAATATTCAAATGCAATAAGCAAAACAGCACCTCCAGCCTATTGCATTTACATGTACATGTCATCACGCTCTTTTAGGGTCAACATGATAATGAAAATGCTGTTTTCTAATCACTTGGAAATAATAATGACATAATAATGATGACGACATTTGACATTTCATTTTCAAAGACTTATCCTGCAATACATGGGACAATATTCAAACGCAGTGAGGGAAACAGCGCCTCCCAGTCCATTGCATTTTCAAATACTTGTCACCACGCTTTTTTGGGACACAATGAAAATTAAAATGCAATCTGTCAGCGTCTCATCAAGGCGGGTCTTCCGCTAGGACGTCACTCATTAGGGGCGCGAACGGAAACCATGTTCCTTATTTGCATACCAACCAATCAGCTTCTGGGTAGCGCTTGTACTCACGGAGGTTTACAGATAATGTCATGATGGCTTGGCTGCTATGTATTGTGTGCCATCGGGCATTACGCTACGTTGCACTTTGGATGTAGCCATCTCGGCAGCTAGTATGCTAGCTAACGTTAACTAAGGAAAATATTTGTAAATGATCATCACATTAAAGCGATATGATTTGATTTTTGCCCCAACTCTATTAACTGAGCTAGCTGTAATATGCAGAACTTATCCGAGGCTTCGCGGCAGTGTTGTGCACCTGTAACCCAAGTGTGCTTGTAGATCTCAAGAGACGTTCGCTAGCTTGCTAGTGAGTCTAAAAGCAATCGTTTAGGTACAGCTAGCTAGCTATGATGCCTACTGGAGAAGCTCTTACAGCCCTGATTTGCCACTTTCAACGCCATCTCTACTTTACGACCGACCTCTTTCACCATTGATCAGCAGCTTCTTTTCCCAAAAAGAACAAACTGTCAGTTCAGCCTGAGACATGTTATTTCATAGCTAGTTAAAGCAGCATTATTCTTCCATCGTGCTATAGCGTATTACATTACTCCAGATAAAAACGCTATCCGTCTCCCCACCCTGCTGGCGCTTAGTTAGGGAAATGTTTGTCATCATTTTTATACTTAATCGCTGTGATTCGGTTTTTCCCCTATCTTCACAAGCTAGCTAGCTGACAGCGATTGCTCTTGTGCTTGCCGATTGTTCTTGAGCTAGCCAGGTAATAAGCTATCCATTTTAATCTCCCAGAAATCTGATAGTACTGTTGGGACGTGCAAGTGCTGCCAAACATATCAAAAAGTTCATATTTCAGCAGGTTAAGTTAGCAAGTGAGGAACATCGTTTTCAGCCAGTCAGAGTCATCAAAACTTCGCCCATTGCTCCGTGGCTTGGGAATCGCGATTAAACTAGGAACAGCAGCAGCCTGACTGCTGGCCGTTTATCGGAACGTTCTGCATGATGCCTACATTGTGCATGTTTCAGGAGTGGTAAACTTGCAACTCGGCAAGCACAAGAGCAATCGCTGTGAGCTAGCTAGCTTGTGAAGATAGGGCAAAAACCGAATCACAGCGATTAAGTATAAAAATTATGACAAACATTTCCCCTAACTAGCGTCAGCAGGGTGGGGAGACGGATAACGTTTTATCTGGAGTAATGTAATACGCTATAGCACGCATGGAAGGATAATGCTGCTTTAACTAGCTATGAAATAACATGTCTCAGGCTGAACTGTCAGTTTGTTCTTTAGGTAAAAAAAGCTGCTAATCAATGGTGAAAGAGGTCGTAATGTCGAGCGTTGAAAGTGACAAATCGGCTGTAAGAGCTTCTCCAGTAGGCATCATAGCTAGCTAGCGGTACCCTAGCGATTGCTTTTAGACTCACTAGCAAGCTAGCTTAACGTCTCTGAAATCTACAAGCACACTTGGGTTGCAGTTGCTCAACAAAGCCTCGGATAAGTTCTGCATATTACAGCTAGCTCAGTTAATAGAGTTGGGGCAAAAATCAAATCATATTGCTTTTATGTGATGATCATTTACAAATATTTTCCTTAGTTAACGTTAGCTAGTATCCTAGCTGCCGAGGTGGCTACATCCAAAGTGCAACAAAAGCCTAATCTTGTGATGGAACACAAGACATAGCAGCCAAGCCATCATGACATTATCAGTAAGCCTCCGGTGAGTACAAGCGCTACCCAGAAGCTGATTGGTTGGTATGCAAATAAGAACATGGTTTCGTTCGCGCCCCTAATGAGTGGCGCCCTAGCGGAAAACCCGCCTTGATGAGATGCTGACAGATTGCATTTTAATTTTCATTGTGTCCCAAAAAAGAGCGTGGTGACATGTATTTGACAATGCAATGGACTGGGAGGCGCTGTTTCCCTCACTGCGTTTGAATATTGTCCCATGTATTGCAGGATAAGTCTTTGAAAATGAAATGTCAAATGTCGTCATCATTATTATGTCATTATTATTTCAAGTGATTAGAAAACAGCATTTTCATTATCATGTTGACCCTAAAAAGCGTGATGACATGTACATGTAAATGCAATAGGCTGGAGGTGCTGTTTTGCTTATTGCATTTGAATATTGTCCACTGTATTATGGAGCATGACTTTGAAAATGAAATGTCAAACAGCTTTTCATTATCATTTGAATATAGTCATAGATTTCCCATATGTGTATGTGAAAATGAAAGTGATAATTGGATTAATGCATTTTCAATTTAATATTGTCTCAAATAACTCATTCATAAGTGGAAAATTATAATGCAATAGTGGGATTACATTTTCATTTGAATATTGTCCACTTTGGGCTTCCATAAGGTACCGTCGTCCCTCTGTCTGAACCAAGCGGCAACCTGCGGGGCTGAAAAGTGAAACAAATACGATAGTGCCAAAAGTTGCAGTTCCTCGAATGGCCACTTGAGGCTGACTGCAGAAAGGAGTAAATCCCCATTGACCCCCATGTTAATAAGCCCAACTCTACATCAAAAACAAACATGTTTACAGCCTGGTTCAAAATACTGCTTTGGTCTCTATGGCTAACTTTCCCCTCCGTGAAAACTGTGGGGGGAGTGAATTTTTTGTTACTCTGATATTTACATTATATACAGGCTTAAAATTCTGCACAAGTAAGGGCGTGGCCACTTTGAGTGACAGGGCCTTGAATTACACATTTTTTTCAGAACTGACAAGGGGGAATGCCAAAATGACATCATCACTTTTTGTGTTTGGGGACTCCCCATCCAACAAAGCTCACTTGGTATCTTCAGGATCACTGCTTACAAAATAGCAAGGTTAAGTATGTTTTTAGGCATCAAAAGTAAATTTCTACCAATTCAGTTTGTAGGCCATATCCTGTAGACCACCCAGAAATATAAATCAAAACATGATGCAGTAGTTAGTGCGTTTATTTGTCATTATTACTGAATGGGTGTTTGCTTAGAACAAAAGCAGCATGGACCAGGAGAGGCTGTTAAGGTCAATAAGTGCACATGGGGCACAGTAGTATCATTTACAAGGTTGAATTTGGAAAGAGGAATACGTCCTGGTAAAAACATCTTGAAGTTCTCAAAAATGCACAAGAGCACCTTCACCCTTATACAAGAATGTGACTTTAATGTGAAAACTCTAGGTTGTGTTTACAAGAAAACTTCACAGACAGACAGATGGACGGACAGCGCTATATGCTCATCATTACTGGTGATGGGCACATAATAACAATAATAACAACAATGGGTAAGATAAATTGATTAATAATAATCATCATCATTATAATGCATCTTTTATAAGCCTGAAGAATAACTTGCAATGCTGAAAGGGAAATTTAATATACATATTCCCATGAATGATTTTTTTTTTTATATCGTGGATAAAGCACGTGTTAAGGCTGAAAATAAAATATTGCAAAATGCAAAAATTGCAAAATTTAACCAGCTCTTCCGGGAAGGAACTGGCTCTGCCATGAGAGTAAAGAAATAACAAACATGTGAAACATGTGACTTTTTCTCCCGGAATATAAAAGTAGATTATCTTAATATAATTAAGAAAAAAATTGTTACACTTTACTTGGACATTCAGCTACAGATAGGTCATGAAGTGTTTGTAACATTTCAACTCCCTACTAGTTGATATTAAACGATTTAACTGTTTTATTTAGTATATGTTCGACAGATAATCAACAGGGTATATGTAATGATTCATCAGCATACCTACTGAGCATTAGTAATGTTTCAAAAGCTTATTAGCGGAGATTCAACAAAGATAATATGCGATAATTCATCAGCATACTTGCATATTCTCAGAATAATACAGTTGGACTTGAACTACTCACTCAACCCATGGTATACAAATATCCAACAGATAGTTAGTAAACAAGTGCATTAATATGTGTTGAACATCCTTATGTTCAAATAAGTTAAACTAATGATTAACTTATATTTAATTATTGCTTAAACGTCACAAATACCACATAAATTATCTGCAGCTGAATATCTAAGAAAAGTGTTACCAAACAAAAAAATAACTGGTAGAAGGCCTAGTTAGTAAAATTTGCACTCAGTAACCCTGCGCAATTTTGCCCCAAGTAGGCCTGCGTGGTTTCCATGACCGTAATACACATTAAAAGCCGATACCCAATTTTACTTACTTATTTATTTTTTATTTATTTATTTTTTAGGTTCGACATACCTTGCTAACCCACTTATCTTGCATCGTAGTATACCCCCCTGGACAGCTACGAGAATGATTATTTTCACTCAAACCAAAGCAAGCAAACCTTATTTCCTAGTTAGAGATCTTGATCAGCTGCTTATTTGCCGAATCAGGTGTGCTGAATTGGGGATAGAGCAAATGCCTACGGGGATGGTAACTATCCAGAAAGTTGGACACCCCTGGTTTAAAGCTATTGTTTCCTTTTTATTCAGCGTGAACACAGAAATTGATCCTTACACATAAACCGTATGGCACCATTTTTAGTTTCGATTACGTTCAATACTCAATTTTACCTTGGGGTTGAATCGCACAGTCCCGGCTCGTACACTGGCTTTGCGAAACCACTTCAACGCGTAGAGAAGGCTGGAAAAGTTCGGATCTTTCATTCCGTCCCTTCAAAAATAATGCGGAGATTGAGAGCACGGTTGCTAGTGCTGTTGAGGTCGTTCACAATATTAATAATAATAATAATTACCTGTTTCTGAACTCTAAATTGTATATTTCTCGAAGCTGTTCTTTGTCGCTAATAGATATTCTATCAGTCTCTCCCAAAAATTCTACGAAATCCAGTCCAACCGACAGAATTTCTCGTAAAGTTCGGCGATTTGGCATGATGTCTCTAACAAAGTTACAATCCGTTAAAATGGCAAAATTTCAATGAAAGGTATGACGAAGCTGAACTCTTGCTTATATAGTGCGTCTGCGGGCCCACGGAACACCAATGATCTAAAACGTTACCATCATTTCCGCGGAAATAGGCCTACAGCGCTTTATGCTGAAATGAAACCTAAGGCATGAGAAAAAAAGCTTCGTCGAGATAAGGTTGGCGAAGTGTGTTAATTCCTGTGGGCGTATAGATCGAAGTAGGGGAGACCGGGGTTACTTCGGCCACGGGGTTAGGTTTGTCACCCCAGTTTTTTTCATTGGAAACGCACTGACGGGAAAACGAAAATGTACAAACTGTGACATCCCAGCGACGTCATCTCTTGAAAAGAAGAAGGACTTGTAGTGTCATGTAAGTGTTTTCTGAATTTCTGCCTAACCCAGCAAACATGAGACGTCCGCCCGACGTGCAGATCATGTCTATATCGCGTCGGTCGGTCCAGGACCATATCTGTATGTCAGTACGACGCACAAATAAGGTTCAAGATTGAACCTTAGACTGAACCTCAGAAGATCGTCTGCCTGACGTGCAGATCATGTCGGAAATTTTTAAAATCGCATTCAACAGTTTGTATTGTTGTTTAAGAGCATGAACATCCCCAGAGTCCTGTTTCCACAATACAGAACCCACCATTTCCTGTAGCTCAATGTATATTCTCTCCAAAATATAACACCCTGCAGTGTTAACTCAGATGACACAACTGATATGTGGTTCTACACTCATAGGTCAATATATGGTATTTTTTGGATGCCTATTGACGTGCAAGACAGGTGCAGGATTTAGGTCCAGAGATGCCAAGTCTCACGCCTTAGGCGTGAGTCTCTCCTTTTAGTGGCATTCACGTTCCTGTGCCGTAGTCAGCAATTATTCAATCAAGGTGCAATGAAGAAATTCACTCGCGGAATTTAAGCCATTATGCATCAAGTTAATCAGTTTCACGTGCATTACGGTGGATTTCCCCACTAGTGACACGGAAATCGATTATGACTCGGGAATTCTCAGGCTTGTTTTTACTGAGGGATTGACAGCAATGGAATTGCATAAAAACGTTTCAAATGGTCTTATTTCATTAAAACAATTTAAACGATCATGAAACACATGCATTTTCCATTGTTTCCTGAGTAAAGAGAAGCACTGGAAGTCCGGAGTCATAATCGCTTGTTACTTGTGATGAGGTGCACCTTTACGCAAGTGAAACGGAAACTTCAATGCACAATGATTTTAATTCCGCCTGAGAATCTCATTAAGCGTTCAATGACTAATTGCGGACAACGGTGAATAAGCCTAAAAAATTCGTGAGACTTACGCCAATTGCGTGAGACTTGGCATCTCTGTAGGTCGTTTTCACAGTTGCCATTTTACAAGACAAAACAGGGCAAGTAAATGTGTGATTGGCTAATAAGATTGATCATGGTTCGATTCCATATTGGCGTGCCACAACTATTCTAGTGAGACAGGAACCACAGCGCAAGGGCAGTATGGTCCCGAAACACCTAAATGGAATGAGACCATAATTTTTTTTTCACCTGTGCTTGCTGCTTTGGCATGACAAAATGGCCTTTGTGAAAAAGGTCCGACAAGTAATTAAACAATAATCAGCAAGAACTGGAGCGAGAGCACAGAGGTTGTTGTTGATGATGATGATTATTATTATTATTATTAACCCAGCAAACATGAGACGTCCGCCCGACGTGCAGATCATGTCGGCAATTTATAAGAGTCACTCCATGCGCGCTCTCCAATTCTTGCCTATTAATTGTTCGCTCGTGTCAGACCTTTTTCACAGAGGCCATTTTAACATGTCATGCATCAAGCACAGGTGTAATAATTATGGTCTCATTCCACCCAGGTGTTTCGGAGTCATAGGCCTATGGCTCTTATGTTGTGGTTGCCGTCTTACTGGAATGATTGTAACACACCAAGGCTGTATGCAATGGAACCACAATCACTTTTATTAGCCCAATTACATCAGTGCTTGCCCAGCTCTGACATGTAAAATGGCAACTGTGAAAAGGATCTATTTCCTGCACCTGTCTTGCACGTCAATAGACGTCCAAAAAATACCTTATCTCGACGTCCAAATATAGAGCCACATATCTGTGGTGTAATCTGAGTTAACAATGTGGAGTGTTTTTTTTTTATTTTCAAGAGTAGCCTACATATGTTGAGCTACAGGAAGTGGTGGGTTCTTTATTATGTACGGACGGGACTATAGGGATGTTCATGAAGTTAAACAGCGATAAAGACCATTGAATGTGAATCTTTCAAATTGCCAACATGATCTGCACGTCAGGCAGACGTCTCGTTTACTGTCTCGGTCAAGATTGATTCACAATCGAAGCCAATATACCCTGGGGGGTGGGACCAAAGACCATATTGCACTTGAAAAGGATGGCACAGCAGATACTCACGTGAAACGCGCATAACAGTAATTACGTGCGGCACAAGGTATTACAGCAATTGAGTTTCGCAAGATTTTTAAGGTTTATTACTAACAAACAAACAAGGAAGAGGCTATTCGTCCCGCAGCGCTCCGGCGCGAAAGTTCAAAGACTGGGGCGGATTATAAAATGAAATCGCTTATTGGCTCAGTTGTGGGGGAAATGGCAGAAGTGTTTCTCTTATCCGCCCCACCGCGGTGCCAATAGCAGAACTGCTTCTCTTGTTCGCACCGCAGATAGCCGACCTCTTTCCCCTGGGCGAGACGCCACTTTCAACAAACAAACAAAACACAGACGACTGTGATAACAGTAATGCATGTTCGCATAATTTTTAATGTTTCCATTTTCACAACACAACACAACAGTACTACAAGTTCAAGATACTCCTTAACATAGTGTGAATCAGTGGCGTAATGTGATCGATGCAGGCCGACTTTTGAATCTAATAGCCCTCCATTCATTCAAGACTACATATGATTTTCATTCACTTACATACATATTGCAAAATTAAACGAGCCTAAAATTAAGATTAGCTAATTTCCTCCAATTTTAAAGGGTCTACGTATCTACAACACACACTAAGGGTTACTACACTAGTTCATTCTATAATATAAAGTTTCCTATTTATTTCTTAACATTATTTTAAAATTATTATCTTAATAATGGTCATCATCAATAACAATAAGGCATGATAAGCAAATAAACGACACATTAACATAACTTTATTGGGATGATCTGAAATTTTGTGAACAGCAAGGAATTGTGGGAACAATAATCTGCGAGCGAGTGGACATCGTAAAAACAGTTGATCTGTGCTCGCGCTCATGCGGAAAAGGGGAGAGCGGCTTTTAAGACTCTTTTAGCTATGAAACCAGATGTGCTTAATTTCGGCACCGTGGCCAACCTTTCCTCCTGCTCCTTACGCTCTTGCCGCTTCCTGCATAAATACTTCGTTTGTATGCATGCAAGATTAAACCATAGACTGTCCTTGGATTAAACGATCGGACCGTGACATCGTCACGTGGGTGGTCTATGGAATGTTGTACATTACCCAGAAACCCTTGCTGTCTCAATGACGATATCAACAGCAGAATAAACTTATCATTGTTTGTTTTATTAAGCATTTTCCAAAAACAAATCTAAATTATTTCATGTTATAACGAATTTTGTTCAGTTAAAATGATGAATAATGTACCATGATGACATCGATTTGCCAGCACCATGACTGAGAAATGAATGCCGTTGCAGTGGTATGAATATCCAGTCACATTTTTTGTTCGTTGCAGGACGAGAATTTGAACAGTGAATGAAGCTTGCGCTGAACTCTTTGAGGATTGAGGAGTCTCATCAATGGCAGGTGCCAGCCTTGGCGACCTCTCCACTTCAATTCTTCCTTTGTTAGTGGGAATGTCATTGCTCCCCTATGGTGCATTGGTCCTCGCTCATCATCCAAATAGACTGGGAGTTGGCTCACTTTATTTATGTGAAAAAAGTAAAGAGGTTTGACCCCTACAAGTCAAGCTATTCTACGCGATGTATATAAATCACCATTGCTGGCTGCTGGACTCCTGTACGTTTGACCCTGGCACCCTTTTTAAAGGGCTCCAAAAGAGGTTTTATTTATGTGAACGCTGACAATGAAATGGGCCTGTGGGGTGATGATTAGGCATCATAACTTTGTCAACGCCAGCAACTTCAGCTTGAACCCTTGCAGGGACAGTGAGCCTTAAAGGGGTAAAAAAGCCAAATATTTCTGTGAAGGCCGACAAACACGTGGTTTACCTTTTCTTGAAGCTAGAAGAGCCCGCTACTTGAAAACTGAAGTGCCAGCAAGTTTTGACTTTACCAAACCCTTGCCAGCAAGACCCTTTTTAACCCTATTCAGGACTTTTGGGGTCCAATGGACCCCAAGCACTTTCATTTATTATTATCTTTTTCATTTTAAATGACACGTGTCCGAGATTTCATGTAATCCTCCATGGTTTAGTCACACAAAATACAGAAAAGAATGGCATTGCTAGGGCATGCACTTTTTTTGAGAAAATTGACAATAAAAAGATATCATATTCTTCTAAGCAAAGCAGAAGGCACTGTGCCATTTTTATCCCCTTGAAAAGTTCTGGATACTTCCTGGCTAGAATATTGTTGCAGCAGCAGGATCATTTCTTGAGATTGGGAGGACTTTATCCCAAGTAAGTTGCATAATCATCACAGACATAAAAATTATTTATTTCTTGTCCACGGCCATGTTTAACCGTGCAGCCCATGTTTTAACATTATACAACCCTCTTTTGATAGCTTACAACTTCTAATTACACATGTTACATACAAAGTTATATGGTCAGAGCGGGGCTGAATTAGAACAGTATAGCGCAGGGACCACTGTCCCTTCGCAAGTATACCAGGGCTGCTTTGATCACTCTTGGATACTTTGATCTAAGAGAAAGAGCACAAACCATGCAGCCAGCTGCAACGAGAAGATGCTTTCTGTGCCCACGTGAACAAGACCGGAAGACAAGAACCTGTTGCATTGATTGCGGAAACCATGTGTGTTAGGAGCATTGCACAAATAGTGTTTTGTGTGATCAGTTCCTCGGAACTGTCGAGAGCGTGAGAGTAAACTCTAAAGTAATCTCTGAGATTAAGTTATAGTGCTGGGACACTGGCAGAAGCTGTTGTAACGTAGAACTTGCGAGGTCCAATGGACCCCAGAGATATTATATCATATTTGCTGCTGAGAAATGAAGACATTATGGAAGGCAGTACTAGACTGACATTTATTAGCATGCTATACAGTAGTTCTTAGTAGTTGAGCTGCAAATTTTCAAAGAAATTGTAATTTCTAGCCATAATGCCATTTTGTTGAATTTTTAGTTGGCCACTATATGTGGCATTAGAAATCTGATAGTAGATTTTAGCTAATGTACAGTTAAACTCTGTATTTTATGCAGTAATAAACTAATAAACTCAGTAATGAACTCTGAAAATAAACAGGTACTTTAAGCTGTATGAAGTGTTTATTTTAAGCTAAAATAATGAAAGTTATCTTTGGGTCCATTGGACCCCAAAAGACCATTAATGTAGGTTTTTTCGAAGGTCCTGAATAGGGTTAAGGGGTCAAAAAATCAAAATATTCACGTGAAGGCCGATATACGTACGATTTACCTTTTCTTGAAGCTGGAAGGGTCCGCTATTCGAAAACCGAAGTGCCAGCAAGTTTTGAGTGTACCAAACCCTTGCCAGCGAGACCCACTTAGGACAGGTATGGTTTCACCTTGTTCGGAACAGCCTTTGAATACAGTGTAGACCAGGGGTCCTCAAATACAAATCTTAAAGGTCCACAAAGAAATTTTTCAATGAGTCCAAGGTCCGTTTATTAGTCGGTCAAGCCACGACAAATCAACGTATCGCCCACCAACCAACCAACTTAACAATACTGTGGTGTACAGTAGAAAAATAAAATGCATGACTCAACTGCAAAATGTACTTTTAATTTTAACACATATTCTCCTCCAAAATTCCTATATATCAGGATATATATCAGGAGGCACTGTGTTGTGGTTAAAGAAAACAAAATGTCCTTTTCATAAAAACAAGAAAAAATACATACTAAAAAAAATAAAATGTCCTTTTGATTTTAACAAAAAAAAAACAAATAAAAATACTCAAAAACAAAACTTCTTTTTCTTTTTAACATAAATTCAAATAAACAAACAAATAAATAAATAAATACTTGAAACAAAACAAAACACAGTACACAATACATTCACAACCCCTGCAAAGAATCCAAAACAAATAAATCAGGACGGGGGTAAATAACACTTTTCTTTTTAAATAAAGACACAAAGGACACAAGAAAGGAGGAAAAGACCATCACTTCAGTCATACATTCTTTTATTATTTCTGCATCAGAGAATGGCTTCTTGTGCTGACCCAACACCCACCCCACTCTGAGTGAGCATTACCCAACACCCACCCCTCTCTGAGTGAGCATTACCCAACAACCACCCCACTCTGAGTGAGCATTACCCAACACCCACCCCACTCTGAGTGAGCATTACCCAACACCCACCCCTCTCCGAGAGAGCATTACCCAACACCCACCCCACTCTGAGTGAGCATTACCCAACACCCACCCCACTCTGAGTGAGCATTACCCAACACCCACCCCCTCTGAGTGAGCATTACCCAACACCCACCCCACTCTGAGTGAGCATTACCCAACACTCACCCCTCTGAGAGAGCATTACTCAACACCCACCCCACTCTGAGTAGGCATTACCAAACCCACCCCACTCTGAGTGAGCATTACCCCAACACCCACCCCTCTGAGTGAGCATTACCCAACACCCACCCCTCTGAGTGAGTATTACCCAACACCCACCCCTCTCTGAGAGAGCATTACCCAACACCCACCCCACTCTGAGTGAGCATTACCCAACACCCACCCCACTCTGAGTGAGCATTACCCAACACTCACCCCTCTCTGAGAGAGCATTACTCAACACCCACCCCACTCTGAGTGAGCATTACCCAACACCCACCCCACTCTGAGTGAGCAATACCCAACACCCACCCCACTCTGAGTGAGCATTACCCAACACCCACCCCACTCTGAGTGAGCATTACCCAACACCCACCCCACTCTGAGTGAGCATTACCCAACACTCACCCCTCTCTGAGAGAGCATTACTCAACACCCACCCCACTCTGAGTGAGCATTACCCGATATCCACCCCACTCTGAGTGAGCATTACCCAACACCCACCCCACTCTGAGTGAGCATTACCCAACACCCACCCCACTCTGAGTGAGCATTACCCCACACCCACCCCACTCTGAGTGAGCATTACCCGATACCCACCCCGCTCTGAGTGAGCATTACCCAACACCCACCCCACTCTGAGTGAGCATTACCCAACACTCACCCCTCTCTGAGAGAGCATTACCCAACACCCACCCCACTCTGAGTGAGCATTACCCGATATCCACCCCACTCTGAGTGAGCATTACCCAACACCCACCCCACTCTGAGTGAGCATTACCCCACACCCACCCCACTCTGAGTGAGCATTACCCCACACCCACCCCACTCTGAGTGAGCATTACCCCACACCCACCCCACTCTGAGTGAGCATTACCCAACACCCACCCCCACTCTGAGTGAGCATTACCCAACACCCACCCCACTCTGAGTGAGCATTACCCAACACTCACCCCTCTCTGAGAGAGCATTACTCAACACCCACCCCACTCTGAGTGAGCATTACCCAACACCCACCCCACTCTGAGTGAGCAATACCCAACACCCACCCCACTCTAAGTGAGCATTACCCAACACCCACCCCACTCTGAGTGAGCATTACCCATCACCCACCCCACTCTGAGTGAGCATTACCCAACACTCACCCCTCTATGAGAGAGCATTACTCAACACCCACCCGACTCTGAGTGAGTATTACCCGATATCCACCCCACTCTGAGTGAGCATTACCCAACACCCACCCCACTCTGAGTGAGCATTACCCCACACCCACCCCACTCTGAGTGAGCATTACCCGATACCCACCCCGCTCTGAGTGAGCATTACCCAACACCCACCCCACTCTGAGTGAGCATTACCCAACACCCACCCCACTCTGAGTGAGCATTACCCAACACCCACCCCACTCTGAGTGAGCATTACCCGATATCCACCCCACTCTGAGTGAGCATTACCCAACACCCACCCCACTCTGAGTGAGCATTACCCCACACCCACCCCCTCTGAGTGAGCATTACCCCACACCCACCCCACTCTGAGTGAGCACCCCCCCACACCCACCCCACTCTGAGTGAGCATTACCCCCAACACCCACCCCCCTCTGAGTGGGCATTACCCCCACACCCCCCCCCTCTGAGTGAGCATTACCCAACACCCACCCCCTCTGAGTGAGCATTACCCAACACCCACCCCCTCTCTGAGTGAGCATTACCCAACACCCACCCCCTCTCTGAGTGAGCATTACCCAACACCCACCCCGCTCTCTGAGTGAGCATTACCCGATACCCACCCCACTCTGAGTGAGCATTACCCGATATCCACCCCCTCTCTGAGAGAGCATTACCCGATACCCACCCCTCTCTGAGTGAGCATTACCCAACACCCACCCCCTCTCTGAGTGAGCAATACCCGATACCCACCCCACTCTGAGTGAGCATTACCCAACACCTACCCCCTCTCTGAGTGAGCATTACCCAATACCCACCCCTCTCTGGTGGGCATTACCCCAACACCCACCCCACTCTGAGTGAGCATTACCCGATATCCACCCCACTCTGAGTGAGCATTACCCAACACCCCCCCCCCACTCTGAGTGAGCATTACCCCACACCCACCCCCCTCTGAGTGAGCATTACCCCACACCCACCCCACTCTGAGTGAGCATTACCCCACACCCACCCCCACTCTGAGTGAGCATTACCCAACACCCACCCCACTCTGAGTGAGCATTACCCAACACCCACCCCACTCTGAGTGAGCATAACACCCACCCCCCGATATCCACCCCCACTCTGAGTGAGCATTACCCAACACCCACCCCTCTGGTGGGACTCTGACCCCACTCTGAGACATTACCCCACACCCACCCCTCTCTGAGTGAGCATTACCCCACACCCACCCCCACTCTGAGTGAGCACTCCCCCACACCCACCCCACTCTGAGTGAGCATTACCCAACACCCACCCCACTCTGAGTGAGCATTACCCAACACCCACCCCACTCTGAGTGAGCATTACCCAACACCCACCCCACTCTGAGTGAGCATTACCAACACCCACCCCACTCTGAGTGAGCATTACCCAACACCCACCCCACTCTGAGTGAGCATTACCCAACACCCACCCCACTCTGAGTGAGCATTACCCAACACCCACCCCACTCTGAGTGAGCATTACCCAACACCCACCCCACTCTGAGTGAGCATTGCCCAACACCCACCCCACTCTGAGTGAGCATTACCCAACATCCACCCCACTCTGAGTGAGCATTACCCAACACCCACCCCCTCTGAGTGAGCATTACCCAACACCCACCCCACTCTGAGTGAGCATTACCCAACACTAACACCCACCCCTCTGAGTGAGCATTACCCAACACCCACCCCTCTCTGAGTGAGCATTACCCAACACCCACCCCTCTCTGAGTGAGCATTACCCAACACCCACCCCGCTCTGAGTGAGCATTACCCGATACCCACCCCACTCTGAGTGAGCATTGCCCAACACCTACCTCCTCTCTGAGTGAGCATTACCCAACACCCACCCCCCTCTCTGAGTGAGCATTACCCAACACCCACCCCCCTCTCTGAGTGAGCATTACCCGATACCCACCCCACTCTGAGTGAGCATTGCCCAACACCCACCCCCTCTCTGAGAGAGCATTACCCAATACCCACCCCACTCTGAGTGAGCATTACCCAACACCCACCCCCTCTCTGAGTGACCATTACCTGATACCCACCCCTCTCTGAGTGAGCATTACCCAACACCCACCCCCCCTCTGAGTGAGCAACCCCCCGATTACCCAGGCCCCACTCTGAGTGAGCATTGCCCAACACCTACCCCTCTCTGAGTGAGCATTACCCAATACCCACCCCTCTCTGAGTGAGCATTACCCAACACCCACCCCACTCTGAGAGAGCATTACCCAATACCCACCCCAATCTGAGTGAGAATTACCCGACACCCACCCCCTCTCTGAGTGAGCAATACCCGATACCCACCCCACTCTGAGTGAGCATTACCCAACACCTACCCCCTCTCTGAGTGAGCATTACCCAATACCCACCCCTCTCTGAGTGAGCATTACCCAACACCCACCCCACTCTGAGAGAGCATTACCCAATACCCACCCCAATCTGAGTGAGAATTACCCGACACCCACCCCCTCTCTGAGTGAGCATTACCCAACACCCGCTCCACTCTGAGTGAGAATTACCCAACACCCACCCCGCTCTGAGTGAGAATTACCCAACACCCACCCCGCTGAGTTAGCATTACCCAACACCCACTCCACTCTGAGTGAGCATTACCCAACACCCACCCCCCACTCTGAGTGAGCATTACCCAACACCCACCCCACTCTGAGTGAGCATTACCCAACACCCACCCCACCCTGAGTGAGCATTTTTCAACACCTACCCCCTCTCTGAGTGAGCATTACCCAATACCCACCCCCTCTCTGAGTGAGCATTACCCAACACCCACCCCACTCTGAGAGAGCATTACCCAATACCCACCCCACTCTGAGTGAGAATTACCCGACACCCACCCCCTCTCTGAGTGAGCATTACCCAACACCCACCCCACTCTGAGTGAGCCTAACCCAACACCCGCTCCACTCTAAGTGAGCATTACCCAACACCCACCCCACTCTGAGTGAGCATTACCCAACACCCACCCCGCTCTGAGTGAGAATTACCCAACACCCACCCCGCTCTGAGTGAGAATTACCCAACACCCACCCCGCTCTGAGTGAGCATTACCCAACACCCACCCCGCTCTGAGTGAGAATTACCCAACACCCACCCCGCTGAGTTAGCATTACCCAACACCCACTCCACTCTGAGTGAGCATTACCCAACACCCACCCCCACTCTGAGTGAGCATTACCCAACACCCACCCCACTCTGAGTGAGCGTTACCCAACACCCACCCCACCCTGAGTGAGCATTACCCAACACCTATCCCTCTCTGAGTGAGCATTACCCAACACCCACCCCACTCTGAGTGAGCACTCTGCTGCTTTTTGTTGTTGTGTCATGGATGTAACAAGAATCCTGCTCGCAGCTTGATATGATGATTTCAGCTCCTTGATTTTTGTTGTTCTTAGCTCAGAATTTTGTGGATAGGTCTCTTCAAAATAGTTGTGTTTTGTCTCATGATGGCGTTTCAATTTTCCCCTCTTCACCAGAGCTACGGTCTCTTTGCATATTAGACACATTGGTCTTGTGCTCGTGGGAGGCAGAATGAAGGCATATTGTTCAGTTCATTCCTCTTTGAATTGCCGATTTTCATTGTCTACCTTTCTTTTGGCAAACTTGGAACATGCCATTATGAATCAATGTCGAAATCTTCTCTTCTACTCTTGATGACTGCTGGCAAAGCACCGGTAAACAAACTGCTTCAAAGCGAAAGTTAAAATATGCCGCGTCGCACTGCAGCTGTGAACGCGCAGCGTTGTCATGGAGATCACGGCTGGCCTACACTGTATTCAAAGGCTGTTCCAAACAAGGTGAAACCATACCTGTCATAAGTGGGTCTTGCTGGCGAGGGTTTGGTACACTCAAAACTTGCTGGCACTTCGGTTTTCAAATAGCGGACCCTTCCAGCTTCAAGAAATGGTAAATCGCGTGTATATCGGCCTTCGCGTGAATATTTTGATTTTTTGACCCCTTTAAAAGGGTCTTGCTGGCAAGAGTTTGGTACAGTCAAATCTTGCTGGTACTTCAGTTTTCAAGTAGCGGGCTCTTCTAGCTTCAAGAAAAGGTAAACCACGTGTTTGTCGGCCTTCACATAAATATTTGGCTTTTTTTTCCCCTTAAAGGCTCACTGTCCCTGCAAGGGTTCAAGCTGAAGTTGCTGGCATTGACAAATTTATGATGCCTAATCATCACCCCACAAGCCCATGTAGTTGATTTCATTGTCAGCGTCAAATATAAATAAAACCTCTTTTGAAACCCTTTAAAAAGGGTGCCGGGGTCAAACGTACAGGAGTCCAGCAGCCAGCAATGGTGATTTATATACATCACGTAGAATAGCTTGACTTGTAGGGGTCAAACCTTTTTACCCTTTTCACATAAATAAAATGAGCCAGCTCCCAGTCTAAAAGGTGGAGAGGAGTGGTTCCAATGCTTCTCATGCAAAGGGTGGGCACATGAGGACTGTGCAAATGTCAGTGGGCTCGCCTACATATGTCATAACTGCAACTCTGATGGTGATTATGCATAAATCATAGCTTGTGTTGGTTCGTTGTAAAAATAAAACAGTTCTCACCATTTCTGTCATGAGAATATTGGTCTGTCCTTTTCAGCTTCAGCTGATTGCCAACTATGATGATTTAACCCCACCCATCTGACGAAGTAACCCCGGGTATGGGGTTACTTCAGCATGTTTGCGATATATCGAAAATTGAATATTGTGACGTAAATATATGTTATATTGAGATTGTATCAATACAAGTTTCGTAGGCGACATTCTGCACTACACATATACCAAAAAGGTATTTCTCAAAGTTCTAGCAACAAAGAGTTATGGAGCCAAATACAAAATCATGACGAGGTAAACCCGGTCTCCCCTATTCTAAAAAAAAAAAAATGGACACAAGTTTGACATAGCCTAATTAATAATTTAATTTAGTAGTTAATACTAGTTGTATTAGCAGTTGTAGTTAATTACATTTTAAATAATATGAGCTAGTAAATTATGAATAAAATGAGCTGAAACTGAAGAAGAATAATAGAAGAATAATAATTTATCTTACCATTTTAAGATTCATTCGCAACCCTGATACGAGGTGTTAAATTGACTCAACTTCACCAAAATTACGGTCATAAAACCGCTCGGTTGATCGAAAACCGTAAATCGATATTTTCAATGTAGAAACACCCCGCAAACTGGACAGCAGTGCCGAGAACCAAAAGTGGTATCTGGCATATGGGGCTGAGTGGAATATACCAGTTCCCTAGTGGTATATTCCAGTTTTTAAACTGGCATTTCAGCGGCTGAGTGGAATATACCAGTTCCCTAGTAGTATATTCCAGTTTTTAAACTGGCATTCCAGCGGCTGCGTGGAATATACCAGTTCCCCAGTTCCCTTATTATTTTCATACAGTTAAAACTTCAGAACAGAGTGTTTTACAAGTTTAAAAAATTACAAAATGAAGGCTGTTTGAGTGTCAACGCTAAGGTTCGCAATTTATCAAGTATGTATGTCCCACATACATGTTGGTTAAGTCGGACAAACAGGTAAAATGAAGTAAATATCTGACAGAATTTTTCATTTAGAGGATACATTATGAACTGTCAACATTTATCATCAAAATGTGTAACTTCTTTAACTGCACAAAAGTTGAATTAAAAGTATTTTTTGATAGATAGCAGGTAAATAGGTATATTGAATTGATCCTGAAGGAAATTTAAAATATCTGCTGCTTACACTAACTCAAGAAGAGTAAAACACAATAGCAACAACACAATAACAAGTAAAAAACATGATAAAAGCATGAAGTGTGTTTGTGTGTGTGTATGTGTGTATGTGTGTGTATGTGTCTGTGTAAGTGTGTGTGTGTCTCTTTTGGTTATACTAATTAATCTGATTTCAGTGCTTCTTTAAATTTTATGGCAAAACTTCCTACAAAGAAGTACAAATGACCTAAATTATGCATGTTTAATTTTTCTTACACAGATGTTATAAAATTCTAAGATAATTTCTTCTTATAACGATCAAAATACTATTTACAAGTTTAGTGAGTACTGTTGCATGCCAACCTTTTGTCCAATACTCCACCTTTTTATGATCTAGCAGGGTGAACAGTGATCAGCAAAAGGAGATACAGACCACAACAGCGAAAAGTGATAGCAGAGGTAAATTATTATAGTATTGTCTTTAGATTATAAAATAAAATTATTTTGTCAATAAAAACAAAATACAACAGTCAGAAAACGGAATATACCAGTCTTAGACGAGTGGCATACCACTGATGGAACTGGAATGCCAGTTTAAAAACTGGAATACACCACTAAGGAACTGGTATATTTCACTCAGCCGCAAGTGGTATGCCAGATACAGATACCACTTTTCGTTCTCACTGTAGGGCAAACCTCCGCCAAGGCAGCACAGTGGAAATTTTGCTGAGTGAACATGGCTCATAAGAAATTACGGTATCTGCAACATAAGATTTCGAGATGATTGCTGTGTTGGCCATATTGTTTGAATAGGGTCCATCCGTGATGTAGGCCTATAACAACCCACCCACAAAATTTCAGATATCTGTTCATAACTTTTTGAGTTACCTTGTACACAAACAGACAGACAGACAAACGGACGCCGGCAAAAACATAACCTCTTTGGCGGAGGTAACTATAATTTTGGAAAAACTCCTGAAAGCAGAGTTTGGTGCTGACATTATATTATGGCGTTATATTAGTCTCAAAACTTGAGCGCATGAAAAACCGAGAGAGCGGCGTGAAAACCGTGGGTGTACGACCCTCAGTATCCGCTCTCAACTTCAAAATGCGCTCACAATATCAAAAATGCTCACAATATCAATAAATGCTCATAATCTCACCACCACGCGTGATTTCAACACGCTCACAATGTCAAAAATGCTCGCAATCTCACCATTTCAGAATGTCAATAAATGCTCATAATCTCACCGCTCACAATGTCAAAAAATGCTCGCACTCTCAATAAATGCTCTTAATCTCACCACGCCATAATGTCAATAAATGCTCTTAATCTCACGCGCTCTCAATGTCAAAATATGCTCGCAATATCACTATACGCTTCCGCTTGCCGATTTCACTTTTGAGACTTTGGAGGCGGGACTTACAATGCTGACCATGAGCTTTGATTGGATGTTTGATTCTATAACTGGTTTTCAACGCCGTAAACTACAGAATAAGAAAGAAATCAAAGAGGTCAACCATCATGTCGAACAAGGAAGTTTTTCACAAAATTAAATCTTTCATTGATTCCATTTTAATATTGTTTTAAGGTATTGGTTTCACTTGCTATACGTAGCTAAGATTATAGCTAGCTAAATATTTCACGTTCAAGCTGGCTAACGTCAGCCCCCACGTTAATTATTGCTCTTAGCTAGCCTATTTTAGCATCAATTTACCCATGGCTATACCATTTACATAGCAATGCTACGTTCCCGAGTTGTTCTTAATTATCAATTCCTTCAAACAATATTTCTTTTCTGATGCTGAAGACCCGGCCGAGTGTTAAGATCTTCAGTTCGTTCATTATTTGCGCTGAAAACGTGGAAGTGATTTAATGCAAATGGTGAAGGACTAAGGGTAGGTTTCTTGACAAGCGAACCTAATACCGTGGCAGCGTATTAATATTTGCAAGAATTCCATTATGAGCTCTTGGCACGCTAGGTTTCGATAGGATGATATGGTTCGGAAATATTCACCACATTCAGGCTAATGCTTTCAACGTTTCTCTGCCTTTAATTACAACTCGATGCCGTTTGAGCAAATGAGTAATAGACACGCGCTATTACTGCTGCTGTACACAACTACAATGCTAACTGTTCAGTAAATTTATACTGTTTATGTACTGCGCTTATATATATTTTAAATAGCCTTTGGCCCCTTACACTTCCACTGCTCTCATCGCAAACTGGCATCTATTTACGCCTAAAACATTTAAATTAGGCCTATTTTATTTATTTGTTACATTGTATTAGTCTACAGCAGCAGTACCTATAACCCACTTGCTCAAACGACATCGAGTAGTAATTAAAGGCTAAGAAACGTTGAAAGCATTAACCTGAATATAGCGAATATTTCCGAACCATATGTGACAGTCCACAGGAAAAGGGAGTAGGCCTATAAGGGATTTTTTTACGTTTTAGAGAAAAAACTG
Source organism: Gymnothorax javanicus (assembly GCA_029692085.1). Classification (NCBI taxonomy): domain Eukaryota; kingdom Metazoa; phylum Chordata; class Actinopteri; order Anguilliformes; family Muraenidae; genus Gymnothorax; species Gymnothorax javanicus. Next base: position 72,676,570 of record CM056203.1, read on the forward strand.
TTTTTCTATGTTTAGTACATGGTATGAGATCATCAGATGCACTTAACTCAATTTGACCAAAATATCCCTTATACACCCTTTTCCTGTGGACTGTCACATATCATCCCAACAAAGCAATGCACAATGGCGACACCATAGTGTGCCAATAGCTCATAATAGAATATTGCAAATATTAAAAAGCGGCTATATCTTGCCTTTACTTCGTCTGGTCAAGAAAACTGCCTTCCCTTCCTTCGTCACTCGCCACTTCTTCGTTTTCTGCTCAAGTACGAACTGAAAACTTTATTCTCGGACGGTGTTCCGACGATTTGTGCTACCTCAACTAAAAATACGACCATAGCGCACCACGATCGGACAGTCTTTGTTTTCGCCTTAATATTGCTCAATGAATCAGCCCACAGTTGCAAAATAATTTTTGTTAACTTCTTATAACATTCGCTCATGTTTTAATGAGCTGGATACGTTCGTTCAAAGATAAAATGCTGCATGCCTAATTCCTGCATTTTCAGGAAACGTTAGTGTGTACATGCACGTATCCAAATGTTTACAGGTAGGAAGGCGCTCTGAAAAAAAAAAATATTTTAAAGATATAGCTATAAAGATATTTATGATGTCTGTGAAGAAACAGCCCGAGATTTTGGGTCTGTATATGTGCTGAACCGCTAAGCAGCATCTCTATTTGTCTATAGATGGGTAGCACAAATCGGCAGATTACCGGGTCTTCAGCGTCAGAGAAGAATATTGCTTGAAGAACCTGATGAATAAGAACAACTCAGGAAAATTATATTGCTACGTAAATGGCCTAAGTGAGCTAAGTGTCCGTCTACCGGAAATTTGGCGCTAAAATAGCATAGTAAAATAATTGATGTTGGGACTGATGTAAGCGAGCTTTTCTAACGAAAAATATTTAGCTAGCCATGATACAACATCATCGTAGCTACGCACAGTGAATGAAACCAATACCTTCAAACAATATTAAAATGAGTTCAATGAAAGATTTCGTTTTGTGAAAAACTTTCTTGCTCCAACATAATGATAGTTGTCGTCTTTGATTTCATATTCTGTAGTTTACGGCAGTTGAAAACCAGTTATAAAATCAAACATCCAATCAGAACTTATGGTTAGCATTGAAAGTCCCGCCTCCAAAGTCTCTAAAGTCAAATCGGCAAACGAGCGTATAGTGATATTGCGAGCATATTTTGACATTGAGAGCGCGGTGAGATTGCGAGTATTTATTGACATTGCGAGCGTGGTGAGATTGCGAGCATTTATTGAGATTGCGAGCATTTTTTGACATTGTGAGCGCGGTGAGATTGCGAGCATTTATTGACATTGCGGGCGTGGTGAGATTGCGAGCATTTTTTGACATTGTGAGCGCGTGTTGAAATTACGAGCGTGGTGAGATTGCGAGCATTTTTTGACATTGTGAGCGCGTGTTGAAATCACGCGTGTGGTGAGATTGCGAGCATTTATTGATATTGCGAGCATTTTTTGATATTGTAAGAGCATGTTGAAATTGCGAGCGCCGTGAGATTGCGAGCATTCATTGATATTGTGAGCGCATTTTGAAGTTGAGAGCGGATACTGAGGGTCGTACACCCACGGTTTTCACGCGCTCTATCGGTTTTCATGCGCTCGAGTTTTGAGACTAATTTAACGCCATATTATATGTTGTTGTGAGGAGTTACAACCATCCCCACACAACATACTTATTCAATTTATATTTAATATGTGTCTCCATCAATCAATTCCAGCGACACAAGCAACATACAAAACTGACCCAAAGACAAGAGGAGGGCTAACCAAACAAGCACAGTCATTCCACAGGTGCAGAAAATGTATCCCAAAGCAGTCTGCAAAACTCAATATACAGTGGGCTCCAAAATCACTCGCACCCCTGACTGGCAATTCACAAACAATACTTTAAAAATTTCAAAAAATATATATATTTATGGAGAAACTCAAATTAACGAAATGTGAGAAATACTGAGAAATACGATATTTATAGCTGCTCCAATGGAACCAACCAAAATCATTTACTGAAACATGCAACAGCGGAACGTGTTCAGTGCATCTGAGGGATGCGTTCACAAATCAAAGTTCCGCTTAATTTTTGATCTCCTAATACCCACCGTTTTGCCATGGTGATTAAATAAAGTCCACAAATTCATGGGAGGCGCCATGACAGCGTCGCTTAGTGAGTGGCGTCACTGGTTGGACCAAACATTGAAACAGAATTGTGATGAACGGAGAATCAGGAAAAAAAAAAATCTGAACGAAGGCTTCTTTTAGGGGTTCTTGGATAACAGCGGATAATGGCTCCGTCTTAGTGAATAAAATGTTTTATTTTGATTCATTTTCGTGACAGTACTCCGTGTATTTCACCTGCACGACTCCAGTGCCGCTGCGCTTCACGCTTGTCAACCGGTCAGGCGCAATAAGTTTCGGATCGGAGAATTATTCTGGTCGCTGTGAATGAGTTCGTCAATCACCCACACAAACAATTGAGGAAACCGCGCTCAAAGAAATCGCCGCCTATTTTAAGTTTGCTGAACTGTGATAGGGAACTGAAAATATTTCAAGAAATTAAAAGACAGGTTAGACGAGTAGATCGAATGAACCTCTGCGCTGCTTGGCATAGGGGAGACCGGGGTTACCTCGTCATGATTTTGTTTTTGGCTCCATAACTCCTTGTTGTTAAAACTTAGAGAAATACCTTTACGGTAGCCTATATGAGTAGTGTAGAATATTGCCTACAAAACTTGAACTGATACATTCTCAGTATTATAGCTGCTGCGCAGCAATGGTCGGGGCCGGGCAATTTTAGGCAATTCTGAGCAACAAGCAGAGGAAAGATAAAAAAAAAGGTGGCATTCTAATGTGCATTTTACAGGCGGATTTAGGGGGGGGCGCACGCGTCCCCCCCTTATTTCTGCAGACTGACTTTTTGAAGACAGCCTTTTTCGCACGTTACACACAGGGCTTAAAGCTCGAAAAATTGCCATGCCGGAAAAATGAAATTACCGGGGGGAATCCAAAAAAATGAGTTGAGTCCTAACGCACTTTGTGATGGTCAGAGGTGTATAGTGAACAGTAGCCTACGTAAGTAGTTTTTTTTTCTTTTTTTTTGAGGATTTGAACTGTACTTGAGTTTTGACTTCTACTTTTACTCTACTACATTTAAAAGATAAAAAGTCCCCGCTTCGTACCAGCCAGCAGTGGTCGGCAGCTTTTTTATGAAGGCACATTTGTGTCTTTATTATTCAATCAAAAAAAAAAGTTGCTTCAACCAAAAAACATATTTTCAATAAAAAAATTTCACTTCAATCAAAGAAAACCTTTTCAATCAAAGAAAAAAAATGTTTGAATGCAAAAATAAAATTGAGACCCAAAAAATTGCATTTGAACACTGTTTTTCTTTGATTGAAAATTTTTTTTTGGTTGAAGCAACTTTTTTTTTTTTTTGTTCCATATTATGGGTAGGACATTTGTGTCTTTATTATTCAATCCCAAAAAATATCACTTCAATCAAAAAATATGTTTTCAATCAAAGAAAAAAAGTGTTCAAATGAATTTTTTTGGGTTTCAATTTTACTTTTGCATTCAAACACATTTTTTCTTTGATGTAAAAAAAGTTTTGGAGTCGTTTTTTTTTCTCGATTGAAGTGAAAAAAGTTTTTAAGTCAGTTTTTTTGATTGAAGTGAAAAAAGTTTTAAGTCTGTTTTTCCCGCAGTGGGCGGATGCTTCCCCATTGGTCAGACATGTTTGAGTGACAAGTTTCTACACCAATGACGTTTGAAATAGGAATCTCTTTCTAGAACAAGGAAGTCGCCATTTGCAATGTACACACTCAAAAATGATGGGTTGATTTTTTTTTTTTTTAACTCAACCATAGGATTGCTGGAGTTGGGTAAATTTTATGGGTTGTTTTCTGAAATATTGGATAATTTGGTCTAACCCTACTTTTGGGTTGTCATGGTGACAGTTATGTGCCTGTTCTTCACGCGCTTGGTGCTTCCCTCTCAGAGGTCTCCCGTGGAAGAAAAATTAGCAATGGAAAGAGTCACTGGAAAAACATGTAAGTATTTTGTATTTCAATTATATTCTTCTCATCAGTTTTTGCAAAAAGGGATGCAAGGCTTAACATGGGTTTCCTAACTTTGCTTAGCGTCAGCTATTTAGCCAGCTAAAGTAACGGTTTGCGTTTACTGAAACATCAAGTTAAGAACCGAGAAAGGAGTTTTATAAGGGTATGTTAGTTACTTAACTGCGAATTATTTAACGTGGGTTTATTTCTGCTGCGTAATGGAGTAGTGGAAATATAGGATTTTTTACAAGGTAAGCTGGCCAGCTAGGTGCTTCAGTTTGTTCCTTCCCATTGATTAAGAGCATCGGTGCTGCCGCAGTTTGCTCACTCATGCTCTAGAGTAGGTAACGGTAACCATATCTTATCTTTGTTTTACTTCTGAGAAAGGCGACGAGTTTGAAAAGGAAAGCTAAATGTAACATCGTGTCCTGATGTTAGTGTTAGTTCCGCTAATGTTAATAACGGTAATATTAATATCCTCGCTAAATTACGGCTCGCTGCCTTGACCTTACTGCTGCTTGTATGAGGACGGATGGAAGCTAACGTCAAGTGACAGTAAGGAAAATAAAGCCAATGCAAACAGGATTAGTAATCCCCTGTCAGGCCAACTGCATTTAGCATATGTCAAACTAGTTAGCATAAACGTTACGTTACTGCCATAGGTTTGTTTGAAGTGGGGGATTTTAACGGGGCTGGCCAGCTAAATTTGACATTTATAATGACCGAACTGTGCGTTATTATGGGATTGTGTTATGGCGGCGATTGTCTGAGTAGCTAAGTTGCGAGCTAAGTTAGCTAGCAAGCAAAGTTGCTCCAGTGCATTAAAGTCTTCAGTCGGCTGTGAGTTCGTAGGACCTGAATGTTCGCTTACTTGGTTACTTCAGAGATGCCGAGTCTCACGCATTAGGCGTGAGTCTCTCCTCTTAGTGGCATTCACGTTCCTGTGCTGTAGTCAGCAATTATTCTATCGACGCGCACTGAAGAAATTCACTCGCGGAATTTAAGTCAATGTGCATTAAGTTAATCAGTTTCACGTGCATCCCGATGGATTTCCCCACTAGTGACACGGAAATCGATTATTACTCGGGAATTCTCACGCTTGTCTTTACTGAGGGATTGAAAGCAATGGAATTGCATAAGACGTTTCAAATGGTCTGATTTCATTTACACAATTTAAACGATTATGAAACGCATGCATTGTTTCCAATCCCTGAGTAAAGAGAAGCACGAGAAGTCCGGAGTCATAATCGCTATCCATGTTGCTAGTGGTGAGGTCCGCCTTTACGCAAGTGAAACTGAAACTTCAATGCACAAGGATTTTAATACCGCGTGAGAATCTCAATAAGCGTTCAATGAATAATTGCGGACTACGGTGAATACATCTAAAAAATGTGTGAGACCTACGCCGAATGCGTGAAACTTGGCATCTCTGTAACTTCAGTTTTTCAAACTGTAAAATAGCACTTTATGATGAATGACGTCAACGCTTTCGGCTGAGGGAACGAAGTTGAGATAGTGGAAAGAATTGAACATGGCCAATTAGTTTGTTAAGCTTATTCATCCAATGTTGATGTACTGCTGAAAGAAAGCTATAACTGTAAAATAAAAATTCAGTTTAAGAACAGAAAGTGGATTAATTGAAGAGAATTGAGAAACTATTAAAGTATTTTTATAAGTCTTGTCAACTAAATTTGGTTGAATGGTGATGGATTGAGAAGTCATAATTTTTTAAAAAGATTTGTGATCAGAAGTTGGCTGACTTTCCAGTTTATATTATGCCATTTTATTGTTCATCGAGAATAAAAATGCATTTAAATGCTTTATCTATGAAATCTGCTCTCTCTCTTCTTTTGTCTGTATATATAGCAATAATGGAAAGTAAACATTTTCCGGGGGTGCTCATCATAAATTGGGACATAAATGCACTTTTGAAGTGTCTTCTCCAGTTTTCTGCAGCCAGAAAAGGTTGGGTAAGGAGCTTTTGTTCATCATGGAGAGAGATTGCCTGGTGGAATGGTTTGGAATAAAAATGCCAGTTTTGTTTTCAAAAAAGAAGTTAATATATCATTAAATGATACAAAAATTTATCCATTCAGGTGTTGAAGGTCCCTCCCCTGAAGACTCCTGACCGTGATGCTGTCATCCCTTGACAACAGAAATTGGAAGATGTATGTGACCCAAGCTTTGAAGAAAACAAGAGGTCTTTCACTGACTTAAAGCATGTAAGTACAGTCTGCAATGGTGCACACCGGTTTCCTAACCGTAAAGTGACCTAAGATATTTAACTACACAACTGCTGTCTCAGTCACCATGCATGATCTCACTGTTATTACCAAGTAATTACATTTAAACTTATGTTACATTTTCATTCAGTTCACTTTACCTTCACTAAATGCATAGCCATAAAATAATTCAAAGCTTGCCAATGAGCGAGACCAAGAACAGATCAGCAGAAGATGCCTCCAGGGCTTTTAATGAGCTGAAAACACCTAGGACAACTTGTGACAGGAGCACAGACTGGAACAGTGGTCAGAAAGTCCAGTTCAGGCTATCGGCAAACAACGTCAGAAACGGCGATTCTACACCGTGTTCATCAACAGTTCAGGGTCAGATGTTGGGTGGTCAAGATGACTTGCAATGCCTGCAGAACAAGGCATCCTCTGGTGCCTGTGCGGGAGTGGGGCCCATCTCTGCTCTGGAGGCATCTAGAGAACAGGGAGAGCCTGTACCTATTAAATTGCACTAGTTGCATCAGTTATACTACTTCTACCTAGATAACTGAAGATGGAGAGCACTAGGACTCGAGATAAAGAGCTGACTAGGAAACTTCAGTCAGGCAGAACAATCTAGCAACAATTTACACCGACTTAGCGACTTATATAAACATGACATTGATCAATGGGATACGGAATGCGGAAGGAAACGAGGATGGCAGGGGGTAGATTGAGTAGTTCTCTCAGCTAGAGTGATTGGTTTAATTTACGCAAATCAACTGATGAGTCAGCCGAATGTGTGTAAGTACTGAGGAGGAAACAGTGTCTTTGGACATACTTTGGGAACAATTTTTGGAGCATACTCAGCATTCACCAAAATGGACCCAATATTTTTGGAGGTAATTAAACACATTTTCATTTTATTTTTGGTAATAACACCAAGCCCTGGCACTAACTCGGTGGTGTGTTGTGATTCACAAGGTAATCTAGACAAAGCAATGCATTTCCTTCTGCCTCCATAACCTGCCCATTGAGACATAGAGTAAGTTGAGCTACAGTATCCCTTGATAATTTTTCCTCTTTTTCTACAGCTTTGCCGAAGGAACACAAAGGGCTGTGGAAACACATCAGGTGTCAGAATACCAGACCATACCCAACCACTCCATTCACCGCAAAGTGGTCTAAGGTCATCAACCACGATTTCATGGAAGGTCAAAGAAAGTTCAAGGACATTTACATCCAACATCAGGCCATCTTCAGAACTGAGCTACTCCATCCACTGAGAAATGCTGCAAGATATGGCTGAAATCTTCAGAGGCAGTTTACACCCTATGTTTAGATTTTTTATTTGTTCACATTTATTTGTCTAATGTTCAATACTGCGGTTCTTTATTATGTTGATTTCCCTTCCCTTTCTTCCTTGGCCTTAAAGACCACAACCAATGCTTTCAAGTATTTGTTTTTAGAAGATGGGCACTTAAGCAAACCCACTCTCCTTGATACTGTGGACTCACTGTGTGAAGTTTTTAATGTACTGGACATTCTTTCCACAAACAGTTGTGTGTGATCTTAAGGCTCTTCATTTGTCTGCCAGAGCAGTATTTTAACCACGTGATACTATATGGCCGTCTTGACCCAAATGTTACATAAACTTCCACTTGTACTGTATATAACTAACTGTGCAAGGTTTTAAGACTTCTGACCAGGAAATTGAATGGAGATTGCTTTCATGGATAATGCTGTACTGTTTTCACTGAAAAAGAAAATACACTGATCATTTGAAAAGATGCTTCAACTTGTCTGCTTTAATGATTGCGGTTAACTCAAGTATGTTTAGAAATTTTGCAAGTTCAATATTATCTTGCTTGAATGGGAAGCTGCTGTTGCCTATGATGAAGAAATAAAGGTCAGAATATGCAAAACACTGTGTTACTTGGTCAGTAGTAATGTATACGAGTTGTAATAGGGGAGGAAAAATTCAGAAACACCAGTATTGTATTTTAAAACACCAAACTTAAATTTGGGTTATCTTAACCCAGTGTAGAGTAATAACTCCCCATAAGTTGGGTTGTACAATCAACCCATGCAGTTGGGTTGATTGTACAACCCATTATGCAAGGTCAAAGTAACCAAGCATTGGGCTTGTCCATATTAGACCCAGTGCTGGGTAGCAGAAACAACCCAATTTGGGTTATACTCAACCCAACATTTTTAGAGTACAGGTATGCGGTGAAAATCTGTCTTCAGTCCTATCGATATGCACACTTTTCAAACAACGGCGGCGGATGGAAAAGCGCACAACAGTTAAGTTGTAATTACTGACACATTACTGATGTTTGAATGTAGTTTCAAGTGTGTCCATTCATAGTTTAAATTCCAAACCCGTGGGCGACACATAGAGCCCACTTAAATGTAAGGTCTCAAACCGCGCTAACTGGGAAGCCTCAAAGATGACCGCAGTGTTAGCGCTCAGGCTTCCCCACCGAGAACAGCTTCTCTCGAATAGTCCCTTTGAAATTCGTCGCTGAACATCACATATCCAGTGATGTGCCATCGGAGGTCAGTTAGGGGAGGCAGAATCCTCACCGTTAAACAAACGATAACTCTATTACTTTGCTTGATTAGTAATCTGAGGATTGATTAACTAATCTACAAGACCAAATGGCAGAGTGGCGTGCCAGTTCCATCCAAGACATTATTGCTCAGTGCATCGAACTTAAAATGCTCACGAGACAGCAAGTTTGTTCATATTTGCTTAGAGGAAGCTAACGCAATGCCATTAACAAATATTAAAACCTTTCTTATGCGGCGTTCAATGTGTGGTCAATATGTTTACGATAATATTTCCCCCCTTAAACACGTACTTTTTAATGCCATTTTTTTTAAAAATAGGGAGTTCATTTTCAGCCTTCTTTCATAATCCGATAAACAAAAGATCAAAACAATATACGGAACTACCGAAAGAGTTGAGGTTTTTTCCTAATTAATTATTAAGATTTACGTCCTTGCAGTCTCGAATCAAAGCATAAAGGTAAATTAATCTTTTTGTCTCCATCACCTCTTAATCATTACAGGCTTAATTGACCAGAAAAAAAGGTCAAATTGATAGATTGACAATCAGGCATAGTACGTGGAAACAGGTTGACAAAATCTAGCGATAAAAAAGGAGAAGTCACTGCCTACCCTGACCGCACGTCCCTGCATATGTCTGTAGTGGTTAGATATGAAATGTAATTCGTTTGTGGAACATCTAATGCAGTGGGTCTCAATAAGGGGGTAGCGACCCCCTCCTGGAATGATTCTTTTTTTTTAGATTACATCACCTGCAGTCATATAATTTGTCTTAAAATAGATTTTATTGAGGGTATTTGTGGGTGTCAAAGTGTCAGCAGAATCAACAACGGAGATAAGTAAGGTGCCGGCGGGTGAAAAGGAGCCCCGAGCTAAGCTTCGGAAATATCGCCCTGACTTTCTGCAATAAGGATTTACTTCTCTTTCCTTCTGCAGAGGAAATGAATCTGCAGGTGCACGAAGTGAAAGTAGCTACAGGATTCCTCCAAGAAAATATGTCTTGGGTTGGCTTATTAAATGCCTGCTGCACGGATCCTCCAGCACGGATCCTCCTGCAGCAGATATAATAGGCTATGTGCGTGCGCTTTTAAGTAGGAGGCACAGAACCGTAACTTCATTGATTATTTGAATATCCAGACGTGCGTTAGGATCGGTCAGGATCTAATGTTATAATGTTCTGTGTTTGCATAAACTGTTACACACACACAGTCCAGGTTAGGAGAAGCAGCCTTCCTCTTGATAAATTTATTTCCGAAGCTTAGCTTGGGGCTCCTTTTCACCCGCTGGTGGCACCTTACGTTTCTCCGTTGTTGATGCTGCTGACACTTTGACGCTTTGATATCCAAAAATACCCTCAATAAAATCTATTTTGAGGCCCATTATATGACTGCAGGTGATGTAATCTAAAAAAACATTCCAGGAGGGGGTCGCTTCCCCCTTGTTGAGACCCACTGCATTAGATGTATCACAAACAAGTTCGCTACATTTCACATCTAACCACTACAGACAATTGTGATGTTCAGCGACGAATTTCAAAGGGACTACCCGAGAGAAGCTGTTCTCGGTGGGAAGCCTGAGCGCTAACACCGCGGTCATCTTTGAGGCTTCCCAGTTAACGCGGTTTGCGACCTTACATTCAAGTGGGCTCTCTATGTCGCCCACGGGTTTGGAGTTTAAACTACGAATGGACACACTTGAAACTACATTTAAACATCAGTAATGTATCGGTAATTTCAACTTACAGTTGTGCGCTTTTCCATCCGCCGCTGTTGTTTGAAAAGTCTGTGCATATCGAAAGAACGGTAGACAGATTTTCACCGCATACCTGTACATTGCAAATGGCGACTTCCTTGTTCTAGAAAGAGATTCCTATTTCAAACGTCATTGGTGTAGAAACTTGTCACTCAAACATGTCTGACCAACGGGAAGCATCCGTCCACCTCTTGGGAAAAAACCGACCTCAAAACTTTTTTTCACTTCAATCGAAAAAAAAAAAAAACTACAAAACTTCTTTCACTTCAATCGAGAAAAAAAACGACTCCAAAACTTTTCTTACTTCAATCAAAGAAAAAATGTGTTTGAATGCAAAAATAAAATTGAAACCCAAAAAAATTCATTTGAACACTTTTTTTCTTTGATTGAAAACATTTTTTGATTGAAGTGATATTTTTTGGGATTGAATAATAAAGACACAAATGTCCTACCCATAATATGGAACAACAAAAGAAAGTTGCTTCAACCAAAAAAAATATTTTCAATCAAATAATAACTCACTTCAGTAAAAAAAAAAAAAAAAAAAAAAACCTTCTCAATCAAAGAAAAACAGTGTTCAAATGCAATTTTTTGGGTCTCAATTTTATTTTTGCATTCAAACACTTCTTTTCTTTGATTGAAAAGGTTTTTTATTGAAGTTTTTTTTTTTGATTGAAAATATGTTTTTTGGTTGAAGCAACTTTTTTTGATTGTATAATAAAGACACAAATGTACCGTCATACTTTTTCAGAGTAGCGCACAATTGGCTATTGCGTTACAGGGTTGCAAATTGGGAAGGGACTGCCGGGAAGGGAAAATAATAGTTGCCTTGTTCGTTGCTCAACCGCCTCCTGTTGGCCAGACGGGCGCTCGTCAGGAAGATTCTAAGTCTGTTCGTGTCCGGGTATCCTCCGCCCTGGTTCTGAACTTGCGATGATTCAACCAATGAGTGTATAAGAAGCGGTGGCTGACAGGCGCGTGCTTCGGAGGAGAGCCGCGAACTGTCTACACTCTCTTGAATTGGCAGCAAGGGGTCGCATACGAGCAAGCCTTGTACATAGTTCAGCAATTGGGCATTCCAGATTCGGGTGGAATTGGAGATGCCAAATTTATAGGAAAAAAAAGATAAAAAGTATACTTTCACTTCGTTACGTTGACACTGGCCACTTCGTTACTCGTTACAAATTAACATATGAACGTAATTCATCATAAGGATTATCTGGATTTGGCCGTTCAAGAACAACGCTGCTCGGCAGGGTATCTTTGTACAAATGTTGATGCCAGCGGACATGAAGCTGCAAATTTATGCGCGCAGTTACAATATTCTATCACTCGATGGCACACCAGGATCAGTTATTGAAAATTCACAGGCAAGCCAGGCTGAAACACGGTTTTATGGATGAGTTCACTCCTAATTTAAATACAGGATTTCTACTTTTATTAAAGCATTTACATTGTGATATTGACACTTTTAGTTAAGTTAATCCTCCGATTATTTATTGCACTACAGTTTAAATGCTATATTTTAACACAGGACAACTAGGCCTCTTCAATACTAATGATTTCTACAGCTGAATGTATAAAATAGCAAGTGACTACTCAACTCTGACAACTGTACACTGTCTGTTGTATGCAGTCCTATATGGATTAACTATAAGACGAGCTATAACATGTGTTTAAGTAGTGATAACAGGGCTATATCTTAGAGTAACGTTTGTGCCAGTGCAACTGGATCTTAAACTTGATAATGACAAAGTGATCGATATTTACGCCCGTAGATACCCCCGAAGAATTCTGTTCATCAACCCATTCAGTGAGAATTAAACATTTCCAGAAGATGATTTTGTAGCTCTGCGTGCCTACTGAATATGCCTAATGTGCAAGTAGGAAATTCACTTCAAAGTGAATTAAATACCATTCTCCATGAAAGAAAACAACTTTAGTGTTGTGTTTTAAATGTTTAATCCATGATGTATCCTGAAGGATGCTTTGATCATTTTCACAGTTCGTCCGTTTCTATCGGAATAGGACCTGAGTCTCTTTGTTTTGATTGTCTTTGCAGAGTCAAGTGCAAACTTATACCTTAAATAGAGATAATTGTTAATGAAAAAAATGTTTTTTTTCAGCTAACTATAAGACCGTGAATTTTGTTCCCAGATGCCAGGAAAACGCGTATTTGGCACTTTACTTTTCAAATTTTTCTGGGGGAGGACCCCACACCCCTCCAGGCTTCGCACCTCCGACGTTCGTATGGGGGCTGTGCCCCCCCTTTCCAAAATTCCTGGATCCGCCCCTGAGAATCTACACCAGATCCCTATGCAAGTTTGATAAATGAAAGCCAATGTATGTATTGTTTGCAATATAGACCAATAGGCACGACAAGACACAGAATTTTTTTTTGTTCAGTGTCACGTGCAGCTATTTCTGCAAGGATGCAATTTAAGTCATCACACGCGAAAAAATAGATTGATGAAATATTAAAAATATAGGGCAATGGCGGCCCCAGAAGCTCCCGCTGTTAAGATAAACAAAATATTAGCGTTTTTGTTGGCGGACGCATGCGTGGATGGACGTACGCATGGATAGAGCCCGATACCATAGCTCCCGTGCCACTCGGGCGGCGGGAGCTAATTAGGAGCCTGTAACTGAAAATGTTGATAAGATAAAGCAAATTGTCAAAGTTTTTGGTGATATTTTTAGGCCTGTGACCTTGAAAAAATAGGCCAAGGTCATCTTTAGGCATGTCATTTGTAGGACTTTTTGAGATGCATGTCCAGTAAAAATTAGGAACCTGTAACTGAAATAGTTGATGAGATAAAGCAAAAGGTCGAAATTTCTGGTGATATTTTTAGGCCAGTGACCTTGAAAAATAGGCCAAGGTCACCTTTAGGCACGTCATTTGTAGGCCTTTATGAGATGCATGTCCAGTAAAAATTAAGAGCCTGTAAGTGAAATAGTTGATGAAATAAAGCAAAATGTCGAAGTTTTTGGTGATATTTTTAGGCCAGTGACCTTGAAAAAATAGGCCAAGGTCACCTGTAGGCATGTCATTTTTAGGCCTTTATGAGATGCATGTCCGGTAAAAATTAGGCGCCTGTAACTGAAATCGTTGATGAGATAAAGCATAATGTGTTGACGGACGCACTCACGCACGCACGCAAGGGGCCCAATACCATAGCTCCCGCACCGCGAGCGGCGGGAGCTAACAAATAGTTAAAATTCAGTTGTTAATTGAAACACCAGTCTGAGCCGTGCTGCAAAGGCAGGGAAAACTCTGTACACTTTGTCACGGACCATGGCTCTGGTAGCCTTATCTTAATGGCCCATGCATCCTAACAGAGACACTTCTGGGCTGTGAAATTCAGAGAGAACTAAACTCATTCTCTTTCTCACAGATGTAGGACAGGTAAATTTACCCCCAATTGTCTTAAAAGCACCTGCATCCTGCGGAGATATTTCAGGGCCCCGGGAGCAGATCGATCAGGGTGTCCCACAATTCACCCTAAAACAACCTTCCTGAACTTATCCCTGTGCCGGACAATGCCACAGGGTCATCAACCAGACCGCGCTGTTCTGGGAAATCCTGAGGGAGACTGTCCGGCCATCAGTTTGTGACCTAAAGCTCAAGCGCAGTAGGGTTATGCAGTGGGATTATGATCCAAAGCTCTCAAGCAAGTCCACCTCTGAATTGATCAAAAGAAGCAAAATGAAGGTTCTGGAGTGGCTGGTCAAAGCCCTGACTTGAATCAGATTGAGATGCTGTGGCATGACCTTAAACAGGCAGATGATGTTTGAAAATCCTCCAATGTGGCTGAATTAAAACAATTCTGCTGAAAAAAGCGGGCCAGAACCCCTCCAGAGCAATGTAAAAGACTCACCATTTGCCATTGCCACCATATCGCCAATGTTTGATAGCAGTTGTTGCTGCTGTGGGTTGCACAGGCACTTTAGGAGGGCATTTACTTTCTCATATGGGTGATATGAATTTTGAGTAACTCTTTACCTTCAATAAATGAAATGATCATCTAAAAGCTGCATTTTGTGCTTACTCGCATTGTCTTTATCTTATATTAAAATCAGTTGGATGATATGAAACATTTAAGTCTGACAAAAAAAAGCAAAAATACAAGAAATTGAAAAGGTGCACTGTAGTACCTTTCCTAAGCACACAACTTAGGACCCTTTCATGCATATGTTAGGCCGGAGGGCAGAAGACCCAACTCTCCCACACAGTCCCGAAACTGAGCCACAAGTATAAAATAAAAAAGTACAAAAGCTGCACTTTAAATTCAGCATAAATACAGTTGTAGTAGTAAACTACAACCCCAATTCTGAAAAAGTTGGCACATCATGGAAAGTGTTGTTGAAGTGTTTTCAATAAAGTACATGATGAAAGGACATTTCAAATCACGCCTCTTTGATTTTATTGGAAATTTTCATAATTTGCCAGCTTTTCAGAATTAGGGTTGTACCTTTGAGGCCAGAGGAAACACTATTAATTTTTCTAAGTGTCTGGGAAAATATGGAAAATGATGACGACACCGATATTGAGAGACAACAGAGGATTTTAATGAACAAAATTTAAAAATGTTATCAGTAGTAACTTCATTGAACAAGCATTATTGAGCATGGAATGTTCAGTCTAAATATACAATCACACCCATGGCTTGAGTGAAACCTTTAATTTACTTTTCTAGCAAACAAAGGTCTTATAAAGGTCTATTAATTGTCACATTTCTTTAAACATTATGTCTTGTTTGCAAAAATGGCAAAGAATCTCCTTGACTACCAGTAATGTGCAGGTTCATTTGCATCCTTTCCAGTTCATAAAGAAATACAGGCACATAAACAGGTTTAGTAAAGGTCAGATCAAACAATTTTGAAGCAAAAATCTCATCCAGTTACATATGTAACACACACCCTAAGTCTCATTTTAGTTATTTAAAGTACCATCCAATACAATGCAGGCTTGAAAACAATTTTAAGTTGGAAGAAGTCTGTGCCTTAAAAATACTGTTATTAGTGGTTGACACACAGGACTTTCATACATACTCATTTTGGTCTCGTCATTCTATAATATATTAATAATAAGCACTTAATAAACACACCAACCAGAAGGTTCACATCAACAAACAGAGTAAGAGATAAGTTTTTCTAATTAATTTCATTTAAAATGATTCAGTGTCCACTGGAATGTATTTCTAAAAAAGGAAAATGAGATTTGCATTATTAAAGCAGAATGTGTTCTTTGGTAAATTGTGATCAATCGTGTATTCAATTAATCTCCAATAAAAATACAATATTTTCCATAATTATGGAACAGCACTTTCACAAAGTCATTAACTGGGCTGTGTCGAGACATTTGCTCAGACATGATGGAGCGTCATTGCTTATGCTTCCGCATTGGAAAGCTGAATCCCCAGCGTACAAAGTTACTGACACCTATGTTGTTACCACAGCATCCCATGCAGATAGGTTTGGGATGTGCGCACACTAATCCAATCAACTGCAAATAACAGTGTGGACAGTCAGCCTTTAAGATCTAATTTGAGAAACAAATCTCAACAAAGCCTTTAACCCTTTCAGTGCCGTGGGCAACTATAGTTGCCCCATGATGTAAGATATCAAAGTCAGATGCTGTTGAAAACCTATCATGTGGCAACTTGTTTAAAAGAGCTCCTGAGGGGGAGCTCTTTTAAACAAGTTGCCACATGATAGGTTTTCAACAGCTCAGGATAACGACATTTTTAATTCCTTGAAAACGTATTCGGCGCTCAAAGGGTTAAATGCTCTGTCCAAATGATTGTTCAGCCAAAACGTGCGCACTTTTTAAAATGTTTGAACAAATGTTCAGTGATGTTTAATGTATGCATATGTCATTTCTAAACAAATAAACTACAATGTGTTTAGTCAGTGATGAATACTCACACATTTGCTGAACGATAGCCCACTAAACAGGCAAACGGCTGATAAGTTGAAATGTCATCACCATCTTTGTTTCCAAAAATCAATACCAAATCTTCCTCAAGTGGGCTTAAAGCAGTTTGTTGATTTCAGGGTAAAACTAGATTCTAAAAAAATCTGAAAATTTCTTTTGATTCTGCAAATAAATTTCTTTAAAAATATAATTTTGATTGCACAAGATACATTTAAAGATCTTTTGAAGATAGTCCAGCCATACTCTTTTACTGGCTTTAATGCAGTGAAACTCGTGGGTCCTTGGGGCTTTGAGACCTCTCTTCTTCTGGATTTCAGATCAGCGAAAGCTTACTGCTCGTTCCTCCTCCACTCAGGTTCCAACTGCTGCTGCACGACACTCTCCTCTGTCTCCACTAGAGGGCACAGTGGTCATTAGAGTTAAACAATCAGGCCAATAGGCACATCTCAGTGCAGGGCATTATCGTCAGTCAATTTATGGATGCAATCTGAGAGCCATTTCAAAGGTTTTGCAGAACTCCAGACATATTCCCATTCATCAATAGACTTTTTAAAATGATTGCAATTGAGCTGTCCCAGTTGTCACTGTGATAAACCTTCCATGCAATATCTTAATCTGAAGGCTCAAAAACACTGATCTGCCACAGCAAACACTACCCACTCCCCTCAGCAATATTTCTCCAAATGAGAAGTTTAATAAAAATAAATGCGTCAGATGATGTTGAAGACCTAGGGTGCCTGGAAGGGAAATGTACATTAAGAGGAAATAGACGAGGGACAGCTGTTACAACGCCTACCTTCCTTTTCCTCTTTGATATTAAGAGCAGCCAGTCGCTCAATCACTTCTTCCTCCCCCTCTTCAGCCGCAAAGTCGATGCCCTCGTATCCCCTTTCCTCTGTGCAGTAGCTGATAAACCTGGTGAGAGGAAGGTGTAAATTTTCCAGGAAAGGCAAACGATAGCTGCTGCTTTGTCCATATCACAAATTCTGCTTTCAGGTATCCATCCTTCTGCAACAAAACCTGCTGAAGCACACATCAAAATGTGCGGCGATGTAAGCCGCGCTGCAAAGGCAGGGAAAACCCTGTACACTTTGTCACAGACCATGGCTCTGGTAGCCTTATCTTAATGGCAAATGCTTCCTGACAAAGACACTTCTAGGCTGGGAAATGCAGAGAGAACTAAACTCATTCTCTTTCTCACAGACGTAGGACTGGTAAATTTACCCCCTATTGTCTTGAGGGCACCTGCATCCTGCGGAGATATTTCAGGGCTGTGGGAGCAGATCAATCAGGGTGTCCCCCAATTCACCCTAAAACGACCTTCCTGAATTTACCCCTGTGCCGGACAATGCCACAGGGTCATCAACCAGACATTTACAGAACTCTGCCCTTGGAATGGGAGATTCAAAGGATCAAAGTGTGAAATTACTAATTTCACCCACAATGTTACAAATATGTGTATTTCTGTTAAACTGTAGGATAAGAGCTGATTAATAACATTAATTCAGATTATCCTTGTAATTCTCTATTGTACCGGACGTTTCATGGCAAACTGTAGTGCAAACTTATCGTGTTTGGGATCATTTTACTCCACTAAAATTCCGAAATCACATGGGGCATATTTCGAAGGGCTTAAAATTGTACTAAACCCTCATTCAGTAAGTATGAAAAGAAATATACTTCTACTTCTCCTCGTGGTAATGTCCCCTCCCAAATTCCCTCCGAGGAGGGGTTGCCTTCCTGATTACCCAAATGATTTATGATCCTGCTATAGGAAGCGCTTCTTGAGTTCGGGCATAAATGGTAGGAAAACAAACTATTCGAGGAGGATCGCAACAGACTTCCCGCACGTGCATCTATATGCCGTGTGTAGCCAATAGTCTATAGTTATGGACGATCGTCGATGACTTCCCCACACATTCATCTGTATGTGTGTAGCCGTTCTCACAAGGGAAGATTGCATTCAACGTCCCCCACGCGCATCTCCATGCCGTGGTTAGCTTTAATCCAGTCATGGAAGATCTTTGGCGATTTCCCACACGTGCTCTTGCAGCCGTGTGCAGACGTGATATAGCTATGGAAGCTTGTATTCAACCTTCCCGCATTGTACACGTTGTGTACATGTGTAGCTACGACTCGCGCCAGGTATGGCTTTATTATTTCTTTACCATTCTTGTAACGGTATGATTCGTTATCTAATTTAAGCTTGTGCCTACCTGGCGAAATAAATTGTAAAGTGTATTCTTTGTGGTTCTCTTACTCTGACTAACTTATATTCTTCCAGCCCGGAATCTTGTCACCCAATGGGGTGTAGTGTAGGGTTATGAGGCCTGCCTGATCACCAGGCCTTCCTGCTAGGTACACGGTAGCGTTCCATGCTACGATTGGTGTTATTCTGATTGGCTTCGAGAATGTGTCGTTAAACTTGAGAGTCCCTACACGCCTCCTTTTTTTTTGTTTTATTGTGTTATACTTTTATATAGTCACTGAATGCCTCTTGTGGTATACTTCGAAAGTGTTAATTGTACATTAATTCCAGCCCCCATGGTCACTAGTCATAGCTATTCTCTATGTCAAACCACCGGGCAGAATAGGACCGCCAGCCTCTGAATAAACAATAAAATATCAAGCAAATACTTATATAATGATGTAACTTAACAGAGGTACCTGAAACAAGGTGACAAAAATGGTTTAAAAAACAAATATAAAGTTGAATAATTAGGTCTTAAAAGTTTAATTCAGGCAACTCCTGAGAAACAGGGATGGGAGTGAACTCGTCCATATTCTAAACCGTGTTCAAGCTCGGCTTGCTTGTGAATATTCAATAACTGATCCGGGTGTGCCATCTAGTGATAGAATATTGTAACTGCGTGCATAAATTTGCAGCTCCATGTCCGCGGCAGACACATCTGCACAAAGATTCCTGCCGAGCACCGTTGTTCTCATAGACTGTGGTTGTTCTCGAACACGCCAAATCCAGATAATCCTTAAATGATGAATTACATTCATATTTTAATTTGTAACAGTAATGAAGTGACCAGTGTCAAAGTATCGAAGTAAAAGTATACTTTTTATCTTTTAAATGTAGTAGAGTAAAAGTCCCGGGAAAAAAAAAAAAAAAACTCAAGTAAAGTACAAATCCTCAAAAAAACTACTTAAGTACTGTAACGAAGTACACCTCTGCCTGCCAATTAAAAGAGAAAGCTCTCTAGGTTTTAACTTGCTAGCTAATTTGCTATTAATGGCTACACGCAACCAGTTGCATCAAAATCTTAAGGATATTTGGGGACTTTCCTAGCTTGAGGAAACTTACATTACCAAGACATTCAAACATACCTTTATCATGGCGTTTTTGCTCCTCTTCCTCTTTCTTTTCTCTGCTCCTGAAGGACATGTCCTTTTTTGCGACATTGTTTAGCTTTCAACCAGCTGTTCCTTGGATGCGCAGTGCGCACTGCACGGCAGGATGCACAAATTACCAGCGCGACGGAACTTTGACAATAGGGACTTTAAGCAAAGTCGGATTTTGCGACGGCTACGGCGCCCGGAAATAAATCTCTCCTGACGCTGGTGCCGTAGCCTCAAAGCCATTGTAGGGACCTTAAGCAACGGGCTGACTTTTCACAACGGTACAGGCGACGTCACAACCTTCTGACAGCTGTGGTTACGTATAAGAACAGCAGAGTGGCTGACTGTCTACAGCTGACCAGAACGCCTTTGGACAGATGAATGACGTACAAGATTTTTTTTAACGGACAGCAGCGCACAGCAATAGCTCAAAACGTCTTCTGATGAAACGTAGTCAGATGAAAGTGACTTTTCATGCATTTTAGATTTTCCGTCAGTATACGACATCGATCCATGGAAATCAGTTGCAGTCAGCTGATTTAAGCACACATCTAAGCAGAGTGTGTGCAATATGCACGGCAGTATAAAGACACTAATGTACATTGGAGTAAATATAGATATGTATGGGGTATACAGAGAAATTGTATACCGTATGCAATGCAAGGATGAGGGGAGAATATAGCCTACAGCAGAAGATAGTTCACTATGGTTTTATACAGTGAAATATACGTATAGGTACGTGACAATAGGCGCCAGGCTGGCCGTCTGTTTACGTCAGGTACCTGAAATTCTGGGTTGATTGCAGTGCAGTGCTCGCTGAAAATCGCGGCCTTTTTCAGCATGTTTTGGTGTCCTGGATGCGCGGTTGAAATTGTGCACTTATACTGATGTTATAGTTCACATTCCCCGCATTAGCCTCGTCTCTGAATTTTCTCAGTCGGCTTCATAGATGTACCGTAATTTTCAGGAATGGTTCGCTGAAACATGTAATGTATAGTGTGTCACTATGGCTCTTCCCCCGTAGTAGATCAGCCTGCTTCGGCAAGGCAACGCCGGCACACCGGCTTAAAGGGGACCTATTATGCTGATCCTTCTTTTAATACATATAAGTAATGTTATAATGTTGGTTGTCCATGCTCAACCTCTGAAAAGTTTCTAAACATAAGATACCGGGGTTTTGCCGTAATCCAAGAACGTGATTTCGTGAGCGTGATTTCCTCTCTGAACAGCTCCTCCGAGATCTTCACGAGATCTGGGTAAAAACCTGACGCCAGGTTGTGCCATCCAATTAGTACAGACCTAGCCAGAGCCAATCATGGCGCTGGACCTGCCCACACCGGACACTATTCTAGCAGGCACTAACAACGGCAGATCACACTATGCCTTAGTAGCATCTTCACTTTTGGAAATACAAAAGAAGAACCGCAGATCATTTGAGGTGCAATTTTGTCAGTATCTCTCCCAAAGCTGCTTGTCCATTTACTTTTGGACGCGAAGAAAAACAATGATTTTTCTTCCAAAAGACGATGCCACCAGAAATCAGTGGGTAGCTTTTTTGTTTGCTGGCAGCAAAAAGCCACGGCCAAAGGGAACGTTAGCTGATTGTGCTCAGCATCTCACCAAAGACAGCTTTATCAATTAAGGATAATTCGACACAGGATAAGCATTTCAGCTACTTCTCAAACCTGAAGCAGTTTCATCGATCAAGCGCTCGGAGCCACATGCTGTAAGTAATGATATAACAGCAAATAATGGAAGTGAAGCTAACGTGTTACGGGTGGCTAGCAGGACCGCTAGCGATAGTTAGCACTAACAACTGGCCTCAAACGCAGGCTTTGTAAAATATCTGAAGATAAAGCCTGTGTCGGTCGCGACTGTCCATGACTCACAGACACAGAAGCTGTAAGTTGCTTTTACTGCATAAGCCAACCTGAGGTGATAGCCAGTTGATTGTGGCTGTAGCACAGCGGCTAACGTAGCCAAGTTACTGTTGCTAATGTTTGTGTTCTAAATATGCAAGAGTGATATCAGGGGAAATTCTACAGAAGGTGTGTGAACATAAACCTCATTTGAAGCTAACTTTTAATACTTGTTTGTAATTTGGATGCTTGGTACAACTGTTCACAGTAACAGAACTTGCTGTCTGTAAAACCTGTATTGCAAGGGTTTGTCTCTGCGGTTATGACCGCTCGGTTACCAGCTACTGCATGTTAGTTTGCGTGTCGTGCTAATTAAGAATGCTCCTGGTTAACTTGTATGCAGTAATTCTGATCGGTATGCTTGTGTTACTTGGGTAAGCATCAATGTGGCAGTTTCATCATAACGTTGCCCGATTGTAGCCTCTACAGTTAGTGATCGCTTCACTTATCCATGACCGGGATCAGCAGGATACTTCACAAATGTCTGAGCAAGCTCTCTGGTGCTACCATGAAAGCAATGCGAAACGCAGAAGCTCTACCGGTTTACAAATGATTTCTCTGCACTACCTTGACATAATTTCATCCCTCTTTAGAAATTGTTGTGGCTAGTAAAAAGCCGAAAAAGGTGGAGATTAAATAGGTAATTCTTTCCTGTAGAAGTGATCGATTCGCTAGCTCCACATAAGCAACTTGTCTGGCGCTTAACGGAACGTGACGGTTTGCAAAACCTGTATTATGTTCATAACATAACCGAGCTCGACTGTATAATGTTCATAACATAACCGAGCTCTCTCTAGCTGTCGCGTTCTATCCATAAAGCTGCTTTCACATCGGACAGGAAACGAATTTTTCGCACGACAGATTACATTCAAAGTCAATGCAAAGACGCGAATACGGGCATGTCAAGCCACTTTCACACCGGACGCGAAAACGAAATTTTTCGCGACGACAGATTACATTCAAAGTCATGACCACTTATCAGCTACTGCATGTTAGTTCCCTGCTCTGCTAATTAAAAAACGCTCCTGGTTAACTTATATGCAGCGATTCTGATCGGTATGCTTGTGTTACTTCGGTAAGCATCAATGTGACAGTTTCATCATAACGTTGCCTGATTGTTGCCACTACAGTTGAAGCTAACCGGAGAGATGCTGTATGTGTCTGCCGAGTTGGGCTGCAGTTAGACCAGACGTAGGTTTTGCAAAGCTTGGGGTGAGTTTTGGGTGCTTGTGAAACGATCGCTTTACTTATCCATGACCGGGGTCAGCCTGATACATCCCCAATGTCTGAGCAAGCTCTCTGATGCTACCGGTGAAAGCGATAGGGAAAAGCACAGGCTATCACGTGTATGGTATCACAAACGATTTCTCTGCATTGCTGTCGATTGAATATTAAATCGGCGACTGAATATTAAATTATTTCCCGCAAAAGTGATCGATTCGCTAGCTCCACACAAGCAACGGTTCACGAGACGGAACTTTACGGTCTGTAAAACCTGTATTATGCTCATAACATAACCGGAGCTCTAGCTTGCTCTCGCGCACAATCCATAACGCGCCCATTCTCCGCAAGGAAACGCTTGTCATTCCGACACAGTAAGTAAACCATTACCACAGGCAATTTCCGAAAAGCCTGGAGCTTTCGCCCCTCCGTCATATACCAGCGCAGAAGCTGTTCGTTGCTCCACGCTATCAACACACCACAGCTATGCACACGACCCAGCAGGTCCTAATACACACCGAAGCAGTCCATAAGCTGTTGGTCCACTTTTAGCTGCTCCTCACTGTCCATGTTTCCCTCTAAACTCAGACCCACCGGATTTCTACGGTCTCCGGTCTACACTTGGGCATGTCGACCTGTTCTACAAATGTGTCTATATGGGGTGGATTCTAGCTTCCCCTGCATCCCAGCTAGGAGTAGAAAAACCGCGGTACTCACCAACTGTTGCCGTAGCAAACTGTAGCCGATAGCAAATTTGAGCTTGCGCTGACAGATATTCGCACGCGTCCTCCACTTTCGCCATGCGTTTTTGTTAGAACAAGATCATGCCATTAGATCTATATTCAAGTATAACGTTAGATTGCGGAATTTGCCCGCCGCCTTATCAGATTGCAGACGTGTCTCAGGTTTCACTCTGGGAGCCGGACACGGAAAACTGCATACTGCAGCCTCGTCCCGCCCAACTACGCCCTCCAAAGAGCTGGCCAGTCAGAAGAAAGTGAGTACACGGGGAGTGGGGGCCATAGCGGAAGAGCCACCCCAGTGAGGCGTTTCAGGCAGAGACTACAATGTACTACAAATGCAGTTTTTGAGGATGGCAGTATGAGCGAAATAAATACCCTTTTTTACTTTTGGCGATCAGGAGTACTCTAGGGGAGTCAAAGACCAAAATATAAACTTGGAAAAATAGCAAAATAGGTCCCCTTTAAGTCTCAATCAGTGGAGCGCAGATGTATTTCCGGATGCCGTAGCCGTCTCAAAATCCGCCGTTGCTTAAAGTGCCTATTTAAAGCGAAAGGCAGTAGGAATCACTGGGCCTACATCAACAGTACTCTGTTAACAAAAAATTGTGTTTTTGTACGATAATATACCTTTGATCATAAAGGAATCATCGCTCACACATGCAATAAATAAATAAATTAATTAATCAATTAATTTAAAAATATATTTGTTAATTGCTCGTGGGGGCCCCCTAGTGGTCGCGGGGCTCTAAGCAGTCGCTTAGTTGGCTTATGCCTTGGGCCGGCTCTGGGTTTATGGGCAAAACCTTACGCAGTATAAGAACATTAAAGCTTCTGACCTGTATCTAAAATACCTTATGCATTGCACCACTGCCACACAAGTGAAGCTCGAACTGCACGCATGTTTTAAAACCTTGATAACATTTTCAGATTAAATATATTGATATACACTGTTTGGAAAGTTGAAAGGTTTAGTTGTGATCCCCTGCAAATGTGCAGATGAAGAATGTCGCAGGTTATTGTTTCAATACTCAAGGGATCTCTTATTACCTCTGCCAAGTTCTTGGTTCCATTTGTTTATTCACCCCGCCCGCAACGAATGTTGTGGAAGGGGTGTATGTGGTTGTCGCCTTTATTCACCCCGCCCTCAACGAAAGTTGCGGAAGGGTGTATGTGGTTGTCGCGCTTATTTATTCACCCCGCCCGCAACGAAAGTTGCGGAAGGGTGTATGTGGTTGTCGCGTTTATTTATTTATTTATTTGTGTGTCTGTTTGCACTCTACAGGCCACAATTCTGGACCGATTCTCTTCAAATTTGGTTGGGACAATCCTTTGGCGAAAGGGAAGAAATTACTAGTTTTTGGTGAAAATCGAGCGACCTTGAAAGGTCAAACTCAAGGTCACCCATTTCTCACGCTGCTCTAGGGGCCAAACGGTGGGAGATAGACACATGGTTACTATTAACCACTAATAGGAAGTCATATATGTGGAGTCTAATGGCACAGTCACCTTGACCTTCAAGTGACCTTGAAAGGTCTAACTCAGCATCACCACTTTTCCGAATGCTCTAGCAGCCAAACGGTGCAAGATAGACCGATAGTTACAATAGAAGACTAATGGGAAGTCATACATGGGAAAACTAATGGCACTGTGACCTTCACCTTCAAGTGACCTTGAAAGTTCAATATGCCCGACCTTCATATTTTCAGCCTCTGTAACTGGGAAACCGGCAGAGATAGGCCCTCTGTTATGCTCAATCACAAATAGGAAACCATTTATGGGGAGACCAATTGCACCATGACATTAACCTTCATGTGGCGTTGAGGGCAAGGGCAGGGTGATGTGGCCTTTCGGACACACCCTCTAGTTTATTTATTTGTTTGTCTGTCTGTTAGCAGGATATCTCAAAAACGGTTGCATAGATTTTAACCAAACTTTGCAGGTGGTTAAAGTAGCACAAGAGGAACAACTGATTAAATTTTGGCTCATCTAGGCCAAAGTACAGCTGAAATATAGGCCAAAGTTCAAATCCAGCTATGCTGGCGGAGGCATGGGTTCTCCCGAGTCCAGCTCTAGTTCTTACCTTCCCCAGATTGGATCCTTGTTCAGGATTAAGGGGTTTCCCACCACGATTAGCAGGGCTTTGGCCCTGGTTACTGCCACGTCGAACCTCTGTGTGGAAAACATGATACAAATAAGATGAAAAAATGAGAACTGCCTGCATGTAATAGGACAAAAACTCTGGATAAAAGTGCTGCCAGTAAAGAAGATGAGCACCTTCGCGTTCTTGAGGAAGCCGATACTGAACTGATGGTCGAGTTTGACGTAGTTGTTGGAGCTTCGGACGGCTGAAACCAGGATTACCTTCCGCTCCTGCCCCTGGAATTCCTCCACGGACCCCACCTGGGACAGGAAGCGCATTTTAGAAACAGAGCCAAACCATGCCAGACTGAGCCAAGTTGTGCCAGGCCAAAGTTGGCTAAACCCACACAGACTCAGGTATTGGTTTTTTGAGTTTAAATCCACGCTGCTCAACCTTATTCCTGGAGATCTACGGTCTTGTAGTTCTTGACTCCAGCCAAACAAATCCTGCCTCCCTCTACAGTGAAGGAGTTGCAAATTATCCAAATAAATTATGCCAAATTAGGAATGAGAAAAACAGTGGCATAAACAAAGCTAAAACAAGGATGTACACAAAGCATCCCTTTGGATCAATTTATTAGTCCTTATCATCCTTCATCCATTCCTTTGTTAACAAGTTTACAGTGAAAACACTCCGCACTATCAGGTGCAGCCAGAAGAGTGTATTTTCAGTGATTAATTTTTTTTTTCTGAATTGAATTTGGTTTATTATTCAACCACTCTTACATTGCATTAAGAAGGAAGCTGTGTCTCTAACTGCCAGATTGCATTAAGAAGGAAGCTGTGTCTATAACTGCCAGTGAATAATTCCCATAATTGGAAAAAATGTCCAAAAAAAAAGAAAAAAAAAAGGAAAATGATTGAGAACAAGGCTAAACTAATCATTTGTTTAAAACAGTGGCTTGTGCCCACCCTATTTTCAGCTGTGCCTACGCCACAACTAAAGAACAGAGGATCACAAGAAACAGGCTTGGTCCGCCCTGGTCTACAGCTATTTCAAGATGATTGATGCAACATACTGGAATATTCCAACCCTCAATGAAAGCAGCTCTTAAACTTGGTCATGAGGGAACACTGTGTAACCTGGTTTACTTTCCAACCACAACTGCTGCCATTCATTTTGCCACGTTATTTCAAAAAGCTATATACTGTACGCCATGACGAATAGACCAGCAATGACTCCCTTCTAACAAATGGTTGATGAGTCACAAAAGGTGGCGTGGCCAAGGTTATGGGGGCGGGGCTAACTCACACGATCAAAACAGTTACTCTTTGCTGAGAACAGTGATGCCTCCCAAAGCTGTTTATGAGAAACGGGTCTTGAGTATTATGCTGTTCCTCATTTTTAGATACTTGCAGATATTGAATGGGGAGATAAGAACAAAGTTGTAATCATGAATACTTTACAAATTTTACCAAAATATAGCTGCTAAACTTATTTTATACAGAACATTGCACTCAGCAGCTGCTGATGCCCTTCAGGCACTTGGCTGGATCCGGTTTGAGGACCCCCGTAGATATCAGAGATGCTTGTATGTTTTCAGATGTCTGCAGGATTTTACTGCACGCAGTCTAGACCTTTTTAGGAATGCTGATGTTAATCATTACAGTACAAGAGAATGAGGACCTCAGACTTTCCAGAGGAATAAGAAATTTGGGGAAAAAAAAGACTTTAGTATCAAGCCTTTATGGAATAGTCTTAGTAGTGAAATAAGAAATTCCAGCAGTATTATAATGTTTGAAACACAATTTTTAGGTAATTGCAAATGTCGCTGAGTGAGTACATGACTGACTGCCTGAGTGATCAAGTTCAACGATTGGCTGGCCGGCGGGGAAGAAGTTCAGCGATTGGTCGGCCGGCAGGGAAGAACTTAAACGATTGGTTGGCCGACGATTGGCTGGCTGGCTGTTCAGTGATTGGTCGGCTCACGGGGAAGAACTTCAACGATTGGTTGGCCGACAATTGGCTGGCTGGCTGGCTGGCCGGCTGGCCGGCCAAGTTGACGTCATTCGTATTTAATGTGTTTAAGTGTACAAAGGCGCTGCAGCACTTCCCAGTGGCGGCTGCAGACTTAAAACATTCTTAATGTAACAGTAAAAATTAAGACAGAAAAATAAAAACATGAATTGGGTTAAAACAATCTATGTCTAAAACCTTTGTTTAAAAAATCTGGGTTGAATTTTTTTTACATTTTTAATTATGTATTGAGGGACACTTTCTCAAGGAAGCGGAAGGCGCTGACACAAATGCAGTGGGAAGCAAAAACGGCGAATGACAGCAAGCTGAGAGGGATATCCGTTTTTCCCCTCAAAACAATACTTAAAAGAAAACTAAAGTAACTGATACAAACACTTACGTTACTCGTGGACGCAAGGACAGTGATGAAAATAATATTAGAGATGACAGAATTAAACTGTCACCGCAATAGCTTGCACCGAGCACCAGTTAGCTTTTCGCACCGGTGAAGAGCATCAGCGGTGGATCATTAACTTTAGCGCTGCCATACACTTGGGATCCTTCCAACCAAGCATTGCATTTCCTGGAAGAAAATTCGGCACGGTGTGATTGGACAGATCCTTTCAATGAGGTTTGTTTGAAAAATGGCAAAAGTTGCATTGTGTTAAGGAAACCGACGGTATTCTTTGATTTATCTGCACAACTACTTTGACAGTTTGTTTGTTAAGGGGGGATTGAACAACTGGGAAAAGGCAAAAGAAAAACTTGGTCAGCATAAGTTGTCAGGCCTGCACTCTGATTCATTACATTTGTTCGCTATGCTTTAAGTAACTCTAATCAGCACTGTGCTGTCGGAGTTTGCTGCTAGGAATCAGCATACTGCTAGGAGTGCGTTGTAAAATTTATTCAGATTGGCTGAATTCCTGGGCCATGAAGGAATACCACCCAGAGAGCACAGTCATCGCGACAAGTACTGCATCAGCTTATGTTTGAGAGAATGCACTCGTTACCGAAAGATTGAGAATGGCTTTCACGTACCCGCAGTAAAAAGATGAAAATAAATTAAAATCGCTGGTTTCGGAGCATTTTAAGAACGCTGATGATAAGTTTAAAGGGAACGATTATCAGGCTATCATTATGTTATGCCTTTTATGGGATTAGCTTGCTGCCTGGATGTTTATGTTGGCGAAAATGACAAGTTACATTCACTAAAGATAGTTGATTGAATTAAAAAAGTAAGTCATTTATTATATGATGAATCACTTAATTCAAATTTAGGATTTTGTCCGAGGATTATTCGTTTATTTTTGGGACTGCAGACCTCGAGTAGCTCATAAAACGGCACATGATGGCTAGGCTTACGAAGTCACGTCCTTCTGCGCCGATGTTTCATAGGGTGCGACAGGAAGAGGTTTTATGTTCTAAATGTAAAAAATGCTGAAATGGGAGATGGGATTCAGAGAAAGGGAAAGAATTATATATCAAACCTCCACTTTTTTCGGCATTTTACTAGCCAGAACGATTTTAAAAGGGGGCGCCCTTTTAGGAGGGAGAAGGGCAGTTTATAATTTCAGATTAATATTTAATATCGTCAATGCACACCCTTTTCTTGGGCGCAGATTCTCAGACAGCACTTGCGGCCCAGCCGTATACTAGGTTGCACCTAGTCTTGTTTTTAACATGGTATGGGGAATAATAGATGCATTTATTCACAAATGTCATTAATGTTAAGAGATCTATATTCATTTTAGTATTTAGTATTATATGTATTTGTTATCGTACGCTTGTAAGATAGATGGTCCAGGACTTTACTGAAAATTACTGAAGTGAGAGAGTGTACCAGGTGCAAACTGTTTTCTTTTCTGTGCAATAAAGATGAATATTTCTTCATTTCCAGAATCTTTGGAAACATTATCTTCTCCACTAAAATTTTAAATGGACCCAAACTTCCACAGGTTGGAATACAGCAGCTCCACTTGACGGACTGGTATACGGGTCCACAGGTTTCCTGGGGTTAATAGCATAAGCGAGTCACTGGCTGTTTTGCGAGGTTTACCTTCAGCTCATTGATTCCATTCAGCTTGCTTAGCTCCTTATCAGCAGAATTGATGGCTTTCTGGATTTTCTGGACCTAAGAAATGAGCACAATTTCATTAGTGGGACAATTAACACCTTTAGTAAGAAAAAGTAGAATAAACAAGCATGTTATATCAAATAAATTTAGGAATATCTGCCCTTGAATTTCTGATCATTTTGCAGACATTTTGTCTCAGTCTAACAAGATCAAAAAATACATTATCATTCAAAATTAATTTCAATCATTATATGACAGCATTTTTTGAGGTGTTTGTTTATATGAAGTTAAATGCATGCCTGTTTCCAAATGAAGAACAGTAGAGATAAGCCACTTGATGAATGCTCACAGGAAAATATCTTTCGTTTGCTCACAACATGTTTGGGGAGGTCCTCTTTACAGAAGTGTCACAACGACTGCACAATCAGCATTCATGCTAATTCACCTGCTTCCTATAGGGGGCGATAATTCCAACATCCCTTGGTGATAATTTGGAAATTCCCTTTTTTGCTTGGGTCTGGAACAGCTTCTTGAGATAGTCGACGAGGATGTCAATCTCGGGGCGATTGAAGAAAGATGGGCTGGTGCTCTCTCGCTCATCTTTCCCAATGATTCCATGGAATATCACAGGAAAGCCCTAGGAGAATGGCAAATCCTGGATCGCTCTCTGAGCTCCAACAAATATCCTAACCCGCATGAGTAATGATACATCAGCCCAACAGACCGTCACACAATGGCAGTTTTTCAGTTTGTGTTTTGGGATTGTTTACCACAGCTGTGAGTTCAATATTGCTCATGAATAAAAATTAAATCAAATTTTATATGTATTTTGCATTTCACAAACATTTGTCACATGTATTTATTGACTGTGTTTACATGGACTAGAGAATCCTGGCGATGAGCCTTTTCCCGATTTTGTCTCGGATATGGTGTCTACACGCACACAGAGAAATCTGCTTATTCATATCCCTGTGTACATGATAAATACCCGTATTCCGGTTTCTGATGACGGCATGTTATTTGTGCATGTGATGTGAGCGGTAGCAAATAGTCGCTGCATAGGATGAGAGAGCAAAGGGGAGTAACGCAGCCGCGACTGGTGGGATCAGGTGGTCATCATGGAGTTCAGCGATTCCAAGTGGAGAGAAAACTCAGATGAATAGGGCATCCCACTACGGGCGTCACTTGACTGAGGCCATGTGTGTGCAGGTAGTCAGCAGTTATCAGAAACCAGGATACATGCCACAGTATCCTGTTTTCTTTTGGAGTTCTCCAGGTAGCAAAACCAGATTTCTCAAAGCAGGGATAAGGGCTTATCTGGTTTCTGAAATCTGGATATGATGTTTACATGCGCAAACATAAAAACAGGATACCAAAAAAAAACTGATCAAAACTGGAATACTCAAGCCCATGTAAACACAGTCAATGAGCACTAGTGAAATCTTGGAAGTTCCAGTGTAAAGGACTCTGGCTGAATCAGTAATATGGAGAGGGATACAGAGACCTTGTCAGATCTGGATAACTACCCCTTATGAAAAATTACCACAAAATACTACAGTAAAAATATTATAGTTTTATATTGTAACTATGGTACAGAATTTAGTGGAATTACTATAGATATACTATAGTAACTCTGTATAGTGACGCTAAAGTAAATCACAGAAGTCAAACTCTACTTTATAGTAAACTATAGCAATGATATTCAATTACTGTAGTATATTTGCAACAAACTATAGTTTACTGTAGTAAAGTGTAGTTTACTATAGTTTACATCAACTTTACTGTAGTAAACTATAGCCAACTATAGTAAATTTTTATAAGGGACAGAGCAGGTTTAATTATTATTTCAAATCCATTAGCCTTGTTTATCTTTTTTTCAGGGTCAATGATGCTCAGACCATTTGCATCCAGGATCAAGAACTCGAAAGAATGGATAAAAACATCAATTCTGTCAGTAATTCTTAACGAGACACCTCGTATATAGTCATCAGAATGTGTCCTGAGAAGCAAGAAAATGCCCGCATGTATTCCACATTCAGTGTGGAGTTTCATATCTGAAAGTTTGCAGTCCAGTTGTAAAAATTTTAGTTTTTGCATGCATTAAATGGGTGTTGCAGTTTTGGGCGAGATGGAATAAAGAGCAACAGCCCCACAGTTGAAAAAGTTCCATTTCATACATCTTAAAGGTACCATCCCAGGCGGCTCATTTTTTGGCAAAATTATGAAATTCTGAGTATATCTGGTAAGTATTAGACAGTAATCGATAACATAAGTGATTTGACATATCAATGACGAAATTTGGTCATCTGTGTAAGGAGCAGGGGCCAAAATTAGGCTACCAATCAAATTTGTCTCAGACAACTCTAATTGGATGGCCCGTCTGTCAGTCAAACTGCCAAATCAACGTGTACGCTGTTCTGCGCGTGCATTCCAATGTGCACACACTTTGGCTGTAGCTACATAGCCAGCAATAGCTACAAAGCTAGGCATTCGGACGGAGTCATGGCCCAGCCGAACGAGCAGCCAGTTTTCCGTCCTCCAACTGCACCCAGCGGTCAACCACCAGCTAAAAAGACAAAAACCTCCATTGAAAGTATGCGTGATAGACAAGAATATGTAAAAATTGCAAATGCAACTCGAGTATCCCTTGGCAGAGAAGCATTCGACCGCTGGAGAGAACTGAAGACACTGAATGGTTTTAAAACCGACGCACTTACAGCAGAGTTTCTCTTAGACTGGTAAGCTAGCTTCATGTCTCTCTTTCTGTGTGAATGCTGTACATAGACAGAAAGTGTAGTCTATACACATTGAGTAGAAAGGTCTAGGCTACGTTTGGTGTTAGCCAAGTAAAGTTAGCTACAGCCTAGTAATGGGTAGCTAATGTTTGCTTGTTGCTGTATGCCTAGAAACTGGCACTAGCCTAGGAAACTTGTGTGTAGGCTATAATGCCCTGGTTATGCTGTGAATCCAGTGTTGAAAGATACAGGTGTTGTTGTTGGTGGCTTTGTGTGATGCCATCGATATCCACCGCTGCTAATGCTGTCTGTGTTGTAATGTTGTCTCCGCCCGCACCGGTCAGCTGTTTGTGGTGAAATAAAGCATGCGCAAGAACTGAGTGGTGGGGGCGTGGTTTGGGTGATTCCTGATTGGACGGAGGGGGTCAGTGCTTATCAGTTGAGCAATTCAAAAAAAAAAAATCGTAAGTCCAGCCGCCTGGGATGGTACCTTTAAGGAAGCCTAGAAGAGAAATTCAACACCCCACCATCCAAAAATTCTGCAGCAGCACCTGGAACTTCCTTCTGAAACCTGTAATCCCCACCACTGCCCCCTGCCCTGATCTCACCTTCCTGGGCAGGTGCTCCCAGGAACAGTACGCATTCCTGAGGATCTCATCAGCATGCGCCTGAAGCTCTCCCTCGTAGAAAAGCTCATTGGGGATCTTCAGAATAGCTGGGTGGGATCTGTAAGTTCAAGAAAAAAGGTGATTGAGTTGGGAAAGGTGTTCAGACCCTTTAATGAAGGCAGGGTAGCCTTGTGGTAAGTTGCTTGACTGTAGCTGGTTTGAACACCTGGTGGGGCTTTGAATTCTGATTTCCATCTGAAGGGATGAAGTAAGGAAGAACTCTACTGCTGGTCCTTGACCAAGGCCCTTTACTCCAAAACTACACCGAGGACTTTACCCCTGTTTCTCTTAAGTGATCTCTGTTGGCAACAGTTCCATCTGGAATTTCTCCATGGACATCCATGAAAAAGAGTAACATGTTCTCAGTGGAACATGCCTGTTTAAATAAAGGCTAAAAAAAAAAAAAAAAACTGAAGATAGAGAGGGCGAGGGAAAGGGGAAGGCAAGAAAGGAGACAAACCTGTAATTCCTAAGCAGCTTAGTGACAAAACGTGGGTCAAATTGCTTCGTTTCCGCATCCTTCTGGTAAAGTGGATTGTGCTTCATAAGCCTCTCCAGCAAAGACAGCCCTGGAGAAATCGCAGATTATTTGGAGATTCTGCTACATGCTGCCACATTTTCAAACTGCATCTTCAAAGTACAGCTCAAGGGAGATACCTAGTGCAGTCTGCAAGTATTTGGACAGTCCAACTGAAGTAAAACAGTTGTGATTCTTACACAGTTAACACAATACTGGATGGAGATATTCACAAATTAAAGCTGTCAGTCTCTTCCTCGTGCTTATTGTTTTCAAATCAAATGAGCAAGAGTACAGAGCAAACAAGCAGAACTTGTGTCCCTGTCCAAATACAGATTGTGTAGTACAATGACAGTTAAGAGGCTTTTTTACTGCGTCCCGATGAATGGCATTTGCGACTGCCTCCTTTGTTCAATGCATTTTTCTCTTTTATTGCAAATTATCAGTATGGAATGGAAGAGCTTCCTCAAGCACTCTCCAACACAGAAATATAAAGAGACTGGGATATAGGAAGTTGCTAATGCAATGCGTAATTTTAGAATTAAAATTAAATGTACGCAGAGTACATTTGAAATGCATGTCTGTGTGTCCGTGTTTGTGAGCAGTAAGAAGAACTAGGTATTGCTCAGCAGATTTTATTTTATTTTTAATGTAAAGTAATTCCTTATGGAGAGTGACAGATGGATATTGAACTCAGAGGGTTGTCATCCGTGGAAGTAAGGAAAATTTGCTGGTGGGGTTTCCTGGTGCTCACCGAGTCCATACTGAATAGCCAGGGGGGAACGGAGGATGGGTCCCAGCTGTTGAGGGTCCCCAGCAAGGACCAGCTGCCCTGTTTCCACACTCAGCAAACCTGAAAAAATGGGGAAGAGGCACTTATACAGTATATGGTTGAATCCAGTCCTGGGTCAAATATTGTAGCACAAACGCAGTAAAATCGCCAACAGAAATAGAGGCGCTTCAGATGACTTCTGAAACTTGTCCGAAATAAACATGTTTGAAAAGCTATCCCTATGATCGTGATCATTTCAAATAAGAATTTTGTTTCAGTTTAACAGAGAAAATGGATCCTTTGTCTGATCGATTTCTTTTTTTTGGTGAAGATCGGGAAAAACACTATTACAGTAATCAATTTACGAATGAAAATGATTCCCTCTGAACCACTCTCTCACAATCTGAGCCTGATTAATCATCCTCAATGTCATCCTCAAACATGTCTGTGGTGTCAGGGAATAAAAAAAATCCATCAAGGGGATAACCTAATCATTCAGCAGTTTCAGGTAGTCTGCTGATCTAATATTATTGCTTTATAATGTTGCTGGGCCTAAACCTGACCAATGTGAAGCAACCCCTGATCATAACATTGCCTGAGGGGCTTGTACAGTGGGCACTATGCGAGACAGGTGCATCGCTTGCATTTCCTTTCTTTCCCTGATGAGCCCATTGCTGTGGAATGGGGCAAATCTGAACTTATCAAACCAATCTTTATGCTCCTTAACAAACTGAATTTATTTTTTCCCAAATAGCCCCACTAACAAGTAGCTTGCTTGTGGCCACGCAGCTGTTTAGTCCCAATTTGGCAAGGCCTAGCTGCATTGCACATGCGGAAATGCTCATACTAGAAGAATTAAACATAGCTATGAGTTGTACTGTTGATTTTTTTAAATGAGGCTTCACCAAGCATATTACTGATCTGTGCATGATAATTCATGATTTTTTTCCCAGCTTATGTTTTTTCACAAGGTTGACAGATCATCGCTATCCTTCCAGATTTTACTAATATGATTTCAACAGTTTTCTTAGTTGTTTTCTTTGCTTGATGCAGGCCAATAATTTACCCCTCTTTAAAACACTGTGAGGGACCCTTCACACAGATGTGTCCATTTTTCAGCACATCATTTCTGAATTATTTACCAATGGTAACAAGCGTTTGAAGTGCCTCTTTTTACCTTGTATCACCTGTACCGAGTTTAAATGCCAAGAGCTGGTGTTTTTAAGGCAGGATACTGTCATAGCGAGGTTTCAACAGTTCTCCTTTTCTCCTGACTTTTAAAAGACATGCCTCTTTTGTTGCGTCTCACGTTTTTCACACGCAAGCACGTCTCCTGTGTGAACGACCCCAAACATCTTTTCCATTACCATGGGATACATCTTCCAACATGGTTGTTTCAGAAATGTGAAGGGTTAAAAGAATTGTTGCCAGCTGAAGCATATTAATCAGTGCAATAATGATTTAATCAAAGGCTCGTAAGTGTTGACTAATTTAAATCCAAGTGGCAACTTTTTTTTTTTTTTTTTTGGCCAGGCAGTGTATTACATGCTTTTCAACTTTTCTAAATCTACATTGCTAATGAGAGACTTATGAAACTTCAGAGGGGTTGATGTACAGTGCTTAACAAATTTATTAGACCACCAGCCAATGTAAGGTTTATGCCACAGCTGCTCTAAATTAACAGTGCTGGTAATTACCAAAATAATTTTTATGTTTCTGTAATGGTTAATCCACCAGTATGCGCAAGCTCTTTAATCGAAATGATATTTTTAATGCTAAAATATAATTACACAGCAAAATGTTCAGAGTAAAATCAACTCTTAAAGAGTCTATTTGAGTCCAGTCTTGCCAAAGTGGGACCAAATAGACTCTTTAAGAGTTGATTTTACTCTGAACATTTTGCTGTGTATTGTTGTTATCCATGAATTTTCGAATTTACCGTTTTTCAAAAAAGCTGAAAAAAATAGTTAAGCACATTATTATTTTTTGATTACGATGCCAAATAACAGTTATTTTCTTGCATTCCTGAACATAAAAATTAGTTTTAATGGTTGAATGCAAGAATGCAAGCTGTTATCAAGGCCAAAGGAGGCCATAAAAAATATAGGGTTTTTTTTTTGTTTTTATGTGTGAATAAGGACTATTTAGTGGTTTCAGTTTGTTATTTGCCAAAGAAATAACAAAATAATTTTTAGTTTCAGAAAAGTTTTTGACAAATTTCTTAAATATTCGTGTTTTCTCGGTTTTTATAACAGGTGGTCTAGTAAATTCGTTAAGCACTGTAAATCCCCAAGGTCCTGAACTTACCTGAGAGCCCGATGATGCACTCTGGCTCCAGGGCATGACCCGCCTCGTCAATGAAGATGTGGGAGAAGTGACCTCTGGGAAGGCCTCCACACACTAGCCTGGGGTTGAAAGCATTAGAAAGCTGTCAACTCCCATGAAGAAACCAAAAGTCCCCCTCCTAAAGGACACCCCCAACAGAAACTATTGCCCCCCCCAGCAGAGTAAGATTTCCCGAACAAAACCTATTGCCCCAATTCCCATCAGGACATGGAACCCCTGACAGAAACTACTGCCATTGACAGATATGGTACCTCCCAACAGAACTACAGCCACTTAGAGAACACAGTACTCCCCATCACAGAAACTAGCGCCCAGCGAACACAGTACTCCCCATCACAGAAACTAGTGCCCAGAGAACACAGTACTCCCCCTTCACGAAAACTAGTGCCCAGAAAACAAAGTACTCCCCCATAACAGAAGCTAGTGCCCATCCATAGAAGATGGAGCTGCCTTACCGTCCCGCCGTCACCACTGTAGTGACCAAGACCTTGTACTCCATCAGCGTCTCCTTCGACGGGAAAACAAATCCGTCTTCTGAGTCATCCCAGTTACAGCAGCCCTGAACAGAAAAAAGCGCAGGTCACGTGATTTATGCACTAATGTTACAAGCAAACTTGTGAGGATATACATTTAGCTATGTATATAACCCGGCACAAACATGTATATTACTTGGATCGCTTGGTTAGCTCACTCAGTAAAGGTACCACTTCCAGGGCAAGAGAGAAATAGACATTGGATCAAATTCAGCCATGCCAGTACTGATTGTGAGCCTACAGCCTCACGGAAGCAGAGCACAACTGCCCTCCTGCTCCTTGTGAATATTGGATAGGTACAGTTGGTTGAGCCAGCATTCTTCTTTGCTCAAATGCCACTGACTAATTATCCGGTCACCTGTCAATAGTGCTCTTAACTAGCTAAAGTGTTGGTTACCTCCATCCTCCTGTACATACTAGGACACTAATCACAGTGTGAGATAAGCAGTACTGACTAACTGGTGTGTGTTCTGGAGGAGAACGACAAACTGTCTGCGCACTCTCGAGATGGCAGCGTGACTCATGTACAAGGATGGTCGTACACAGATCAGTGACTGGACAGTCCAGATTTTGGATACGAGATGTCAAATTAAAACATAGAACATTTAAAACACAGCATTAAATGCACTTATTGTCAGCGATGGAGCATCCGGGTTGCAGACTTTCGTCAGTCGAACACACTGAGTGGTTACTCTGTGAACTTCACACTCAAAGACGCAAGGCCCAATTTTCTGGGGCTGCTTTGGTGCTTCAAGACGAGAGTGACTTGCCATATTTTATGGAACCCTGAATTCTGCTCTCAACCAGAAAATCCTGAAGGAGAATGTCCAGCCATCACTTTGTTATCTAAAGCTCAAGCGCAGTTAGGCTATGCAGCAGGACAATGATCCGAAACACGCAGGCAAGTCCACCGCACAGTGGCTCAAAGGTTATGAAATGAAGGTTGTGAGGTGGCCTGGTCAATGTCATGACTTGGAATCAGATTGATAAGCTGTGATAACTTTTAAAGTGGAGCCACAGGTTATATACTCAGAGCAATTAAAAACGCACGGGTGAGGTATGTATAGTATGTGCAAGCTATGCGAATGTAGCAGGCCGAAGGAGGGCCCGGGCAGGGACTTGAACCTCCAGACTCCCGGGTAACAGCCAAACGCGCTGACCACATCGCCAAAGAGCCAGGCTCCTTGGCAAGGTAGCCAGGGCGCGCACTTGTTCGGAGGCATTCTCGTGACAGGACCCATCAACTGTCACACAAGCTATTGAACACACCCACCGCACAGCATATGACAATAAGCATGTCCTTAACTACACATACACAGGACTATGAAATAATTAAGATCAACAAGGTTTCAATGGAATGTTAACATTGATTGGATTGTACTGCAAAATACAGTATGCTTTAAAGCTCTTGCTGCATACTGGAAAATTTGGCCATTGTAGTATGTCAGTATCTTTGACATACTGATAAATTTCATGTCTCCCTTGTTTGCTCTTTTCAGAATGTCCTGTGTAACTTGATACAAAATTATAATTCCGGAACTAAAAAATACTTTTTTGTAATAATACAATGAATAAAACTAGAGGCACTCCTAGAGTGTAAACCTCCACCAAGGCAGCACAGTCCAAATCTTGGTGAGTGGGAGCAAAGTTATCGCGTCATACGATTTCAAGATGGCTGCCGTGGCGGCCATATTGTTTGACTGATCGCGGTGGAAATCAATAGGGTCCATCCCTGATGTAATAGCGACCCACCCAGAAAATTTCAGAGATATCCGTTCATCACTTTTTGAGTTATTTTGTTCACAAACTCACAAACAAACAAACAGCACCGATCAAAGGAAATCCTGCCAACTTCATTTGGCGGAGGTAAAAATTTGCTTGTAAGGCTTATTTTTACTGCAACATGGGGGACATTTGGATTAATTGGATTGCAGGTGTCCACATTCTTTGAAGAGAGATGTCTCTGGCGCTCCCTGTCAGTTTAGTTTAGTAATGAATTTCTAATAGACCACTCTTTGGCCATCAATTCATCTCTGTCTCCAGGCAATTGTGTGTTCAATAACCTCTAAGGCAACAAACATAAACTACAGTAAAATTTCCGTATACCAAAGCTTAATGTTTCAATTTGAGAGAGAAGAATTATTAAAATTCAGTGAACAAATAGCCTTTGAGTTATACTGACGTATTTTGAGAATTCTTCAACCATGCCGTTACATACACTTGCAGTAGGGTGAAGCTGGCTGTGAGAAATAGCACACTGGCTCCGCGGTTAAGTTATATCATTATCAATGCTTAATTAATATCTGCGAGTATTAACACAAACATGAAGCAAAACTAAAGGCGACCAAACGTCCAAGGGTGCTTTTCCCAAAAGCACAGATGCTAAGTTACATAGTTGGAAACACTGACTGTGAATGCACGAACTATGCAAGTTGCTAACTTAATTAACTATGCTTTTGGGAAACGTACCCAAGCACAGAGTCAAAGCACCATGAAACAAGGCTGGAGGTCAATGTGCCAGCAGTAATAGGCAGCCCAATGAGATCACAGCTCAATGATCCGGAAAGCAAGCGACTCGATGCTGGTAAAAAAAAAAAAAAAGAAAGGGTTCACGGCGCATCTTACCGCAAAATTCAGCTGAATCAGAAGCTTCAACAGTTCATGGACAAACTTAAAAGGACAAAAGATAACTGGAACACTGATAAATTCATGGTGCCTTTCTGGTGTGGACAGACGAACGTGTCAACACTACTGTGTCTTCATCAGAGTCAGACTCTGTGCTAGAGCTGCAGCAATTCTGGACCAAAGTCATTTCATTATCTCGGTAATTTTAGGGGTTCTAAACTTTGGGAGTGATCTCCATTACATCTTTCGCTTACCAGAAGACTTTCAGGGACCTCCCTTGGATCCCGGC
This sequence comes from Gymnothorax javanicus, assembly GCA_029692085.1. Taxonomy (NCBI): domain Eukaryota; kingdom Metazoa; phylum Chordata; class Actinopteri; order Anguilliformes; family Muraenidae; genus Gymnothorax; species Gymnothorax javanicus. Next base: position 72,717,018 of record CM056203.1, read on the forward strand.
TTTCAGCGTAGAGGCGGTAAATATGGCGATGGTCGACTCCGTTCTGCAGAGTACGCTCACAGAGCAGGTCCGCTGCACTGTTCGAAGGTGCGCACGCCAGGATGTGAGCCGAGGAGGACATCTTGTGCACCTGAGACACGCAGGATAGTTATGATGATGGGGTTAGATGATTATTACCTGTCCATAGCCAGAATAGCAAGCAATGATGTTACATAGTCAGGTTTAATGTATAACATAGCCAACTGTTAGTTCCTCAGACAGCACTCCCAGCTTGTCATTTCGTGGTTGTGGAAAGTAGGTATGCTCTGCACTGTTAGGAGGGTGTAGTCCTGGACCTGCTTTTCATAATGTTCACTGTTTGATGCTTCACTCTCATCAGTAACAGAGGCTACATTGATCTCTGGCTTTACTTGATAAGGTTGCGTGCCAAACTCGTCAAAACTCCCAAAAAACTCTAGGGAAGAGACTTTACTTGAGCTGTCAGAGTCTCCTGAACATGAACTATTGTCTGACATAATTTTCTGGTACTGCAGTCATAATCTAGGAAAGGTTTGTTGAACAAAGAGAACTGAAACTTCGGCAAACATTATGAAAGGCTTGTAAAGAGTGTGCGATCATCTTTTGAGTTGACGTTGTGACGTCACCAACCAACTTTGCTGAGCCTGCAAATGCAATATGGCATCACCCATAGCGGTCAATTCAAGTTTTTACGCGGATGGATGAATCGCTCTAAAAATGATACAATTTTGGTCTCAAATTGATGTAGCTTCAGAAAAAATCTGTTCATTTTTGGGCCACAGTTTCTCTGCAACAGTAACTTGAATGCAGTGTGATATCGCAATGAGATACTGCGGCCCATTGTCCTACCATGTGTTTGTCTAAACAATTACATTTTCCAGCACGACAATGCCAAAGCCCAAGTTGCCCATGTATGCACACAGTTCTTGAGGCTGAGAACATTTATGTGCTTGAATGGCCAGCTTATTCCCCAGATTTATCCCCCATTGAGTATCTTTGGAATGTCCTCAACCAACGCTTTTGTCATGGGTTCCCACTTCCGGCTGATATCCACCAACTCTTAGCAGCTCTCAAAGAGCAGTGGGAACACAACCCCCAAATCACTGTTGAGCATCTATTTCAATCAGTGATGGAAATGTATTGCAATATGGTCACACAATCAGTCAACTCTCAGTAAAAGTACAGTGAATATCTGAACATGGTCATATTTCTCACAATGAGAAGTGTTGGCTCTATATTTTTGTTCAGTGCATTTGTAACCATGGTAACACAATATCCCGTCAATCAAAAAAGTTTTAATTTTTCCCAAAAAATTTTACCTTCCATAAAACCACAGCATAATTTTTCTTTATGCCCCAAATTCAATACATTTCTATTCAACTAATCCAGGACATTGGCCTTGAAAAATCTCTTGAATAACAAAGTCTGTTGATTATGGAGGCCTAACAATTCAACCCGAAATGTGAGTGGGAAATCTTGAAAGTGTTGCACGATAATAAACCCTAGTCTCATATACCGAAGGGCTCCATTGTTCGCTAAGACTGCTTTGAGTTTTGGGTATTTCCTAGACCCACTGAAGAGGGTCTCCAAAGGGCAGTGGCATAACATAATTGCGACTGGACCCCGTGCAAAAAAAATTTGTCGCAAAAAAATTTGTCCCCCCCACCAGGCCCAAACACAAGCGCACACAAAATAGCAATGTCATGGAGAGGCTCACCATGCAAATCTCATTCTGCATACCTGCCTTTATTTAGCGCCTCGGACAGTAGAGGAAGCGCCAGAATAATCAACGCTAATCCAACAGCCTGCGTTGGACTCAAAAGAAAAGACCCCAGCCTGATTCCTCAACCTACCACACATCCGAAATAGCTTTTGACACAGTATGTCGATAAGTATAGAACAAATAGCCATCGAGAAAAGCACTGTGGCTCATTGCATGCCGATACTACTAAATTAATGAGGAAAATATTAATTACATACTCTACAATATGAGCATATTTTTAGCTTAAATACTTGCAGCGATCCCCCCAGCAGGTTTCATGGGAAGACACCGTTCCGTGCATAATTACGCGCGAGGCACAGTAGTGTGACATTACTGATGATTTAAATCTCCAGACACGCCAACAGGCTTGGTCAGGGTCTACTGTCAACTAATGTTCTACGTTCATATGAGAGGTAACAATTACATGACTATACATTTAAGTGATGGTGAGCATACGTTAGCCTCCCCGTACACACTAACATTGCAAGTATTCAATGAAGCAAAAGCATGCGTAAAAAACGATCTAATTTAGTCAGTTTAGCACTATACTCGTCCTTTTCCCGTTTTTCCTTTCTCTTTTGGGTGCCGCTTTTTTTTTGGGCTTACTAAACATTATGCTGCTATGCTAAGTTTATCATTTACTCAATATAGAACACTTGCGTCTTGCGATGAGGTTGAAGAGAAATTGAGGTGACGTCAATGCAAGTTATTACAAATGACAGGGAACAAGGTCAATGGAAAAATTAGCATTTCCCAGCAAGCCGTCTTCCATCAAAACTTCAGAAGACAGCAAGAAAATCAATTTAGTAGTGGATACAAATTATATGTATCTTTAATAAAACATAAAGTTTTCTAAAAATTTCAGGAAGGCAAAAAAAAAAAAAAAAAAAAAAAACAAAAAAAAAAAAAAACAACGCTCAAGTCAAAACCGGGACAGAGGCCTACATCAAGTACAGAGCAGTATATAAACTGAACATACATGGTTCAATATTATGAGGTGAATTAAATGTAAATTTTTCAACATGAAGAGTAATCAACATAGAGACCAAAATGCTGTAGTGTTAGATTACATAATATACTTTCGCGCTCATTACACCTGCTGGGCACCGTGAACAGTTACGCCACTGCCAAAGGGAAAGGGTTAAGCTTGCTTGATTGAGTGGATAAACGGAGTGCACATGCCTGTTTGATTGCTTCCACCACAGTCACTGTCTTTCCAGTTCCTGGGGGCCCAAAAATCAGGTAGGGTGCAGGCTTAGAAACTCCCGCCACGATGCACTGAACTGCACCGTACTGCTCCGGATTCTGCTCCAACTTCCGGTCAAACAGCCTGAAAACACAACAGAGCTGAATAGTCAGCTAACCGGCGCATGACGGTAAAAGAATGCACCATTTGCCCAAAACGTTTCCTTGATTTTTCCATCCTTGATTCCAGGACAGGAGATGCAGAAGAAACACAAGGAGTAAAAATTTGCAAAGCCGAATTGGATAGGCGGTCTTTGTCCAGACCTGTTCTAGGTAAGGAGGGAGCCTGACCTGAGAGCGGGGAGCTCCTCATTCTGAGGGTGGCAACCAGTGGGAAACAGCACCTTCTCCATGAGGTTCTGTACCGCGAGTGCTACAGCCCGATGCTGCAGCTTCAAAGGGAAACGGTTGATGGTGAACTCCACGTTGAGCTTCATATTGTCGATGAAGATATCCATAAACCTACAAAAGACACAACCACTCAGTTATTAAGGACACAGAGATTATTTTAGGCCCCTGGCTGCAGTAGCGCTTTCACTCAAACCATACTTGATACTTGAAAGCTACAAAGCCTTTGTCACTAGAGATACCCTTACTCAAATAGCATCTGGCTTATATGTGGGCCAAACAATGCTGTACAGCAAAAGAAAATATGTAGTGACAAGTATTTCAGCCATGTTATGAACCGTAAAATTAAAATTTTTCCCTCAAGTACAAAATACTAGCTTCCGTTAAGTAAATTTTTGGCTTGGCCAGAGTAGAATTGATTTCTTATGGAGGAAAACAGTGATAGAAATAAAATTGTGCTTCTAAATAAAAGACAAAAACAGTTGCTAGGATTTACTAAGTTTTTGCAGTGCGGCAGTCACCACGTTTGTAACCTGCCTGAGTTTGATCTTACTTCTTGGAGAAGCCCAACTTAACACTCTCCAGCTCCACACGATGCACGTAGCCTTTGTATTTGGTGAGTGGTCCTGTGTCCCCAACTTTGGACACCAGGAGGTGGTCCCCTCTCAGGACGGAAGGCCTATTCTCTGCCACACCTGGGACCTGGCGGAACATACCTTATAAGTTCGTTTGGACTAGTATGTTGGCTTTTATTTTTTTAATTGTTATTACATGGTTTCACTAGGATTTTGCAACCATTACATAAATGGGAGCACAATTTGAATGCATTTCCTGTTAAGTTTCCCACATTGTATGAATGTACTTATTTCGCACAGGAAAAAAGTTAACCTACAACACTGAATTTTGTGGAGTTGTTGGAAAGCACACTGAAACGCATACTCCCAGCCCTGAAGAGGCTTACGGAATTTTACTAGAAGAAAATGTGTACATTGATGTAGGAAAAACTTTTTCCAAGCAAGTGGATAAAGTGTTCCACTGACCCTTGCAAATCTATCTCCAAAAAATAGATCCATTCTCCAGAGTCTGATGTAATTGGGTTATTTGTAAATCCATCCAGATGAAGCACAAAGAAACCCAGGCTGGTCTGTGCAAATCACATAGCCATTCACTCTTCATCAATCGCCCCACGCTGACTGACCTCCGACTGTCCGAATCCTCATATTTATTGGCCTTTTGGCACGCTCCTTTAGGTGGGATTAAATGTGACTCTTTCTACCTTATCCAATATTATTGACTCTGATTAGTACATTGTCCCATAGCAACCCCACACCCTTAGTAACAAGTTTGCCATTACATAATAATGTACCTTCATTTTCGGCCGCCAGGGACGCTCAAAGACCACACCTAAGTCTCCCAAACCTCGGGTTCTCCTAAAAGTTTAGTAAGTTATCTGAGGACATGGATGGTTCCAGAACACTCAGATGCACATGCTCAGGTAGTGGGACCAGGCTGACCGATATGGTCATTCCGGAGGGTTAGCTCATTAGGCCATCCTTGAGGGTTCTGAAGAGTTTGGCTTATCTAGGTTTCTTGGCAGATTCATAAGTTTTTGCTTCTTCACTGCTACTCCTTGTACAGCAGTTTTCAAAAGGTTTTCTTGTTGAATTGAGGTTATGGTTTTACTTTGAATTTAGAATGTTGTAGGATATTTTCTCACCACAACATATAATTGGTGCTGCACCAAGACAGGTATGTAAGACATTTGCTTGGGGTACTAAGAACTTGGGGTGCCCAATGGTTGATGACAATGGTGCTCAGAAATGCTAAATCTAAAATGGCAAACACCCATTTAGCCTCAAAATGGGTGGGGGGTAGTGTTCAGTGTATCATTCCTCCTGATCTCCCCTAGAGTGGGCCCCATCCTGCCACCTGCTAGCACTTTAACTTTTGATGTCCTTCCTTTCACATATGAGCAGCATTCAGGATAAAGAGGACCCTCCCGACAGGTAACCAAAAAAGACAGAAGAAACTAAAAGGAGGAAAAGAGGGAGCAGGACTGTGGTCGAGTGTTACCGTCTTCGGACAATGTAAGATTGGCCCGCTAGCTCGCTAATGTAATGTTTGAGTAATGTCACAGAAATTCCATGATGTGTGCAAAAAGCGAATGGAAAAATTCCTTGTTTTATCATTAGTTAGCTTGCATGTTTTCTTGACATAGTTTCTCTGAGTAGCAATAATATTTTATTTTTTTATTCCTTTATTTTTTTGGCCACTAGCTAACTATCTTGTCTGATTGGGGGGGGTAATAAATGGCCTAAAAATAAAAAAAATTGGAAAATGATTACGCCCACTTCAGGGATGGTGCAATGGGTCATTTGGGAGATATTTTGTTTGGGAGTTGGTACCTAGAATGAAATAAACGCCCCACCCCACCCAAAAAACTAAATCGGACTTGTTTTTTTTCCCCACTTTCCCCCCTTTTATCATTAAAAATAAAATAAAATCTTAAGAGAGCACTTTGGTTCACCTGTCAGATGTTGCCGAGTTCTAATGTAATAAAGTACATTTACATAATGCATTTTGACTCCTGGTTGACTGCAAGCAAACCGCTGAAATCCCCAAGCAGACGATCATATTCAACACAACATCAGACAAGCAGTTAAACAGAGTTGTCGCGGGCATGTTTTTTCCTTTTTAACAACATTATATGATAATTTAGCTTGGTTTGTTTCAGGTTCCATCCAATATTAGGCAAACTATTAGCTTGCTAGCTGTTCAGAAGTTAGCTCAAACTAGCTAGCTAGCAGTTAGTTCCTTGATACCTCAAAGTAGCTAGCAAGCTAGCTGAATGCTATAGTTAGTTGCCTGACTGCTCAAACTAGCTAGCTAGCTAGCTAGCTTAGTGCAACAGTTGATTTGACATGTTTTTGCTCAAATTAGCCAGCTAGCTTTATTATACAGTAATTGCTTAGCTAACTGTTACATTAAGCTAAATTAGTAGACAGCACTAAAGTAATTAACACTCTCCTAGTGCATGGTAGTAGTACTTGTAACTTAATCTAATTTAGAATATTTATCTTTTTCAGATAAGTCACATTAGTCTGATGACATACATCATCAAGCATGGCAGAGCCCAGACGCATGTCCAAAACTAGCAGAGCAGTCAAAAAACGCGGTGTTCTTTTTTGAATTTTAAAGAGGGATGGGGGATTATTTTCAAGATACAGAGTTACTTTGAGGTGTAACAGTTCTTCTATTCATAGTGTTTATTAATTCATGGGTTTGAAAGCATTATTCAACAGTATATAGGCAAACAGTAAGAATAGCTTATGCATACCAGGCAGAATGGGCAGAAAATGCCACTTTTTGTGTTCTTTTTTTCATTTTCATGGGGTGGGGGGTTATTTTCAAGATACAGAGTTACTTTTAGTGTCAAAGTTCTTGTATTGATAGTGTTAATCAAGTCCCAAATGGGTGTGTTGAAATTTAGAACTTGATGATTCCCCCCCCCATCTATAGTAGCCAATGTGTATATGCACATATTTTCTTTTCCCATATTCTGCCTTTTTTTACCTGTCCTACTTTTAGGTAGCTGGTGTTATTTGGGGCACTGTTTATCTTGCTAATAGTAGCCAATATCTATATTTTCACATCCCTTTTTTAATAAATTCCCCAATACATGATAATAATAACTGAATGTAAGGAAATGTAAGCTGTTATGTCGCCAATGCACAGCAAGTTTACAGCTGATGTCAGTCATCTATAGCAATGCTAAATCTAAAAGTGCAAAAACACACTTGTAGCCTCAGAATGGGTAGGGGGCAATGTGCAGTGTATCTTCCCTCACAAACTTGGAAAAAAAAGTAGCACAATAGGTTCCCTCTAAAAAAAAAATACTCTGGCAGGGAAAATGATAATGCTGTGATAAGATTTTTTAAATTTGATTTCTGAATGTTTGGTACAATTTTTCAAAAGGATAATGACAATATATGACGTGTATTTAGTGTTGAATCGCCTCTGCATAATGCAACAAATACTTGCTAATGCTTTTCCCCATCAACCTTTATATTAATAAGATCAAATGTTAATTCTGCAACCAAGGTTGGTTTGACAGTCCAGAATGACCTCATTGTTTTACTTACTTCCAGAGCAAGTAGTTTCTTGTTGGCACGATCTCTGCTCATTGTTGCATTATGCATGTCATATTTTTTGATATCAACCTCCATCTGGATTTCTTCCAGGTGCAGCAAGAGCTGAAATCGTTTGTCATAGTCCTGGAAACTCAAGGGGGACTCAAGGAGGTCCCTGTTCAAATAACAGAAATTAAAGAAAATGAAATTATACTCCTGGCACAAAACCCACAGTTATCTCTTTATTCAATATCTTATGTCAAAATTAATGGATTGAACAATCCCTCTAGCACCTCATGGCATTTATGTGGCTTTATTCTGAATGTTTTCAATCATTTGTGCTGATAATTGCAGTAAACTGGTAGACGTTCTATTCCTGATAATGAGAACACTTTGACATGACAAACCCATTGACTTCTGTGCACTGGTTTTAATTGACACTCTGATAAAAGCAGTCATATCTGTGTTGTTCAGAGACTTACATCAGAAATAGACATACATGTTATCACTTATACTTGACCTTCAGAACAACAAATAGCATAAATGGATATTGTTCGGTCTAGTCAGCTGGCAAACATTCTCAGCATTTTCTTTACCATTTAGTTTCCAAACCTCACATTATGTCCACAAAAAACAGACTGACTGAGGAAACAAAAGTTCAAAAAGCCATAGACTGGCCTTGCAACCAAATCAAGTTTTTCTGTGATCTGATGAACTTATGAATCGGAGCTGGTATGAAGTAGATTAGCAAATTTAGTTATACAAATTGTTGGAAACAAAAAATTGCATGCACATCAGCCTGCTAACACCGGGTAGTGTTAAACAGTGATTATTTCCACATGAGTATGGCTACTAGGTGAGTTGAATAAGGTGGTAGTTAAACACCATCAAAGACTAAGTAGTTGAAATCTCCTTGTAGAATCACTGGATATGAGCTACTCAGAAATAAAAAGGTTTTATTGATACCTTATTTATGTGAAAAATAATGTTACACAACCCTCTTACTTCATAGACTGAAGCTCCTCTACGTTTCTATAGAAATTTCCAGAACCCTGCAGGAACCTCGGCAAATCCCTCAAGAATGGTGGGCATTTATAGTCACGTAAAGGCAGCACCTTCTCCAGCCGCTGAACAGCATGCCTGTTGCAAAGACAAGAGGGGAGATGATTCAGGCAGTATCAGGACTGCATGGGCTCCAGGAGGATTAAAAGGCCCCATAAAGAATGTTAGTTTATTATCCCTGCCATAATGGACGATTGTGGCCACATCAATTGTTATTATTTTTGTTTTTTTTTTTGTTTGTTTGTTTTTTAGTATTGAAAAAAATCAATCGGCATAATGCTCATTTTAAGTAGTAAGCATAAATGTACCCATAAACAGACACTTATGCATATTACATGGAAAAGTTATGTTCCTGTGTCGTTCTAAGTCGAATACCTGAAAATAAACGGGCAGAGAAACCTAGAGAAACACGATACAAACGCATAAGTAAACTCCATTAAAAAATTAACTTAAAAAAATCTGCCTGCCTTAACCCCTTTTTTCAGATTAAAAGATTGATGAACTAATACATATATATATATATATATATATATATATACATACACCATGGACTGGTTGAATACTTTTTTCTGAATGGCTGGCAGGTATGCATTAAAACCGTGGAACCGCACAGGTAGTTCGGCTACGGTAGTGACACCGTTCGAAATTCATCCACTAGCCAACCTGTAACCATAGCAGCGTTAGAGCTGGTATTTGGCTGGGTATGACAGAAACCTAGCTACTCATTTATCTCCAGTAAATTTGGCGGCGTCATATAAGTTGCGTCCTGCGGGGCGGTTGACAATAGGTACTCAAGCGGGAATGACCGTAAATATTATAGCAGCGAGGTAATCAGGCTTTATTCATTAAACGATAGTAATTGTGTACGGTTACAAAGGAAGCAAACGTGTCCACCTCATGAATCTGCAGCTGCTGACAGTTCGCTAGCTACGTGCTATGCCAACAGGCTAATTTCAGCTCGCTGGCTCTGCAGAAACCGTCATAAGTTCATTGTAATTGTGGGTAGCAAGTTAGCTACAGTCTGCATAACCGCGCATAATGTTGTGTTATGCATAATCACCGTTTCAGCTGGAATCCGTTACCAAATCATCAGCTGGAAAACGGATGTAAGCGTGCGCAAAAAATTCTTTCTCCATGAACGTAAGATGAACCAAGATAGCTGGTTTAATTTACCTTGGCCTATAGTAGTGGGTACGAGAAGGCGCGGCGCCTGTTTAATGATACCAGCTCTTTTTTTTTTTTTTTGTGCAAAACTTTCACCAAAAATTTCTGAATGCTGTGATTTGATATTGCTGGCAAATGACCATGGTATAAGCGGGATAATCAACTCGTAGGTGAGCATTACACGGTTTTAAGGCACTTCGCAGAGGCAACCACCCTCTGCGTTATTCGCCTCCGCGTCATGCCTTAAAACCGTGTAATGCACACCTAAGAGTTGATTATCCCTTACAAACATATATAAAAACACACACACACACACACACACACACACACACATTTATGGGGCCTAATTTACAGCAAAAATTCTGGTTTCAACTGCTCAAAAAAAAAAAAAAATCACAAAATTGTATATTCTTCAGGAGTTAAAATAGCTACATCAAAATTTATTAATTTTTGTCAGTTTCCAAAGCAACACATAGTGACTTGGTCAAGCAGATGCATATCCCCATTAAACTTGTGTTGAACTAAGGAGATCAGTCATCAGCATGTGCACCATGAAAGACATGCACCACAGTAACACTCCTGCCATCGCCCCAGACTAATTCTGGCCTCTGGCCGCAGACCTGCGGTTGATCTTTGTGCACTGCCCTGTGGCTGACCCCTGCTCTTAAGGTACAAGGATGGGCAAGAGGCAGAGGACTAGTTACCCCTGTTTCCACAGGGTTCAAATAATGTGTATCTTAATCTTTGTCTTAAATGCTCTGCTGTTCAAAACAGGTGCAATTTTCTTGAAAAATCATCCTATCAGCTGATGACTTTCAGGTCCAAATTACACTGGACTGTGATATCAGACTTGAAATCTGAAGTGATATGAAATTATGTAGTTTGATGTCAGATTTCACTGAATTTGTCTGAGAAGGCTGCACACAGGGGGTGCTCACTCAGGCACCAATTTTTAAGTTTTAATTCAAAAAAATGTTTTATTTATTTATTTTAGTTTTTTTTTTTTTTTTTTGCAGTTAGCGAGGAGGTGGGGGGTTGGTCACAATGGCTTGCCTTTCAGGTTGTTCTCCCTCGTCGATATGGCATGCCAACACTGCGTGTGTAATAGCGGGAGGAGGCCGATAGGGGGCGACAGGTGCCAGATCCAAAGCCAGACTGCTGCTGCATAGAGCCTCCAGGAAACGCACTATATGGAATGTGGTGGAGTCCACGTTCTTGAATTCAAATGCCAGCGTGGCAGGAAAGAACCCAACATGCTGAGACATGAATTTAATTTGAACTTCATACCTTTGACCTGAGGGCAAAATGTAGTAATTAACACAGCATATTATCTAAAACATCAAATCACTATGAACATATACTCCGCCAGTCAAAGGTTTTAGTGCAGCAATTCCCAAGCAGACAGAGAAAGACACGTAAACACCTTGGGCCGATTTCTTGTCGCTGGTCTTAGTCGTGGTCTAAATAAATAAAACCTCATTTAAAGAAGGAGTGGTAAAACTGTTTTTTTTTTTTACCCCCCACTCTGGAGGACAACTTTATTAATTCAGTCAGTTATATAATTGTATACGATTCCTCCTACCATCACCCGACAAAACAAAACACGCAATAATTCAAAATAAATAAATAAATAAATAATTTACAAAATACAACACGATAACGATTACATTCACAATGCTTTTCTACCTTTGCATTAGTAATTATTAGCTCATCTATTCCATCTCTCCTTACTCCCAACCTTCAGCCTCCCTTACTATATCCCATCTTTTGGCATAATTTACAAGTCCTGTCTTATGGGCCGTCACACACTCAATTCTACTGTAATACTTGACAAAATTTTTGAATTTCTCAATTCTTAATGCCTCAACAGATGTCAATCCGAAAATAAATATTTTTGCCAAATATATAATTATATTACAGATTAGGTGTGTTCCTTTTGTTACATCACCCAATAATACTTGACATAAATCTAATTGTATTCTATTGTACTGAGAAATCCAGTCTTGCACCTTTATCCAAAATAAGGCTATTATAGGACAGTACCAAAATAGATGGTCTATTGACTCCACTTCTTCCTGGCAGAATCGACAAAGGGGTGATGACTCTATTCCCCATATATTCAGCATATTTTTAGTTGCTAAAAACTTATTTATTAACTTACATTGAAAATATCTTATCTTTGGATCAAGCGATGTATTGTAAAGGATTTTAAAAACTTCGTTCCAAGGGACTGGCGTATCTAACATATTTTCCCAACTGTCTAGAATCCGGTATGGTATAGCGACTAAATTCTTTATTCTTAAATAAAATGTGTATATATGTTTGTTGATCTTTATTCTCTTTAACCAGTTTACCAATTTCATATGAGGCCTACAGACTAAATGTCCTCCTGTTCCTTTTATAATTTTTGATTTCCAAGCACTTGGTAAAGCTCCAATAAGTTGATTATATTGTTGCAGTGTACAGACTGTTCCATAAAAACTAGTTAATTGTTTGTGAGACATGAGTTTATTATCCTCATTCACGATATCCCTCATAAAAATAATACCTTTATCCAACATAGGTTTCCAAAAAATCATCATTCTATCAACAAGTATATTAGAATTTAGCCATATTATTTGTTGTAGAACTTGATCTGTATTTTCTGGTGGGTGAAATTGAAATTGTAACCAACTTTGTAGAGCTTCTTCTAGAAAAGTGGAGACACCAGAAAACACGTCATTAATTAATGCGAAATGCATAGGTTTAATTTGCAGAAATGGAAAGAAGCCTTTATCAAATATAGGATGGACACTTTTGAGTAATTTGCTAGAAAACCAGTTTGGATTGAAGTAGAATTTTGGAATAAGGGAAGCCTTCAGTGAAAGATTTAAAGCTTTTAAGTTTAAGAGCTTAGCCCACCAGATAAATAATCGTTGTAGAGATATGTACGCTTGATTTTATCAGGTTTATCATTCCATATAAATTTGAATATCTTCTGTTCATATATTTTGAAGAATGATTCTTCAGGGGTTGGTAATGCCATAAATAAGTATGTAAACTGGGATACAACTAATGAGTTAATTTAAGTTATTTTGCCATAAATGGTCGGATGTTTCCCTTTCCAGGGCTGCAGAGTTTTTTCGATTTTACTTAATTTATTATTAAAATTAATATTTGAAATTTCACTCATATTTTCTGGGATGTGTATACCAAGTACACCAACCAATCCATCTGTCCAATGAATTGGTAAATTGCATGTATGAGTGAAATTTCTATTTTTCAGGGAACCAAGCCTCAATATTTGGCATTTCTCATAATTTGACTTCAGTCCAGATAGGTTTGAAAAGTCATCCAGATCTTTTGTTAGGCTCTGTAGCGATGTATAATGAGGGCTCAGTAGAAAAATTGCATCATCAGCGTACATTAATTTTTTGTATTTAGACCTTGCATTTCCAAGCCTTTGATATTATTATTTGTTCGTATTTTTATAGCTAGTATGTCTATTGCCATAATAAATAAATACGGCAATAACGGGCAACCCTGTTTTACCCCCCGTGAAAGTGCAATGGGTTTTGAAATATAACCATTATTTATAATGTTGGAGACTGAGGTATTGTACATAACTTTAACCCATTGTATTAGAGACTCACCAAAATTAAAAAATTCTAAACATTGATAAATAAAATCCCATCTTATTTTATCAAAGGCCCTCTCAAAGTCTACTATAAAAACCAAACCTGGTTTCTTTATTTTATCGTAATGTTCTATAATTTCAAGTAATTGTCTTATATTATTTGCAATATTTTGTCCTTTTTGTCCTTGGTGTATAATATCAGGCAGGACATTTTTTATATGCAATGCTATGCATTTAGCCAATATTTTTGCATCGTAACACTGAAGAGTAAGTAGTCTCCAGTTTTTTAAGTGAACCGGATCTTTATAGTGGCCACTAGCGTCTTGTTTTACGAGCAGAGAGATCAGACTTTCCTGCTGAGTCCCTGTGAGAATATCTTTGTCTTATGAAAAATTAAAACTTGTAAGTAGGGGGTTTTTAATCTGTTCGTAGAAAGTTTGGTACACTTCTATTGGAATACCATCCAATCCTGGCGCTTTCCCCCATTGAAAGTACATAATTGAATAGTAGAGTTCAGTTTCCGTAAGTGGACCCTTGCAAGTTTCTTTCTGTTCCTCTGATAATTTAACTTGATTACAAGGGAAAAACGGATTAGAATCAATGTTATTTAGTGGAACAGGTGGTGACTAGAAAGAGAAGATCTCTGTAAAATATCTCTCTTCTTCAGTCAGAATATCTATAGGTGAAGTAAGAATTGTCCCATCATTATTTTTTAATCTCTGTATATTTTTCTATGCTACATTTCTATGTTGGAGACTTAAAAATAATTTATTGCATCTTTCACCCTTCTCCATCTATTTTGCTTGATTCCTATAATGCATTATTGTTGACCTATCATAAATTAGTTGTTCAAATTCTTTTTGTTTTTGGTCCAGTTTATCAGCCACATCCAGAGTTGCTTCTGAGCTGTCAAGTAGGGGTGTAAGCCTCTCAATTTCTTTTTTGATTTTTTTGTTCATTTAATCTTAATTGTTTTTTCTTTGTGAGGCAAATTGAATTGAGTGGCCTCTAAAGACGCATTTAAATGTATCCCATACAATAAGAGGGTCTGCTGATCCTATATTATGTGCAAAAAAAACTGTAATAAATTCTTTTGTACTTTCTACAAATGTCTGATCCTCTAGTAAGTTTTGATTAAATTTCCAGTATCCCAGTCCTCGTGGATACTCAGTTAGTTCTAAATGAAGTGAAATAAGTTGATGATCAGATTTTAGTTTGTCTTCAATTACTGCCTTTTTTGTTCTGGATAACAAAGAAAAGGAAATAAGGAAATAATCTATACGGCTTGCCTGATTCTGTCTTCTCCACGTATATTTATATAATTCTGGATTTTTTAAATCTCCAAACATCTACCAGATCCATTGTATTCATTATTGATGTGATTTCTGTAGAAGCATGTGGGTGGTGATTAGCTGAATTATTTCCCTGATGATCTATTAAATTATTCTCTACTGTATTACAGTCTCCAACCATTATGAGATATTTACTTGTGAATTTTGAGGTTTTTATCATTTTAAATAGATTCAAAAAAGTGTGGATCATCGTTATTTGGACCATATAAATTAACCAAACATATTTGTTTATCCTCAATAATCATATTTAAAATGATCCACCTTCCTTGAGGGTCAGTTTCTAAAGCTTGGAGAGAATAGTTAAAGTTGTTTTTAAACATGATCATAACTCCCCTCGAATTTTTTAAACCATATTTGCCCACCCCATTCCTCCATCCATATAGGTTCATCTGTCATTACTGAGTGAGTTTCTTGTAGACAAAAAATTGCATAATCTTTCTCTTTTAACCAAGTAAATATTTGGTGTCTTTTCCTTTTATCTGCGAGGCCATTGCAGTTATAACTGGCGATACAGACTACATCTATTCCCATTTTTAAAGACTAGGCTTTAAGATTAAAAGAGTATAGGTTTTGATGGTCAGATATACCACAGAATATTTTCTAGGGATAACAGAAGAGTTAACCATAATCCATGCAGATATAAAAAGTAAAGTAAATTCAACGTAGGTTCCATGCCTGCCAATATTCGTGTGGCAGTTGAGAAGCATAAACAAAAAAATTAACATGATTAGGTAAGAAAAAACCACAAACAAAAACAAAACGAGACTCCTCTAGAACGGTTGACATTGGATTGACAAGAAAACTAGAAGATATTTGTCACTGACAAAAAAGTTACCTCATAAAACCTAGTCCATATTATTGTTCATCTCCCCCTCCCTCTCCCAACCAAAATGGCGGGACGATAGCACTGTTCTGTGAAATTTAGTTAAACATGTTTACATTTCCGTATGATTAGACCCCATACATTACATCACTATACCATGAACCCAAACACTATGCTAAATAGGGGTGTATGCATTTCACAAGATCTGTCCAGGTAAACTTTATTTTAACAACTGCGTGCTGAGACGTAGACATTATAGTATGCGGTGGACATAACCTTGACGAGGAGCGTCCAGGTACGTTTTCACTTCAGGGCTTCCGTACCCAAAAATCCTATAACAAGGTCAATCAGAGCATTTACCTGGGAGTACAAGTAGCATAGATCTACTTCCAGTGGCCGAACAGTCATTTCACAGAAGCGAATAAGACCATGACTTAGACTACCCCCCTCCCTGGTTTAGAGTTAGACCATGATTAAGACCAGGTTTCATGAAAAACTAGGCACGAGAAATCCAATAAGTTAGACCACACTTACAACAGTGTTTAAACGTGGTTTAAACCATGGATTTACTTAGACCAGGTTTAGACTGGTAACGAGAAATCGGCCCCTTCTGTTTGACAAGAAGCTATCTGAATCTTACGAACTCAATTCCACAAGAACTGGAAGAGTATGTAAATAAAATGCAAATGCGAATAAAAACTTGGTTAGTGAAGTTGCATTCACCTACATTTAGCTAAAAATGACACAAAGAAAACATTTAAGTTTTACATTGTACATATTCAAGACTTTTGAATTTGAAGCCTGCAATGCGTTCCAAAACAACAGGGACAGGGGTATGATTGAACTGGAAAAGCTGTGGACTCCAGAAAAACACCGATGTGGAACATTTCGCATTTGACTAGCAAAAGGAGGGCAGGAAAAAATCAAATATCACAATATTTTTGACCGAATACCTCAATATCAATATCATGGTAATATTGTAGAAATATCTACGGGTGCCTTTACAAAATATTCACATAATGCAATTGTAGATAAACATACATTTGTAACATGGATATGACGACCAAGTAAGTACAGGCAACAGCTAAAAGATTGGAATGAATGTGGACAACTGCATCCATTTATTGTATAATCTGGCCTTTAAAACCAGAAAGGACAACACTCTTGCCCAGGGCTCGAAACTGCGACCGTTTTGGTCGCATGTGCGACCAAAATTAACACTGTGCGACCTTTGAAATAAAATAGTCGCACCAGTGCGACCGCTTTTTCCCCCAATTAAACACCTCTTTTCGGGTACATTTGGTGGTCAGAAGGCATGCCAACCGCTGCTGCAGCCTAAATAGAGATGGGCGTATGTCTCGGAGCAGTCATTGTATGAATCTACTGGACATACCGCAGCGGGGCGCACCGGTATAAGAATGGAGCGCACCCAGTGTGTTCCCTTGAGCAGACAGTGACCATTCTGACCAATCAAAGGGGAGCTCGACGTCCTAAACCTCAGTACTGATTCTAGAATGGTTAATATTAGCCGTCAATCACTCCATTTCGCGGTACTGAGAGTTACTATTGGAACTATACACAAGATTTAGACGGGAAACGAAGAGCAATGGAAGACTTTTTTTGGTGCCGTTAACGTTCAAAAAAGTCGAGTCGGTAACAAAAGTTACTGAAACTGAGAATCATGACGGTGATTCGGATGAACCGGCGGCGAAATCAGTTTATTATTTTCGCAAAGAGTTGCTTCGAAATTTTGAATGGCTGAGGTTATGGCCCGGATCTCGCAGGTAACAGCGCGTTATCTACTGAGTCCAAACACTTTAAATTGAAAGTCTTTCCAAACATGGAGAAAGCACGAAACACAGAAAATACTGTGACAAATGTGCGTCAACGAGTAGGTCCGGTGTTCTGTTAATATTTGCAACCGATCAAAATATGCTGCCTCGCGGCTGCGCGCTTGCGCAAACCTAAAATCTTCGTCTAGTTTTCTTTGCTCATATCTTCAGTAGCCTATCTGCAAAAATCATAAACACACATTTTTCAGCGCGTCTTTAGACCAGTAAACGTTTATATATTTGCATGTACACGCAACGTTTTCCTGAAAATGCAGAAATTAGATGACAATGGCGTGTGGCATACTATATCTTCAAACAAACATATCCAACTCATTATAACATCTGCTTATGTTATAATAAGCTAACAAATAGCAAAGTTACCTCTGTGGACTGATTCATATTGCAATAATGAGGCGAAAACAAGGATTTTACGACTTTACGTCAGATCTGCATTTAACCCTAACACAATTGAAGATTTGATTCGGATCAGTGTGGAGCGTCCTCCTCTGGACATATTTGATGCCTCACAGGCAGTGAGGAGATGGATGGAAGGGCAGAGAGCAAGGAGACCCAATTTTAAATCCTGGCCTACGGATATGGCATAAAACCAAAGTTGTGGAAACCTTTGTTAATCAATGAACTCAAGACTCTAATATTGTTTAATAACTGTCGTTTGTTGGAGACAGTTGTATTGTTGATGTGGAGTGTTATATTGTAGTTTTTTTAAACATAAAAAAATATATTGGTGCCTCTTAGATTTCGGTGTGTGCGCTCCTAAATTTTGGCTCGCGCTCCTAACTTTGTGAATTTGGGAGCGCAGCGCTACCAAGCAAAAAAGTTAATTTCGAGCCCTGTTGCCATATCACAATATTACAATATCCAAAATCCCAGACAATGGGCCTTATGCAAGAAGCGATACACAACAAATGTACTGATTTTTGTGTTTATCCACAATTTTCTCTTATTTTTTTTGGTACCCATTGATGTCTGGGATTCACTGATGTTTTCTTATTTTTGCTCTTAGAAAAGAGAACATTTTAAGAGCAGTTGAGAGCACTCTTACCACAATAAGATAAAAACATCCCATTTGTACAGTCCACAAATTGTATGTCCAATGCATGAAAACATACATATTACATTTTAGGAGCATAAAAAATGCACAATAGCATACATGTCAATCTCTTTGGGTTCTCACCGGTATTACCTCTAGTTAATATCCATAAAATCCTTAAAAAATCTGTGACATTTTTAAAATTATTTTTTGAATATAACTGTTTTTTTTCATTAATTAAATTATAAATGGGGTGTGAAAATCTCATTAAAATATTAAAAAAAAAACAAAAACCTCAAAACCTCATCCAGGACAGTGAAAATTACTGCAGTCGTGCCTTTGTACACAATCTGACACCCCTTCAGAATTTAGACCCCAATTTAAATGAGCCCCTAAGAGCCATACTGGGCCAACCCATGTTGGGGAACTTTTGAGAAAATGGGACTCAAAGTTGCCAGCTTCCTCGTCATTTAGAGTATCTGGGAACTAGAAACACTGCTTCTGTTAAAAACTCAAGATATGTACAGTTCGTAGTGCACTTCTTATGCAGGTTTTGGATGCCCTTCTGTTTCATTTAAAGTGAAACCTACCTCCTTCTGAAGAGGAACCATCATCTTCTGATTCATTTGGGTCAAACTCTGGGTCTCCATTATCTTCCACTTCACCATCATCATCAATCATAGCAAGCAATTCCTCATCAGTGCGATACCTAGCCGCCATGTTTACATTGAATTATGGAAAAGTTGTGGGATGGTCCACTATGGCTAAGGCAGCGCATTGCATATTTACAGTGGCAGAGAGGACGTTTGCTTATATGAGCAATCCATGTGGGTAGATTGGGTTGGCTCATTTAGTAAATGTAGATCTCAGTTTTCTGCACATGCTGACTACCTCAACTCAATTTCGCCAAAAGTGCGGGATGGCCCGGTATGGTTCTTAGGGGCTCAAATAAACCCTTCAGACCGATGTGCCCGTCTAAGCAGGGTTTAAGTCAGTTTTAGTTTCTGAAGGCTAGGGGTAGTTAAACCACGGCCTAAGTATAATCTAAGCGTGGTTTAACTTTAGACTTACTGTCTAAATTTAAACTGGAGTCTAATTGCCCTCGAGACATAGTCTGCTTCTACTGCTCCTGTGCAGTAGAGTGCATCCAAGTAAAAAATTAGCATGTGTAAAAGTGTTGGGCTGTCATAAAAACCAGCAACCACACTGGCCCTTTATAGATAAGATTGGACACCTCTGCCATAAGGCTAATTGGGAAGCAGGGGGGAAACGCTTACTTGCAGAATTACTCAAGGGAAGTGTCGAGATCTTAGAGAGCAAAAAGAATGACTGGGAGATCAATTTGACCAAGGCAAGGGTGATGGCCACCAAAACATGAGGGAATTGAAATAGCAGTGGAAGCCACTGAAGATCTGAAGGTTTTAAAGGGGTTTTTTCTTGTCAGCCAATAGTGCCTCTGGCACAGCAGCTGCCAATCGCCTTAGAGCAGGCTAAAGATGAGTCACGACGGTCATGTAAGAGAGTTAAACCAAACTTAAACCATCCCGACACCTAGTTTAAAAACGTGAAGAAAGACAGACCACATTTAGACCACAGTCAAAGTTAAACCGCACATCTGAAAGTGAATCTTAAAACCCAGAGAATCGATAAATAAACTTCACTTAAACCATACTTAGACCAGGGTTTAAGTTAATCTACACTAAGACCTAACTTCAGGATACGGGCCAATGTGTCCAACTGACCCAAGACTATCTTGATTTTACATTTGTTTATACGTTAATTCAGAGGATTTAAGTGAATTAATTCTTTACAAATGTAAATTACACTCACAACTGCCAGGTAACAAAATCCAGAACAATGCACATGACTAATTTTTTTAAAATGATGCAATCCATTAATTGAATTTAAGCACTTTAGGTTAAGAACACTTTGGAATCAAAAGTGCACCCCAAACAATAAACAACCCCACAGTAAAATAAGATTTTTAAAAAATCGTATTTTATTTGACAGTAATTATTGTACTCTCACCTGGTTTGAGGAGCAGTGGATTTGCTCGAGTGATGCGCTGCTCATCAGAAAATGTGTAACAACGCAGCCAGTGGAGGGCGGTGTAGTAGCAGAAGTACACTGAATTAGGACCTGTGTTTTCAATGTAAAACGTTGCCACTTGGATCAACGTGGAGCTCAGCTCCACCTCAAATTTGATCTTGCCCTCTTGCACATTTTCCGGCCTGTCCTGATCAGATGTGATTGAGATCCCACACTTGTCAGATATGAAGGTGGACCTGGGAACGAAAGGGTAAGTTTGTCAGCTGTCTTGCGTTTGTGAAGACGCTGTTAGACTAACTAACTAAAACTGCACCGATGAGTTCAGGAAACCATACTTCATTCCACGTTGAAGAATTAGTCCGTGTTTCAGCATGGATTTTTTCATCAGTCAGACCCGGGCCATATCAAAAACAGCTCACTCAGTTACAACGCACTAAATTAATGAAGTACACTGGATGAGAATGTTGCTCACTAGACATAAAAACGGTACTGCCTACAACACATACTACTGACTGATATATCACCCACTGTATTTTTCCAACAGTGCTCTGATAATATCTGCTCTCTTAATGAAAAACTTTTCCTTTTCCTCTCCAATTAATCAATCTTCATTGGACACAAATATAGTTCTGCCTGTATCTCTGCAACACGTCCTAAAAATATGGTCCATTTCCAAAAAAATGTGTGCTCCCAAATGGTCTCAACCCCAAAGTTGGAAAAATCACTCAGGGACTTAATCTACTTGAAGATGAGATAATTGTTTTTCCATATACTTATCAGCTCTCATTCACTGTACTCCGGTACTATACAGAGGAGCACATTGCTGACTTAAGTAAGTTGACACTATGTTTGATAGTGCTGAGGGTAGGGTGATGATTTTGTAAATAAAATATTACATTCGTTTGAATGATCATTATTAGACTAGCTATTTTGTCCAATCTATTTTTAAGTAGAAAAAAAATGAAGTAACTAGACTGCACTCAGACAATGCCTGTGTAATAAACTAAAAGCTTCACACAAAAGACCAAGAGAATGTATTATTGGAAATGTATTAGCCTACCATTTTATAAAATAATACATCACTGATCGAACTAGATAAGAAAATACAGAAACTCAAAGTTTGTTCAGCTCGTGGGGGTAAAATTGCACCTGCAGGGGAGAATGTTATGGATTGAACAACTTTCTGGGAAATAAGCGAGGAGGAGCTAAGATAACAGGCCGCAGAGTCAGGGTGTAACGGACTTACTTTACAGATTCTGTTTTTTGAGAAAAAGGGAGAGAAAAAGTTTTATGAAAACTGAAAAGTTAGAGGCATAGTGTAGAAGGGAAATATTCTCAAAACTAAAGTATAAGTAAAATTACAGTACAACAGGGAGAACTGAGGCAGGTTCACATAGTCCATTAGAATCACTGAAAATGACAGTAGAAGTATGAAGAAAATTAAAACTCATAAATCTGCCATAAACCACTTCCAGCTTCCAGAAATTCCAGCTGCCTGTTCGGTGAACACAAATGTAAAAATTGGTAAACAGATTTTCTGGGATGACCTTTTTCGAAGCAAAAGCGGTATGCTTTGAATGCATCCAGCGTGACTAAATGAATACATCCGGCTCCAAGCCCCGCAAAACCTGGTGTCTGCCCTCGCCGTAGCCAAAAGAGTTGAGCACATGCTGCGTGGTCCCCTGCTGCAAGAGACCATTCACCGAGCCCAACGGACTGACCTTGATGACAGTGAAGAGGGGGAGGAAGAGGCCTGGAGAACTGATTTTACCCCACCACGGTGATCGCGATGGGGGAGGAGGGGTGGCACCAGGGCAGCACTGTCACCCACACCTGAGTCAACCTCGCAATCGCGACTCGGCTGCCTGGGCAGAGCCCATGGACTGTACATAGACTGCCAGCTAAACAGAATGCAGTGCAAAGCCCTGGTTGATACAGGGTCCACCATTTCCCTGGTTCGCCCCGGTATGATGCCTCAGTCCGATGGGCCAAACCGCCGAGGCTGGAAGCCTAACCAGGTCCATATTACCACAGTTACTGGTGGGTGAGCCAGAATGAAAGCCACCACCAGCTAGCAGCCATCAGCCAGCAATCATCGCAGCAGCAGCCGCCGCCCACCGGCAGCCACCACCAGCCAGCAGTCACCACCACAGTCAGCCATTGCCAACCAGCTGCCAGCTAGCAGCCATTGCAGCTAGCCTCAACCATAAGTGACCCTGTCCCTCTACAGCCTTTGGCTGAGACAGAACAAGCGGTCGATGAGCTGTACTAGAGGAGCAGTGAAGGTTTGGATGCTGACCAAAGACAGCACCTGAGAGAGCTGCTAGAGCGGTTTACAGACATCTTGACTGCCCGAGACGAAGATTGCACCCACTGCAGCTTGTTCCAGTATGAAATTGACACGGGAGACCCCCGCCCTATCTGCCTTCACCCTCGCCGGTTGCCTTTTGCAAAGTGGGCTGCGGTGAAGCAAAAAAATTAAGGAGATGGCAAAGACCGGGGTCACCGAGCCATCCAACAGCCCCTGAGCTGCTCCTACTTTGCTGGTAAAGAAAAGAGATGGGTCCTGGCAGTTCTGTGTGGACTATCGCATGGTGAACAGTGTCTCGCACAAAAACTCGTACCCGCCATCCAAAATAGACTACACATTGGACCACATCGCAGGTTCCTGCTGGTTCAGCTCCCTCAATCTTCATAGTGGCTACTGGCAGGTGGAGTTGGCACCCAAGATGCAACCGAAGACTGCATTCTCCGTAAGCCAGGGGTTTAGCAGTTCTAGGTGGTGCCCTTCGGTCTCTGCAATGCTCCAGCCACACTCAAGCAGTTGATGGAGAGGGTTCTGGCTGACATCCTCCATAGCTGGTGTGTAGTCTACTTGGATGACCTGCTATCCCATGCTACCAACTTTGAGGGTGCCCTGTCTGGCCTCACTAATGTCTTCAGTGCCATTTGATGGGCTGGCCTGTGGCTGCATCCAAGGAAATGTCATCTGCTTCAGAGAGAGACCACCTTCCTGGGCCATATCGTAGGGACTGTGGGGGTGGCCACAGACTCTGGTAAGACAGCAGCCATCAGGGACTGGCCAACCCCCCAGAACATGGCAGAGCTGTGGAGCTTCCTCGGGCTGGCATCACACTACCGCCTCTTCGTCAGAGACCTTGCCACCATCGCCAGTCCACTGCACAAGCTCAGACACAAGAGGCAGATGTTCCAGTGGACGACGAGTGGACCGTAGCCTTTGACTAGCTTTGATCAGCCTTCATAGAAGCCCCAGTGCTGGCCCTCACGAATCCTGACCGCCCCTTCATGGTGGACACCGATGCTAGCCATGTGGGGGGGCGGGGGGAGCGGTCCTCTCTCAGGAGGGGGAGCATGGGGAGCAGGTCATCGCCTATTACAGCTGCTCTGACAGTCGGCCAGAGGGGAACTACTGCGTGCCCAGGCATGAGCTGCTGGCTGTCATCCTGGGGCTGCATCTCTTCCGGCCTTACCTGTATAGGCAGAGGTTCCTCCTTCCCACCGATCATGATTCTCTCACCTGGCTGCTGAACTTCAAGGAGCCATAGAGGCAGCTGGCACGCTGGCTGGAGAAACTGCAGGACTATGACTTTCAGATCAAGCACCGGGCAGGCCACCTCCACGCCAACGCAGATGCCCTCTCCCAAGGACCGTGTCAGGAGGAGGGTTATCGGTTATGCCAGAGAGCCCGGGACAAAGAAACTGAGCACCCAGCTGCGGCTGTACAAACTGCTCACCTTGACAAAAGCAGCAAAGGTTCCTCCACACCAACAAGGGTGGAGACGATGGACCACCAGCAGCGCCTCCATGACCAAGGGTTTGACCCAATTCTTGCTACCGTCCAGGCTTGAGTAGGGGCCGGGCTGCGACCATTCTGGGCAGCGGTGACAGCAGCAGACCCGAAAACCGAAGCCCTGTATTCCCTCTACACCAGCATACCCAGCCAAGATGGCCTCCCCTACGGTTGGTGGCAGTCTCCCGCAGGGCGGCAGGAGGTCCTTCAGCTCATCGTCCCTACGAGGCTATGGCCGCAGGTGTTCCATCTGGTCCATGGTTCAGCGGGCGCTGGACACTTCGGGGTGGCCAAGACACTCCACCGGCTGTGTTCGGGCTCTTACTGGCCAGGGTGCTGGCAGGACGTCAAGCTCTTTGTCCATTAGTGTGACGCCTGTACTGCATGGAAAGGACCAGCACGTCACTCTCAAGTGACTCTGCAGCAGTACCAGGTGGGGGCCCCAATGGAGCGAGTTGGGGTCGACATCCTAAGCCCTTTTCCGACCACCAACCAGGGGAACCACTACGTGCTGGTGGCTACAGACTACTTCACCAAGTGGCCCGAAGCCTATGCTGTCCCTGACCAGTGCCCCACAACAACGGTTGACTGGCTGGTGAATGAAATGTTCTGCTGTTTTTGTGTCCTGCAGGAGCTGCACTGCGATCAGGGATGGAACTTTGAGGCCTGGGTGTTTGCTGAGGTCTGCCACCGGCTGGGGGTTCAGAACACCAGAACGAAACGATTCCACCCTCAGAGCGACGGATTGGTCGAGCGCTTCAATCGCACCCTGGCCATCCAGCTGGCCATCCTGACCAGCCACCATCAATGGGACTGGGACCTGCACCTGTCCCTGATGCAGTGGACATACCAAACGGTAGTACAGGAGTCCACCAGATGCACACCAGCAGCACTCGTGTTTGGCCGCGAGCCCCACAGGCCAGTGGACTTAGTGTTGCCCCCCCCGAGCTAGCTGTGAGAGGCGAGCCAGGGCTGGAGTACCAGCACAACCTCCGCAAAACGACTGCGCAGTGTGCACAAGCTGAGCTGCAAAGCCCTAACTGAAGCCAGAGCTCATCAAAAGAGGGCCTACGATGTCCACTGCTGGGGCGAGGACTTTGCACCAGGAGCCCAGATGTGGGTGTACAGCCCAGATAAGAATAAGGGACTGTCCTCTAAGCTGATGGCTCACTGGGTGAGACCCTGTGCTGTGGTGGACAAATTATCAGATGTTGTCTACCAGATGAGGCTCACTAAGAGGGTCTGGCTGTGGGTCTTTCATCGAGACCAGCTGACACCTTATAGTCCTTCACTGCCCTGCAACACCAGCAGCTGTCGGAGAACCAGCGCAGCCTATGCAGAAGCAGTGTCAACTCCCCCGCTGCTTAAAGGACTTTGTATTGGACTGAAAGTTAATGGATACACCTAACCTCTAACGTGCGGGCTGTGTAGAGTGCCGGGGCTGCGCATGGCTGGGGCTTACACTCAACCCAGGAGGGGGTAAATTATAAATATTTACACATTTTAAAATGAACTTTTTTGATGTTGCAGGACAGTTGGAGCTACAAGGATAATGTTGGTGTTACAGGTGGGGGAAAAATAGTGAGGCGACTCTCACTGTACTTGCAAGGCCCAGGTGTGGGGCCAGGATGATTTCCATGTGGTTTTGTCAGTTTCCTGCATGCAATTTCATTGGTGGGTCAGTTTAAAACTGTGAGAATTTATATCCTGCTTCCTGCCTAATGATTTTGTGACCATAGCAACAAGATGATACAGTATAGTAAAAGAGACCTCTCAGATGCATTCTAGAAAAATTAAAGACCATTAAGGATATATTAGACTGCCCTGTATTATTAGTCCTGAATCATTCAACATTGACCTATCTAAGAAGGGGAGAGAGGGGGAGAAGAGTTTTGTTCCTCCAAAGTAGACTGTACATTTTGAGGACACAATAGAAGTAGTGGACATGGTGAATGAATGAGTGAATGTTAGAGCATTGATCTGTTTAACATTAAGACATGGGCTTAGTCTGCACGAACATGTGTATTTTCAAAAACAGGGTATTTCCACCTTTTTTTTCCCAAAAAAAACTCTCAGTCCACACAGAGACACAAAAAACAGAATTTAATCCCTGTCAAGAGATAAGAGATATACTTTATTGAACCCCGTGGGGTAATTCGTCCTCTGCATTTGACCCATCCTATAGTTAGGACCAGTGGGCAGCCACAAAGCAGCGCCCAGGGACCAACTCCAGTTCTAAAGCCAGTACCTTGGTCAGGGGTACTGGTCGGAGTGTTCCTATGATGCATGTTTTTGTGGGTGGGGGAAACCGGAGTACCCGGAGAAAACCCACGCAAACTCGGGGAGAACATGCAAACTCCACACAGAAAGGCCCCAGGCCGGATTCGAACCCACGACCTTCTTGCTGTGAGGCAATAGTGCTCACCACTGTGCCACCGTGCCGCCCAAGAGCATCCCAAACCAACAGGTGACAATGGTATGATTTAATGTAACACCATGCAGGACAATCACAAGCTATAAAAACTTGCTATAAGGTGCATAAACTCAGTTTTCCCTGTCTACAAGTAAACACTAAAAACTAGAGGTTTCAAGAAATCTTCCCCTTGGAAGGCGTTAACCTAAAGCCTCACATTAAAGGATGAAAAACATGTTCCGCGTCTGGACTGAAGGTCAAAATGCGTAGAAAATGCTACATTTTCAAAAATACACCGAGTATGAGAGGACAGGGCCTAAGAAGAGTCAACTTCATCCTCCAATCAGACGGCATCTTACCTGTTTTCTTTTAGGGACTGCAGGACTTGGTTAGCTAGTCGCCTCCTGGCTTGAACTCTAGTTTCAGCAGGTGGTACTGCACCAGCAGAGGGCCCTGGAGAGGCATCGCTTGATATGGGCTGACTGCTGAGGGGCTGAGGACACTGGCGGGGGGTCCTCCACTGGTCCTGGTACCGAACGCGCACCTGGCACCGGACCAGACAACACTGACTTAACTCCTGCTATGCCTCTGTTTCTAGCACTGATGCTAGTCTAATTCCTCATTCATGTGATTGCTGAAAGCAATTACACTTTTGTTATCTTTGCTCTTTATTAGTGTAATTGCAGCGAGAAATCACACTATTCTTATCATTGCTCTGTATTTATTCATTCATTTATTCATTATTCCATGCACGTTTTGAGGCAAGACTAGTTCTACTCACTAGCAGCTATAAACACGGCTGCAAAGTTAAAATGTTAAGCATGTCTATGCTACCTGGTATCACTTTTGGTGCAGAGATCTGTATCAGCTGGTTTTCTATGAATATTTTTTATAGGTTTCTATCAAATCAATAGGTTTTTTCTTTAGGTTTCCAGAGGGGAATAAACAATACATGATGAGACATGAGGAATATATCATAAACTATAAAGGCAACAAGACTGAAACTTTGTGAACAGCCTCCACATTCTTCTCTGCTTCTTATACCCAGAGGTTACAGTAATAGCACCACCAAGTGGTGAGAAATCAGCAAACAAACTTTCCAAAATGTTTTTGTTAATATCTCAGCAACCGTGAAGTGTAGAGGAATGATTCTGCGGTCTGTCG
This sequence comes from Gymnothorax javanicus, assembly GCA_029692085.1. Taxonomy (NCBI): domain Eukaryota; kingdom Metazoa; phylum Chordata; class Actinopteri; order Anguilliformes; family Muraenidae; genus Gymnothorax; species Gymnothorax javanicus. The sequence goes on from CM056203.1 coordinate 72,744,858, forward strand.
ATTCTGTTGATGATGCTAAGGAGATTTACAAAAGCCAGAGCCATTTGCAGCATTAATGCTTATGTTCGCCATTTTGATTTTTTTGCAAGACATCCTATTGACTCTCTATGCAATATATTTTGTGCAATATTTACCAACCTTGGTATTTACCATGTATGGACGATCCCAAACACTGCCCATATCGCATGGCCGCTTTAATGCGCGGGCTTACCTGGGCTGAAGCCCAGGGGCCTATCGAGTTCAGGGGCCTATGATTTTGGGGCAATGATGAGCTGAAAAAGCAACTGCCGCGGTCACATGACGACTTTTCATTCGGAATGAATTTTATTTCCTGCGAGTTTACATGGGAAATAGTCATTCCGAATGGGGGTTTGCATGGAACACGCATTTAATCGCTTCCCGTAAGGTTTGGTGCTGGGAAGGCTTCTGATTGAATAGGGAGCGGGTCAGATACGTGTATACGTGTTTCTGTTTAGCCTACCGGAAGAAAAATATTAGGCTTGTCTTCGTTCCAAATAGCGACAGCATGAATGACGTTAGCAGTGCCTTTTTCGGACTGATTTTGCTTTTAGTTTTGAAACAGCAGAATGACCTCATCATTTTAATTATTATCATTCGTCTGCAAAGGAGCAGAAGGAAGGTAGAGTACCGGAAAGGAAAGGTAGCAAGCATGCGCAGAAAGAACGGAATGAACTTCAAGAGAAATGAGTGTTTACATTTACGAAAGATTGTTTCAATCGGAATGACAAACGGAATATTACGGTTAAAAAACGGTTATTGTTGTCTCTTTAAATTGAATGAGAATGGTCTGTTTGTGTAAAGTTCCTTGGGATAACTTGAAGAAAATTGAATTGATTTGGCGCTAAATAAAAACAAATTGAATTTCATCATCACCATAAATTGCAGTGTGTGGTTGTTATAAAAAATACCTTTTGTGTTCGCTCAAGTAGGCTCAGTGATATGTTAGTAATAGCCTAATATTCCGATTAGAATCGGCTTAGTAGCCCAAACCGAATAAAAATGCTCCATATAAACACCTCATTCAGAATAAACAGGGCGAAACCGAATGGAATTTCATTCGGTTGCAGAGGGGTAGAATATTCCTCTTCCCAAACCGATTAAACGTAAAATTTCATGATGTAAACGGTGAAACGGAAAGTTGTCTGGCTGCGTTCTGTCTGCGCACGCTATGCCTTGAGGTGAATGCGCAGTGACGTTTCTTTGCTTGCAAATAGGGTGGCTTTCAAGCGCAGAATGCAGAACTGGTCAACGCGTAGTGGTTGATTTTAATAAAAACTCTCGAAGAATGGAAAATTATTGCATTGCTTAGGTGATAGTAAAAACAATAGTGAACGGTTTAAAAAAAAAAAAGGTCCGTGAAAAACTCAACGAAGCCGGGATAGACAGCAACGTCAAACAAATTAGAACTGCTGGAAAACTCTGAAGACCGGTGTTCTGAGAATTTGTGCTGCTTTGTCAAAAAATGCTATCTTAATGCAGGGTGATCCTAAAGTCTTTGTTTTTGCCTTAATATTACAATATAAATCAACCTACAGTGGCAACTTTGTTATTTGTATGCTCATTATAACTTAGGCAGATGCTAAAATGAGTTGTAGCCTATAATTTTTTTCTTTCTTTTTTTTTTTTTTTTTAAGATAACATGCCGCATGCCACTATCTTCCGATTTCGGCATTTTCAGGAAAGGCCAGCTTGTACATGCAATTATTTGCCTATAGGTCTAAAAGCGCACTGGAAAAAAAAAAAACTCGATTTGTAAGATATTTTATGATATTTAAGATGTGAGGGAAGAAATAGAGCCCAAGATCGTGGGTTTGTGCATGCGCAGAGCCAGAACCGCGAGGCCGCATATCCTGATAGGTGGCAGAAATTGATAGAACACCTACTGTAAGCATAAACAGCGCAATAACGAAAGCGAATACTTTTCTTCATCAATTGCGCATGTCACACAGCTGTAAGACGTCTGTTCTGATTAAATAAGGTAGCCCATATGAACACCAGATCGGAATAGATCACGGGGGTATTAGGCTAAAGGAAAATCCAGACTTAAATGGCCAAGTCTGGCTTATAATAGCGAGAATTCAGTTCCATCAAAGTGGCTGAGATTCTGGTTAAGCCTGATACATCCAGCTAAACTCAGATTTCTGTTCCATCAACCTAAGCCACATCTCCGTTCCATCAAGGTGGTTAATGTGAATCCCAGCCTAGTAACCATGGTGATTTAAACTGCAGGGCAATCCTGCCCTGTAGCATGTTTAAGGTGAGGATTAGCTTCATCTTTGTTCAAAGAATGTCCAATAGACTGGAACAGACACCCAAAAGACAGTTCTGCCAGTGCATTTACACACTTACAACTGTCGTGTAATGATAATAATGTGTGAAACATAAATTTAATTCATTAAAGAAATTAACTATTCAAAAATAAATAAGATCATTCCAATAAAGACAAAATCAAACTTTAAAAAAATTAATAAAATTCCAAGTGGCCAGCAAATTATCTAAAATTTTCGCAGCAATCAGTTGATAAATGTGGTATCACTTTCGAAAATAAATTAATAAATTTGGTGAATCTCCGTAAGCCTATCTACAGTCATTTTGTCTCTTTCATGCGGAATATTTTTTATTATATAGCCTAATACAACCTATTGAATGATATTTGTGTCTCTTGCGCATAGCCTATAGCTTGTTGGCGATATTCCGCCAGGCCACTTCCCCCGCCCTGTTGGTAACAGCAGTGTTCCCTTTCCTTGTGATAATTTCCCGATAATCCTCATAAACCCTCATAAAGAGGGTTTGCTCCGCTGAGGAGAGCGCAGAGACGGGGTGCGCGAGTAGAGTGGAAGGCGCGAATTTCGAAAGTTGAGCATTTTGTTTCATTATTATACAGTTGTCTCTTGCTTGAAATTTTGAATTTCGAACAAGTGGAGAGTGACGAGGTGGAAGAGGGTAAAAAGAAAAGGAATAAAGGAAGTGGCAATGAAACTGATGAAGGGCCGTTTGTTGTAGGGATGAAGGTTGTAGGAAATAGATGGGAAAACAATTGTGTATTCAGTGATAATAATTTTGTCGGAAAGTTTGTCAAAAATGGAAACTGGGGACGTAAAGGATGGCAAGTTATGTAGAATTGGAACTGTGATCATGGAATGTAGGACGAAGAAACAAGGGAAAAGCACTTAAAATAAAACATTTTGATCTTTCTCTAATTACATGTCTTAAAATGTATCAACGGCCAACTAAAAAGGGTGTTGTTGGAGGTGTCCCTTATTCTGTTAAAGTTGGTTCTTTTTTGGAGGTAGAGGGAATTTGTGCAGCTCGGCGCATATCGAGACGGGAAGGAGCAAGACAGCATGGCGCTATTGCTTCAGTTCGAAAAAGAGTTACCGGACAGAATATTTTTGAACTACGTGACTTACATGGTGAGGGCTTATGAGAGGGTGCTAGGCTACTACGTTGCTTCAGGTGCCAAGAATGTTGCCACAGTTTGTAGGGCGAGGACATTTAGGCACATTTTGGCTTTCATTGTAATGGTCATTAATTGCGCAAAAGAAATTGAGTCGAAGACGGAAAGGATTAGGATGGTGGTCCATGCTGGGAGGGAATTTCTTGGAATTATGGAAGTGAAGGGAGAAATCCAAGAAATTTTAGAAAAAGGTTTTGGCGAGAGCCAAATGCAGATTAATTAGTCGTGTAGGGTACAGTCATGTTTCGAGGAGATTAGGCGCTAGGGAAATAGAAAAAAAATTGTTGAAAAAGAGAACTGTGGATTAGTTGTTTTTGTGTGTGTGTGTGTGTGTGTGTGTGTGTGTGTGTGTGTGTATTGAAGATAGTCACTCGAGACCTTACGCCACCATAGTGCGTGGCGGTAATGCACCTTAACGTTGTGCTACCCATCCTGAAAAAACCAAAAAGAAGAAGAGGAGCACGCCTCCGCTCGGTTCCTCCATGGTTCCTTTCCCTTGCTTTGAGTCATTTTGCGACATTTTCGGCACTCGGCTAGTGTGGGCTTTTTATTTTCTCTGTGCACGTGCACGGAGTGCGGTTTAGCAGATGAGGCTCGAATTAGCGTCAGTTGGAGCTAGTTTATTTCACTTGATGGAACGGGTCGAGGCTAGATAGGGAGTTGGTGCTAATTCAAGCCTCAAGATTACGCCTTAGTCTGGATGTTCTTAGCTACGTTGATGGAATACCCCCCACGTCTCATGTAAACAGTTGACCCGAAATCTTCAATCAGAATGATTTCAATCAGAATGAAAAAAGTCTGCATGTAAACCAGGCTACTATGATCGCGTTTTCTGGCCCAAAGAGGGAAAAATCACTGTTGCATGTCCCGAAAGAAACTTATGCATTTTGTGAGGTAGACTATCTACATAGACACTTTTGTTTTATGATGACACTCTGTAGATAGCACGGATTCTGGGGCGCTACAAAACCTCTCAGCCCCAGGGCCTAACATTAGGTTAAGGGGGCCCTGCCCATATGTTTTATTTGAGATATTCTATACCATTTCCCCATGATTGCCATATATACTATTGTGGATGGGGTCAAATTATTTCAAACTGCTGTAACTCTTAAATGCGTAGTCCCACTGCAACCAAGTTTGGAGTTTGTGTACAGACTGAGACCCCGATTAAAATGGCCAAGTTCTACACAGTTTCTTGCTGGTTTGGTTGTTATAATCAAAGCATTTAGTACAAATCACTACGATGAGCAAACTGCTGGAGCTGCATAAGAGGTGAAGCTGTTGAAAGCTTCAGCAGCAGTCAGCTTCAACAGCTGCAAGCGAGCTACTGGCGCTTTCTGCTTTCACACTGCATTGTCTTCAGGAAATGCTCAATCTACGGTGCTCTGCAAAACTTTTTGGCACATCTAAAACCATTTAGTGAGGCAAAGATGCTTTGAAAAATCATGAAATCAGAGATTTCTTAATATTGAAAATCATCAAGAGCCATGAATTGTGAAAACCTAAATAAAATAAGTAATTGGTGTCACTGCCCTTAACTTAAAAATTAAATACACTGTCCTGTAGTTCCATAATTTCAAAGATACTAGGCTTTTTGCTGGTTCTACCTGTTTTGGAAAACTTTGCATAATCCCTCCACTGACTAACTGTCTCACTTGCTTCTGTCTCTCTCCGTGATCCTAGACAGCCATATTGATGTTGAGATCAGAGCTCTGACAAGGCTATATAATCTACATTGGCCACATTTAATGAAATGCGAGCATTATTTGTAAAAGTATTTTTTATATTCATATTTGGTATCTCATATTTGCATTTTACATTGATGTGGACACAAAAAATGTCTAAGACCACAGTCAAATAAGAAAATTGAGGTCGCCTAAACCTTTGGCAGAGTCTTGTAGTGACGTGTACATTTTCATCAGTACATATCCAAATGCCCAAACTGAAAACTGTGAATTGTAACACAAAGGAAAAGGTTTGGAAGTAGCTTTCACTGTGCAAACAACATGTGTGTATTTGGGGGATGGGAGTAAGGATAATGTAATTTTCCTTACATATGTCTGAATGTAAACCAAACTACACAGTGACAAACACTTACAGCGACAATTTTTATGAACTGAATGCAAGATTACCTTGGATGGTGATTTAATAGATAATAATAGATTGCATTAAACTGACTGATTCCAGGGGCAAATTACCAGCTAATGTGTAAAATCACAGTGCCTAAATCTGAATTTTTAGTGAATGAATTGACTGTTTAATATATATTTGAATGCTGGTCATTGATTTTTTTTTTTAATCCATGGCTTTCTTTTTTTGTTCAATTAAGTGTTTTGCATCGCGACAGAAAATTGACCTGAAAGCTACATTGAAGTGTAATCAATTTTAAACCATGTTATGCCATTCGATTTCAGCAGTGGATAAACTGCTTGTCCGTCTATCAATGCTTCAAACTTCACCAATGTTTGCATGATATACCACATGATCACAGATAACATTTAAATTACATTTAATTTGGAAAGAATCCATTAAGAACTTTTCAATTTTCTGTTATATAAGTTGATATTAGAATAGGAATAACTCTTGGTAAAAGCATCACAGAACTCTAAATTAGATGTTCAAGTGAACTTGAAACTCAACTGGTCTGCCACGCTATGCAGATGTGAATTGAAATTACAAGTCGTTTCCATCCTGGAAATGTTCTATGCAAAGTTTCATAAAATTTGCTCAATATTTATGACCACCATAGGGTATGGGTCAGTCATATACAGTTGCAATAAAAATTATTAAACCCCCATTGCAAATTGGGTTTAATATCAAAATTTACAAACTTTCAGCTGTTTGTGATGAATAGATTAAACAAGAACATTTTAAATAGCTCAACACAACTAATATTACAAGTGGTTTCTCCAAATATAACACAAAGTTTCATTTTTAATGACTACTGCAGTCTCAAAATTATTCAACCCCCCGAATAGAATCCATCTTAAGGGCATATTTGCAAATCAGGTGTTGTCTAAAGCACACCTAATGCAGCTAATCAAGAGCTTAATTAGTTGCATCAGGTTTGCTTGAGGTAGATCACATCAAATACTTGCACTCGCTAGGGGTTTGTTGACAGTGACATTTGATTGCATATTAGAAATATGGCTGTCAAAAGAATTGTCCGAAAAGCTAATAATGGAGATCATTGCCTGGCACAAACAAGGAAAAGGATACAAAAAGATAGCACAGGCACTGAATTTTTTGTTGAGATACAGTTAGAAGCATAGTTCGCAAGTTCAGAGTTAAAGGAAGAGTGGCTACAGTACCAGGATGTGGGAGAAAGAGGAAGCTATCAATGGCTGTCACCAGATTCCTGAGGAGACAGGTGGTCAAAAACCCGTGAGTGACTGCAGGAGACCCGCAGCAAGACTTAGAGAAAGGAGGCACTGAGGTTTCAGTTTGCACAGTAGGGTGCATACTAAACGTTGAAGGTCTCCAAGACATACATCACAATTGATCCAAAAGCACAAGCTCCAATATGCTCAAAACCATATAAATAAGCCACAGAAGTTTGAGGATATTGTTCTGTGGAGTGATGAAACAAAACTGGAATATTTCAGGCTTATGAATCAGTGGTATGTCTGCAGGTGGAATAAAGAGGCATATGCTGAAAAGTACACCCTGCCTACAGTGAAGAATTTTGGGGGCTTTTTGATGCTCTGCAGCTGCCTTGCTTCCTCTGGCACTGGAAATCAGCAAAGTGTGGAGGGCAAGATGGATTCAGTCAAGTACCAGGATATCCAAGGAGAAAATGTCAACCTATTTGCAACGGGGGTTGAATAATTTTGATTGCAACTGTGGGTGTCGATGGGTGAAGGAATGTAAAAAAAAAAAAAAAAAAAAAAAATCACATTAGGGCCATTTTTCTGAAACTGAAAACCCATAAAATATATGTTGAGACGTGTTGTCAGTTTTTTAATATGACCACCTTCTTACACCCACTTTTGGTGGTCTGAGGCTGAAGTGTGATCCCAAAATAGTTTATATGCGAAAGGTATTGCATATACCAAGTTCAGTCAAATTTGATCAATATTTGTGATCGTGAGGGCTTTCAGGTCACATGAAAGACGACAGACGACAAGAACGAATGACAGAGCTTACACCATCTTAATAACTGAAGCTCAACAACCAGTTGAGTTAAAAGAGCACATGCAGGTCTTAAACATAGGGGATAATGTACAAAACCCAAAACCAGTGAAGTTGGCACGTTGTGTAAATCGTAAATAAAAACAGAATACAATGATTTGCAAATCCTTTTCAACCTATATTCAATTGAATACACTGCAAAGACAAGTTACTTAATGTTCGAACAGGTAAACTTTGTAATTTTTTGCAAATATTAGCTCATTTGGAATTTGATGCCTGCAACATGTTTCAAAAAAGCTGGCACAAGTGGCAAAAAGACTGAGAGAGTTGAGGAATGCTCATCAAACACTTATTTGGAACATCCCACAGGTGAACGGGCTAATTGGGAACAGGTGGGTGCCATGATTGGGTATAAAAGCAGCTTCCCTGAAATGCTCAGTCATTCACAAACAAGGATGGGGCGAGGGTCACCACTTAGTGAACAAATGCGTGAGCTGATTGTCGAACAGTTTAAAAACAACATTCCTCAACGAGCTATTGCAAGAAATTTAGGGATTTCATCATCTACGGTCCGTAATATCGTCAAAAGGTTCAGAGAATCTGGAGAAATCACTGCACGTAAGCGACAAGGCCAAAACCAACATTGAATGCCCGTGACCTTCGATCCCTCAGGAAAAAAAAAAAAAAAAACCGACATCAGTGTGTAAAGGACATCACCACATGGGCTCAGGAACACTTCAGAAAACCACTGTCAGTAACTACAGTTCGTCGCTACATCTGCAAGTGCAAGTTAAAAACTCTACAATGCAAAGCTTAAAGCCATTTATCAACAGCACCCAGAACGCCCGGCCGCTGGGCCCAAGCTCATCTAAGATGGACTGATGCAAAGTGGAAAAGTGTTCTGTGGTCTGACGAGTCCACATTTCAAATTGTTTTAGAAAACTGGACGCGTCGTGTCCTCCGGACCAAAGAGGAAAAGAACCATCCGGACTGTTATAGGCGCAAAGTTCAAAAGCCAGCATCTGTGATGGTATGGGGTGTATTAGTGCCCAAGGCATGGGCAACTTACACATATGTGAAGGCACCATTAATGCTGAAAGGTACATACAGGTTTTGGAGCAACATATGTTGCCATCCAAGCAACGTCTTTTTCATGGACGCCCTGCTTATTTCAGCAAGACAATGCCAAGCCACATTCTGCACGTGTTACAACAGCATGGCTCCGTAGTAAAAGAGTCGCGGGTACTAGACTGGCCTGCCTGTAGTCCAGACCTGTCTCCCATTGAAAATGTGTGGCGATTATGAAGCGTAAAATACGACAACGGAGACCCCGGACTGTTGAACAACTTAAGCTGTACATCAAGCAAGAATGGGGAACGAGTTCCACCTGAAAAGCTTCAAAAATTGGTCTCCTCAGTTCCCAAACGTTTACTGAGTGTCGTTAAAAGGAAAGGTGATGTAACACAGTGGTAAAAAGGCCCCTGTGCCAACTTTTTTGCAATGTGTTGCTGCCTTTAAATTCTAAGTTAATGATTATTTGCAAAAAAAAAAATAAAGTTTCTCAGTTTGAACATTAAACATCTTGTCTTTGCAGTGTATTCAATTGAATGTAAGTTGAAAAGGATTTGCAAATCATTGTATTCTGTTTTTATCTACGATTTACATAACGTGCCAACTTCACTGGTTTTGGGTTTTGTAACCTAATTTTGGAAAAAATCCACAAAGAAGTCAGGGACTAGTATCATTTACAAGGTTGAATTTGGAAAGGGGAATACCTCCTAATAAAAACTTCTTGAAGTTTTCAAAAATGCACAAGAGCACCTTCATCCGTATACTATTATCTGACTTTAATGTGAAAACTCTAGGTTGTGTTTACAAGAGAGCTTCACAGACAGACAGATGGATGGACAGCGTCATAACATAATATGCTCACTATTACTGATGATGGGCAGATAATAATAATAATGGGTAAGATACATTGATTAATAATAATAATCATCATCATCATCATAATACATCTTTTATAAGCCTGAGGAAAAAAATTGTATGAGGTGTCAGATGCTATGCATAAATAGCAGTGCTAAAAAGGGAAATTAAATATACATATTCCCTTGATTTTCTTTTTATGTATCATGGGAAAAGCTGAGAATGGGGATTTTACGTGTTAAGGCTGAAATAAAATATTGCAAAATGCAAAAATTGCAAAATTTTACCAGCCCTTCAGGGAGGAAGCTGGCCTTGCCGTGAGAGTTGAAAAAAAAATATGTGAAAGATGACTTTTTCTCCAGTTAGTAAAATTTGTGCTCTGTAACCTTGCACAATGTTTCCACAAGTAGCACCCATCGGCAAGGGCAAAAGAAAAACCAGTAAAATTTTCAGCTTCCTTTTTTGGGCATTTAGAGAAAAATTTGCCAAAATACAGCACAGTGCAGAAGTTTTAGGCACATTTACTGCAATTCCATGAGGCAAAGATGCTTCCAAAAATAATTAAATTAAAGGTTTCTTAATACTGAAAAATGTACTATAACGTTCTGTGAACCATTGAAAACTAACTGAAATCAATATTTGGTCTGATACCCTTTCCCTAAAAATATGGGATGCTGGTATGCAGCTTTGTAATAAGATTACTGACTGGTTTTTCTCAGCATACTGGAGAATATGCCACAGTTCCTCTGCAGGCCCATAGTCTCACTTGAGTCTGTCTCCCCCGGTATTTCCAGGCAGCCTTGATTATGTTGAGATCAGAGCTCTGTCATGGCATATTATTTGTATATCAACTGTATTTAGTGAAATACAAAGTTCTTTTGAATTTTTTTTTTTTTAATAAACACGCAGTGCTACAAATGTGCTTTTATCTACAGCACCGCTAATATGGAAAACAAAATTTAACTTTCAACATCAAATTTAAATAAAACTAAATTAGGTTGCTTGAGACTTTTGCACAGCGCTGTACTTGCCCAGGAGAAATTTTTATGAATCAAAACATCATCACTAAAATGATTTACTGTGGGCCTTTAATACATAATATAAATCCAGAGTAATGGAGACCACGATCATTCATAAATTCTAAATTCATTTGTTTAAATAGATTTCAGACTTTTTTCTCATAATTTCTTTCTCATTCGCACTGCCAGTAGCTAGGCCTGCGTTGTTTCCATGACCGTGATACACAAATGCAAAAGATGTTTTCCTCCCCTCAAACATTTCCTCAATCCTTTTTTTTTTTCTAACCAATAAAATAATTAAGCCTAGTATTAAGACGAGGGAATCATTTTCTCACCTCGATAAGAATCTACTATTGCGCCCTAGGTAGGGCCAGTTGAGAGCCCTATGCACACTGAATGATAGCGTTGTAAATCACCGTTCTTATACCAACACTCAGCAGCCAACATCTATATCTCTCACAGTAACAACTCTCCTCACATACGGTACATTTTCTTTTCATGAAAAAAAACAAAAAACAAAAAACTTGAAGCCTAATATTTAATCAAAGAATTTTTATTAGGCTATTTAGCTTACACCCCCGCCATTTGTGAAATTGACAAATACTTTTCAAGCTATTAAGTATGTGTTTGCCTCCCAATAAATGCTATATCTGCATTCCGTCTAATTTGTATATCTATTTGGATGTGCGACCATGTGTTGAGAATACTACACTTTATATTTATTTTTGTGGTCGGCACCTCCTGTGGCATTCCACCTGTTGTAGCGCACCTGTTTTTTTTCTCTCTCACCATATTTTCATACTGTTAAAGCTACTGTGTCTTTTTCATTCGGAGTGAACACAGACATTGATCCGTACACGTAAACTGATTTGCATCATTTTCAGTTTCGATGACGTTCAATACTCAATTTTACCTTGGGATTGAATAGCACAGTCCCGGATCGTACACTGGCTTTGTGATATGTCTTCAACGCGTAGACAACTCTGGAAAAGCGCGGATCTTTCTTTCCGTCCCTTCAAAAATAATGAGATTGAGAGCAGGGTTTGCCAGTGCTGTTGAGATCGTAAATAATAATAATAATAATAATAATAACAACAACAACAACCATCATCATCGTCATAATTACCTGTTTTTGAACTGTAAATTGTATATTTCTCGAAGCTGTTCTTTGTCGCTAATAGATGTTCTATCAGTCTCTCCCAAAAATTCCACGAAATCCAGCCCAACTGCCAGAACTTCTCGTAAAGGTTGGTGATTTGGCATGATGTCTCCAACAAAGTTACAGTCCTTTAAAATGGCAAAATTTCTACGATTGGTATAGCGAACCCTTGCTTATGTAGTGCGAACGCGGGCCCAGGAAACACCAAAGATATCCAAAACGTTACCATCATCCGCTCCGCGGAAATACAGCTCTTTACGCTGAAACGAAACTTAAAGCATGGAAAAAAAAAAAAGGCTTCGTCGAGATAAGGTTGCGTGTCTTAATTCCTGTGGGTAGGCCTATAGAGCGAAGTATTCTAAAAATCAAGATTGGGACACAAGTTTGACATGGTAATCATTACATTTTAAATAATAAACAAATAAATGAATAAAATAGGCCACAAGTTATGAAGAATAATAATAATCCATCTTTCCGTTTTAAGATTCATTCGCAACCAGGCGCGTCGCTAGAACAGGGAATTGGGGGGCACAGACACGTCCCTTTATGACAAGAATTAGTCCTGGCAAGTTCTCAATCATTTTCCTTTATTGGCGCGTTTTCCAATTATCGTAACTGGTAACTGAGGACACGGTTTCTCTCCATATGCGATCTAACAGCAATGAAATCATGGGCTAAATTCAGTACAGAAAAATAATTTATGTACTAATAGGCCAATGCTTCGGGTTGATTGAACTGGTCTTTGTTCCAATGAAATATCGCCTTTCACTGTCGGTTTTGCGTGGGATGATAAAAACAAAACGTGGCACTTTCGGCGGTTAAATAGCCTATAAAAAGCATGCGGCTCAAGCTATTTGGCGCAGGTATGCAATTTTTAATAACATTGATTTAAATGAGCAAAAATGGCGCCCAGATGAATGATTGTCGCCTTACCTAATCGGGGAGAACAAGCAGCACCTGTTAAGTGTGGAGCGCTCTCGGAGTGAACCTTTTGTTAATCATGAAAATGACTGAGAACAGGTCAGGACTAATGACTGTTTTTAAACGGATGTTTTGTGCAACCCAATTCTCTGTTCTTGTTCCGCAACTGTACTGAATTTAGCCCATCATCTAATCGCTGTTAGATCGCATATGGAGAAAAACCGTGTTTTCAGTTGCCAGTTACGATAATTGGAAAACGCGTCAGTAAAGGAAAATGATTGAGAACTAGCCAGGACTAATTCTTTTCATAAAGGGAAGTGTCTGTGCCCCCCAATTCCCTGTTCTAGCGACGCGCCTGTTCGCAACCCTGATACGAGGGGTTAAAATGACTCGACTTCATCAAAATCACTGCCATAAAACCGCTCGTTTGATCTAAAATCGTATGTGGAAACAACCTGCAAATTAAAAATTTGGAATAAAGACGAGTCACATTCTTGAGAGCACCGCTTGGTGTTGACATTATACGTATGTAGTGATTGAACCAGTGGTAAATTCAATGTGACCATTAACTCCCGATATAGCTCACTGTGTATACAGGCAAGTGTCCGGAATGAACGGGACAGGAGGGTAACGGCTCTGAATATGAGATTTTATTTGCACCACAAATGCCGTAGCAAAAAACATTAAAAAAGAAGAAGACCCATTGGGCATGCCTAATGCTATACTGTAGCGACATATAATCGTGCACCCAACAAGGCACTGAGGCAGTCACTTGATACAAGCAACACTAACTCCCGGCTATGAATTACAAGCGACCTAATACTTTAGGACCCAACACAAAATGAGGCATATTTAAATCAGCTGAGCAAACTACCACTGCACACTCTAAAAGTCACAAATCGTATACAATTGCACACAGAGAATGAAGAGTGATCAACAACACAACCAATTATGGACTCAAACATGCAAAAGAGGGTCTCTAAATTTATCGCGCGCCTGTAACTTCACAAAAAGCAACAGCTCAAGGATTGCACAATGCCCGTCAACAATATTGCACAATGCCCAATTAAAATAAGTACCATAAAAAGGAACAGAAAACAAAAATAAAATAGAAGGCCCATTCATTTACATAAATTCTTTCATGGGAAAAAACAGTGAGTCAATATTGCACTCAAAGACAATCCTTTAACGCATTTTAATTACACCCAAACCAGCAGTGCGCTTGATGTCTTGACGCTCAATAAATCATAATCCCCCTCAAAGGCAACTTCACAAGCAGCTCCTTGGAAACATGGTTACAACATGCATATACAGCGGCCAGTCTTCCCTCACTGTTGTATTCTGGGCTCACAAACAATTGTTTGGCCGCAGCCGCAACACTTATTTGTTCTCAGGAGGTTAATTGAAAAAAGAGAGAGAGAGCTACCTGCCATTGGCCTTATATAACCTTCCCTGATTCCCCAGGGTCCTAGAGGGCATCCTTGTTACACCTAGTTGTGAGGAGTCACAACCATCTCCGGACAACATAATTAAGGTTGCTTATTTAATTTATGTTTAATACGTGCCTGTGCCAATCGATTCCAACTGAATAGGCAACATACAAAAAACTGACCCCAAGACAGCAGAAGGTGAGGAAAATGTATCCCAAAGCAGTCTGCAAAACTTAAAACTTAACTGGTTCAATATACAATATCAGTACCTTGGAATCAAACGCTACCTTTAGGTGGAAAGCCCAATTCTCAAACCAGTGTTTCCCAAACTCCGTCTTAGGGCACCCCTGTGCTTGCTGGTTTTTGTTCCATCCTCAATGGCAATCCCATAATTTTAACAACATGTTAATGTTTATTAATTAGATGATTTTCAGGTTTAAATGAATGCTTTTCTTTCTTAATCACCTTCAGTCAAAAAAATGAAATGTTACATTTACTGAATAATGTTATGTCAACTGGTTCCACGCAATTGCTTTGCGTAACCTTCATTTGACTTCTAACATTTTTGGCCAGTTTAATTAATTGCATTGAGTGGAATGTACTTAACTCAGTTTCATGGAACCAGTTGACATAACATTATTAAGTAAATCTTACATTTCATTTTTTTGAGTGTTCATTCCGTAAACATTGTTGCAGAGTCGCAAAGAACAAGATTCCCTCATATTGTGCTGACTGTACAACGTGGCACATTGGGTTCCTAACCTGGGGCGTGTTTCCCAAAAGCGTACATAGTTAGCTTACATAGTTCCTCCATTCACAGTCAATGGGCCCAACTATGTAAGTTAGCTATGTAGCTTAACTATGTAACTTAACTATGTAGCTTAACAATGTAAGCTATGTATTTCGGGAAACGTACCCCTGGATGTTGAAAACATGACAACTTCACTAGATTTTTTTTTTCCTTAAAATGCAGGTTTGTCTCATTATCATTCATTTTGTCTTTGACTTTTTCCTCATATTCCAAATGGTTAGGTTTAGTTGCTGGGGGTCCACACTTTCACCAATTAGGATTAGTCTTTAATTTGAATAGTCGTAGATAATTTATGTCTTTTAATGCAATCTTACGCATGTTAAAATGCCAATTTTGTCTGCAATATATGCCAGTAAGCACAGAATGCACTCAGAAATGTTGTCCTTCATGGCCTCCATGGCATTTTCTTAACAATATGATTTTGGAGTTTTTTTTTTGTTTGTTTGTTTTGCTTGAACTACTGGGGGTGTTGAGGTGTTGCTGGAAACAGCTGGTACAAATGGTGTGAAGCATGGTGGCCGATATATGCCAACAGGAAGAAAACTGGTTTAGCAGGTTAATTAAAGAGGGATTATGCAAAGTGCCTCTTCAGGATCTTTGCACATCAGTCGCATTACCATCAGACATGCATTAACGGACAGCGTGGGCATCTTCTAGTTGTGTGTTCATCATGGCATGTTTGTGCTCTATCAGCGGGTTGCGACATGTTAAACGGGTCGAGTTATGCGCTTTGTTATTATATGTCGAGTCTGCTGTTGGGGTAAAGCCACAAGGGTCTGACAGTGACGTCGCACAGCCATAACCACAGACTGTGCTTTTTGCTGTATTTTGCTGTGGGGTTGTATAAGATAATGTCTGTTGTACTTCATAATAGTCAGAGAGATCATATGCATGTTCTCAATTGCACTGGCAGTGGCATACAAGGTAAAGTTGAGCATATGTGTTCCTCATCTATTGCTCATATTTTGGGCTTGTGTGTGTGTTAATTGCACTTTAATAGGTTCTCAGAAATAAAGCCATTCTTGACTGTCTTGGTGTGATGAACATAGATTCCACTCACTGTTACCACTTTGTCTGTGTTTAAAGCACTATTCTTAGCAGATCAGCAAGTACAGCATGACAGAATTGCATCTTCATGGATGGGAAAGTCTAGGCTAGCGCTATCAAACTGGTAAGGAATCTGTTATTATACAAAAGCGTTAAGAGAGTTAACTGTTGCTTTATGAATTGCAACACAACCTGCCAACCTCGATTACAATTTCCTATATCTGTATTGGCCTAATTTAATCTTTTAAAGTCATTATTTTTTCGAGTAAAATTAATGACTAAAACTGGACTAAAACCCTTTTTGTTTTTTTCGACTAAAACTAGACTAAAACTATCAGTTATAGAAATGACTAAAATGTGACGAAAACTAATAAGCATTTCGTCCAAAAGACTAAGACTAAAACTAAATCAAAAATGGCTGCCAAAAACAACACTGCACCTCAGGTACTATGTGGCTGAAACACCAAACTCAAATACTAGCGCAAACATGCAGTATTTTCTGAGTGTGCCAGCAATCCAGAAGTTCTATAAAGTCAAGCCCGGTTTACGGCTGCTCTACTGAAAAAAATCAACAAGTCCACAATTCACAGAGACTTTGCAAAAGGGAATTACCCGCAAATCAGGTCTGTGTGGGGATTCCCGGAAGCCAAAAAGCTCATGTCAACAAAAATGAACTGACAGAGAAGAGGCCAATGAGAAGAAATTCGCTTTTTAAGTATACTAAAAAATAGGTTTATAGAGTGCAGAATGAAGATGTGTTTGTCCTATTGTAACATATTTTAAAACATGAAGAAAGTATGAAAACAAGATATTTAATGTTTTGTCTTGTAAATTTAATTTGTAAATATAAATATATTCCTGCTGTTCAGGCCTACAACACATTCCAAAAAAGTTGTGACATAGCCAATTTAGGATTAGTAATGAGACTGCCGGAGAACTAGTATTTAGTTTTGGAGGTTTTGACTAAACTTCAGAGTTGGACAGAATAATTGAATGGTAGTGACTTGTGCACTCCCTAGTGATGGGTCCTGTCCCCCTATAACAATAGGAAGTTAGTCTGTTCAATCTCTAGCCCTTATGTGTACATTCCAAAGATGACCCTTTTAGGGCCATGAGAGTCAAGCAGAGGGTCATAAACTATGAGTGTACACCCCTGCACTTCCTAAGACAACAGAGAACACCATTGTTACAGCCTTGTGCCCACCAACAAGATAAGAACATGTCCCTTTTAAATTAATTTTTCTAATTAATTTTATTATTATTTTTCTTCTCTTTCATTCCTTTTTTTTTGTTTTGCATCCCTGAATACTGCCCAAGATTTGCCCATATCACATATGTTTTTAGGAGCAGTAATCAAACTTTTCAGAGGTATTTGATAATTGAGCTTCATTACCTCTTACCATATTCATGTTTGGTCTCATTAGTAAGAAAATAAAATCTGTGAGTCTCTTTATACGCATTCCATAGTGCTCAACTCTGCTCATAAAAACATAAGGGCATTTTAATACTAGAATGGCCAGTTTCACAAGAGACAGTTTACCATTGCTCACACCTTCGGACATCTACAGCTCCACCAATCAGCACAGCCTGCTTCCATCACCAAGAAGGGGAACACCCCCCCCCTCCTTTTCTAACCACATAAATATGCAACCTTTCCTCTGTACTTTGGCTTTTTGGTAGCCAGAAAACCAGCAGGGGCTTTTTGGCACAAAGAAGCTTTGGGACTTTTTGGCAGGCAGAAGACCAACAAGGTTGAATTACCCAATGGCCAAACACTATATGGAAGTCCAACATGGTAGTGATGCAACTCTAAAAGTGTCAGGCATTGAGATCATCAGCTTTGATGCACGGGGTGGGGACAAGATTAAACGCTTCACACAAAGAGAGGCATAATGGATCTATACCTTTAAAGGCACCATTACATTACAGGGATTTAGCTGATGCCCTTATCCAGAGCGACGTACAAAAGTGCAAAAGTTCAGTACAAAAGTGCAGAGCTCCAAGGAGGCAAGTAAAGTGCCAATAGTTCAAGTGACAAAAAGAGCTTACTAAAAGTTAGTGATAATTGAACAAACAGTAGACAAAAGAGACCAGTAAAGTTAAAGACCAGTAAAGTTAACAAAAGAAAACTAAATGACAGTCAAGGAATGTAGACGTGACGTCAGGAGAGTCAAACTGAAGTAGGGGAAAGGTGGAGCCTGAAGAGGTGGGTTTTCAGGCTGCGCTCGAAGGTGTTCAAGGACTCTGACGTTCTGACCTCGATGGGTAGATCATTCCACCAGCGGGGAGCCAGGGCAGACAGCAGTCTTGAGCGGGATGAGCAGGAGCGGAGATGGGGTGGAGCCAAGTGACCAGAGGTGGCGGAGCAGAGTGTTCTAGTAGCCTTATATGGTCTAGCCAGTTTCTGGATGTATGCTGGAGCCGTTCCTTTGACTGCCTGATAAGCCAGCATCAATGTCTTAAATTTGATGCGAGCCGCAATAGGCAGCCAGTGAAGGTTCGTCAGCAGGGGGGTGACATGGGAGAGTCGAGGGAGGTTGTGGACCAGGCGAGCAGCAGCATTCTGGATGAGCTGCAGGGGTCTGATGGCAGAAGCTGGGAGGCCAGCAAGGAGAGAGTTGCGGTAGTCCAGGCGGGAGAGGATCAGCGCTTGGACCAGGAGCTGGGTCGAGTTGGTGGTGAGAAAGGGGCGGATCTTCCGGATATTGTAGAGGAAGAACCTGCAGCCCCGAGTCACTGCTGCGATGTTCACAGCAGAGGAGAGCCTGTCGTCGAACAGGACGCCAAGGTTCTTCACGCACGGCAAAGGCGATATAGTGGCTTCCCCCAGGCTAATGACCAGGTCCAGGTGGGGAGAGGATGGAGCGGGGATGTAGATCATCTCCGTCTTGCTTGGGTTGAGCTTCAGGTGGTGGTTGTCCATCGAGCTCTGGATGTCCCGCAGGCAAGCAGAGATGCGAGTGGAAACCTGTGCATCAGAAGGGGGAAAAGAGAGAAAGAGTTGTGTGTCATCAGCATAAAAGTGATAGGATATTCCATGAGCAGAAATGACAGGGCCAACAGACTGGATATAGAGGGAGAAGAATAGTGGACTAAGGACTGAGCCTTGGGGGACGCCTGTGGTAAGGGGGTGAGGTTTTGATACAGCACCAGCACAGGCAACCTGGAAGGAGCGACCGGAGAGGTACGACTTCATCCAGTTGAGGGCCGTACTGCAGATCCCCAAAGTGGAAAGGGATGACAGGAGGATAGGGTGGTACAGTGTCAAATGCTGCAGAAAGGTTGAGGAGGATCAGGGCAGATGAGAGGGAGGTGGCAAGTGCAGTGTGAAGTGAATGAATGAATGAATGAATGAAAATTTATTTTCCTGAACATTTTGACATCAGTATACAATGGAAACATAACCAATAAAAAAATAAATTAAATAATAATAATTAAAAAAAAAAATAATAAATAACAAGTGTCAAGCTCTGTCTTATGTTCAGAAAAAAGGAGTAGAGGGAAGCATAAGCTTATGAATCCCTACCCCTTCTTTCATTTAAATTATCATGTACTCGGTCAATGTGGTCAATAGTGAACAAACTTTGCTCCTTCTAACATTTTCAATGTAAGTCAAATAATATAACATGTTCTGTTATAATATGCTTAATCATAATATATAGAGTATATGGAGAGTGTTACATACAATTATATAGTATAGTTAATAATATAATAGGTCATTAGTCTATATAATATAATTATATGGTATAATTAATAATAGGTCATTATTCTATATATGTATACAAGTATACATTCATACATACATACACTACCGCTCAAAAGTTTGGGATCACTTGGAAATTTTCTTGTTTTCCATGGAAACACACATGAAATTAGTCTGAATAGGAAATACAGCAAATGAACAGAACATGCTGACATTGTCTGAGTTAGAAATAATGATTTTAATGGAAAATGGTGAATATGTACTTCAAACTTTGCCTTCATCAAAAAAAAACACCTTCACTGTTGATACTGAAACTGGTGTTTGACGGGAACTATTTAGCACAGCTGCTAGTTGACAACCTGTGAGGCGTCTTTGTCTTAAACTACACACTCTCAGATATTTGTCTTCTTGCACAATTGTGCATCGGGGCCTCCCACTCCTTTTTTCTGTCCTTGTTAGTGCCAGTTTGCGCTGCTCTCTGAAGGGAGTAGTTGACAGCATGGTAAGAGATTTTAAGTTTTCAATTTCTCGCATTGAATGGCCTTCTTTTCTAAGCACAACAATAGACCGACGGGTCTCTAAAGGAAGTTCTTTCTTTCTGGCCATTTTGAGCCTGTAAACAAACAAACAACTGCTGATGCTTCAGGTACTAAACCAACCTCAAGAACGCCATGCTCCCTTTTGCGCTGCCTTATTAGTTCAACGGTTTTCAGCTGTGCAACACATTAGCAGCCATACCAGGAGATTGATGCAGAGGACTGACAGTTGCTGATAATAGGCCTCTATGCAAAAATGTAGATCATTCTTTGAAAATCATCTGATTAATTTTAATCGTTTGTGAAATGGAAAAAAAATGTTTGTGAAATGCATGAAAATGTATTTTTCTTTGGAAAACAAAGAAATTTGCAAGTGATCCCAAACTTTTGAGCGGTAGTGTACATACCCACATGTATATATACAAAGCTCATATATATATATATATATATACACACACTAATCCCTTTATAGTTACAGTATAAGATAATGTAATATTAGTCATTTCATCAATATGTACTTCATCATTTTTCCTTATATTTTTCTAGTGTGTATATTTTAAGCTGCTTTTTAAATTGTGCAATATGCTTGCTTTCTTTTATGTTCTCGGGTAAGCTGTTCCACATCTTCACTCCACAGACCGAAATGCACATGCTTTTGAGCGTGGTGTGAACCATCGGTTGTCTAAATTTCTGTCTCCCCCTTAAGTTATAATTACATTCTCTGTCCCTGAACCATCTTTGGATGTTATCTGGAAGTAGATGGTATCTGGCTTTGTATAAAATTTGTGTAGTTTTGAATTCCACTAAATCCATAAACTTAAATGTTTGTAACTTCAAAAATAAATTGTTTGTGTGTTCATAGTATCCCACATTACTTACTAATCTTATTGCTTCTTTTTGCATTGAGCATATTGTCTGTAGTGAGCTTTTGTAGGTATTGCCCCATACTTCTACACAGTAGTTCAGATGAGGATAAAAAAGTGTACAGTACAGTAGATACAGAGATTTGTTGTTCATAATGTCTTACTTTGGCTAATATGCCGACACACCTTGCCAGTTTGGACCGGACATGCTTAACTTGCATGCTTGAGGTTTCCAGTTGAGCTTGTGGTCAATTATTACACCCAGAAATGGGTTCTCATACACCCTTTCCAATTTTATATTATCAATTTTTAATTTGATCTGAGTGTTTGCTTGTATATTCCGATTACCAAATATCATAAATTTGGTCTTCTTAATATTTAATGATAATTTATTTGCATCAAACCACAATTTCAACTTGGCTAACTCAGTTGAAACAGCCTCCAACAAGTGTTTGAGGTTCTTTCCTTCACAGAAAACATTAGTGTCATCAGCAAAAATTACATGTTTCAACATACTAGTAGCCCTGCATATGTCCTTTATATATAAAATAAATAATTTTGGTCCCAAAATTGACCCCTGCGGCACCCCACAGGAGACATTTAACTTGGACGACCTGTATTCCTCTATTTGCAAAAACTGTTGTCTATGTTCTATGTAACTTTTTATCCATTTAAGCCCCACCCCTCTGATCCTGTATCTTTCCAGTTTCTGTAACAATATCTCATGATTTATTGTGTCGAAAGCCTTTTTAAAGTGCCTCGTGGTCGAAGATAAGCGCCGTCTCAGTTGAGTGGGCAGTTCAGAAGCCAGACTGGTGAGGGTCCAGGAGGTTCTTGTCTGAAAGAAAAGAGGAGAGTTGATTAGCAACAGCACGTTCAAGAGTTTTGGATAGGAAGGAGAGAAGGGAGACTGGGCGATAATTCTGTAAGACTGAGGGGTCAAGAGAGGGTTTTTTCAGGAGTGGGGTGATGAGGGCCTGCTTAACGGAGGAGGGAAAGCATTCAGAGGACAGAGAAGAGTTAATAAGGGAGGTGATAAAGGGGAGGATGTTGGGTGTGATAGCTTACAAGGAGGGATGAGGGAATGGGGTCGAGAGCACATGTGGTTGGACAGTGAGAGAGGAGGAGGTGAGACATCAGAAGAGGAGAGGGTTAAAAGCAGAGAGGTGATGGAAGGGACGGGGGGGAGCGAGGGAGGTGAAGGAGTTTGGATACCCTGGTCTTAATGAGGATTTGGATCTTTCATCCTTTTTATAAAATGTTTCCATTTTGTTATTTTTACTCTGTTTATTTTTTTGGTATGATGTGAATTATTTGAATTTATCTAATTCATAGTCATTCATTTTTCTTCTGTTTTATTGCATTTTTCATATTGTTTCCATTTGGGTTTCATCGTAAGGACTAACATAGTTTGGTATGTTTAATTATTATGCCCCTGGAGGCAAGTTAAAATATTGTATGTTCTCACCTGGGCACACCTGTGCTGAATGGGGTTATAATTGCTCACTTTGTTTCTGTTTACTGCTCTCAGTAAAAGGCGCAAACTGATCCACATTTGTTGTTTTATTATATCATGTGATTGATTTTCATGTTGGTTTCCTGGTTAGGACGTTTATAATTTGTGAGAGGTCCTACCTTTGCACTTTTTGACTTCTATTTGTTTTATGTTTTCAGCTGGTCACACCTGTGTTGATTTCAGATATAATGGCTCCCTTTGTCTTTGTATCATTACACCCTGAAGAAGGCGTAAGACGATACGCGTTGGTGTATTTTTAATGTGTTCATAGCCCTATGCCAACTCTACCGCTTTTGGCGGTAGACTACTGCTTTCGGGGCGTTTCATTCTGAAAAAAATGCCCCAAATGCGGTAGTCTACCGCCAAAAGCGGTAGAGTTGGCATGTATGGGATTAAAGGCCTTTTACATTTTTTCAAACCATCTTGAGTGCCTGGACTTGGATTATTCATACCATTGTTTTTTGGTTATATGTTTTCCTCCCCTTATTTGTGCATTGGATTTGGAATTTGTTATTTGCCATTTTCATCGGAAGATTTCACTGTTTTTTTTTTTTTTGTGCATTTCTGAAACTTAGATCTTCGCCTACTTTAGGACAGTTTCAGGAGGTACAAGCTTTGGCTTGATGTTTTCTTTCTTTTTCTTCTTCTTTGATTGTTCATTTCTTTTAAATTCCTCTTTAAGGGAGTAGGCCCTTGTCTGTAGACATAGACGTTGCATATTCAATTTTCCTACTTTTGAATCAGACTCTGAGTTGTGCTTATGATAAAGGTTGATCAAACAGATTGCTCTGCCTATCAACAGATTCAGTAATTTAATTGTTAATTAATAAATTAAATTTAATAAATTTGTATTACATGTTGGATAAGTGAGGGATTTTAACAGCTGAAGCACTTGTGTTCGACATCCATAGCGCCCGACGTTAAGCAAGGGCATCTAAATGTTAAAACTGCTGGATTCAGACATTGCACATAATTCAATTAAACTTCACTTCCCCGACAAGACAAATAAATTGAATAATGAATGATCTGATCTGAAACAGCACGTCAGCAGGTGATTGTAATCACGATTTATTACAAAAGCAGCACCCATGACAGGCCGAGTTTTTCAATGGGTTAGAAAATCATTGATAGGTTTAAAAAGAATGGGCCTCAGACAAAAATATGGAAAGATTTCTATATTTCACTACCAACAGAGCTTAATTAAAAGTTTCAAGGAATCTGGAGGAAATTCTGTGAGTACAGGGCAAGGGTGCGAGGTTCAGATGAGTACCAGAGATTTATGATCACTCAGAGGGCACTGCATCAAGATCCATAATTTATCTCTGAGTGCCATAACCACATGGGCTCAATATTATTTTCCCAAACCTTTGTCAAGTATCTCAGTGCATAGTTGCATCCACAATAGCCAGCTAAAACTTTAGTGTGCAAAAAGGAACCTTTATATTAACAAAGCCCAGAAGCCCCTTCAACTTCTTTGGGCTTGAATGGACCATTACACAGTAGAAACATGTACTGTGGTCAGACAAATGAAAATTCATGTTCTTTTTTTGGAAGAATTAGATTTGGTGTCCTCTGGACCAAAGACAAAAATAGGACCAAGGGTCCTGTAGCTTACCAGCAAGCAGTCTTACAGCTATGATTCAAGTTATGAAAATTTCATGTGAAGTTTGACATTTGAATGAATGAAAATCAATGTCAAGGTCACTAAATAACAGTTCATATACATTTATAAGACCTTCTGTAATACAATCCTAAGCTCTGAAGCAGTTTTGGTGATACAGGTCATTGAAATATGCCAATGTTTATTCAATATGTCAATTATGAACTTTAAAGGTCACAGAATGTCAAGTTGTGGTCAGCAAATGGACTTCATATATGGCTTTCTACGACGTAAATGTCCCTGTCCAAACCTTGGCTCAATCTGTGACAATTTTGGTGATACAAGTCATTGTAATTTCACTGTCGAGTTTGACCCAAGGTCACTGACAGTCAAGTTGAATGTCACCAAATGAAAGTACATATGTAACTTCCTAGAAGTCAGTAACACAAACCTAGGCTCCATCTGTGACCATTTTAGTGATACAAGTCATTGAATTTTCACTAGGTCACATTTGACCTTTGAAGGTCAATAGGAAGGTCACCAAATGAAAGTTCACACATGACTTCCTATATGTCTCTAATACGAACCTAGACTCCATCGGTGACTGTTTTGGCAATACAAGTCATTGTAATTGTATTATGTCAAGTTTGACCTTCAAATATCACCAACAGTCAAGTTGAATGTCACCAAATGAAAGTTCATATATGACTTCCTATGTCAGTAACACAAACCTAGGCTCCATCTGTGACCTTTTCAGTGACAGAAGTCATTGAATTTTCTCTTGGGCAAGTTTGACCTTCGAAGGTCAATATGAAGGTCACCAAATGAAAGTTCATACATGACTTCCAATACATCTCCAATACAAACCTACACTCAATCTGTAACAATTTTGCTGATATAAGTCATTGAAATTTCACTGTATAGTTTGGCCATTGAAGGTCACTGAAGGTCAAGTTGAAGGCCACCCAATGAAACTTCATACATGACTTCCTATATGCCCACAATACAAACCTAACCACTATCTCTCATAGTTTTGGTGATAGAAGTCATTGAAATTTCACTATGTGAAGTTTGACCATCAAAGGTCACCAAGGTCAAGTTCAAGGTCACCAAATGAAAGTTCATGCATGACTTCCTATAAATCTCCAATACAAACTGAAATTATCTGAAACCATTTTGCTGATATAAGTCATTGAAATTTCATTGTGAAGTTTGGGCATTCAAGGTCACTGAAGGTCAAGTTCAATATCACCAAATGAAGCTTCATACATGACTTCCTATATGCCCACAATACAAACCTAAGCTCTATCTGTAATAGTTTTGGTGATAGAAGTCATTGAAATTTCACTATGTGAAGTTTGACCTTTGAAGGTCGCTGAAGGTCAAGTTCAAGGCCACCAAATGACAGTTCATACATGACTTCATATAAGTGTTCAATGCACATATGTTCCCAATCTTCAATATTTTCAAGCCTAGAAGCCTTTGAAAATTGTAACATTTTGCTTGACCTCAAGTTTGACCTTTCAAGGTCATCTGAGGTCAACTTTAACACAGCCAAAATATAGGTTATATATAACTTCCTATATGTCTGTAATACAAACTTAATCTCTATCTGCAACCATTTAGCTTCCATAGGCAATTTGGCCCATTCTCCATAAGACCCAATGTTAAAGTACACCGCCCCCACTAGACCCATTACCGTCGATTCAATCAAAATGGCACTCGCACTGCACATAAAGTGTATCAAGGTGAGTTGATTGCCAGATTTAGAAAAAAAGTTAGACAGTTTTTGAGAAATAATTTTTTGAAATTTCAAGTCATATCTTTTATCATTGTTAATATATTCCCTGACCTCGAGTTCGACCTTTCAAAGTCATCTATGGTCAAATTTAATATTACCAAAATATAGGTCATATATGACTTCCTATATGTCGATAATATAAACTTAATCTCTGTCTGCAACCATTTGGCCTCCACAGGCCATCTTGCATATTCATAATATGCAGCGCCCCCAATAGACCCACTTCCATCGATTCAATCAAAATGGCGCTCGCATTGTACATTGACGGTACCAAGGCAGGTTGATTGCCTGATTTAGAAAAAAATTTATCACGTAGTTTTTGAGAAAGGATTTTTTTAAATTTCTCAGTCCTATATTTAACATTGGGGCCAAACTTTCAAGGGCCCATAAAACGGACAAAAATCATTCAATCAAAAATCCGAGAAAAAAAGTCTGGAGATATGGGGCCCTATCTTGCGCCAGAGTCCCTAAACCCGTTATTTGGGGATTTAGCATTGCGTAAGAGGCGTTCCCCCGCAAAAGTTGCTATCTTGCACACCTGCCTATATCCCTAAAACACCTGCGCTACCCGTTATATTATGCATAGGCGTGGTTTGGGCGTTACGCCAGTTAAACCAATCAGTGTGCTAAGGGCCCTATCTTACGCCAGAGTCCCTAAACCCGTTATTTGGGGATTTCGCATTGCGTGAGAGGCGTTCCCCCGCGAAAGTTGCGGTCTTGCACACCTGCCTATATCCCTAAAACACCAGCGCTACCCGTTATATAATGCATAGGCGTGGTTTGAGCGTTACGCCAGTTAAACCAATCAGTGTGCCAGGTGCCATTGCCTTGAGGAGCAGGCTGCGCTATCCCAAATCCTCAAACCGAAACCCGTGATGGAGAGAGAAAGGTCGCTACGTTTCTCCGGTAACGAAGTTAAATTGCTCGTGCATGAGGTCAAATCCAGGCAGGGAGGATCTGTTTTGTTAAGTTAATCATTGTATTATTATTATTATTATTATTATTATTATTATTATTATTTGACATTGACATATTGTTTAATGTTTGTTATGTAATTTTAAAAAAAAAAACATCAAAAGCGTACCTTTTTTGTGATGGAAACTTCAAAAAAAAAAAAAAAAAAAAATGCGTTTCGCCATGATTGGGTCATGCCTCCAATTGAGCTGAGTGGGTGTTGGAATGACTCACTAGCATAGAAAAATTGTGCCACAGTGACCCTAACAGCAACGGGCAAGGCATACGGACAGCTGGCAGCGGTATATTCATCATCCGCAACCAGGAGACATAATTCCGTCACTGCCTGATGGGAGAGGCGCAGTTTTGTCACGCATTCTCGTTCTGTGGGAGATTATACTCAGGGCCTGCGCTAGACCTGAAAGTTTGGGAGAAAATATCCATCCCTTTATTGACTGCAATTAGTCCTGGCTAATTCTATTTGGTTTTCCCTTATTAACACGTTTTCCAATTCAAGAATAATCAAGTGGCAATTGAAGACACGGCTTCTCTCCCCCATGCGATCTAACAGCGACAAAATAATGGGCTAAATTCAGTACAGAAAATAATCTAATTAGAAACAGGTCTATGCGCTGGCACTCAGCAACGGTATTTTTTTTTTTTTTCCAGCGAGAGCGGAATTTCAGAACTCTTTGGCGAATGAACATAATTTCGGCGACAAGTATGCACACCTGTTTTTGCAGCACGGTCACGCAACTTGCTGTAAAAAAAAAAAAAAAAAAAAATAGCTGTCCGATTGGAAAATGTAAACGGACTAAACCACATACTTGTCACCAGAATTACCTTCATTTGCTGAAGAGTTCTGAAATGCCGCTCTAAAAAAAAAAAAAAAAAAGTTGCGTCGCTGAGTGCCAGTGCATAGACCTAATTATAATTAATTATTTCTCTGAACTGAGTGTAGCCCATTTGTCGCCGTTCGATCGCATGGGGGAGAGAAGCCGTGTCTTCAATTGCCAAAGGGGTAGCGGGTGGTTTGAGGACCCGCTATACGCTTTCCCTAACCTGTGTGGTCAAGATAGCAATTGTAGGGAAAGCGCATAAACACGCCCATGGGCACACCTCCAGGCGCAAATAAAGGATTCGGCATAATGTATAGCGGGTAGTGTGGCCGCAAGATACCATTCAGGGATAGTGGAAGCTGCTAAATGCGTAATTCACGGGTAGCGGGTAGTGGCAACGGGTAGGGCAGTGTGAAAGATAGAGCCCATGGTCTAGTAGTATATTATTGCAAATTTACACGAAAATTCATCAGGCCAAAAAAAAAGATAAAAACCGTTCCGGATGACGGACGCAGGACACCGGACGACGAACGCCACACCACGACAATACCAGGGCGTTACCAGCAACAAGTATAAAAGCCATGCTCTGTCATGGTATGTGGTTGTGTCAGTGCCCTTGCCAACGGTAACTTGCACTTCTGTGAAGTAACCATTAATGCTGAATCATGCATTGAGATTTTGGAGCAACATATACAGGATGTATCAAAAAAATGTCCCACTTTGAAAAATTGCCCTAAAATTAATATTCTATCATTTTTTTGAAAATCCTTTTACATAGGTTGATAGACGTTGGTTCAGTGCTTTTTTGTGCAATTGCACATACTCAACATGTCACGCATGAGTGAGCACAGGTTAATTACGTAAATTGCGATACATCTGTTTTGCGCGAAAAAGTGCTCAGATGAAAACAGGATCTGAGACCATAGGAAGCAATGTTAGGTGTGCCCTTTCTTAATCACAAATTGACATTACTTCCAGTCCTCAACATGTCCACCATTTCTTTCCTGGCAGATTTGGGCCCTCCTCAGCATATCGCACACTGCACGGCGGATCAAAGCTCTGACCCTTCTGAGAACATTGACTTCTGCCGTTATGCATTCCTCAAGGTCATCCAGGTCCCTAAGTGGAGAAACGTACACTTTTGACTCAAGATGACCCCACAAGAAAAAGTCAAGAGGGGTCAAGTCCAGTTCCACGTCGCGGTGTAGGGCAATCACTCGTTCTCCGAACAGTTCTGTAAGGCGGTCTGTTACAATCCTCCGTCTGTGGGGTGGGGCACCATCCTGTGCCCACTATGCTCTCTGAAATCGGCCATTTCTGTCGCACCATTCTGGGGACATCCCTTCATTGATTACATAACATGACATAACAGGACTGTTAGCCACCGGGAGAGCAAAGGGTTCAAGCAATTTCCTGAAAATTTTTAGGACACTTAAGAGCACACCTAACCTTGCTTCTCATGGTCTCAGATCCTGTTTTCATCCCAGCACTTTTTCGCGCAAAACAGATGTATCGCAATTTACATAACTAGCCTGTGCTCACTCATGCGTGATATGTTGAGTATGTGCAATTGCACAAAAAAAGCACTGAACCATTGTCTATCAACCTATGTAAAAGGATTTTCAAAAAAATTATAGAATATTAATTTTAGGGCAATTTTTCAAAGTGGGACATTTTTTTTTTTGATACACCCTGTAGTATGATGCCTTCGAGATAACATCTTTCTAATAACAAAACAGTGCACAACTGCATTCTGCAAGCCTTAAGAAGACACGGCTGTGTGTGGATGCTGCACTGGCCGGCCAGTAGTCCTGACTTGTCCCGAATAAAAGAAAGCCTGGAGCAGAAAAGCAATATGTGTCAATGAAAATCTTGAACTGCTGCTCACATGAAGACATGTTTGCAGGAAAAACAGACAAAATTACACCTGAAACACTTAAGTGCTTGGAGTCTTCAGTCCCTAAACATTTATAAGTGTTGTGAAAAGGAATGACAACATTAAATACGATTAATATGGTGAAACATCAAATGATGTGCTGTTGTATTGTTTTCAGCATAATGCAGGTCAAAGATAAATTTAGAAATCACAGCTTTCAGATTTCATTATATTTTACATTCTAACCCAATGTTTTCCAATCTGGGGTTTTACATCATGTAACTCCACTGGATATAGCCACTGGGATTACCCATTTCTCATAGCAATAAATAAGTGATGACACAAATGATGCCACATATGCATTTTCAAAAAAGATAAAATATTGAAGTAACCAAATAAGGCATCCAAATATCCCAAATTACGTAATGCACATACCACATAGCCTACATGTGCACTTAGTTCAAGATGCCGATTTATTCATTTTTTTCAATGGGGGGTTTTAGGCTACCTGAGGCAGTGACTGAGTTGACTCATTTGCGCGTTTTAATTTGCAGCCCTGCGTGCTCTTAGACTTCAAGTTATGACGCAGAGTGCAGTTCAGTCAAGGGCACAGTGCGTAGCATAAAAGCCAGTGAGGGGCGAATCCACTAGTCACACTAGGCAACGTGATCATGGCTGCGTCCGAATAGTTAAAAAATGACGGCCTATCCACTAATTCCTAACCACTTTTCTTTAACCAGATATATAACTTTATTATGCCACCCTGGGCATCACAAATATCAATTACATTTTTACAATACATAAAATATTCCATCAAGTAAAAAAAAAAAAATAATGTTAAAAAAGAATAAAAAAATGTAAAACTACACATAGCTCTGGGTTCAGTCTAAGAAATTTTACATGTTCTTTTTTGTCTGCAATGCGATTAAAAATTTCTTGCGATAGGTGCCAAAAGCCATGAGGAGAATCTGGATTTTGCTTTTTGAGAAAGCCCAGACCTGCTTTGAAGGAATTTATGCTAGGTGAAAACTTAACATGATAAGGTAAATTATTCCAATGTTTGATGACCCGTTTACTAAAAAAATCTGAACCCAGCCTTGTATTACATAATGTTGAATAACACAGATTACGTGTGTTATAATGCTCATTTGTATCAAACATATTGCTTCCATAGTTTACATGGCCATTTAAGATTTTATAGGTTTCAATGAGATCACCACGCATCCTGCGTTCTAATAATGTTGTTAAGCCTAGCTTGTCGAGTCTTCCCCTATAATCTAGTAAGCCCATTCCCCTTATTATTCTTGTAAAATCCCTTTGGCATTTTTCAATTTCCATTATAATACCCCAATTACCATGCCTGGCAACTGGGGACCACACTTGTACACAGTATTCCAAGTGGGGTCTAATGAATGCCTTAAAAAGGCATGAGCTTCGTAGAAAACGTCATAAGGCAAAGGAAAGGTGTAAAAGGGAATCCCTAACGGCTTAGGAACACAGCCGCGCTAATTGGAGAATCCGAATGCACTTATGCTGCGTTCCAGCAGAGGTTTGAACCTGTGAATCACGACTTCAAAGTTACGGGTCACGACTTCATAGCGTTCCAGGCAAAAGTAACGAGTTACGACTTCATACTTGACTTCACTTGAAAAAAGGCCGGTGCCGCCATTTTAGTTGAGCTGCGTGACGTTAAACAAGGAAGTCGGAGTAGGTTGAGCACAATCGAGTTCACCGGCGTGAATTCACAGGTTTGACGGTAGCTCCGCCCACTTTTAACCGGTAAATCACTGGTTACGAGTTGCCTGGAACGCACCCTTACACTAGGCAATGTGATTCTGAGTCCCCTGCTCATCGTATACGTTTCTTTCCGCGATTGGCCGGATGAATTCTTTCCAGGCGATTGCTGCGGATGGGATAATGTTACCTCCTTTCTTTTAGAAAAGGATGGTTCTGTGTGTTCTACTCTAAAGGAGGTAAATTAGGAAGCACTGAGACACCTTACCTTAACATTTAAAGAATTCGAATGTACTTATCAGGGCTGCCACGTAATTATGCTGCATTCGTGGGATAAGCGTTGGGAAGGATAATTTGAACAGTGAGGTCGTGAAGTCAAAAGAACGGAATTCACCAGTCGTGTCTCGAAAACACGGCTCGTGGGACGTGTAACCGAATGCAGCATAATTTCCGGATCATTTTTAGGAGTCAGGATCTTTCCAAGGCAAAAAAAAAAAAAACCTACTCGGAGGCAGCCCTTGAGTCCCCTGCCTAGCCTACGTTTCTTTACGCGATTGGCCGGATGAATGGTCGCCGCTTTAAATATTGCTGCTGGGCGGAATTGTGGGATAGAGTTATCCCCCATCTCTTCGGAAAGGATTGGTTCTGTGTAGCGTTAAAGGAGGTAAATTAGGAAGCACTGAGACACCTTTCCTTAGCATTCGAAGAATTCGAATGCACTTATCATGGCTGTCATGTACTTATTTCTGGATCATTTTCTTAGGAGTTAGGAACTTTCCTAGGCAAAAAAAAAAAAGACTATTCGGCCCCAGCCATAGCGTTTCGTCTGTCCCTCTGTCCTGTTTCCTCGCAGCTATACCTGCCTCCTCGGTGGGAGGGACTAAGTCGCGCAAAAAAAAAAAAAAAAAACCAAGCGAGGGGAACGGGGATGCAATTTATGAGAATTGAAATGTTCACTGTTATCTGTTGTCAACTTTCTAATTTATGTCGCATGGCCGCGTATCAGATTTATTATAGATCTGGGACCAAATGAAAGTGGCCCAGTTTGAAAACCGGATAGATCTGTGTCCATAATGCTCTGACAGCATCAGATCTGTATCACATTAAGACAGTAAATCAGATTTTTATCACTTCAACCAGGTAATGTGAACGAAGCGATGGTCGCAAAAACAACAAAATGAAGCAAATGACAAAGTCAAACCTGTTTTGTGTTATGTTCACCTAATTAAGTTAGAAGTAAATTGAACTTCAAACACCTGTGTTCAGCAATCTTTATCTTACCAAGTGTCTAATTTGGTCTGTTTCAAACCGCTGTTGCCAGAAATTGCTTCCAGTGTAGAAAAAGTGTTCATCGGTCTTTTATTCTTCACACAAACGTTGGCCAATTCTTCTCAAAATGTAGTTTTATCGTCCGTAATGAGAGCACACATCGGGCATACATAAACCCACTCAGCGATGGAATCTGACAATTGTGCGCGTGCAAACTGAAGGCAAGCGATTGGCTCAGATCACCAATAAATGCATTTAAGTAGAGGTACAGCGCAAGTCAAAAAACATAAAACTCTCATAGCGAAACACAGAGAAATGCAGGCCATTATTTTGTATTCAGTTTTTGTTGGCCTTGTTCTAGCAGGTCCTTTCCACACAGATTATGAAGCTCAAGACTTTTCTCCAAGTGATGACATTACTTCACTCCTTTCCAGTGAACTCACTAATCTGGGAACCAGGGTTGTCATCCCCAAACTGGAGGACGAGGACACGAGCGATTTTCATGATTATGAAAACTTGGCGCTCGAAGATGCAGATGACTTTATGGGTGGTACTACAGGTGTAGGAAGTTTTAAGTTCGTACCTGGCGGAGTCAAGCTCTTCACGGAAGGTAGCGGGCTCCCCGACGAGGAGACGCGGAGTTCCGCTGAGACTGAGGACTACGACCTGGAGTTCCCGCAGCAGAACGAGGAAAAACCTTGGTATGGAGATCTTGCGGCTTTAAAAACTCAGATAGCTGAATCTGAACGTCCGAGTACCGATGCAACCTACTAGGCATCCTTGACTAAGGTAGGTAGGCGTACGTGCTTGACCATTTGTAGTCTATAATGGATTTGGAGGGGTTCCAACTGCATGTTAACTCGAGGGTTCTCTTTACAGGCACCACACCCTGGGTTCTGAACTGAGTGGAGAAATAAATTGTTTAGAAACACTGACTTGCGTGGGGTAGATTTTGTAAATCAAGCGTAACTGCAGTATAACCTTCTAAAAGGTTTGCAGGGGTCAATTGCGGTAGTAAACTTCTGCCAGAATTGATTGCGCCTATACCAAGGTGACCGGATAAGGTGGTCTGGTCATGGTGCAGATTAATCATGTCGCCTCTCTGATGGGTTTTAGAGTAAACAAGCAGCCTGGGCATTTAAATGCAAAAAGTCTAAGACCTCAGGACTTCCAGTTCCAAATCTCGACTGAACTGTGGCAACTAGGAGCCTGTATTGGGCTCAAGTCCCTTGTGGCAACTTGTGTACCAACACTGCAGTGGGTGTAATTCTGCATGAGTTGGTTCTTTACCACCCCAGGTTCAAAAAGCTGCTGGTCTTTGTCCCATTTTCAGTTGGTTGCATTTAAAAAAATTTTGCATCAAGCATTAGAAAATCAATGGAGTCACTGCCCTTTTTTTTTTTTTGGGGGAATACACTAATGTTGTGGAAATTTCTAGTCAAACTAGAGCAGAGGCCATCTCTCTCCTAGGACCGTTTAGACCATTTCAAACTGAAAGTGTGTGTGTGTGCTCCCTCTCCTCACCCAACAATCCTCACAAGAAGGCACAAAGAATCACTGGTTCTACACAAATCTTCTCAGGCATGTGTCCAAGAACATGGTGGAAATCAGCCAAAATTTAGCTTAGTTCCTACAGATGTATCCTTACTTTGGGGTCAAGTTAGACCTAACCAGGGTCCCACCTAGGTTCAGACTGATTTAATATCAAATTGGCTTGGCCATCTCTGCAACTGCTGGCATGCCAGACAAGTGTCCCCATGGAATAAATGTCCCATATACATGTGATCAGGGTGTTGGCAATCACTATGCACTCTTATTGTAAGAATACATATTGTGAATGAATGAATACTGATCTTATCAGTGTTGCAAAAGTAAGCACTTCCAATGAGTAAACAACTGTTCTTTGCCCTAGGGACAGCCTATGCAAATAAAATGGTATGTTCTACGAAATGGTACAGTTTCCTGATTTCAATCTATAACAGCCTGGTCTTCAGTCCCAAACATGGCCCATGTCCTGAGAAGCACAAACAAAGACCAGAGCGGGGGGGGTTTCTGGTGAAAATGTCGACTTTAGTGTTGTGGTGCAAAGTTTTTTGGCATGTTGCTGCTTATTTGAAAAAGGTTGGCATCTGACACTTTTTTTTTTTTTTTTTTTTTTAACAGCTTGGCTGTTTTCTTTGGTAGGCCTGCTAATCACATTTTAATACTATTAAAACTGACAACACAATATATAATTATAGGAATACTTGACTCGCTGCATACACATAATACTGTGAAACTGCAATTATTATAAATGTCATTTCTCCAATTGATTGAAGCCATTTCCTCTTCACCAACTGGAGCACCACCCACACTCTGCCTTTGTTACTTCACCTTAATTTCAGTATTGGGCTTGTTAAATGGAATTTTCATGTGTGAACTAGCTTTATGTGGAGGGTATAATCCAGAAATGCCTCAAAAGGCTGCATTTCAAATGTTGTTCAGGATGTCCTCATTCACTTACCCTCAGCCCTCAGTACTATTGTAACCGCATACGTCACGCACAGGCCTCTTGGAGACCACAGGGAAAGTGTGCGGGCGATTGAAATGGATTGCACCTGCCCTTGGACATTTGGCATGATACTACTTTTTAAAAAAATACCAGCAGACTAATTTCAATGAGGTGAAGGCACTTTTGCTGATAATTGCACTCACACTGGCATTTGGTAGCCTAATTGGCTGCATCAATTTCTGATGTAGAAATTGGTGAGATTTGCATCATGCTTGATTACTCCCATTTTGATCTCTTGATTTACAATCAACAATTTGCTGAATAATCTAAACCAGTATGAAGGCTGGAACAAATGATAATGACCAAGTGCTTATCGCCAATATTTAGATCCTTTCAGAATGTTCTGTAATAAGCGCTTGATTTCATAAAATGAGCTTTCAATAGAATGCATCTGATGAGGAACAAATGTTAGGTGTTGAACCATGCAAAACTTTTGGACGAAAGGCTTTAATTACAATAAAATACAATAAGCTTACAACCTAATTTATTCAAATCTGCGCTTTCATGAGCTATGGGATTTCAAATCGACATTTTACACTGCTGCTAATGTGCATAGGAAAACGTCTCAGTTTCTTGATGCAATGGATGACAATCCGTTAATCAATTGACTGGCAAGTCATTCAAGCAACAGTCATGGCATCAGAGCAAATGTTTGTGGCATTTTGTATGCAGGTGAAGACCTGCAAATTTGGGTGGAGATGTCTAACTACTATGTTTGTTTCCCTTGTGCTACAACCTACATGCCACTAGTCGGCTGCAGCCATCGCTGTGATTTTAAGCGTGACATTGCTGGGCTGGGTTGCGGTTGTAACCATTGAGTTGCGCAGATGCAATAGACGAGAGCAACTTCCTTTGATGACCCCTGGTACAGAAAGAAACATAAGCTAGCTAAGAAAAATAGCTATACTTTCTATGATTTAGCCGATGACGTCACAAGAATGCAACCCAAACAATCATCCCTCAAAGCCTTGAAGAAAACTTGTGCCAAAATGGTATTTTTAAATAAATAACTGTGGCTGCCAGTGTGCAGTTTCCCCTTTACATGTGACATTAGCAACCAAGCATTCATTTCTTAATTTGCAAAGACTAATCAGTAGAGTGACCGGCCAATTTGTTTTTAGCAGGCATCATTGTTTATTGCATCACACAGTTATCGGGCGATTTCTTATCCACATTAATAATGACAAAGCATTAAGGTCTTTCAATGATTCTGAATTCCTGTGGCTCATGAAACGGCACGTTAGCTAGGCTTATAAGTGACATCTTGTTGCGCCAATGTTCGTAATTCGTTATGCTGAAGGTTTTTCCCATTTTAAATGTGGTCTTTTTAACTCTGAAAACCTTTTCAATAAGTTATAATAAATTAAACTGCTGAAAAAAATGCTAAAAGAAGAAATGGAATTTAGAGTAAGTTTTGGATTTTTTTTTAATCACCATTTTACAAATAAGACATGTATTGCATTTACATTGTCAGTGCAGCCTATTGATGATTTCCTTTTTATTTCTTTATAATTTCAAAATCATTATAGGCTTATGTGTTGGTCTTGATTGTTCTGTTGATAAATTGTTTGAACATTGATCAGGCAGTCTTAAATGGGAACAGGTTGACAGTGATTATACATTAAAAGCAGAGAGGCTCATATACTGTGGGTCATGGCATGGCACAGAAAATCTGTCAGAAAATCCAGGGGAATTCTGGTTGAAGAAGTTAAAGGGGTCATAATGCCCATTTCTTCTCTAAATATTTGCTTCATTAGCATTTTCATGGTTGATTTACAAACATCGGCACATTTTTAATGGTAAAAAAAGCCCTTCGTTACAGCTGTACAGACTGTGTGCAGCACCTCAGGTTCACTCAGTCTGAAATGGGCTGTTTTGGCTCTGGTCTCTAGAAGTCTTCCTCCTTAAAGCTCACTCTGTTGTGATCAGCCAGGAGAGATTCAGGAAGCATTGTTCTGTAAAATAAAGGGAACACAATGGCCTTTTCCCAAACTGCTTCTCTTGCCTCTAGCTCTTCACTACCAAGTGTCACTCAGTGTGGAGGAGGGCACTCCTCATTAAGGGGGAGGTCTTTGGGGAAGCACTAGCTTCCATCCAAATGGAAGGAGCTGGCACCATGGCTACAGATACAGTAGATCTGTTGTGTTTGCAGTCACTTTCATTATCTAGCCTCTGGCAAGGAGGAGCGAGACTGGAAAGTCAGCATTGATGGAGACTTCCTGTTTGAGGGTTTTGCCGTGCATTCCTACTTGGTCCTTGTTGGATTGAGATGGGCTTCAACATGGTGGTCCCTCCACATGAATATGTGGATGGGGGGTGGGGGGTGTTGGTTGGTAGGTTCAGGGTATAGTGAGTAATTTGAGATCAAGCCTGTAAAAGGATAGGGTTTTACTCTGGAGGAATGGCGGTAAAAAATGAATTTTAACAGCTGATTTTTCACTTCATTTTACTTTTAAAAGTCCATGCACAAGGAATTTGTCTTTGCAATGAAGAATATAGCATCTTCTTTACGTGGCGATGCACACTGACAAAACTCATCCTGGCCCCTGCTCTACCAAGCTTTGTGCGAAGATGTGCCATACTAACTGCTAGTTAGCATTGAGCATATGAGTTATATTCTGACATTGGCTTGTTGTGGAAGAAATGGCTGGATAACAAAGGAGGCATTTAAGGTGCTCCGGGGCTGTGTTTCCTCCTGAAGGGAATAACTCCCTTTGGCATGGACGTAGGGCTTTGTAACTTTGCAGATGTTTAAAATGCACAAAAAACCA
This sequence comes from Gymnothorax javanicus, assembly GCA_029692085.1. Classification (NCBI taxonomy): domain Eukaryota; kingdom Metazoa; phylum Chordata; class Actinopteri; order Anguilliformes; family Muraenidae; genus Gymnothorax; species Gymnothorax javanicus. The sequence goes on from CM056203.1 coordinate 72,782,793, forward strand.
TATAACCCTATAGGAAAGGGAAATGCAGGAAAATCATATGACCCCTTTAAGCTTCCCCTCAAGTTTTATTTAATGAATTGTGAACGTTGCAGGTGAAGATGCGCACACTTTTCCTAAGCCCTTTCTGTGCATATTCAGAATTTATAAATGAGGCCCTTGGTGTTTGAAAGTCTTGGGTTTATTCCACTCATCATCTTTGCATGAAAATTTTTCTGCTTTGCCCTGGTGATTGGAACAAAGTGCCCAGAATGACTTGTTTTTGAACCTGATTATTTTTTCCCCACATCAATGTCAGCCATTGTAATTCATTAGAAAACTATTTAAAGCAACAATCATTTATGAGCACCACCCTTCCTGGATAATTGAATATTCGATTGGGGATTGACAAGGATGATGTTTTTCACATTCCAGTGGCCCTTAACCCTTTTGTCTAGGTGCATAATAAATGTACATTTATTAACTTGAACAGAGCAGTCATGTTTAACCCTTTGACACATAGCTTGTCCAAAACCAAAGTCCTTTTGGCTACATTGTTGCAGTGAGTGTATGAATAAATAACTGCCCACCCCCCCCAAAAAAAAACCTACGACCTAATCTACAAGTGACCCAGTGTTTGCATACCACTCATTTAGAAGAAGTGAGTGATCGGTGAAAATACCAGCATACGCATGAGGACTAAATTGCCTATCTCTGTTCTGAGGTCTGTAGGCAGATGCTGCTAACTGTTAAGCTGACCTGTGGGCATTAGATCAGGCAACATTGCCTTCATAAACTGCCCTGTGGTCATGAGGATGGCCTGCAGCAGAGGTTCCCAAATTTGGTCCAGTGTGACCTGAACTTTAACGCTCACACAAAAACCTGTGCAGGTAAGTAAAATTTTCAGTAATTGCCTCTGAACAGGATTTAGGGATAGATAGATAGATAGAGATAGAGAGAGAGAGAGAGAGAGAGAGAGAATGACCTGTGTGAATCACACAGATAATTAACAAAATATTTTGGGTGAGGATAAGGATAAATAATTACGTGACTTACATCAGCGTATTAATGTGACAAATTGCAAAGAATGTCTTTACTACTTCGTGAAAGGGTCAGTGTACAACGTGCACTTCTGCCAGGAAAGGATATCGCACGCTGTAGCTTTGACTGCGGGCTGCCAGCTGTGCACCTTACGCAGAATATCAAATGACTCAGGATGGCAAAGGCGACGTAAGTCTGAAAAGTTGCGCAAAAAATTAAGAAACAAATTAGCCACGGATCCGGTAAAAATAATTTTTTAGTATGACTTGTTATATTGAGCGAGTAGTTTGCTAAATATAGTCGTGGGTTTAACATACTAGGACGGAGAACAGTAATTATTAAGGATGCACAGGCTAGATGCACGCTTAGCTTTTACTGAACTGAATGAAATAATATGTAGAGACAGGAACTCCATCTTCCAAATCCGAAGTTCAGAACCCTTACCGGATCTTTATTGTAGCGTCATCAACGAATAATCTTTAGGGAGGAGACGAACTGGAGGTCCGCTGAAAGCGTTATTTTGGTGCTGCCTGTTCTCGTGTCTTGCAGCTGAATTAAGTAACTTTCGGGCGACATATCTCTGATAATGGCATACTTTGTGGTGAGTTTGAGAATATCAAGCATGGTGTTTCAGCGTCAGCACTTCATCTGAGATGTTTACAGCAACGTTAACTATAGCGTGCTGATTCTTGCCAATTTAGGTAAAACTGAACACGTATAGCTGTTAGCCATCACTCTCTAATCCAAAAGCGGCAGGCTGCGTGGGAAATAGCAATGGAATGACACTGCTGGAACTGTGCTTCGGTATTGTGGCTAAATTTAGCTTTCCGACTGAACATCTACCGTGCTTCATAGTTGCAATTATTTGGTTGCAAAGTAACGGAGTTGTTGCACTTGATTTTATCAATCGTATCTCTTGAATTGTTAATGCAAGGTCCTGGCCAACTACCTTTAAAAATACCTTGAATGCAATGATGGTTAACCTTTTCCCCGCTGCGTTTCCTCAAACTGGTCATTGTTTATTAGCGTGGCCAAGAAACCGCTTGTTATGGGAGTGTTTCCATAACTATTGGAGCAACTATTGACTCAGGCAATACAACTGAACAGAGCGGAGTCATTTAGTTATCGGTTTGTGTGTGTGTGTGTATAATACACACACACACACACACACACACACACACACACACACACACACACACACACACACACACACATAGCACACATTTATATATAATATGTACAAAACTATGATGTCTTATTTCTGGCTTTGCGTCTGCAGCAGATGCAAGTTGAATTCTGTTATCCCTTAAATGTATTTGAAAGCACTGGTAAATGACGAATTGTTGATGTTCAGGAAGGCTGAGAACAGAAGGAAGTTTGCAGGAAGCAATTTGGGCTGTGGCAAGTTTGGCCGGCCGAAGAGAATCTATGAGTCATGTACTGTTTGCCTGGCAGACTCGCCTGTTCAGCTATGACCACGTGAGGGGAATGTGCATGCCGAGATGTTTTCTGCCTGTGGTTCAGTTGAGGATTATTATGGTAGTCCAGTCCCTTATTAAAATGTTTTTATTATTACTGCTATTATTTCTGCTTGTTATTGGGTGTAGAACTGGCAGTCCATGCTAACATAAAGTCTTCTTTTCATCAAAACATGCCATATGATAAGCAAGATCTTGGCATTAAATGTCCCCTCGGTGGTCGGCAAGTCCGGACTTAAAATCACAGAAGCTGTGATAGATGTTCATATCCTATTGTCAGCAGTATTACGAGGACCTGTGCATTTCCCAGAGAGAGTGAGTCATATTACAGTCAATATATGGCTGAATTATATGCTACAACCGCACAGAGCCTTTTTTTTCCCAAGTTTTTAAAGGGGACCTATTATGCTGATCCTTCATTTAATACATATTAGTAATGTTATAATGTTGTCCATACTCAACCTCTGAAAAGTTTCTAAACATAAGATACAGGGGTTTTGCCGTAATCCAAGAACGTGATTTCGTGAATGTGATTTCCCCTCTGAACAGCTCCTCCCGAGATCTTCATGAGATCTGGGCAAAACCTGATGTCAGGTTGTGCCGTCCAATTAATACAGACCTAGCCAGAGCCAACCACGGCGCTTGACCTGCCCACACCGGAAACTATTCTAGCAGGCACTAACAATGGCAGATCATACTATGCATTAGTAACATCTACACTTTTGGAAATACAAAAGAAGAACCGCAGATCATTTGAGGTGCAGTTTTGTCAGTATCTCTCCCAAAGCTGCTTGTCCGTTTACTTTTGGACGCGAAGAAAAACACCTATTTCTCTTTCAAAAGACGATGCCACCAGAAATCAGTGGGTAGCTTTTTTTGTTTGCTGGTAGCAAACGGCCACGGCCAAAGGGAACGTTGGCTGCTTGTGCTCAGCATTTCACCAAAGACAGCTTTGTTAATAAAGGATAATTCGACACTGGACAAGCGTTTCAGCTGCTTCTAAAACCTGAAGCAGCTGCATCGATCAAGTGCTCGGAGCCACAAGCTGTAAGTAAAGATATAACGGCACATAATGTAAGTGAAGCTAACGTGTCACGGGTGGCCAGCAGGACCGCTAACGATAGTTAGAACTAACAATTGGCCTCAAGCGCAGGCTTTCTAAAATATCTGAAGATAAATCCTGGATCAGTCGCGACTGTCTGTGACTCTCAGACACAGAAGCTGCAAGTTGCTTTTACTGCATAAGCCAACCTGACGTGATAGCCAGTTGATTGTGGCTGTAGCACTGCGGCTAACATAGCCAAGTTACTGTTGCTAATGTTTGTTCCCTAAATATGCAAGAGTGATATCAGGGGAAATTATACAGGTGTGTGAACATAAACCTCATTTGAAGCTAACTTTTTATACTTGTTTGTAATTTGGATGCTTGGTACAACTGTCCACAGTAACAGAACTTGCTGCCTGTAAAACCTGTATTGCAAGGGTTTGTCTCTGTGGTTGTTATTACCGCTCTGTTACCAGCTACTGCATGTTAGTTCGTGTGCTGTGCTAATTAAAAATTCTCCTGGTTAACTTATATGCAATAATTCTGATCGGTATGCTTGTGTAACTTCGGTAAGCATCAATGTGGCAGTTTCATCATAACGTTGTCCGATTGTAGCCACTACAGTTGGTGATCGCTTCACTTATCCATGACCGGGATCAGCCGGATGGCCTACTTCACAAATGTCTGGGCAAGCTCTCTGGTGCTACCGTGAAAGCAATGCGAAACGCAGAAGCTCTACCGTGTCTGGTATAACAAATGATTTCTCTGCACTACCATGACATAATTTCATCCCCCTTTAGAAGTTGTTGTGGCTAATAAAAAGCCGAAAAAGGCGGAGATTAAATAGGAAATTCTTTCCTGTAGAAGTGATCGACTTGCTAGCTCCACATAAACAACTTGTCCGTGTTAACGGAACTTACGGTCTGTAAAACATATATTCTGTTCATAACATAACCAGAGCTCTCTCTAGCTGTCGCATACTATCCATAAAGCTGCTTTCACATCGGAGGCAAAACGAATTTTTCGCGGGACAGATTAGCCTACATTCAAAGTCAATGCAGAGATGCGAATACACGCGTTATGGGCGCGTTAAGCAGCTTTCACACCGGACGCAAAACTAATTTTTCGCGCGACAGATTACATTCAAAGTCATGACCGCTTATCAGCTACTGCATGTTAGTTCGCATGCTCTGCTAATTAAAAATGCTCCTGGTTAACTTATATGCAGCAAATATGATCGGTATGCTTGTCTTACTTCGGTAAGCATCAATGTGACAGTTTCATCATAACGTTGCCTGATTGTAGCCACTACAGTTGAAGCTAACTGGAGAGGTGCAGTTAGACCAGACGTAGGTTTTGCAAAGCTTTGGGTGCATTTTTGGGTTCTTGTGAAACAATCGCTTTACTTATCCATGACCGGGGTTAGCCTGATACTTCTCCAATATCTGGGTGAGCTCTCTGATGCTACCGGTGAAAGCAATAGGGAAACGCACAGGCTATAACCTGTCTGGAATAACAAACGATTTCTCTGCATTGCTGTCAATTGAATATTAAATCGGCGATTGAATATTAAATTCTTTCCTGTAGAGGTGATCGATTCGCCAGCTCCACATAAGCAACTGTTCACGCAAACGGAATTTACGGTCTATAAAACCTGTATTATGTTCATGACATAACCGGAGCTCTGTCCAGCTCTCGTGCACTATCCATAACGCGCCCATTTTCCGCGAGCAAACGCTGGTCATTCCAACGCAGTAAGTAAACCATTACCATGGGCAATTTCCGAAAAGGCCGTTTAGCCAGGAGCTTTCGCCCCTCTGTCATATACCAGCGCAGAAGCTGTTTGTTACTCCACGCTATCGACACACCACAGTTTTGCACACGAACCAGCAGGTCCTTATAACACACACCTAAGCAGTCCATAAGCTGTTGGTCCACTTTTAGCTGCTCCTCACTGTCCATGTTTCCCTCTAAACTCAGACCCACCAGATTTCTACGGTCTCCGGTCTACACTTGGGCATGTCGACCTGTTCTACAAATGTGTCTGTATGGGGTGGATTCTAGCTTTCCCTGCATCCTAGCTATAGAGTAGAAAAACCGCTGTACTCACCACTGCTGTCGTAGCTAAATAGCAAATTCGTGCTTGAGCTGCCAGACTTTTGCACTTAGTCCTCCACTTTTGCCACTGCATTTATAGAACAAGTTTATCTCATTAGATCTATACACATGTACTGCGTTAGATTTCGGAATTTCCCCGCCGATTCTTTATCAGATGGCATACGTGTCTCTCGTTTCACTCTGGGGAGGCGGACCCGGAAAACTGCGTTCTGCAGCCTCGTCCCGCCCAACTCCGCCCTCCACAGAGCTGGCCAGTCAGAAGAAAGTGGGTACACGGGGAGTGGGGGCCATAGCGGAAGAGCCACCCCAACGAGGCGTTTCAGGCAGAGACTACAATGGACTACAAATGGGGTTTTTTGAGGATGGCAGTATGAGCTAAATACGGACTCTGTTTTGGACTTTGAACAATCAGGAGTACTCTAGGGGAGTCCAAGATCAAAATATAACCTTGGAAATATAGCAAAATAGATCTCCTTTAACTGATTTCACCTTTTATTGATCATACTTTTCAAAGAATTTTGCTGATTTGCAAAGCTGTGTTGGAACAAAATATTGGAGAGGCTTTTAACTTTCTGTACCTGTATTTTTCTCCTCTGGTTCTCTACTAAACACCCATTTTGTTTGTGCAGTCGACAGGTGTGCTGGTGGCAGTTGGGGTGGTGGCTGTATCCACAGTGGGCTTAGTTCTTGGAGCTTTCCTCTTCAGGAAGAGGAAGAAATGCAACCCAATTACACTGCTCGACCCCACTGTTAAATACCCACTAAGACTCATCGACAAAGAGGTATAGCCTTTCTCTAAGAACCAAACCTGAACCAGAAATTGCCTGTCTTCAAGGTTTTGTCAGTTTTTATGATGCAAAAAAAAAAAAAAAAAAAGACAACTATGTCAGGATTAGGCTTTGACCCCGCATGCGCTGGATGGTTTACAGTAAACTATGAACAGTTGCCTCAATTAAAGGAAATGGTAACTTGAATAACATATTCACCTTGGCCTCTATTTTGTCTGACATTCAAAAAGTTTCTTGGTTGTGGCAAAACCTGGAACACACTGGCTAATGCTAAACTGAATACCTCCTGTTTAACTCTAACATCTTCTCCCAGGTTTTGAGCCATGACTCGCGTCGGTTTCGTTTTGCTCTGCCTTCTCCAAAACATATCCTGGGGCTTCCTGTTGGTACGTACAGTGCATAACTGGCCCTTATTAAGGCATACGTATGGGCGTGGTGTTCTCCTGTCTGCTTCCATTCTCTGAAATACTCCTTGCGTCGCAATTAATGTTTTTCATGTGCAAACTAAATTCTCATGGTTCATAATCACATTGATCTTGAGTCCTTATCATATATGCATGAATGTATGTGAGATGGGCGACAATATGCTTGGACAAACCTAAGAAATGCAGGTAATTTTTTTCATTTTCCTGGTTGTGTGTGTGTGTGTGTGTATGTATATGTATGTGTATATATAATGTATATATATAAAAAATGTAATATTCCCCTCTCCTCTACTTATACCTCAGGGAAACACGTGTACCTGTCAGCACGAATTGATGGAGGCATTGTGGTACGTCCATACACTCCGGTCTCCAGTGATGACGACAAGGGATTTGTGGATATTGTTGTGAAGGTACAGCCCTTTGAGCTCTGCACAATATACACCAGTAATGCATTACCAAACATACAGTGCTGTTCTTAAGTATTTGGGCAGGCACTATTGTGAAAATGGCTGCAATTCCAAAGAATTTTGCCGAATGCAGACATCAGTATCCTCAGTTCTTAAACTGTTAGTTTACACTATGATGTCGTATTTGCAGCTTCACTAAAATTTTCTGCAGTTTTGATCTAACGCAGGGAGTTACTGTGTAAATATTTACTGGCTGCTCTGTAGTTTGAGGGTGGCTGGGCCAGGAACTCAATCTTTAGTCCTGCAAGGCTGCAGAGCCATCTTAGTTTTAAGTATTTCAAGAGTTTGAAGCTTGATCTTTTTTATTATCACTAGATGGCAAAACGGCCAATATATCCTGTGTCCAAGAAGTAATTTGGCTGAAACGGTGGCTTCCTGGAAATGGAATTTGTAGTTCACAGAGTGGAGTAGGGATACAGTCTCGTTTCAGTGGGTCATTGGGTGCTTGGACAACTGCTCAATTGAATCTTAGGGCAAATTATCATTTAATTCTTCAAAATTTTCTCCTGTACTCGGGTTATTTTGGTGCAGATTCATGTTTATACCATATATAGATGGACCAATAAGACTGCCCAGCCACTTTTGGCACAAGCAGTGACATTCCCCTCCTTGTTTTGTGCTCCGGCTTTTTGTGTTTTAACATTGTGTGCTGGGGAACTTTGGTATTTTACATATCTAATATGTGTTACCAAGGTCGAGTTCTTTTTAACCCATCGTCAGAAGAAACACAAAATGTGTTGCCTTCAATTAGACAAAGTTAGGGTAAACTATTTTTTTTAATCAATTTGTTTTGAGAGCACACTGTTTGTGGTCAAAAATGGTGTTGTGAACCCAAACCGTTCTGCTCTGCAGATCTACTTCAAGAATGTCCACCCAAAATTCCCTGAGGGGGGGAAGATGTCCCAGTACCTGGAGAGCCTGCAGGTGGGGGAGATGGTGGACTTCAGAGGACCCGGGGGGCTGCTGGAGTATATGGGCCACGGTATGGATCATTACGCGTGGAATCGTCTCGCTCCCAAATCGAAAAGTCTGAACTGATGCTGTTGCCTCGAGCACCGAGACCCAGATTTACAAAGACCTTTTGCACATACAAATCCTTTTGGCACATGCAAACGAAACATGCCTTTTGATTGGCCTGGGTATTTCTTTCGCTCCAAATATTTGGCCATGTTCTGGGTTTTAGCTCATGCTAAAAGGTTTTATGCAAAAGGTCTTACTAAATCTGGCCCGTGATGTTCTCCTGTAGAGTAGCTTTGTTTTGAATGGAATGCATGTAGTTTCCATGATCCGTATACATGTAGAAGGTGAAGGCGTCTCTGGCTCCTCTCCTCCCTCCTCAGGACGGTTTGCGGTGCAGCCTGATAAGAAGTCTCCTGCCGACATGAAGACCGTAAACTCCATCGGCCTCATCGCTGGGGGCACAGGTCCACGCCGGCATCAATTCTTGATCTAAAAATACAGCAAAAATGTTTTACTCGCTGAATCTGGGAGTCTACTTTCTCAAATCCATGTATAGTCAGTTAGATGAATGAAATGGAGATTCTGAAGAATAGTGATCAAATTGTGTAATCAAAATATATTTGAATTAGAAAAATTAAGTGTGGAGCCCTGAAGTTGCAATTATTGAGCTTTTGGTGTAATTCAGCGTAATTTAACACTTAATATTGGGGATATTTTTCTTGTTTCAAACTTCATGCTGGTCCATAGTCTGTTCCTCTTCCTCAAATCTGAACCCCTTGAGTACGGGAAACGCTACATACGCGGGCTGGCTTGCTGACCCGCATACAGGGAGCCCCAAATGCGTGGAGTGCTCTGTTGACCACCGATTTGAGTATGCGGGTGTGCTGCCGTGGCCGGGATTGTTGGCTAGCTCTTGTGGCGATCGCCAAGGAAGTATGTCATGCACATTCTTTGCCTGTTTCTTCACCTGTTTGCTGTGATGATTGCCAGAAAAAGTATTTTATCCACAATTTTTGGATGATGGCACAACACGACAATAGAAACTGAATTTTTATGCTTCATTTTTCACTCCTTATAAATGAATACAGAAAAATATACAAAATCACTCAGTCACATTCTAGTACACCCGTTTCGTGCGTTACAGTTTGTTACAGTTAGACGCACAAACTAACGTCGCAAGTGTCACATCTGAACCAGGACTCACGGCAAACTTTGTTCTTGGAACAGATGACGCACTGTTTCCGCGGTTTTTGGGTCTTTGCCGTGGGTGGATGGCTCTCCAAGAAGTGTCGTACAAGGAGTCTGTTCAGAGCTGGCGACTTCGCCCATTCTCTTCGCTAAACTCACACCTTCAGCTCAGGATACACACCCAATGAGCGATCAGGTACTTCATTAGTCTGACCCAATATTGATACAAAATCATTCACGGCAATCGCTTCACAGCAGTTGCATATAGATGCCACACACCATCCAGCATACCAATCCGTGAATACGTGGTTCCCGGCCACGGGAGCAGATCGCCTGCACGCCCACATGCAGGTCCCGCATGACTGGCTCGCCTGTATTGCGTATACGCCGGTCACTTGAGCATTCAGTTGAATACAAAAAGCCGTACACAAGGGGTTAACAATGCAACCGCAAAGCAACTATGAAGATGCAGCCTCTGCAGTGCTGAGTAAATTCAGAATTTGGATTAGTTTCATTATGAGTTTTTATGATGACAGATGTTTGAATGATCCTGGTCTGAGAGAGATGAGGTTTTTGTTCTTCTTCTGTGATCCTCTGCTTTGCTTTCGTCCTGTGCAGGGATCACCCCCATGCTGCAGCTGATTCGGGCCATCATCAAAGACCCCACTGACAAGACCCACTGCTGTCTGCTCTTCGCAAACCAGGTGACGCTGGCCTCATGTACTGTTCAGCACATTTACATTCAAATAAAGTCATCTTGATCGGGCTTTGCATTGTAGCGGTACACCTCATATCTGTGATGCATTGGTATGTGCCTAATTTTTCATGTACCTCCACTGAACCCCAATTACATAGTCATACTTAAAAATAAATATAAGTAAACGGTTGAAAATTGACTTGCGGTCCTCTCTTGCTGTCTGTGCTTGTGTGTGAGTGACTGGCAGACGGAGAAGGACATCCTGCTTCGGGATGAGCTGGATGAGATTGCGGTTCAGCACCCTGACCGCTTCAAGGTCTGGTTCACTGTGGACAGGGCTCCTAAAGGTAGGAACTGGGACGTTTGGCGTTACTATGTAGTCCTTATTGTAATATACGTAGTATTTTTACTGTGTGGTCTACGTACTGTAGTGTGATACCCCCAATGTTTTCAGCGTGTAGTCTGCATGGTGTAGTGACTCACCTGATGTTGTAGTGTATAGTCTACATAGTGTGGTGACCCACCTGCTTTTTACTGTGTAGTTCCCAAAGTGTAGTGATACAACTGATGTTTTTACTGTGCAGCCCACATTGTGTGGAGTGACTCACGCCTGATGTTTTTGTGTGTAACCCATATATTGGTCATTGTGACACTCACCTGATGCTGTTACTGCGTATTGCGCTTTGTATGCGTGTGGTAGCATGCTCAATAATGTTATTTCCCGGGTGTGTTCCACCACTGTAAAGAATTCATCCTCCTTCCCTGCACTCAAACCTCAAACCCCAACCCCTCCTACCCTGTGCTTCCAGACTGGAGGAGGAAATGGAGGATGCGTTTTTTTTTTCATTCATACCCACCCCGTCTGTTTTCCTCCCCTGCTCAGACTGGGAGTTCAGCGAGGGATTCGTCACCGCAGACATGATTCGTGAGCACCTCCCGGCCCCCAGCGATGACAGCCTGATCCTGACGTGCGGACCGCCCCCCATGATCCAGTTCGCCTGTGACCCCAACCTGGACAAACTGGGCTACGAGAAAACTCAGCGCTTCACCTATTAGGCCTACGTAGCTCTGCCTCGCTCCACACAAAGATCCGCATTCCCTTTTCACATATAGCGCAGAAACTTCTCCCACTAAGGTGACATGAGCTGGCATTGAATAATGTATCTGTCCATTTGGATTAGTGGAGGTCAAGTAATTTATCTATGCATGAGAATAACTTTCATTAATTATTCAACAAATACTTAACTATTGTGTGCGTTAATGATTACTTGTATATTGGCAAAGCAAAGAATGTACTTGAAAGAAGTCAACAATTTACCAATCAATTTTTTATATTTTCATTGATATATCAATTTGGAATTAACTTGAGTAGCTGTCAGCATGAAACAACGTTGTAAAGACTGCGTAATTAGTAATCGGCGGAGTTCTGTGATAATCGCGACAACTTCAGATTTGATGCCATTTTGTTTCCACTGTGCGAATCAGAACGGTTTTCACGTAATGGAAATCGTGGGATTCTTTATTCTTTTCTTGAAAGGGAAACGTATAAATTTTTTTTTTTTTGGGGGGGGGGGGGATCCAGGTTGCAGTGGAATCAAGAGCATAAGTCGGGAAAATGTTCAGACATGAGAAAAAAAGAAAATGGAAAATTTGGTCGATGAGCAAAAGTGATGGAATGCACTTCACTCCTTTAAAAGCACTCCGCTGTATTTTAGGCTGTTTCTCTCTGTGAAATTACTGTCCCTTTATACACGAATTTCTCTGCCTTTGTTTACATTTATTTAGTTTGTTTTGTGGTAAATTTTTGTCTATTACTCAATATTTGACAAAGAACTTTTTTACGAGTATGCAACATGTAAGGAAAAGGAATATTGAAGGTCTGCGGTTGAGGAAATTTTACGTTAGTTCCAAAGGATGGGGCTTTCTGACATGGCAGAATGGTGTAAAAATTCAAGATATAGCGTAAATAGCGTATACTTAAACTGACATTGTTTTTTTTTTTTTTTTTTTTTTCCCTCAAGTGGGCCTTTTAAAGTGGCTAAAATGCATTTTGCTGCTGGCTCGTCCGCAACAGTAGCCTACATCCCTTTGCTTTAGTGCCGGTACTCCTGCCTGTTCTCCAAACTGGGGGCGTTCCGATCACCATCTACTGTAGGTAATACAGTGACTATGGATAAGTACCTCATACAACCTCACTTAAAAAAATCCAAACTAACCCTTTAAGGTGCTAGATAGTCAAGGTGAATGCTTGGAAGTTGATGTTTGTCCATTTTTTTTTGTGAAAGATGGCAGAAAATAATCAGGTCAAACCACTGAAGTAGATTAATCGCAACCTGTCTCAGTCTCGTCAGGAGTGGAGCGATAACAATAAAATAAATGAACAGGGAGGGACTTTTCTCATGATAAAAGAATGACTGCATCATTTCCATACTTAATGACGGACTTCATTGGCCACATTTCAGTTCTGTTTGGACAAGCTGGGAACCTTTACATTTTGTGGCCATTTGACAACCTGTGCAGCAACCCACTGTATCAACGAAGTTTGACGATGCGTCTTCAAAATTATGAACCCATCCACTTTGAAACGGTGCCTTACAATGCTGTGGAAACAAAATGGCTCTGTATGTCACGTAACGAGATTCCTCTGAGACGCTCAGGCTGCAACTCTCCATCAAGGGGGACTAGCTGCTGGCAGGTCCCTTCTACATTGGTGCCAATTCATGTGACCTTATTTTAAACCAGGGGTCACCAACTCCTTCCCTGGAGGGCTGCCATCCTGTAGGTTTCTGCTCTACCTCCTATTCAGGACACCTGATTCAACTAATTAGCTACTTAACAAGATCAGGAGCTGGGCAATTGAGTGGCTAATTAGTTGACTCAGGTGTGCTGAATAGGAGGTAGAGCAGAAACCTACAGGATGGTAGCTCCCCAGGGACGGAGTTGGTGACCCCTGTTTTAAACTGATACTTGCAGACTGTAGGGAAAGGCTGCCCTGATGTATAGTTTGCTGATGTCTACAGGCCTTCATTTTGAAGCTGCCATAAAGAACACTGTTGTAATTTTTGTTCATGGTATAAAAATATTACCCTTTTGGCAAGGTCTCTCATGAAATATATCTGACTTTTTTTTTTTTTTTTTGTATGCTGGAATCAGATTTTTTTTTTTTTTTTTTTTAATGTGTTGACTGAATATGTTCACTCACTGCTCTTTTTTGTGATGGGTATGTGAATGGTTTCTTGTTTTGACTGTTTTAAATTACCCTGAGACCAAAGTTTGGAGGCTAAGTACATGTCTGTGATGTTTGTATAGTGGCTGAAGGTTATATGAAGCTTTTTTCTCATATACACATGCATCCATTATCTTGCTTGATTTAAGGCTTTAGTGGGGTTTGTGGCAGTTGCTGGAGTCGATCCTCCTCTTCTATCACAGTATAGCAACAACTGTGTAATGGTTTTGAGCACCTTTTGATTTTCTTCTGAATTTGGTCGTGATTGTTAATTTTTGTTCTCCACTTTAGTGTTGCTGATGATAAATGTAGATTCGAGGAACTAAATATTCATTTAAAAAAGATTTTACAAATACTGTTTGCATTTCATTAAAGATGGCTATTGTGTAGATAATATAATCTTGAAAGAGCTGTGGAATAAAATGATAAAGCTTTCACACATGGTTAGATAATCATTCTCCCCACCCAAACACTTCTGACTTGTTCATAGTTAGAACAGAGTAAGCATAGATGAAAAATGTCATATAGCATGTCAATCTCTGTCCATCTGGAAGGATTCCAGGTGCCAATAGTTCATGTGTTTGAAGATGGGCCCAGAGTCTTGAAAAAATTGTGCACAATATGTGGATGCTGGCATATAACTGTATTTATCATCTGCATGCCAAACCCCTGTCACTTAGATTTAGTGTGTGCAGCTTGAGTTCAGTCCTGGTACATCCGTGGGCAGGTTGGTTTCATGGTCACCATCCCAGCAGATGCAGCTGTGCAACCTGACCTGGCCCTGACCTCTCATATTAAAACAAAGCATATAGTGTGGATCAGTGTTCAGTATGAAGACGTTTAGGGGAAGGAGGACTCCTTGAATCAGCTGGAATTTAATATATGTCGAGCTAATTAGGCGGTTACATCAAGGGAGCTATGAACACAAGGAGGATAAGCTGTAGAAGCAGTTGGTGATAAATTTGTGTACCGTCTTGAGTTTTGTATGGAAGGCGGATAAGGGGTGATTAATGGTGTCTGGTTTAACTGTGAGTTTTAAAAAAATAGGTGGGAGATAGGAATAATTGGGGGGGCAGAAGATACCATCACAAAAATTGATGGAAAAATTACTAGCAGCATTATGTGAGGTTGGATGTGTTATTCCATCAGAGACAATGACAAGAAATGTCTATACAACAGGAGAACTTCTTGGGAGAAATCTGACCCTTTAGCCATATTTGGGTTTTATTTGCTTATTGTGTTTTTGTGATTCTTTTATGGTCTGCACGGATCAGCCTGGGTTCTTGTATGTCATTTTTGAGTCATATGCAATAACTGAATCATATCAGACTCTTTTTGGTTAGTTTTCTGTGATGAAAGTAAACTAATCAGTGTGGGGGAAACCCTCAGTCACCTGGTCCTGACTGGGGCAAACGAATTAAGAGCATTTTTCTACAGAGCCCTGATTTCAATATCATGATGGCTGTCTGAGATTACCTGGGGAGACAAGAGCAAGTGAGTCAGTCTGCAGAAGAGCTGTGGAAAGTTCTCTAATATGCATAGAACAAGCAAAAACCCAAACATTTTCAAAAACTATAGAACAGCAGAACAGTGTACCTAATTTTTTTGGTAAAGGTTAAGGGTCACACCAACCATTAATTTCATTAGGTTTTAACAATTCATGTCTTTTTATGGTACATTGTTCAATATTAAGAGACCTCTCATTTCATGGTGTTTGCCTTACTGCTTAGATTTAAATGTGCCTGAAACTTTAACACAGTACTGTATATTATACCAAACAAGTGGTGCTGAGGGTTTACTTTGGCTAAAAGCTGCGACCCATTACAGATAATTTTACGGAGCATATTTTCTCATCTGTTGATTTAATGCTGTTTGCAAATCACATGCATTGTTTTCTGCTTCATAAAACTGCTAAAGGCTAATCAGTAATCATATCTAGGTGCTGCTGCTGCTGCTAAAAAAAAAAAAAAAAAAAATAATATTTGCCTGATGGATCAGTTGAAGTTTACCTTTGCCAAATAATAATCAAGAATTACTGTTTTGAAGATCAAAGTAAATAGAAAGGTGGCGTTTGTCTTACAAAAAAATGAAGAAAAATGAGCAATGATCAAAATATCATTTTGATGCCAAGAACTTCTTTTTTCAATAAATTGCTTGAGGAAAATTAGAGAGCAGTGAAATGAGGGGTATTGTTTTGATTTATTTTCTTCGTTAAAGCAGACCTTGAAAATTTTTTTTTTCTTTTTGGAATGGTCTGTATTAAATGCACGTGCAAATAAACCGACGTTAAAAATAACACTTCTCAGAGGTCTTTTTTCGAAGACAAACATGCTATTATTTTATGGTCCACTAGATGGCGGTTTAGAGGTTAAAATCTGGATTCTGAAATCCTGAACTTGTATGAAGTTGGAATAGAAGTATTTTGAAGCTCTGGCTTTAGAATGAGGCGGATCCATCTGACCCTGGTTTGCGAAATTGGGCTTTTTTTTTTTTTTTTTTGGTCAGGATGAATGAGATTCTGATTGACGGGTGAAACCTGCGGTTTATTCCTGTAGGGCCCTGGTCCTCAAATCAAAGTCCTGGAGGTCCACCCGCCCTTTACCTGGGAGTCAGGTGTAAAGACACTCTGGCCAATCAGGGGCGCTGAATGTTCATTTACGTACCTGGGATAAAAGAAAACCTGAACCGAATTTGGATTCGAGGTCCAGATTTGAAGATCCCTGCTCTAGGGTATTGCACAAAGCAGGATTTCACAGTTGGCCATGTGACTGGTTCGAGTGAAACCTAGAACAGTTGTTTTTAATTCAGTCAGTGCTGCTGAATTGGGAGGGTTTGAGGTTTTACTAAGCACACTTATCCAGCTTGTCATTCTGCTTCATCAAACATGAGCCAGAAAACTAATTTAAGAAATTGCATACTTTTAAATCACACTTAACCTCAAGAGAGCCGGGAGAAGCATATTTGGATTTTTCTGCTCCATGGCAGTGGGAGGGATTAACTCAAATGGCCACGTCTATTCTGCCACCGAAAAACAAAAGATTCAGACAAAAGTCATGATAGCATGAAATTAGACAAAAATAAATTGCAATGTTGTCTGGCGTACTTTCATAATTTCTGAGATGATTCCCCTTACACCCTTGAAATGTAACCGAAGCACCTTGTGTCATAACTCTCTCCAAGGACTCCAGTTCAGCCTAGACATTAGCCAGTTGAATTTGCTTCTTAAATTATGGACAGTTAGCTGGCCAGAGAAGACAAGGCATACCATAATCTTGCAAGCATTAGCAATAGCTAGTTAGTTGGATAGTGTTAATCTGGGCTATAGTGTTTATCTGCACCTGGTTGAAAATACCATGGTTTACATCAGATACCGGTGTAGATGGTCTCTGTCATGATATATATATATATATATATATATATATCCAGTGGAAAATAGGCTAATTGGCTATCCATTATGGGAGCAAATATTCACTTATGACCGCTGACGCAGGAGTGCAAACAGCACTTAATTTGTGATTAAATCAGCTCTGTTGGCATTTGTGGCCTCTGTTCAATATGAGGCAATAAATAAATACTGATAGAACAAGATGTCTGGGCTCATCTGCCAATGGGTAAGTCCTCACCTTGTTCTCAAAGCATACAGTGCCAGCTGCTGGAAAGGAGACCACAAAAGCCTTCAGACTAGGCGTTCATTAAGGACTGAGGTTGCCCACCCTGATATGACCATTTTTATCGTCTGCACTTCCATATTAGACCTGAGGGGGGCAGTGTGCTGCCGCAGTTTGTGTTTCATGGAACTGCTCACCCCAAGTTTCTGTATGAGCGCTCATAGCAACGCCACTGGCTCACATCAGCAGTGACTAGTTCTAGGTAGAATGCGGGTGCATAGATGAGAGAAGTATTTATTCCACCAAGTCAGCATCCAGTATTCATTTTTACTGTAGCAAATTAACTAGAATTCAACAGGTGACAGGGATGCTGAATTAAGAAATTCAATAACATAAAATTGCGTAACGTAATTGCATATATTTGTGCATGTGTGTGTGTCTCTCACATATACACATGAAGCACTCTACACTGTATTTGTGACTCAGCTTTATTAAGGAAATCTTTTCCACAGGATAGATTTCTGGCAAACAAAAGAGCCCTCCCTGAAAAACCATTTTGTACCCCCTCTTCTGGGGGGTAAAACTTACTCTCTGGGGCAGATGATACTCATAATAACCCCGAACACCCTAGCTTTTCCTAGTTAAAGCAAAATGTTCTCACAGTGTTACAGAGATGTTGTGTCAATGTTATAGCATTGGCACTACGTGGTAGCAACATTGTGAGAACGTTTTGTCTTCACTGATTTATCTGGCTACTAGATTGGACATCTAAGTGGTACCTATAAGATCCTGTGATCTTCCATGGCAACAGTCTAATGGGGACATTTTGGAAGCCCTTCTGGAAACGCAACTGTAATATTACACAGTTAAATAAAGGAAAACATGACACATTTCACAACAGTGGGCAATATTAAAATACCTCAAAATTTCCAATAATGAGTATATGCAGCAATCTATCGTGAATACTTTATATTAGCAATATATTTCAGAATATTTTCAAATGTATGCTATCTCCATAAGGGATGCCTTAAGAGGGCACAACTTTCTCCTGAAATGCTAAAGCGGGAGCAACAGACTCAAAATGCAAGAGAAGCCAATATACCCCACTCCGTGCACGGTCTATAATAAAGCACAAAGCACCCATCTTTAGTTGGGGCAAAGTGAAGCAGTCCCTCTCTTTATTCTCACAGGCACCAGACTTGACCTTAAACCTTTTAAAACGAAAAAAAAATCCAGCAAGGGAAAAAAAAAATCAAAACATATGACACCAGACAGTCAGCACACATCCTCTTTAGCCCAGTTTCGTTTACAGTATTTAGTAGCTGCTCTCTGACTCCGCTTGGCCCTGTTTGCACTCCTTTAGGCACTCTGCATCTCTTTGCCAATCTTGTAGCTGAGGATCTTGTTCCAGTCGATCTTGGTGCGCGTGACTGGCAGCTGTCGACGTAAGGCTTTGAAGGTGGTGTCTGACATGGTTTGGTAGTTCTCGTTGATTGCAGTCTGGGGGTCAGGGGGAGGGGGGTTAGAATTGGTCAGTCCTGCTTTACCTGCGCATTACGTTAACATTACCTCATACAGCTGTACCCCCAGGGATTATATTACACAAGGATGCACCCATTCTTATGCGAGCTGAACCAGATATAATGCAGGTATACCTGAACACTTCTTTTGTACTGCTGTTTGAGCACTGCTGTTTATGGTTACTCTTAAATATCTTAAATCTTCCACAGGTTTTATGCACTTTTTCACTTTTGCATCTATATATTGCTAATGCTTTCATGGCAAGGTCTCTGAGATTTAATTAAGAAAAAAAACTTTTAAATATATATATATATATATATATATATATATATATATATATAAATAAAATCCCAAGAGGCTCTCTGGTGAAGTGAATGTGAAGAGACAACTTACTCGAGAATTTCCCGACTTCAAACCAATGACCAATTCATTTAGACATGATTATATACAACGTATAAACGGTTTGGTTAAAAGTTTTTTGTTTCAACCTTTATGGCTTTGCCGCATTTGTCTTTATCATTTTTTCTTCCCATGTCCACAGTTTGGATTGTTAGTAATTCATATAGTCATATTTATACAGTAGTAGACCCATCATCACCAGAACCGATGAACACTCACTTAGCCAGCCAATGGAGCATGGGCTCCCCAAACATAGCTCTGTTACTCCTGAGATTTCTTCCAGAATGGACTTATTTAAAATCAGCTGGGCAAATAAAATTTCATTTGATATGAATCAACCAACTTACTTGGTAATCATTTTCTGCGTTTTCAATTATTTTTACAAAGTCCTTGGCAGCTTGGGTTTCATTCTGGCAAGAAAAGGAGAAGAGAGCATAAGAACAGGGGTTTAATCAGGCCATTATAAATGATGCTGGAACGTTTAAAGTACACAGGTTAATTACGTACTGATAAACACCCAGGAGGATGTGGATACTTACGGACACAGTCAGAGACTCCTGCACATCCTTATGGCTGACCAGCTGCACATTTCCGTCTTCATAATAATGCACCTGTACAAGAAACCAAGAGGGAGGAGAGCATGTTGTGCACTTTCTCACTGCCTGTGTGCTACTGGTCCCTGGACTGGGGACACTGAAAATGCACCTAAAATGTAAAACAAGTTCAGCTAATGAAATGCCATTTTTAAGCACGATTTAAGGGGTAGGTTTAAAAAAAAAAAAAAAGGTACATTGAGCAATGTATCAACCTAATAAGAGCAGAACAAAGACTCAGCAGCTTTTAGCATTCATCTTTTTGCCTGCAACTGGTAAGAAAGCAGCAAAATATTACATTACTGAAATAACTTTTGTAAAATATCTCTTTCCTCAGTTGACTTAAGCCGTCATCCACATCTCCAAGGAATTCGCAAACCTTGGTTAAAGATCTGCTCCAGCAATACACAGAAGAAAACCACAGTTGTGCTGAAGATCCTGATACATCCACACTGGTAGATCCAAATCTCACCTGAACTTTGAGCACCCCCACCACCTGGGACACGCCCTGGCCAAGGTTGAACTTCCACTCTGACCTACAGCGACCGTTCCTGAGCAACAACCAGAGAACAAGATCACGCATACAGAAGATAGCATGGTCACAGACAGGAAACGGCAAGATCACAGACAGAAAGTGGTAGGACCGAAGATGGGAAACGGTAAGGTCACAGACAGGACGAAGGCATGGCCACAGACAGGAAAAGGTAAGGTCATTGATGGGAACAGACAGGATCACAGACAGGAAATGGTAAGGTCATTGATGGGAACAGACAGGATCATAGACAGGAAACGGTTAGATTACTGATGGGAACAGACAGGATCACAGACAGGAAATGGTAAGGTCATTGATGGGAACAGACAGGATCACAGACAGGAAATGGTAAGGTTAAGGACAGAAAATGGGAAAATGGTAAGGACATAGACAGGAATAGACAAGGTCACAGACCGGAAATGATATGTTGCAACCAGGAAATGGAAAGGTCAAAGACGGGAAATAGTTTATGCCTCATGTTCTCGGTTACAGGACTCTTTGTCCCCGGATTTTTGTCTCCGGACTTTGTGTCCCCATCGAATTTTCGTCCCTGAGGACTATTGTAAGGGTTAAGGTTAGGGTTAGGGTTAGGGATAGTGTTATAATACAGGAAGAGGGCAAACCATTATTGGGGATGAACCATCCAGGGAACAGGAGTCTGGGGACGAAAAGTTCATGGGGGACGAAAAGTCTGGAGACAAAAAGTCTGGGGACGAAGAGTCCAGGAGCCCATTTTCTCACACCCAATTAGGGTGACAAGCCAGAATAACCCTGGGGGTCTTTGGAACAAAAAATTCTGTTTTTTCTAAACAGGGAATCTTTTTAGAAGGAACCTGTGATAAGGAATAAATATATCTGATCTTTTCAAACTTGTATGAAAGTATCTGCTTCAAATTCACTTGAGGTGTTAAAAATGAGGCAGATAACATGCCCTCTACAAATGTTGGCACCCTAGGTAAATGGCTTAAAAGGACAAGAAAAATGAGGTTGCAGTCAATTCTCCCCATCAGTCAATCAAAATATTAACGTATTAACAAGATACTCAAAGAGCACATACCTCCAACAGTCCCCTACAAGTATGAGACATATTCAAGTAGTATGACCAAGTACCACCACTCAAGTATACAATACTATATGTATGACATTGGATCTGGATCAAGTTCTAATGACTGATAGCCCTCATAAAGGAGGGTTCCCCTGAATATTAGTATCTTAGAACTATGTGCATTTCTCAGGTTAGAAGTAAAAATGTCAAAAATGGCCTCATTTCAATATTCATAGTTGCTGTGTGACGTCATGAATACATTATCAGCAAACGTGGCATTTATTTTCAAAGCAAAAACAGTCTGGATCCAGGTGGTGATTGTTAATTATGCATTCTAGATGCACAAATTATATTTCAGTTTACTTTGCCTGATTGGCAACAGTTACTAAAACTAATTGGTAGAGTCTAAAACTAATTGGCAGAATGACCGCCAAATTTATTTTCATTTGCACTGTGGTACATTGCATCAATAAGTTATGAGGCATTTTCTTCTGCGCATAAATGACGACGTAAAATGTCAATATGCCTTTGGATTATTCTGACTTTGTGCAGCTTATGAAACGGCACAGATTTGCATAAATTATATTCCATGGCACATTACAATAAGGCACTAGAGTCCCTGCTACATTGTGAATATATTCACAGCTAAAAGGATTGCTATAATCCAAATAATTACAAAAAAAAAAAAAACAGAAAGATGGAAGTAGGCAAAAGTTTTGGATTTTTTACAGTTATTTGGATTAATGCCATCCCCTTTATGTCACATCAAGTATATAAATGTAGCCAACAGGCCATCACTTTGTCATTATCATTTCTTAATAACAACAGATCATGTACTGGCGTAGTTATTCAGTTAGTAAATTGTTTGTTAACTACGAATAGTAACATCCCTTAAAAAAATTCCTGGATCCAGAATTTGTTCCTCAAAATGAAATTACTCCCAAATTGTGCCAAGACGACACACATCTGGTAAAAATTTAATGAAAATCTGTCCATAACTTTTTCCGTAATGTTGCAAACAAAGAAATACGCAAACATACCCACAAAATGAAGGTAACCATAGCCTCCTTGGCAGAGGTAAAATTGAAAAAAATAAAAATGTTGGCTTCTGTCATACATCTTCGCAATTTCTAACATAGTTCCCCTGGTGACCTTAAATTATTTTTTTGTGCCATCTCATGCACCTCCTGTCGCAACGCTCTTCATTAAGAAACTGAAGTTCAACCTAGGATTAGAGGTTTGCTGAAGTTGCTTCTTAAATTAGGGATAGTTAGCAAGCCAGCGATGATGAGGCATACCATAATCTTAAAAGTGTTAGCAGTAGCTAGTAAGCTTGCTGGTGTAAACCCAGGTGAAACAGTTAAATGGCTACAGCGCTCATCTGTGCTTGGATGCAAATGCCATCCATGGCTTATTTCAGACGCAGGTACAGGTCATCTCTGGCATGCAATATACACCAGGGGGTAAATAGCAATATTAGCTATCCATTATCAGCGCAAATCGCATTTTCGTCTGCAGACGTCTGGGTGTAAACATCAGTTGAATTATGGTAATATCTGAGCTCTGCTGGCATTTGTAGCGTCTGGTCAATATGAGGCAATAAATGCTGTGAGAACAAGGTGTGTGGGCTCATTGGCCGATGGATAAGTCCACACCTTATTTTCAAAGCATAAAATACCTGCTGATTGAAAGAGGACCACATAAGCCTCCAGACACAACACCCATTCCGGACTGGGGTTGCCCAACCCCGATTTTACTTTTATCAACGGCACTTTCATTATAGACCTGAGGGGGGCAGTGTGCTGCAGCAGTTTGTGTTTCATGGAACTGCTCCGTCCGCAGTTTCTGTACAAGCACTCATTTCAACACCACTGGTTCGCATCAGCAGTGAATAGTTCTTGGTAGAATGAGGGTACATTGATGAGAGAAGCATTTATTCCACAAACGCAGCCTCCAGTATTCATGTTACTGCAGTAAATGAACCACAATCCCGCAGGTTACAGTATGGGCTGCTACCTTCAGACATTTAATAAAATAAAATTGCGTAATGTAATTGCAAACACCTGTGTATGTGTGTGTCTCACAAATACACATAAAGAGCTTGACACAGCATGTGTCTCATTAAAATCAAACCAATTTTAATATAAGGCAAAGACAATGCGAATAATCACAAAATGCAGCTTTTAAATGATCATTTCACTGATAGAAAAAAGAGGTATTTAAACCCATAACACCCTTTTTAAAAAAATGCCCAACTGATCTTGAGTTTTAGGTGAAAAACTGATGGCCAGAGATTCTCATTCATGATTTTCTGTCAGAGAACAGAATTCAAGCTTCGATCAATTATGACAAGTCACTCAGGTCCTGAAGCAGCACAGTATCTTTCTTATTGAGGAGGGGCGAACACAGAACTTAACTGAGGCAGCTGATTCTATTTAAATGATGTTTAGATTCAACAGGGCTGACATTAATCACATCTAGGTGTGTCTAGTAGTTATATTTATCCCAATTAATAATAAATCATGATAAATAAAATTGTCATTTAAAAACTGCATTTTGTGCTTACTTGGTTCATCTTTGTCTACTATTAAATTTATTTGATGATCTGAAACATTTAACTGTGACAAATACGCAGTAATAGAAGAAATCCGGGAGGGGGGGAAATACTTTTT
Organism: Gymnothorax javanicus; assembly: GCA_029692085.1. Classification (NCBI taxonomy): domain Eukaryota; kingdom Metazoa; phylum Chordata; class Actinopteri; order Anguilliformes; family Muraenidae; genus Gymnothorax; species Gymnothorax javanicus. Next base: position 72,806,572 of record CM056203.1, read on the forward strand.
TCGGAGCACAGTAAAATATTGAGAGGATGAATAATTATGAACTTTTACTGCACTTCGCATCATGTGTATTTTCTGTTGTTTGTTTCTTATAATTGTACAGCACTAAATTTAAAGTGTACTTTGTGTACGAATAAAGTCAATAATAATAATATTAAATATAATAATAAAAATGAAGGCATTTGCCAAGGTTGCCAATATCATTGGAGGGCACTGTATCCAGATAACAATCTGTGGATGCATTCATGGATGATTAAACTGATTCTGCAGATTTCTGTGATGGACTTTTATCTTTTCCATATAATGTTGTGCGTGAACAGCCAGAGAGCCTATCTGCCAAAGTAACTTCAAAACTCACAGCTCACTTGACTGTTGCAGTAAAAGCAAATATATGAATGAATATAATTCATAATTTAGAAAGATTATAGGATCCCTTTGCTTCACAAAAAAGTTCTTTAAATCAAAATGTGGGTCAAACAGCATCTCTAGACAGAGCTTAGACACTGGGCTCTCACCAGAAGTTTTTTTGGTTGAAACTGATGCCCCTCGATGCAGGCGATGATAGTCTGCTGGCCATCAACGGTTTTCCCATAAACCTGCAGCAAAGATGGCACATGATCAAACAGGTGAACATGATAACAAAACACTGGAAATCATTTTTTTAAATCCCTTTCTGACTTTTAAGTACTCAGATGATGATGATGCCCCACATGTTGAACAATAATAAATCCAGTCTTTTTTTCCTTCTGAAGTTTGAATTCTCTCACTCTCCTCATTTTAGATTAATACCATTTCAAAGTCACCCGCATTCTGCCCCACCGTAATGTTCTTCATGAACTTTGACCTGTCCTGCTCTGAGTGCAGCGTGCACTGGTAAGTACAGCACATGCGCTGTGGGAGTGTTGGGTGCATACCGTACACACTCCGCTGGGGTAGTGCTCCTTGACGTAAGCAGTCAGAGCAGAGTCACAGGCGTCTCTCCACGACTCCAGGCTCGCCTCAACCTCATAGGGCTGTGGGTCGCTGGCCTCCTTCCGCAGGTGGTCAAAGCGGAAGGACACCTTGTTCCGCGGGTCGAAGAAACGTCCATGTCCCAAGTCGCCGTGTTCTGTGATCAGGACCTGGGAGATGGAGAAGCACAGGGGGTGCGTTAAAAACACACAATATGGCTGAACGTTTAAAACAATACCTGTGTAAGAACTCGCCCTCAATTGGCAATTCTGCCCATTACTGTATATGGAATATAACATGGATGTCTCTGTATGCCAGCGAGTGAAATATGAGCAATTTGTACATGATGCAAACAGATGCGAGTGGTGCAAAAAAATATATACACAGTCTTAGCACTACCTCACCGAATTCTCTGCAAGAAAACGAAGACCAATGCTTCATGAAAAGATTATTATTGGACTGCCATAGACATCTTTTTCCAGTACCAACAGAACTGATGACTTATTGCAATGGCCTTCATCTTTTTCTTCTTTTAATTCTTCAGGCCTTGTTGTAATCTGTCCTAGTGCTTATATCAAGATTCAGTAATATAGGCCACAATAGTACAGCAGTATACAAATGGGCTGTTCAGCAATGAATGGGTAAAAAAAAAAAAAAAATCCAGCAAGTCATGATTCTTACCGGATCATCACAACCTTCAATTTTGGCGTGGGTGAACTGATCCATGTTATACTGGGCAAAGGCACTGTTGGAAAGGAGTGAAACAAGAGTGTCATGTTCAACAGCACAAATAGCAGGCTTGCCCACAAAACAGCATACACAAGAGATTTTTGTCTTTATTGAATATTTCAGGCAGCCTCTGGCAGGCAAAAATGCTAACAGATTTCAGATTTGCGTGTAAAACATCACCACACGGTAGCTGAGCTGGGATGCAGAGAGCCTGGCTCAGAGCAGGGGCAAACTATCGCTCTTTCAGCCAAGTGCGCCAGCAGGCCTGCACTCCAACAGATATACCACGTGTTTTCAGACAAAAACACACCCAGATGGAGGGTAAACAATGCTAGGATAGCGATACTGGAGGAGGAGATGCTAAATTGGAAAAAGAGTAGTGGAGGTACTCTCGCCACAGAAAACAACCAGACCCCTGGGATATGACACTGAAACTGCACTAATCCTCATTCTTTTTTTCCCATAGAATCAAGCAATCTATTCATAGCGTTCCATGGGGCACGTTCCCATGACCCAAACAGGGGATAGTACACTAACCATTTTAGCTGCACGAGTTCTCCAGATAGGATTGTGTGCCAAACCCTAGAGGCCTGTAACTACACTTAAAGCTTAATTGATAAATGGCCACATGTACACATCAATATACATTGAGATGACAAAATTAATCTTTTTTTTTTCCAGATTATTTTTTTTTCCCCCATTTCCCTAAAAGGGATGTAAATTCAAACTTGTTTGGGACTAAGAGGAGAAAAAAAATCAAGAAGAACCAATTCACAAATACAGCTCCTTCTTTGGCTCCTTCAGTTGAGTTGGACGTGAACCTTCAGAACCATATTACTGTCCTTGTAAAAAAAATTCCACTAAATTGCTCAGCAATTACCAGGACAAAACGTGTCAACCGTTTATTAAAATAAAGTTTAGTTTATTTTCTGTGAAATAAAAGGTGTTCAAATTGAACTTTTCCACTACTGACCACTTGACAATTGAAGGTGTCCCAATACATTTGACCAGTTGTGTAAATGTGTACAAAGCACAGTCCACACTTCAAGCTCATAATAACGGTTCTCAGATCCAATTCGATGGACTATTTACCCAGAAAGCAAAACCTGAGTCACCGTCCAACCACTTACTCACTTTGTCAGAGTAAGAATCTGGACTTACTCTTTCACTCAGAGAGGATGAGGAGGAATGAATGAGGAAGGAGGAGGGATATTGAGAAGAGGATAAGGAGGGATGAGGGGTAGCAGTAGGTGATGAAGCAGTACTCACTGTGCTGCCCCCTCCCTGAGGAGACTGTCATTGTCCAGCAGTAGCCGCACATCTATATAAACACAGACACACAGATGCCAAATCAGTCCGTTACATTCAGTAAACACAGGACGTACACCAAATCACTCAGACTCCAAATCACCCTCAGTCAACAAAGGCAACACCAACTCGGACTCCAAATCACCCTCAGCAAACACATGCTAAACCAAGTCAGTCAGACCCCAAATTAGCCTCACAAAATCACAACAGAATCAGTCAGAGAATCCCAATCATCCACAGCAAATAAAAATACAATTCCATTTACAATTACTCCAGTCTAAATCATCTGTGGAAGTCAGAGACAGCGCCAGCTTCCGCCAAGCAATTCTGCTTCAGCTTTGGCTTTCCGACCGAGATGATACTTCAAAGGTTTTTCAAAACCTTCAAAACCAGGTCGTAAATCAAGGCACTAGAGACAATTTTAAGGTGACAGTTCAATAAGAAAACGCACAGTAAAAATCCCAGTGTTAATTCAACTCCAATACAGTTTACACCGGTCCATACCGGCCATCTTCGACTCAAATAAATCCTATTGGAGTCAAAATAACGCCGGTATTTTTACTATTGGCCATTTGTCGGACTCAGTGAGGATTTGAACTGGGCCCCTCCATGTACCACAGTGGCTGGTTATGAGAGTGATCTGCTGGTGCGGTATGGACGGATGGAGGGCTCTTTCTCACCATTAAACACCTCGTTAAATTCGCCAGGAGGAGCGTGGGTGACAAAGCTGGCAGCTATACGAACCTGTGGGAGGAAGAACTGACATGAGATACAGAATATAAACACAAACACTCACACACATGCACAAAAACAGACATGTACAAAGGCACACTGCACATTTACTTTGAGCATCTTATTCATAGTTTAGTTGTGGGGGCAGGTGCTCAGTCACATACATAATACATTTTGACTGCGAACCAACCAAAGCCAGGGAAACACTGTACAGGAAACTACAACAAATACACAAAGTGTACAGGCCACAGATTGGGTGTGGAAAGAGCCAACCAGTGCGCAAAAATCTCAAACCATATCATGGATACTCCCACAAAGACAGCAAGTGCATTGCAAAGCAATTTTCCTTCATAAAGTGAAGTTTGTAGATCACCTTGCACCAGGGTGGTGTTGTGGTGTTGTGCTAAGCTATTCAAAACGCAGAGATGAAAACCTATCAGTTAACCTCGCAGAAAGAAATCAGCACCACGATCTGAGAAAGGCAGGAGTAAGATTCATGCCATGCCACGATATCCTGATCAAAAATATAAACACAGCTGATGGACGGCTTGGGAGCCCTATGGCTTTGTCCCAATATCCACACTCGCAGGCTTCGTACTTTGTCAAGTAGCCGCTTGAGTGACGCATTTTGGGGATGAGGCCAAAGCGTACAAGTAGGCGTAAAAACTGCAAGAACCGTGAAGTTTTGTCATCTCTCATCATGACAAACTTGACAAAAGGAAGATTTTTCCAGTTGCGGCAGCAGTAAGAGGAGTTTACGAGCAAAGAATGACATAAAATGGACACATATTTTCAGTAAACATGAGAATAAAGGCCCAATTAGCAATTCAAACATTAAAACAACAAACAATATCTACCATCCAAAATCAAAAACGAATACAGCAATAAATTAGTTAATAAAGCTGTCAATAAATGAACAACCAATTATATCACAGATGCTGATTTACACTGAGCATACTGCCCAATAACAGACGCCTCAGTTACCTAATAATGCTTTGTCCCCCACCATGACATGAGGTGCAGCAGCAGATATTGCAATGAAGCTTGTCTGTCTGTCCAGCCTTGGGTCCATCTGTCTGGATGTGTAGACAAGTTTTTTTCAGACACTACATTATGTAGAGGAATGAAATCGTGTGTGCATGAGATGATCTTGTTTGGGTTTGAAAATGGGATTCCATCATGGCGGGGGGATATTGATGACAATTTTGTCTTGTTTACATTGCCATTTTCTTGCTCGTCATCTCCTTTCTGCATATAAAATCGCGATGCACTGTGGGATTCACTTATCCCTAACTAGTGCTCCGAAGAGGTATCAGGATAAGGGCTTATTGCGTGGGTTAAGAGCACCTGAGCTTGGGCATTTTTAGAAATGTGACAATCTTCCGCATTTACTCAGTGGCGCGTGAACACACACTCAAGATCACAAGATTGTAAATGTGGGTTTTGGGACAAAGCCCATGTCTCATTTTAAGTGCTCTTAACATACGCAAGCTGACAAAGTTTCAGGGCACAATACTTTGTGTGGGTTCAGTAAGTCCAGCTTGTTGTTTTTAATTAAAATAAATGTGAGGTTATACTTAATCACAGGGTATTTACAACCCCAAATCAGAAAAAGTTGGGGCAGTATGTTAAAATTAAAATGAAAGCAGTGATTTGCAAAGAATCTTTAACCTATATTACACTGAAAAAATATAGAACGTTATTTGATGCATCACTGGATGAACTTTTTTGATTTTTCAAAGTTAACACTCATTGAAATTTTGATTCTTGCAACATATTTAAAAAAAAATGTTGGGATAGTGAAGTAGTAACCACTTTGCAGTGTTGCCATTCCATTTCTCAAAGCACTTAATAAACCTCTACAGACTGAAAACACCAAATGATTGAGTGTTTCAGGTCCCATTCTTCCTGCAAACAGGTCTTAAGGGGTGCAACAGTACGAAGTCTCCATTGTCAAATTCTGCATTTCAAAATGTGCCATGCGTTCTCTATTGGGGGCCAAGTCTGGGCTGCAGGCAGGCCAGTCCAGTACCCACACCCACTTCTTATCCAGCCATGCCTTTTTAATGTGTGCAGAATGCAGTTGTGCGTTGTTTCAATGAAAATTCATTGTCATCGGTAGAAAAGATATCATCTAGAAGGTAGCATATTTTGCTCCAATATCTCAAGGCACTTTTCAGCTGTAATAGTGCCTGCACAGAAGTGCAAGCAATGCTAGCCAAGGGTACTGACACAACCTCATATAATGACAGATGATGTCTTTTGGACTCACTGCTGGCAACAGTTTAGAACAGGGGTCACCATCTCTGTTCTTGAAGAGCAACAATCCTGTGAAGTTCTTGTTCTACCTCAATTCAGCAAACGTGATTCGACTAATTAGCAGCTCATCAAGATCTCTAACTGGGAAATGAGATGTGCTTTGCTCTGGTTGGAGTGAAAACCTCAAAGAACACTCGAGGAACAGGGCTCGAGACCCCTGGTTCAGATGGTCATTTTCCTCTTTGGTCCAGAGCAGTAAATGGCATCCATTTCTTCCAAAAAAAAAAAAGGCTGCAATATTGATTTTCTCTGACCACAATACACGTTTCCCCTATATGACAGACCACTGCAGATGTCTCCGAGCCCAGAGTAGATGACAGCGCTTCTGGACACTTAAAATAAAGGCTTCATTTTTGTACAGGAGCATTTTAACCGGCATTTGAGGATGTAAATACATACTTGACAAAGGTTTACCAAAGTACAGTAATTCTGAGCCCATGTGGTTATATCACTCATAAATACATTACAATTCTAGATGCAGTGCCCTGTATCATAGATCACCAATATTCAGCATATGCTTACACCCTAGTCCCGACCTTATCAAAATTTCTCCAGATTCCTTACATCTTTTAATCGTGGTTCATACCCTGGCGAGTAAAATATCTGAATCCCTTCCCATCTTTCCTTGTGGAACATTGTTTTTAAACTTTATGATTTTCAGGCAAATCGACTGTCCTCAGCCAATCTTCGCTCCTGAATGACTAGCCCATCCTGGATGCTGCTTTTGAACTAAATCAAGATTGCCATCACCTGCTGACATCAGCCATTTAAAATCACATCAATAAAATGTTTTGCACCTCATTACTAATCCAAACTGCCCCTATCCCAACTGTTTGTGGAATGTGTTGCAGGCCTCAATGGCAGGAATGGATGTACATTTACAAATAAATTGAGTGGTGAAACAACAAATCAGAGTATATTCAGAAATCACGGCTTTCTGTTTTTACGTGCATTTCCCATACGGTCCCAACATTTTCCGAGTTGGAGTTGTGATCTGACAGGAACTATAGACCTCTTCATACACTAATGTTTTTGTAGCAGTGTAAAAGCAACTGGACATGTTAACAATCTAAAGTCATTATGTATTTTACTGGGCTGAGATTCCTTTGTGCATAATGACTCCCTGAAATGTGTAACCCATGGGCTCCACATGGAGTGTGCAAAAGGGTTAATAGAGGTCAACCATGGGCTGCTAGTGTGGCATCAGAGTAGGGCCCAGCCAATTCCAAAGATGGCAACTCAGCTATAGCTTTTCTTAGCATGCTGCATACTGCCGACGTAAGCAAACTAAGCGCAAAGTGAAACGACCTTTGGTAGAGAGACGCTGTAGGTAAAAGCGGGTAACGGCACAGGAAGATTTATTTCCACCAGCGAGACCCACAGGCCACTGTGCACCGCTCAGCCTTTACTAGGTTACAAGGGCAGTAAAGTCCTCATGATACAGAAATAGCAAGCAATTGGCTCCCCTTAACCTCACATTTACCATGCTGTAAAATTGATGTTTTGCATATTTCTCCAGTGGTGGCGATGCCTAAATTTTTACGTTTTGTCACTCTTTGCATAGGGGCACACGTCACTTCACCATAATCACTGCAGACCACACAGTCTCTCTCACGTCACGCTTCCTGTCTGACTGGATAGTCCAGACCACAGACATAATGGGGTGACAGAAGGGCTTTGGTCAGTGAGGAGTTTGAATGCTTTGAGCTTAATACTAATCCATACTCCATGCAGCCGTTACAGAATGAAACGGCACAGACGCTCATTTTAGGATAACCTAGATGGCAGATGCTGCTATAGTTCAATTCGAATCACAGTAAACACATGATCGCAAAATTTATCAAAGATCATCCAGGCCTTACAAAACTAGATTATAGGAGCCGTTTCACAATTGCTGCTCATGCCTGGGTTTGACAGATGCAAATGAGTAAACAAAGCCATGAGTGCTTGTTAAAACCCCCGGCCCATACTGATAGTTGTTTTAGAGATGTCCGCTAGAAAACTACAGAATGAGCGTTTTGGCAGACCAAGGCATGTCTTTAGCAGTAATTGTCCATGTTTTGTTTTGGCCTCAGTTTTTGCCGCCTTTGAGTCAGATTTCAACCACATTTTTACTTGAGATGAGTAAGCTACGTCTTTGGGCGACATGAGGTCCAGATTATTTGCTTCCCGTTTGCACAAGATAATGCCTCAAACTCTTACCAGTGTACTAGCACTTGCTCTACAAAAGCTGGGTGAAAATGAGCCGGATGCTTCTGCAAAACAGCTGGTCGTTTCTGTGGAGAGGCTCGTTTGACTGAATAGCTAAAATAGCGTTTTAAATCCTCACATTTCAATAGAAAACTCCTTAACCCCTCCATGCAAATGCAAAATTGAGCCAATCCTTGCCTGTTGTGCACGACCTTATTCAAGTCTTTATAACTCCGGATTTGTGTCACAGAGACTGGAAAATTCAATTACGGAATTATTCAGCTATTATAGTTTGTTATTTTGTTGATGCTGGTGTCTAATCTGCACAGAGGGGTCACTATAAAAAGCCTAATGCCTGAGTAACTAAAATATACAAATACAATGAAAAATGAAGATGGATTAGTGATGATGAAATTAGATTTTGACTTATAGCTGACCGGATTCACTTTCTTTGATTTCTTGTTGCATTTTTCAGGCACAAATAATTTTATTCAGTGCCATCATCTAGCAAACTCTGCAATCCTGCTTCATAAAACAGGGCCCATAAACTATAGAGAGCATAGAGTCCCTTAGGTGATAGGTGATGGAAAAAATATATGACACTGTGCAAAAGTTTTAGGACCCCTAGATTTTTTTTTTTTAATCTATATTTGGTCTTAGATGCTTATTTTTTGTTCTTAACCCTATAACTGCCCACTCAACATTCAGGTGAAGCAAACTTTGAGTCACTGTCTGAAGTTGAAAGAAGAGCTAAACTTAACTGGATTTTTTTCAGCATAACATACCACAAACAAGTGTAAGGGATATCTCAATCAGGTTAAGTTCGACACATCTTTCAATTAAAATAGTGACTCAAAATGTGCTCTACCAAAAGGTTGAGCAAGCAGTTAAAGGGTTAACTAGAGTTGCTGGAGACACAAAGCACATAACAAAAATGTTTGTATTCCATTAAAGACAGTTGATACAGATAATATAGCCTTAACAAATCCCTGATCTCAACATCAAGTCTGTCTGGGATTACCGGCTGAGATGAATGCAAGTGAAACTGTAAGCCTGCAGAAATACCGTTAGTTCCAAAATATGCTTGGAACCACCAAACAGCCAATTATCTTCTAGATCAACACAACTGCAAGTCCACGTTCCCTTACGCAAAAGGTTGTCATACCAAATATCGATTGGATTTAATTATCATCAGTCCATAGCGATTGATAAAATTTTTTTCACTAATTAAAAACCTTTGATTTCATGATTTTCAAGAACATCTTTACGCCAATGAATCAATTGTTTTACTTTAAATGTGCTTTACATTTCTGCACTGCATTGTATATTGCTGTACAGGAACTGTATGGTAGAAAACTGGCAAGGCTCATTTACAGCTGTGGAAACACACAGATTCCAAAAGAAGAGATCTAGGCCACTACTGTCCTGTAGGTGTACTGTACACTCGAATGTTGACAAAGCACAAGTCATTCGACACCAAGACATCTAGTTGAGAACTAAAACTGACAATTATTAGAAAAAGATATGCCAACTTAGGGTTGAAATGAAAACCAACAGCATGACAGATTTCCAAGAACAGCATTAGTCATGGTTTCCATGAGCATATACTCAGGATGTAGCCATTGTTCCATAAACCACAGCCTGGGCTCTTCCTCCCCTCGCAGCCGTACATCCATGAGCATTTCTCAGATTGGCTTCCTCTAGTGAACATCCAGCAGTGTTTGAGGCAACAACAGGCCAACTTCCACTGTCTTGAGTGGCTGAAAGGCTAGGAGAGGCCATGGCATCATTGCTGCTCAAAATGCATGCAAGCTGTGACAGTTTACCACCTGGACAAAGAGTCCCTTGTTTCAACGTAATTCACACCCAAGATATAGTACATTTCTTCTGAAGTGACTGAAGTCTGTTCCAATTACAGTCTGTAATTTATTCTGGAATTTACTCATTTGGCAACCAGACAGACAGGACAAAAAATACAGAACCCAGTCATGTGAATGTGATCAACTTCATATTAAAAATAGTCTGTTTTGCACATAGTGCAGGCACCACACCGCAGGAGCAGCTCACATGACAGCACAGTTCCATGTTCTGTATGAGAAAGTTGCTGAAAGCTGCATGTAAATTAGGAGGGATGGAGGTTTTTGGCCTCCTTGCAAATATCTTTCCACAGCCCAAGAGTGAGAAAATGTCCTCTTCCCACACTGTAGACAAAGTAGAGCTGATAATCGCCACCAAGAGCCCTTTTACCATCAAACTTACCAAAGCAGCCGTGAGTACGTCGTTCACTGAGATCCAACATTACACTGGCATCCAATAGCTTGCTGCACCATGAAGGCAAAAATCACTTTCCACGAAATAAGCCCACCCTTTCTTAAACGACCTCTTGTAATACCTCTCTAAATGTCTCAAAAACAGGCAAAACAAGCTCCGTCACAGCACAGCTGGTTTTAGTGCTTTGCCATCAGAAAGGGCATCAAGGTATTCCAGCCAGGGCAGCAGTACAGCCTTGAGTTTCTGTGACTCCTCATCCACCACCTCATATGGTTAGGTGACATGGGGTGTTTCACAATGACAGAGCGAATGTCACATTTCCAAAGAACTGCAGAGGCTTGACTGGAACCCATGCCTTATTCATGAGCGATCGGTCAGTTTCTGTGAAACACCATTAGCATTCAGGAACCCTGTTTGCATTAGTTATGATGGACTGAGGATGTACAAGGTGCATTTCTGCCTTTTGCCCGATGCAATTACAGATAGGCTACAGCACGCCTGCAACCCAGCACAGGAATACATGGATTCAATAATGGATTCATATTTACATTAGACCCATCGAGACATTTACAGTGGGCTCCAAAATTACTGCCACCCCTGACAAGCGATGCAGAAACAACACTTTAAAAAATTCCAATATATTTATAGAGAAACTCTACGTACCAACATGTGAGAAATACTGTGAGATATTAATGTTCCAATGGAACCAACCAAAATCATTTACAGATTTAATTAAAAATCAATTTCCTCCAAGTCAAGGTTTTACAATTAAGGGCACCCTTGAAGATTATTGTAAATAAATATCTACCAAAATTAAACCAGGTATTAAATTCCACTTATTTAAGTTTTATCTAAGTATTAAGGCACTATATTGACCCATTACATCACTTCCTGCTTCACAAAGGTATAAAAATGAGGTAACACACATGCATTATCCCTTTTTTCATTCAACATCATGAAGAAAACAAAACAACTGTCAGTCGTAGAGGCAGATGGTCATAGACCCTTGACAACCACAAAGGAAAGATACGGAAACTGCTCGGTGCAGCCACCGTTATGCTATGCATCAACTGCGCAAGACACCCCTCCGTAAGATTCCTCACTGAAAGCCATATCTATTGCAGGAATCTGATGGCTTGCCACCCAACCATGCAGCTTGAGCATGTTCTGAGGAGTGACAGCCATGGCAAAGGCCTCTTTTGCTATTTTAAGGTTTTCATGCAAGAGTAAGCAAGATAAACATACATTCACACCGAGAGAAGAATAGATCACATCGGCTCACCATGTTCCAATGTCTATAAAATAAGTGACGTTTCAGAGCCTAAAATTATAAATTAACCCCCTGACCTCTGTGCACAGCACCATCAAAAGTTATTCCAAGTTTGCAGAAAGCTAATTAACAATTCTTAATACATGGGGTCATAAAACTGATGTCTTTGCCAGCAGGCTCCTAAGACAGTATCTCCAACTATCATCACCACCTTTGTTTGACCTATTATTACAAATGTACTGCATGCTGGAGGTGCTCCACTGGGGTTTATTTGAAAGGCGATGGCACACATACAGCAACCCGAGTCCCATCTCTACTCTACAATCCATAGCTGAAAAAAAGGTAACAGGGAAATGACTTGCATCCCAACACAAGATGTTCCACATCCTGACTACCGCCATCTACTATGTGAAAGTAACCCTCACTTCTCAGGACATTTGTTCTGATATTTCATTTCTAATTTTATCACTCAAAGCAAAATTCTGTTAGACAATGGTTTTCTGATGGTTAGTACAATTTATCTTAAGAACCCATCTTAATTTCCTATACTGGGAACAAACCCTCCTTCAAAAAACAATTATATCCAATACACACGATCCATAAGTTCATAGCTTATTTTCACTTTGTCAAACAGTTCGGGGGCGGGGTCAGAAGCAGGACTGTGGAGTTCCTGAATTTTACTCAGTGCAGCTTCAGTATGGCTTGGTGCTGCTGGGTTTCCAGTGTTTGAAAGTTTTATTCTGAAGTGATAACTGCCAGCCAGTCCACCCAGAGATGGAGTGTTATTCCCTCATTCGACAGCCCTGCTGGGATACACTGGCAGGAATCCAGGGCAGGGTGGGAGATTGCTGCATTTCCCATGTAAATATATTAACAATGGAATTGGGGAAAACGGCTTACTTTCGGGTAAACCTCAGTGAAGACAGCATCCAGCACTTCGTCACAAAAAAAGTATGTTGAGCACAGTGCACGGCCTGTTATTCAGCTTTGACTATTTTATCCAACATTTTTACACAGAATTAAGGATTCTTTCATGCAGGAAACAGCACAAGGGCTCGATGCCAAGAGATCAAACCCCTACACTGAAACACAGCTTGAAAGGAGAGGAAAGCTAAACTTAAAAAAGACGTTGCTCACAGGCTACTGCAGTTCATGTAATTATAATTTTCTGATTCCAGATAAATGCGAACAATTCATGCGCACAAACATAGGAGCAGTAACAGCCAAGCCTATGTAGTTGACGCTTAGTCGGTTCAGAAAGATTCTTCCGCTGTCTTCACTTTATTTTGCACTATAAATGAGGGAGGGGGGACAACCTTGGTGTATCGGCGATTGTTTACGTTTTAGCGTCTCATTTAGTCAATTTTCCAAAGAACCGCGTGTTATTCAATATCGTGGACAGGAGATCTCACGATGCAAAGTCTTTTTCGATCATCCATGGCCAGACAGCAGCACACTGACAAACGTTCGCAGTTTGCGCAAACAAAATTGATGTTTAAAAAGACTGAACCAACATATAACATGAGTCCGGTCTTAAATAAATAATTCGTTTTCAGGAAGAAAATCGTGGCGATGGCTATGATTGACAGATCAGAATTTGGGGGGGGGGGAATGCCTGGGCCTATTACACCCCCCCAGTTTATGCCACGCTGGAAATTTTTTGTTTAAATCGCAGGTTGTCATTGCCATCCATCGCAGCTCTCAGTAGTAATCTACACGCCAAACGTAACATGCAGTGCCAGGAAAAAACTTAAGGCTTGTGTCATTGTTTAAAAACAAAAAATAAGTCTAATTTGCTCATACGAAACAAATTACATGAAGTAACGGGACAAAATCAAAGTCAATTCAGACATGGAAATTAAGCGTCTTACTTCCTGAACAAGCCAATTTATTGTAAAACGGAGTGAAGTCATTTTTAGGGAGAGGTTTCTGCACGCAACAGGAAGTACAGCAACTCGGTCGCAAGCACTTGCAGGTCTTAAAATCTTAGCAATTAGCCAACTCAAACGTATTTGTTCCCGAGTTGAATTTTTGCAAACGATTAACTGCGCTGATAATACACGAGAGATTAATAACAAAGACCATGGCACGCAATGGATAACCTCAAGGTCTCGTCTAACTAAAACGGAATGAGTCCCAAGCTGACTATATATGCATGTACGTCGGTCCTCGGATTTTCTCGACAACTGTTCAACCGATCGACTTCACACTTTGCAGGTGTATTGTGAAGAATATAAGGAAGTGCACTGACAAATGTGAGGTAGTTTGGCTAAGCTGTTCTTCAGAAAGATGCAAGCTACAATATCGGAGGCTAGGCAATTTACCATTACCGAAAAGGTAGGCTTTGGACGGGCATTGCACTATTTCAAATAAAAAGCTGCGCTCAAGACGAGCAGGAGCCTCCCTAGCCAACAGCTGGCTTGCACTTAAAGCGAAATCGTAATCACAGGTAATGAACAGTGAGTATCTCAAGTACTTGTTAAATTCACCATATGCTTGTTTTGAAAATGCATAACAACGCAAACCAGCCATCCGCCATATCGATATTAAACTTGAAAGATCGATTTCGCTCCCTTCCAGACAACTAAATTAGTTCCAGCAGACTGGCTCTGCCCTCAGCTATACGGAAATTACGGTGCATCTTCACGCGTAAAATTTTACCAGCAGACTGCCGAAAATGTTCTCCAGAATTACCAGGTGATTCTACAATCCATTCACACGTGCCAACGACTGACGCAACGACCTGTTAATTGAATAAGTCGCCCTACCTTCTCCTCATCCGATATCGGCTCACCATAGTCGGCCATGTTGGCTCTTGCGGTCCCAGCCCCAGACAGACTTGCATTGTGGGTATATGGCCACTCCCCCGTACTGTAACGCTTAGCTGTAGTCGTAACCACTGCAACCAATGAGCTAAATAGTAATAATACAGGGTTTTTATGTTATCACGAGGTAATCCATCGCTTGTCATCTTAACGATTCTCCGAGTGTTTTCATCTGTTATGAGGTTTTTGTTATCATCTGTGTGCATAATTTTAAGGCGGAGGTTTGTGCAATATTTGTGGGCATCTGGGACAGATGCTGCAAGCAATTTTTTTCATCATCGCCATAGAAGTTCACGGTGCACACTAATACTCTGACTTATTTTAAAGTAAGGCGAGCATTTGATAGTGTCTCTAAATCCACATAAAATCCTAACGTGCAGTGACTTGTTTGCGTCTCTATAGTGAGAGACACAGATGGTTCATGCATTCCAATCCCATCTGAACAATATTATGATTTTTATTACTGTGTGTAGATTATTGACCTCTGCAATATTGTGATGGTACTCTGCCAGTACAAATCAAGGTCTGGTCGGCAATCTCTGCTCACTGACAGAAGTTACAGTGTATCGCTCCTGATGGCAGTCCTCCAGCATCCCATAATTCTTGTGTTTATACTGTCATCCAGTCAAAAATGGCGGAAACCAGTAACAGTACCTCACAATCACCTGGATTTACAGAGAAATTAAAATCGTGGCTTTCATGGTCATGGACGTACATATGGGCTATTTGGTTCGCCATGGTCTTGGTTCTGATCTACGTGCTTCGCAGCCCTCTGAAGCTCCAAGAAACGCTTACAACGGGTATGTGTCTCGCCTTACTGCACAGCTTGCTAGCCAGCTTGCTAGCATTAGTAGGCTATCTGCAGCTAGATATCAGATCACCGGTAGTGACTCGCCCGTCAAGTGGATAACAGATACATTTGATTAACTGAGCAGAAAGCAGGAGGAGTGTCAATATAAAAGTTGTTACTATGACCAAGTGAGCTATGGCTGTTTGTGATTAGTGGCTTGCTAGCTTGCCGGTGTGCCGCTAGCTAATTGTAATTCTTGCCGTTATATTCTTAGTTTCTGACAAAGCATGGTTTGGCGGACAGATGTGAAGTGATGGTTTATTTGCCAAATAAAATACTCTGACGGACACTAACGTTTATATTTATATTTGATAATTTTTGTCAGAATAAATTTAACGTCAGCTGAAATGAAACACACCAGCCTAAACACCAGAGAAATGCAATTTCTTACTGCTGACGTGCGGCTCAGAATTACAAATAACTTTAAAGATAATATAGCTAGCTAGCTACCACTAAATAGTCTTTTACTTGCGGAAAAAGTGGTCGAACTACCTCAAAAAATGTATCCGCAATTCATGGACGCGTTTATAGATCCGTGATCCCTCAGAACAGTTATTCAAATTGTAGGCATTGAATAGTTAGTTAGCTAAATCAATGAAATCTTATTTGTTTTACATTTTGTTCCATTTTGAATGGTATGTGAACGTATGTATTGTCTGTGCATTTATTTTAATAAAAATGATTCTGATGTGACTCCTGAAAACTGCCTGGATAACAGAGAGAATGTGAAATCAATCCGTCAGAGGTTGTGTGATAATCAGGGCTTCATTCCCCCCTTTGCAGCCTCGGTCTTCCTGAACACATTGACGCCCAAGTTCTATGTGGCGCTGACTGGGACATCCTCCCTTATTTCTGGCCTCATTTTGGTGAGTCGTTACGACCACTTGAGTTCAATCTCTGATCAGATGTGTTTTTGATACTGTTTGGGTTGTTTTTATGTTCCTATAATGCGCTGTTAACTTGATAAAATACTTTGTTTTTATTTAGTTAGTTTTTAGCTCTTAAATCCTCTTGCCGCTAATTTTGCAATGCATCAGAGCAGTGGTCTCCATCCATGTTCCTGGAAGTCTTTCGTCCTGCTACTTTTCACTCCAACCTTTTCCTCCCAGTCATGATTGCTCTCTCTCCATTGAATGAAGGGTGCTTTGCTCGGTTTGGAGTGAAAATCTTCAGTACAGTAGATATCTTGGAAGTGGGTTGGTGATCACTGTACTTAAGCATGTTTGTTACACAGAAAATTGAAAAAATCCGCAATTTTCCCCCATATCATTCTTATCTTGGCAGATATTTGAGTGGTGGTACTTCCGTAAGTACGGAACTTCATTCATTGAGCAGGTGTCTGTAAGTCACCTGCGCCCTCTGCTGGGTGGTGTGGAGAACAGTAGTTCTGCCGGTCTGTTCTCCTCTGTAAATGGAGACGCCGAACCAAGACCCAGTGTGTCAGGTGCGATGAATTTGAATTTTATGTGTCGCAAGGCTTGTCACGTTTTCCTCATGTTTTGACAGTACATTATTTTTATTCTATTAATAAGTGCCTGGATTGATGTACCATCATGAGTGTTGTGATCCTCTTGATGGATGACACCCTTTGTGTCCCAATTATATTTACAACTTCCCTTTGCCACGAGTCACGTAAATACAATTGTATCCATATTGTTTTTCTGCCAAGATTTGTCATATTAAAATGTTAATTTTTGCTGTAGTTTGTTACTGGACAAAATGAAACTTCAATTATCTGATGGCAATGTAGTTGCATTTTATATTGGTCTTAAACTGAGCAAATTATAGAATGTGTTGCTTACTTGTGGGTATTTATGCATTTAATTTTTTTTGTGGCTGATTGTGACTTGTGTCTTTTTCAGAGTGTAAAGTGTGGAGGAATCCATTAAATTTATTTAGAGGATCAGAGTACAGCAGGTACATGTTTCCTTATTCAAGGGAAGTTCAAATTCTTTCTTAATGATACTACTTATGATATAACTAGCCTAACGTACCTAGAGCAGACCTTGAACATTGTGGCACCAACTATGATTCATGCAAAAAACCCTAAGGGCATCGCCAGCGACTTTCTTTTCATCCTGGTTATTTCTTCGGTTATTTCCCCATCAAAGGTATACTTGGGTGACAGGAAAAGAGCCGCTGACGTATTACGATATGAACCTTTCTGCTCAGGATCACCAGACTTTCTTTACCTGTGATACTCAGCAGCTCAAACCAGAAGATGCTGGTAAGTCTATATTGCTTTCACCTTCTGGCTCCTCATGTTGTGTTCTGTTCATCTGTCTGTTAATGTTGCATATACTTGTCATTCTCTTATTTATGTCATGAACAAACAGCTACCTCAGACTTTGTTCTCAGAATTTTTATGCCCCCGACCTCGAAAGAGTCGGTCGGGGGCATTCTGTTTTCACCCCTTCCATCCGCCCGTCCAGGCGTCCTGTCGTAAACTTATCCTTTGTCGCGCTCTAACGTGAACACCGCTTGGCGGAGGTTTATGATTTTCGGTGGGGTGAATGGTCATACATAGGGGATGATGCCTATCGATTTTCAGCTAGCTCCGCCAACCGATATGGCTGCCACAGCAGCCATCTTGAAATCCTTTAGCGCACTCGCCAGAGGTTTTTGCTTTTTGGTGACCAGAAAGGTCATACATAGCAGATGATGCCTAACACTCGCTTTCTGTACATGTTCTTCTACTGTTTCAGTCGGGGGCATATGCCACGCCTTGCGTTGCTCTTGTTTCACCTGCGGCTGCTGGGTTAGCTCACTCTTGGACTACCTTGGTCTAGAATTGAATGCACCCATGCCTGTCGTACCTCCAGTCACCTGCTGCCTCTCAAGAGTAGAGCTTGGTTGGCTTTGTGCTGCTTAGGGACATGGGAAGTGTATAGTTGGTCCAGGTTTGCCGTGCAAGAGTCCGTTGACGGCTGCTATCTGAGCAAGCACAGGCTCAGGTTTCCTCCACCATTATTCTGTGTAAGCTTGGACAGGGATCACGGCTGAAAAGGAGTGAGTGCGTGTGGTGCGTGCGTTACGAAGAACTGCTGAGGGTCTGGATACACATTCACGGTTTATGGCGTGTTAACGCCGTGTAAAATGCAGCTTTAAAACACTTTGTTTGGTGTAATTGATTTGTAATGATCAGGTCTACGCATCAACGTGACCTGAAAAAAAGGATGCTCTGTCACTGTCGTGTGAAATTCCAGAAACCTCCGAAGGGGTTTCTGAGGGTATCACGCGACTTGTCCAGTTAAGTGTTTTTCACAGTCAGTCAATAAGAATTCAGGGAACTCTGTTGCACTTGATGATATGCAGGCCTGACACATTTTGTAGAAACTCTGCCATTCCTCTCATCGGTCTCCGAGACAATCACCCTGTTTGCTGTCTTTAATTGGGATATTTGAATGTGAAATACAGTGCAGGCTGCTGATGTCACTGATCTGGAAATATTGTGAGACATTTATACGCAATGTAGTCCAGCTCTACTTCAGACCAATTACTGCAAACGATGGCAGAGAAGACAACTGGACCCTCTAGGTTGTTTTGCAAGGTGGAGACAGTTCACCGCTCCGTATTGCACAGCACCTCCTCCAAACGTTGTTCACAGCGTTTTGACGTGGCTTTAACACACACGGTAAACTGCCAGCATGTAGCCAGACCCTGACTGTTTTTGTTTTTCCATAATGGCACCGTGAGACTTGTTGTAGCACACTAGTTGGGTGGGATTGGAGATTCCAAAATTGTTAAAAGAAAAAAGGGCCACTCAGTTGGCGACTTCTTTAGTAAAGGCGCAGCTCGCGGTGTTGGAGTTACCACCATCGGATCAAACCCAGCCATGTCTGTGCCAATTGTGGCCGGCAGTATTGTGAGAGCAGCCCATAATTGGCATCATGCTGCTCAGGGAAAATGGGAGGGATGCTGTTGGTTGGGGTTAGCATTGTTCGTTGTTCAACCATCTCCCGCTGGCCATCCGGGCGCTCTTTGATTACTCTCTGAGCAAGCTCATCTTTGGGTTTCCTCCACCCTCTCTCTGAGCTAGCGAGCTTTGGGAGCCATTGTAAGTGACGGGAGTAATGCCCAAAATCCAATTCTGCAGTAGAATGGACTTTGTGACTTTGAGTGAGGGGGGGCCTATCCAATTCCTTGTGTAAGTCAGTGTAACACCTCAGGTCGTGAGGCAAAGTTAATTCAGTCCCGCTCGGGTGACAAGGCTTTCTGACTGCTCTCAGAGGTGTAGGGTATAGAGTGTTGCAGAATGATAATCACATTTTTCGGCTCTCGCCTGACTCCACAGGGGAGAGAAGAAGATTGTGTGGGATGATGCGAAAGGACGGTGACGGGTGAATGGGTTGAAGTCTGTAATTGCCAGACTGCCGTCCAGGAGATTAACTAGTCAGGGAATTCAATTATGGGCTCTCAGCCCGTCCGTCACTGCCTGCCCCTGCCCTCTTATTCTGTGTGTGGTGTGTAATGTGTGGGGTAGATGCGTAGCTGGATTTGTGTTAAGACAGCTGAGTTCGAATGAAATGTAGAGATGTGCGTGAATGCTCTCTCTCTGACACACACTCTCTCTCTTTCACGCATACTCTCTCTCTCTGACACACACACACTCTCTCTCTCTCTCTCTCTCACACGATCTCTTTCAGTGATGCAAAAAGCATGGCGGGAGAGGAACCCACAGGCCCGCATCAAAGCAGCATATCAGGCTATTGAGCTGAACAACGAGTGAGTGCGCGCACGCACTCACACACACACACGCGCGCGCACACACACACAGGCACGTACACTTGCTCACCAGTCACGAAGTAGGTAAGCTTATCTCAAGTGATGAAATGCACATGTAGGAGGGTCAGTGACGTGACATGCAGATTTTTGTGTCCGAGTGCACTACTTTGGTTTAAAATAACTTTAAATGATTCATAATGAGCATCATTTTATTCTATAAAACCTGTTTAATTTGAACATATTTCCAGTTTATCATAAAAATGATATATATTTTATGTTTTGCCATCTCAAGCCCTCAAAATGTCAGGTGGCGCAACCGTCCGCGCAAGTTAACACTATATGAAATATATTAAATATGTCATTTAAAATATGAATTAAAATAATATTAGTATGGGGGCATAATTTTATATTGAAAACCTTTCAAATAAACAAAGTTTAATAGTTTAATTGTTCTTAAATTGTTTGGAAACCAAAATACCTGCCCCCTACAATAAAGAATCCATAAGTTACTTTTAATACCCAGCTCAACTACAAAATAGTAATGTTTTAGGCAGAGTAGACGCTCTCAGGTATACTTACTAAAAAATCACTTAGAAAAAAAAGAGGGAAGTCTGTTTTTTTTTTTTTTCAAGAAACTTTTGGTTGTGCCACCTGAAATTTTTTGGCTGGTGAAATTGCAAATACAGTCTAAAACTGTACTAAAACCCTGTAAATGTTGTGCAACCATTAAGACTTGTTTAAACACACTCTTCCAACTTCAAATAAATGTATTCTGTACATTTTTAAAGATGTATTTAAAAAAAAAAAAAAAAAATGTTTTAAAAGGCTTATTTGTCATTGACCCACATGTAGACTGTGCTGTGAAAAAGTATTTGCCCCCTTCCTTATTTCAGAAAGATTTCTGCTTTTACACCCCTCCTGAAAATACTGGTTTTTATGATATTAACAATATTATCTATAGTCATACCACCACGCTGTTTGACTGTTGGTATGATTTTCTTATTGTGGAATGTTATGTTAGCTTTACGCTGATATAACAGGATATATATCCTCCAAAAAGTTCCACTTTTGACTGATCAGTCCATAGAATATTATTCCAAAAGTCTTGGGGGTCATTGAGATGTGTTTGGCAAGCCTGTGAAAAGTCTTTGGGTTCTTTTTAGTCAGCAAAGGTTTTCTACTTGCAACTTTCCCATGGATGCCATTTTTGCCCAGTCTCTTTCATATTGTGGAATCATGAATACTGACCTTAACTGAGGCAAGTGAGGCCTGCAGTTGTTTAGATGTTAGTCTGGGTTCTTTTGTGACCTCCTTGATGTGGTCTTGGAGGAACTTTGGCCGGCTGGCCACTCCGGAGAAGTTTCACCACTGTTCCAAGATTTTTCCGTTTGTCGATAATAGCTCTCACTGTGGTGTGCTGGAGTCCCAAAGCCTCAGAAATGGCTGTGTAACCCTTCGCAGATTGATTGATGTCAACCTCTTTGTTTCTCATCTGTCCTTGAATTTCTTTGGATCACGACATCAGGTGCTGCTTTTCTGCACTAGAGGTTCTATTTAAGTGATGTTTAGATTCACCTGGGCCGGTAGTAATCATGCCTGGTTATGTCTAGGGAAATTGAACCCAATTATCAATTAAAATAGTTTAATTGGTTGATCTACTAACTAAGGGAGCAATTTTTCACTTGGAGCCAGGTGGGGTTGGGTAGCTTTTTTCCCTCAAAAAACAAAATCATCATTTTAAAAACTGGATTTTGTGTTTACTCTAGTTATTTTTGTTTAATATTAAAATTAGGTAGATGACCTAATTATTAAAGAGTGACAAATCTGCAAAAATAGAAGAAATCAGGAAGGTGCAAATACTTTTTCACAGTACCGCGTACTTTCACCATAGTACGTTATCTTGAACTGTTTTGTATGTAAACTGGAATCCCAGCTATCACAGAGTGTCTTTGCAATAATATTGGAATATTTTCTGAATGTTGTAATGTCGCGACTAAATGAAAGCAACATCGAGGGCATGTTTTTGTGTTTGCTGGGACATCCTCTCTGATCGGCAAATCCTGCCTTACTGAGCGCCTCCTGTCTAGAAGACTACCACTCTTAACCACTTTCAGGAGACAGCAGTAGTACACTGTTTAGGATTTGAACTCGCAACTCCTCAATTACAGCCTTGTTCTCTGTCCTGCAGGTGTGCCACAGCATACGTCCTGCTGGCTGAGGAGGAAGCCACTACAATCACAGAGGCCGAGCGGCTCTTTAAACAGGCTTTAAAGAGCGGTAAGGCTGGGGGGTGTGGATATGGGTGGGGCTAATGGCCTATCAGGACTGGTGAGGCTGATGGGGGTGTCGTTAGGTGTGGAGCTAACAGCATTTAAGGACCTGTGAGGCTTGGGGGTGTTGTTAGGGGGTAGGTTTAACAGCCGCTCATTATTAGTGAGGCTGGGAGTGTGATTACAGGCAGGACTAACTGCCGCTCAAGACCAGTTAGGCTAGAGGGTGTGGTTAGTGGTAGAGCAAGCAACCTCAAAATGACCAGTATAGTTAAGGGGGGTGGTTAAGGGTGGGGCTAACAACCTCTCACAGTCAGTGAGATGGGGTGGGGGGTGTGGTTAGGGGTAGGACTTGTAGCCTCTCACAACAAGTCAGGGGATGTGGTTAGGGGTTGGGCGAACAACCTCTCAACACTAGTGGGGCTGGGGTTTGCAGGGTTGGGATAATATGCCCTCAGGAGCTGTGTGGCTGGGGGTGGGATTAGGGGCGGGTCTGACAGGCTCCTTTCATTGCCAAGAACAGCATTACCAGCTTCATTCGCAATGTTGAAAATGGGAGAACATGAGAGCAGGGTCCTAAAGGCCTCTCCTTACTGGGAGAGGCAGACAAGAAGTATTCCAGTCATTGCCTTTGGTGTTCATAAGACACCATTCTGAACTCAAATGCAGGCAGTGTTAATATGACAGTCCTCTGAAAAGGCTGTACAGATTGCAGGATTTTTGATAATTTTTTTTGATGCATTAACAGCCTAATCAGCTGAGTAATATAGATGTAAAAAGTAGAAAAATCTTGTAGATTGTAATTGCTAATGTTTTTGTTTCTAAAATCCTGGCTGGTCTTCATGCACCATGTGTTGTTGTTTGGACATGATTTTTGTTGGACCCTGTGTCTCCTTGTTAAGTATCTGGTCAAGAAGAAGGCTGACTGCGCTGATTGTGAAGCTCTTTGAATGTTCTCTTCTGCTCCGCAGCTGGAAAAGACACAAATGTACTGGTGTATATCAAGCGCAGACTAGCTATGTGCGCTCGAAAGCTGGGCCGAATCAAAGAGGCCGTCAAAATGATGAGAGACGTGAGTTAATTCCTTAATTATATCCCTGAAATGAATTTTTGCAAATCTTGTGATTGCTTATGGTGCAGTGAGATGGCAGGTTATTGATGTTGGTCATCTTCTGACCCTTGTTGCGCGAACAGCAGGCTAGACTGTACATTTTTGGGTAATTCCATGTCAAATCACCTAGGCCTGACACTCACCATCTCAGATGTTGCTGAAACTCCATCAGGTGGTGCACACTGATCAAATAAGTATGTCTATTGTTTCATAAAGCGTAATGGATTTTAATAGGCCAAGTCAGCCATTTTGCCAGGAGATAAGTTTTTTTTTTTTTTTTTTTTTTTTTTGTTTTATTCTATTTTTTTAACACTCAATAATTTTTAAATCATGAGTCAGATTTGGACCAGCTTTGGCAGAATTTCTGATAAATTGACTAGGAATCCAGAAAAAAGCCCAAATACCCCTAAATGAGCCTCTGAACCCCACAATTTGAATATTTAATTGGACTGTATACAGTACAATTGCATTATGTGGGACCATACATATGGCGCTAAACTTATGAGATTAATTTATCGATTGTACTCACAACTGTGGTGGTTATTCATCTTCTGTCAGGAGAGTTTAATCTCCAAATTTGTCATGGTCTTATGACCATTATCATTGCAGGACTTGCATGGTCCTCTTGGTGTCTCTAGTAGAATTAAATTCATTCTTTTTACGCAGAGAATGGTGACTCTAGTGGTCCTTGTAGAAATAAGGCGTCTTGTTTGTCCCATGCAGAAGTGAGGCATCTCTATTGCCTTTGGTAGAAATAAGGTTCTGTTTCTCTATTACCCCTGGAAGAATTAAGGAACCTTTATTGCCCCTACAGAAAAAAAAATCTGTCAATTGCCCCAGCAAAAATTCAGGGAAATGCATTACTAAATTGCTGAAAAATGTAAAGCTGTATAATTTGGAGTGCTGTGCAATCGACCCTACTGAACGGGTATGTGGAAGAGACATACCGCAATAGTGATGTTCTGTAACGCCTCCTCTCTCTCTCCTAGTTAATGAAGGAATTCCCTCTCCTGGGGATGTTAAATATTCACGAAAACCTGCTGGAGGCCCTCTTAGAGATGCAGGCCTACGCAGACGTACAAGCAGTGCTCGCCAAATACGACGGTAAGACGAACGCGGCCTATCTCAGCATGCAAAACTCTGCCTCCTCGATCGTTAAGGTGGTTTGCTTTTGGCATAGAGGCATACTTATTTTTTCCATGTTGCTCCTGCCCTTCCAGATATAAGCCTGCCAAAGTCTGCCACGATATGCTACACATCAGCCCTGCTCAAAGCACGAGCTGTATCAGACAAGTAAGAGTCCCATCATCTGCCCACTCTCCCATCCCCAGTCAACTGGGAACACTGACAGGACTGATGCAGAATCTACTGCAAACACCTGAAACTATGATCAATAAAGCTTGTGTGCTCCAAAGACCTTTTTTTGACCTTGCTGGGCTGGAAAATGGGCAATGTTTCTTTCTTACTGACTGTCTGATTGACTGATGTACCTTGTTAAGATTTGCTGCAATAGCTGCTTGCATCACTGAGGGGGGGGTTATTTCAAAGTTTCTGTACTGCGGTGCTGCCTTTGCCGGAAGCATGTTGCAAAATCATGGAAGTGAATCCAAAGTTGAAGGACGTACCAACATGGGCATCGTGTATACAGCATACATTTGTGATATGAGTTGATGAATGATGGCAATTTGATTGGAGTTGATTCCCATTGGTTTATTTAAAACTACCCAAGCTGCTGTCAGCCGGACCCCAAACTGGCGTGTTGACTTGGGCCAGTACAGTGCATATGCAGCTCGTATCTTCTTGCTGTATCTGTTTAGGTTACACTCTTTGAATCTTTACATACTGTACCATTCATTGATATGAGCGATTGATTGTTCAATAGATGTCCATGTGATCACTGCAGTCCCGTACAGATGGGTGACAAATTAATGAAAAAATCAACATAAACAGTCTAAAGTTGTTGGGGTTTCACAGGCTGCCAGAATAGCTTAACACGCCTTTACATAGAATTAACAAGTGTAAAGCTTTACTGGAGAAAGCAATAAGGACAAATAATCATGACTGAAATATCAAGCATAAGCATCTTCTTCAGAGTGATAGACAAGCAGTTACGTTTTGAATGTTCCTGCATTTTACTCAGCTTGTCTGAATCATTTATCGAAGTTGCCTTTGTTAGGAAATTCTGTATTGACCGACGCAGTGCATTGACAATTGCCAGGTGTGCACTTTTTGGACGAGTCTATTTGGTGACTTAAATGTATCCATTTTACTACTTATTTATTTACCGTTGAAGTTTCAGCTAAGTTCCATTAGAGCACCTGTCTGCTTCAGGAAACAATGGCATTCTTGGATTGGTTTGAACCTGCAGCTGTTGCTGTGCCTCCTTTTACTAGATTCTCTCCAGAAGCGGCATCCCGGCGGGGCCTCAGCACAGCTGAGATGAATGCGGTGGAGGCCATCCACAGAGCTGTGGAGTTCAACCCGCACGTGCCAAAGGTCAGTGTTGCTGTTTCCGCTGTCTGTGAGGGCTGAAGTCAGTCTTACCTATTCTAAAACTGTTTTTCAAACTTTATCCTGCCACAGAACACTTTGCAAATGTACTGAATGTGTACAGCACACCGCTGTCAAATCTCATCAATGTTATGATGCTCTGAAGTGTAAACGGTGGATTTCAATATTTCTTTTGGTTTTAATCAGATGATATGCATTTAAATGATGTGTATTATGTTTTCTGTGAATGGGGATTGTTCATTGAAGCTTTTTTAATCAACCTAACCTTTTTTTTCGTTGCTTAACATTGACTTTTCGGACATCACACTGACTGCTCCCCAAAGTATCTCGGCATGCTCTTTCGGAAAACAATTTTCTGGCACCAAAATGGGCGCTGTGCTAATGACAAGATTTCAGTGCATTGAGTAAGCCATGCTTCTTGTGGACTTGCTGAAATGTACTTTCAAGTCACTCTGCATGGAAGTATGGGCCCACCAAGATGTTCTCAGACTCCAGTTTGTCACTCCTTTTGCATGCATACTATCTGTTCTTCAGAAAAGGTTATTGAAACTGCATTTTCCTCCAATCCCTTGAGTTAAAAAATCCTGGGACAAAACTCCTGTGTTCCCCACTGCTGTCTTCACTTGCTTGGCAGCAGTATTCCAGTTAGCCAGCAGGTGTCACTCTCGTTTCATGAAACAACCCACGAACATAAAACAATGAAAAATACTGACGAAACAAGTTCAGGCTTCATGTGAAATGGTTATTTGAATGCACATGGAGTGAAAAGGCTATGTTGTGCCATGGCTTGTAGTTTTTGTTGTGATTAATTGGATAAAATTTGACAGGAGTCCTTTTTGGTTTGTTCGATCTTTTTTCTTCTCCTCAACATTGTTTTTGACTTCATTCAGGCAGCTGCGTGTAACGCTGCTAAATCAGGGCAGAGGAAGGGAGTCACATTTTCATGAAAACTTTGCTCATGACCAGGGTAGCTAGGGTACAGACCCTGACTCACAGGTGGAGTGGCTATACCAAATCCCTGGAGTTGGAGGGGCCTGGGTGAGGTGCTTTGGGAGGGGGGGTAACAGAAGACCACCTGATAGTTCTATCGCAGGCAGAGGTCAGCCTGCGTCTCTTGGCTTGGGCTGCCAGACCCCCGCCAGCGTCTGCAGTGTGGTACATTAGCTGGAGCGGTGGTTGGGTGTCCGAGGTCAAAGCGGCAGGCATGTTTTCCTTACTCGGTGCACAACTCTGTGGCTAAATCGCCAACGCTGCTGCTGCTTCCCACGAGGATTAGGGTGCACCATCCTGCACCCAGGCGTGCGTGAAAATACGGCAAGTTCCTCACGGTTCTGCGGCGCCATTTACCCCCCAATGACCCCCCTGCTCTCCCCTCTCCCCTCCCGGCCGTGAGGGTGTGGTCTGAATTCTGTTGGGTATTGGGGGGGCTTGCTCTGATCTGCCGACAAACTGCTCAAATCGCCCTAAGCATGTTTTTGTTTGTTTTTCTGTTGTACGCCACACTCAAGCGCAGCCGAACATCCCATAATATTTACCACCTCTCCTTCTTGTCCTTGTCCCCCCCCCACCCACCCACTGCCCCGAGGCTGACTCATACAGAGACTGGAGCACTATAAGGTGTTTATCGCACAGACAAACACACCAGCCTGCGCCCCGTACTCTCGCTCATCTGCTCCGTTACCTACACCCGTTGTTGTGGAAAATAAACTCGTCTCTTTAATGGTAAACTGTCTAAACAAACTCTCTTCTCTTGCTTAAGTGGTTCCCATGGCCTGGGCTGCTTAGCTGCTCCGGAATGGCTCCTGCTGCCCTTGGTGTCGTTCTCGGCACTAAAACACACTGTATATCAGGAAACTGTCTCTTTGAGTTGATGGTGGCAGCAGTGATCTGACGGAGGATCAAAGCAGGAATGTCCACAGAGGTCACGGGGCGACTTTTTGTTTGGCATAGTGTTCCTGAGTTTATTAGCCACTTTGCAGGGGATTATATATGCTCTGAGTCTCTGGCTTTTGACACACAAGACACCCTCTAATCCAAATTTGTGCGGTTTTTAACTGAAGAGCAACAATGATGTGGAAAATACTTGCACAGCTTTACTGCTGTTGATGAAATGGTAAATGGTTGGCCAAGCAAACAGGACTGACTGTTGGGGATTGATATTTTATTTCAAGGAAGTTTGTGAGTTTAATTCTTCCAAATGTTCATGGGTACACTCATGTACACTACAATGGCACACACAGACCTATGGAAACATGTAGCTGACAATATTAAAATGAAAATAAATTTACAGAATTTTTATTTCAAACAGCAGATGTTTTATTTGTCTCATGATGAAATTGAATGCGCATTCCTCCGATTTGCTTTTTTGTTTTCAAGTCCAAGTATGCTTTTTTTCGTTGGAAAAAAAAAGAAAATTAATTTTTTTTTTTTGTTTCATTTTCAAAAGTGCCCTGCCACATTGTTGTCGAAGATAAAATGAAAACACAAATCTTGAAAACATAAATTAAAATGCATTCTCAGTAATGCTGTCTTTTGAAAACAGAGGACAACATTATCATTTCATAATGTGAACAAATACGGTGTTGGTTTCTAGAAAAAGTTTTGGCATATCAGAGAATGCATTTTCATTATAAGATTTACGTTTTCATTTTACTTTTGATAGGAATATGATGGTGCTCTTTTTGAAAATGAAATGGAGAAATGCTACTCAATTTTCAGTTTGTCAGGAAAAATGCACACATGGACTTGGAAATGAAATGACAAAGCGGAGGATTACATTTTTGTTTTCATTATGAGGCACATGATGTTTGCTTCTTGAAAAAGAAAGCACTTTTCTGAGAATTGTATTATCATTTTAATATTGTTAGCTATGTGCTTCGATTGAAACCAAGTGTCCTGCGGAAGGACAGTGCGCCACCCGGCCCGTCCCTCAACTCCTGGCGGTTAGAGTGGGACCCAGTCAAACTTTACCTCCACCGAGCCCTTCATAAAGGAGGCTGACGGTAGATGTTGAAACCACAATCTGTCGGAAAGAGTACGACTGGGAGTTTCAAAACTGACTAGCTCCTGATTTCAGGCAGGTCCCGCCAATGAGGATCAGAAATGCCATAGCAAGCTAGGTGAAGTAACTGTATACTGTATATTGCCTATTGGCTGGCTGCAGCTGCTAGCAGGATCCAGCGCTCTCCTGTGAGGGAGGTGGGTTTCTCACAGAGGCTTGTCAGAGTGCAAATGGCAGTTGTCTGCTCGTGTGAGCATTTCTGCATCATAATCGTTTTTAAAAAATTATGGTTGTGTGACAGGTCGGTCCTGCCTTTAAAGATTGCTTAGGTAAAAATAAAACTGTTCATGACACGCGTCTTCTCTGATCAGTCACCGCGCATTTCCGCTATTTGTCATTATCGCAGATCCCATCTCGTGTCATACCGGAAATGGTACCGCAACCTTTGGATTGGCTAAAGCTACAACATGGTGGCAAATATAAACAAGGTCCAAGGAGAAACTTGGGCAACTGTCGATTTATTTGGTGCGAAAAAAGTTTACAAGATAATTCTTGTATAATTTGGAAAGCAGAAAGCCTGCTCTTTGAGTGTCAGTGCATATTCTCTACCCCAGGCCTTTCTCTTAAGCTCGATCTTGTTGAAAGTAATCACTCGGAGGACTTTCGGAGGACCTGACCTTTTGTCCCCCCTCCGGGTGAGAAAGGGGTCCTCTCCCACATATGTACTTCACCTGAAATCAAGCAAAAGACCAGCCGAGTTTGGGCCCACTTTCGCAAATGTATTTTTCCCTCGTGAGGCTGCCCTGCTATAGTTGAGGTGCTCCTCTTCAGTTTACGCTACCGGCTTGTGGTTTCTTTGTGTTTGTTTTAATAGTCAGCATTCAGTGCTCAGTTGATGAACACGGTCGGTGAAGGGCTTTATCCTTGAAGAGGGAAAATTGTCTATCGCTTGATCGCAGGTTCTTTTTCGTCTGATAATGTTCGGCTTTAATTTATTCATGGAATCAGGACGTTGCTCCTCAAAAGTTGAAGGTGAGGTCGTTCGTATCTGTATTTGGGTAATTCAATTTTATTTGTGTGACCAGGTAGCTTTAAATAATCAGGGGTGGAATGTTCAGGGATCAACAGGTGGACGTTTCCTCCCCCCCTGAGGTCAGTCTGCTGATTTCATTCATTAGTTCTGCCTCCTGCCTAAAGAACTGAGCCTGAGCTCCTGAGAGCAAATCTGTCTGATTACAGTAAAATACTGGGGAGGGCGTTTGAGCTTGGATTTTGTACCACTGGTGGCAATCAGTGCTCTGACTGGTTTTTCATTCGTCAATCTGCACATCCCTGCTTGGATTGCGAGGCTTTGGGAGCGTTTTTCCTGAAATAAATGAAATATTGCCACCGTGCTGTGAGTATTCGGGAGGGTCAGCGGGGCTGGGGGGAGGAGGGGGGGCATCCCACCCCTCGGGGCCCCTGTGGGCTCTCTCAGCAGGGGTATTAGAGCGGATTAGGGAGCCTGTTGCCCTCGGAAAGTGTCGGTCTCAGACCCTCCCGCTTACGCCCCTCTCCTACTGTAAATGGGCGGGGTGCGTACCCTCAGAAATGTAAATGTTGGATTTACTTAAAAACGTTATGTCAGGGAGTTCCACGCAACCCTGTTCAGTAACTGTCAGCGATTTCTAAGAATCTAAGCAGCACACTTAATAAATCAGGCTACCGAGAAGTTACTTTACCTTGTTGCTGAGAACCTGTTGATATAACATTTTTAAGTTAATCCCGACAGCTCAGCTTTTTTTGCATGGCTATAGTGTACCATACTTTAGAGATACACATACGTGTGCTCACACGCAGGAGTCATGGAAAGTGAGTCGCGTCCTATTTACTTCCGTCTTCACTCTCCTTGAATTCTAATAAACCTGGATTTTAATTTTTATTTTTGCTCCTTCAATTGAGTACATTGCCATTCCACATTATTAAGCGCCGTCTGCGCGTTGTTTGTTATGTGCTTTAGAAATACTAGACAACAGGTGTCCTGCACGTGAGCTTTCAAGCCGAGGCTGATTTCCAACCTTGCACCTTGCGTGGACTTTCGAAGACTGTAAATTATAGTGGTGCTAGTTTTATAGTGTCATGCTGCATTGTTTTTAATTTGGAAAAAAATACCCCCCCTTGAGTAAAATTTACTTAAGTTGTGAACTACACGCAGGTGTAAGGTGATAGCGTGCTAACCTGATTCATCGGGTGGGTAATAACTGAGTGCTTGGATGGTTATGGAAAATCCAGGCACTGTCTGCTAGTTTCAGATGAAGGCTTTTGTACCTTCATTCACTGTTAAAGAAGATGTGAGGTAATGCAGTTTTCCCTGGGAAGTTAATAACTCCACTCAGGTGCCGGAGCAGCCAGTCATGCCAGGCTGTGAGGCCCTCGGGACGTCTCTTCGGTGTGGTTTTGAGACCATTGGGTGGAGGAGATGTGATGGATTTTGTGACGCTGGCGGGGGGGGGAATTCAGATATTGTATATTAATCTGGACGTCTCCTCCCTTTCCTCTCCCAGTATTTATTAGAAATGAAGAGCCTGATCCTGCCCCCAGAGCACATTCTGAAGCGGGGGGACAGCGAGGCCGTGGCCTACGCCTTCTTCCACCTGCAGCACTGGAAAAGGGTGGAGGGGGCCTTAAACCTGCTGCACTGCACCTGGGAGGGAAGTACGTATGACCACTTCCTGTTTGCTGAACACTTCCTGTCTCCCACTTCTTGCTCCTGTTATACCCTCCTGCCTCAAGTTAAAATTCTATATTCTCTCCAGATAGCGAGATTTTACCGTTCTAAGATACGCAGGTCCACACTGCCCTCGTGTAACTGATGTAGAAAATGTTTACTTAATGCTGCAAGATTTCAGGCATCCATTTTGTGGTTTTGTTTCACTGTTTTAGTAATTTTTTTTTTAAACTGCAAGAAAGCAGAGCTGATATCTCATTTTTAGGGGCTTATGCTGTGGTTAGATGCCTTGGTGGTGGTTTGTCGTGGGTCCGTGCGTCTGTAAACTATTTGCTTTGTCAGCGCTCTTTCATTTTTTCAAGGATACTTTTCATATTTTATATGCGTGTATATAGGATGAAAATCTAGGCCAAGTTTGATTTTGGCCATGTTTGGCCAAGCAGGCACAGTGGCTTAGCCACTATTTTTTTTTCTTTGTTTTGTGTTTCCCCAGCCTTCCGGATGATTCCATACCCTTTGGAAAAGGGACACCTGTTTTACCCGTATCCCGGCTGTACGGAGACGGCAGACCGGGAGCTGCTGCCCTGTGAGTCTCCGTGACGCTCTCAAATTACCCACAATCCTGCTGCCTTTACCCCCCTCTTAAAGGGGATGTTTAGCTCCAGACACAGCCAATAGTGATGCAGAATGTGAAGATTTACACTCGTTCCACAAGTTTTATTTGCATTTGACAAACCCATATATGGGTCCGTAGGTTTAATAGGGTTAGTGACTTTCTAGAATAGAAATTTTTATTGTTTACTATTCAGTAATTTCCGGCAATATTCACAACAAAACTCAACTGTATTTTGAAGAAGGAAATTTGGTAATGTGCAGTAATGGTACTGGCGTCTAAATGGTAATGGAGTTTCGGGTAATGATTTTTTCCTCGGTGTGGTTCTGTCATTGCTACTGCTGCAGCTTTCTTCTTTCTCCTCCAGCGTTCCATGAGGTGTCCGTGTACCCCAAAAAGGAGCTGCCCTTCTTCATCCTCTTCACAGCGGGGCTCTGCTCCTTCACCGCCATGCTGGCCATGCTCACGCATCAGTTCCCCGAGCTCATGGGCGTCTTCGCCAAAGCCGTGAGTACATGTCTCCCCCTGCTGGACAGGAGGGCACCTGCAGGTGTTACTCTTACAAAGCTAACCCTCCTGTTCAATGTATGACCCTAGCTCTGCCAATTTCTTAGGCTCAATGGCTTCTAACACTGAAAGTTCTACTGCCCGCCCAAAATAAGTGTCAGGGAAATGGCCTAAAGAAGCCCTGTGGCAAATGAGTGTCTTCTTTCGTACTGCATCACAGGTTTTTGTTTCCTCAAGTAACCCCAACTAAATTAGCTACACAACCTATGGGTCATTTGTCGAGTTATTAAAATCCAAGTTGTTTTATGGGGACCGTATAACAGTCTTTTAACATATTAAACACATTCAAGAAATGTTGCCGAAATGTCAGATAATCCAAGCTTTTTGGCTATTGCTGCTATTGGTTTGAGATGAGCACTAGCTACATACTGTCAATTATAGAAAATGGCCATGGTAGCTACTAGTCATCTGAAACAATGGACAAAGCGAATCACTTAATTTTCTGCAAAATTATGTAAGCAAGTCAGCTAGATAAATATCTAGTTAATGCTACCGAGATCATCGTGGACTTCAGTGGCAGCATCAAGAACCTTTTGCAACACATGAACTTACCAATATTCGCAAAAATGAGTTAACATTAGAATTTGTTACCAGCTGTCTAATGTGACGTAGTTAAATGGTTAGCTAGCTATTCTTTCCATAAGCTTCAAACAACAGAAACAATGCAACGAACTCAGCTTCACCACTGCAAGTAGGTAAGTGGTAGGTTAATTCCAACATTGCGTTACACGATTAGAATAAAATTACTTGCTCTTAAACAATAGCCAACAGTGGCAATGACTTCATTTGTCTTGGTTTGCAGAAAGCATTGACGTCAGCGAGCAGGCTTTAATATGATCTCGTTTCCTCACGCCGGTGATTCTGTCATTAAAGAGCATAGAGGAAAACCCATGCTTTATTTTTTTTTATAGCAGATGGTAGAAGACATATTTATTGTTAACTCAAAGATAGAATTGCCTGCTGTTGATAATGCGCGGTCAATGTTGCTGGCACACAAAGGCTTCTTAACTACATTCCTGTTGTTTTTGTTTTGATGTGATTTGATCCGTGTCTACAACTGACCGTACTGCCAAATAGACCTCTAGTCCTCAATGAATGCGATACGGAAACGTGCTCCATCAGAGCTTTATTCATGACTGATAATTCACATGAATATTCTCTGTAAATGTCAATGATTATGGGATTACTTTGCTTGTATTCTGTAAGTGCTTAAGATATCTGATCCAAGTGCCTGAACATCATGGCGGCTGGGGGCCACGGGCCACCAGACCTCCGGCTAATTTTAAACCGCACTGCGTGTGGCAGACGCCTAGAATTTACAGCACAGACAGGTGATTTTAAAAGTGTGGAGAACCCTGCTAGGTGCTGCTTTTTAATGTTAGGCAGCTGTACTGTGATTGTTGCGGGTTTGAAATGTTCTTCACAAAGGGTTAAAGTGAATCTACTATTGTAGATGTAGTGTAGACGCGTGTTCTCCTGTCTCGTGCATCTCTGGCCAATCGCTGCCTTCTGTCAATGTCAGCAGATGGCCTCTGGAGGGAGCTGTTGGGCTCTTTCCCTCCTGTTCTCCACTCAATAGGCATTACGTTGCTGTTTTCATTATTCAGTAATTCTTTCATCTAAAACCAATTGCACTCTCCTTTCCAAGCAGTCACCCACCACATAGATTCATCCATTATGATTACATTTCTCAATTTCTCACCCTTCCATTTTTTTAGGGACACAATGAGCCTAAATAGTGGAGACAGTGCAATCCTCAAGCCCCCCCCCATCCCCCCTACTCCGCTTCCTTCAGTGGTATATATCTAGCTGCACCCAAAATGTTTCTGTAATAACACCCTCTCAGTATCAGTGTGCTTATTGCTTTATTTATGAAGCCATTACTTGGGGTAGATTGTAAACACTTGCGGACATGTTTTGATCGTTTGTAAAACCGTTAGTATCTAATGTTATCTGTTCAGCTGGCCCATGAAAGCACTAAATTTGCGTGTTTAGTTTATGCCCAAGAGTGTTAGTGTTTTGTTACATTTTGCTCTTCTCTAAAACAGTTGGATGCATGTGTTTTAGTTAAAGAATTTTAATGTACTTTGGTTGCCTGTAGAGCCTGTGAGAGTTGTGTGGATATGTTGACGTCGTGCGTGAAAGTGTTGGATGGTGTGGGTTTAGATCAGGGGCCCAGTGTGTCGGAGGGTTTTTTGGCACCGCGGACATGCGGGCAGCCGCTATCTGCTTTCAAGGGCCCCCCCTCTCAGGGCCGGACGCCGCTCAGACCTCAAGTGGCCCTTGTGATATCCCGGGAGGGGAGCTCGTGCTGAGGGACATACTGCGAGGCCGGCTAAGGTCCAAACTTCGAGCTGGAGCCCCCCACACACCCCTTCCATGGCTTTTCCCAGGCCTGTCTTCGGAAGTCCAGGATCTGCAAAAAATCACAAACTGGAACAAAAGTAAACAAAACAAAAAAATAAATAGATTAATTAGGGGTCCAGATTGCAACCAAACCCCTCTCTCCGCAGCTACCTCGTTCCCTCAGTGTTTTTTTTTTTTTTTCCTCCTCGGTCGGGGCATCCCGAAAGCTTGTCGCAGCTGTTTGTGAACACTGCAGCGCACATGCTAAAAATAAACAGTGCTGCTGATCGATGTTTGTTCTGTGTGGTGTGTGCGGCTGCGGACAGATAACTGGGACACTGTGCACACGTACCGTCTCATTCTCTATCTCCTCTGAAATTGTATCTCTCTTCCCCCCTCTCCATCTTTTTGTTCTGAAGAAATTTACAAAAATTATCCGAGGGCCTTTGGTCTCATGTTGGGTCAGAAGAGGGTTGTATAAAGGGCTTGATTTTTTTAAAAGGAACAACCCATACGTGCTGTAATTCTCCCACCCTTTTTCATTTATCTCCTGCCCTTTCTTATTTTTGTAAATCGAAAGCAGAATCACATGTGGTTCATTTTCATGGGAGCTCCTTGAGAGAACTTGTGTTGCCTGTCCTGTAAAGTTAAACACACTGTGACATTAACAACATACTCCCCATCCCATCCTCAAAACCCCGGCAATCTCGTCATCTACTGTTTCTCCACATGCAGTGCATGCCACGATCGCACCGGCGCCCGTAAACACCCGTCAAGTCCTCCTCATGGCTGCGATTTAACACGCCTGTCAGTCACTTAAGGGGTGCGCCACTATTTAATACAAGTGTTAGCCCATTTGACCTACCCCCGTAACAACCATGACGATGACGACAATGTCATTATCAAAACTAGTAATCGCAACATTCTCTCAGATCGAGGCAACCAGTGCACATTGGAGGTGTTCTCCCCATCTTCTCGATGGAATGTACCCCTACATTTCTGTATATTAGGGGATGTAGATAGGTCAAAAACGAATCGCTGTTTAGCCTGTGCCCTGTTAAATTACATCAGGATGAGGTATTTGACTGGTTCCTCCTCTAGCAGAAACAAACCTGATCCTGGTAGTTGTTAAAAATCTATAAATGAGCATTGGGTAGTGTTTGTCACTGGAGAAGAGGTAATTTAGGCTGGGCAGGAAAAGCAGCCATCTTTTCCTCCGCGATTTTAGAACGAACAGGACCCGCTCTCTTCTGTCAGCGAGCTCTGACCTGATCCGATGGCGAGGTTTTGTCCATTCCCCTCTCTCTGGATGGCGTGCCGATAAACTCTGGCAGGTTGATTGACTATTTGCCTATCCTGGCTGAAGTGCCCTGTTTGAAGTGAAGGGTGCCCTCTCGCTCTCTCCCGAATCCTTGTAAAGGGCACTTATCTCTTATCCCGGTCCGCCCCTCCAACCCGGGACCCTTAGTAGTGCCTCTGTACTGCTGCCCAGCCTGTCCGATGTGGCCCAGCCTTTCCAAAGTATCTTGCCCTCCCAGTTGAGTGCTTATCTCTCCCTCTGTAGAGCCACTCTAGAGTCTGTAATCTCTATCCTTAGAGCTGTTGTGCTCTGTCTGTTACTGAGCTGTACTACAGAGGTACGTCAGCGTGCCAGTATACAGTGGGAACACCCACCTGTTAGGTTGGGGAAAAAAAAAGTCTCATATGCTAAATGCTAAATGTACAGTCTGATTTCATTTATATATCAATTTTATGCTTTTACTCTTTGTTTATTGGTTATACTGTCCTTGCAGATCTCTCTTTTGGATTTCTACTGCTCAGCCAGTGTTGGCATTGCATGACACAGGAGAATTGCATTGGTGTGGATTCATGTGGCATTTGGCACAACTGTCTGGTTTGGGTGCAGTCAATATCCACAGCAGAAAGTTATTTTATCCATTTTTTTACCCTCGGGCTTATAGTGTGGGAGATATCACTATTGCTCTGGCCATCTGTTTGTAAATATGTTTTTGGTTTGGCAACTAGAAAACCATTTGATGCTTTTTTATTAAACTTGGCACATACATCAAACATACACTGGAGTTGTTCCTTTTAGTATTTTGGAGTTTTTGACTTTGCTTTTTTTTTTTTTTTTTTTTCATTTTTAACATTTTCTTTTTTTTTAAGTTTTGTATGGAAGCCCATAGTGGACAATATTCAAATGAAAATGTAATCCCACTATTGCATTATAATTTTCAACTTTTGAATGAGTTATTTGAGACAATATTAAATTGAAAATGCTTTAATCCAATTATCACTTTCATTTTCACATACACATATGGGAAATCTATGACTATATTCAAATGATAATGAAAAGCTGTTTGACATTTCATTTTCAAGGTCATGCTCCGCTATACAGTGGACAATATTCAAATGCAACAAGGAAAACAGCACCCCCAGCCTATTGCATTTACATTTACATGTCAACAGGCTCTTTTAGGGTCAACATGAAAATGTAAATGCTATTTTCTGACTATTTGAAAATAATATTTAAAACGGCATTCAACATTTAATTTGCAAAGACTTAACTTGCTCTACTGAGGACAATATTCAAATGCAATAAGATAAACAGCTCTCCCAGTCTATTGAATTTACATATACATGTCATCACACTCTTCTAGGGTCAACATGATAATGAAAATGCTGTTTTCTAATCACTTGGAAATAATAATGATATAATAATGATGACGACATTTGACATTTCATTTTCAAAGACTTATCCTGCAATACATGGGACAATATTCAAATGCAGTAAGGGAAACAGCACCTCCCAGTCCATTGCATTTTCAAATACATGTCACCACGCTCTTTTTGGGAAACAGTGAAAATTAAAATGCAATCTGTTAGCATCTCATCAAGGCGGGTCTTCCGCTATGATGTAACTCATTAGGGGCGCGAACGAAAAGCTTGTTCCTCATTTGCATACCAACCAAAAAGCTTCTGGGTAGCGCTTGTACGCACGGAGGCTTGCTGATAATGTCATGATGGCTAGGCTGCTATGTATTGTGAGCCATCACGCATTAGGCTACGTTGCCCTTTGGATGTAGCCATCTCGGTAGCTAGTATGCTAGCTAACGTTAACTAAGGAAAATATTTTTAAATTATCATCACATTAAAGCGATATGATTTGATTTTTGCCCCAACTCTATTAACTGAGCTAGCTGTAATATGCATGAACTTATCCGAGGCTTCGCGGCAGTGTTGTGCAACTGCAACCCAAGTGTGCTTGCAGATTTCAGAGACGTTAGCTAGCTTGCTAGTGAGTCTAAAAGCAATAGTGGGATTACATTTTCATTTGAATGTTGTCCACTATTGGCTTCCATAGTTTTTCTGGAAACATGTTGGATTTTGGTTAATTTGTATGTATACTGTTTGTCCAGAGCACAACTTGAAACTGTGTCATATATCTTCAGTAATCCTTACATACGCATCAAGCACATCATGAAGTGAAGCCTTTTACCATTTTGAAAATTTTTAATTTTTATTTTTTCATTATCATGGAGACACATTTGACTGTAGTTAATTTGATTTGTTTATTTTTTGGCCTGAGCATGACTACAGAATCATGTGATATCTAATATTATGAACTTCAAAATTTAAGTTTTCCATGAAAATAAGATGAGACTTTGAATTTGATTTCAATGTTTTTGTCTGGGTCATATCCTCCGGATCTTAATATTCCATGTTTTCTTATTTTGACCCCCATGTTTGAGTCATTATGATTTGTCATTTATTAGGCGCTTCATGAGCTGAACTATTCGGCTCTCCTAACCTTGTCGCTTAAAAGTATAATGAAGAAGTTCTTTAGATTTTTTTTTTTTTTTTTGGTGATAATTAAACTCTGAAGAAATAGAAATATTTTGTTGTTTAGGTGATTTGTGGTGATCTGTTTCTGCGTACCGAACATGGGAGATGCATTGACTTTCTTTTGCATATTTATAGGTATCCATAGTAGTTGTTTTAATCGTTCAAGTCTTGTTTCCATCAAATTCCACCATCTTGATTTTCTTGCTTCATATTCTAGGAACTATTCTGTTATTGTAGACCAAAGTTTTATCTGATTGATTAGATGAAAGGACTTTTTTAAATAAAATTGCACTCATAACATTTTTTGGGCTGCCAGGGAATGTGTTATTTCCTGATGGCTCTTGTGTTCTATTTTGTTTGGAAGGAAAGGGTGATGCGTGTTATTGCTAAATGAAAGGCCCACCTCTAGCTATCTGTTTTTTTAAAACTCC
Source organism: Gymnothorax javanicus (assembly GCA_029692085.1). Taxonomy (NCBI): domain Eukaryota; kingdom Metazoa; phylum Chordata; class Actinopteri; order Anguilliformes; family Muraenidae; genus Gymnothorax; species Gymnothorax javanicus. The sequence continues at coordinate 72,846,142 of CM056203.1, forward strand.
TCTTTAATTTGAGGGTGGAGTTTGATTTAAAGAAGGATATCTATATTTATTCTACCTTTATGTCTTTGCCACATATAGCATCTTTTCCTAAGTGTTAATGCACTTCTCATGTTAAAAGAATTGTTTTTTTATTCTCTTGGGCTTGCTGTGAAACGTTCTAAAGACTTACCTTTGTGCATGTATTTGTGTGTGATTTGTGAAGATGCTGTGGTTTCTATAATGACGTACTTTGCCCTCATGCTGCTTTGATGTTTACAGAGATGGGTTTTAGCGCCGCTAGAACACGATTTGATTTTTAGCGTTGTTTTGGCAGACATCCTACCCCCATCCCGCCCCCAGCACCACCCTTTACCACGTGTTTACAACCTTGATGTTTATTTGAGTGGGTCTTTTACGAGATGCTTTCGAGGCTCACGGATTCCTAGGAGTGGTAGTGCGTGCATGTTTTTTTTTTTTTTTTTCTTCCTGAGATGGCCATTTTACTGCACAGCCCAGGAGTGCCTGGCTTTTGTAATGCTGAAATTATACCGACGCTCTCAAGTGTACGCACTGAATGACCCAGAGCACCTGGTTTAAACACTAAACAGAGCCACATCACCCCCTCCCAGTTGGAATGATTGGAAGTGTGTAAATGGGGTCCAAAGGGCAGCCCAAACCTGACCCGACCTCAGTGGTGGGATAGTGGTCTTCTCACTTGGCCGCTTTATCAGTCAGGACAGCCAGCCAGTGGTTTGTTCATCTTTACTCTGAAGTGTCTGGTCACGGTGTAGTTCAGGGCGACCCTGCCCTGTTCCTGAAGATCTGCTGTCCTGTTGGTTCCACTCTTACTCACGCAAAGCGAACCTCGTTCTATAGTGAGACATTTTTCTCAGCTACTCTTTGGCTCAGTCAGCTATGCCAAATTGGGGTTAAAACGAGTGACATTTTTTTTCAAACGTACTGGAAGTGTCTACGGGCTTGATGGCATCATCATAAATGGCCTGCTGGTAAATTCCTCTAGACAAACTCAATCCAGTGACATTATATTTAATGATTATACTTATTTTATGTAAACTTTTGAACTGCATGCAAAATTTTCAGTTAAACTGAGCCTTGGTTACTGAACACTCTATAGTGGAGTGTACATGTGAAATAGTGTGAATTAGCAGTGAGAAGCTGCTAACTGCCGCATGGCTGTTTTTTTTTTTGGCCTGGGACATTTGAGTGGATATTCCAGATAATTTCAGTCCTTCATTGTTTTACAGCGGCCATTTTGGAGAGTCGTGAGAGGGAGGGTCTTGACGGGGCCGATGCTCTCAAATGCTTTGGGTAGATGATTCTCTTTGTCGCTGCCCTATCTGTTTGCGTGAAATAACAGACTGACACGGCTGATTTCTGTCACGTTACATCAGGCGGACACGGGGAGAGCCACAACACAAGGCTGTTTATGTCTAAAGCACGCCAGTTTGTTTACTCTGAGCCCAGTCTCCTTAAAACAAACCTCAGGGCCTTCACTTTCACCACAGCAAGTCCTGTGACTTTGTAGCTGTTCTGCAGGTGGTTGTGTACAGTCACAGGGAGCTTCCGTCAATTACCAGAACATTATCTTGCCCAACTAAGAGCCCCCCCAAGCGTTCATTAACCAGGGATTACCCACTTTCTCCTCACCGCAAACTTGTCACTTGCGCAGAGCCACCATTGGTTCCCTTCCCTCTCCTGCACCCAGCTGTTTGGCCGAGAAACCCTTCGCTCGATAAACACACTAAAGTCTTGTTTATGGAAGAGCAGGCCGGAAGAGTTTAAGCATTTTTTTTTCGCATGGCTGAGCCCCTTTAGAAACTATAACTAAAGATTATTAAGTAACTAAAGATGACTAAAATTACCAAGAAGGATATACAGTCAGGTTCATAAATATTTGCACATTGACAAGTTATTGTTTTAGCAGTCTACCTGAGCATCTTTATTATGCTGAAAATATATATATATTTATATCCTATAGCTCTCAAAAGCTTTTTCCTTAGCTGTAAGCATGGGATGAAATGGTGGAAAGCATTGGGATAAACCGGTAATGAGATGTGCGAGCATGCCACTTTAGGTAGTCTATAAAGAATTGAAACTATACATGAATGAATTTAATAATAAATATAAGCTTAAGGTGCATGTTGATTGGGTGATTGGCGGAAGAATCACAACAGTTTTTATGCATGGTCCCTCAATTTTTCATGGGGCCAAAAATATTTGGACATGTGGCTGCTCTATTCCATGGCCAGGTGTGTGTGTTTGCATTATTTCATTTACAAGTAATCAGGTAAAAAGTTGATTTCGAGCGTTGCATTCGCATTTGGAATCTTTTGCTGTTAACTATCAAGGTGAGGTCTAAAGAGCTGTCACTCTCAGTAAATCTAATCATCATTAAACCCATCAGTTCCCCAAATCAACAATTTTTTTTTTTTTTTTTACATTCTTAAAAATAATGAATGTACTGGTGAACTCCAGAGCACGAAAAGCTCCAGAGGGTTACGGAGGACAGCTGTGGTGGATGATCGATAAATTTTTCCATTGTGAAGAAAAAACCCTTCCTGTGCAACTGTTGACCTGATCAGGAACACCTCCATTGTGTCCATTGGCAAAATTCATACTTTAGCCGTGTGGTGGTACCACAGGAAAGGATATAGGGTTGAGAAAATCAACTGGGGAACCAGGAATGTTCACAACAAATTCTACCCGATTCTCTTCAAAATCATTTGACTTGATGTATTTTTGAAAAGTAAAGTTTGACCAAAAGATGGTGCCGCAGGAATGATCACAGTGCTTCCAGAACAATAGGATTGCTCTTTTATGCACCAAGACGTTCACAGCAAAGTAGATCTGATTCCTATTAGTACAGTTTGTCTTGTTGCATTTTGAAATGCTGTTTCACCAAATGGGAATGCAACAATAAAGGCAGAAGTGCCATAAAAATCAAGGTTCCTCCTCTATGTGCCAGGAATGCTGACAGCAGATTTTAAAACTGTTAATTGTTCAAGTTATTGCATTTTTAAAAATGAAAAGTTAAGTCTGGTGGTGGTGCCACTGGGGAGTCAGTTACATTACCTCTGTACACCAGGAACAATCACAAAAGGTTTGTGATTCTCATCAAAGGTAGTGGACTTGATGAATTTGGAAATGTTAAATTTAGCTGAGTGGTTGTGCTACAGGAAACCACATTTAGCCACCACAATCAACACCTTTTTCCTCTTTGCGTTTTGAATGTTGAGAACAGGCTTGACTTGATTTCCATTAAAGCTGTTCTAGTTATTGCAGTGTGTAAAAATTAAAAGTTGGCCTGGTGGTGGCACTGCAGCAAAGGTCACAGGGTGACCAACATCAATAACTGCCCTTCTCGATGCACCAGAAACTATAACAAGGAGTTTTTCTTTATTCCCAACAAAAGTGAGTAATTGCATTTGGAAATGTAAAGTTTGACCTGGTGGTGGTGTTATAGGAAAGACTGTGGTCGCCCAAAATGGGGGATGTCCGATATGCACCAAAAATTTTGAAAGCAGATTTGACATGATTCCCATTAAAGCTGTTAAATAAAAATCATACATTTTTAATATTTGCATATCTTAATATTTGTTTTTTCAAGATAATGGGAGCACCCCCCAACTCAAATGAAACTGATTTTATGCAACATAGAAAATTTGTCAGCAACAGTGAAATCGCTTCAAAAGTCCTTTGGTGTACCTCCGGCATTATTATTATCCCCCAAAAACTGGGGCACAGTATAAAAATGATTGCCCTTCCTTCTGGGTTCATACAGTATTTTTGACTGAACCTTTGAATTAAAGCTGAAAGTGTAAACATCAGGCACATTTTGATTATTTCATTTCAAATCCATTGTGGTTCCGGACAGAGCCAAAGTGATCACCGTACTAACAAGTATGGACTGAATTGTCTTTGTACTCCACCTTTGCTAATTTTTTCCTGGATTCAAAAAAACACTAAATAAAATTAATTTCTAAAATTTCTTGTTTTCATAAAATGAAAATGGAATCGTTTAACAGTATGGAGTCAGTGTGAACAACCCAAAATGACACTAACATGGAAGCAGTATCCATTTTGAAATACTCAAAGATAACGTATAAAATACAACAAAATCAGTAAAGGCCCATTTTAAATCCAAGTTATTTGCTGTCACAACATTTCTTTTTACAAGGCTTACATTTGGGGCTAAAATTGGTGATAAATCTGGGAGCCCACTGCTTGGGGGGCCCCACAGTATTCCTTCAATGGGGCCAAAATTCTCAGCTGTGCTCCTGCCTATCATCTGGTTATGGGATGTGCTGTGCAGCTTTGCTTGCCATTGCTATTGATATTGTGGCATTCCATATGATCATTCCAAAGCTTACTCCTGCATACCAACCTTTTTGTCACTTCTGCCCTGTCTTGAGCACTTCAAAATCTCATGAAAAATCCCAGCATCCTTTTCAGACCCAACACTGGCTTCCTGTGAGAGAACATGCTAACTCGATTTAGAAAATTGGCAGGCTGGTAATGCTGAATTAATTCCACAGATGGGGTATTTATGTCCACATATTTATGCAAGCAATTGGGGGGAAATGGCCAATATTTATTTACCTGCCCATACTTCTGCGCTTCATGATTCAAACTTGGCTCTGACCTGGTTTCAATTTCAAAACGGTGTAGCTGATTTCAAGCTGCACTGGAGGTGATAAAGCTTCTAACAAAATCACTGGGACAACAGCCATACTGATAAGGCCTTGTCCTGCTGGTGGGCCAGCTTGGTCGAGATAACAGACCACATCCAAATTCCAGAAGTTCTCCAGCTGGATTCCATCTTAAGCTGGTAGCTGGAATTTCCACCGGGATAAAACACCAGAGATGGAAATTTTTGACCCCATTTTCAGCTAAGACTCCATAGACATTATGTCATAAAACGGCTAATGCTGCTGCTCTTAGTTAACTCCTTCCTGCAGTTCTTTGTGTGTGGTTCTTGGCTGGTGGTATCATTATCATGACTATAGTGCACCCTTTCGTGTAATGGACAGGCTCTAATGTTTCCATTGTGTACATTATTTCATTTAATTGTCCTTAAAAGGGCAATAGTAGCAGGAGAGACATGTTTATACCGTTTTGGTATTAGCTGGTAAACTTTAAAAACAATTTAGGACGTGATATCTTGCAAGGAGGGCTTCGCTTATGGCGAGCTATTATTGGATTAGAGCCGGATCACAGGGAGGGTTGGCTGGATAGGTGTGCTGCAGTTTGGTGGGGGCATTGATCTGTATATACACATCAGTGGGTGGGGAGGTTAATTAACCACAATCATTCACAAATCATAGGCCTTGGAGATTTTTTTCAGCAACAGAAAGTAGATTTTTTAAAAATGGAAACAATAGCTATTGGACTAGCAATCGGTGACACTAGCAGTCTGCCACGTGTCTGCATAATATACTTCTGTTTGTCACTTACACAAATGCTGATATTTTCTGGCAAAAAAAAAATTAGAAAAAAAATTAAGTAAGATTCATAGTTTCATTAGAAGACCTTACAGGATGAGAAATGCTCAGGAAAGTGATTTTTCAGTGTTTTCTGTTTTTTTTAGCTCACCGATTGCCATCACTTGGCGTCTGTCGTCGTCTGTCGTCGTCGTCGTCGGCTGTTGTCGTCTATCGTTAACATTTTTTCAAAAATCTTCTCCTCTGAAACTACTAAACAGATGCAGAATGAAATAAGCCGCAAGCATCCTTAGGATGTCTACTTTAAAAATTGTGTGGATTATGCCCGCTGACTGAATAAAATGGCTGCTGTTACTAAAAATAGAACATGGTGTAAAATCACATATTTTCAGCTGTATCTCAGGAACTAAAGCAGCTAGAGAAAAAAAACTCAAAATGATCAGCAGATGAAAATCTACGAAGTCTTCATAGGATCAAAATCGTACAATGCCTCCTTGTAGGAGTTATTGGCCTTGAAATGTCAAATTTGACGATTTTGCATTTTTTTTTTGCCTATATAATGAAAACTGTAAGGGATAGAGAAAAGCTTTCTATTGCTAAAATGATCAGCAAATAAAGCTCTACAAAAGTCTTATTCTGAAATTGTACAATGGCTCTTTGTAGCAGTTATTCGCCTTAAAACATCAAATACGATTTTTGTTGTATTTCACTATAGCATCTGAATAAACCTCACATTCAATTTGCTCATTAGATTCTTGAAATGATAATCAGAATCTTCTGGAATATCCGTTTGAATCAAACTGATTTATTTATTTCTTTTCCATTTAAAAATCAATTTTGCGAAATTATGGGATGAGGTCGGTATCGTAATCATGTTTTTTGGTATTTACTTAAGATCCTGTGCCTTGTTACTTGTGTGCTGCAGTAGATTATGTTTCTGTAATTTTAAGAATTGTTTCATTTTCATACAGATCCAGGTGAGCGATTCAGGCTCTCTAGAGCCTCTATTTTAGTTTTCTAATGCATGTGATGAAAATGTTCAGCCCATGTTCGGTCTGTGTGAAAGATGCAGATCGGGGCACTGAGCAGCTGAGGAGGCGTACGGTGTTTGGTGGTGTTGGGGGTCAGATAGATGAATACTGATCTCACGTTTGTTTTTCTCCTCCGCAGTTCTTCAGTACCCTGTTCGCCCCGCTGGGGTTCGTCATGGACAAGATGGAGAGCCTGATGCCCTCCAGCTTCTGGCATCAGCTGACTCGAATCTGACTCCTCCTCTCATACAACCTCCGCCCTCGTGCATTCTGGGACACTCAGTGGCCCTTCGACCAGTAAAAGGCTGCCACTTCTGTCTTCCTGTGGCGATTTCACTGGACCCGCCGGCAACTCAGCACTCCACACACACTCATGTGCCAAAACGCACCTCCATGTCCCGTATTTATTTGAAAGATCACTCCGACGGCAAAATCTCTCAAATGAAGAGATTTCAATGCAACTTTGAAGTAATTATGTTTTTCGTGTATAGAACCTAGCGTATGGGACGGTACCTCAGCAGTTTGGATTTGGCATGGTGTTGGTGTAGGAGATGCATTGAGATGCATTGCCCCTCTCAGCCCTGAATGAGGTTTCTGCATCTCTCTGTGGGGCAGATAAAAGTTCAGCAGTGCAGTATTAACTGATGTGTGCGAATGCAGCTGTTTGCTGCAAACCAACAGTAGCAAACACCCAGACACACGAACGCTAAGAACCAGCTCTTCTGTGGGGTAAAATTTACCGGGGCCTCATGAGTGGGGTATGTCCCATCTTTCAGCAGTCGATATATGAAAGGAAGAAGGGCTTTTTAAATTCTGTTAGTTTCTGTCTTCCTTGTGCTGCATAGCGCCCTCTGTGTACAGATAAGGGATTTGTCCTGCTGCATAAGACTGTGTAAGATTGGGCCTCCGGACTGTAAAAATGCTCCCCATCGGGTCTGGTCTGAGGCCTGAGTCCATGTTTGAGATTCAGTGGTTCCGTTGCTGGCTACAGCCAACGTTCAGTGTTTGCTAGGCAGTCATTGGCTTAGGCCCACCAAGGAATGACATTTTCCTTGGACTCATTGCTCTATAGTGCAATGTACTCGTAAAATGCTGAAATTAAGATTAAGTTGACCTCATTCTCCAGTGACATGGGTGGGCAGTGTGTAATTGGTGGTACATCCGCATTTACGAAAAATTACATTGTGTAATTAGACCATCTCCTTAGATGAGCAGGAACTGCCATTGGTTGGAGATCCTGTTTGGCTGGGTTTTGAGGTGAATGCATAAGATCGATTGTTTATGGATTCTTACATGGCCTCTCTCTGCCACACAGGTGTGCAGTCAGGGTGGGCAGTAACCTCACCTTCTATAGCGCAGGAGTACTCTCAACCTGTTCCTGTGTACTTCGCTCAATTAACAATCAAGCAATTTATTTATGGAATAATCAAGACCAATATGAAGTCTATAGTCATTAAGAAATGATAAATGCAAAGCTATGACTTTGCTAAAATGTGAGATTGTAAGGATGGAAAGAAATCTGAATAAAAAAAAAATCTAAACTTTCTCTGAAATCCATACCCCATTAAAGCATTTTTTTTTCATCAGAGATCATGGAAAATGAATAGATTTGTTGAAAGGAGGCACCTCATTTAGTTTTAAGCTGCAATTATTTAAATGTTTATACATTTAAGGTGGAAATATCTTGCAAAGCATATTGAAGTAGCAGGAAATGCAACACTTTGCATTTTCTCATGGGACGAAACGGCTTTTACCTGAAGGATGACCAGCTAGCATATTTATGTGCTGTTTTATGAGCATTTGAGGTTTGGCAAACCGTCAAAAAACATTTTCACATTTTGTTTCCAACGACGAGGAAAATTCTTTTCAATTTTCCGATGAAATGAACAATAATGCAATCTAAATTTAAACTGGCTGCTCCCGGTTACTGTGTGAAGCACTTTTTTAATTCCTAATCAAGGAAAGCGAAAGGGAACAGGTTGAGAGTAATCGTTGATTAAAAGGTGCTGAATCTACCCACCCTGTTTCCTCTGATGGCATGTGAAAATATGATGTGTATGTGCTTGTACAAATGTATCTCTATTGTGTGCATCCGTTTGTAGCGTACTTAGTGCAAGGGAGCTTGGATGTGTGAATTCATACGTCCAACCATGTTGGTGCTACCATATGTTGGTGCATTAGTGCGTTTGTGTGTGTGTGTGTGTGTGTGTGTGTGTGTGTGTGTGTGTGTGTGTGTGTGTGTGTGTGTGCGTGTGTGCAGGCATGCTTTGGTGCATGCATGTATTTTGCTTACGCATGTGAACTTTGCGTGTATACGTTTGTATGTGTGCGTGTGCATGTTGGGGTTTTTAGGTTCCAGAATAATCTATTGTTAAAATCACAGTAATCTGAAGTGGACTGAATTAGGTTGGCTCATTTTTTTCTTGCCTTCCATCCGCAGCATTACTGTGCAATCCTCCCTCTGTTTGTTTTTTTTTCTTTTTCTCCATCCCTCCATTCTTTACCCCTGTTCGCACTGCTCCTGGTGAGCCCCTGGCTTTCTGGAGAGGCATGCAGAGCTTTGCTCTTAATTTATGCAGCTTATGAATTACCTGTAAAAAAAAAAAGCCTTTTTTTTTATCTGCAGTGGGTTATCGTGTCGCGACAGGGGAGGCTTTTGACCACTGGCCTGTTTTTCAGAGGAACGAGAGGGAAAGCCTGCCCCTCTGATTTGCACCGACTCTTAGTCATCGTGCTGATTCAGTGAACCGTTTGTTTCGTGAGGCCAGAGGAAAAACACTTCTGATTTACTGTCTCACCTGTGGGCCCAGTGTATACACTGCTGTGTGTGTGTATGCGTGTGTGTGTGTGTGGGCGGGCGCGCGCATTTGTGCGCATGCATTTGCGAGTGATTATGTGTTTCTATATTTGTGTGCTGCCTATGAGAGTGTTTTTTTGTGTTTGCATATGTGCGTGTGGTGCTTGTGTGTGTGTGGACGCATGTCTGTCTGTGCATGTGTGTTCATGTTTGCAACTGCAGCCACTCTGCTATGCCCCTTTTCGATATCATGGCAGGCAGCTGCGTGCACCGGCACTGCATGAGCAATGGTGATCTATGAGGAATCACGAAGACGGGGAGAACATGAGGACGGGGAGATCCCAAGTAGAACAGATCATGTAACTTGTAAGGTTGCGTGTTGTTTTTGAGATCGTAAGGGGTCATATTTCACCCTGAAGATTGTTTTACCTCAGCAGTCAGTGTGTGCGAGAGCAAAATTGCTTTACCAATTGTGGTTACTCCATTAGAATGCTCAATTTACAACATTCTAATGACATACTTATGTCACACAGTGAAAGGTCAATATTTCACTGCAAGTATTTTCACTTCAGACCCTTCATTCATCAAAACATGTTAATGCAAGCCAATCACTGTATTAGTTATAGGACATCACTTAAGCTCTACATCATATTTGAGATGACTGAGGCGTTATGAACAGTGATGTCATGTCTGAAGTCGGTTTGCCCGTGGAGAAGTTCACGAGGGCAGTTCAGAGAAACAGTGACTCGCCAGAGGACCAGTGACACTCGACCACTGAAAACTGGTTTGATCCTCATTAATACATGGCAACACTGTGGCAGGACAGGCATATGACATGCAGCCTTTCAGAGTCCAGGCAACTCGCCCAAAAACTCGATGGGAACAGGCACACCCCACGTCGCAGAAGACAGAAGTGGCAGCTTTTTTACGTCGCCCGTGGGTCCAGAAGTCTCCGAGCTGCCGTTTCCCAGAATGCCGAGTGGCGTGAGTCCGTGCAAACCCAATCTCGTCCCTGTCCGTGTTAGATGCCTTTCTTTTTTTGGAAGACTGAAAAGATATTGTTTGCTTGGCAGCTGAAAAGTAAATGTTTTTAAACAGCGTTCTTCTGATTCGTTTGTCCTCTTTGGCTTTGTTTATAATGGGCCGACTGTTTACTGGATCTGCCGAAACCGCTCGTCTCCCGGCCTCTTCATCTTGCGGGCGCTGCTCGGGATGGTAAGTTGTGAAACCGCCGCTGCGCGCTGGTGACTCATCGAGGGGGAACTTCCGATCGCAGGCAGGGCGTCTCGAGGAGCCTGGCGGTATTCCTGATGAGCCTGTCCCTGCTAAACACTTTCAATACTGAATACAGTAATACCAATCAGAGTTACCCACTGGATATATACAGTGTTTTACAAATTTATTGTACCACCTGTCATAAAAAATGAGAAAACACGAATAATTAAGGAATTGGTCAAAAACTTGTTTAAAACTAAAAATTATTTTGTTATTCCTTTGGCAAATAACATACTGAAACCACTAAATAGTACTTATTCACGCATAAAAACCAAAGAAAAACTATATTTTATATGGCCTCCTTTGGCCTTGATAACAGCTTGCATTCTTGCATTCAATCACTAAAACTAAGTTTTTTGTTCAGGAATGCAAGAAAATAACTGTTATTTGGCAACTTAATCAAAAAAAATTATAACGTGCTTAAATATGTATTTTTTTCTGCTTTTTTGTAAAAAAAGTAAATTCAAAAATTCATGGATAAGAACAATAATTATATTTTAGCATTAAAAATATTGTTTCAGTTAAAGAGCTTGTGCATACAGGTGGATTAACCATTACAGAAACATAAAAACTATTTTGGTAATTACCAACACTGTTAATTTAGGGCAGTTGTGACATAAACCTTACATTGGGTGGTGGTTTAATACATTTGTTAAGCACTGTCTATGTTATTTTCATGACTATAATACAGAATTGGCCCAAATGCAAGGGTTTCTGGGACTCGTGTCCCAACAGGATATTGTGGGACATATGAGTCCGGTTGGTACTGAAAGGGTTTAAGAAGCTCAGTACACTGTGGTGAAGTTGTCCATAAGTATGTAGGTCATGACATTGCAGCGGATGGGCTGCGGCACCCACATGAGCCACACAATATGGAGGTAAATAACCTCAAATATCTGCTGACCGTCTGCTTGAATCTCACACTCATTGCTTTAATTGCCAGCAATGTCTACCCCCCCCCACGTGTGTGCCAGTTTTACTTCATCATCACTGAAATGCCCAATCATAGAAGGATTCTGTTTTCAATATTTGTGAGAAAATTTTCTCTGTATCGTGTGGCAAGGTGCTAGCTTGCGTGCGAGGCCGTGCGTGCACTCTCTCGCATACGGTCTCCCTCGGCAACGTCACGCCTTGCCTGGGCCTTGTGAAAAAAAGCAGCCGCCCCATGTTTACCATTCCGTACCAGGTTTAAGTTGTGGGAAAATAATAACCTGTTCGGCACATCGGGGGCTAGGTATTGGGAGGGTGAGTGTACAGTGGTTTGAATGTACTGGGATTGGCGGATGGATATCGGGGTGTGGAGAGCACAGTGGTATGAATGTACTGGGATTGCGGGGTAGATATTGGGAGGGTGACAGTACAGTGGTAAAAATGTTCTGGTATTGGGGGGTAGATATTGGGAGGGTGAGAGTACAGGGGTAAAAATGTACTGGGAAAACCATGGTGCTGTCTGCCTGCGCGAGGAGCTGAAGCCGTCATTCACTCAGTCCAGCACCATATGTGCACCATCACAAACGCTGATTGTTGAAAACCGTTTCCACCAGTCCATATTTCATCGGTCTAATATTATCCACAGAAAATACCTCAGACAATCGGAAAAATCCTCGGACGTCACTGGCTTCTCAACACAGTTCTCGGCACAGTTTACAACAAAATTCTTTCCGTTCAGTTTAGTTTGTAATGTATGTAAGAAATTTGAAGGGATTTGAGTTGTTTAAAATATACATTTGACTCAGGTCTGAGTCCTACGTACACGGTTATCTCCTTGTCTGGTTGCTGTTGACGTGAGCATTGCTGAAAGCAGCAAATGGTGAAAAAAAGAACCTGAGGCCTTATTGGCATTTTCTCTATCACTGAAGCCCCAAATCTAAGCCCAGACACTGACTTTCTGACTGTGAAACCCTAACTCGGGTGGTTGTGCTCAGAGGTCAGGCTATGAGCAAAAGAATTGGGCTAGTTTCATTAGGAAACCGGTTGTTTCGCAACTTTGGCTTTTCGCTACTGCACACGGTACTTACGCTTCTATGTCCAAGTCCGTTCACTACTGTAGTCAAACAAAGCGTTTGTTGCCGATTCATTCTTTGTTTGATTGTCCCTATTGAGTCAGAACCCGAAAAAATATTCTCAGCTGTTATACGAATGGTTTTCATAAAGTTTTACTACTGATTCTTAAGTAATATTTATGTTCTTAACTTGTATTTATCTATAGTCGTGAATGGACTTGGACATAGTAGCAAAAGGGCAGTAGCGAAAAGCAATGAAGCGAAACCACCATAAACCCCATCCATACGTTCCCCTTCACTTACAGGAAATGCACAGTGCATACATGGCCTGTCAGGCGAAAGTGCTGCCTGGTGGAGTTTCAACAGGTGCACTCCACTGTTCGACTGCTGTTGGCAGACTGAGTGATGAACTGTCCAAAGTAGCATTCTTGTTTGCATCTTCTGAGATGAAAAACAATTTGCCGTTTGCGTCACAGCATTTCTGGCATTCTCCCAGATAAACATTGTGATGTCATGAGCGCAAATACTATGTACACTGAACAACTATTTGTTTAAAACAGTCTCTTGGTGTCTATTTCCATGGATTAATGAGCTGGCGGTAGCTGATTGAGATAGTCTATTTCAAGTAAAATGGCCTTTTCAAACAAGATTCTGGGCGGAAATTAAATTTTAGAAACGGCGAAAAGGATATTTGAGTCAAAAAGGGTTGTGATGACGAAGACATGCTTGCTTAGATGATGTAGAAAAATTTTTTCCTATATTTGTCTGTGGGAGGACTACATATTTGTATCCCTACAAGAACTGATGTATTGAGACATTCTGGCTTAATTGATACGATATTGCTCAAACCCAGGGGAAATCGTACTGCACTTGTGGATCTGATGCTTCGTGCTTACATTATTATGGTCTGCGGGGCTGTTTATTTGCAAGCCTCTGAACACGTTTGATATATTCACAATTTGGCGCCAGTTAGTGTTTGGTGTACATGAAAACATAAACAGTGTGGAAAGAGTCAGTAGGTAAGTAAATATCCGCTTGCGTAGGTGCACCTTTCCATGAAATGTCTTTACCTTGTATTGCATTCTTCCTGTTTTTTGTAAATTTTTTGTAGATTTTTTGCATTGGATAGCATGATTGCGTGAATAAACAGGCAGTAATATCAGAGTGAAAGCAAACATGCAATTATCTAGTCTCACTCAAAAACAGTCTTCCGCTTTGGAAAGAAACTTCCCAATTTTGTATCAGATAGCAAATGTTGTGTATCCCCACTCCACCTTCCCTGAACAAGCTTTACCCCTGCCGTCACAACCTACCATTATGAAAATTCTGGACTAGTTAGTAATGGCTCGAGTTCCCATCTGAAATCCCTGCATGCTAGAAACCCTGGTTGCATTAACTTTTAGTTGGTACTTCTTTATCTCTCTCTCAATTGAGTACTGAGAACACCCTGAAATACTGAATTTTTGTGACCAATGACCACTTTGGCTGTAGTCCACCTTCTGCGTAGCGGCTTGTTGGTTGACCCTGACCTCTGACCCCTCTCTGTCCATCGTTCCCACACCTTTCTCTTCATCCCGAAGCCCCTCTCCTGGAATTCCTGGCGGAATTCTCACTATCTCTCTCAGTCTCCAGTGTTTGTGTCCCATCAGGCACCCATAAATTCCCACTCAGGAGGGGAATAAACATCTTCAAAGCTGCCTAACAGCTCCCTCTGTGATCTGTCTCGCAGCACGTCGGCCGAACCTCAAGAAGGGAAAAATTAGCTTAGTTTGACCCTTGCGTGCTACACAACTCCTCGCTGTCTTGGGGTAGCCTTTTTTACTATGATAACTGCAACTGAAGTGCTCAGTATATCACAGAAATGTGCGCTCTCTGTTATACAAAGCTGGGAAAAAGTATTTTCTCCCTCCCAATTTCTTCATTTTTTGCTTATTTTTCATCTTTAAATGTTCACATCATCCTACAATACAGGACATATACAATGAAAATAAGCACAAAATGCAACTTTTAAATGATCATTTCATATATTGAAAGTAAAGATTTATTCAAAACCTGTATCACCCATGTGAAAAATAATTTCCCTCTTAACCTTATCACTGGTTGTGCCACCCTGGCAATAAAAACTGCAATCAAACATTTGCAATAACTGGCAATATAAAAGATAAAACTATCAAAAATGAAAAATTACTAATTAATTACGTGTTTCTGGGCTGTCGTAGATGTTATTTAGAATTCTTTTAGCATTTTTCATATTTTTTTTCTGAGTGAATTAATTTCACGTGCATGTGTTTATTTTCCATATGATCTTGTTACCTGCCATTTTGTTCTGTTGGTGCGACTCTGCTACATCTAAGGAAGCTGACTACACAGTAATTTTGACTGTAGTATCTAGACACATTTATCCATGTTAAGTCTTGTATTTTTTAAATATTTTACAGTGATTTTTACCCACTTGTCATCTGGTATCAGCAATACAAGAAAACAGTATCTGCGCGCTTATTTTATTGCTCCCCAGTGATAACCTGTTTGCTTAGGTTCATTTGTTGGGTTTCTGGCCCATATTTTTGCATAACTCTTTTTTTTTTACCGAGCTCCTATGCTGAACACGTTGAATATGCGCTTGCTTCTTATTGGTGAATCACCTGTTCCTAGTCCATGATAGTAGAGGCATACAGATGGTGGAGAAAAACGGTTCATATGTTTTCAGCAGACACGGCGAGAGTGTGTGGCTGGTTTAGAAAAACTGGCATGATGGCTGCCGATTCCTAACCACCGAGTGCTCTCAGACCATCAAGATATATAAAGAAATGGAGAGAGCTTCCACTTTACTGTTCCCCAGATTCCAATGGGATGTGCCCAGTGGCACAAGGTGCCAGTTCTTGGAGGCAGCCATGTTTGATGATGGAGCTTTTTAGCACTAGAGTATGCACACTGGGGTTTTTTTGGTGCAGGATTCCTAAAGTGGGAGAACAGGCACACCAATTGCATGAGTCGTCTTCTGTGCATCTCAGGGAAAAACAAATAAATAAATAAAAACTAACAATTTTTATTTCAAAGTACAGAGTAAGTTTGTTTTGAATGAACTTACAATGGAGAAATGTGATGAGAGGCTTAATAAGCTGCAATTCTGGAAAGCTCTGGAGTTCAGCAGTCGTGGGGGGAATGTTGAAGTGTGGCTAATCAGTCTTCTGACTCAGAGACACCAGGTGAAAGCTGCCTGTACAAAGGGTGCTCTGGGAATCGGGATGTTCTGTTTTTCTCGCAAATGTGCATTTACGTTGTCTGAAAATGCAAACAATGACTCTTACTATCCCAGGATATCATTCTCACTTCTGACTTTGAAATTGGTGAGGAGATGGAGGCGGGGTTTCACTGTGATTGACACTGCTCAGACCTTCATGACAGCACACACCGCACCGCCAGTGAAAGAAATTCAGACAAAAGAAGGAAAGAAAAAGAGGGCATAAAGGCAGGGAGGAAGAGGGAGGGAGGGAGAAAAGATGAACAAATTGGAGGGGATTTGGGAGAACGAGAAAGGGAGGCTGAAAACCATTTTCAACATTTGACTCGCGTGGGTTTTTTTTTTTTTTTTTTGCAGTCCTCCTGCGCTGCTTGTTGTGCCCTCATTGGCCGAGTCTGTTTGTAGATGTATGGCCAAAGCTCGCACCCCTGCAGGACCTGGAATCGCATCAATATTGATGCTAATCCGTCAATAAATCTGCCTCCGATAGTCCATGCCACCATGGCTGGCTGCTTTTTAGACGGCAACCACAAGGCAGATGACTCAGGAAAAAAAGTAAATCTAACGCTTGATTACACCAGCATACATACACAAACACACCAAAGTGCGCACAGTAGTAATATGTAACAGGTATAATCTGAGCAGTGTTACATATTAGTACGTATTTATACATCTTTAATTCCAATATGTACATAACTGCATCAATCTGGTGTACAGTCATTTAACTGCTAGCTAGCTGATGTTGACTTAATGCTGGTTTCTTTGAGCTAACTACCTTTATTCCTGTAATTTACATTTACATGATCTTAGAGATATTTGTATCCATATCTGCAACTTGATGTCTTGTTTCAGTCATGCAAAAAACAATTCAAATTATTCAACAATTCTTAATATGCTCGCTTTTATTGATATAAACTTTAATGCTAAAATATTTATTAATTATTACCTAATAATTGATTATTGACTGTCATCAGAGTAGGCTGCTGACTTAACTATGCATTAAATAAAACAATGCACCTCTAAAGTTTTTTTTTTTTTTTTTTGGAACCCTGGCAGCAAAAATCTGTTCCTGTATAAAATATTATAATAATTGTAGCCAAGTTACCAAAAATGGTAATAGTGGCTAGCCCTTTTCTTGGAAGAATGCTGAACAAAATGCAACTACAATATTACAACCCCATTTCCAATAGACACTGTGTAAAAATTTAAATAAAAACAGAATGCAATTATTTCCGAATCACTTAAAGGCTATATTTAGTTGGAAATGGTAAAAAAACAACATAAAATATTGAAACTGAGAAGTTTTATTGTTTTTTTGACAAAAATCTGCTGAATTTGAGTTTGATGCCGGTAATACATTTAAAAAAAGTTAGACGGGCAACAAAAGACTGTAAAAAATTGTATGATGCTAAAAAAAAAAAAATACACCCAGTGGAACATCTCAATGCCAATTTGATTTATTGGTAACTGGTAGGAAATATCATTCAGTATAAAAAACTTTTGGCTGAAGTAAAGATTGTGAGGTGTTTACCACTGTGAAAGACTGCATGGGCACTTAGCTCAGCAATTTAAGAATAATGTTTCTCAATGTAAAACAGCAAAGTATTTGGGGATATTCATCCTCTTTGATGCATAATATAATTCAGACAATCCGGAGAACTATTTATGCAAGGAACAAGGTCAAACACCAATACTGAATGGTCGTGAATCTTCACGCCCTCAGGCAGCACTGCATGAAAAACACGCAGGATTCTGTTATGGAAATCATTACATGGGCTCAGGGAAACTTCTGTGAACCGTTGTCAGTGAACTCAGTTTGTGGCTGCATCCACAAATGCAAATGAAAACACTATGCAAAGATTAAACAGTATATGAACAAGATCCTGAAAGGCTGCTGCCATCTCTGAGCTTTAGCTCATTTACGAGGCGAAGTGGAGAACTGACCTGTGGTTTGACCTGTCAAAACGTGAATTTTTTTTTGGAAGTCATGGATGCCATGTCCGCTGGGCTAAAGAGGAAAGGGACCATCCAGCTTGATATCAATGCACATGGCACGGGTAGTGCACGTGACATGGGTAATTTTCTTATCTTGGCCATCATAATGGTGCACAACCCCAATTCTGAAATAGTTGGGACGAAGTGTAAATTGTGAATAAAATCAAAATGCAATGACTTACAGATCACATGAGCCCATATGTTATTTACAACAGAACATAGATAACATTTCAAATGTTGAAACTGAGACATTTTACATTTTTATCCACAAAATGAGCTTATTTCAAATTTTCTGGCTGCAACGGGTCTCAAAAAAGTTGGGACACAGGCAAAAAAGGGCTGAAAAAGCAATTAATATCTAAGAGAATTAGCTGAAAGAACATTTAGCAAGTAACTAAGTTAACTGGCATCAGGTGTGTAACATGATTGGCTACAAAAGGGATGTCTTAGAGAGGCTGAATCTCTCACAAGTAAAGATGGCCAGAGGTTCTCCAACCTGTGAAGGCTTGCGTAAAAAAATTGTGGAATACTTTGAAAACAATGTTCCTCAACGTCAAATTGCAAAGGCTTTGAAGGTCTCATCATTGACAGTGCATAACATCATCAAAAGATTCAGAGAAACTGGAAAAATATCTTTGCGTAAGGGACAAGGCCGAAGACCTTTACTGGATGCCCATGATCTTCGGGCCCTCAGACGCCACTGCATCACTCACCTGCATGATTCTGTCATTTACATTACTAAATGGGCCCAGGAATACTTGAAGAAACCACTGTCTGTAAACACAGTCCGCCATGCCATCCACAGATGCCACCTAAAACTCTATCATGCAAAAAGGAAGCCATTGTTGAGCATGATCCAGAAGTGCGGCCGTGTTCTGTGGACCAAGGCTTATTTAAATGGACTGTAGCAAAGTGGCAAAATGTCCTTTGGTCAGACGAGTCCAAATTTGACATTCTTGTTGGAAATCATGGGCGTCGTGTCCTCTAGGCTAAAGAGGAGAAAGACCACCCCTCCTGTTACCAGCGTTCAGTTCAAAAGCCAGCATCTCTGATGGTATGGGGATGCATTAGTGCATATGGTGTGGGACACTTGCATGTTTTAAAAAGCACCATGAATGCTGAAAGGTCTATAAAGGTTTTGGCGCAACATATGCTCCCCTACAGACGACGTCTATTCCAGGGAAGGCCTTATGTATTTCAGCAGGACAATGCAAAACCACATACTGCAGCTATTACAACAGCATGGCTTCGTAGTAGAAGAGCCCGTGTGCTGAACTGGCCTGCCTGCAGTCCTGATCTTTCACCGATTGAGAACATTCGGCACACAATTAAACGAAAAGTCTGTCAAAGGAGACGCAAAACTCTCCAGCAGCTGGAAGCCTGTATTAAACAAGAGTGGAATCAAATTCCAATGGCTAAACTCAAGAAACCTGTCTCCTCAATACCCAGACGCCCCCACTCTGTGTTAAAAAAGAAGAGGGGATGCTGCACCATGGTAAAAGGCCCCTGTCCCAACTTTTTTGAGACCTGTAGCAGCCATCAAATTTGAAATGAGCTCATTTTGTGGATAAAATTGTAAAATTTCTCAGTTTCAACATTTGCTATGTTATCTCTGTTCTATTGTCAATAAAATACTGGCTGGTGTGATTCGAAAGTCATTGCGTTTTGATTTTATTCACAATATACTATTTGTCCCAACTATTTCAGATTTGGGGTTGTACATATACCGCCATCTTGGTTTCTTTTTCCGGGAAGGCCTTGCTTATTTCAGCAAGACAATACCAAAAACTTTATTCTGCATGTAGATCAATAGCACTGCTCCGTTACTAAAGAGTCTGGGTGCTAAACTGGCCTGCCAGCAGTCCAGACTTTACACCCACTCAAAATATCTTGTGCATTATGAAACAAAAAATAAGACAAAAGAGGCTATGAAGTGTTAAGCAGCTGAAATCCTACATCAACCAAGAATGGGAACACATTTTGCTTTCAAAACTATTGCAGTTTGTCTCCTTTGTTCCCAAATGTTTATAAAGTGTTGTAAAAATAAGAGGTGATGCAACACAGTGGAAAACCTACACCTTTTCCAAATTTTTTGAAGCGTGTTGCTGACATCAAATTCAAAATGAACATAAATTTCGGAAATAAAATTTTTGTTTCAACATCTGACACTGTATGTTGTCTTTGTACTTCTTCCAATTAAATATAGAGTTTAAATGATTCACAAATCATTGCGTCTGTTTTGATTTACATTTTACATAGTGTCCCAACTGTTCTGGAAATGAGGTGGCACAAAATCATCAAAAATAGCACAACTGGTTAAATATATTCGGCAGTTGTCACCCAGATTATCTCTGTATTGTGTAAAGCTATGTAGAATTTCAGCAAAACGGAAGATAAATAGTGGCCGATAGCATTTGAGTGACAACGTGCACAAAATATAAATAGGAGATTGAGTGATGAGGAGATGGTACAGTTGACTGCATCACGAAAAAAAAAAAAACACACCGACCACACACACATCTTGAAAAATGGATAGATAGGGAAGGGAGACATAGAAGGGAGTGAAGTGAAAGACATCGGGGGAGCATTTGTTGACACCCTCACACTTAACAAAGACAAATGGTTTTTAGTGTCCCGGACATACCCTGGAGTACTGGTACCGCTGGTAAAACCCTTCCAAAGATCTCCCTCCTCCATCAATCCCCCCGGCCCGAACAATGCCTTGTCCCCCTGAGCATGTGCACGAAACGGCCTGTTTCAACCCCTCACCCTTGTAACCTGTCCACCCGACCGCCCCGGGTTCAGGCAGGCCACAGGCCTTGTGTGGGGGTATTGGTGTGGCCTCTGTAACCTGCCCTCCCTGGTTTGTTTTGGTCCTGTTTAAGCTGTTCCTTGAGCTGCAGAAATGCTCTGGCAGGCCGCTCGGTAATGAAGATGAATTGGGGGGGAATGCGGTGCTTTTCCTGCGCAGATTAAGATCTGGAGCGCTGATAAACATGCCTGCCGGGCCACTCAGTAACCTGAGTCTCCCTCAGACCTGCGGGATGAACTTCAACCGCACGCCATCGGAGGGGCACTTCACGGCCTCTGTTACCTCGACCCACCACCCAGTCCCCCCCTTACAAAATCCCCGTCACGACATTTCTCACATACTGGGCCATGTCTCATCCTGCACACAGCAAAGCACACCCCCCTTTCCCCCCATCCCACTAAAGCTATTAGCTGCGATTCCCAGGCAATTCCTTGCACATTTATTGTAGAACGAAGCCCTTGATTTTTCTATAAGGTATCCTTGTGGTGGATCGCATTTAAGAGCCTGCTGGGGGTTGCGGAGGAAAGCGTTCGGGAATCACTGCGCCGAATCCAAATAGAATGCGATGGGTTAAATTAGCCATTTTAACTCCACTGGTGGTTGCACAGCCTTCCAGTTTTGCTGGGCTCCAATCATTCTGCATCCAGTCAAAGAAAAAGTGTGAGGCCTATCAGCTGGCGAGTGACTTTATTTAATTTCGTTGCCGTTTGCATAAAAAGGTGGAAGAACAGCAGACACAATCTGAAGCTTGGTATGTCACTACTCCTCTGGGGAAGGATTTTTCAAACCCACTGCCTCGGCACATTAATAGATAGCCATGAGTCGGGCCCTTTCCCAACATGATAGATCTATGGGGAAAAAAATGCATTAATTTTAAGCCACGTGGCTCAATTTCTAAACTAATCTGGCCCACAGAGGGGCTACACTTGCTTTGTAAGCGTTCTTCTAAATTCACTATAAAATCACAAACCTCTCTTAGATAAGCTACATTTCGGGGTGCCCTGGTGGCTCATCGGTCTAAGCGCACACAGCATAAAGGCTGTGTCCTTCCTGTGGCAACCTGGTTTCGATTCTGGCTTGGGTCATTTGCCGCATGTCTTCCCCATTCTTCTCTCCGACCCTCCTGTCTCTCTCCACCATTTAACTATCAAATAAAGGAAAAATTCTCAAAAAAAAAAATCTTTAGATAAGCCACATTTTCATTCTCTACAGCCGTGGTGATCAGGCTTGGTCATGGAAATCTGCTTTCATTGTGATCTTAACAACGTGTGCTTCATTCAATTGCTAGATATTTAAGTAGAAGTTAATTGTGTCAAATTAGAGTTCATATGAAATGAACTGAATGATTCTAATCTTTAAGAACAGAGCTAGTTACCATTCTTCTTTGGAAAAGGTCAGGCCTTGTTCATCCAAGTGTGTTAATTACCATCAGGCTTTGACAGTCAGTATGACTAAGACATAAATTAGATTTCTTGGTTCTATGATTCATTGGCATTGCACAGCATAACAGCCAACGGAACTTGGTCATAAGACACGTTGACGTTCGGGCGCAATCATTAATAAGATTAGCTATATTGGAGTGCCCTGAAACTAACTCCAGTCCTAAGGCTGGAGGATCAACGTGGGAGAAAAAAATGAAGCCCTGGGAGAAAGCCTTGGTGAACACAGAGGAAACATGAAAACTCAATACAGAGAAGGTCCAACTGGGACTTGAGGCAGGAACCTCATTCTTGTGAGGCAACAGTGATGACCGCTGAACCAAAATGTCATCCAGTATCATAAAGAAAATTTGGGCCTTACTGTTCCAGAAAACCGGAGGAAGCCAACCCTCGCCTGAATGTTGAGTTTTTCAGAAACTGGGCGTGAGGCTCGGAGATAACACTGTGCTTTCTCCCAATAATAGTTGCTGATGTCACTTGGCCAGGAACTCGCACACTGACATACTTTATAGCCAGGACACTATGCAGGACCCATAAATCTTGATTACTGTCGATGTGGTCCTGCGTGGGCCAAGAAAACGAGCAAAAACGGGGGGTCGAGGAGGAGGATGATTTTCTGAGGCATCCATTCATAATTTTCAACACTTCTCAAATGCTCTCGCTGGGGAACGATTCGGAAACATTAAAAAGCAAACATTCTTGGGCCATTGTTTCCCCTTCTTTTCTCTGTCTCCGCAGCACTCGCAGTGAGGGTGGAGGAGTTGGGGAGTTTGGGTTGAGGTGGGGGGGGTCACAAAAGTTGAGCAACCCACCTGGCAGCAGGATAAAGGAAGAGGGAAAGAAGCAGTGGCGTGCTTTAAAACGAGGCCAGCGCATCGAAAATCAGTCGCATTTCAGTTCTGAAATTGAGCCGGGTGGCTTTAATGCTCCTCTATAAATCACGGCAGTGCTAAGTGGCCTGTTTGTAGCTCTATCAGTGTTCTGCAATAGCGCTCCTGCCATATTCTGCACCGCTGCATCATTGCCAAGTCATTTTCTCTGGGTCAGGCAGTCCTGTCCAAGCGTCCACCAGCTCCGAACTCCGTGACAAGGAATGGCCAGTTCACTGTTAGACAAAACAAGATTTCATAGCGTACAGGTTTCCAGGACCTTTGTCTTTAACAGCACTATATGCTACCAGTTTGGGGGCCGATCCATATTAATTACATCAGTTCATTAATCGCAAAGAAAGCAGATCAAAATAGGTGATGTAACTCAGCCATTTGAAGCTTTTGCTGGATGGCTTTTGGAGAAAAAAATCATATGGATTTGATTATTTGAACCTTTAAAATATTCTTATCTATAAGGATAGTATATTTTTATTACAATATTCCATCATATACTGTGGAGATTTTCTGGTTACACAATTTGATTAACTTTGCTGAATTGGCATGGAATCAATCCCCAACTCAATACGTCACCCTCTGCATAATAGCTCCATCAGAAGGATGGGTGACAATTACAGGTTGTTTATATTGTCAGAGAATGCCAAAAATTCTCACATTCATGAAAAAATACTAATTAAAAATAAATGATATCCCAGAATGCCCGGGCTGTTGAGGTCCTTCTCTGATGTGGCTTCTATTAATCAAAGAACATCATCCACCCCATTTCTTTACTGGTCATGCTTGCTTCATATTGAGTGTAGACATCCAGTAGACTCATCGTGTCCTCATATGGCCCTTCTCTTCACTTGCCAGGTATCCCCCCCACCACTGTCCGGACGAGTCATCATCTCTCTAGCTATGCAGGAATGAAAGAGCTGTCGAACAAAGATATCAATCAGGGACTGTGACAAATGGGACGCGTGCATCAGATGACTGCACGCCTATTTATAATCCCTGACTAAACCGTGTCTGCACTGTGATGACATTAACTGGTCTTGATTTGAGGATCCGGTTACAAGAACTCTTAATAAAACTGAATGCCCCTCTGGGACCAATATAAAGGCCTTTGACTCGGTCCATTAAATTTCTGTCATTATTTTACAACGAGGGCCTGTTACAGCAATACTGAGTGGATGCCAGACAGAGCCTTTTCCCCGAATCAAATTTTCTTTTAAGACTTTTTCAGTGAATTTATGTTTTTTTTTAATTTATCATTTTTTTTTTTTTTAATTGTACTCTTAAACTTAGCGGTATTTGGATTTAAAAATGCAAAGGTAACTAGTATGTAAGAACTGAAGGTGTCTCCATATGTAGATGTACAGTTATTTTGCACTAACTTGTTATGTTAACTCCTTGAAAGTATTGGAATGCTGTTTTCCCATTGGGGTGGCTGTATGTGTTTTATACTACGGCCCATTATCATTTCCACAAACATATGTATCAATCCAGGATATAAGTGGGAAAGCATAGATGTTTCCTAGATCTTGAAGACCTTTGGGAACACAAACAAAGTTCTGTCCACGTAGGTTGCTACAATGCTGAAATCGTTTAAACTTATGTGAAGTTTCATTTAGCCTCCAGGTTAGACCAGAAGAAACGTATTTCCTCTCGGCCTCTCGCATGCACTGGAAATGTAGCGTTTGCTTGCGCGAGGTTATTCATGAATGAGCTCATTGCCTATGGGAGACATCTACTCACGGAGCACCTTGTACAAAGCAATCTAAAAGACAAGTCTGTCAAAGCAATATGGAAGACTTACAGGGATCAAGGGGTTTTCGAGTTGAACAACTGGAGGTCTCGGTTAAGAAATACACAAAGGTGACATTAGCACATGCTGTCCGAGAATAAAATTCTCACGATTGCTTACAAAATGTACAAGTGTCAAGAGTTATACTGGGTTACCTAGTCATGACCAATTTCCTTGATCTGTAGTTCCCATGTCCAAAACAGTGCTATATTTAATGTTCTAAAAAATAGTGATACTAGTAATAGGTGTGCACAAAAGAGCTATCCTCTTGCATCACAAATTGTATTCTGGGATATCTTGTTTTTCATTGATCAGTGCGTATAAGCCATTGTAATCTAAATGGCTACCTACTTGAGCGTGTAGTCCAGCATGTAGAACAACTCTGAGGAATTCCTTTCATTAAAAAGTGCTCCTCACGGACTTCAGAATTAGCTCTAATACGGCCATGACTAAAGAAGATTGCTGGGAATTACATGCTTTGATAGCTCAGCCAAAAAGCCTCCAGCTAACACAAGCGCCTCTGTGAGACGACGTCTCCCAAATGTCAGAATCAAGTCGACCCCAGTAATTAAACTCATCAGGTCATTCAGGCCAGCCTGGACATTAACCAGCCTTTATTACAGCACAGGAGATTAAAAGGCTTTTCAAGTTGACTTTAAATAACAGTGATCTTTTCCTCGGCTCGTCCAGTCACTCCAACCAGACAATAAAAGGCTTTGTCATCAGCACAGAGCTGGTTTGTATTTGAAACGGTCAGTTATTCTGTCATTGCTCACTTGTTGAATATTATTTTTAATGTGCTCTCTGGGAACGATTTTGGTCCATGGAGGGGCTAAGCTCGCATTGTAAGTGTTTTTCAAAATGCACAGAGAATTGCAAGCCTCTCTACATCAGCCAAATTTTCAGAACATCACAAAGATATTTTGGAATAGAATTTGAATGAGGTAATATTTGTTTGCAGTACTTATACTGTATATGTGCCATTGGACATGTACAAACAGTAGTTTGGTTATGATAGATTCAGATCTTTAAAGATGCAACAAAAATATTTTGCTGTTAAAGAAATTCAAAGCAGCAATTCATACTAATACCATATATTTATATGAACTTCTGTTTTCTTAAAATAATGAAACAGTATACACAAGATACACAAGCAAGCAGGAGAACAGGTCAGTCCACTGTCATCATAATTCCCCATTCTGGAATCCCTGTCAAAGACATCCCTTGGAGTTGAGGAATATTTTTAAAAATCTTTTTTTTTTTTGGCGGATTCACTCTTTCTTGCCTTTGCACCAGTCCACATCAGTAATTTATCATCTTATAATTCATAAACAAATATGTATTTATTTTTGCTCTGCTTTAGCTAATGTCCTTAGTGCAGGTTTGTCTTCAGACGAGGAACTTAGAGCTTTACTTCTTCTTCTTCTTTGCTTTAAATAAAACAAGTATTCATTGTCCACATTTTTCATTTTGGGGGAGAAAATGCAGCAATTGCTCCAAATACAGAACGGCAGTTCAGCCACTTCAGCCTATTCAGAGAGAGTTTCATATCCATCCTTACAGGAGAGTGCAGAATCCTGATTCTGCAACCGACTGCTGTCACCTACGGGTGCCAATACCTTAGTCAAACTCAAGCACAGAGAATTCTGGCTCAGTGACAGTCATGTTCCAATGTCACACAAAACAACACATTGGGTAAAGAGGGCCCTCATGTTCTCTGGTGTACAAACCAGCGGCTCCTCCCCTCCCTCAGAAAATGTACACGGTGTAAATACAGAAAGGT
Organism: Gymnothorax javanicus; assembly: GCA_029692085.1. Lineage (NCBI taxonomy): Eukaryota > Metazoa > Chordata > Actinopteri > Anguilliformes > Muraenidae > Gymnothorax > Gymnothorax javanicus. The sequence continues at coordinate 72,872,632 of CM056203.1, forward strand.
TTTCCCAGGTTATAACTCTAAATGCTCACAAATGAATTTCCGTAATGTCAGAAAATATTTCCTGAAAAAGTGTTTTAAAAGCAGCATACCTATTTCACCCACGCAAAAAAATTCCTCCCTCCAAAACATCAACATCAACAAAAACACACACGACACCCACAGGTTCACAGTTAAACACAAACTCTAGCAGCCCTTGCACTTACAGCCCTGTTCAAAAATAAAAAAAAAGGTACTGGGGAAATTTACTGAGCATTTTTGTGCTAGGCGCTCATGGGAAATTGAGTTTTAGTGCTTTTTTTTTTGGTTTTGCAGAGAGAGTGAAATGAAAAAGCCATGCAATGGAACGGAGAGAACAGGTGGGATCAGTGGATATGAGGGATGGACTCTATATCCCAGAATGCCATAGCCCACAGGTAGTCCTGAGGAAGGGGTGGGGCAATGGCAGGGGCGGCCCCTCAGGTCTGATCTGCCCACTCGGCACGTTTTGGAGCCTTGCAAGTGTGCACGTCCACCGATTCCTCGCAGTCTTTGCACTCCACGGCGCAGCACCACTTGAACTTGCACTCGCACTTGGTGATTCGCTTCACACGGGTGGTGTCATAGCCCCGCCCACAGCACATGACCTCACAGCCGTCCGTCCCTCGCGATGACTTGTTGCAAACTCGACCGGCAGTGCCCAAAGACCCTGCCAGAGACAGACCAAGACATAATATGAAATAACATAAAAATGGGAGCTGGCCAATCAGCCCTACAATACTTAAATAAACTGAGTGCATAGTTTACAAAAAAAAAAAAAAAAAACTACAGTAGGTGGCTGGGTATTAATGTATGTCAAAATCTGTCATATATTTGACCTGTGTTTACAATATGTAAATTAGGGAAGTATTTAAAGTTTTCCTGTTCGAAGGGTCAGTTCTTTAAAATGGTTTTGCAAAAGTCAGAATAGTTAAAATTGCATTGTTTTCAGTCATCTGCAGTACTTGTTCCATTACAATAATTTCATAACAAATTAATAAGTTTTAAAGGGATTATATAAAATGCAGATCTGATTAGTCAGTTTTATAACTCAAGTGACTCATGCTCTTTTCACGAAGCTCCAGAAATTGGACTCCTGAGCCGTGACAGAGCAAAGCCTCAGTGTGAGCAGCGGACTAGAGCCCCCGCAATCCCCCCCCCCCCACCTCCAAGAAAATTTGAGAGGCACACCGCACTGTTCAGGCAGTGGGATTTGAAAAATGAGCTTAGTGTATCCTTGGGGTATGAATTCCAATGAGGGGGGGGGGGGGGGTGTCTAATGGAGGGGCTGTTCAACTCTTGAAATGACAGAGTTATAAGCTCCTGGAAACACCCACCGCCTCATCCTTCAAAGCCTCCTAAACCCCACCCCACCCCCCACCAACCAACAACCCCTCAATTTCTCCAAAAAAAAAAAAATATGGACTAACGTTACGTTTGACACTTTGACTGCATAGTTTAATTGCTAAAAATAACATTTTCAGCATTTCATGAGAAAGTTTCCAGCAGATTCCAGCAAAATTAACAATAATCACTGATGACTCGACTCTTCATAGTGCTATAATCTTCCACAAAAACTATGAAATACTGAAGCATCTGGGCTCTCGATTGAAAGAGATGATTAGTAATGGCAGTGTATCATAAAGTGATGGTCCAAACCAGTGTGTCACTAAGCAGGGTCAGGTGTGCAATGTGAAAAACCAACTTTAAAAAAGTTCAAATTAATTCAGACAACTTGTGTTAAAAACATTATGTTCGCAAAAGCAAACAGAACTACATACCATAAAATTTAAACCTCAAGAAAGCACTTAGTTCTGCTGCTGGAGTGTCATATCAATATCAGTAGCTACATGGCTCAATATTGATGTGACATCAGAGTGGTGAGCCATGAATTCTGTAAATTAGGAAAATGCGCCATGAAAGAGAAAAGATTGAGAAATGATGTGCTCGAGAACCAGGCCGAAGATTCCTGGTCAAATCTTTGACGCAGTCTTGTGCTTGATGAGATGCAATTAAATGATTTATCTTATAAAAGTCTGAAGTTTATGCGCTGCATAGGGAACTGCAAACTATTTTGGATGCTGTCTAAAGCTGCTTTCACACTGGACGCAAAACGAATTTTTGCACGACAGATCACATTCAAAGTCAATGCAAAGACGTGAATACACGCGAAATTTGCGCATATTCGTGTATTTGCATTGACTTTTAATGTAATCTGTCGGGCGAAAAATTCGTTTCGCATCTGGTGTGAAAGCAGCCTAAGTCTGTTAATTGAAGGGCTTAAGTTTTAGCACATAAAGAGAAAAAAATGGTAATATTTGCCTTCATTGTCTTTGCTTCTACCTGTGAGAAAGAAGAATTGGTGAATGGTCGAGCCCCCTGTTTTCCCCCTGATCATGCGGCTGCCCTAGAATGTTCCTTACGGCAAAATGGCCGTAGTGTAGGAGGGAGAGTGACAGGGATTAGCCGGGCAGTGGATCTCTGGCTGCCCCCCTCACCCACAGGCTCTATTGGGATACGAGCTAAGAGGAGGCAGGTGTGAGAATCCCTCCCTTTCTGTAGTTCAGGAGGGCAGAACCCTGTCTCTGGCACCTACATGTTTCCCTCTCTCCTGCTCCCTCATGGGGCTGCTTTGATGTTCCCCATACTTTGCAAACGTGAAGGCTGAGATTTCAATGCTTGAGGGGCAAATGCCATGACAGACTGCCTTTCTTATCAGAACTGTGATATAATTCTTATCCTCATGGTTAACCTTTTAAAGAGAAGGTTTTATTTTTTTTATTTTTTTATTTTTTGGAATGTTTTTAGAAAGTCCAAATCAATGTTCCACGACTCCATCACTTTCAACTACTAAAGGTGATAGTGGCATTAGCATTTATAATGTCCAGGAAAGAAATACTTTGATCACATACAGTATCTGTGACCTAACACCTCACAAGTTAAAATGTTCTTCACTATGAATTAATAAAAATTTTCTGGGAGAATGCAGCACTGCGTTCGAATAGTCTTATTTGCTTAGGAAAGTTCCTATCTCCGAGAAAATGACCAGGAATTATTTATGTGGCAGCCATGATTAGTGTGTTTGAATTCTCTACATGTGAAGGTAAGGTGCTCCAACGCTTCCTAATTTATCACCTTTAGCACAGGGTATACTGAAACATCCGTTTCAAAAAGAAAGGACACAATGCCCCCCACAACACCAAGCAACAACCATCCATCCGACCAATCACAAAAACAAACGAGCATGACGGGCGAGACGCATGAGGACGTTGCAAAATGTAAGCGCATTCCCATTCTCTTATTAGGGTGGTTGTCTTCCTAAGCCGTTATGAATTCCCCTTTACACCTTTCCTTTACCTCATGACATTTTCCATCGAAGTTAAAGAAAAGTGGTTACGAATTAGACGATAGGACGTCATTTTTGGACTATTCAAACCCAGCCAGGGAGTTGGGCCCCTGTTGCAGGAAATATGGCCTGTAGGTGGCAGCTTCAAAATAATTGATTATTGATAGGATCAATCTGGGGTGCACTTAAACAGTTTTAATGCCTAGAAATGAGATGTATTGTTTTCTTGCAGAACGTTTCATGCCAAATTTAAAATGTAAGCATCTGAAGAAAGGCTGTCCTTGGAAAGTAGGAGCTCTAGACCTTAGGTTTTCGAATAAACATGATTCTGGGGAAACAAGGCATGGTGTGTCCATTCCACAGAGAACAAGGGAGAGCAGCCAACTTAAATGCAGCTCTAGGGCCCAAATCCACTATCTTGATTTGGTTAAATATTGCTTGCCACCATGTTTTGTCGTTTTTTGTGTCTTTTGGGAAACTAAATGTGTCAAAAGTGTGATACTAAGATCATTGCCACACTTCGAGGAAAATAATAAAAATGTTCTCTAGTAAAAATTTGTTTCACAGAGCAGAGCCCTAATTAAATCTGCTGATTCAAGTCTGACTGACTCAGTATTATGACGAAGACTAAGACCAGCTGGACATAGAATGAGTTATGAATAAATGCCCTTTTCACAAATGTATGAAAACATATGTCTCCAGCTTATCATAAATGATGAATAACATACACTCAAATCATGGCCAAGAGGCTGATTACAGATGTCTTTTCTAAGCAGTATTTAGGGGAATTTGACATTGTTAGCATACTTTTGGGTTAATGATAATAATGGAAAAACAGTACATTTATACAGTGTGCCGTAGGATAGATTGATGAACTGTCCTGAGTGTATTTCCACCTCTCACCCCATGCATACTGGGAAAGGCTACGAGGAATAAGTTGGTGAGATATTGGATGGACGGATGAATGCATGCATTGTTGTGTTTTTTCTATCTACAATATGTACCGTACAGTCCGTAAGTACTTCGACAGCGAGAACACATTGGATTTGCAAACAATGACTATGAGGTCAAAAAAAAATGACAGATAAGTTTAATTTCTAAGGATAACCATCCATATTGAGTGACAATGCAGACATTACTCCCCATTTTATACAATTTCTTTGTTTGAACACTCACGGACCACATTGCAAATGTCAGCATAGTAAATTTGTGTTGCGCCCACCTGCTGATTTGTCCATGAGGCAGTAGTCGGGTGAATTCTCAAAGTATACTAAATCGTTCTTAGTGGCCTTTCTGAAGTCCTTGTTGGTCACTGCAAAGCCCGTGCCGTCCTGATTCATCGTGACTTCGATGGCCCCGTTGTACTTCTTTCGTAGGAAGTCTCCAGTCTTTCTGAAGTCAGACATGGCCAACCAACAAGTCCTGAGGGTGCAGGAGCCACTTACACCATGACATTTACACTCGAGCTTCATAAAGCGCTTCACAGCCTACGAGGATAAGAACACAAGCACATCTCATGAATAAGACATTGCAAAATCTCACTGAACACTGCTAATTCCTTACAGCAGGGGTACCATTATAAGAATTTATTAGGGTTATTGTTTAGTCTTCATCTTAATTCTGCAACTAATTTGGACATTAGAAATCAGATGAAGTGAGTTAAATGTGTAAAAAACTGATTTATTTGGTAAATTGGGTGCTGTGTGGTAACAGGTCCACAGATTTACAATCCCTTTGAATAAATATTTGGTTTTAAGGCCATAGCTCCAGATCTTGGGACATCAAAACTGTTCAAGTGGCCTACTGATGATACAGTCAAATTATGTGTGAACTTGAACAGGACATATAGTACAATATAGGGACCAGACTAGGGATATATACTTATTTAAGATTTTTTTTAAAACTGAATATTTACAGAGTACATTCCATGAGACAGTTAAACGGAGGTGAGCCAACACATGCTGCTAACAAGTAATACAGTTCACATAGTAATGGGTCTCACCCAAATCAAGCTGATCTAAGGATGCATAAAATGTCTCAGAACAGGAGTGCCAAACTGGAGATTATTGAGATCACGATAATGACTTCCCTGACCCAAGGAATTATAAGATAGAAGGAAATCTGTTTCTGGATCATTTTTATTTATTTTTAAACATTTATTAGTAGTTTAATGTAAAAGATTTGTTCAAGAGCTGCGGTAGCCAACTACTGGTAAACAAGTGCACAGCATTCAACAGTGGGAGCGCTGCTGCCCAATCCTGTGGATATATTATCCTGTAGCTTTTCACTCCAACTCTTCCTTTACACTTCCTTCAATAGCTAGATACCTTGTTGAGCTGCTATTTAGTTAGTTCAGGGCTGTGAAGTTATGCTCAATTTCATAAACCACAGGTTGATACATCTCCAGGAATAGGTTTGTTCATCAATGACTTGGGGTCAGGATTAATGTGTAGCCTACACACGTTAACCTCATTCCTTTTGAGCTAAAAGTCAAAACCGAAAACAAACATTTTGTGAATCTGGAATGAAATGTTTGGTTATACCGGTCAGGATGGCATCTGTTAGAGCCAAGGACTGTAGTCCTTGGTTAGAGCACATTTCATTGGGCCCAAGGTTGGGTGTTGGGCACTGAGGTTCCAGTAACCACATGAACACCTGGCAAACAGGCCGGAGAGCGACCAGGACCATGCCCTCACCATTCTCCCGCAGCGGTTGTTGTGCAGGTTCATCAGCGCCCGCGCATCTTTCACTGTCTTCTCCTTTGCGTCCACGAAGGCTTTGGAGAACTTGATGCCATAGTTGATGTTGTCGCTGCAGCCGCCCCAGTCAAATTCCCCCCGGTCGTCACGGGCCCGACCCCTCTTGTGGGGGTCACAATTACACGTCTTGAGCTCCCCCTGGCTGCAAGCCCTGGTGATGGCATAGACCACCCCGGCTGAGGAGATGGCATACACGAACGCGGCCTCTCGGCTGCCTGCATGAATGACATTGAGGAAAAGAGTTAACTTCTGTATGCACATTTGCTTTCCCTTCTTGTGACAAAAACTGAAATAAAGCACGACCGTCAGACATTGCGTATGTCCACAATGTCTGGAATTGCCAGAAAATGTCCATGAAATACAAATGTGACTGTTCCATTTTTAAATATTTTGGTATCCGTTTAATCCTCTTAAATGAGTAGTCCTTCATTGTGTAAATTGTTTAAATATGGCCACTTTGATTTGGCATTCTTCACTGCCTAAGCCAGTCAAACCACAAGAACAAAAAAAGTCCCGCTGCATGTGCCTTCCGCTTCAGGAAGGCAGATGATCAAGAACACCTTCAGAACCATACGCAGAACCTCAAAATCTAAAGTACAATCCCCTCACATATGTTTGTGCACATATAGACAAAATGCAATACAGACAGTGGGGTTCACATAAATACTAAATCCTGCCAAGGCTCAGTTACGTAGTCTCATACGTGTATCGGCCAAAACATTAAAACCAGCCACAACAATTGCACGTCAAAGTCTACAGATAGACCCTATGTCAGGGCTCCTCAAATATCGGTCCTCAAGGGCCCAGAACTGCTGGTTTTCCACCCTCCCTTTACCTGGGAGTCAGATGAGATGACAATCTGGCCAATCAGCAGCATTAATTGTTCACTTAATTGCCTGGAAGGAAGGAAAACCAGGACTGTATTTGGATTCAAGGGCCGGATTTGAAGAGTCCTGCCCTATGTGGTACGCGGACAATCGGTTCTCATTAGCAATATGCTGGAAGTGGGAGAAATGGGACCTGAGCAACTGTGACAAGGGTGTAATGGATACAGCTAGATGAGTGGGTCAGAGCATCTCCAGAGGGGCAAGGCTTCTGGGGTGCTCCCAGGCAGAAGAGCTGAGGACCTACCAACAGCGGTCCAAACCACAACGAACCATGAACCAGTGACAGGGTGTTGGATCCCAAGGGCTCATTGATACACAAGGACAATAAAGGCTCCCCTGTCTCGTCCAAACTGACAGAATGTTATTGTGGCACAAGTCACACAGTATTTTAATGGTAATTATGTAAGGAATTTGTGTATTAGTGTTTTGTAACTGCTGACCAATCAGAGAGCCCATAATGACCTTAGTCTGCTCTTGAAAGTTGATACAATGGGGTACGTGAGTGCTGGACCTGGGAGCATTTGAAGAAGGTCACCTGGTCCTGTGACTTGCTTTCTTTAACATGGTGTGTGCATTGACCAAGTATGTGTTCACAGTTTACCTGGGAAAAGATAGCACCAGGATGCACTGGGGAGGGGAGAAGAAAAGCTGGTGGAGGAAGTGTTATCCTCTGAGAAATGTTCTGCTGGGAAACCCTGGGTTTGGGAACTTAGACATCAGTTGAGGAGCTGTTTTGGCAGCATGTGGGGACCAACACAATACATGTGGGTTCAGTGTGATGGCTGATAAGTAAATAGTGATTTTCTCAAGTCAGGTTTTTGAGTTCAAATAGGCATTAAATAGGAGGACAGTCCTCACAGCTTTCATGTCACTTGAGTATTGGGTGATTTCCAAGTATTGGTTCAGCTCATTTTTAAACGTTCGAAAACAAAGCTATTTTCCTCTTGAGAGTGTAATATATGGCTAACAAGAAAATAAATTTTTCAAAAAATATTTCCCTCTTTGTCCTTCTCATGATCAAAAGTCCTGAAGAAAACTTCCCTAAAAGCAAAAGTCTTTTAAGATAAGCGTTTTAATGAAAATCATAACATCCGACCGGAGTATTTGTGTTCATGGGCAGTTCAAAAGAAATTACTAACTTTTTCAAACACCCTCTCACAGACGGTACATTCTGTGTCACTATCTCGCTTGCATCTTTAAAGGAATGCTTCTGAGGTGCAACATTTATGATTAATAAGAAAGCAATTTTTTTCAGTTTGTTAATAATGAAGTACCTAAGAGGTAAGCTCCAGAATTACCCCTGGGAATACTCTCAACTAAGCCAGTATGGGAGAATATGAGGAATATGTGGTAATTTTTGCTGGAATTGAGCTCTGATTGCCTTGTTGTTGGTCTGACACTCTTCTGAGTCGCAAAGCCAGCCTATGACAGTTTCTAGTGAGTCAAGATGGTCAACAGGAAGCCAAGGGAAGTCAATGTTCCTCAACAACCTCACAGCACAGGACACAATATCATCAAATACAAGAGCAAATTCCCTTGCTGCTACAGGAATTTGGTATTTTTGAATAAATTTAGATTGAAGTATGTAAAGTTTGTGTTGGTAAAAATAAAATTCTGTGTGCAATCATTCAACTTCTAATGCAGAATTAAGATCAATGCAGGATTAAGAATCCCAATAATAGGCTAAATACCAATGATCTGCAACGAACAGGAGGACTACAATATGAGGTTGTACAGACAGCAATCATCTGAAATTTCAGTGAATTCCAATCTTGAAGTAAAATGCTACATAGTAAATGTTACCACAACCGATGGAATTCAGAACATTCAAATTTTGTTTCTAACTAATTAATTAATACTTGTTGTCCATACAATCTCATTTTATTTCCTTTGTACAATTTTTCCATTTTAAATATTCAGCGTTGTGAAAAAGAATTTGCTCCCAAACCAATTTCTTATATTTTTGCATACTTGTCGTATTTAAATGTTTCAGATCATCCAACTACTTTTAATATAAGACAAAGTTAATAAGAGTAAACACAAAATGCAGCTTTGAAATCGTCATTTTATTCATTGAAGCTAAAGAATTATTCAAAACGTGATAAACCATATGAAAATACAAGCCCCTAAACCTTTTACAGTTCGGTCCAAAAATATTAGAACATTGACAACGTTTTACTATTTTAGCTGTCAACCATAGAATATTGGAGTAGAATTCAAGTAAAAGAAATATGAGTTCAAAGTGAAGACATTCTGCTTCAATGTGAGGATTAACACATCTGAAATTGGATGGATGATGTAGGAGTCGCAGCATTTTTTCAAAAGGTCCTCCTTTTTAGGGTCCAAATTCATTTGCACAATTGGATCTCAGCTGTTCCACAGCCATGTGTGTTTAATTCCCTAGTTATTTATTTAAAAGTGAACACATAAAAGATTCACAGTGGATTTCAAGAGGTACATTTTCATTTGGAATTTGTTGCTGTTAACTGTCAATACAGAATCCTAAGAGCTGTCGGTGCCAGTAAAGCAAGCCATTATTAGGCTGAAAAATCAATACAAACTAACCAGAGAACAAGAGAAACCATTAGGTGTGGCAAACTGAATTTCTTTTTTTTTTTACAATTTTAAAAAGAAAGAAAGCACTGATGAGATCAGGAATACAGAAAGGCTAGGAAGACAACAGCCATGGTGAATGAGAGAAGAATTCTTTCCCTGGTTCAGAAAAGCCCCTTCACAAAAAATGGCCAGATCGAGAACATACTCTAGGAGGTAGGTGCATCAATGCCAAAATTAGAAGAGAAGACTTCACCAGAGTAAACACAGAGGGTTGATTTCAACATGTAAACTAATGCTATTACCATTAGCATTAGAATTATTTGCAAACCTTTTTCTTTTTTTGCATAGGTCAAGACCCTAAACCCCTAAACAAACCAAAGGGATCCAGCTTCTCATGAAGTAAAAGGGCAAAAGACTGGGAAAAAAGTGAATCACAAAAATCATCTACTAGTAACCTTTAGCAGCATCAGCCAGCTCAACATAAAAGTATCAATCTCATCAAAGCTAGCCTTCAAAGTTACAGATATTCCTAATACTATTCTTATACTCAAAATTTGTCAACCACCATTGCAAGCCCGTTTTAATTTTCATTTTATGGTGAACAAAGTCAACCAATGGAGTGCAAACAAGCTTAATATTAAAGAGGAGGGAAATTAAGCAGGAGTACTTGAAGCCAAGCAAAAATAGAAACGGGAGGTTAAATTTCTAATTCAGGCTATAATATAAAATGCAGCAAGAATGTCATCGCCACAACATTACAATACCATCTGCGAACTATCCATTTCCAACTCATTTGCCATCAACATAGGCATAAGTTCCTCTGAAACACATTGTCTTTCCCTGCCTCTAGCTTCTTTCGCAAGTCGAGAGCTTAGAATTTCTGAGTTCTAATAAACAATTACAAAGTTTAGAGGAATTTGCTTGTAAAGTTTGGCCGCTCTGTGAACACTTAGGGAACTGGAGCTTTGTAATTCTGAACCCAATTTAGCAAATGAATTGAATACCCATACTTAATCAACACTTAACCATTAGATAGAACCATTTATTACCAATTATGTACAATAGTTAACTCAATTTTGACCAAAATGTCAGTTAGAACCCTGTAATTCTAAGGTCGCGATGTAGCCACTGCTTGCTTCTGGCATCCTTAGCGTCCTGCGTCAGGTCCTCGAAGCTTTCAATGGTTGTTTCCTGCAGCTCAGGCGCAGCTCCAAATTCTATCCTGGCTGGCTTATGAAAGGAACTGCATATTGTGACGGTTTGACCGTGACTGTTTGAGGTGTGGGCCCAGCCAGTGAGCAACGTCCACAGTGTAGGCTTGATAGTGAGCAATGCAAGGAGGGACTTGGCTGGATAGGTCCACTATTTTCTTCTTAATATCCTCACCAGTTTATTCCTGGATTCCCGTAGCACATACATTGCATCACCTCTCACAAGTGTCCAGCTCGCTGCATCTATCACCGAGGTTGTTGTTTTTGTTCTCCAGCAACACAACTTTGCCTTCCCAATTGTTTCCAGGGTATCCATGACAGTCCCATTGCAGCTCATGTTCTCATTAATAGTGTTTCCAAGAGACCGCAGTCTTTTGAGGGACTCCACCTGTGACCTCTCAACTGTCTCCATTACTACGAAATCCTGAATTTCTTAGGCGGACCAGGCCCTGGAGTATCTCATAATGGTACCGCCAAAGTCGGTTCTGTTGGTTCTGGTGGATGCCCAGCTTGAAATCCATCATCCAGTGATTTCTCTACACTAGCATAGCTATGCATGGTGCTACAAACTTCTACATCAGACCAAAATGACACTGGCAAGAATGAAGGCTAACCTAAATGTCTACGAGTGGGCCTCACCCCAGATAAATGCAAGGGACTCCTTTTTATTTTTACCCATCCTGAACAAGAAATGGTGCTCGTCGGAAGTCATTTTATTATTAATTATGCAAGCTAAATGGCTCAACGGCACTTACAAAAAAGGGATAAAAAATTCAAAACCTTAGCCCAGGCCATCTATTTGATTTTTTTTCCTGTACTTGTTATCTCTCAGTGACATCTTCACGAATAATGTTTTATTAAAACTTAGAATTTAGCGTTTTTCTGTACAGAGCTACAGCGAGTCAGTGCAGTCTGAATACCATCATGACCTGCCTCCGAGTCTCCAGCGCGCTCTTACTCGCGTGCACAGCTGTTTCAGTGAGAGCAGCTTGCACCTTGCATATGCTCCACAGATGACCATCTTCTGAATACCTGCAACTTTTTCCGCATGGAGGAAAGCAGATTACGCACAATTAGCTCCGGGATTGGTTTCCTTACTCAAAAGTGAATCGTTGCAAAGGGGTGATAAGTGAGGGAGTGGACATTCCGTATGTCTTGCCAGAATAATCTATCCAAATATTTACAGCTCCTGTGACTGTTTATATACGGTCCATGTAGCAGCATTGGCTAACTGCTACTTGTCTTCTGAGGACATCTTCCCTATCAGGGAACGATTACTGAAAGTTTTCTGGACAAAACTTAAAGAAAATGCCACAACAATGCAATAAAATTGTGAGCAAGTAACTGCATTACTCAGCTATATATATGAGGCAAAGTGTGATATTTGCATCTAATTTTTACATTTTTAAATATCAACCTTCTTTGTCAATGACTTTGCTTATTCTTACAAAGTTTTTTTTACATATATTTTAATCAGGGGTTGTGATTATATCAGGTTTTTTAGAGTAATCCTTTGCTGAGCAAGGACATTGATACGCTGCTGATATAATTGTTCCTGACTGTGATGCTATTTTGATTAACTTGAAGCTTAGTCATAAATTCCTGTTGATATGTGAGCGTGTTTATGAATTCCCAGTGCACGACTCAAGTCCTCCCGGCACATGGGAGAAAGTGGGAAAATTCTCAAGCTTACATCCAGCCTGCTTCATGAGGGAAAAGTTTATGATGGGGGAAAGATGAATGGCTTTTCCTCTGAAGATGACAACATATGTGGAGAAATGTTGACCATTCTGTGCTCGGCTCTGGGTTCTGCTCTCTGGAGCTGATGTACAGAGAGCTATGCTGCTATTCATGTGATTTATTGACCAAATGTGTTGCAGTCCAGTTATGACAGTTAACAAGTTTGGACTCATTTGCATGTCCCTATGCATGTTTATGCTAGTGCCTGTGAATGCATTCGGGCTAAACTGTTGTGTGCTACGATGGAAAAGAGGGGTTTTGTTTGTATGATTTGAGTGAACCAGAGAGTGTGTATGTATGCATGCATGTACAGAATATGTGATTGTACATGTTCGTGTGTGTGCAAAAATATGAAGCGTTTGTTTCCAAAACACAGTCAGTGCCAAAATTACAAAAATTGAGATAATACCATAGAGTGATAGCCTTGTGCTTCTGACACATGGTGCGAAAATCCGTTTTTAGAAATTCATACTATAAGGTGTATTTTCATGGTCAAAGTTTGTGTTTTTCTATAACATGCAATAGGCGCCAACATAGAAAAAGCTGATTTACTCAAAATGAGTAAAATGGATATATTGCATTTTGGAAAGAAACTCTTCATTTGTTTATGGGGGAAGTGCATGCTTTAGTGTGCATTGATAACAGAGGATTTGTGTGATCATGTAGGCCTATTGTATGTAAGAGATTAAAGGAGGGTGCTTTTGCCGGTCATTGCCCTATTTTCCATGAGTCAGGATTTTTGGTCACACTCCTGTAATGTGTAAAGGCTGTTTTACAAGTTAGAGATTCTCAGCCAGTCCCTGAGGACCACTACACCATTCGCCATCACCCACCTCTGCCAGTCAAGATGTAAACAACTACCGGTCCCACCAATTGTCTTTTTACCCCAAACTAAAACAATGAATCCAATGCAAATCAACTGAGATCATTCCATTACTTGCCTAAAAGGAAAATCATCTTACATTGGACTCATCTGTTATTTGTCAATTTTTGCTTTATGGAGAGCACCCGCACCTAAAGCCTAAGGCTATTTTGTAACAGACATGGAGACAGTGAATAAATCAATCTTAAGACAAGGATACACAAATCTGCTCTGAACAGCAAGCTCACAATAAGGGTGAGTATTCAAAACCAGCCATTCCTAGATCAATATAGAATACAAATGTGAATTATTTACAACAGTATGAGTGGCAGTTCAATCAACACTGATTATATGGTGAGTAATTTTCTCTGAAGTAAAATGGACAAACCCAAACAGTAATGCCAGTGCCAGCCTCAGACTTACACCAGTCATGATGGAGAACAGGCATTGGTCTGCAAATTTGAAATACTTTAGATGCAATTGAAGTTTGAAGAAACCTCTTATAAATCTTCAAGGTTTTCACATTGACATGTGACTAATGAAAATGCTCAATCACATGAACATTTTTTGCAGTCGAATGTATGAATTAAATGCAGAAATGCAATACCAAGACGAACCAGATTGACTACAATAATTTGTTCATCGCCTGTTTGAGAACACACCGCCTGTCAGTCCCTCTCCCACAATATCAAATACAGATGGGCTTTAGGATGGAATATTCTGTATTGTAAATCATGACAAATTTAACCAACCTCTTTATTTACACCTGCATGCTATTACAAATAGCCAGCTCCTAAAACAATGAATTATTGGTATTATTGTTGTGACGTGATGGCTCCAGCATCAGGGGAACAACTGCCTTTCTGGAATTTTCATGTGCCATACTGTCCACAGTTTACACAGAATGGCATGAGAAAACATGAGTGAGTAGCAGTCCTGTGTTGAAAACACTTTGGTAATGATAGTGTGGTCAGAGAAAGATGGGCAGACTTAATCTAATCTCTAGAAAAATAACAAATGCTCAAATTGCAATTGTTTGCAATAGCAGCGCGCAAGACAGCACACAAAACATCAAACATGAAGAATATGTGATCCAACAGTGGAAGACTATGCCAGGTTCAACTTTTGCCCACTAAGAGCAGGAAGATGAAGCTAGAGGGGGCATGTGATCACTATAACTGAACAGCTGAAAAAAGGAAAAATATCAGCTGGCCACAGAAATCTTGATTTGTCTTGGTATATGCAGATGGTCGAAATCTGGTGTGAATGGTATGATTTCATCGATCCATCCTGCTAGGCGTCAATAATGCAGGCAATTTGGTGTTGGGAATGTATTGGGGCATTAAATACCAACTGACTGGAACCTGCCAATCCACATCGACTGTTTTTTGCTTCACAAAAAATAAATAAATAAATAAACAATCGAACAAACAAACAAACAAACAACTGTAGCGTAATCTATTTGAAGACCACAAAGGAAAAACAATCTGAGTCCAAATTTAGCATTTTTATATATTTATATATTATATATTATTATAATATTTATAATAATATATAATAATATTATGCATTATTATAATTTTTTATCTATTTTATATTTTTTGCATATTTTTCAGTGCTTTGTTTCTAAGATCGTTTTGAATTTTTAATTCATCATTTCTCCACAACGTGAAAATGTGACTGTGATCATTTTTCCATTGTGGTCTTCATTTCCTTTCCAGGATGAGGCTACTGACTACATGCCCATGGAATGTCTTCAGCAACATCCACACATAATTCAGAATGTTCAGGAGACTGTAAGGCATCCTATTTGGTGTTAGACCGGTAAACCTAATAAAGTGGTCAATGAGTGCATTGAGAAGACAAGCAGCGTACAATTTTACTGGATTGTACAGGGCCCTGTAATGTAGTGCATTTGTGCATATTAACTAAGTGTGATGCAACTTCACAGATTCACGACGTATCTATTGTTGATGAAATTGATATTTGTGACGGTCAATTAAAAAGGACAATCAAAAAGCCAACGTGATGGGTTATTTTCACAGAGATCAAAAAAAATGCACTTATCTCCTTAATCTTAAAAAAAGGCAAGGACCCAGTTGAATGCTCTAGTTATCGCCCCCTATCTATCTTAAATGCTGACTTTAAACTGTTTTCCAAAGTTATTTCAAGAAGGTTAGATTCTTGTATCACTTCTCTGCTTCACCCTGATCAAACTGGCTTTGTTAAGGGTCGGATGGCCTCGGACAACATTCGCCGCCTCTTACATATTATTGATTCAGCTTTTGACCATCATTCATCTGCAATCTTATCCTTAGATGTGGAGAAGGCCTTTGACCGTGTAGAGTGGAGTTTTTTATTGGCAGTATTAAAACATTTTGGTTTTGGTCCCTCTTTTATCCACATAGTCAAGACATTATATACATTGTCCAAACCGGTCACTTTGGCACATGTAACTTCTCACTAAAAGAGGAACCAGACAGGGTTGTTAATTCCCCTGCTCTATTTCTTTCACTGGAACCATTGGTTTGTTTGAGGCAGAACAATGTTATGTCACCAATCAAAAATGAATACATTCTACATCTCTCTGTATGCAGATGACATCCTTCTGTATTTTGATATTGCTAACCCTTCTCGCATCTTGAATCTCTTTCAAAAGTTTGGCTCTTTTTTTAATAAAATCAATTGGTCAAAATCCATCCTTATGCCCTTCACCTTAAACTCTTTAGATTTATCAAAAGTTTCTATACAACCCCAGGGCTTCACATAATTAGGCATTCTTATAAGACCTACAATCTCTCAAATAGTCAAAGACAATTTTACTTTGGTTTTAGAAAAAGTAAAAAGAGATTTTAATTCCTGGTCTTCTTTGTACGTTGGTCTGTTTGGTCGTATATCCACCATTAAAATGAATATTCTGCCCAGAATTACCTCTTTATTTTCCATGCTTCCCATCTCCCCGCCAAGTACCTTTTTTTTTTAAGTCGCTGTGCAGAAATTTTATTTGTAGAGGAGCTGTGCAGAAATTTTATTTGGAAAGGGAAACGGCCCAGAATTAGTCTTTCTACTCTTGCTCGTCCTAAATTAGTTGGTGGTCTAGCATTGCCGAATTTCAAATATTATTACTGGGCCTTCCAAATGAGAGCTATTCAAATCTGGATGGACTCATCTTCAGAAGTATCCTGGCGTACTATAAAGGATGCTCTGTCACACCCAATTAGAATTTAGGACCTACCATTTTCTGCCGTTAAACTCAAAACCGCGAAAACACACATGGGTTCCATCATTGCTAATACGCTATCTATCTGGCACTGTATTGAAAGGCATCTATCTTTTGCATGCAAATTCCATACATTTTCTCCAATTTGGCATAACAATTCTTTTTTATCTGGTTCAATGCCCTTCACTTCTCCTCAGTGGTCTAAACAAGGCATTTATGTACTAGGCGATATTTTTAATGACCAAGGCCTCCGATCCTTCCAAGACCTCAAAAACTCATATTCTCTCCCTGGTACTTGCTGGTTCTTTTACCTCCAACTCCGCACTGCCTTAAAAACTTATGGGGTTCCACAGGATGTCCCCCTTCGCAACCATCCCATCATGTCATTGCTCTCTTCTAATTCCAAGTTAGTAGCTCGGATTTACAGCAAACTGTCATCAATTGATAACAAAACTCTCCCAGTTCTGCAGGTTTGGGAAAAGGAATTACAATCCCTTGGTCTCATTTGCGACTGGAATTCAATCTGGACTAATGTATTCTCTTCATCTAAAAATCTGGCTCATCAGCTAATTCATTACAAGTTGATTCATAAATTTTATTTCACGCCTGAGCGCAGATTTAAGTTGAAATTAGCAGATACTGATTCTTGTCCCAATTGTTCCAACATTGTGAAAGGGGATTATTTTCATATGTTCTGGCATTGCCCAATGATTAAGTCCCTTTGGGAATATAAGAATACCTGAGTCAGTGACTTACTTGGTAAATCTCTTCCCACCTGCTCTGCTCTTTATCTACTAGGGTTCAACCCTAATGTTTATTTGTCTTTTCAGGAAAAGCGTATTTTAATGGCAGCTTCAACAGCAGCTAAGAAAACTATTATTAAGAGCTGGTTTGAACCCTCCATCTCTTTGAGGAGACTTTGGCTTAATTTCTTTTTTGATATCTGTGTACTTGAAAGATCCACTGCAAGACTTAATGGTGCAAAATTTGATTGCCTTCTCAACTGGACTAATGCCATAGAGAGATTTCAAAGAATTAACTAGCTTTACAGAAACGTCATCTTTTTCTTTATCTATATTTCATGTATTGCTTGTCGCTTAATTTCACAGGCCCTGTTTTCATGATGTTGGCTTGGGTAATGCAGTTAAGCTTTGTTTTTTAACAATCACAAGGAATTCTAGATACTTCTTATATTTTTAGTTTATCATTAGTAACATTAATTATTAGGAGACTATGAATTAGCTTTATTCCTAATTCTCTAGCTTGTGTTCTTAAATTGTCTCTCAATGGCCTTGTTTTTTTTTTTCTAACATTATTAATTTCCTCAGTTTTTTTATTATTTATTTATTTATTTATTTATCTATCTTCCTTATTTGTTGTTTGTTATTTTACCTACCTGTGCCTCTGTATTATTCGCTCATGCTCCCTTTGTAATTCAAATTGAAAATGAAAATAAAATTTTGATCAAAAAAATAAAAAAACCAATGTTAAACAGCCTCCTGTCAATCTGCTAGTGCCACTTGTAAACTTAGGATCTGTTTAGGAAATTTATTTGACTAGTAAATGTCAAGGCTTATGTAATTCATACCCAGCTAGCATAATTTGACGTCTACAGTAGCCAGCAAGCTATAGACAGAGCTACATGAAAACAAGGTTTTCAACGGCACAGTTTAGCCTTACATAGAGTTTTGCACCCACTTAAAAGATTTAGCGTCAGCTTGTTAACTGCCGCAGGTAATCCGTACAGCCTGAAGACTGGGCGCTTGGCTGGCTAAATTAAATGTTAACTCTTTGGCTGTCACCTCAGTGTTACCTTGACTTGAGATATCAAGACGTCCTCATGGACAGTTTTTAAAGTAATTGTCATATTACTGGAGCAAATAAAGGTACACACACTACAGAGCTACATGAAAACCATAGCATTAAATAGCCCATTTTTCATAAAGCTCAGTAGCTAGTTAACTGGCTACGGTAAACATGAAATGAAGGCATATGTAAGTAACGTTAGTGCAGTACACTTCAACTGAGGCAGAAACACAAAATAAACAATGGTAGCATAACTATTGGTGAAATCAAGCCTTTATTAGGCTTTGACTGTACTTCTAATAATTTTATTGATGCGCTTCTTAGCTTGGTTAGCAAGCTAACTGATAGAAGCAACGTGCAGTCCTACAGGATTGTAAAGGACCGTGTAATGCTGTAGGTTTTTGCATATTAATTTAGAATGATTCAACGACGCAGATCCAACCAAATTTTAATCAGCTCATCTGGTACACAATATCTGTAAAAGTGCATGGTCAGAAGGTTATGGGTAGAACCATTCTTGAGATTCTGAGTGTGAAAGGATCATGACTCACTCACTCACTCACTTCCATTATGGTCATATTTGCCCATTATCGCAGGGAATATTGTTAAACATTTGCATAGACCCGACCGGTTCAACGTCATCAAGAGCTCAGCGCAAAGGCTTCGCCCCTTTTTAGGGGAAAACAATTGCGCTTATGCATTGAAATCAATGAGAAATAAGCACGAAAATTGAGCAGTAAAATGCCCAAAAGTTGTTGTGTGCTGTTATAGTAGGCCAGAATATACCCCTGGCCAGAACATACCTGGGTATAATCCGGCCTAGGACAGAATATACCCCCCCGGGGTATAATCTGGCCTGGGGGGGTATATTTTGGCCTAGGCCAGAATATACCCCGGGGTA
Source organism: Gymnothorax javanicus (assembly GCA_029692085.1). Classification (NCBI taxonomy): domain Eukaryota; kingdom Metazoa; phylum Chordata; class Actinopteri; order Anguilliformes; family Muraenidae; genus Gymnothorax; species Gymnothorax javanicus. Next base: position 72,891,935 of record CM056203.1, read on the forward strand.
TATTCTAGCCTAGACAGGAATATACCTGGGTATATTCTGGCCAGGGATATATTCCGGCCTGCTGCACCTGGTTGCACCTTGAATAAAATGACCAGTCCGGACCTCAGGTTCCTTCTCCTACCTGGAAAAGGGAAAAATCTGGAAAGGAGAGCTTTATGGCTTCAAGCTATCCGGAGAGAAGATAAGCAGGGGAAGCTATGGGATCCATTATCTTCCCATGTTAATGTGTGTGGGAAACACTTAATTTATTAAGGTATCGCGAATGCTCAGGTTCGGGCAAGGTAGCAAAATAATCGCCGGACATATCAATAAATCAAGAAATGAATGTAAACAGGAAATTAAGTTAAATAAATCTGATAAATTTTGCACCTAAAAACACATCAAATTACATTAGGGTCAATGGGATCTGAGGTTTTCTATCCCCCAAAAAGGGGCGCGGCCTTGACTTTTGGCGAGGTACCCGGATGTGCCGGTTGGGTCTATCGAATTGCACTTTGGGAAGGTTAGGAAGTGGAGGGGTGGGGTAATATAAAGAAAAAATGCACACACACTTACTGCGCAGCATGACCCGGCCGAAGACGGTGTGATCGCGGTCGAGTGTGCTGCAGTTCCATCGGTGGTGGCGAAACTGATGCTGGCACTCGCGGATCCATTCCTTGGCACCCTCACCGATGGACTGCATGATGTCGGGGTGTCGCTGGCACAACTGCCGCTGCTTATTCACCAGGCCCGGGATGTTGTCGCAGATGACCCTCGCCCCCAGAGCCCCAATGTACCTGCAGCCACAGATTCAAACAGCCAGTCAGCAGTCATCTACCAACTATCCATCAATCATCCACACAAAACAACCTGTAAATCTGTCCACCCATTTTAAATTGTATGTCATATGTTGAGTATGGAGTCAATTCAGATTTTGAATCCCTTTATGTTCCCAATTTGATAGCATTTTATATACAGTAGAAACCACGTATAAAGGATGAGCCAAAAAATTATGACCATCTCCCTAATCACCTGCCCAATATACTTTTGGTCCCACAAAACATCACTGTCAAATTGAAATACGCATGAATACCCAGATCCAGGGTTTCCCCTCAGAACAATGCCTAGAGCATTACACTCCCTCCTCTAGCTTGTCTTCTGCTGACGGTGCATTCTGGTGCCAACTCACGGTGCTTATGTTTATGATGTTAAGAAAAATTGGACTCATCAGGCCAGACAGCCTTTCTTCTTTGCTCCAAGGTCCACTTTTGATGCACATATGCACATTATAAGCAATTCTGGCGGAGGACTGAGGTTAGAATGGGTACTCTCACTGCACTGCAGTCACCTAGTCATTTTTCTTTTTTTTTTTTTTTGCTATTTCTGTTGCTGTACTATTCTTCATCATCTTCATAATTACAATTTCTTACATGTCTTTCAATTAGAAAATGGTGGCTTGGCCGTATAAACTCGCTGTAATTTATCATGTGGAAATGTTTACATATATTGATTTCATAATTCAATTGTGTTGAAAGTATTGAAAATATACAACTCCAATTCCGAAATAGTTGGGACGAAGAGTAAATTGTGAATAAAATCAAAATGCAATGACTTTCAGATCACGAGCCAATATGTTATTTACAATAGAACACAGATAACATTTCATATGTTGGAACTGAGACATTTTACATTTTTATCCACAAAATGAGCTTATTTCAAATTTTCTGGCTGCAACAGGTCTCAAAAAAGTTAGGACACAGGCAAAAAAAGGCTGAAAAAGCTATTATTATATAAGAGAATCAGCTGAAAGAACATATAGCAAGTAATTAAGTTAACTTGCATGAGGTGTGTGACATGATTGGCTATAAAAGGGATGTCTTAGAGAGGCTGAGTCTCTCAGAAGTAAAGATGGCTAGAGGATCTCCAACCTGTGAAGGCTTGCATAAAAAATTGTGGAATACTTTAAAAACAATGTTCCTCAACATCAAATTGCAAAGGCTTTGAAGGTCTCATCATAGACAGTGCATAACATCATCAAAAGATTCAGAGAAACTGGAAAAATCTCTGTGCGTAAGGGACAAGGCCAAAGACCTTTACTGGATGCCCATGATCTTCGGGCCCTCAGACGCCACTGCATCACTCACCGGCATGATTCTGTCATTGACATTACTTAATGGGCCCAGGAATACTTCAAGAAACCACTGTCTGTAAACACAGTCCGCCATGCCATCCACAGATGTCACCTATAACTCTATCATGCAAAAAGGAAGCCATTGTTGAGCATGATCCAGAAGTGCCGCCATGTTCTGTGAGCCAAGGCTCATTTAAAATGGACTGTAGCAAAGTGGCAAAGTGTCCTTTGGTCAGACGAGTCCAAATTTGACATTCTTGTTGGAAATCATGGGCGCCGTGTCCTCTGGGCTAAAGAGGAGAAAGATCACCCCCTCTGATATCAGCGTTCAGTTCAAAAGCCAGCATCTCTGATGGTAGGGGGATGCATTAGTGCATATGGTGTGGGACACTTGCATGTTTTAAAAAGCATCATGAATGCTGAAAGGTATATAAAGGTTTTAGAGCAACATATGCTCCCCTCCAGACAACATCTTTTCCAGGGAAGGCCTTGTGTATTTCAGCAGGGCAATGCTAAACCACACACTGCAGCTATTACAACAGCATGGCTTCGTAGTAGAAGAGTCCGTATGCTGAACTGACCTGCCTGCAGTCCTGATCTTTCACCGATTGAGAACATTTGGTGCATAATTAAACAAAAGGTCCGTCAAAGGAGACGCAAAACTCTCCAGCAGCTGTAAGCCTGTATTAAACAAGAGTGGGATCAAATTCCAATGGCTAAACTCAAGAAATTTGTCTCCTCAATGCCCAGGCGCCTCCACTCTGTGTTAAAAAGAAGAGGGGATGCAACACCATGGTAAACAGGCCCCTGTCCCAACTTTTTTGAGACCTTTAGCAGCCATCAAATTTGAAATGAGCTCATTTTGTGGATAAAATTGAAAAATTTCTCAGTTTCAACACTTGCTTTGTTATCTCTGTTCTATTGTGAATAAAATACCTGTTGGTGTGATTTGAAAGTCATTGCGTTTTGATTTTATTCACAATTTGCACTTTGTCTCAACTATTTCGGAATTGGAGTTGTAGTTGGCACAACGACTTTTGACCTTGAAAGTGCCAATTTGTTACAAATATGGACAAAGTTCTCCTAAATTCTTTGGCTGTTGGACTATCTTTGGCCTTGGTCCTATTTATAGTTCATATAACACCGCAGACAGAGGGCACAAGACAACAATCAAGCAAAGGAAAGATGAAGACCAGGAATTCAAATACACAATCAAAGAAGTGAAAAACACCTATGGAGTTTGGGGAATTACACAAACAGGGTGGGGAATGGAACGAGACAATAATTGAATAATGTTAATCAAACAAAACAAACAAAAAAGAAAAAAAAGACAGCTGGATTGTGAGGAAAAACAATTGGGGAAACACGATGTAACACCCATACAGCCTATATTCCAGTTAGGCTGTGGGGGGGTGCACTAACACGGTTTGATGAATATGATTTTATTTTTATTGTAATCTCTAGACCCGCAGTCCCCTTTCAACTACCCCTGATGTGTTGTACTGATGTCCCAAAGTTTAGGAGTGGTTTTTCTGAACCAGAACACCCCAGCCTGTGAAAAACTGCACTGTAACCCTCCTTTACTGATTTCATCATCGCTGTGGAAGTTTGTAGAGTGAACCTCTGCTCCTGTCCAGACCTTCAGGGTGGTGGGTCATGTCTGGGGTGTGTTCAGGTGCAAAACATGTGAATGACTGACTGGACAGAATCTAGAAGTGATTGCAATATTACTGACTAAGGTCGGACATATACTTGCTATTAACTATGCGTGCGCATGACAGCTACTTCTCATATTTTGCATCTGTTTGGAGCATTGGTCAGAAATTAATGCTATGCATATGCAAGATACAAGATGCACATGAACGGCATGGACAGCGTCGAGGCAGTATGGGGATGTTACTGGTCAGGGGTGTACATGCATTTCCGGAGGTTCTACATGGCCTGGTCTATCTTTTCTCTTGTGTACCAACAAAATCCTTCTGTAACATGCAAGATACATTGGCAAGTATGTGAACTAGTCCGTTAATGAGTCGGTTGTCTACATGGTTAAAAAGGACAAAGAACTCCTGCTTAATTTTCCTCCAGCATTTAGATTCTTTGGACGTAATGTTTTCATGTGCCACTATGTTGTACAAATTGGAACCAGAAGTTGCACAGTAGGGGAACTGGAAGCCATTATATAGGCATGAGGTTCTGCTGAACTGCAGCTTGTTGACGCAATGCATATTGTAAAGCGAGTCAGCAGCGATGCACACTGCCTCTGATTCATGCTATATTGTCCAAATAACACAATAACAGCAAATCAGTGCATGAGGACACATAAGAAGAGGAAAACACACGCGCATATGTATGACAGCATCTTCATTCTGAGAAAATTATTAGTTGCAATTTTCCAACATTGTTACCTAAATTATATTTAAATACATTACTAAAACACCTATACTGGAGCCATTCACAGAAGCATGTGTGCAATGTCTCTCAACATCTCTACGACACAAGCTACAGAAACAAAGCCTGGTTTTGGCTGCTTGGTGCTAAACTGACTAAAACTCCTCAAAGGACTCAGATTCCATATGCGATACCCCATTCTTTCAAGCAGTCATTGCTGGACAGGGGCAACACACCCCAGCCCAGCCTACCCTCAAACCTCACTCACAGTGATAGAGTCCATCTTATAAATGCCCATCTTAATCCTCAGCTTGTGTAAATCACAATTTTGAGATACAATGCAAGCCAGAGTAATTGTAACTCTCTTGTACCTGCTGGTGTCATCATATGGATCTAAAATGGTATACATTTCACATTCCAAGGGGAGATGCACAAATTATTGTCAGTAAAATTCCTGGGCAGGCCTTTCATCTCATGCTCACACAAAAGCATGCAGTCTTGTCCATAAGTGTTTGGACACAATGTTCACTTTTCACTTTTGTATTCTAGAACAATGCATTTGACGACAATGAGTTTAATTTTAAATTTGAAACTTTCAACTTTAATTTTTAAGTATTTGAAGAGTTTGTTTCCAAAATGCAATATATCCATTTTACTCATTTTGAGTAAATCAACTTTTTCTATGTTGGCGCCTATTGCATTTTATAGAGAACACAAACTTTGGCCATGAAAAAATACACTCTATAGTATGAATTTCAAAAAATGAAAATTTGCACCATGTGTAAGAAGCACAGGGCTATTGCTTTATGGTATTATCTCAATTTTTGTAATTTGGCACTTATTGTGTTTTGGAACCAAACTCCTCATTTACAACTGCGCAATGTAAATCATGTAAGATGTAGGTATTGCAGCCCACATACAGAGTAACTATCCAAATGTCACACAGGATGTATGAGGGGCTTAGAACCAGAGCGGTCTAACCCACAGAACATTGACATCTGCTATCTCAAAAACAAAGTTTTTGAAAAAAAAAAAAAAAATAAATAAAAATAAAATTTACCAATGTGGGAGATGTCACGGAAGCAATGAATAATTCTTCCTAAATCTAAAAGTATTTGCAGACAGTGTTTTATTCATATTTGAGTTGGGGATCACACCACGGCAATAAGTGAGGTTTTCAGTCCAATTTTGTATATTTAAGCTTGCAGGCTTGTACTCTCAGACTTCTCGTAATGATGTGGAGCAGCTCAGTCAACATCACAAGGCCAAAGCCAGCCAGGGGTGAGAATGATAGTCCAGAGTGCAAACATTCGAATTCATCCCAAGGACAAGATTTTAGACTTCCCTTCCCCAAATCATCTTACCGAAAATCACCTGCTCTGAACCTATATCATGTTCCCTCACACCAAATCTGCTCCTCTCTACCCTTATAACCCACCTTACCCCAAATCAAAGCTGCTCTTAAGATTCTGGCTCAGTCATCCTGAGCCCTCTTGTGCTTGTAATAGTTCTGGTGCTGATTTTACCTTTAAGCTCATAATAAAGGTGTGATATCGGACAATGACTTTTGACTACTTTAATATGCCTTAATAGGACAGATTTTTCTATCAGCTATGAGCTGAACATTCACAGTATTCATATTTTATGTCAGCCAAGCAGCGAAACAGTTTTGATACTGATTATCAGAGAGCAGATGATCCATGTAATTGGAGGTAGTTACTCTGGGATAGCTCCTGGGCAGCATGATGAGTATGGAGACTTGTCTTGACAAGTAACCCGGTCCTCAGAGCGTCCTCTTGGATGAGCTCTCGAATGCATTCTGGCCTACAGCTTCACTTCAGCCTTTTTACAGTGGCAGTAAATCATTAGCCCCAGGGCTACGATAACATGCCGTAAAAGCTGGGCTATTAACAAGTGTTGATTTTCACGAGTTCCGGGGTGGTAGTAGAGTGAGCCAGGACTGAGGGCTGAGGAGATGCGAGGGGATGTTATGGCCAGAGTAACTTCCTCTGTGAACGTAACCCTTTGAGCTCCTTAAACAGACTGACCTTGCACCTGTCTTTCCCTGCCAAAACGGCAAATAAAATTATGTCAACTGATTTATTGCCAAAACCTCTTCAAGGCTTTGTTGACAAATGTAACCAGTTCATCCCAGTTCAAATTTGTGATGCTTTGACATTAGATATTCTTTTTTTTTTTTTTTTTTTTTAATCTCACAAAGTTGCAGTGTAAAGTCTGTACAATCTGCCTCAAAACAGCTGTTCACAAAAAAAAAAAAGTTTTAAAAGCGGCAAGGTGTGAGTTGATTGAGTCAGTTTCATCTCTAGTCAACGCTCATCTACACTTTATCATTTCTAAGTGTCTACATTCATACCTTATGAAATTTAATTTGCCATTTTTCTGGAACATCTCATCAGTTGATGATTTTTTTTTCACCTTAAATTTCTTTTAAAGAGAAACATTTTTATTGATTTGAACACCATATAATTCGCCTCAGATTTCTGTGATTATGTCATTTTTGCCATGCACAAAAGAAGGAAACCAAATTCAATAGGTAGACTACTTTTGGTTTATGTAGTGGAAAAACTACTTGCCTGGATATCCCGATGTAGGGAAAAGTTTGCAACAAAACCTGTCAACGGGTGTTTTACGGGTGTAAAATGTGCAACTTTTGATTAACTTGACAAAATACCTCTAATTTGTTACACCGAGCTTAATTAGTTTTCCTCATCTCAAATATTTTATGCTGAAATACATATTTGAGTTGAGGAGAACAATAGCAACAAGAGTGAATTTTTTAGTTGGTCAAAAGTAACACTCTTTAGAGTGAAAATAAGATTCTTTAGGAAGTGGAAAGTTCAGAAGATGCAGCATGTAAGAAACATATTGAAGAATTTTGTGGTGTCATCCTGGGAAAACAGGAAGTAGGACGTTGAATACAGTGGTTTACTCCTCAATTCATAACCATTCAACCCTGATTGGCCCCGCTGATATTTTCTTTTCCCCACTGTTCAACTAGCAGTATCGTGAGAATGCAGCAAGCTATGCTGTCCCGAACCTGTTCCACAATGTGGGATTGATTGTTCTAACCCCTGTTCTCTCCCTGTCTGGTTTTACACAAATCCAAAACCACTGGGTTGAACTAATCTCAATTCATGGTCACTGGGCAACACTAATTCATCACATTTTCCACTTTTCTGTATGGCAGACGTCCAAAAATAGTATGATTTCAGGCTCACAGCTTAGTCATATCCCAATTTCCAGCCAGTTCTATTATTTTTTGTGCATTAGCTCATCGCCAGAAATGCAGAATGGAATCAGAACATATCTCAGGTATTAATTTCAGATGTGGTTGATAATGGGATATGCATTGTAATGGACTGGTCTATGGTATTCCAGCCTCTCACAAACTGCTTTCTGGGATATGCTTCAACACTTACATTATCAAAGCAGCACCAGCGGACAATCATGCCACTAAACCAAATACGATTCCTCCTCTCTGCGGACAAATAGCCGTCCAAGGATCGGTGGGCTTGGATGCATTGGATCTGTTTCAGTGTCAGAAGAAAGTGCTAATGTGGAACACCACCACCTTTTACGGATTTTGATATATATTTACACCAATATAAAGATTTTAGCTTCTTGTGCAACCTCTGTTGAATAACTTAATGAGCTTAATTTGCGCCATGTTCTGTGGCTGCGTACGAGATCATGTTTAAAGAAATGTTCAACTCCAATTCTGAAAGGTTGGCACATCAAGACAATGCAAACAAAATCCAAAACTACTGTTTTGAAATGTCCATTCACCCTTTACGACGTTGAAAATAGTACAATACATTATTTGATGTTCTAGCATGTTAATGTCTTATTGATAATATGCAGCATGATGACTAAAACAGAGTACAAAAATGTTGGCGCAGTCAACACTGTGTGACAACTGCATGACATCAGCATGTCTTTTAATCATACTCATTTAGCATTTTGGCACTGAAGATAACAGTTGGTCAAGTCTAGCAGGAGGAATTTTTCCCAATTACTTCATATGCATGTCAAGCTGCGTACTTGTACTGGGCCTGATTTTCCAAATATTTAGCGTCTAAGTATGTTATACTTTTTTGACCTTTTTGAGAGAGATCAGAACCGCGGGCAGGCTAATATAGCACCCATACTCTCTGCTTACCCAGCCACATACTTGTAATTTGTGCAGAGTAAAGTTTCTGGTTATCTTGCTGGAAAAACCAGGGATGCTCCTGAAATATATGTACTCTAAAAGGTAGTACATGTTGCTCAAAAATTTGTACATATCTTTCTGCTATAATGGTGACACTTGCAGATATGCACTGACACACCCCCACACCATGACAAACACTGGCATTTGACCTGACACCTGATAACATCTAGGTTGGTTCTTCTCATTTTTGGACCAGAAAACAAAGTGGCTGTTTCTTTAAAAACAAATAAAGAAAAAAGGCACCCCAGTGGCTCATCAGTCTAAGCGCGTGCACCATTAAGGCTGTGTCCTTCTCGCGGCGACCGAAGTTTGATTCCAGCTTAGGTCATTTGCCGCATGTCTTCCCCATTCTTCTCCCCAACTTTCCCGTCTATCTCCACTATATACAGTAACTATCAAATAAAAGAAAAAAATCCCCCCCCCCAAAAAGTCTTAAAAATAAAGAAAAAAACACTTGAAATGTTGATTCATCAAACCACATAACACCCTTCCACTGTGCTACTGTCCATTTTAGAGCCCAGAGTAGTTGGCAGCCCTTCTGGGCCACGCTTTTGGTTGATGTATGGCTTTGGCTTTGCATAGGTAACCTTTAATTAGCATCCAAGCATGCAGTAGCAAATGATGTTGAGGGACTGAGGTTCAACAAATAGTCTCCTAGCCCTTGTCATGATGTCAAATACAGTTGCATGACAATTTTTTAAAAAAGTGACGTCTGAAGGATCAAAGATCACACACATAAAGATGCAGTTTTTAGCTTTACCCTTTACACCAATTCAGTTGGATTCCTTCCATCTTTTAATTACTTTTCAGAGTGCAGTGTCCAAAATCCTACCAATTGGTCATTGGGGGACAAATGCTCTTAAAGTGATGGATTAAAATCTTGTGCATCTTTGTTTAAAGTGATGAGCCTCAACTCATCTTTGCTCTTGAGGCAATAGGGACCCGATTTTTCTGCATGCATTATGTCCGATAATATGTGCACAGAACAATGGCTGCATCTTTTCCAATTATCCTACAGCCACAAGGAATAATTAATATTTTTCTGCTAGAGCAACATGCAACTCAGCAGTGACATGAATATCAAGGAGGTAATTATATTTTGTGGAACATTTTCTATGTAAATTAGATGGCACCATTGGGAGCATCATTTAAGTGATGTTGCACAAGGCAATTTTTGGTATCTTTCTGATGCAGAAAGCAGTCCACATATGACTTGCCAGGCATACAAGAAAGATACAAAAAAGAGTAAGGGATAAGGATTTGACATTTACCAGTATGTCAAAGGTGCTTGAATGTCATACTACAATTGTCAGTTTTCACAGTATGCAACCACAGCTTCTTGGTGTATTGTGTTCCACATTGCACAAATTAATGCAATCATTGGCATCCCAGTCCCACCAACACTCAGGTGATTTTGATAACTTAGTGGTATGTGGCTGCGTACACATAATTATTGTCATAGGCTGTCTAATGCATTGTATAGGCATGAAGTACCCAAGCGCAGTATGCTGTGAGTAATAATTCAATTCTGACCATGGCCATTCTTACCATGGTGAACATCCTGCATGGAGATGAAACTTACAGTCCACAAAAATGCGTCAAATTAGTTTTTTAATACAATAAATAATAAAATTAATAAGTGCTTTATTAATGCCCACATAAAAGGTGAGTGCTTTGATGAAAGAAAGCAAAGTTAATTGCGTGTGCATCTTCCTTTTGTGAGTACACCAGAACCCCAACAAAGCGTGGCAGTATTAGTACTCAAATAGAGCTGGCCTCTTTTAATGGATCGCTGTAGTTCATTTCATGCCTACTTGCGGCTATCGCGTAACGTATGTATGTATTTAAATATGAAGGGCTGAGAACAGAGTGGTCTAACCTCTAAAAATTAAAATTAGAGTTTGGATTATATTGTGACAAATGTTGATAGCATTCATCAGTGCCAGAGTGGTCTAACTCAAGACAAGTCAATCACTTTTAACTGACATTGTGAGTAATATATATATATACAGTCGCGCCCAAAATTATTCATACCCCTACAAATTTTTGTTTTTTTTCGAGATATTTTTTGACAAATCAAATTTATTCTTGCACAAATGACACAGTAAGTTGACATAAGGCTGTAAGAAGTACAGTAAACAATTTTTCAAGAAATACAATATTTCTTGGTATTTTATTTGATAGATTTACAAAAAAAATGCCATGTCCAGAATTATTCATACCCTTTTCTCAGTAATTGATGGCAAAGCCTTTATTCACGATTACAGCCTCCAAACGCGTCCTGTAGTTGATCGCAAGGTTTCTACACGTCTCCACGGGGATTTTGGCCCACTCCTCTTTGGCAAACTTCTCCAGGTCCTTAAGGATTGAGGGTCTCTTTGCCATGACCTTGGTCTTCAGTTCCCTCCAAAGATTTTTGATAGGATTAAGGTCGGTGCTCTGGCTTGGACACTCCAAAAAGTTCACTTTGTTGTCCATTTCTTGACGGATTTGGACGTATGTTTAGGATCATTATCCTGTTGGAAGATCCATTCCTGCCCAAGACCAAGTTTTTCGGCGGATTGCTTGATGTTTTCACTGAGGATCTGGATATACTGGTCCTGTTTCATAATGTCATTAACTTTAACAAGGTTTCCATGCCCATTCGCTGAAAAGCAACCCCAGAGCATGATACTCCTGCCACCGTGTTTGACCGTTGGGACCGTGTTTTTCGGGTTCAACGCTTCACCTTTCTTACGCCAAACAAAAGCCCCATCTCTGTGCCTAAACAGCTCCATCTTTGTTTCATCATCCATGACATTGAGAGCTAGAAGCTTGTATCTTCATCTGGTTGAGTTTTGCGAAGGCTAGACGAGCTCTTGTGTGTCTGGGTTGGAGAAGTGTAAGTGGCGTGAGACAGGTGAAGTGTTCAACCTGAAAAACTGTCCCAACGGTCAAACACGGTGGCGGGAGTATAATGTTCTGAGGTTGCTTTTCAGCGAATGGGCCTGGACACCTTGTTAAAGTTTAAGGCATTATGAAACAGGACCAGTATATCCAGATCCTCAGTGAAAACATTAAGCAATCCGGCGAAAAACTTGGTCTTGGGCAGGAATGGGTCTTCCAACAGGATAATGATCCTAAACACACAGCCAAATCCGTCAAGAAATGGTTAGTGGACAACAAAGTGAACGATTTGGAGTGGCCAAGCCAGAGCACCGACCTCAATCCTATCAAAAATCTGTGGAGGGAACTGAAGACCAAGGTCATGGCAAAGAAACCCTTAAACCTTAAGGATCTGGAGAAGTTTGCCAAAGAGGAGTGGGCCAAAATCCCCGTGCAGACGTGTAGAAACCTTGCGATCAACTACAGGACGCGTTTGGAGGCTGTAATCGTGAATAAAGGCTTTGCCATCAATTACTGAGAAAAGGGTATGAATAATTCTGGACATGGCATTTTTTGTAAATCTATCAAAGAAAATACCAAGAAGTATTGTATTTCTTGAAAAATTGTTTACTGTACTTCTTACAGCCTTATGTCTACTTACTGTGTCATTTGTGCAAGAATAAATTTGATTTGTCAAAAAATATCTTGAAAAAAACAAAAATTGGTAGGGGTATGAATAATTTTGGGCGCGACTGTATATATATATATATATATATATATATATATAGATATGTGTGTGTGTGTGTGTGTGTGTGTGTGTGTGTGTGTGTGTGTGTGTGTTTTGCATATGATAGGGGAGATCAGGCCCTTGGCCTTTTTGAGTCTCCTCAATTTCTCATCACTGTATTATTGTAGCTTGTCACATCATCATCATCATCATTATTATTATTGCCCCAGCACCAAAATTTTTGGAGTCTGTTGCAGTCATGTGATTTGAAATAAGCAAATATTTTATTTGAACAATTGAATTCAGAAGGGATTAAGTAATGTGTTGTTGTTTTTTTTTCAGTATTGTAGATGGTGAGTGCACTTTTCAAATCACTCCTTTTTGAGCTGTTTCAGAATTGGGAACAGACAGGTTGAAGGTTGGAATCAAAACTTGACTGGAGGTTACTTTGATTTCCAAAGAAATATGCATACTACTCACAGCACCACAAAAAAAGAAGAAACAAGAGGGGTGGAAAGACATTTAAAAATCCACAGTTAATATTGTTACAATGCCAAAAATTGGTCAAGCGGAATGATCAGCAGGGGTTGTAGTTAAAACCTGCCTAAGTGTTATTATTAATCATGGATAAATACTGTACTATCATCAATGTAAGAAACTCGCAGCATTGATCTCAGCTTTGGGTTCATCTTAAATTGCATTTATTCAAGCTATATTGCACAAACAAACCGACATGTCCTGTATGATAATGAGGACAGCAAATATGGGCATGATTACTTAAGTACGTGTGCATAATGCGCATACATGCGGTCATGCGCAAACGCACGTCTACTCACTCGCATTAACACTCGCAGAACTCAATCGCCGCTCCACTTAAACCGAGGTGTATAAATCGAAAGTACGAGGAAAATTAATGTTTTTGTGCCACATCGTTTATAAACACCAGCTGGGCCAAATATTGGTCGCGTCCGGGGGCTAAGCATCAATTTCATTTATTGCACTATTATTATAAATTTGGCTGCTAAACTGCTTTGCCTGTGTCATGAAAAAGGACGGCTGCAATTTTCATTCCTATCAATGAAGACCAATAATCATCATTAATAACATGCTCTCAGAAAACTTTTTCAACGAGTTTTCCGCGAATGTCATTTAAACATGGGTGTGCGAGGTGTGAGGCTGCGGAACTAAAACCTACCAAATAAGTAAGTAAGTAAGTAAATAAATCCTGACACTAATTGAAGACCGAAGCATCTTGGCTTTTAGGCATATTAACATCACATTTTGGCGAAGCCTTTTCAATTATATTGAATTTAATGGCAAACTTATCCCGCTTTGCATGAGTGCATTCATATTTTACAAGTGCGGGTGGTTGCACACAATTACTGAATTTTATTTATCCTTAAATACAAATATGATTAGAATTTTCTGAACTGAAAACTCCAGTGCAGGTGCAGCACTTCTGGAAAAGCAAACGAACGGAGTTAGAGAACACTTAGAATTAAATAAATAAACAAATAAACAAATAAATAAATAAAGGCTCTTCAAAGTGTTAAGATCAGAGATGACGCACGAACTGCTAGGAGCACACCACGTCGCAGAGTGAAATGATTGACAGAGAAATTGCATTGCGAGATTATTGCAGTGGAGCGGAACACACTGAGATCAATGGGGTTACTGTATCAGCGGATGATACGGGGAATTCCTGCCCTGAAGGGCTGAATATGGGCTGGTTTCCATTCAGCTCCAGGTGTTCATTGTTCAAATGAAGTGATTGTTCGTACAGGACAGTAGCGTAGCCAACATCAGGTGTACGGGGCTTCACATGCTAAAAGCGAAAGAAAGATTTCTCCATATCCATTCGGAGGCTTAAAATGTGTATACACATATAATAACAAGCCGAAATTTGCAATTTGAAGTTAGGCTACATATCGTTTAATATTAGCCTTCAAGTAACAAATGTTAAAAATACGGAGTTCTTCAAATCAGTAACTTTGAAATGGATCATAATCAAAGGCTGAGGATGACAGACGTGCTATGATATCCAGTCCTTGCTATGTTTCAAAATATAAACCTGCCTATGTGTAAAACCATGTGACATATATAATCGCTTAATGACATTTTCGTTTTAGCCCACTGGAATAGCAATGTGGATTATACGTCCCGACGCAAAAGCCTGTTATTTTATGGGTGGCAACACACTTACTACTACTACTTTTACTACTACAATAGCACTACATTATTATTATTGATTACAATAACAACAACAACAATAATAATAATAATAATAATAATAATAATAATAATAATAATAATACTGGCGGCAGGGCTTTATGGCACAAATAACACATAATGTGCAAAACATATTGTGTAGAATGAATAGTTTTCAAGGAATATGCTTTATGTCCTCTTTGCAATTTCATTGGAATTTTATCCCCACATTATATCGGATTAGGAAAAATACTTAAGGCCGCAACATTACATTATAGCAATATAATTGAGACAACTTTTATGCTTTATATATTCCTTTCAAGTGAATTTGGAGCCATCTTTTGTCTGGAATGACTGTGAAACGAACGAACGTACGACTAACATGGGGACGGTAATTCTCAACAGGTGTTATACCGCCTCCAGAATGTTAATCCACAAGCAAGTAGTTTAGGGCTCGCCAACTCCCCAACATATTAAAATCATTCAAACTTGTAATATTCTGAGACTGAACGGTGACTGATTTACTGACTGCTGTAACAGTTACTGAAACCTCAAATCAGTTTTTAATCCAGATAAATTACTTACGCTCCGAAACCTTTTGGGCACTGTTCGATCTTATTTGAAAATGGATGTTATAGTATCACCATAATAGGCGTTGGTGTTGCTATACGGAGTAGGCTGTATGTAGCCCGTTTAATTCTGGCGCACCCCGGCGCTTCATTGTTTTGTAAAACAGCAACAAGTTTCCTTTCTCTCATGATAAAGGTTCACTCACCCGCTGCGAGATTTAAAATTGACGGCTACCCCTTTTAATCCCATCAAAAGCAACCTTGCGCCAAATCCATTTCATTGCCGATAAGCGAACAAAACTTTTCAAGGATTTGCTGGTATACTTGCGAGAGGGATACCCTTTGAATACAGCTATAACAGAGTGGGCTACTTACCACCACGAAGAATCCACTCTGGGTGTTAGCATGAGAAGGAGTATAATAAAGGCAACGTATAGCCTTGAGGTGGCATTTGAGCCTTCTGAAGAGGGTGCACCGGTCCGGGACGAATGTCTTAATCCCGGCGCTCCCGTGGAATTTGCGCTTTTGCTGTAAATCCGGGAAGAGCACTGAACTTTACTTAAACCAAACATTGTTTTTTTCCCCCCAGTAGACAGATGTTAAGGCGCAAGGAAGTCCTGAAGTACTTTTTTTTCTCTATCTCAGAGCCGGACAAAGCTGAAACCACGCATCTTTTTCAGGTGATTTTTTTCCATCAATGTTGTAATGCAGTGGTATTTGTGTTGTAGATAAATCTCACGCGAGTAATGCCATGACAAAATGTATTCCACCTAAGAAGATCCAAAAATGTTATGGCAGGGGAGCTAAAATAATCCGGGCCAGGGGGGCGATTTTCGGAATACTGCGCACTCGAAATCAAATTCGCTTCATTTAAATTTAATCCTCTTTGAAAAAAAAAAAAAAAAGTTAGCACATCCCACTTGGATCAAAAGCGAATTTCAGTAGATTCAGGTATTGTTCCTGTGATCGAAGAACATGGGACGCCTCCAGGTCTTTTCTCATGCGTATTTCTTCTAGAATAGCCCATAACCGTTATCAGCCACTGAGTGCAGATAAACTGAAGCGCTGAACTGAAGAAACTGTAAAACCGTGGGTGGGGGGACGGGGGGCGAGAGGCAGAGAAAATGTTGACAGCTCTCTTGCCTCTCTCCTCTCATTGGGCAGAGTCAGTGGGGGACTGAGTGATGCTTTGTGTGGTTCCGTGGGATGCACGACTCTCAGGAAAATGCAGTGGTGCAGTTGGAGCGTTTGACTGAACCAAGCCACCTGCCACCGCAGCTGTAAGAGAGTCACAATTCACGTGTAAGATGAAGATGCAGACCATAAGGAATAAATGAAATATCACAGTGCGGGCAACAGGAAAAAAATAAACTTATAAAGCCTGACGTGATGGGCTATAAAATTACCACTTACAGACGAAACAACAATCCAATAGAATCATGGAATCATCTGGGCGTCAGCTTTATGGAAATCTGCGAAGGAATGTTGTACGAGAAGCCCAAATTGGCGAAAATATTGAATAACCTCATAGCTGAGCACGTTTCGGACGCATTTTCGATTACATGCGGATGGTCTATGGATCCAAGACCACTTCGCGCGAAGACTGTCCTGCTGAGCGTACTTAAAGGTCTTATTATTCTTTTTCGTCTATTTTTTCGAAGACCTAGTTTTTAGCCTTTTTACTTTTCCTGCCCAAGAATTAAATAATGTTTTGTTCGATAATGTCCGAAAAAACTATACACGTTTGACTGATGAAAAGATAAGATCAGCAGTCTGAAAAACAAACCAATTGTTGTTCTAGCAATGTATCTCCTTTGCATTCTTTGAGAAGGCAGTAAATTAGGCTACAATCAGATCGGATTATTGTCAAAATAAAATCTTAAATACGACTGCCTCAGAATTATTTTTTTCACAGTGTTTGCACAGTTCATGTGTAGGCTATTACGTAAACTAAAATAACCTTGGGAAAATAATTATGATAAAATAAAAGAAGAGAAAGTATCCGCAGTAATTCATTCTAAAGGCTTTTATCCTTGAATACCGTGCATCACGTGGCAAGACAGTAATATTAATGGACTAATAAAGGCTATGCTCCATTTCCGATAAAGTGGTTGCAAAAAGAAGCCAATAAAATGGTTATATAGCCAATTTCAATATCACATAAGTATCTTCAAAATATATGTTCGAAAACATGACCTGCAAACCGTGGGGTTCCAGTAAAATATTGGCTGTATTAAGCCCACGTATTAAATATTAATAATATTTATTTTATTAATAACGATTTGCATAAACGTCTGCAAACTTCCACTAAAAGTCAGTTTTCTACTACGTTAGTATGGGTCAGCAGTTGAGCTGTTGCTGGAGCGTTTTCCAGGACAGTATTTAATCCTCAAAACCATTTCAAACTGATCCGGCAGGTGCTGCTATGTGCGAACATGCAGTCTGTCTTGAATTGCCATCAAGAAAAACTTCAGACGACTTATGTAGCCTGTAGCCAACACGTTCCTGCGATAGTTTTGCTGCTATATAGAACTATGATAATGCAGCAAAACAGTGAATTATCATACAACCTGGCGAGGGTGTAGCCAGTAGCCAACGGTGGGGGGTTGGCCTTAAAAATAGCAAACTTTCTGAAGTCCATGAGATTATTCATTAGATTATTTATTTATTTATTTATTTTACCCAGTCCCGTCTTGTATATGTTACAGTCAGATTGTGAAACCAGTCATTTCATGGGATGACTAAAGATTTCACTCATATCATGAAATGGCCAACGCTGAACTTGTCTTTTCACGAAATGGCAAATTTTTCATAGTCATTTCACGAAATGACTGGTTTCGCAGTCTGACCGTAACATTTATGAACCTGGGCTTCCATACACGCGCGCTCACACAAGCACTTACACACACACACACTCTCTCATACACACCAAACGCTATCTCGCACGTCCCACCACACCAAACACTATCCTCGCACGTCCCACCGCACAAAAGATCCCCGAGGTTTTGAACCCAGGGCAAAATAAATAAATAAATAAATAAACCAAGTCTCAAAAAAATCATCGGACAAGTAAAATTTCAATAAATCCCCGTCAAATGTCGGTGGCATAGATGTGAGAAATTTATCCATTCCACAAGGACCCAGCGAGTTGGTGGTTAATTTCAATGCGTGACCATATTTACGGATGCGTCAAACGAAGGGTTTGCACATGTAGGCCCAGGCCTACCTTTCTATATGGTGATTGATTTTTCAGACAATTAAGATCCTCCGACCTCACGTTTGGCGTAGTTACATACGGTATTTTCTTGTAAATCAGATTTCTGGTGCGTGATTTTGGTCTGATAGAGATTTATACCCATCTGATTTTATTTAATTGGTTAGATGAAAACTGGTGGATTGAGCTGCGATGCCTCGCGCTCAAAACTCTAAAGGATCAGAACACGCTCATCCATCTCTATTGTTCGCAGCTGACGTATCCAATTCTCAGTGGAAATTAGTTCCTTCTGCCGTTGATGTTGGCTGAGGATATAGGGCAAAATGCCTTTCTTAGGACAGACGCACTCAGTTGATAAGAATTCGAAGCGCAATTTAGATTCTGACTGCATTTTTGCATTTCCTTAACGTTTCTTTCCTAGAAACAGCATAAAAACCTGTTGGCTATGACCACTTGGCAAATAGGCTGTCTCTACATAGGCTGATGATTTTGCTGTTGCGTGCAACGGGAGGAGTCATTAATGACATGGTTTCATAAATAAAACAAGAACTGGGTGACACCTGGTTAAACTGAACCTCAGATAAATTAGGAAAAATGCAGAAACGTTGGCTGTAAGAATTAAGCGGTGCATGGGCATTTTTTCTGTCTTCATTACTGACAAAAGCATTTCAGTAGGCTGAGCTCATAAATTGTAGTCTATGATGGAAGATTGACAGTGTCAGAAACTTCTGGCCAAAGCTGTGTCATGTGTCAGCTTAATATGGCCATATGTTCACATTTGAACAAGCAAGGGGGTAATTACAATGAATGGCATAAACACATACTTGTGTCCCACCGAGTGTTCTCCTGATCTCCCCCACCCCCCCACCCCAACTCAATCCAAATGTTTGTGCCAGTTTTACTCTTTGTTCCTTGTTATTTAATTATCATCTTGTTTCACTCCGCTTGTTTCAGTCTCACCTGTCCTCCCTGAATGTTAATTTTTGTCTGGTGTATTTAGATTCCTTTTCTCCATCCTCCCTTTGTTGGATTGTTGTTTTTTTTCTCTGAAAAACTAAGAAACTATTTATTAAATATGCCCAACCTGCCTCTTCAGTCCTGGGAGTTGCTTGTTCTAATCCTCCTCCCTGCATGAAGGCGTGCACTACTCCTCAGCACTCGGGTTAATTTGGGTTAAACACGTCCATAGAATCTTGAATGATGTTAGTTAGCCTGTCACACGCCAGTTCTGGATCATCATCTTGGAATACTTCTGACCAGTTGGTAGATGACAGATGAGCTCTCATATCCCAATAGTTGGCCTTCTTGTATTGCCACACCTTTCTCTTACATGGCTTGTCTCTGAATGCAGTGACATTGAGTTTCACCAACACAGGGTTATGGTTGAAGTACCTACACTGGCATGAGTAGTCGTAGATGAAAAAAGATCAGTCAGGACAAGGTCCAAAATTTGGTCTCCTCTAGTTGCATCATTGACGACCTATTGAAGTCCATGGGAGTCAGCTAACTGTAGCAGTCGCCGACCAGCAGAATCTGTGTTGTGACTGCGTAGCCATTTTTCATGATGGACATTAAAATTGCCCACAAGCATGACAGACTGAGCACCAAGAACTTTAGGAATGATGTTTTCATCAATGTACTCAATGACGTCATTGTTCGCACTTGGTGGCCTACACACAGCTCCTACCAGTAGTTTCTGTGACTGTAATGTGATGGAAAACCAGATGAGTTCATAATCTTTGGGATCGCTTGATGATTCATGATGAATGACGATACCATCTAGACAGTACACTGCTATACCACCACCAGTTGTATGGGCTCTATCTTTGCGACAACACAGACTATATCCAGGAATTGCAATACAATCAGCACCATCATCAAAACACTTGAATCTAGACAGTTCTCTACTACAATTGCAATTGTTAGTTTCATCTCAGAACAAAGATTTGCTAATTCTCCAATATTAGACCTGAGGCCACGTATATTAACTTCTAAAATTCTCAAATTCGAATATAGTTGTTGGGAGGCAGGCTTGTTTCATTTCCATCTTGATCCTTCCATTCGAGGCTTGTTTTTACAGTTATGAGCAAGAAAAAAGAAAGTGCATGGGCCGCTGACCCATACGCCCATAAAGACACACTTGAGAAGTGCAGCAGAGGCACACACCATGCAGGACCTAGTCTGAAAGCACCATTAACGTGAAGTTAACAGCTCATAACAGATCGTGTTCTGAGGAACCACTTAGCCCAGGATGGGGTGATCAGTGTTTATTGTGCCTCTACAACCCCAGTGTTACTACTCTACTACCTGCCTTAAAAGAGTTTCTTCCATTGACCACTATCTTTGCCAGACCTACAAATCACATGCTATGTCACTTTTTCCACACTACCTATATGACTGTGCCATTGATGTTTTCCCGGGAACGAGGCCACCTAGGGGCAGGCTGTACTCTCTTTCTGCACTAGAGTCCAGAGCTATGGATGAGTATACCCCTGATGCCATGGCTTCCGGAATCATCCAACCTTTTCTTCACCAAGTGGTGCTGGCTTCTTCTTTGTGTCAAAAAAGGACAGCGCCCTATTAAAGTTCCCCACTGGCTGTGGCCATCCATTGCCATTAACGTCGTCACTGGGCTGCCCGAGTCGGATGGATTCATGGTAGTCTTGACCTTTGTATACTGGTTCTCAAAGGCAGCCCACTTAGTCCCACTGGTGAGGCTGCCCATACCCAAAGAAACAGCCGAGCTACTGCTCCCTCAGCATGTGAAGCGCCCTTACAGCATCCCCCAGGAGATTGTTTCTGATCGTGGGCTCCAGTTCTCCGGTCGTTACTGGAAGGCCTTCAATGGCCTGTTGGGCGGCACTCCACCTCTCATCATTCCATCCGGAGACCAGTGGGCAAGTGGAGAGGGTTAACCAAGAGTGGGGCTCTCTGTTAAAATGCGTATCCACCTTCCATGACCAGATTAAACATCATCGCCGTCCGGATCCCATCAACTAAGTTGGTCTGGAAGTATGACTGTTGACTAGAGACATTTCACTGAAGGCGCAATCGAAGAAGCTTGCCCCATATTTATTGTCCCCTTCACCATATCCCAGGTCTTATCACAATCAGTGCTCATGCTTATTGGCCCCCCTTCCCTTTGCCATATCCATCCTGTTTTTCTCATCTACTGTGTCAAGCCTGTTTATTCTTCCCCCCACTGCCCTCCTTCCCATACCTGCCTCCCTCTCGGGTCATTGCTGGTGGCTCCGTTTACTCAGTGAGTTGCATCCTGGATGCTTGGTGGTGGAGGCTTGGCCAGCACTTCCTGCACTCTCAGAAATAGGGGTACAGCTGGAGTCCATTTCTGTTCCCCAAGGTACATTCAGCACTTATGTGCCCCCTAGGGCTAATTATAGGACCTCAAGGTACCTGTGTGGACCTTTTTAGGGTCTAAAAGGTACTTTTACGTTCCAAAACAAATAAGAAACCACTTCTAAGGGTACAACAGCAGTACCTTTGAGGGTACTGCCCCAGTGACAAGCCTTCTGTCCCTGGCTGCTTCTGGACCAGTCTTCTGAATACGCACTCCAGCTCTGAATGCTCTCCTGTTCTGCAGTTTTGTTATTAAAGGCTAATTGAATCATAAATCTGATCTAAGCGTACCACCTTGCAGGACTAAAGCTTTTCTCACAGGTGGCTTTTGTGCAACCGCAACAACTGGAAAAAGCATTCTTAAGAAAATATTAAGTTTCACAGTGGTAAAATTTAGTGGCACCAATAATTTGTGAGCTATCACGCAGTATTTACATTTTTCATTCCATGGGTGTAATAGACATATCATCTATGGTAATGCAAAATCACTGAACTTTATAATCCATAGAACAGGTGCCTTATTGTGCCTTAGTAAGCTTATTGTACACATATTTCTGTTTCTGGAGTGAATAATTGAAATAGCTTTCAGTGTAATTTCACACCCAGGTCTAAGCCTAACTGCACCCATAATTTTGAAAAATTCTCAAAGTGCGTAAGAAGCTGGGGAGGGGGCTAAGGGATGTGGACATGTAAAGCAGGAAGAATGATATCATAAAAGTGCAGGGTTAGCGAGGCTAACAAAAAATAATGTTAACTCCAGTGAATGAGTCTCGAGCAGCAAAAATTTGAAATTGAGCTTAGTTTCACTGACTTGGCCGGGGAAGGTGGGCCACCCACCCCTGATTACAGGAAGCTAACACTCTTTTTTTTTCATATAAATTTCATGGCATAAAATAGGCCCAACCTGTCAACTCTGTGTCAGCATTTGTCCAGCAAGGTTTACAGCTGATTTTAAACAGTAGATGGCGTATTGAGCCATTATCAACCAATTAAATTCTGATTTTTATACCTTAGGCAATAAATGTCAATGTTAACACCAACATCCTTGTGTTTCATTATAGTAAAGGCACATACTGTAATTTAGTTTACGGCTCAAAAAAACAAGTGTAATTGTGCTGTTCCTTTTTAACTTTATTTTAAAGGAAACCTGTTAAAGAGAATTAAGTACGGAATGGTTGTTTGCGTGTTTTCATTTGTCTTCTTTCCTCAGGCAGTGGGAAAGCCTAAATTATTGTGGCCACAGGCTGCAAGTCTTGCTGCAGAGTGACATAAACTTCCTACCACACACTGGACTGCTGGCCAACCAGTGTGTCATGTGAGGCACACTGTAGAAGAAACTGGAATACTGCAGAGTGTCTAAGTCATTTGACTTAACAGCTGTCTTTGGAATTACATATTTACTACAGTGGTGTGCTGTGATGGTTGTCCATGACCACTTTTGTCTAAAAGGGGTGCTAATATATATTACCTCTCTGTAATTTTATGGTGAAATTGCATTGAAAAATACTATTGTAGGCAATGAGTTTGAGGCAACGTTATTCTGCAAAATTACCACTGATGGTCAGTTGCTCCAGTATATAAGGCGACATGAACTGTGAGCAGTGTCACAGTGTTTAACACGATGGCACGACGGAAGGAGCTCTTTGAGATTGTTCATAGCCGCATTGTGGCCTTACATGATACTGAAGATGTTAAATGTGCCATGGCCCTGTAAGAAACACTATCAAGTGTTTCAAAGAGGCCAGTTCGCTGAGAACTAGTGGCAATAGAGGTGCAAAATGGACATTAAGTGCTACTGATGTTCGTTATCTGTGTTTGAGAAGTTTAAAAAAAAAAATCAGTGGTTGACAGCACGACAACTCAGTGATGATATTAATAGCGCCAGAAGTGAAGAGATGAAACTATCACGATCAACTATTTTCAGACGCCTGTGTGAAAATGGTCTGATTGGTCATGTTGCTGCCAAGAGCTGGCAATATCAAAAAAAAAAGAGTTGAGTTGACCAAGAAATTCAAGGATTGGACACCAATGGCCTGGAAACAAGTCCTCCTTCGAATCAAAATTCAAAATTTTCTCCCCAAAACGCAGAACTTATGTCAGCTGTAAAGTTGGAGAATGTCTCAAAAATGACTATTTAACCTCTTCAGTAAAACATGGAGGTGGTAAGATTATGGTTAGGGGTTCAGTCTGCTCAAAAGGAGCCGGTGATCTCATAAAAATTTTCAGGACAATGGATCAAAAGAAGTATCACAGCATCCATGAGAGGCACACATTGCCATTTGGAAAGAGATCGATTGATTAGGGATTATATTTTCAACAAGATAATGACCCTAAACACACTTCTAAGTTGTGCAAGAATTATCTCAGTCGGACAGAAACATCTGATGACCTGAAAGTTATGACTTGACCTGCTCAAAGTTTAGACTTTAATTCGATTAAGCAAATCTGTTGTAACATTGAAAGAATCTCTTTGTTATGAACTTCAGACCATGTGGAATAGTTTAGTGAGTGAGGAAATAAAAACATTATGTGAAAACTATCCCTGAAAGATTAAATGCGTTAATCAAAGCAAAGGATGGCCACATAGATATTGACGTTTTCTCTCAAAAAGACATTCTTATTTTGGTTTTTACTATATATTGTTATCTGTTTACTTATTTTCATCTATATGATCCAATATTACATGAAACAAATTCTTGAATAGTACTTGGTTTCTCTTTTATCATCATTTTGTCGAGTGTATAATCATCACTGCACACTACTGAATATGCTGCATAATGTACTAGTATATACTGGATACTACAGTACATGCTTGTTTCTATAACAGTATAAGAGTGTACTAACCAGACTGATAACATCCATGTTATATACTACATAGTCATGTGACTACCAGGATAGTAAGGTCATCTAGGCCAATACATTTAACTTTGTTGAACTTTGGGTTACTCTGTGTGATGAAGGTTGCAGTGGCTGTGTACTGTGGTATGTGGCTAACTGTAGTATGGCAGCCAGGTAATGCAAATCTCCTACCAAATTAAAATGCTTACTATTCGTGAACCACTTTGACTACAGGTATATATTCATGGTCTCGTTTGAAAAGTGGTACTCAGTTGATTGCTCTCAAATATGCTGAGAATATTACCCAAATTGAGTAACACTGGAAATATAACTTTTTTTGTCATTCAGAAAAAGATTTTACTTTTTTCTGCCCCTGAGGCATTGTGGCCAAGCCTCATCAGCCTAAAAAAATAATAAAACCACAGACAAACGCCAAAAAAACTGCGAGTTCAAATATTTTGATACTGCAACCAAAAATGATTATTTTACGAAGTGTTTCTTTGTTATGTTCCTGCTTGTTTTAGCAAACCATTTTGGAGAGTCCAAATTTCCCTTTGTTCCCAGTCATGGTCGAGCACGCTTTTACAACAGTTTTACAACTTCCTTCAATCAAATGTTTTCCCATATTAAATTTTCACTTTCAAATACCCTCCCAATTCCCCGCACTGGTGTGTGATTGTATACAGAATGTGTAATAAAGTTGCCACCAAAACTTCTTTGCATCATTCTGCCTACCCTACCTCACATTGCCAGGCAAGTTCTATGTTAGTGATGTTTAGATTCAACAGGGATGACATTCATCATGTGTGGATGTGTCTGGTGACATTGAACCCAATTATAAATTAAATTTGTTTTGATTGATTTAATAACTAAGGAGGCAATTACTTATTCACATTTGGCCAGGTAGGGTTACATAACTTTTTCCTTTCAATGAAATAAATTATCATTTCAAAACCGCACTTTGTGTTTACTGTGGTTAACGTTATAATTGTGTAATGTTAAAATTATTTTGATGATCTGGAACATTTAATTGTGATAAATATACAAAAATAGAAGAAATCAGGATGGGAGCAAATACTTTTTTACAGCACTGCGCTAGGTTTGTCAATCTGTATGCCTCTCTGCCCGTCAGTCAGTCTGTCTGTCTGTCTGACTGACTGACTGACATCCAACTATCCCTGTTAAATATGGTAAAATACAGTGCCCTCCGGAATTTTTGACATCCTGTCATTAAAATTAGCAGAGCAAGATGCAAAAAAATGTCTTTATTGCTTATCCTCAGGACCTGTCATTCAAAATTTACACTGAAAAGTCAGCTTTAATTGAATTAACATAGTCAAAAAAAACATGGAACAAATATTTTTTTTCTCAAAAATATGCGTGCCACTTTTATTGGTACTCCTATATTTTAATATTTTGAGGAGCCTCCCTTTTGCCAAGATAACAGCCCGGAGTCTTTTACTGTAACGCATGATGAGGTTTGAGAACAAAAGGCATGGGATCTGAAACCATTCCCCCATACAGAATCTTTCCAGATCCTATAGATTCCGAAGTCGATGCTCGTGGGCTTCAGTGTTCAGTTCATCCCACAGATTTTTTACGGGATTTAGGTCAGAGGACTGTGAAGGCTCTCGCAAAACCTGCGATGGGTGAACAACTTTGGGTAGATTTTAAGGTGTACTCTACATCATTGTCCTTGCAGAAGGTCCAACTACAACCTATGAATCACATACATCTAGGCCTACTCACTTCTTCTGCTGGGTGCACACTACAGGAGTTTCCAAATTTTTTAAGATTTTAAAATCGCAGGGGGCTGCACACATAACGATAATCCTTGCCGATTTTAATCAACGAGCTGTGTACGAATTCGGTCAAGAAGAGGGACTCTGCACACTACAGCTCCCGATATCCTTATCTCCCAAGATTTCACAAAAACTCACATGATCAAACGTGACTTCGGCGTAATTTCCCCTTTCCTGGGCACGAGATTTGACTGTTGAGGGAAAAGAACCAGAACCTAAGCTAACCTTAACCTAACAAAGCTAAAAATAGTATGCATGTAGATTATGAAAACGGTTTAGTTTCATGAAAATGAAACTATCTTGGTTGACATAAAAATGTGACTGTAGCTTAAAAGTGACAAGTGTGTGTAGGTAGGTAGCTAGCAACTGTTAGCAAACGTAACAATGTAACCGTTAACGGATGCTTGCCTGCTCTCATTTAAGTGTTAACGGTAACTCACCTGCTACACCGACAGCTCTGGCCATCTTGCCCAGAGCGCTCTCTTTCATGACGTGGTTCGTGAAGTCTTGCGAGGAAATATTGTACAGGCACTCCCACATCGCCACCAGGTGCTCCTCCATCTCTCCTGTCCAACGTACCATCTTTGTTACTTCTGGTTTCCGCTCGATGACGTAACGCCCTGTAGGATCATCCCCGAACACCCGATAATATCCAACTTGTTGGATAATCGGGTAGGTCCCGATCAGTTCGCGAGGGGCCGAATTTGGATCTGTAACCTCCGCGCGCTAACAGATAACTGGGCCGAACATCATGGCCGAATTCGGATTGTTCCCTGATTCTCGAGAAGGCCAGTTCGGGGCAAAATCTGACCCGAATTTCCTGTAGTGTGCACCCAGCTTTACTGAAAAAATACTGTAATAATTTGAAGCAAGTTGGAAGGTATTTCTGAACCATTTTTATTTGAACATCTCAGGTACTGCTGAGATGATGCAACTTATTTGTTTAATTTTTTTTTTTTTTTTGCGGACACGAAAAACAAGTTAATATGTTGGCAATTTAGAGCTTGATCTGGCGTCACTGGCTTTTTACCTGTGAGTGAAGGCATATTTAACTTGAAAAGTTAACTTATCCTGTGATACAGTTTTATCTTTAATGTAAATGCTACATTCAATCAGTGGATTGAGCTAAAGTGGAGGTAATTTAATGGTGTTTTTTTAGTTTTGCAAGGCCCGTGTGAGTTCATTAAATTAAATAATTTAAAAATAACTGATTAATATAAATGCACCCAGCAGCTCCGCAGGCAAACCCTTTAATTTAATAAGAAAAAGAAACCTTTTTTGTGGCTGAGGGTGAAGACGGTCACATGCTTCTCTTGTCTGCCTCATGCGGACTGAAAGCTGAGACAATGACATAGCCTACCTTGAGATCAGACTCAAGTAAAGTCACATGAACTGTGGGAAATGAGTTTTTGTGTGTGGAGCAGTATCTCATACACAATAGAGAAGATGGCTTGATATTCATCCCTTCTGGAACTGATGCTATTCAGATGTTTTGAGAGCCCAGGTGTATAAACCAATGCAATATTTGCACTCAAAAATCCAAATTGAAAATCTGTAATATCACAGTTTTATTGCAACTCAAAAACTCCTTGACAATTGTTTATAAATCTCCATGGCAGGTTCACATATGGTAAAGTGATATCTGTCTCTGAAAGCAGCCATTTAGTTTCGCCTGTAATTTTATTTTTAATAAAATGGAATTGGTGCCACAAAAATATGATAGAGAATAATGTTCACCAGCTCCACAATCAAAGTCTATCGCAAGCCCAGGTGGCTCATCAGGTGCTTCACTTCAGTTTCTGTAGCATGAAGCGACTAGGAGTACTGCTACTCCCCCTGGACAGGCTGCTAGTCCATCACAGGTTACCCCTCAGCTCTTAGTCAGGTTTCCCTGTCAATTTGCCTGGGAAGCCCAGTTATACACTTTAGTGAAGTGAGGCACTGTGGGAGTGCAGTGTTTTTGCCCAAGAACACACCAAGAAAGCCATGGAAAGGACTTGAACTCAGGACCTTTCGATCCCAAGTCAAGCACACTTAGCCACTGCACCTCTGCGTCCCCCTAACTGTGTTAGAACTGATTTAAGGCTTATTTTATCAAAGAAAATACTGCCAAATTGCATGGACAGTTTAGCGCAGAGACAAACACAGAGTCACAACATTCTGAATTTCTGTCTGGACGTTGGCAGCGGTTTGCCTTAGTCAATTCAGGAGTATAAACAATGCTCTAAGTATGAATACGACTAACCCATGCTACCTCAGCAAATGTCATTTTTTTCTTACAAAAAAAAAAATGCAGTGCTTATTTTTGAGTGCTGCATATAGAGTAGTGAAACTGCATTTTACTGCAGTAAATAATGCTGAATAATTCAAATACAAACATGTCAAAAAGTTACATAGTTTTGAGCTGCTGTCATTTTTTTGTAAGGGATTAGTTGCAACTCTCCAATCTATAAAAATGACCCATAAATGAAACAACTAATTTTCATAATATAATGTGAATGCGCCAAATGTTTTACTGTGCATCTTTTCAATGATTGATATATTTACATATTAAATCAAATCTGTTTGACTGTATTAGCAAGATGTCTACTTTAACAGGAAACAACTACCCTACCCATCAACAAATAAAAAGTTTCAAATCACCCTTTGTTACAAATTTAATGCCATTTAAAAAGTGCCTTGTGAATATCTTTTGATTAGCCCTTTCATGCATGGAGGTCACTACAGTGTACAGCTGTTTAAAAGTGTTTTTTCTGTATATATGCCTGCAATTTTGGACACTGCTGCATATTAGTAAAAAAAATCCTGACTGAGTTTATCATAATTCATACATGAGAGGGTTAAAATATTTTTAATATAATTTAACACCAAACGCTAAAATGCAGTCAGCGACTGCAGTGCTTTTAAACATTATATACTATTCTTTACAATTGCCTATAATCCCACACTTCTACCGACACTTTCAAGATTGAAAATACAATTCATTACTTCTCCAGCTAGTAAAGAGCAGTGCTCGCTGAGCTTATTTATAGTGTGATGAACACATTATGTATGCTAAGCATAATTCATTTATTTTTGGAATTGGCACTACCATCGACCATAAACCTCTTGGTTTTTACTTTGGTGTTGAAATGGCAGAGTAAATCAGATGATTAGATGACAGTAATCCAGAAAACTAGGGCATGTTCGATGGCATGGAGGGAGAAAGTCAACCTTGAGGTCTCTCGCCAAATGGGACAGGATTGATGGCGTCTAGCCAGTTTAGCCTGAAATAATAGATTGTGGTCTCATATATTATATCTCATTATACGTACATTGCCATAAAAGTATTTTCTCTCTTCCTGCTTTCCTCTATTTTTGAATATTTTTCAAACTGTATGGTTTCAGATCTATATACAAAATGTAATATGAGACAAGATGAACACAAGAAACACAAAATAAAATTTTGCAGAGGCTATGCTATTTGGTTTTTCCCTTTTCGTCAGTGTGTTATGTTTGGTTATGTTTTGGTGTCTGTAGTTTGTTAGATGTTTATCTGGGTTTTTTTTTGCGAGTTTGCTGATGAGTCAGAGATGCTCTCATGGATGAATTTTGGTTGGCTGGCCACTCCTAGCAAGATTCACCCAAATTCCTAATTTTCTTCATTTAGTTATAATTGTTCCTTATCTTCATAGTTCACTCAAGTCACTGAGCCGTATAAATGACTTTGCAACCTTTGCTGACTGATATTTCATTAACTTTTTTTTTTTTCAAATATCAATCAGATAAAGCCTCACCATGTTTGGCATCGAAAAGGACACATACATGTTACCAGATCTCAATCGGATCAAAAACCTGTGAGCTGAACTCAAGAGGGCAGTTAGTGAGCACAAATGTGACTGATCTTGACAGGGTCTGCATAGAGGAATGGTCCAAAATCCTTCCAAGCAAGATTCCATGCTGTTACCCTTGCCAGAGGTGGTAGCATTTACCATAAATTGTGAAACCTTGATTTGTAGGAAACAGATCGCTAATTAAAAAAATAATTAAAATTTTTTTGGTTGTTTCTATCGAAAAATTAATGAAGTACGGTACTTCTCACATGCTCACATTTTGAATTTATTTCTAATATCATGATTTATTTTTTAATATAATTCTTTGAGCATTTCAAGTCAGGGGTACCAATAATTCTAAATTCCATGGTTTATCTGCATTAATCAATGATATTTATGCAATATTTCTAACCTCAGGTCTCACTTTTTCTTTTTTACTATTTGTATTTTTGTTTTTTTCTGTGATCTATGCAAACGCTTATCACTGCCAGCATTAATGGACAATACCGTTTTGAATCTGAACTTAAGTTGCAGTGTTAACGGAGGGGGGCGGAGGGGGTTCGTTGGGATGGAGATGGGTATGTCATCAGAAACACGATGTGGAGGGGTATGACTGATGACAGCGCGCGACTCTCTGATGATGTCAGGCCATGGCCCTTGCTCAAGCATTGCGGTCAGAACAGTGCATGTGCCAGTTTGTGAGACTGTAAATCTACACTGAGAGCGGTAAGCTTGGTATATTCTGCTTGTGTCGTAGCAGGTGTATTTGTATGCCCTCTTGCTAATTCCAGAGTTAGCAGAAGCTTTAGAAAGACAAGCGTGCTAAGATGGGTATCAGTGACAGACAACGAGATCTTACTTAAAAGGGCAGATGACCCAGTTGTTATTTTAATGAATGATAGCCTGTAGCTCAGTGGAATGTGAACAGAGGGACATCACATCGTGTTGCTCGAATAAGCATGTTGCGCATGATCTCTACTATTGTGTTTATAAATCAGGGTTAGGTCAGACAGAGACAGTGAATGCGAGTGGATAGTGACGGTGCAACATGTAAAGCTACTACCACTTTTCTGCAACTTTCCACTTGCATCAAAGCAAAGACAGCCTCTTATTGAATAATTCTTGGCATGTGAATCTGGTTTGTCATGAGACATACTTGTGATTGATCTTTGTGAAAAAATCCTCAAAATAACTAAAATCCTAAATGTCTTGCCATCCCCCCCCCAACACACATACACACACACACGCACGCGCACGCACACACACACACACACACACACACACACCTCCTTTTTTCAGTATCACATCACTTGTAGGAAATTACTGACAAATTTTAAATGCAAAATTACTTTTTAAAAAGTTGCTCAAATTATGTTTTTACACCATTTTAAGAGTTAGTAACTCCCAACTTGCATTTAGGCTATAGCAAGGTATTTACCTACATCTGCGATTCAGCCTGTATTCTGTCTGTGGGGCTCCACGTTCAGACAAGTCAGAAGCATTGTGCAAACACAGGTTTTCCAGCTGACAACAATGGACAGTTTCTTTCTTTCTGTTAAAGAAATTTCATTGAGAAGAAAGAAATCTGGCTTTTGTTTTTATTTTTTGAGAAAATATGCTGCCGGAAGGCTTGTGGGTACTTACCGCTGAGGTCAGAGTCGGCGCATGATGTGGAACATCGCTGAATGTGTGTAATGCGCTGAGGCTCTCCGCAGCTGTGGCAGGGGGCTTCTGGGTAACCGATGCTTGCATGAGCTTTTTGATTCATTTTAATCAGCGCAAACCATGGAGCATGAGTCATAAACCTGACGAAAGGTCAAAACAATACACCCCCTAAAAATATCACCCAGCCACTGACCACAGTGAGGAGGAGGAGGAGGAGGAGGGAGGGGTGACTACAGATATTTAAATGTTTTTTGCAGCAGCTCCTGTCACTGCATCCCATTACAGGAGTCCACATTAATTTACTTTGTAGTTTGTGTATATTCTGGCTGCCTCATGACTGTGTCTCTGAGTAGTCCACAAAGGTGGTCTTGTACAGTTGGATGCACCTAGCTACCCAGTACACACACACACACACACTTTATGTGTGTGAAATACATTCCTCGTCCTCTTCGGTACCTGTCTCAAAGGTAGGTGGCGTGGTTATTCCATGTTTCATTTAATCTGTTTCCCACTTCTTTCAGAAAGGCTGTTTAAATTACATTTTATGGTGACAGTTCCTCAACAGACTGTTTATGGGCTGTTTGGAGCACTGTTGGCCCCAGACAGCTGATACACACAGCAATTGCATGGCAGATCAACCTTATAACCTTATAATCCCACCGTCCACACTGGAAATGGGCAGCCCGGCATTACATATTCAGTTTTTGAATTGAATTTGAGCTGTTACTTTTGAGCATATTGCATCCTCATTTTCCTGAGCCTGTACTTGATTTGGAGGGTGAATTTCCCACTCTATACTCTCAATGCACAGCACTGTATATATTTGAAGGAGTACATTCAAAACTACCGTAAATATCACTCCATCGAAACCTGTCTGTTGTTCCTGACAGACAAAATCAGAAAGGAAATTGACTCAGGTAAACTTTGTGGGATGGTTATGCTAGAGCTGCAAAAGGCATTCAACATGGTAAATCATAACATTTTAATCTTCGAGCTAAAGGCTCGGGATTTGATGATTTGGCCATTGAGGTAGATTAAATCCTATTTTAGAGACAGATATCAAAGGGTTGATGTCAATGTCCAAAAGCCATTTCTTGTGGTGTTCCTCAAGGGACTGTTTTAGGGCCATTATTGCTTTTATTGTACATGAAAGATCTCAGTTTTAGCCTGTACTTGTGATTTATTTTGAAATGCAGATGATGTTGCACTATTTGTAGCTCACAAAGATAAAGTGGTTGTGGAAAATATCTTGAGCATAGAGGTCCAAAAGGTTGCGAGGTGGCTCTCTGATAAAAACTTTCCCTTCATGTAGGTAAGACAGGAGCCATCCTACTGGGGTCATAGATTAGATTGAGAACTCAAGAACTCAACTAATTTCATAGTAAAGATTGGTCAGACTTCAACTGCTTCTAAATCTTCAGTGAACTACTTTGGATGTGCTCTGGATAATCTGTTTCCCTGGGGAGGACATGGCTTTAAAAGCTCTCAACAAAATTACCAACAAAACTACATTCCTGGCTAGAAATGCTGAATTGTTGTACATACAACTACCTTAAAGGCTTTAGCTAGAGCATTGGTGTTATGCCACTTTGATTTTGCTGCTACCCTCTGGTACAGTAGCTCCTCACAGTCTATTAAAAACAAGTTATTGATTGCGAAAAATGAGCTCATTAGAGTTGTTTGAAAGCTGTCTCCCCGCACACATCTCAATGCTGTTCATTTTTAAAGGTTAAATCTTCTCCCTGTGGATAAAAATGTACCGCAAATCAAGATGGGCATTTCCCACAAGATTGTGTACAAAAGTGCACCTCACTACCCAACAAATCATTTTAACTTTGTTAAAAAAAAAAACAACCACTCCTAGAACACCAGAGGCAGTCTAAAAAACAATATTCCGATGAGATTTAAAACTAGTTTAAGGAAAAACATTTAATATATATATATATATATATATATACATACAACCCCAATTCTGAAATATTTGGGACGAAGTGTAAATTGTGAATAAAATCAAAATGCAATGACTTTCATATCACATGAGCCAATATGTTATTTACAATAGAACATAGATAACATTTCAAATGTTGAAACTGAGACATTTTACATTTTTATCCATAAATAAGCTTATTTAAAATTTTCTGGCTGCAACAGGTCTCAAAAAAAATGTGACACAGGCAAAAAAGGGCTGAAAAAGCAATTAATATATAAGAGAATCAGCTGAAAGAAGATTTAGCAAGTAATTGCGTTAAGTGGCATCATGGGTGTAACATGATTGGCCATAAAAGGGATGTCTTAGAGAGGCTGAGTCATCACTGACAGTGCATAACATCATCAAAAGATTCAGAGAAACTGGAAAAATCTCTGTGCGTAAGGGACAAGGCCGAAGACCTTTACTGGATGCCCGTGATCATCGGGCCCTCAGACGCCACTGCATCACTCACTGGCATGATTCTGTCATTGACATTACTAAATGGGCCCAGGAATACTTCAAGAAACCACTGTCTGTAAACACAGTCTGCCGTGCCATCCACAGATGCCACCTAAAACTTTATCATGCAAAAAGGAAGCTGTGCTGAGCATGATCCAGAAGCGCCGCCGTGTTCTGTGGGCCAAGGCTCATTTAAAATGGACTGTATAAAGTGGCAAAGTGTCCTGTGGTCAGACAAGTCCAAATTTGACATTCTTGTTGGAAATCATGGGCGTTGTGTCCTCCGGGCTAAAGAGGGGAAAGACCACCCCTCCTGTTATCAGCGTTCAGTTCAAAAGCCAGCATCTCTGATGGTATGGGGATGCATTAGTGCGTATGGTGTGGGACACTTGCATGTTCTAAAAAGCACCATGAATGCTGAAAAGTATATAAAGATTTTAGAGCAACATATGCTCCCCTACAGACGACATCTATTCCACGGAAGGCCTTGTGTATTTCAGCAGGACAATGCAAAACCGCATACTGAAGCTATTACAACAGCATGGCTTCATAGTAGGAGAGTCCGTGCGCTGAACTGGCCTGCCTGCAGTCCTGATCTTTCACCAATTGAGAACATTTGGCGCATAATTAAATGAAAAGTCCGTCAAAGGAGACCCAAAACTCTCCAGCTGCTGGGAGCCTGTTTTAAACAAGAGTGGGATCAAATTCCCGTGGCTAAACTCAAGAAACGTGTCTCCTCAATGCCCAGATGCCTCCACTCTGTGTTAAAAAGAAGAGGGGATGCTACACCATGGTAAACAGGCCCCTGTCCCAACTTTTTTGAGACCTGTAGCAGCCATAAAATTTGAAATGAGCTCATTTTATGGATAAAATTGTAAAATTTCTCAGTTTCAACATTTGCTTTGCTATCTCTGTTCTATTGTGAATAAAATACTGGCTGGTGTGATTTGAAAGTCATTGCATTTTGATTTTATTCACAATTTACACTTTGTCCCAACTATTTCAGAATTGGGGTTATTTATATATATATATATATATATATATATATATATATATATAGCAGCATGCCATTGGAACAAGCTGCCCATCTCGCTTAAGCTTAACCCAGTTAAGAGGACATTTAGATCAGATTTCAAGAAATTGTTGTTAAATAATTTGTAGCTGTACAAATGTTTTACACTCTATATTTAATTTTTTATTCTTGCCTGACACTTGCCGATTCAATCTGCTATCTTGGACAGTGACAGAGAGAACCACAATGGAAAAAAGCCTTAAAGGGGACCTATTATGCTGATCTTTCTTTTTTTTAAAAAAAAAAAATAAATTTGGCATCTCCAATCCCACCCGAATCTGGAATGCCCAATTGGTGAACTATGTACAAGGCTTGCTCGTATGCGACCCCTTGCTGCCAATTCAGGAGAGTGTAGACAGTTCGCGGCTCTCCTCCGAAGCACGCGCCTGTCAACCACCGCTTCTTATACACTCATTGGTTGAATCTTTGCAAGTTCAGAACGAGAGCGGAGGATACCCGGACATGACCAGGCTTAGAATCTTCCTGACGAGCGCCCGTCTGGCCAACAGGAGGCGCTTGAGCAACGAACAAGGCAACTATCGTAATCCCATCCGGCAGTCCCTTCCCAATTTGCAACCCTGTAGCACTACAGCCAATTGTGCGCTACTCTGAAAAAGCTGCCGACCACTGCCGGCTGGTACGAAGCGGGGCTCGAACCCGCGACGTGATAGTCACTTCTGCTTCGCAACGCGATGCTTTTACCGAGTGAGCTATCCGGCAGCTGCTGATCTTTCTTTTAATACATACAAGTAATGTTATAATGTTGGATGTCCGTACTCACCTCTGTAAAGTTTCTAAACATAAGATGCAGGGGTTTTGCCGTTATCTGAGAACGTGAATTCCTGAACGTGATTTCCTCTCTGAACAGCTCATACCAAGATCTTCACGAGATCTGGGCAAAACCTGACGTCAGGTTGTGCCATCCAATTAGTACAGACCTAGCCAGAGCCAATTACAGCGCTGGACCTGCCTACCCCGGAAACTATTATAGCAGGCACAAACAACCGCGGATCATACTATGCCTTAGTAGCGTCTACACTTCCGGAAATACAAAAGAAGAACAAGAAGAACCGTGGATCATTTCAGGTGCAGTTTTGTCAATATCTCTCCCAAAGCTGCTCGTCCGTTTTTTTTTTGGATGCGAAAAAAAACACAACTATTTTCTCTTCCAAAAGACGATGCCACCAGAAATCAGAGGGTAGCTTTTTTTTGCTGGCGGCAAACAGCCACAGCCAAAGGGAACATTAGCTGTTTTTGGTCTGCATTTCACCGAAGACAGCTTTGTCAATAAAGGATAATTCGACGCTGGATATGCATCTCAGCTGCTTCTCAAACCTGGAGCGGTTGCATCGATCAAGCGCTCGGAGCCAAACGCAGGCTTTGTAAAATATCTGAAGATAAAGCCTGGATCAGTAGCGACTGTACGTGACTCACAGATGCGAAAGCAGTAAGTTGCTGTAAGATGCTTTACTGCATAGCCTGTTGAATGTGGCAGTAGCACTGTGGCTAACGTAGCTAAGTTACTGTTGCTAATGTTTGTGTCCTAAATATGCAAGAGTAATATCAGGGGACATTCAACAGAAGGTGTGTGAACATAAACCTCATTTGAAGCTAACCTTTTATACTTGTTTGTAATTTGGATGTTTGGTACAACTGTTCACAGTAACGGAACTTACTGTCTGTAAAACCTGTATTGCAAGGTAACGTTTGTCTCTGTCGTTGTTATGACCGCTTGGTTACTAGCTACTGCAGGTTAGTTTGCGTGCCGTGCTACTTAAAAAATGCTCCTGGTTAACTTATATGCAGTCATTCTGATCTGTATGCTGGTGTAACTTTGGTTAGGATCAATGTGGCAGTTTCATCATAACGTTGCCTGATTGTAGCCACTACAGTTGAAGCTAACTGGAGAGGTGTTGTATGTGTCTGCAAAGTTGGGCTGAAAAGGCTGCAGTTAGACCAGACGTAAGTTTTGCAGAGCTTGGGGTACGTGTTTGGGTTTGTTTACTGCTACTGTGAAACAATCGTTTTACTTATCCATGATTGGGGTCTGCCGGGTACTTCGCCAATATGTGGGCTAGCTCTCTGATGCTACCGTGGTGAAAGCAATCACAAAACGCACAAGCTATAACGTGTCTGGTATAACAAAAGATTTCTCTGCATTGCCCCTGCGGAATTTCATTCCCTTTATGGCTAATAAAAAGCCGAAAAATATGGAGATTGGATACGGAATTCTTTCCGGTACAAGTTATCGATTTGCTAGCTCCACATAAGCAACGCTTACACTGTTTGTGTGTGTTTTGCTACAAGCTCATTCAGTAACTTGGTGCCAGAATTTTGTTTTGTTTTGGTAGAAATGGTCATCAGGAGCTTTTAGCAAAGTTTCCTCCAGATGAGTGGGTATATAACATGACTACATAACAATACAGCTACAACCACACGCATGCAAAGCGAGACAGTACAAGCAAAACACTAAAATTTCGACTTACTCCTCATTGACATCCTGCTAAACGTTGCTGCAACACTTCAATAGCATCCTCCTTCCGTTCAGGGTCGGATTTGGGATCGGATTCGGGATCAAACATTTACGGTCTTTTAGCAATAGATGACGTGGAAAGCTGTTCTGAAATAGCGGCCATCTAGGTTTCCTGGTTTTTCGAGCCTGCATCCTCTGGAATCGAAGAGGCCAGGCAGCCAATCAGAGCAGCGCCTCATTAGCATAGCCTCCCCGCCCATTTCAAAACAGTTCATGTTTCAGGCCGGCACAGACGGGGTGAGGGAAGATGTGTCACTAAGCCTGAATATGTGTGGTTTTTTTTTTGTGTAATGGAATTCTCAACATTATTTTAAAGACCCATTGGACATATTTTAAACGACTAAATATAGCATAATAGGGGACCTTTAAGGCTTGTGTATTTTATCCTTGATTCTCTTTTAAAAACTTGTATAGAGTCTGTCAATTGATCAGTCTGTATGTATGTTTTTTAAATTTTATTCAAATAAATCTATCTGTTTGACTGGAGCCCAATTGTTCATCTTTAGTTCATCCTCTCCATGTTCAGCCCCCTCCTAGTGCTGCCGTTTGCACTCCAGCATATTACGTTTGAACATCAGGAATATGAGGTTAAAGAAAAAACTGTCCATATTGATTTGCGAGCGCTTGCACCCGTATAGAATCACGTAAGAGTTTCAGCCACTGAAGTGTCACTGTCCAAATACTTTTGTGCGCTGTATACATTCCAGTTCCGTTTCCATATCCTTCTGTAACCAAGTTACGCCAGTCACAGAAGCAGTCGTGAGGTCGCTCAGTTGTTGGGTGGCGGCGTATCCGACACCGCCACGCTGCTCGACCCGACTCCCACGCGGCTGCTGCTTCCTGTTCGCCGTGACCCGCTGACTGGTTTCCTGCCCGACCACGTGTTGCTGCTGATCCAGCTTTTACGGAGGTCTTCCATTTCAAACTCTAGCATGCAGCTGAGCCTCTTCCAGCCGGCAGATCCCCAGCCTGATATCATTCGTTTCAGTAGCGCAGCACTGAGTTGTTGATGCACCACTTCTGATATCCGGCCTGTGCATTGGCTTCAGCGCTGTGTTTTGCACTGTGTCTGGTGTTTGCTTTGATTCAGTGCCAGAATAAAAGGAGGCCTGGTTTAAAGCAGAAGGGACCCCTATTCTTTGTTTCGTGAGGCCCTTTGTACCGAAGGTGGCCAGTATTACATAACGTGTCAGACAGGTTAATGCCTCGGCAAGATGAGGCAAGTGCACTGAACTAAACTAACATGGCCTGCATGTGTGCATATCACAGTGTCAGAGGTACACACATGTTGCATCCATGCATATCACTTTGACGGATGTAAACACAGACACACATGCGCACACTCCCACGCACACACGCACGCACACACACACACATGCACGCCTGTGGAAATACAAGTGCACATGGGGTACAAAACACACCCTCTCTTCCACACATAGCATGAACTTAAATTCTAATTTTAGTATGTCATTTATCTGCTGTGGCTTTGCCTCGTACCCCCAAGCCACACCCTCGAGCACTAAAATCCACACCCTGGCACCAATAGAAAAACCCTTTTATCCCCATAGCCACACCCCTAGTACCCTCAACTACGCCCTCTGAGACTGAAGTTTACACCCCTATAACCCGAGGCCACTCTAATTTGCAACAAAAGCCACAAGAGTAAGAAAAGGGTCATGTGAGGCTTGCATCATTCAGATAAACAAGAAAGGATCACTTGCACAGTGGAAATGATTTGCTGTGTTAGCACAGATTCTGGGACGTATGTCTAGACACTCCTGTCCCCTGGTGTGACTGCTTGTTTTCCGAGGTGGCCACAAATCTCTGATTAAAGGAAAAGAGCTAGATCATGGTCAGCCTGGTTGGATGTCATTGTGGTGCTGAAGTTTGGGTGCTTTACTATAATGAGCCGGGTTACGAAAACAGCAAACCACTGAGTCACGCTGTTGAACACGTCATTTTTAACTTCTTCCCCTTGAGTCAAACCGTAATCCTCTGTAAGTGAAAGGGGCCACCGACGCTCACTCAATCCTTCAAGCTTAAACCACCATTACCAGCCTTTAGAAATTACTTTGCTCTCCTGCCAATTTAGGGAAATTTGTGTGGAGTAGTCCTGCATAGCCTTAACAAAATATTCAGCTAATTTGTTGATTATGGCTAATGTTCATATGAAGGAAGATGGGCCCCATTACAACTATACTGGTTCAAAGTGCACTGCCCTCTTTTTAAAGAAGTATTTGATGAAGAACTGCCTGCATAATGTTTGTTGATGTTGACTCTGCTGCTGGAGGCTATGCTACCATTTTCCCCTAACTCCCAGCCGAGCCTTGTACTCACGTTATGAGATGACTCGAGGAGGTTACCTTCTTCTTGCCAGGAGGTGCTCAAAGAACAGAATATACAGGTTAAGCTCCCAAGCTTGAATTCTGGGAAAAAAATAAAAGTGCGTGCACACTTGCTTGATGCTCCAAAAAAACAGAAAATTATTTAGTATTCTGACATACTGACACTTTTTATGTGTTCATCTATACGAGTGAGCAACTGCTGTCTCATTTGTTCCTGCATGGTCCTGTGACAGTGAACACTGCACAATTTTTTTTTTCTTTTTTGATGAACATTTGTTTTCTACACTAATTTGTAAATTTAAAAAAACCCATAAGGTTTGCTCAGTGCTTGATTTAATAATCTTCATAAAAATATGAGGTCTCTGTGCTTGGCTATAAATGCAAAAGGGAAATTTTGAGAACAATCCGCCAAGTAGATTATGAACGATTAGTTTAGCACCAATAAATAATTTAAAGAACATTGCTAGACAGAGCTACATGAATGCGAGAATGTTTTAAAAAGATTTTTTTTTGAAGTTTTCATGTGATTTTTAAATGACCTGGCATAATTCTAGATGAGATTGATAGTATTTCACATACTAACTGTTGCTGGTCTACACACATTTGCACCCTCTGAAATAAACTCAATTTATTTGGTTCACACTACAGACTCAGCTCCAACTAGCGCAAACCTAAAATGTCATAAAACCATCTATAAATCTACAAAATGGTATTTATCACCCTCAGAAGCTCTCTTTGCCATTCAAAACATGGGTGCTACATCTGAAAAATATTTTAAAAAGGAACAAGGGAAAATATCCCCTTAAAAAGGTAGAAGTAATACTGAAGTACCGGCGAATCCTCAACATTCCAGGGCTACATTTAGAGGCTCTGGCCTAAAGCTACTCTAGTGTGTTTTAGCAACTGATACATGAGAATTAGCTGTGCCTGGGGCCAGATTCAGATTAATGGTGACTAAGTAAACATGTCACCTATAGGGATTAGTGGAGTATTTTCTCATGAACTGGAATTTAGCAGTGCTTGGGAAGACCGCGGTATCCGGCCTCACCCCAGTCATGTGTGATGTGATTGGAGAGTGACCTGAAATTGAGACGTGCTCAGAACAGTAAAAATCTCTGCTGTAAGTTCTTGCAGGAATAAAGAGGCCATCCCGCATGTTCACTGCATGACAGCCATAAGCTGAGCTATGCCAAAACTTTTGGGGGCCCCAGGAAAAAAAAACTAATAATGACTGAGGTCCTTACTAAAACATTGGTAGCTTCTGTTTCATCTTCTTGAAAACCAATTCTTCTGCAGCTGGTTGCCCAAAGCTTGGTGCACAATTTGTCTCGTGGGAGGGACAAATCTGGTCGTAAACTGGTGCTGTTTTGAAGACGATGCATCACCACCTACTGTTCATCAGAATAATCTTCCCCCAGACCATGGAAAAATATTTTTTTTGTTGAGTCAGAGTATGTGCTGAAGACTTCTTTGGCAATGGCTTCGGAAAACAAGTTCCATCACTGCAGTTAAGGCCTGCTGGTGTAACTCTATGGTTATGATTACAAGCATTTTTGAAAAGCCATAGATCAGGCTGAAGAAAAATATTTTAGCAAATGCATTTTTATTCTATTTTTTTTTTTTTTTTGAGATTTTCAAATTGGTAAAATGGGAGTTGTGAAAAATGGGCAGCTACATTAAGAAGGGAGAAAACATAAATGAGCCCCTCAGAACAAGAGTGGTTTAACCACTCTTTTCATGTTTATTATGTCTGAGATAGGGAATTGGAGATAAGGTTTGCAGCTGTTCAGTGCAATACTGAACTAACTTAAATCTTGTCCAATGCGTGCTAAAGTAGGTCGCCATGTCCCATTATTTCCAGAAAGCCAGAGGAAGACAGTGCAAGAGTGGTCTAACTCACTTGTCTAATATGGCAGCACCCATGGCACAACCATGCTGTAGTAAGAAAACCATTCCAGATTTTGAAGTTGTGCAGATGATTCAAGATTCAAGTGCTGTTGATATCCAGTTTTGTAACATCTTATTAGTGCTGTTTTGTGACATTTCTTCGAAGGGCTTGTCTGTTTCAGTCAGATAGTGGAATTCAGCGTGTTGTTGTAGTTTGGAACAGCAACATAGTTTGATTACTAATAAGGATTGCACTGTTTTATCATTCATTTGGCACATATGACTCGAGTTGATAGTAATGTGGGTTGTTCGTTGTGTATTAAACTGTGAAAATCCATTTGATCTCCTCTTTCTGATAAATATTCATACTGTTAATTCTCTTATTCTGCCTTAAAGTTCTACCTTAATATGGACCAATACACTTATGGTGACTGACTGACTGTTGGTACTTCAGAAAAATGTATAGCGAAGTATTTGTAATGCTAGCGTGACTTAGGCACACTACAAGTTTTCCCTTATAAATAAGAAGTACTCCAGTGATTAACATTTTAAAGGTTTTTCTGATTATTTTCCTGTCTTGCAATTATCAATTAGATGATTAGACGTTGTAATGGTTTTTTTCTGTGCACGTGAGCATGTGCAATGAAAAATAGCAAAAAGGAAGGCAGGATCCAAATGCAAAGAAGTGCTGGGCTTTATTTACCTTTGTGGAGAGCCTCAATGGTTAAAAAGGCGAGAACAAAGCAAATGGGAAATGCGGTTCCCAAAACAGAATAAACAATACGCTGATTTAACAAAGTCACCAATATTAAGAGGCTTACATTACAATGCGCGAATCCACTATAATAAAAACCTATGAGCTTTTCGCACCGTAATGGTGCCACGTCGGGGCTTATATGCGGTGGACAATGGGAATAGATTAATTGGAGACAGGAGGTGCTGATGAGTGGTAATTGCAGGAGCAGGCCGATTCCTCAGAATTCCGGGAATGTGGGCCGTCGGGGGCGTGGCATGACAGACGTTAATTAGCCGAATATCAGTACTCTATATCATTCAAACATATAAATTCACAACAAAATTCCAGATATTTCACAAATAAATTTAAAAATTCTCAAAATGATGCAAATAAAATAATCTTTTTTTGCAAAAATAAACCAGAATCAAAGCAATAACTGTATGTAAACACTAATGTGTAAGCTGATTTTTTCATGTATGTTTGACTTCAGTGCAATCATCCTACAAAAGACAAAAACTGTAGTTAGACCACTCTTGTTCTGAAAGGCTCAAATAGATCTGAACATGATTTGATCAAATTCTCAAGAGATCTCACACTGATTAAATGCATTCAAAGTCATAGAAAATGAATGAACACTGCAGTTAAGATGATACTCTGGTAAATTTGTGCAAGACACCAGCACAGGAAGTGGACGGACAGGCAGTAAGCATGAATAGTGCCATGCCTGGCATCTCATCATAAGGTACATGGTGTAATATTACCAGGCGCCACTGATGTGCTCCAGCACGCCAAGTCCCTTTCATTCAGTCCCTGAGAGAGACCTTGCAAACCAATCACTGAGAAATGATAGGCTTGGCATAGCTTGCATGTTCAATAACAATCTTAGCAGAAAACCTCAACAGGGGCTCCTTTAGAGGGGAGATCATGGGACACACGTTTGACTGGCACCAGTGGGCTCAGGTGATGGTGAGAAACTCAATAACGATGCAGGTCGCTGACCTTTCTTTATTTTTTAGCAAAAGGAAAGATGGTCATCTCT
Source organism: Gymnothorax javanicus (assembly GCA_029692085.1). Classification (NCBI taxonomy): domain Eukaryota; kingdom Metazoa; phylum Chordata; class Actinopteri; order Anguilliformes; family Muraenidae; genus Gymnothorax; species Gymnothorax javanicus. The sequence goes on from CM056203.1 coordinate 72,935,761, forward strand.
CATTTGTCCTGGTGGGTCTTATGCAGTTCCTTCAGTGAATAAAAAATGGGGAACAACATTTCTGAGGCAGCCTAAAGATCAGCTTGGTGAACTGTGTCCTCTTTCGGAGTTTTATTGTGTTCTATATCTAGTTGCTTTATTCTGTACTTTACTCGCACATTTTGAGCAACTGTTCTTCTGTTGGGGGCTGATGGGCATGAAAAGAGCCCCACTTTTCACTGTCAGGAGAGCACTGCTGCCTCGCCACGACTTTGTTACTGCTCAGTGTTAAATCAACCCTAAAAGGTAGCACTGTTGGAGTTTAACGTACTCTATTAGAGTTAATCACAAAATAAATTCACTATAAAATTATCAGCAGAATGAAAATAAGACTTACTGTATAAGATATAAGTAAGGGTTATTTATGACAGTAAAATGGTGAGTGTCAGAAATCGACAGGGGAGAATACATCTTACTGTGCTGTGAAAAAGTATTTTTCCCCTTCCTGATTTCTTACTTTTTTGCATACTTGTCACACTTAAATGTTTCAGATCATCAAACAAATTTTAATACTAGACAAAGATAACCCGAGTAAATACAAAATGCAGTTCTTAAATGATAATTTCATTTATTAAGGGAAAAAAAGCTATCCAACCCTACCTGGCCCCATGTGAAAAAGTAATTCCCCCCTAAACCTAATAACCAGTTGTGCCACCCTCGGTGACAACAACTGCAATCAAGCGTTTGCCATAACTGGCAATGAGTCTTTCACATCGCTGTGGAGGAAATTTGACCCACTATTCTTTGCAGAATTGTTTTAATTCAGCCACTTTGGAGGGTTTTCGAGCATGAACAGCCTGTTTAAGGTCATGCCAGAGCATCTCAATCAGATCTAAGAAATCAGGAAGGGGGCAAATACTTTTTCACGGCACTGTATGTACATCTGATGCATATTTGACTCATATAAGCTAAATTCAAAGTGGCTCTGAATTTGATTGTTTGTTGTGATCCAAACAGAGTTGTTGGAATACAATAAATACTGTAGTTCTCAATAAATAAAAATAAATAAAGCAGATAACACCAAAGCTCAGTATATACATTTGTGGCTCACAAAAAATCATAGCTAGCGTTCCAGGCATTGTGCATAATTCAGTTGGTGGTGCAATGATGAAGCTTTAGGTGTGGTTTAACTCTTAACATAATACTTGGCGGGACGTCCGAGTGAACAGCCGCTATGGGAAAGTGCTCAGTCAGCATAGCTGTCATATCACTTTGGAATCGGGGCGTATTGATTTGGCGGAGTGGGCCCTGCAATGAAAGCCAGACTCAGACAGCAGGCTTGCGGGCTGCGGCCCATGTGAAGTTAAGGGGAAAGAATCGGATTAGCCTCTCCAATCGCTGGCCTTGACATTGTTGAAGCTGTGTACCTGATTACGAGCTAATGCGCTAACACTGTTTATCTAACCTGTGATGCATAGGCAGGCTGTCCTGCATATTCCTCTTTTTCATGCAATGCATGCAGGGATATGTTCCAAACAATTCTGAGCAGCCAAGCAAACCTCCCAGCAACACTGATCAAGAATGAGCGGGTTTGATTATGGATGTATGGATGTTTATATAACAGCATTAGCATCTGCCTCCCTGTTCCATTGGGGTTAATAGAAAGCCCCTGACTTCATTCTCAGCTCGGAAAAGTGCACAGTGGCAACAGTGGCTGTGGTTTCCCACCCATTTTTTGTGTGTCGTAATCAGCCAAAAGGGGGACAGATCACCTCACTGTGAGCCGATAGGACTTAAGTGATTTATACACTGTTTGTCTGCACTTATCTGCAAACTCAGATATGATATTGGCGGCTTACAGTAATGCATGCATTCATAGTGCTGGCTACCGTGGCAATCGGTAACAACCACGTACTGCGTCCCGCGGTTTCCAGCATTCCTGGAACAGGTGTGGACCCTTATTCGCACCACGGCGGTCGCTGCTGTCGAGGCCGCCCACAGCATAGATATGTGGGGTGAATGTTGAGAGCCGTGGTGGGGGGGTGGGGGGCGAGAAATTCCCTGAGGCGGGTGAGCGTGCAGGAGCAGCGGAAAGCACGGAGGCTGAAGGGGCAGGCACGGGGGCTCCCCTCTCTCTAAAAGGGGGGGCCCTGTGGAGGGCAAGGCCCCTCCATGCCCCTTGAGTGATGACACCAGACCCTAACAGCCTGCAGGTGTGCCTGAAGACTGAGGCAACCCGGCCTGGCTTTGAAGTTTAAGCCAACTGGGGCCTCATCCCACCTTCTCGCCAAGCTCTCTCTCTCTCTCTCTCTCTCTCTCTCTCTCTCTCTCTCTCCCCTACCTCTGTTTCAATTAACACTTTCTTCTGCTCCTTCCAACACCTGCTTTTTTCTCTCCTCCCACCCTTCTTCCCTTCATCTTTCTTTTGCTTGTTTTGGTTCTCTTTAATGATTAAACAGGGACAGCAAGAACATCCATGGGATGAAATAGCACTGAACATGTAGAGTACATAAATTTGTGGAGCCATTGTTTAGCCAAGCTCTGGGACTCATCTGAGTCACTGGCATGACTGCCTGGTTTTACACACATTTGAAATGTAACTAGTAGCTCTTTAAATTTTATCAGAGGAAATTAGTACATCAAGCAATAGCTGCACCTTTTTCAGCCTGATGCAGAAATTACATGTTACATTGGTATGGTGCTCATTTTTTAAATAAATCGAGTTAAAATTATATATACTGAAGCTGAATTTCAATGCAGCATCAAAAATGGCTTGAACAATAGGTTACATCACATTATTAAATGGGACATGACTTGATTTATACCCTGTCCTTGATTTATACCCTGCTGGTTGTATGCCTGTGGCATTCTAAGAGATGACTACTTCGGGAGTACGTGGAAACCAGTTGTTTGTTCCTTAAAATCTGCACTGTGATTACCATGTCTGTCTCTGACCCACCTTGCATTATTTTCTTAGTAAAAAGACTTCAAGAAATATGTTCGCCATTTTTTTGAAGCCGTATATTTTACTGTAACCTAACAATAATGTGGTAGATGAAATCTACCTCAGGAATCATAAAAGCTCAGCGGGTCGATTAAAAATTACAGCTATCTGTCATTTCTGTGAATTTTCCCCTTTAATTTTACTGGCTAAAGTGTTTGTGTGCTGTGCTGACATCAGTCTGATCTGTCTGTGCTCTCGGCACATTGGCCGGTGATTAACGGGCTCTGGGATGCATCTGGGGCCAATTTTTTGGGGTGGGGATGGGGGGGTTGGATTTCCTACAATTTACTGATCTTGCAAAGGCCGCTGGCATAATTTTTTGCTTTTCAGAGAAATAAAATTTCGAAAAATAAACTATTCTTCTGATCTTTTGGGACAGGGGATTGATTTGTGAATCTTTTATCGCTGTCCAAAGCACGAGCCGCAGGGGAGATTCGCTGGCCTCATCTAGAGCTTCAAGGTTCATCGAGATCATTCATCGAACTGTTCAGCTTGTCCAGAGGATTGTTGGAACCTTTATTTCCTGATGGCCTGATACCCATGTGGCTTCTTCAATTTAATATTATTACGAGGATAGCTGTCAATTATTTGTTGCAAAGTAAGCAGAAGGAACAACTTGCAGACTAATGATGAAAGCCTCTTGGGCATATTTATTATGAGCAACAGGCGACAGAACAGAAGAGAGCTTGGGAAAACTTAAGGTGAGGGGGAGTCCGAGTCAGGCAATTTGCATGCAGCAGTAGATGGCCGTATCCGAGCCGTGGTCCAGACAGTCCAGGGGTAAGCAGCCAGGTGGTCAGTCCAATACTACACAATCCGTGTTCTGGAGACTGCTAGAGAAAAGGATGGTGTTCCTAATAAAGAGCTCATAAAGAGAGATTAACGTTCTTCTTTTCTATTTTACCAAACACACGGAGGAAGAAGAGCTTAGCTCTGTACTAGATTACTGGAAGGTAACTTCAGACATGAGGCAAAGACAATCCACCAAAGACTGAGGTGCCACAAGAAAATTATATAGACAAGACAATTTATGAAAAGGGTGAGGCATGCTAATGTTCACATTTGAAAGCAAGAGATATGACAAGATGATAAATAAGTTATGGGAGACAAAGCACAAAACACACAAAGGCTGCTGAAACAGGGGATGGACTAATTAATGAGACACAAGGGTTGTGACAGTACCCTTCCCCAAAGGGTGCTGCCTGGCGGCACTGTGGTCAACCTTGGATGCCAACTTAGGAGGTCACAAACCAAGGAGGGGTGAAGGATGTTGAATTGAGTACCCAGGAGTGCTCCACAGGCCCATATCTCTCCCAGTCCACCAGTAACTGGCGGCCGCGCCACCAAAGCCGAACATCCAGGATACAATGCACTTTGTAGGCTGGGCCGCCATTGATGAGCTGGGAGGAGGCGGATAGCGGAAGGAAAGGCTGTAAGGAGAAACAGAAACAGGTTGTCATCTAGAGACCTGAAAGTACGTGAATTCTATGAAGGGGGGGTGGAACAGGAAGCCTAATAGCAGATGATTATGGTAGGACTCCAGAGATGTTGAATGGACCGATCAACTGGTGGGCAAGGTTCCTCGATGACTCCCTGAGCGGAATGTCCTTAATCACCAACCACACTTTCTGTCCCATGTGGTAGGAAGGTGCTGGATGATGACGGCGGATACTCTGCTTCTGGAAGGCTGGGACATGCTTGAGTAGAAGTGCATGTGTATTCCTACATCCCTGGTGACCAAGTCAAGCCAGGAGCTCAGCTGAGGGAACTGCCACGTCTCCCTCATTGACTCGGAACAATGGTGGTTGGTAACCCAGACAACACTGGAAAGGTGACATGCCAAGACCAGCAAGGGGTAAGTAGTTATGAGCCATTTCCACCCAGGGAGGAAGGCTGAACCACCTGGTGGGGTTACCCTCTGACAGGTAGCAAAGGCTTTTTCCCATTACCAGGTTGAGCCTCTCCACCAGGGCATAGGTTTCAGGGTGGATTCCCAAGGACAGTTGGGTGGGGGCTGAGGGTCTTCCACAACCGGCTGCTAAATTGGGTACCACAGTCAGAGACTACCTCCTGCAATATGCCATAGATGCACACCACATGCTGGCATAGGAGCTCAGTAGTCTCTTTAGCTGCGGGTAGCTTCGCCTGAGGGACAATATGGGCTGCCTTTGAAAACCACTGTGAAGCCATCAGACGGAGGCAGCCTGGTGACAAAGTCCATGGCAATGAACGCCTAAGGCTGATGAGGATCCTCCGAGAGCTGGAGAAGACCAGGATATCATCAAGGTAGACTTAAAGAACCTGGGAGACCATGTCTCCGAGGACATCATTAATGAGGTTTTGATAGATAACGGGGGCGTTAGTGAGCTTAAATGGTATCAACAGGTCCTCTTAGTACCCCGAGGGTACTAAGGGTCGTTGGTCGCACAAAGTGCAGTAAAGTCCAGTGCAGCAGGATGACGGAAGCCGCACAGCTCGGTGGCTGTGTCGCTGTGTCAAATCGCCACTTTGGGTAATTTTGGGCACCACAGCCACTTGAAAAAAGGATAAGCCAAACTGGCTGTTTGAGAAGTAGGGCATTACAGCCACACTGGAGAGCAACCCAGAGGCGGACTTTGCCATTAGGCAAGGTAGGCAATTGCCTGGGGCCCCCAACATCCAAGGGCCCCCCTGTAAACCTATAAAAATTAAAATAAATATATATGGTTTCGCTTATTTTTGACTCTTTCTTTATTAATCACATCATTCTAAAATCTATACGCTAAAATTGCGTCAGAGAATTTCAATTATTCACGAATTGCTGGGCTAAACTCCCCCGTCTTATTACAATGGACTATTCCAAGAGCGCGTCTAGGCAATTACACCGGTGAAAACCATGGGCTGTTGGCTGTATTCATCGACCGACTGCGTTTGTTCACACATTCAGCAGGAAATCCGACGCTGATCAAACGCGATGTCATTCACGAAGAGATGGGTTGTGACATCTGTGAAATTGGCATTTGCAACGAGAGATCATGCAAACTTTCTGAGAGTGTGAAGTTTTACCTCATGAAACATGTACTAGAGCCGCTGAAAACAGCCTGGAAAAAGACCCTGCCAGTATCGATATGTAACCAGGGTTCTAACGTTAGCCTCGAACAGCTATGGCAGCCAAGAGAAATAAGAGGAGCGAAGAAGCTCTTCAGTTAGCGTTGCTCTTTAATAAATACAACCTGCCCGATTTCGCCATTCACTTAAATGTTTCACCAATAACTAAACATGAGATTCCATATCCCTACTCAAAAATGGTAGCGGTAGCTATCTTATGTCAGCTAAGTAACAACGAACAGCTGCGATGATCATCTAGAGAAACCGTAGAAGAGTAAGAGCACCCTGGTGAATATTAGTCTTTAATTATTACATCTAAACCGAATGAACGACTCGACTTCATAATCCCATATTAGAAAACTTTTATGTTTTGCCGGTTTCTCTTGGCTGTAATGGTTGCCTTGGCTGGGTACCTAGCTAGCTTCTGCCAGAGTTCTGGGATAACGTGATTATAAATCAGGGGAAGTGAGTCGTTTATTCCGCTCGGTAGTTTTAATTAAAGACTAATGTTAATATGCTTTTATCTTTCTCTGGTTTCTCTTGGTTGTCGTAGCTGTTCGTTGTAAGTCACCTAGATAACTACCACTACCATTTTTGAATAGGGATATGGGATCTTGTGTTGAGTTAATAGGGTAACATTTAAGTGAGCTAATTGGGGCAGGTTGTGGGGGCTAGTTTAACTGTGTTTTCGGTGTGGAGGCTGGCCTAACCGCAGTTATTTACTTCAGAGTAATGTTGACTAGACAGCTTCTTCTTTCCTCTGATTTCTCTTGGCTGCCGTAGCCATTCGAGGCTAACGTTAGAACCCTGGGAACGTATCGATACTGATGGTTCTGGTACATGTTTGACACGGTAAAACTCATTCAGAATGCTTGTATGATCTCTCGTTACAAGCCAGTTACACCGCTGTAACAACCCATTTCTTGTGGGGCGATATCTGGTAAATGGGGTTAATGATGGGTGGTGGGGGAGGGGGAAAGGTGGCTTTATCAAGTCATAATGGTTCAGAAATCAAAATGTGTTATGTTGCTATGCATCTTTTTGTATTACTTTGATGAAAAGGTAAATAAGACTTACTGTAGTTACTTTAGTGTGTTTTAGTGCTGTCTGTATTTAAAAAAAAAAAAATTTAAAAACTAGGAGTGAGATATTTGTTAGTTTTTAGTTTGTTTGTTAAATGAGATTTGAAAAAGGTGGAGGGCCCCATGCTTCTGTTTGCTTAGGGCCCCTAAATTGCTAAATCCGCCCCTGGAGCAACCACAGAAATTGCCGCAAGGCCGTGGTATAATTTATGCGCTGGTTACAAGGATTGGTCTGTGAATAAACATCAGCTCTGACCCAGACTACTTGCATGGGAAACACGCTGTCTTTGGTTGTATTTAGCTGCATGCAACATTAGTTTTCACTGAGTGATTCCTTAATCTCTAACAGCCTGTCAATGACACTGCTGCATGTTCCTTTGAATATAACTCCAGGTATAGATGACAGGTTAGTTTCCCTGACACAACATGATACTATATACGCAAGATAGCACGATATTTGTTTTTTAGCTTTCGACCTGCTTGTAGCATGGGTGTTTCTATATAGGTTAGTTACAAGCTTGCTTAGATTGCGAGGCTTAGATCTTGGTAGATCAGGGTTATAAGTTTTGTGCCTGAGGTACTCAATGGCCTGCAAGTACATGAAACATTAGGCTTTGGTTTTGGGTTAAACCCAGGTCTGCAAGCAGTTCTAATGCTGGGATTAGTTGCGGACCTAATGCCAAAATTTGCCTTTAAACATAGTTTAGTCTGAGGCTTTTTGTTAGCACTAGTCTTTGTGCCTTTGTGACTAAGCTGCTGGCACCATTGGCTGTGGTGCATTGGCTACAGGCCCGTTTGCGGCACTAACATTTGCGCCAGCAGCACTAACCTTTATGCTAGGACTACTGGCCTTAATGCAGCATTAGCCCTTCAGATTATGTTAATAATAGGTCTGCTTACAGCAGTAACCTTTGTGCTCAAACAACATGTCTGAGCACCTCACCCTTTGCTTATTTATTGCCAATCTGTTACTATCGGAGACAACTGGGCATCCAGGACCACAGAGAGGCCAGGTAAAGTGTGATAGCTAGCTTATTTTTTTCATAGAGAGAAAAAAATATATATGTGCAAGCCAATGAGTCTTCCAGTTAACAGGAACACCAATCTGGGCCTCTTAAGCTAATTCGCTGGCTTTCAAACAAATCAAACTCACTTGGTGTTAGTGATGTGGAGAAAAGGGTCGTGTGGAAGTGGAAAGTGATGAATCATGGGACTGCGACGTCCCTTTTTTAAAATGGTGAGTAACTGCTTTAAACAAGCTCTAATTTCCGGAATGAAAATGTACATGAGTAACCTGTGGATACAACCACAACTGCCTATGTCACCGAGCTGGAAATTCATTATATTTCCAATGAGTTGTCTTGATGATGCATGGAAATTTTCAAACATATGTTGGTTAAACATGTCCTACATTAAACTCACATGAAGATTTATGATAAAAAGGCGGGCTTGTGTTGAGCTGACTTTCCCGGCTATCATGCTGGCGTGCACGTGAGCAGTTGATGGAGAGACGAGTGACTGGCATTTAATTTTAGCCTTTGCACTCTGATAAATTCAACACTTTGGAGCTTTGCTTTACATGCATGCTTTTCAGTTAAGCCAGAAGGCGAGCAAGTACAGTTAATTCCTTTTGTTAGGCATTTGCCAAATGTGACAAAATTGTATTTATCATGGACAAAGTCTGCAGTCTGGATTAATATCCCAAAAGGACATTTGTTATATTGACTTTGTGGAGTAAATTAACGGAGAAGGCGAGACCTGACCATTTCACTTTCTCTAAATGTTTACGCGAGTTCCTGACCTCTGTAATTGGTTGATAAATCTTTGTAATCTGCCGCCTTTTTCGCGCGGGGCTCAGCGGATTCTTGATGTAAACATGCTGCTGTAGTTATCGTGGCAAATGCAATCTACCACCTGTCTGTCTTAGAATGTATGTAAAGGATGAAAAATGACCCGTATAAACCCAAAGAACTAAAGAGAGTCCGCAACTGAACTAAGAAGACAACTCCACTTAGTATACAGTGTCCACATTACTGCCTACTGTTCCTGAATTGAGGCATAGAATTACGCTGCTGATCAGAGTGGAATGGCAAGAATTAGAATGCTAACAGCACTGATTTGAGACGGTGGCAATACCCAATCTCCTGATCGTGAATGGAAAGCAGGGGCCATGCCTCAATGAGAGAATACCAGATTTACAGTCAGTGTTTTGAAAATTGAATCAATCTTTATTCTCAAGGGAGGGAAACAAACTTAAACCTAATGCTTAGAATCAGTAAGTTTTGCATATTGTCATGTATTGTCATTCTTCTCTACAGAAAGACTTTTTCCTGTATCCACTTTCACTGTGAAGTCCATTATTATTATTACTTGCAGTGACACACCCTTTTAAAGCGTCAATTCCTAAATGGCTGATTGCGTAGGGATGCAAAGACTGAAATTAGGATGCAGAATTTCAGCGTTTGCATAGGAAATACAGCCATTTGAAATTACTCGAACAGACCTCATTCAGCCCCTTTAATAATTTATGTGAGGTGTATGAATATATTACAATGTTTTAAGAAGTGCACAATGATACACAATAAGTAATTTAAAAGATTATCTGTCCTTCGTTTCCTATGAAGAATTTGGCGTGTAAGATCTACTGAAAAAAAACTGGCATGCAGTACATGGTGTAAATTAATGAAATTTAATGCATTTGCTTTGAAAAAGCCTGGTTCAAGTTAACAAAAATCACATTAGCCATGTAGCTGTCATGGAGTAACAGTATTGGCTCTTTTGCCTGGAACACGTTAACTCAAACCAGACAACTCCAGGCTACAAGCCACTAAGCATGACATGGCAAACGAGATTTCTAGAACTATGACAATAACACTGATTATGACAATAATACAGGTGGGTGGCAGTCCACTTGTAAATCCTGATGGTCGCACATTATTTAAAATGAGTGTTTGAAATTACAGAACATTAGAGTGTTATGGTTGCACCTGAACTAATTTACCTTAAAAAAAATCAGCATTCCTGCCAGTTTTGAATCAAATATATTATTAACTGAAGCGAGTAATCTAGTATTTTGGAAGGATTTTGTTTTTGAATATTTTTTTCTTATACAATTATCAAACATCTGGTGTTTTATTGGTCAAATTATTTGACATTATTCTTTAATCCTGGTCAAACATGGCTTTTGTGCCATGTTTCACTACTAGTACCTCATTCCGCCATTTTTTAAATGAATTTATTATCAATGTTGAACATGTATTTGATTTGGGAGAACCTGCCATTGTCTTTCTGTGCACAGAGGCATTAAAGCTGCAAATTCATTGTCCCGACTTCCATACAAGCTGTCAAACAAAGACAAATGCAGGTTACTCCAATAAGAGGGCATTAGGTAAGCGACAAAATGAGCCGAAAGGGGTTTGCATGAAAGCTAGTTCAGCTGAGTGTGTGTGTGTGTGTGTGTGCGCGTGTGTTTATGTGTGCATTTGTGTGTATGTTTCTGCACCCTGTGTTTGTGCGCGTGTACGCATGAGTGGCACGTGTTCAGCCCAGCTCTCAGTATAGCGTGTGAAGGGTGTTGTGTATATGTGTGTGTGGGCAAGCATACATACATGTGTGTGTTTGTGCATCCTGTCTTTCCATGTATGTGTGTGCACATTTGTGTTTATGTGTGCGCACAGGGTTTGATGGATGGTGTGCATGGACGCACACATGCATGTGTATGTGTGTGAGCATCTTTTTGCTTCCTGTGTTTATTTTTGTCTTTGTGCAAATATCTGTGTGCATATTTTTATGCTTGTATGTGTGTTTGTATGCATGCATTAATGAGCATGTGCGTGCCCCTACGTGTGTGTGTGTGTTTGTGCGTGTGCGTGCGTGTGTGTGAGAGTGAGTGTGTGTGTGTGAGAGAGAGAGAGTGTGTGTGTGTGTGTGTGTGTGTGTGCGCGTGCATGCGTGTGTGTGTGTGTAAATGTGGGTGTGTGTGCGTGTGTGTGTGTTTGTCCGTGCGTTTGTTAAGCGCGGCTCCCAGCGAGTGTGTCCCAGTCTCCCAGATTTCCTGCACCTCTGTAAACAAGGCGCAGAGTCACTGAGAGTGAGAGTGACTGCCTGTCAGCCCAGCCTCGGCACCGATTCAGACTGAGTGCAGCTTGAACATACAGGCCTAATGAAGCTGTCACAGTCGCCCCGCTCATACGCACGTACACTCGTACACATGCTCGTACACTCGTACACAACACAGAACAACATAATGAAGCTGTCACCCCAACCTCCCGTCTGTCACACATAAACACACATGCACACTTGGGCATACACACACACACACACGTATGCACACAAATACAAACTCATACATTTTTCTAAGAGGGGCCTACACCTGTGCTGGGCAGGGTGTGGCTTCATCAGAATAGAAATGGGCGGAGCTGCTGTGTGTGCCACTCCTTGCGTATCACCATTGCGACCTTGCAAATTTTATTTATTTTTTTTTAATCAAAGTGAGTGACAGACCATTGTAGTTTCATCTTGTGTGAGGTTTGTTTCTTGTAAGGGCATCTTTTAAGATTTAAAAATCCTTAGGGATCACTCCATTTACTTAGATTTACAGAGCATGGTTTGTAAGCAGTTTTATTTATTTGCAAAAAAGTATTATACTCAATTAATACGAAGTATGAATCAGAGTGTTTAGAGAGTATTAAAATACTACTGATTTTTCCTTTCAAAAAAGTATCATAATATGTAAAGTATAGGAATATAAAACGGTCTCATTGATTGAAAATTGCTACTGAAAAAAAAAAAAAAAAAAATCATTCTTGTGTTTGTTACATTTTAAAGTTATAACATCAAATACTAACATATAACTTGGACAAAATATGTATCATGTGTAAACCATGTAATAGCAATATTTGACATTTTCACAGTAACCCCAAGCCATAAAATAAACAGTCTGGCATTGTGCAAATTAAAAATGGCATCATGAAAAATGGCACCATGACAATGGAATTAAAATGATGCAAAGAAATGCTCTATTATTCCGCAGATTTACAGAAAAATCCTTGAATACATTTTTTTTTTTTTTTCAGGATTGAAAAAGGTGCGGGGTTAATAAAACAGTACATCTGTAAGGCATTGGAAACATTGTTTTTCTACGGAAAACTCTTCAAGGTCCAAATGCACCAGTTCGCCTTTGCCCCATGCCCTGGGCTGAACTCTGAAAAACCGCCTTGTTCTGACATTCCCTGGCATTATCACTTTCCTGGAAAGAGAAAATAGATGTAGCGCTTGTTGCAACAGAACTAGCAGTTTTCCGGTGCATTCTCAGAAACAACCTTTTCTAAAGTCATGGGCAATAGACAAAAAAGTTAAGCCAGGTGGGCGAATGGTTGAGTCAGTGTAGCATTTAACTATGTTTTCTATAGTGAAATGCGTTCTAAAACACTGGGTCATCAATCGCATAGTTCTAAAATGATGCGATCCGAGAAAAAGAAATATCAATGTTTATCCTTAATAAACATAATATTTTGGGGAAAAAGATTAGTATCCCTGCTTGTTGAAACTTTAAACCGTGAATATTGTAAGTCTTTACAAGTTTCACCCTGTAGGCTGCCGCAAGCAGCCACTTTTCCCGAACTTAGCGAGGCTTTTAATGTCGCATCAAGTCCTCCCCATGTGCTTGTGATTGAGCTCTGACATAAGTGCTTACAGAAGATCGTCACGCATTGAGACTCCGACTGCCTCAATGCCCCGTTTCTTCCTAATGGCCCATTAGTGTAGATAAGTTTGCTCTAAGTTGCCTGCCCCGAAGACCATCCCGAGGTAGCGATTTGCAGTTAACTGCTACCCTTCCTCCCCCTGCTCAAGAGGGTTACTGCTCTTCACAAGTTTCTCCATGTGTACCATTATGCCAGTCGTTCTTATTACTTACCCACATCCCCATATGAAAGGTCATTTTCCCATTGTTTATTCAATTAGCCAGTTAAGTGAATTCAATTGATAATTGAATTCAGCTTCTTGATCACAGCCAGGCAAACACTCTTTTTCGTGGCGATGTGATAGAGTGGCACAAATGCCAGCACAAAATGTACCACTGACAATTAAATGATTAAATCTGCACCATAATAAAGTACGGGTCAGTGCGGAAAATTGGGCTCCAGGTCTTGCTCATGATGAGGTAAGCGAGGCTTGTGGGGCCAATCTTGACTTTCCGTACAGTGTGGGGATGCAAGCTTTCACAGTGCTAGGGGGAGTGGCGGTGATTAGCACACTGAGAACCGCAGGGTTCCATGATCACTCAGGACCTCCACCAGCAGCATCAATAGCATGTGTTTCCAATCCAGGCCCATGTTCTGCCCACGGTCCTCAGTGTTCCAGGTCTTTACATGCCTACAAATTTACAAATCTACAATTCTCCACTGTCTGAATCCATCTGATATGAATGCAGCTGTATTGTCACATGGCCTCCTCATGCTGCGTGTGCTTCTGCACAGCTGATTTTTACTCTTTTTTTTTGCCTTTAAGAAATGGTATTCAGTTTTAGTTTCCCCCCATCTCTCCCCAGCTTGCTGTCTGGGCAATGATGCCATCTCCATGGGAGGCCACGAACCACAAGAGCACTGGAATATTTTAAGACTAATTTCCCTATGAATGAGCGACCTAGCCAATTACCAACTCCTGCTGTTCGGCAATCCATGAATGTGTTGGGGTGCAGTCGGTGTATAGTACTGGAAATGACCTCCTCTTCAAACTTTCAGTGATATCTTGTCGGGCTCTAGAACTCTTTGTCCCCAAATTTTTTGTCCCCGGACTTTTTGTCCCCTAGGAATTTTCGTCCCCGGACTTTACGTCCCCATGAACTTTTCATCCCTGGATAGTTCATCCCCAATAATGCTTTGCCCTCTTCCTGTATTATAACACTATCGCTATCCCTAACCCTAACCTTAACCGTTATAATAGTCCTCGGGGATGAAAAATCCGGGGACGAAAAGTCCAGGGACAAACAGTCCTGTAACTATCTTGTCGCTGGCTTTAATCACCAGTCATTTCATGCATGAACTATGACTCGTGAGCCATGGTGTTGCATTATCAATGTCATTGGTTAAAAAAAATGTCAGTGATGACAAAATAATTGATGGACTGGTAAGTAAATCAATGTAGAGCAAAACTGTGGGCACAACACGTGAAAGTTCATTTATTGCAGCAATGGGGCTCCATCTTTAACAACCCGCAAACAAATGCTAGACGGTTTTCCCAATGTGAGTGTCTTTCTAATGAGGCCACATTGCCCTGAAAGCACCCTTGGCCCTCAGTCAGAACACTTTAGCATACTTATCTAGTTATTCTAAACAAGATTTCGGGGTGATGCAGGGGAGGCCAGGGAAGCATGTGTCAGAGATTTGTGTAACTCTGGAACCACAGAAACGCAAACAGTGTTGACCTCACACGGTCAGTGGCCCACGTCTGTTTGTAAATAACTGTTTGTGACGTTTCGCACCTCATTACCTCCCAGCTGTGTGGGTCTTCTTCTGTTGTAACTTCTAGCAGAAATGCGCCTGGTGTGCTGAAGATACGGAAAATGCGCTAATCTTCATAATGGACTTCGTTATGTTATAGGTCCATTTTACTAGCGGTTCTCAGAGTAATGAATTTCATATGGCGAAAAGGAAAGATTGCTCATGTCGAGCAGTTACTGAGAGAGTGTTTGTGAACCCGCACTGCTGAAGTGGAACGATGTCGTGGCTCAGTGCCAAACAGGAAGATCACTAGAGTGATTCCATTGTTTGATGTTTTCATTTTATTATAATGGGTGCATTTTCCTTCTTTCACCAAGGAAGTTTGTTTTAAAAGAACATCTCATGGATGTATTATCTTTATGCTTGGGTTCTTACCGCTGAGTAAGGAATTTTACTTTTCATCCAAATGTTTATGCTGCGATTGTGAAATGCCAGCTTTCTTTGTGGAACTGGAAGCGAACTTCTCTGTCTTGGTGTCACTACAATAGGAATGAAGCTGTAGATTAGTGGCCGGAATAAACAAACAAACAGCCTGCAGATCGTGAGGAAGCTCACAATAAATAACAGACGTAGGCTAAAATGAAAAGCACTGGAGGCCGCTGAAGTGGACCGTACAGCAACAGAACCACATGTCCACAGTGACTCTGTTTCAGCAATTCATCCACTCGATGGACAGATAAGCAAACTCGCTTTTGAGCTTTCCCATCACAAAACAACCTTTTGCCTGCTCGAACCCAATAATCAGAAACAAGGAGGGAATTAATGGCTGGTAGGCAGATAGATTTGTTTGGCCAGTGAGATTTCCGTTCATACATCATTGTACTGCTCCGGCGAAGGCCGAATGCTTTACTGCTGCAGCGAAGAAGCAGATATGTAAAGTATGAATACCCTTTGAAAACCTTTGCCGTTGCCTCACCTTTGGGGGAACGTGATTTACTAAATTTGACAGAGTTCGAATGGAAGTGCTCTTTCAGAAGTTCACGGCGGTGTCTTTAATATACTGTGGTGGATCCATGGCTGTAACCAGAACCAGTCTTCAGCTCCGGCAGCCATATGTGGGAACGGGTACATGTCTTCTATATCCATATTTACCCCCCAAAAGCACGTTTCTGTGTACCATGTATACAAGGAGATAAAAGTGATTTTAGCAGACTGGGGAACGTGCATTTGTAAATATGATCAGCGTGTCAGCGGAACATTCTGGGCCCAGTTCACATCAAAACTGTGGAAGCAAATGAAAGGAGACAAGATTAGTAAATTATCAAAAAAAAAAAGAGGAATTTTGATCACTAAACAAGTACAACACATCTGAAGGGTTGGATGTGATGCTTTAGGTTAGGTGCTCATAATCCTGACATGTTCACCTGCTACAGCAGGCCCTTAACCCTGTGTGGTGACTGTCAGGATGCACAAACACCAGGGCCTTCAGACTGATCCCGAGTGCTTCTCAGCCACTTTGGCCATTCAGTCTTCTAAGTAGGGACCCATGTATCGGCCTTGAGGCTTTGCAGCTTAGCGTCTCAGTGATTTATAATCTCGCCGCTCTCCAGGGATTCTGGTTTGGAAACCCCATCCACGGGCGGGCAAAGCCTCCTCTTCAGCTGCACCTTATTTGAGGGGTAACCTTTTGTACTCCGCTGTGGCCTCTGGGAGAAAGAATCTGTGTTTCTCTCTTTTTCTTTCTCTCTCTCTGCCTCATTTTCCCAGCTCTATCTTTTTCTCTCTCTCCCTCACTCTCTCTCACTCACTCTCTCTCTTCCCCCCTTGCACACTGTCCCCTTTTCTCCCTTCTGCTTCCTCTCTGTCCCTTGCTCACTTTTTGTGTTGCTGTCTCCCTTTCTCCCACCTTGCTGTAGCATGCATACAAACACACGCTTGCACACACACACATGCACGCACACACACACACACACACACACGTACATGTATGTGCACACAAACGCAAGCGCGTATACACACACACACACACACACACACACTTACACACAAGTGCGCACACACACACACACACACACACACACACGCACACACAAGTGCACACCCACACACACGCACACGGACACACACACACACATGCAGACCCATATATGTACACGTACGTGTGCACACACACACACACACACACACACACACACGTACACGCAAGTGCACACCCACACACACGTACACGGACACAGACACGCACATGCAGACCCACATATGTACATGTACATGCGCGTGCGCACGCACACACACACGTACACAGACGCACACACACACACGCACACACATGCAGACTCACATATGTACACGTACGTGCGCGCACACACACACACACAAACACACACACACACACACATCTGGGTGCCTGATGTTGAATCTGGCTCGCTGCTGCTCTCTTCTCATCCAGGGGTTTTTCATTAGGGCCTGCGATGGGCTGGGTTCACTGCTGACCACATGGACGATCTGATCCCTGCACCGGTCCAGAGCCTGCTGAGCTGGGCAATGGCAGAGCACAGTGTGGTGTTACAGATGCAGCCTTCCACCTGTGACCCCCTCCCCAGTCTCACCTGCACCCCAACATCACCTCAATGCCCTTCCACAGGAGAGCCACGCTTTCTCTTCAACTTACTGTATGTCATATTTTCTTCTATCTATGACCCCGTGGGAAAAAGATTGTACATGTGTGGGAAATGCACATGAACCCCGAAAGCAGTAATTTCTATATCTCGTTGGGTTGCATTTCACTGCAAACTACATGAAGATTACACATTTGTTTTGTCTGGTCAACTTAATATTATTTGTTAATATACAGTACATCCCGTCCTTCCATCTGGCCTGCAACAAATTTGCCCACAAATGCGTGAGATTTGAATTTGGATATTTCATCCTCTATGGTGCATTGCCTTCAGAAGATTTTAAAAATTTGGAGGAATTTCTGTGTGCAAAGGGCAAGGGTGCTTTCTGATCACTCAAATGGCACTGCATCAAGAGCTGTCATTTATCTATCAATGATAAAACCACATGGACTCAGGATGTCTCAGGAAAACCTTTGTCAAGTACAACAATACATAGTTATGTCCAGAAATACTAGTTAAAACATTTTTTTTAAAAGCCATTGACTTCTCTGGGCTCAGAGGCATCGACAATGGACCATCACTGTGTGGAGTTGAGTATTGTTTTCAGATGAATCAATATTTAATGTCTTTTTTGGGAAGAAATGGACCATCCAGCGTATTACCAGCAACAAATTTATAAGCTGTGCTCTGTCATGGTATGGGGTCAGGCTTGGTTCAATGAAGGCACCAATAATGCTAAAAACTGCTCTGAGATTTTCAAGCAACATATGCTGCCTTCATCACAACATCTTTTCCAGGAATGTCCATAACTATTTCAACACGACAGTACAAAACCACATTCTACATGTATTACAAAGGCAGGGTCGCATAAAAAGAGAGTGCAGGTGCTGCACTGACCAGCCTGCAGCCCTGTCTTCTCCCTAGTCAAAAACGTGGCTCATTTTGAAACACAAAATGCAGCATTGAAGACCTTGTACTGTTGCATTCCTTAAGATTCATCTGCAGGAAGCATGGGTCAAAGTTACTTATGAAATCCTCAATCCCTTGGACTCTTCAGTCACTAAACTTTTATTGATTGTAATATGAATGGATTGCTATATTACAAAGTGATAAATCCTTTACTGTACCAACTTTTTGAAAAAACATGTTCCAAGAATGAAATTTGAAAAAAAAAAAAAAAAAAGAAAATAGGACTAAGGGTCCTGTAGCTTACTAGCAAGCAATCTTATAGTGATGATACAAGTTATGAAAATTTCATGTGAAGTTTTACCTTCTAATTATTATCTAACTATCTAAGGGCAATGTCAAGGTCACTAAATAAGAGTTCACATACATTTATAAGATCCCCTGTAATACCCAATCCTAAGCTCTGAAGCAGTTTTGATGATACAAGTCACTGAAAATTCAATATGTCAATATGTGATGGAGGGTCAAGTTGAGGTCAGCAAATGGACTTCATATCTGACTTTCTAAATGTCTCTATACAAACCTTGGCTGCATCTTTGACCATTTTGGTGATAAAAGTAAGGGTAATTTCACTGCTGAGATTGACCCTCAAAGGTCACTGACAGTCAAGTTGAATGCCACCAAATGAAAGTTCCTATGTGACTCCCTAGATGTCTGTAACACAAAACTATGCTCCATCTGTGACCATTTTAGTGATACAAGTCATTTAATTTTCACTGGGTCACATTTGACCTTCGAAGGTCAATACGAAGGTCACCGAATGAAAGTTCATATATGACCTCCTACGTGTCTCTAATACAAACTTAGGCTCCATCTGTGACCTTTTTAGGCATAGAAGTCATTGAATTTTCTCTAGGTCAAGTTTGACCTTCGAAGGTAAATATGAAGGTCACCAAATGAAAGTTCATGTATGACTTCCTATACATCGCCAATACAAACCTACACCCTATATGTAATAATTTTGCTGATATAAGAGTCATTGAAACTTCACTGTTAAGTTTGGCTGTTGAAGGTTACTGAAGGTCAAGTTCAAGGTCACCAAATGAAGCTTCATAGATGACTTCCCATATGCCCACAATACAAACCTAAGCTTTTTCTGTAATAGTTTTGGTGACAGAAGTCATTGAAATTTCACTGTTAAGTTTGACCTTCGTAGGTCACCGAAGCTCAAGTTCAAGGCCACCACATGAAAGTTCATATATGACTTCCTATATGTGTTCAATACACATATGTTCCCAATCTTAAATATTTTCAAGCCTAGAAGGCTTTGAAAATTGTAACATTTTGCTTGACCTGAAGTTTGACCTTTCAAGGTCATCCGAGGTCACCTTTAACACATCCAAAATATTGGTTATATATGACTTCCTATATGTTGATAATACAAACTTAATCTCAATCTGCAACCATTTACCTTCAACAGGTGATTTTGCCCATTCTCCATAATACCCAATGTTAACCCCTTAAGCCCTACGCCCCAGTACCAGGGGGCAGTGGTTACGCATAATAAATACAGCATGTTTCCAAGTCGCAACATTGTCATGAGGCATATCCACATTTCGCGAAGAAACTAGGCAAAAAGCTCATGTAGACCATTTTTACCTCAACCAAACACAATTCAAGCAACAAGCAAGTAAATAAGCATGTAGCAAAACATAGGATAAAATCATATCAGCGCTGAATCACTAGAATTTCTCCTGAATTTGTGCTATGCATAAAAATGATACCTCAAATGAAAGAGGGAAGTCCACAGAATCCAACGATATGAGCCCTGTCATTTTAAACCGACTCCACACTCAAAGAACAGCAGGCATGCACTTTACAGTCTACAGAGATGAGCAAAGAAATTTCTTACCTTTGATATTTTGTATAAAAAAAAAACTGTTTGAGGGTAAATCCCCACTTGCTATTGTTAGCTCAATGTGTCTGTGTTATAGCAAAACTAGAACTTCCAGTCTCAAAGCACGTTTTTCTTCTCGAGCATTGCTTAAAAGATCTCAGTTCCTCAGCATTCAGCTTGGTTGCAATGTATTTTCTTCTCTGTGATCGGCTTGTGATGCTGTCAGTAAGACTTTGGCAGCAGCCATTTGATTCTATGGCTTCTGACGTTTCCAACGAGCCCTATAGCACCTTTATCGCACAAAGCTAGCCTGAGCTAGAGCCTTGCGTTCCCAGTGCATCAAACCGAGTCCATGGGCCATTTGAATGTACTTAAATAGCGCGACAATATAAACGCTTAACAGGTTTGTTTGTGGTAGTTATTTTCGGTATAATTATTCGCTAAATATTCAACCGTCGTTTTCAAAGTCGTTTTCTGACAGAAACGCGTGAATACTGAGGGCACAACAGTACAAACAAGGTGAGTGATTTGTTTTTCTGACTCATTCTTTATATGGGCAATTTGAGAGCAGTGTCACTGTCAAATGGTATAGCCTAGTGGTTAAGTTGTAGGGCTACAGCACAGGCGACCAGCGTTTGTGTCCCTGGTCAGGCGTGCTTTAGTAAGACAGTTTGCTTGTATAAATAATTGCTGGGGATTTTTTTTTTTTTTATTTTTTCCCCATTTTTTTACCGTTTTTGTATTCATAATCTTATTAATTTGCTTTTTTTTTTTTTTAATAAATCTGCTCCAGTGGAGCCAAACTTCATTCTTCTTTGTATTTATTGTCTTTGAATCGGAAATTGTATAGGCTATAGGACTGGCAGAAATAATAATTTAAAAAAAATTAAATAAATTCTAAAAATTTAAAACCGGTTGTATTTGGGGGGAATGTATGCCTGTAGTGACATATAAGTGAAATTAGATGAGTTTTCCAGTTTAATATCGGAGAGATCTGATTTGGCACACAAGGTACTTGATTTGCCAATTTGGAGAAGCCACCTAGACATTCCTCTCTAATTTTGTTCTGATTTACTTGATTAGAATAAACTTTGGCACAGATAATGGTAAGATTCAGTGCTGTAAATTTTTAGAGGTTTCAGACTGCAGCTAATTAAGTTTACAAGGGATAGAAGTAAAACTTTGTTTGGTGCAAAATGAGGTCTTTTATTTATACTGTGTTCCATCTTCATTTATTTTGACTCAGTGACATATACACTGATTTTTACACCATGGCAGAAATCCAAATGGTTTTACCTTTATTATGATACCAAGATCATTCAAATGGACCAAATAGTTGCAGCGATATACCCATTTCATTTTGGGCTTGCCATTTTCGAAAAAGAGGCTCAGGGCTTAAGGGGTTAAAGTACAGCGCCCCCGCTAGACCCACTTCCATCGATTCAATCAAAATGGCACTCGCACTGTACATAAAGTGTATCAAGGTGTGTTGATTGCCAGATTTAGAAAAAAAATTATCGGACAGTTTTTGAGAAATAATTTTTTGAAATTTCAAGTCCTATCTTTTTAATTGTTAATATCTTCCTTGACCTCGAGTTTGACCTTTCAAAGTCATCTGAGGTCAACTTTAACATAGCCAAAATATAGGTCATATATGACTTCCTATATGTCGATGATACAAACTTAATCTCTGTCTGCAACCATTTGGCCTCCACAGGCCATCTTGCATATTCATAAAGTATAGCGCCCCCACTAGACCCACTTCCATCGATTCAATCAAAATGGTGCTCGCACTGTAGATTGATGGTACCAAGGTAAGTTGATTGCTCGATTTAGAAAAAAAATTATCACGTAGTTTTCGAGAAATAATTTTTTAAAATTTCTCAGTCCTATCTTTAACACTGGGGCCAAAATTTTAAGGGCCCATAAAACAGACAAAAATGATTCAATCAAAAATCCGAAAAAAAGTCCGGAGATATGGTCTAGTAGTATGTTATGGCAAATTTATAAGAAAATTCATCGGCCAAAAAAAAGATAAAAAATGTTCCTGACGATGGACGACGGACGACAGACGACGGACGCCACACTACGACAATAGCTTATCGGCCCATAAGGCCGGTAAGCTAAACAGACTTTTATTTTGAAAAATCAGTAAAATTCAAGTGGTACGACATCAAAAAATGTGCTGGTGTATTGTTTTCAATATTATGCAAGTTAAAGATGTTTTACAAATCACTGGTATCATCTTACATGCTGTCCCGACCTTCTCTGATTTGGGGTTGTAAAAGGATTTACAGTTGATATCATGACTGTTTATAAAGATGGATGATGCGTCTCCACTTCCAAGTGCGCAAAAAGATGGAGCCAAAATATTATTCGCACAGACCCTAGCATCTCACACTTTTGGAGCCAGAGTCTATGCTGTAGTGATGGGGGGTTGAGCCACGATATTGAGATCCCACCCTTTCACCTGCTCAACTCAGAATCACATCCCCTGAACCTTTTACACAGCCCATCTGGCTCCTTCAGTTAGCGGTAAATGCTGCGTGTCGTGCACAGATAACAGACCGGTTCTGCTATAACTGAATGCTTACTAAAGGGTTTGATAGTTCAGATCTTTTCCAAGAACAGTCGTATGATTCTAAAATATGCTTGCTGTTTTCCTTGTCCTTGGCAGTTTGTTGCTTAGCCGATGTCTGATACTAGCTAGCTAAAACTTTGACTATAGACAAGTAGCTGGCAAGCTACATCATACAAACGTATTCAAAAATCCGAGCTAGCTACCCTTTGAAAATTAGGTAAATAGAGTCTATGGGTGAATAGATTCTCCGCTATCATGGGTTTTAACATTGGTTCTAATCATAGACTGTATGCTTCTAACTAGCAGCAAGATACCTTGCTAACGAGTGTGACCCTACTGAATCTTGACTTGCTATCATTAGGTAGCTAGCTAGCCATCAGTTTTTGGGTCACTTATGCTAGCAACGAAATTGATTGCACCGATTTTCGTTGCTGTCAACGGTGATCTATTCAAAAATGTTGCTAAACTAGGTAGCTTGCTATACCTTTCTACAGTACCATCACTGCAAACAGCACATGATGCTATGTTCAAAGCAAAGACCGTTTCACAATCAATTTTTGCAAATAGATGGAGTATGTTCAGTCGTACCCGGATCTGGCAACTTATGCAGGTGTAATGTTAACATTAAATCTCTTCTCGATGGTTGCACTCCAGCTCTGTCCAATTTCCAGAAGTAAACCAACAGGTCATCACTTCTAAGACAGACGGCCAAACAAAGCTGCCAATCATGAGTTTACACCCCCTTTTTATAGTGTCAAATAACTAAATAAAACAAAACTTATTTGAAAAAAGGACAATAGAACACATACCAGCATGGTAAGAACTACTTAAAGTGATAGAAATAATCTTTGGAAGAAACCTATTTGACATTTATTTGAATATTTTAGTGAGGCCCATGTCCCATCCGCTAACAAGGAGGGGGTGGGCTTATAACTTGTACTGCAGCCAGTCACTAGATGGCGATCAAGATGTTTTGGCCTCACTTTTGAGGAGTTGGTTGGTTGTCCATCTTTATATACAGTCCATGGTTGATACACAGGGCAGGGCACAGTCCCTCTGAGAGATTTGTGGGGTTAAGAGCCTTGCTCTTGGGCCCAACTGCTGAACTTATCTTACAGTGGCCACGTTAACTTGAACAACAGATCTTCATGGTCTCAAATCTGATGCCTGCAGTTTTTTTTGACTGAGCGGTGGAACTCATCACTCATACAAATGTCTGCATGTCACCATCAGAATGGAATGATCTCTGCATGTATCGGGATCCCCATCAAGACCAGGCTGTTGAAGTCTGTTGAATGGAGGGAATTCTTTGAAATGTTTCTGGAAGAATCTCAACTCAGATTTCTTTTGTTATTATTATTATTATTATTGGTAGTAATATTAGCAGTTGTTGAGGCAGTCAAAGTTTTATTATTACACTCTGATTTATGGCTGTGGTAGCTTTGGGAGTCTGATTTACGCCCTAATGTTGGAGACAGTAATATATGGAATGATGTAGCGGCCAAAAATGGCTGTAGCCTACTTTGAAAGCATGAGGAGATGAACTCAGTGACTCGTCGCTCCACACAGTGACTGTAGAACAGAGGCCACCCTGTTTTGCCGCCCCTCATCTGCAATAATTCCTCGCTAAACGGACTGAGCAGGGTTTGATATCCTAGCTTTTAATGGGGACTGGTATGAATTATCCGCTCATCTCCCTGGATCTCCCACGTAAGTTCTCTTTGCCTCTTCTCAAAAAAAAAGAAAAAGAAAACATACCTATATAAATCAACAGCCGGCCAGATTTCTACTACTTGACGTTTTTTTCTTTTCCCTGGCCAATTTTCTCTCTATTGTTCCAGGCACTCTCTCATTATTTATCTCTTACACACTCTTTCCCTTCCTCTCCTTGCACCTCCCCGCATCCTGGCTATTTTTGTCAGGTTTTGTTTTGTTTGTTGCTGTCATACAAAGTTAATTCAAATGTTACCTGAATTGGCCCAAAAGACGAGACCCACCGGATTGGTATGTCAGCCATGCTTCAATGTCAAATGACTTTACTTGATGGATATCTGCAAATATGCACGGGGTGCTGCCCATACTTATATTTGACTTCAAAATTTATTTTTATCTGATGCAGAGTCATTTTATGACTGTAAGCCAAGGGCTGGCACCTAGAAATGGATATGCTGCACCACTGGCATGCACTGGGCGGGAGGTCCAGGGGGTTGAGGACAGAGGGGTCTACTGCTGGTGTCCTCATGGACAAAACAGTGTGAAAATGCCCTAAAGAGTGCCTGCTACAATGGACAAACATGAGAAAGTGCCCCCATCAGTGCAGGTCAGGAGCAAAAAAATACAATAAAGTACTCTAATGAGTGCCCTTCTGGAGCATAAAATGCAACAAAGTGTCCTCATGAGTACCCTACTGGAAGAAAAAATGTGCCCTTACAGGTGCCCCTACTTCGGAGCAAACGCGATGTGCTCTCATTAATTGACTTAGTTTCCAGCTGTAAATATTGCAGCTTTATGTTTCACTTTGAGCAGGATTTCTGCCTGGGAAATTAGTAAAAAAAAAAAGCACAAGAATAAAGTAAAGAGTAAAGAGCAAGAGTTTCACAAACTGTACAATTGGGGGGGGGGGGGATTATCACTATTGATATATCCGTTGTTATGTCTAAGCCTGTCAAAGAAGAGTGCTCAGAAGTATTGCATATTGTTGTCTTTCAATGGCCCCAAAACAAACTGTTTTCCAAAATTATATCTCATTCAAGATTTTGTCTGGTGCTTCCAGGCTACAAATTATTGCCTCTCCTGTGGAAAACAAGAAACATGATGAAGTGCCCTCAGGACTGAATGAGAGGTAAAAATGGGTAATTAGAGCTGATTTAAGTGTAAGGCATTTACAGCGGGTTTAGATCTGACATTATAAGATAGACTGCTTCAATATCTCGGGGCCAGTGTCTCCCTTTCAACTGAACATGGACTGAAACTGCCAGAAGTCTCTGGCAAAGAGCAAAGGCAAAGCTTGTTAATTATAGCACAAAGCCAACCTTTTTACATCTTGCCTTTCAGCATACAATCAACGAGCTGGGACTCATAAGAAAAATGACCTGATAGATTGTGAATGGTAGCAGCCAAAAACAATCAAGATGAATGTATGGAATGGGCTGACATCTCCAAATAGTGATAAAGTTTGCATATGGTAGTAATCCGGTATGGATGGCTTGGGTTTACCAAAGCGTGGATCTTACTATGGGATACCAGGGTTCGATTTTTTTCTTTCGGTGCTTTAATATTATAAAGTACGAGCCAAGACTGTTTATTAACCCTGTAAAAAAAAATGCAGTTGCTGTATTCAAATCTGTGGAACTTCAAGCTTTAAGATTTCCAACGATCCCAAAAATGTCTTGCTGAATTACAGGGAAATGAGTACAACATGTTGTTCAAGATCTAGATATTTTCCATTTGATGTTATGCTGTGGCCATAAAAATATCACTTCCTGTGTTTGAATATTTCTCTCAATTTAAGTGTGATGTAGCTTCAGTGAAGCATTGCATCCAGCAGATACAGAATATGTATGTGACATTGACCTACAGTATGAAAAAAAACATATTTTTCTGACTTTGAACCAACTTAATGGAAAACTTAAGTGAAAAGTTAGAGTTTAAGGGGTTAAAAGCAACGACTGTCTTTCAAAAACCACAATTACCCTCTTCTAAGACTGAATCCTAATTTTAGCTTAACCCCGAACCTAACAACCTAACCCTACCCTTAACCTTTAGGAGGTAATAAGTTTAACTGAAGGCATGGCCATCCTTACCGAGGCTTCCCTCATATAATTGAAAATTATGAATTCAAGTATTACATGCATTATCTGGTCAACTCTGAGGTTCCTCTTTTGCCTGCTCTATGCTTCTTGAATACATCAGGTTCTGGTTAGTAACAGGGCTCCCTATTGCCCGTAAGAATCCACTTAAACGGCACTGTACTCATTCAAACCCCTCAATAAATTTTCATAAGTTGCATTTTTTTTTTTTTTTTTTGTAGTTTTGGATTCTGCAGGAGACAAAAATGTCAGTGTTGAAGAATGCAGAGCTAACCCCCTGGTTATCCCATGAAATCACATTCCAAGCATTTTTAAAGCCTTTATTGTTAATACATGGATTACAAAACCATTTTAAATATTGTAACCCTTTTTCCATCAGTATAGTTTCTCAGGATTGTTGTGGAAGTACTATCTTCAACAAATATTAAGAGAATTGCATTGTACCTCCAAGTACTGTTGTATTTTTGGAGTGTTATTTTTTTGTTCTCAAAATGTTAAGGGACATGAGTGGAGTGGTTTTTGCGAGCATCAGTAACTGGAAGCATATTTTGTAAGTAGAAAGACAGTTACTGTGTATGAAATTGGCTTTATTGCAGAGCAAATCAGGTTATGGGTGTGAACTCCCTATCTGTATTGATGGCAGTTAGCACATTAAACATACAGTCATTGTATCATTTCGACTTGCTGGTGTACTGAGCTAAAACTGATTAAAATACAGCAACAAGAAGCCATGGAGGGGTCTAGCAGTCCAATTGGCAGTTTGGAGCCAGAGTTGAAGAAAAGTCTTGCTTCCTATCAGAAAGCATAGCCTAGCAGCATCACCACAGTAATTCATGGAATTGCGTAAACATTCAATAAATTGCAGTGGCAGACTGCAATGACTGTCAGCTTATGTGCAATATCCAATGTGCACGATGTGAACTGAGGCACCTCGCCTTATTCAGCCAGTATTTGCACCCTCCTAGATTTCTTTTATTTTTGTATATTTGTCACAAATAAATGTTTCAGGACATCAAACTATTTTTAACATTAAAGATGACCCGAGTAAACACAAAATGCAGTTTTCAAATGATTTAATTTATTGAAGCAACAAGCTATCCAACCCTACCTGGTCGTATGTGAAAAGGCAATTGCCCCTAAGGGTGCTCTCACACTAGAGACTCAGGCATGGATGTGAATACACTTAACCCAAAAGTCCAGTTCATTTGCTAATGTGAACACAAGCGTACCATGCTTGGGCACGGTATGCGAGCATGGTTGGAAAAGGTGGTCTCAGGCATGGTTCATCCGTACTCAAACCAAATGTGAAAGCAACCGTACTTGAATACAGAAGTAGACTGCTATGTGACATCTTAACTATTCAACTCCTTTACAAACAGAAAAAATTAATGCTTGCGCGAAATTTGGACAGGTGAAACCATACAATCACAACTGAATACTTCACATAAAAACGCAGAAATTTATGGAATAATTTGTGAATATTTACATTTGCGTGGTTATCACAGAACAATAGAATAGTGCCATGACAAACTAAAGAAAATGTGACTGCAATATCTCAAAGTCTGGCAGGTCAAGTGATGAAAGAGATACATTTCCGTTGTATGAGGCAGTGGACAGCATAATCGGCCAAAAACCAAGAAGTGAGCTTAACGTTACTGAGTCACAACCCGTGACACTACCTACAGCACCATCAAGCAAGGGTTTGCTTCTTGTTCCTTGTGTAAATTTGCATATTTAAAACCACCAAAGTGCATACTGCCACCTGCTGTATCGGAATTTTAACCTATGCGAGTGTACTCTGATACGAAACAACATTACTAGTGTGAAAGCTGACCAGCGGAAGGGGAGGGGGAATGATCGTACTGTGGCAAATTTTTTTTTTTTGACTCCTTCATAGCCTGAATTCATGTTCGAAAGCTCATCCCATGATTATTGATGCTAAAAGTTGTTTAAACTGGTATGAGGCCACAATATTCCGCAAAATTACCTCTGATGCTCATTTCTTTGAGTATATAAGGTGACATGAGTTTTGAGCACTGTCACAGTGTTCAACACGATGGCACGGAGAAAGGAGCTCTCTGAGATTGTTTGTAGCTGCATTATAGCCTTAGATGATGCTGAAGATGTTAAATGCTGCCATGACATTGTAAGAAACACCATCAAGCATTTCAAAGAGACTGGTTTGCTGACAACTAGTGGCAACTGAGGTGCAAAACTGAAGTTAAGTGCCGCTGATGTTCTTTTTCTGTGTATGACAAGTAAAAAAAAAAAAAAATCAGCAGATGACAACATGGCAACTCTGTGATGATATTAATAGCACCAGAAGTGAAGAGATAAAAGTAGCAAGATGTGCTATTTCCAGATGCCAGTGTGAAAATGATTTGATTGGTCATGTTGCTGCCAAGAGCTGGCAACATCAAAAAAAGACGAGTTTGCCCAAAAATTCAAGGACTGGACACCAGTGGCCTGGGAACAAGTCCTTTGGACCGATTTGAAATTTTCTCACCGAAACGCAGAACTTATGTGCACCATAGAGTAGGAGATTGTTTCAAAAATTACTGTTTAACCCCTTCAGTAAAGCATGGAGGTGGTAATAGTATAGTTTGGGATTCAGAGCCAGTGATCTCATAAAAATCGACGGAATCATGGATCAAAAGAAGCATCACAGCATCCTTGAGAAGCATGCATTGCCATCTGAAAAGAGACTGATTGGTCGAGAATTTTATTTTCAGCAAGATAATGACCCTAAACACACTTCTAAGTTGTGCAGGAATTATCTCTGTTGGAAAGAAACATCTGGTGACATAAAAGTTATGACTTGGCCTGCTCAAAATCCAGACCTTGATCCGATTGAGCTAATCTGTTGTAACATCGAAAGAATCTCTTTGGAATGAACTTCAAACCATATGGAGTGGTTTAGCGAGTAAGGAAATTAGAAAAAAAAAATGTGAATGCTACGCCTGAAAGATTAAATGTGGTAATCAAAGCAAAGGTTGGCCACACTAGATATTGATTTTTTCTCTCAAAAGGCACCATTATTTTTATTTTTACTATATATTGTTATCAGTTTACTTATTTTCATCTATATGATCCAATATTTCATGAAATAAATTCTTGAATTGTACTTAGTTTCTGATTTATCTTCATTTTGTTATGTGTATAATCACCGCACACTACTGTATTGCCCTTTTTTATGTGTTTTTCTAATAATAGCACTGTCTTGAGGTCAAATGACATCAATTTTTTGGCAAATCGACAAGAGGTATTCCCAATGTTTCATGTCAAGTCTTGCAATGAACTGACCTCACTTCCCATTTTGTGAAGTTAGCCGGCCAAATAAGGCTGAGTTGTGCAGTCAAGCAAAAATCATAGTGCTAATGTATGTCAAACATGGTCTAAAGATCCTCTGACCACATTTTGGTCGTGATTGGACAAAATTTCTCGACGTAGTACCAGAAAGACTGGTTTGCATTTTAAAACATTATATCATAAGATGCGTAAGGTTACAAAAGTTATGCTTAGATATATAAGTGCAACTTTGGCCTGTTGGGGGTACTAGAGCACTTGAGGTCAGGACCCCAAAATTGCTGTGTTGGTATTGAGGCTGAGGTCTATTAGTGTGCTAAATTCCACAGCTTTTGATTATACAGCTCTGTGGGCTACTATGGACTTTAATGCCTAGGCTCTGTATAATAGGAAAACTAACAATTAAAATAGGTGTCTTTGCATGTTTGGTGCTTGACCCCTAGAAAGATAAACTTCCAAATACTTGCAGACTGGATTACACATGTATAATCAATGCCTGATTTGATCCCCTACTTTCATGATTGCCAGTTAACCCTTCAATAACCCAAGAACCAGAGTAAACAATGTGCGCATACTGGATGTTGTGTGCATATACGTTTAACAGTGAGTGTGTTTACATGACGTTAAAAAAAAAAATCTAATTATTGTATTAGTCAGACTAAAACCTAACTTTTAAAATACATGTAAACACGTTAGTCCGTCTGGAATCGTACAAAATTGAAATTCTCATAGTAGGACTAACACACCCAGATATTGCAGTTATTAGTCCAATTATTCCTCCATGTATACACTTGAATCGTATGGAGGGTGATTTGTGCCATAATTCAATACAATACACTTATTGAAATACAATACACATCTTGAAAATACAATACATTTGTAGCAATAAATGCAATACCAAAATGCTTAAATACAATACACATATTGAAAGTACAATACACGCCTTGAAATACAATACACACCTCAAAAATACAATACATGTGAAACAATAAATACAATACTAAAATTATTTCTTTTTCAATGTCCATCAGGAATATTTGTGCCAAAATGAATACATATCACACCTCGAAATGCAATACATACCTTGAAAATACAATACATATGTAACAATAAATACAATAAAAAAAATGCTTTGTTTTTCAATGTCGGTCGGGAATATTTGTGCCAAAATTAAAACAATACAACCGTATTGTTTTTCAAGTTCTGTATTGTATTTTGATGTTGGGTTTTGGCACTATGTAAATTTTAGTCTATG
The DNA here is from genome assembly GCA_029692085.1 of Gymnothorax javanicus. Lineage (NCBI taxonomy): Eukaryota > Metazoa > Chordata > Actinopteri > Anguilliformes > Muraenidae > Gymnothorax > Gymnothorax javanicus. The sequence goes on from CM056203.1 coordinate 72,966,727, forward strand.
AGCTCCGACCAATTAATATGATTGGTCAAGGCATTCCATAGAGTGCCTGAGTCACGCCCGGTTGGTACTCTGATGCATACCATGGTCTGAGTGAATACACTTTCCTAATTGCTGGCAGGTGTTAATTAAAACCGTGAAACCGCACAGATAGTTCGGCTACGGTAGTTTCACCGTTCGAAGTTCGAAATTCATCCGCTAGCCAACCTATAACCATAGCAACGTTAGAGTACTGCCATTTGGCTGGGTATAACAGAAACTAAGATACTCATTTATCTCCAGGGGGCTGTTTCAATAAACGTTGCTTGTCCGACCGAGTCAGACCATCTGTCGAGTGAAAAGTCGGACCTTCGACAGGCCATGTCCGTCAGGTGTTTCAATAAAACAAAAGTAGGATGTCCGACCATGGTCCGACGCGGACGGACGGTTCGTCACTGTTCGTTCGAAGTTGCGTGAGAATTTGCACTTCAGCGATGCACTGCTTCGCTATTTGACGTTCAAATATTCGAAATAAGTTAACGTTAAATGAAAAAAGAAAAAAACCCAATTTTGATTAGGTAGATTATTAACTACTATTCAGACATAAATTAACGGCGCACATCGCTATAGGATGTCACATAAGTAATTTTCATTTTCAGTAGGCTATTAACTGAATACAGTCTAGCTAAATTAAAGCAGTCTTTGCTCACTGCGCACTCTGTGCTAAAACTACGATTGGCAACAAAACAAAGCTATTCAACACACAAAAGACATTAAAACATTCATATCGTCACAATCGCTCATTTTACAGAACTGAGTAAAGCTGCTTTCACACAGATCACATTCAAAGTCAATGCAAAGACGCGAGATCGTCCTGTGGGGCGGTTAACAATAGGTGCTCCAGCGATAATGACCGTAAATAATAAAGCAGCGAAGTAATCACGCTTTATTCATGAAACGATAGTAACTGTGTACAGTTACAAAGGAAGCTAACATGTCCACTTCATGTATCAGCAACTGCTGACAGTTCGCTGGCTACGTGCTGTGACAACGGACTGATTTCAGCTCGCTGGCTCGACGGAAACCGTCATTTATTTTTGTAGGTTTGTTGGTCAAACTAAATCGGCGCCTGGCCAATCCTGGCCACGCAGGGCGTATCTAGCCAAGAACCAGCCTACATCGTGCCAAAAGTGCATATCGAAATACAATACACGGTGTATTGTATTTCAATGCGAGGTTTTTGGCACAGAGCTCGAAATACAATACACACCTCGAAAATACAATACATGTGTAACACAATACAAACATACTTGGTTTTTCAATGTCGGTCAGGATTATTCATGGCAAAATTAAATACAATACACACATTGAAATACAATACACATCTCAAAAATACAATACGGTTGTATTGTTTTAATTTTGGCACAAATATTCCTGACTCACATTGAAAAACAAAGCATTTTTGTATTGTATTTACTGCTACACATGTATTGTATTTTCAATATGTGTATTGTATTTAAGCATTTTTGTATTGTATTTACTGCTACACATGTATTGTATTTTCAATATATGTATTGTATTTTCAATATGTATATTGTATTTAAGCATTTTTGTATTGTATTTACTGTTACACATGTATTGTATTTCAATAAGTGTATTGTATTTCAATGTGGGTATTGTATTGAATTATGGCACAAATCACCCTCCATAGAATCGAACCGAACTGGACTATGTGCTTTGCGCATTCTCCACAATTCCTTGTGCAGGCCTTTGACCCGAAAGTCTTGTGGACTTGTGAACACTAAACTGATTTGCAACAACTCTGTGCTCTGCCCAACTAGCAAGGTTGTACAGAACAGTAGCAGTCCTCGTCTGCAAGGGTATTGGTGCTTGAACAGTCACGCCTTGGGAGCTCATAACTTCTTCCATTAATCCGCTTGATTTATCAAATGACTTGTCCGTCATCCAAAAATTTTCCTTCCACTTGCCATCAGCGAAAACTTTCAAAATGACTCTCTCCAACTAGTCTTTACTCCTGCCCCGCATCCAACGTGCACGGGAAGCCCGGGGCTGCGTTTCCCGAAAGCACAGATGCTAACTTACATAGTTGGAACCACAGACTGTGAATGGAAGAACTATGTTAGAGTTAGCAACCATGCTTTTGGGAAACGAACTCCAGGGTAATAGAGAGGGCACAAAGTAGAGCATAGCAGCATTGCCGCCTAGCTTCAGCTAACGCCATAACCAGCAGGGATAGCATGCATCTCAATTGTAGGAAAAGCATAGCGTACAGCCCGTGTGCACACAGCCGTAAAGTTGTCCATGTTCTCGCCACTCGACATGCTACCAGTTTGCCGCCAGCTAACTTGTTTTTCGATTGTTCAGTTTGTGATGTAATAGGTCAATCAGAAAAAGGTCCAACACGAACAAGTTGAAAGGGGGCGTGTCACAACCTATCGTAGCGGTGACGGACATGCTTCGGTTAATAAATCGATTTTTTTCCCGTGCATGTATACTGGGACAAGAACAGTAGTCCGATTAAAAGACCTAATCAAGCTATTACCATAGCTCGACTTAACTGCGCAAGCAAAAGTACTGAGTGTAATTCCACCAAATGGAGGACAGAAGGGCACATTGGGAAGCAGAGGCTGAGGCCCCCAGGAGAGGGGGAATTTGTTGTGGGAGTCTGAGGCCTTCGGTTTAGTTTCCTCCAATTTATTTGGAGATAGAGCGATACTGTATGCCTCTGCACGCACACGGCCTATAGACCAACCACATAGTTGCTGTGCCATGTGAACTAGCTGTTTTTGTTGGACACGTTATAAGCACTATGGTTTCCTTTGTTAGTCAGCACTTTTGTTTGGAGTTTGTGTAAGGGAGGTCGCAGCTTCAGGAATTAGCCTGATTATGACCCACAGAAATGCATCTAATTATCTGAGAGGGTTTTATTTGAGGTTTGCTCAATAGTTGGAAAGCAACATTGAAAACTCAGACCTTGCTTCATACCACAAAGTAAGGGAAATTAGTGTTATTTTACGAAGTCTGCCAGGAAGCTTCTGCCTTTCTTTGGAAGTCAATATTCACATCTGAATTAATGCAGAACCAAATTATATGAACTACTCAGCATCAATAATGATGGTGTGTGGAAGAATGTGACCATTTCAGACTTTGAAAAGCAATGAGAAAATGATGAATCAGTGATGCACTGAAAGCAGTGATTGATTTGAAAATTTAGGGCAATCCTGAATAATTGAGCTCAAATTTTTTCTTTGGCTTGATGAGTAACGTCTGGGTCCTTTGTGAAAAGCCTTAAACTTTTCGGTCAGTCCATCCCCTGTAAAAGTAATTAAAAGAATTAGTTCATATGACCTACAAAAAATATACATAAATGCCCCAACATATGCAATTTGACCCAGGAAGACATTGCTGAAGCACCATGAGGTAATTCCATCCACACATCTACCCTAGGACTCTGCTACCTTATAATTCCTGTGTTTCCAGTGGAGCTATCAGGATCCATTCTTTGCTGAAGAACGCTCTAGTATTCAGTCAGCCACTCCAAGAATCTTTCTGTCTGTATAAAACCACTTACAGGCAAGTTGTCCACAACACAGATTTTTAAAGCTCATCTGAGTATGTCACAGGATACATTTTTAATACTTTATTAATCTGCATTTTCAGAGAGTAGACGAAGAGGACAGAGGATAGGTGTTAAAATAGCTTTTTTCCTTCATTTTTGATTTTTGGAAGGTTCAATCATTTTCTAAAAAAAGCTAAAATGCCATGCGCCTGCTTTCATGATGCTTATCTTCACCCTGTTAGCCTTCTGGTCAACAAGAGGTTTTAAGCGTAGTACCCTTCAGCCCTGATATGCATAAGTTCCTCTCCCATACACAGGGTTCAGGAAAGAACTACCAGATGTGTCCAACCCCACAGCAAGCGAGCCATAAAAACGGCAATTTAGTTTTAATCATTGTATGCGACGCATCGTTTGCCCAGCACCTCAGGCTTGGTCAGACAGGAAGTCTTACCAGCCCATTCTTCATCTTTTTTCACCATAAAACTGTTTGCTTCCATCTGTCGATCCCCAGTGACAGTGTGCCAGTTGTGATAACCATCTGTGCCCTTGCAGGGAATGTACTGTAGTAGATTACGATGCTTTTAATTGGCTTAGGCACTGCTGCCTGCTGAATTCCTCTGTTTTATTTTTTTTTGGGATTCTGCCTTGCTACCCATGTGGAACCTCTGCAATAGCACATGCAGATATACTGTATACTTTCACCTGTGGTGTGATTCAAAAGTATCTGTGTGGTGACACAGTAAAGAAAAAAATGGGCCGAGTCCCCCATGATTCAAATAATATGGATGTGAATCTCTGCAAATTATAATCATGAGTCTGCATTTTAACACCGCTTTCATAGTTTTCAATTCCAACATCCTGGACCATGGATTTGAACAGCAGAAGTGCAGACACTTATGGTTATGCTTGCTGTATCCCCACTTTGAAGGTGCGTTATGGCAAATTCAGAGAGTCTTTTGGAGAACTTTCTGATTTTATGAAATGCTGACTCGCCTCTCCCCCTCCCTCCCTCACCCCGGGCTCTCTTGGAGATGTAGGCCTCCAAGTTGGCGAGCGAGTGAAATGCTGGGTCTGGGTCCTGCACTTTGATGGTGACTGGACGGCATACAGAAACACCACATGTACGCTTGAAGATGGTCCATCCTTTCACCAGGACCCCACTCGCCCTCTGCCAGAGCTTTTCATTTTACTTTGAAAAATGTGTCATTATTCAAGTTTGATAAACTCCTGGGCCTGGATAATAACGGCATTCACTAGAACTTGAGAGAACACACACCCTTCAAATTATCAATGTTTCTGAATCAATTTGCGTCAAGTGAAAAGATCGATTGAGTTTGATCCTCGTGTTTTCTTTTTTTCCTCTATGGCCAGTGCACACACTGGAAAGGGCAGCGGCAGAGGTCGGCATTCGACTGTCGAGGACATCGGTCAAACTGAAAACACGTTTGCTGGTTGCTTTTTCGAAACGAGAATGTGACCGTCTGTTTAAGCGCTGCAAGGGAATCAAAAAAATCACAGAGACCATGTGTGAGGCCCACAATGTTATTCCTGATGTCGGTAACACTGCTGAAACCAAAGGTTTCCTTTTCTAAACTGTCCAACATAATGTACAGTGAAAGTACATTTCTGCTCTGACAACTCAATGATGCAAGGAGCAGAAAGTATTTTAAAATTAATCATAATCACATATTACCAGCTCGGAGTCCAATGCCATACCCATCGGCACAAATCGGTAACCACCCCAGTGAAAAAACTAGTACCTTTTTTTAGACTCCCTGTTTGTTCCCATTTTTATCAGAGAACACAGTGAGATATAATCTCTGAGACATGGACGAGCAACTGTTTATGCTGCGGGACATTTATGCAGTGGACCAGGGGACAGATTTAAGGGGTAGACTAGAGTACGCAATAGACGAGCCGAGTTTTCGCCTGTTATCCTTGTAGGACTCCTCACCTCAGAAAGTTAATCAAGTACCTTACAGTTGTTAAGACAAACTGGGGGGGGGTCAAGAATAACTTATTCGGGGAGGAGGTAGCAAGGGTCATCACAGCTTTTCTGTACAATGAGTGAGGCTGTAGGGGTGGGGGGGTGCCCTCAAATGACCTGTAACAGCTGTTTATCATATAAGGCTGACATCAGGCCACTCAATCAGGGAATCGCCTCCAAAATCCTGCTGGGAAAGAGAGATTACTCCGGGCGGAGTGTCAGCAGACGCTATGGAAAATCAGGAATGAGCCTTTTCATCTCGCCTAGCTCCATGCCACAAGCAACTACCACTGAAGGACCCGGTCCCGAGGGTGTCTGCATCCTCCATCCCGGCAGGAGTGTAAATGTCATCACGGCTTCATAATGCAGATATATCGGTCAAGATCAACTCGTATGATCACCTCTCTGCATAATTTTCTCCGGTATTTCCCAAATTGTGCAATGTTAAGGCTGACAGGTCATTTTTATTCCTTGTTTCTTGGTTCAGGCTTGGCGTACTCCTTTCGCATGATGGATGGAATCTTAAAATAATATGACAATCATCATGATTATCACATCAATAATTACCACTAAAAGATTTGGCCGTGTCAGTAATGTAATGTTATGCCAATATGAGCAGAATGACCTGTTCTCTTTATTAGATATTCTTACTTTCTTTGGAGTAAAAGATATTCATTTTAGGCACAGGTGTGTTGAATAAGACATTGTGAATAACTGCAGTATGGAACTTGTAATTTGCATGCTTTTGTCTTACAGTGGTGGTCTGACTTCCATGCGAAAGGCATGCATTGATGGATATTAGAAAAATATGTTCTTTAAATACAGTGTTATGCAGGGGAAAGGCATTCTGAAAGTCAATAATTCAAAGATTTATGTATGCCTATGAGGCCTGGGCAATAAAACAATAACGGTAATGATCACATTGACAACTTCTTCGATAACAATGAAAAACACATTTGATAAGGGATTTGATAAGATTAAACAGCTGACTGAAATGCTAAGCGCTGTCAGGCTGTCACACTTGTACAAACCAGACCCCCAGGACCAGTGCTGAGCTACACACTGACATGGGCTTAGCGGTCAAAGCTTACTGCTTATTGCAAGTCACATGATGCTATGGGGGGCAAAAAGAAATTTCTCCATGGGGAACAATTGAAAAAGACACGCTGATAAATCCGTGAATACATTTTTCTGACAACCACAAATGATCAATATATCATCTGTTAATTTTTTTCCTTTAAATCTTTGGTGCCTTTGTCCTTGGCAGGGACAAAAATGTTTATTTTTATTCAGGCTACGTGAGCAGCAGGGGGACCTTGTCTCAAAGCACGTCCTCATAAGCAGCACAGCTGGGGGTGTGAGTAGCAAAGTGTTGTGCACTGGAGTCTTAGGAGATTCCGTGCTGTCGACTAACGTCATTGCCAAGTTGGTAAAGTCAGCAGGCATAGCGATACGAATGTTTTCATTTATTGTATTTGATGAGTGGTTTTGTTATGTAGCAACTTGATTGCTACACCTAGCCTTTATGTAACTTCACAGAACACACAGTAAGCTAAACTCAGGCTGTTGTTGGTTACCTAATGTTAGTGAACTGGCGTGTATTTGGTTACCATTGAACGTGACATCCTACAACTGTGCACTTAGCTAACGCTTACTTTGCTTTTTCATATTAAATGTTCAAGATGTGGCTACCTAAACTGAGTTGTATATTTCCATTACTTTGAATATCTTGCACCGATTCACGGTGCTGTTTTTTCCAGCTTCATGTATTATGTGCTAGCTATGTAGCTAGCTAAATAGCATTGACTACGTCCATATGTATGCACTTTCAGCACGGTAATTTAACCCAAAAATCGCACAGCTAATCATTTATTTACCATTGCTTGCACATTCTTAATTCTTAAACCAATAGCAGATGTGCATACTAGATATTGTAACTTTTCAGCAACTTGTCAGATAAGATCCAAAATATTAAGCAACTATCATTTTTTTGCATGAGCCAAAGCTGCATGACAGCACTGAACAAACATACACAGTATTTGTAGTTCAGCCTTTATTAGCTAGATGTTTTGAGTCGGTAGGAGACGTTATAATAAATGAAATGTGAACGACGAAATATGTTTGTGAGCAGCGTTGTTCCACAAGAGTGACATTACAGAGATTTGATGATGCGGCTGAACTCCATTGGCACAAAGAAAGTACGAGAGTCCTAGAAGAAAGAAATAGATGAGCGCAAAACGATAGTTTTTAAACAGTTTATACTCCTACTGGGTTTCTAAACTGTATTTCCAAACTATATTTAAGCCTTCACCGAGTGCTATGTTTGCTCGTTTGGTGCAGGGCCATAGCATGGGTTTCGCAGTGGACATAAGTGCACTTCCGGAGAACTCTGATTGCGAACATGTGCCCTGTGTGGGAGTGCCACAGGTGCAGACCATTATCATAGATACCTCAGACGCCAACGCGTTCATGAGCCCCACACTACGCATGTGTGAGCGAATAGTCACAAAGCATATGTCTGCGTGACTCCAGAAATAAGGCCCCATGCCGGCTTGCTGCGCCACTGAGCAATTTCCATTGAAATGAATGGGTGGCCATTTTGCCATTCACTATCTAGTTCTTATAATATACCCATGGCATAAACACACTCCCTGTCTGACTCATAAAGAGCCTATCATATCACAGAAAAAAAAAAACAATTCTAGCCCTAGTCCAGTGCTTAATTACAAAGTTGCAGTGCTAATATTACGTAGCCTCAAACGGCTTCCGACATCCTTGTATTCACACCATTAAAACTGCAAAGCACCATGATTTTTTGGGTATATTGGGATGGAAGTATAATGATAAATTAAATGAATAACTTGATGCACTGAATATTTCTGTACTGGAAAAGATGACTGAAATTGATGACTGCCATTGAAAAACAAAAAAAAAAAAAAATACATTTGGGGTTCATCACAATTATGTTGCTGTATATTACAGTTTTGATATATGAATGGAGTCTATTTAGGCTTCCTTTACTCCCTCTGAACTGGTGTCCCTCTGGGCTTGGTGCTTGGTTCTTTCCTCATTTTTCTTTAATCCTTGGTCCAGTTTCCTCTGCTCATGGCAAAACATGATTGTGATTCAGATGACACTCAGTTTTCTAATTTTTAGCCCTTTCCTCACACTATAGACAGTGGCTGACCCCCACAGCTGCATGGGGTTTCTCTTCCGGGCAATTGCAACAGCTTGCTGGACCAGTTCTCGGGCATGTACCGCCAAGTCACTGAAACTAGTCCAAAATGGAGCTTTTCAAACTCGCCAAATTTCAAAACCTACCAGAATTATTTCATCTCATGCCACCACTTGCCTAACTTTTATTGGCTCTTTAGTGGCAAAGCACATCCAGTTCAATTCACTTCTGCTGGCATGCCTAGCTATGAGTCTTGAGTTGTACAATCCCTTTCTCCAGTGGAAAATGACAGTGATCACACAGTATTCCATCCAGACTGGCCACCTTGTATGCATTTGTTCAGGTACTTTAAAAAGGTGGAGGCCAAAGGGCAGAGTGCAAGAAACATGAGTAACTCTTGATTCTGTACCAGCATTTAAGGAAATGCTAAATGCCTGAAAATAGCCAAATTACTTTGAATCCATACTTTTGTCTGCAGTTATGGCCACATAATTCCCCCTTAACACATTTCACCCAGGGAATTTACAGGAAACAGTCTTTTTGCTTCGACAGTTTATGATTTTTGTTTTAATGCCTGATTAATGCAGGTGCTATACACATTCCCTGTGCAAGCACCCAATGAATAGCAAATCTCCTGCTCTCACTGCCTGATAAATCACACTCTATTACTTGCTTTCTCCAGTCAGTTTCTATTCAATATGCTGTTTTGGCCTGACAGAGTGTCGCACTTGTGTTGCCAAAGCTTGTTGAATGAGAGGAACAACACAGTCGCATAGACACACTGTAACATGAAAAGAAAGAATAATTGTTAATCTGTATAATATATCCCAGAAGCACAGTAGCAGGTTTGCCTGAGTGTGTTTGTGTGCCACATTCCATCAGTTCACCATGATTCTCCACAGACCCCTCAAATCTGCTCCCAGACTCATAATTAATTTTCTGGGAGGCTGGCAGGCTGTTAAATAGACAGGCCGGCTGACAGGCTGTTAAACAGACGGCCAGACCCCTGATAGCCTTGGAAGTCATTCATATGGCTGTTAGAAGTGGTGAGAAAGCATATTCAAATTGTATCAACATGAACAGTAGTATTTAGGGGTTATTAAATAGCGTGGACAATTGAAAATGGAGGAGAGTGGTTGGATGGTTGATTTGTTGCTTGGCTGCAAATTTATGAACTGGTATCAGCACAGAAGCAACCTTTGGAGTGGAATTGAAATTGTTTCCCTTTTTCTGGAAGGCTGTCTATTTAATGTAATATTAATGTGTGTTGCAATGCCATACCCACTAAATGCTGCGTATAATGAATACTGGTGAATATAATGTCTGACTTTTCAGTTCTGAGACCATGCACCTAACAACAAAGTATAACATTATCAAAACTAGAGGTAAATTATAATGATTTAAAGAATATTTTCATTAGTTATGTTATACAATAAATGCTGCTTTTTAATGCTTTTCCACGTCACTTGGCATTTGAAAAAATTTATTTTTTTGAAGTGGCTCTTTTTAGGGGAGGCAAAGTCATAGTTGTACATGAGAAGATTGAAAGTGGGAAAGTGTCTCAGAAGATAAATGAAATGGTCTCCATGATTGGGTATAAAAAGACCATTTTAGAGAGGCAGAGTCTCTCAGATGTAGAGATAGAGCTAAAATGGTTTTCTTTAGCCTTAAATTGTTAAATCCTTCGGCAGATCCAATATGGCAAGAAGTTTTAGGGGCCTATTGTGACGACCTAAATGCATTCAGCAAACGCAAAGACCAAACGGTATTACATATCAAAACTGGGCGTGTTTGACGCCATTCCGCTGATTTCCCGACAGGAGATGGTAGAGCAGTTGTGGGACTGTTGTTAAAAGGGTTGGACTTTGTCAAATTAATTACACAGGGGTGTGGTGGCCAATTAAGGCCAATGTAATAATGAATAGAGGCATTTGGGAGGATAATAGTTGATTCACCAGGTAATGTGTTTTGTATGAAAAGATGCGAGCGATTTAAACCATATTCAAAATGGCACTTGTGGTATTAAGACAATGTAACAACCAACTCTGTGCAATGGCAAATGTTACAAAATAAAAAAATGGGGTAAGCTTGACTGTCACTATCGATTACTTTGATTTTGTGCCACTTCAACAAAAGGCAAACATGGAAAAATAAACCGCAGAACAAACGACTGTTTTCAACCCCTGTATATTGGATACAGAATAACCATAACCCCACACAAAACCCACAACATGTTTTAGCTCCAAACCATTTGCGACAATTGAAAAAAGATTGATAAGTGTCCGTGTGCTCAGTCATGTGATGCTACACAGAAGCCAGTTCTTTCCACAGTTCACATTAAATATGTTGTCTTTGCACTATTTTCAATTAAATATAGGTTTTAAATGATTTGCAAATAATTGCATTCTGTTTTTATTTACATTTTACACACCATCCCAACATTTCTGGCAAGGGGGTTGTAAACTTTAGTACTTGCAAGATCTATGATCTCCGTAAGGCTCCAAAGCAGGATGAGGATACTAGCAGAGTTCTAAAGGTGGAATAGTTTGTGTCCAAATTGCATTTGCATTAGTCACAAAAACAATATAATTTTTAAGGAAGCAAGGGGAACGGTGTTAAAAAATGCTGACATGCAAAACACCAAAAACAACAACAGCATAAATAAATAAAATACACTAAGTGTATTGATACACTTGCATTAATGATGCACAAAAGGTCACAAATATGACAGCTGCTTATGACAGTGTGTAGGATGACATCAATGACACATTGAACAGGATGGGTTAAGCTGCAGGAGATCAGGTTGCCCTTTTGTCAGTGAAGAATACAGAAATGAGGCTTCGGTAAGCACAAGAGCACTCAAAGGATTGGATTGAAAATAGTAAAAATATTGCTTGAGTGGACAAATTCTTTTATTTTGCAAGAAGCAGATGGTTGGGTCAGAAATTTGAGTGAATAACATGAATCTATTGGTCCAATCTGCCCTTTTTGTGGGAGCAGGTATTAGTATTAGATTGCAACTGTGTTGTTGCTGACCAACCCTTTATAACCACATCTGGCCTTTATCAATTAGATATTTCTAGCAGGTAATTTGCATCTGCTCAATCATCTCCAGCCAGTTCCACAAACATAACAGAGTTTTTTGTTTTTTTCATCCAAGCGTCCAGCTCGAACCCTGATTTTAATGCAACAGAGCACCTTTGGGATGATTTAAAATGGGTGGCTCACAGCATCAATGCATGATAGACAAATACAGTCACCTTAGGAATTATCGACTCCTAAAAATGGCGACATATAATAAGCAACACAGTTAATAATCCATTTGTTCAAATAAATTAGAAAACTGCACAGATGATCCAAAACATTATGACCACTCATGGATGAATCAGATAACATTGAACATCTTGAAATAACAGCACATGTTAAGATCTCCAAATAGACCTTAGACATTAAGCTAACAGTCAGTTTGTGAAATTGATTTCTTGGATGTAGGAGAAAAGTAACCAAAGCGACTTTGACAAAGGCCAAATTATTATGATCAAATGTCTAATCATTGCATCCTTGAAGGGGAAAGGCTTGTGCTCCCAGTCAGCAGTAGAAAGAACCTTCCATCTGAGTTCCTGAAAAAGGACAAACCACTAACTGCTGACCGGGTGTTGAAGACCTAAGATTCACTGACGCAGGAGGGCAACAATGGACTGAAGCGACAGAAGGATTGCTGTGGCACAAGCCAAAGAAAGTTTTAATGATTGTTATGGGAGGAATGCTACACATCACAGAATGTATTCCACCCTGCTGGGTCTGCGGCTTTATAGTCCCCATTATAACTCCTGTCCACCATTGAAAGTGCCCATAATTGGCAAGTACGTGTTGGTAATGGATCTTGGACCAATGGACAAAGTTCACCTGGCCCGATGAGTCCTGTTTTCTTTGACATCAAGTAATTCAGCCAAGTTCATGTGCATTTTTACCTCAGGAAGAGGTGGCACCACATTGATTTAACCCCTTTGCGCAGAATACAAATAATGCCAATTTTTCCTGTTGTGCATGAGCCTATGAGCTTTATAACTCAGTGTTTCTGTCTTAGAGACTGTGGAAAATTATTCCAGTGAAGCAAACATTTGGAAATTCAATTACAAAATTATTTAGCAATTAAATTTTGGAATTTACAGATGCCGGCGTCTGTATCTGCACAAAGGGGCCAATGCAGCCCCGCCCACTGTACCCTCCTCTATATTTATTATTATTGTAACTTAATTTCCGGATTGACAACAAGGCGTTGCACACAGAGGCAAAGACATCATAGTTAGCATGGAGCTTGGTAAGGAAAATTAACAGAACACTAAATGTTAAGACAACCTGTCCTATTGTACACTATACTCCCCATAATGTTTTTGATCTGAAGAATCGTCATTAAACCAATCAAGATAATAGCGAAAAATAGACGACTCAACCTGTTCAGTTTACCGCCAATGACATCAATGATTCTGTGGTGAATTCCTACAGTATTGTGGCAAGAGGACTAGCTGGTGGAGGGAGTGTGATGCTCTGGGATATGTTTAGCTTGGAAATTTTGAGTGTGAGCATTCATGTGGAAATTAATTTCATGGAGCTGTTATGGCGGCATGCAGAGGACCAACAACTATCAGGCAGGTGCTCATAATGTTTTAGCACATTAGCATATATGTTCAATGTATTTACTCTCATTTTCAATGTTTTGCATTATGTAATCTCATGTTTTATGACAGCTTTATGTGTCAGAATTATTTGCACCCGGTCAACTACTGTGCGCAAACACCCCTGGTAAAGATGACTGCTGTCAGTCTTTTTTGTTCACTTGAGTTAAGGTTATAAAAAAACATATCTGGGACTTCTGATCATTCCTCAATGAAGAGATTTTCATGATCATTGATACCCTTGGATATGCATGTATGGACTTTCCTCTCCAGGTCAGATCACAGGATTTCAGTGGGATTTAAGACCTGAGACTGAAGAACATGGATAGTGTTTTCAATTCACCATTAACGGGTGGATTTTGATGTATCCTTTCGAAGTTTTATCAACTGGAAAATCTGCCTACTAGCAGAGTTATGACTTTCAAACTGAATTTATCAGTATTCGTTGGAATTCACTATGCATCTGATTATGCATATTTGACTATAGGAATGAGGTACTTCTCCTCGTATGCATTTGTCTTTTACTGCCAAACATGCCGATGGTTTGCACGGCCAAAAATGTCAATTTTGGTTTCATCTGACACTTGTATACTTCTCCAGTCAGAGTTCCTATCATGCTTGACAGACTGCAGATGCTCAGTAGGATTTTCTTCATGCAAAAAGACCTTCATAGGTTTATTGCTATGGAGTTGGCATGTTACAGCTGTTTCTTAGACTTGGTTACCCCAAATCTGATTCCCATGAGAAAAGATTGACTTACATGGATATTTATTTTCACCTGATGGTGGTGCAACAGTAAAAGAGCCATTAAAATCAACAAGGATCCTTTGTATGAACCAGGAATGTTCACAACATATTTGACAGGATTCTCATTAAAACTGTTCAAGTTATTGCATTTTTTCAAAATTAAAAAGTTTGGCCTGGTGGTGATGCCACGGGGAAGGTCATGAGGTCACCATCATCACCCCTGCACACAAGGACCAATCGCTGATGGTTTGACGTGATTCCCTTTAAAACTGTCAGGAGGTATTGCATTTTCTAATGTTACATTTGGCAGAGTGGTGGCGCTACAGGAAACATTACAGAGCCACCACAGTCACTAGCCCAGATTCTTGGATATTATAATTGTTAGGAATTCCAATAATTATGACACCTTTCATAAGAATAAAATTAATCATTGAACACTGAACTCCAAGAAAAATGTCAAATGTGCTGGGAATATTTACCGTAAATTTCTCTGATTTTTCAAAAATAACAGTCTGAGAAATGGAACCTAAATCCATGAGCTGGGAAGTTCAAGGCTTGTCTTCGTTACCCTTTGTCATACCTGCCCACCCGCCTCCCTCAGCACATTAAATTGACATGGGTACAATACCTGGTCAAACATTTAAAGGACTCGAGTGTAAGATTTTGAGGGGGAACAGTGGTGGTCCTTCCTACAGGCAACATAGGCGCTTGCCTAGGGCGCCACCCAATGGTGGGCGCCAAATCTAAACTGTTGCCAATTGATTTGAAGCATGACTGTAGCAGCTGGCTCAGTTTCTCCTCCGACATTGCTGTTGATATTGTAGGTCCCTTCCTCTTCTTGACTTTGATTGGTCGGTGAGAGAGAAGTGACATTGACGAGTCTGCTGCTGTTCCAAAAAGCACCGTGAGCGAAGCGGGAAAAAAAAAGGTATAAGTTAAAGACCAAGTCAAAACCAAGAGTCTTTGTTAGAGAGCTTGATTAGTAGAATCAGGTGTGTTACTAGTTGGTCAGAATGAAAGCCTGCACCCACACCGGGCCTTTCTGGATAATGTTGAATAGCCCTGTTCTATACACTTGGAAGGGAGGGTGAGGGGAAGGGTTATCGGTTGGTTGCAATTTACAATCTTACCGCTAGATGGTACTAAATGGTAAATACTGGTCCTATTATTCAAACCTGTACTAGTAGGTAACTGAAACGTGAGCGCGGCCCTGGTTTCCCCCTACCACTGTATGGCTGCTGTGTGAACGGCAAATGCGGCTGCTTGTGTTTATTATAAATTAAACGGAATGGCCACATACACCTTTGGGCCTTGTGGCGCCCTATCTTTCCGGGCTTGCGCAGAAGATCAGATGCGAAACGCTTCACTGGCACCCGTTTCAGAGGGACACTCAGGGGTCCAGCGCTTTAATTTCATTTCTCTTTTTAGTTTAATGTCCCATTTACGCTCAATTACGCGTTTATCTTCGCTATGACGCAGGCATGGCTAACGGACAATGGTGTTCATCGCACAAACCAAATTTACATTGAAACGCATTAATTTTTTATTTTATTCCATGAGGAGACCAAAAGGCATTTTATAAAAGCATTTTTGTAAGGCACATTAAAAATCGTTTTTAAGTGTCATTGTTTTGACTGTTGCCATCATAAACTTCCATTCACAAGTGGACATAAGTGATTGCATTCCGCCAGGCCAATAGAGCTATTAGGGTGTCCCTGCGCACTTTCGATAAGATCAAAGCATTCTCAGGCCAGTCATTACCTTATTGTAGAGGCTATTAAGTACACCATTACAGGCACTAATGCTGGGGACTGCAGCTGTGCCTGTTTAACTCCCACTGTCTAGTCTTCCCGATCACGGCATAAGAAACGTGCCTTGTCCGCTGCCCAGGTGTTCAAATGTTTTTCGTTACTTAGCTGTGCTTAATGCTTTATAAAGTCATATATAATTTGTGTTCATTCATATCATACTTTTGAAGATCAAATAAAATGAACTAGTTCAAAAATCAACCTGTCATCGGTGACGGGAATCTTATCAGGGTCAAGCATACAACCACTTTGAATTTCATCCTTGAGGTAAGCCCACTAATAAGTGTAATTCATATAACTGGACAAAACACCTGTCATTGTATTTTGAAGTCATGTGCTCTCCTTAGTTGTTCAGTTGTTGCTGTAGTTTAGCTTTGGTGCAAGAATTTGTGTCCTAGATGCCATTGCCTCCAATATTTGCCATCCCAGTACCCCTGTTGTAACAAATGACATTCATTCTCCATTTACTTAAAGCCATTATGAAATATTAAGCATGCAAACTTAAAAAGGTACACAATAAGTCAATCCAAAACTCCACTAATGGACAAATAAGATGCATAGAGTATTCATATAGCAACCAACAAAATTATTTTTGTGATGAGTTCATTTTCTTTGTTTGTGGCTTGGTTAACTTTATTCTTTATGACCGGCCATTTGGGATCACATACTTTAGAAAAGATATTTTGGATTGAAAAACAGATCATAAGAAATTTGAATAAAAGAGAGCTGCCAAAATATTGCTTACTAAATCTGTCCGTGTGGTTTATTGGCCAAGATATCAAGTAAAAAAAGTGTTTTTCTGGTTCCCAAAAAAACTGAACTGGCTAAAGCTGAAATACCAGAAATAAAATTGGCCTCATGATTCAACTAAAATTTTTCAGTTAAGACACAAATTTTTGAACAAAAAAAAAGGTTCAATTAAAATTGTGCTGAATAGCAATATTTAAAGCATAAATTCCTTCTGCTAAATTTTTCTGACATTGCCGTAGGATTTTGGATATTTTTAACAATTCTACTAACAAATTATGGCTTCTTGCAGAGAAATCACCGACAAAACTGTGACTAATCACAAGCTAGGCTGTAGCCTACAGTGCTTTAAAAGCACTATGTTGCAAGATAGAGCATGATCAGTAACTCATCGCGACAAGTCGGGATGGTATCAGGTTGGAATGCCAGTAGATTATCAAACATTGCCACCAACAATGCATAGAAAAGGCAAAGCAAGACAGGAGGACTGACCAACATGATATTCTCAAGGGCATTAGATTTATTTTTATTTCAGTCAGGTCCACTTTGTCAGTGTCCCCAAATTACATCATTTGCAGCAAATTTATTTGCAATATTTTGAATTTGGCGGCATGGCTCTGTTCTGGGGCCTCCCCACCCTACCACATGTTTGCATGAAAAGCCAGTAGGCAGGGAGAGCCAAAAACCTTCCCTCCATGCATACACATGGATGCCATTGGTGGAGAGAGCAGCAGCAAACCCCCAGGGGTACAGAACAGAGCAGCATCAATGACTGCGTTGTCATTGAGTTAATTCAGATAAACGTGTAAAGGAGGAGATGGCGATGGAGGTGGGCTGCAAAATGAGCAGAGGAAGCGGCAATAGTAGGCAGGCAAAGCATCTTTAAATATGGCGCCTTGTTTAAGATTTGCCAATTGAGTGCCTGAAAGGAATCAGCTGAGCTGTCAGCTGATGTGGGCTCGGCTTGCGATCTGTACCATCACTAATGAAGACAGGCCTGCGAGCTGGGCATTACTCCATGGCCTGCCTGAACTAACGCTATGCTCAATTTATCATTATTATATTGCTCTAGTGCCATGAACGTTTTGACCAATTTCTTTTATTTTTGCATATATGTGGAAAAATAGAAGAAATTGCTACATTTTTAAAAGATAATTTCATTCAGTGAAGGAAATAAGCCCACTCTGATAAAGTAATTGAAGAGCCTAGCGCTAAAAGTACTTAAGTCACATTTTGGACAAGTCAAGTTCAGCATGAAAACATGCTGCATTTGTCTAGCCAAGGCTATAAATGAAGACCCCAGTGCTAAAAGTACTGAAGTCACTACATGTTCATTTTGAGAAAATTGAGGCAGTGGGATTAGGTAACTATAAAAGACGTTTCCCAGGCCTTACCTCCTGGTGCATGAAAATGTGACTTAAGTACATTTAGCACTAGGCTCTTCAATTGCACTCTTGGTTACTAATTTACAATGTTAATTTGTTAATGGGTAATTAAAGTATGGAGGACTAAAACTGGCAAAATGAAAAATAAATAAAGAAGTACAACCCCAATTCCGAAATAGTTGGAACGAAGTGTAAATTGTGAATGAAATCAAAATGCAAAGACAATCAGATCACATGAGCCAATATGTTATTTAAAGTAGAACATAGATAACATTTCAAATATCGAAACTGAGACATTTTACATTTTTATCCACAAAATGAGCTTATTTCAAATTTTCTGGCTGCAACAGGTCTCAGAAAAGTTGGGACACAGGCAAAAAAGGGCTAAAAAAGCAATTAATATATAAGAGAATCAGCTGAAAGAACATTTAGCAACTAATTAAGTTAACTGGCATCAGGTTTGTTAACATGATTGGCTATAAAAGGGATGTCTTAGAGAGGCTGAGTCCCTCAGAAGTAAAGATGGCCAGAGGCTCTCCAACCTGTGAAGGCTTGCATAAAAAATTGTGGAATACTTTAAAAACAATGTTCCTCAACGTCAAATTGCAAAGGATTTGAAGGTCTCATCATCGACAGTGCATAATATCATCAAAAGATTCAGAGAAACTGGAAAAATATCTGTGCGTAAGCGACAAGGCCGAAGACCTTTACTGGATGCCTGTGATCTTCGGGCCCTCAGACGCCACTGCATCACTCACCGGCATGATTCTGTCATTGACATTACTAAATGGGCCCAGGAATACTTCAAGAAACCACTGTCAGTAAACACAGTCCGCCATGCCATCCACAGATGCCACCTAAAACTCTATCATGCAAAAAGGAAGCCACTGTTGAGCATGATCCAGAAGCGCTGCCGTGTTCTGTGGGCCAAGGCTCATTTAAAATGGACTGTAGCAAAGTGGCAAAGTGTCCTGTGGTCAGACGAGTCCAAATTTGTCATTCTTGTTGGAAATTATGGGCATTGTGTCCTCCAGGCTAAAGAGGAGAAAGACCACCCCTCCTGTTATCAGCGTTCAGTTCAAAAGCCAGCATCTCTGATGGTATGGGGATGCATTAGTGCATATGGTGTGGGACACTTGCATGTTTTAAAAAGCACCATGAATGCTGAAAGGTATATAAAGGTTTTAGAGCAACATGCTCCCCTCCAGACGAAATCTATTCCAGGGAAGGCCTTGTGTATTTCAGCAGAACAATGCAAAACCACATACTGCAGCTATTACAACAGCATGGCTTTGTAATAGAAGAGTCTGCGTGCTGAATTGGCCTGCCTGCAGTCCTGATCTTTCACCGATTGAGAACATTTGGCCCATAATTAAACGAAAAGTCTGTCAAAGGAGACCCAAAACTCTCCAGCAGCTGGAAGCCTGTATTAAACAAGAGTGGGATCAAATTCCAATGGCTAAACTCAAGAAACTTGTCTCCTCAATGCCCAGACGCCTCCAGTTTGTGTTAAAAAGAAGAGGGGATGCTACACCATAGTAAACAGCCCCTGTCCCAACTTTTTTGAGACCTGTAGCAGCCATCAAATTTGAAATGAGCTAATTTTGTGGATAAAATTGTAAAATTTCTCAGTTTCAACATTTGCTATGTTATCTCTGCTCTATTGTCAATAAAATACTGGCTGGTGTGATTTGAAAGTCATTGCGTTTTGATTTTATTCACAATTTACACTTTGTCCCAACTATTTCGGAATTGGGGTTGTAAATAAAATGAGCCAAAAAAAAAAACCTGAAATAATAGAGAAATAAATGCCAAATAAACAGCTGAATTATCAAATAATTTGAAAATATATAAAAATGCCACAAATAGGAAAAAAATAAAATGTATTTTAATTTTTTTTTTCAAATTACTTTTTTTGTATTAATTCATTTTCAGACTTATTTTCCAGTTTAATCTTTTTTCTGATTATATTATTTATGTTTTTATTCATTCTTATATTTTATTGCCCATATGTTAAAGAGGGGGCGTGTCTTGACTATTCAGGCATTAGCAAACAAACCCATGCACTACAGCGCAGGATCAGGGTAAAAATTATGAACTCTGAGATGTCAGAAAAGGCTATGTCCTTTCTGCAGCCAGCTACTGGTCTGTATTTGGCCAGTTTCAACCTCCTCTAGATAGCAGTTTGATGATGTATACTATGCAGCATCTAGAAAAGGCAAAAACCCTTTTTTTATTTTTCATAAATACATTTTTGAACTGGGAGAATGTTTTTCAATAACAGAATAAAGCATTCTTTCTCCTTTGTTTCTGGTTGTGTAGCCACCGAAGTAGTCAAATACCAAGGTAATTTCATGTTTGACAGTAAAGAAAGACCATTAAATATTACATTTAAACTTGCTATTCCCGCAATCCATTAGGTCTGCATTGGACTACATCTAATCCACAGTTTTGTTAAACTGCCAATTGATATCACCATAAACATAACAATGTTTTGGCAGTAGTTTCACCTACGATTCAACATATTTTGAAGACAAGATATCTTTGTGCACAGGTAATACAAGCACATTCAATATAGGATCAAGTCCTGCCTGGAGCCTTTCCGTCTGGAGTTTGCATGTTTTCCCAGTGTTTGCATGGGTTTCCTCCAGGAAGTTCAGTTCAACCGTGTTCAACGAAATCGAATGGCAAGGTTTTTGTTTCTTCAAAATGCAAGCAGCTCTCGCACTTCGGTAGACCCCCTGGTACGTTCATTGCACCATTCTGTTCAATTTGGGGTAGAAAATTGCCAGATTTTTCCTGATAATGGAATGTCTATTCTGTTAAAATATGGTATATTTCAGATTTTACTGCTTTAGTGAGTTATACTTGTTCCTTATAAGGTGTGGTAAGTGTTTATGTAAGGTCGCGAGCTTGGAAGTGGGAACTGCTAGCTTTTCATTGCAGGGTGAATGTTCTTACTGTTAAATAAGCAGTTCCTTTAATGAGTATGAGTGCTGGCTAGTGGGACTCTGAAGAAAAATTGACAGAACTCTAAACTCCATCATGCAGAAAAGGCATATTTTGTGTTTGGAGAGGTTACTGATGACCATTGACGTCCAGCTGCACCTATATTGATAGAGTCATGTGTAAGGGTGCACTCAGAGTGTGGACATAATCTTATGCACTCACTACTTTTACTGCTGAGATATCCACTGTCAAGAATCTGCATTCAATAGCAGCCTTGGACATAGCTTTACAGTCAGCTAATCAGTGACCGCAAATGTTTCTGTGCCATCCAATGGGGAGTTGGGAGAGGGAGGGATTACAGAGAGACGGATGGGGAATGAGAGAGAAGAGAAGATGGCAGCACCCGTGGAGTGCTCACATGTATGGAGTAAACAGAGAACTAAGAATATTTTACGTTTAGCCTCGCATTGACACTGAAGTTTTTGTTAATATAGTTTTATTGTTTTCTGTTTGTGGAAGTCGTATGCTTAGCACGGCTGGACCAAGGAGAAGAAGCTACACCTCAATCAACGTTCAAGATTTTACTTTGCTGCCGTCGAGAAAAACGTCACGTCGTAAAAGGGTGAGGTGAGATTTCCTCCCTAGTTATCAAACAGTTCAGTTACATCGGATATTCAAGAATTGTGTTTTAGTCCCGTCGTTTTGTCAAGATTCAGCGGTGGACGTTTCATCACACCAGCAGCACACAGAAAGGAACCAGCACCCGTCGTCTTTAATGTTCCAGCAGCTTGTCTTTCCCTCTCTCACATGCTCCCTTTCCCTTTTCCACGGCACCCGTGGTCCGGTTTGTGAGTATTGCCCCGCCACATGAGACTGTCCACTACTGTGACTGTCACGTTAATTTTGTGAACAGATTGATACACGCGGGAGACGAGCTGATGACTCAGTCACAACATTTTGAACTCAAAACACTAAACCAAAAGTGAAACTTAAACAGAATGTGGGAACATTGAACTGTTGGGGGAGAGACATTTATCTTGCTGGATCAGATATGACTGTGGGATTGGGGAGAGAGTTGCATTGTTCAATTTGTGTCGAATGTTATCGGTGTTGCAACGGGTAAAGGGGGAAGTGTTTATTGAAATGTTACTAAATACCTTTGAAGGTGTAATTACAATACTGTGAATATCTGAATTCAGAGGTGATTTTGATGGGGCTCAGTGCATCCTATGTTGATGGCATGATTTATGCTTTCCTTTGGGAATGAGGAATTATTGTCTTTCTGTTACATGCCCCTTAACAGATAGATTAAGAACTCACTGGTGAGTAGGACAGTTGATTTGTTTTGTCACAACGCTCAAGAGTGTTAAGAAGAAGGTTTCGTTCAAAATAATGGTGTTCGAGGTAAAGCAATTAGAAGATTAAATGTAACTTACTTGAACCCTATTACACTGGTTGGGCCTTATGTTACACATGCTAAACAAGAAAATCATTACTTCATATTGAATTTCATGCGTCAAAAGTTAATTTATATAATATTTATATAATTAATACATGATTATTTTATGATTTGACAATGCACCATTTAGGGAGATGTTAGAGTTTGGGAAGCCACCTGGAGAGCTATCTTATTTGGCTCCTAGAGAGTTGGTAATTTAGACTTTAATGCTGAGATTAATTACACTTGTGGTCAAGGAGTATATGATCCCAGAAATGTATAGTTTTAACCCTCAGCCATTTTTCAATTCTCAGTATTATTTTTTGACAATTTCAGTGCTGAATTTTCATGAAGATTTTTATGTTTGCGGCCCTTTTTCTTTACCAAAATCATGAAAATAAACTGAAATTAGATGGAATTCTAGATGCTACAAGTGTCTTGACTCAGTTCAGCCTTACCCTTCCTTTCTCTGAAGCTGAAATCTTGAATTATTAAGCCTTAAATAAGGTAACACATAAATAGCCAGATTTGGCTTCTGAGCAAAGGGGTTAAGTTTGATGCAACAAGGCTGAAGTGTTGTCTGTAAACTCAAGACCTGTTCAGAGAATGTGGCTAGCTAGTAACAGTGGAATAATGCCTAAATTATTCCTACCTAGCCAGCATAATTTGACATCTACAGTAGCCAGTTAGCTAGCCTCAGAGCAACATGAAAAATGGGCCGCTCAAAGCCATCGTTTTCATGTAGCTCTGTATAGCTGGCTACTGTAGATGTGTAATGAAGGTATGCGCAAGTAACGTTTATGCAGTACACTTCAACTAAGCCAGAAACATTAAACAAACATCCCTATAACTATTGATGAAATCAAGCCTTTATCCGGCTTTGACTGTATTGCTAATAATTTCATTAATGCACTAGCTAGCTTGGTTAGCAAGCTGATTGACACAAAGTGTAGTCATCCTGGATTGTACAGGACCATACAATGCGTTTTTGCATCTTAATTTGGTATGATGCAACTTCACTGATTCAAACAATTTTTTATCAGCTCATCTGCTACACTATATTTGTTAATGTGCAAAGTTAGAGGATTATAGCCAGTACCTTTCTGGAGATACTGAGAATGAAAGGATCGTGACTCACTCACTCACTCACTCACACTTCCATTATGGCCACTATCACTATCACGGGGAATTTCACAATAGCAGCCATTCTATCAGCCATCAAAAATCTATGTCCCTGGTGCATAACTTTTCCATGCCAACCAGCATGAAAAACTAAATTTCCAAGGGAATTCCACCAAATAGTGCAATGTCATTGGTGTAGTAGACTGCACACATATTCATATCAAAGCACCGTCATACAACAATTTTGCATACACAAATCACAAAACTCCTTTGTCATCAAAATGCAAGCAAGACTAGAGCTGCTTAATATGGTCACCAACATTGGCCGAATATGGTCACTAACACTGGCCTGGGAGTATAAACAACTCCTCCAGGCTTCAATCCAGTAGCATGGGTTGGAGGCAGCAGCAGATAAACCTTTGTGCACATTGCTGGCGCATAGGTAAGTCAAACAAAGTTGGCGTTTCTTGCCAACCTTAAGTTTCATGCTCTCTGTACCAAGGATAAGGAACCAGGAGTGCACAAAAAAAAAAAAATACGAGAGAGCAGGTAACAGGCATGAGGCAAGCACAAGACAAGTAGACAGACTTAAACTTTTACACAGAGACAACAACGGTAAACAGATGCAAGGAAAGGAGTGAGAAATTCACAAAGAGATTTGGGAGGTAACATGATAAAAATTGAATGATTAAGATCAATCAACAAAACAAATCCAGCAAACTTATGAACAAATTGATGAGGCTAAGTGAGTGGCTGAGAGCAAAAGTCTACTGTCTGACTTTTCCAAGTTCTGAGAAAATAGTTTTGTTTGAAAAGAAAAATCACTTTATTTTGTACAAACAAAATATGCATATTATCGTAACAGACTCCAGAAAAGTGTAAAGTGTAAAATAAAATGATTTTTCTGTTCATACAAAACTTCAAATCTTATTTTCTCAGAACTTGGAAAAAGTCAGATAGTAGACTTTTGCTCTCAGCCATTCAGTTGACAAGGACATGGGCAATACCCATTAATGGAGCCAAAATATCCAAAAGGGTAGTCCAAAATGTCATTGAAATGACCCAAAACATACCTATTAGCACATACTTTTTCAACTGCAACACAGTTCACAGCTGCTATTGTTTTTTTTTTTTTTGGTCATATTTTTATTTTGTGCACATTTTGAGGCTGCCAAATAATAAATCTTTGCATGAGGCCACTTCATTGACAAGCATCTCAATTCTTTATCTTTGACTTCAACTTTCCGCTCACTTTGTCTCAACAAGAAAAGCCTTCTAAAAGCCTATTTATGGATAAAAACTGTCTTGCGGTTTTAGCATATAAAATGAATAAGGGTTTGTCGTATATAGATGAAATGTTAATAAGGGGCGAGCGTAGTACACCCCGTCTTCTCGCCTGGCTAAGATTTATCCATTTGCGATCATATCATGACTCGCTTCAAAGAGGTGCGACTGTTTGATAAATTACATGCGGTGGATTTCTTGCGTGTTTCCCTATGCTCAAATCTGCACTCATTTCTATGCAACTGTGATAAATGAGGTCCATTATCTACAAATGGAGAAAACTTGGAACAATTTTCTAGAGAGTGGTTGTCCTGCCAAAATTCTTCCAAAACTGAATCAACGACTCATGCGGGAAGGTACAACAGAGTCCAGACAAACATCTCAGGAAGTGCAGGCCTCACGCATCCTCAGAAGAGGAGAACATTCATGATTCCACCATTAGAAACAGACTGGCAAAAATTGAGAAAAAATTAGTCGGGCAACTCTCTGGGAAAGAATTGTGAGGCAAAAAAACCATTGCTAACTAAGACTAACAAAAGCTCACTTCACGTGACAAAACGATCACCACGATGATCCCCGATCCTTCTGCCATAATGTTACATTGACAAATGATATTGAGAGTCACGTGTGTTAAGTGAGGGGCGTTAAGTCAGCAGCCTCCCAAAATTCTGTTTTTGTTTTTCATTTTTGCTCATGTTTTTTTGTCTCATGCTGCTTTCTTCTCGTTGGTATTATCCAAACCTGTTCCTTGTTCCAGTTGTATAACTCCCTGCACCTGATTTCCATTGTTTTTTCATTGTCCTTATGCTGATAAGTGTTTTTGTCTTTCTCTTCACCTGATTGCATTGTGTCTGCCTTATGCTTGTTGTTTGCTTTCCAAGGTTTATTTCCTGTGCCTGTTTTCACATTTTTGTGCCTCGCTCCTGCATGTTCCCACTTGTCTGTTCCTGTGTTCCTCCTTTACTTGCCTTTTGTCATGATTTGTACAGCTCCTGCTTTTCCAATAGTTAAATTTAACCTAAAGCTAGCCAAAAGCAATCAAGAGGCATCACTTAGGGTATGGCCTTATCTGGCTCTATGAAGGAGACAAGATAAAGGAGCTGTGTCACGATTACTGCACATGCTTAGAACATACATCTCAAGAAAGTGAATCTGTTTGACTGCAAGTCATAATCTGATTCCATCCTTGCCAATAAATCTTCATTTTGCATTGCATTTATATATTTTAGTAACTCCAGCATTATGTTTTATATTAAGGAGCTCTCTATAGAAACATGAGGATTCAAAGCACTATTTTGAGCTTTAGCCAAGGGATACAAAGAATATAAGCTGGTTGCAGAAACATACCTTCTAGATTTTGACTTGCAGTTGAGCGGATTTACTTTGTTCAAAGTTGTAAGCATGCGCAGTAATCGTGACACAACTCCTTTAAAGACTGCTTCTAAAGCACATACTGGAAACTATGAATTCCTGGGCATGCCCTTTGGGCTCACTAATGCTTCCACAAACAACAACAACTCCATGACACAATCTCTTGCTTAATATCTACTTGAACTACATTTGTCCAAAAACCAAGGGGAGCACATCCAGCATGTACGCCAGGTGATTCAACGGCTACGGGAGAATCAACTCAACCTCAAGGTTCAGAAATGTAAGTTACAGTCCAGTTCTTGGGGCTTATGATTTATAATGGGAAACTCAAGATAGACACCCATAAGTTCTGAGCAGCACAAGAGTGTCTGGAGCCCATGTGCAGATAACAACCCCAAATATTCTTGGGGTCCCCCAATTTTTACTGCCGCTTTCTCACTAATCACAGCCTATTGTCAACCCTGATTACAGCCCTAACATCTAGTAAGGTTCGACTCTGGTGGTCTTTTTGAGGTAAGGGTCTGTTGACCCACTTTACCACGGCCCTTCTTCAGGCCCTGCTGGATCCTAACAGGCAATTAATTGTGGAGGTTATTGCTTTTGACACAATGGATTGGGTGCTATGCTATCACAAAAAGCCAGTGATAGTAAGGTGCACCCTTGTGCATTCTTCTCTTAAGATAAGATACACTTTATTGAACCCCGTGGGGTAATTTGTCCTCTGTATTTGACCCATCCTATAGTTAGGAGCAGTGGACAGCCACAGAACAGTGCCTGGGGACCAACTCCAGTTCTAAAGCCAGTTCCTTGGTCATGGGTACTGGTTGGAGTGTTCCTATGATGCATGTTTTTCTCTTAACGGCTGAGCCATGCTGAACTTAACTACAGCATTGATGACCAGGAGCTGCTGGCTGTCAAGTTGCCCTTTCGTGGAATACGTTGTATTATCACTGTCTTGAGGGTGCTTAAGTCTAATTCATAGTCTGGATGGACCACCAAAACTTGGAATATCTCCCCTTAGCACAGTGCCTTAATCCTTGTTAAACTTGGTGGGCTTTATTCTTTTTGAGGATTGACTTTGTCCTTACCTACTGGGCCCAAACGCAGCAAGCATTATGCCCCCCTCATGTCTGCTCACTGCTTCTTCTGAGGACACGAGCCCCGAGCACATCCTCTCTTGGTGCTGCCTTGTAGTGGCCACTAAGTTACACATCATTAAGATGGTACAAGAGGCTCTCAAAATAGCTGCTGGTCCTTGCAACTGCTCTACTGACTGACTCTTCATTCCTTAAGGGCTAAGACTCCAAGGACTTACCTGATCTCAAGCCTCTCCTCTCAGTTGTCATCCAGTAGTCACTTGCACTAAGGCAATTTTTGGCTCTGGTGGCTCTTGATGCTGCATGATGTCAAGGAATTTGTGGCTGCATATCTTCCCTGAGCTTGATCAAATATTTTTAGCCAGCCCCAGACTGGCCGTCTTCAACTGCTAAGCATTTCTCAATGCCTTGAGTCTCACTTAGCTGAGGACTTCGTTACCAGTTTGTCTCTGACTGGAATATATTTTTCTAACTGTAATCGATCAAATCTCTAAGGCTGCCCACTTAATTGTGTTTCCCAAAGTACTCTCAGCTAAGCGAACCGCAGAACTCCTCATTCAACGCTTATTTAGTCTCAAACAGCTTTTGGCAGAAGTTGTTTCTGACAGTGGACCCTATTTTCCTAGTGGATTTTGGAAAGTGTTCTGTTTATTGGTTGGCGCTTAAACCCTGTCTATCCTTGCGATTCCATACGTAGACTAACAGCCAAACTGAGCTAGTAAACCAGGAACTAGGAGAAGAGCCAATGCTGCATGATGGAAAAAACCCCACCATTTGGTCCCACTGCCTGGCATGGAGTGAATACGCCCACATTTCCCCTCCTGTCTTCTCCCCATGTCTTCGATCTCATGCTGCTTGGACACCAGCCCCTATTATTTCAGGAAGTGCGTGTGGGATGTCAAGTTCCCATCTGCTCAGACCCTCATCAGCCAGTCCTGCAGGACCAGGAAGAGGGCACTCTCCACCCTTGCTCGTGATTTCTCCAGAATGAAAGGCCAGGCTGACCATTGTGGACACTTTATCCTTTGCTATACTGTTAGTGAGAAGGTCTGTCTTTTACCCTGGGACATCGAGTGAAAAATACACACAAAACATTTATTCCCCTGCTTCATTAGCCCTTCCCCTTTTCTGGAGTTATCTGTTTCTCTGTTGTCCATTTGCCCTGGTTCTTCTTTGCCTCCGCTCTTTGCCTCCTCTGCTCTCTATGGATTGACTTCCCAGTTCTGACTATTGCCTGCCTTCTTGCCCTTGCCCTGCCAGCCTTGCATGCTGTCGCGCCCGGAATTCCTGCCTGTGCCTCGACCGCAGCCAGCCATGGCTGTATTGCCTTGTTTTTCCATGTACCAAATTTAGCATGTCAACTACTCATTATAGTGCCTATTACTGCTACCCCAGGGTCTGCTAATGGTTCCTGGTTGCTGCATCATGACAGATGTGTCCTGCTACTCCTGAAAGAAAGCTAATGCAGCAGCCCACTGCACAAGCATCATACTAATATTCAAGCATTGTGGCGATACTGTGATGCTGGGAAGGATGCTTTGATACTTCAGGGACTGAACAAATTACCACAATTAACAGAACCATGAATTCAGCTCTCAACCAGAATATGCTGAAGGAGAATGTCTAGTTGTCAGTCCATTATCTGAAGCACAAGCACAATTGAGTTTCACAGCCACCCAAACTCTAAAGCTCAAGAAAATTCCACCTCATGGCTCAAAAGATTCAAAATTAATAAATTCTGAAATGAAGAGTGGGCCAAAATTCCTCCACAACAATGTGAATTTGATTGCAGTTATTATGTGTCTGGAACAATATGTGTTGGATTGACTTTTTCCATCCATAAAAGAAATTACCAATTAAAAACAGTATTTTGTGTTTTATCAAAGTCTTATTATGTTTTATATGAAGATCTGAAACCATTTAGTGTGACTAATGTGCACAAATTATGCAATAAGGATTGGAGCAAATACTTTTTCACTGCCCATTTGTATTGGCTAACCAGATAATGAACAGCTTTGTTCAGTAAAGGCAAAGACTGACTGAATAAATTTGTTATGGGTGAGAGACAATATATTTTACTTTGCCACTGCACTTCTGAAGTAATCTTTGCTCCTGTGTGTTCTGTATTGACAGCAATGTAACAGGCACTGACATTCTGGGAATGTTACATCACCACCACTCATGACTTGTGTTGTCCCTGTCCAAAGCAGTGAGGGAACAGCTACCAAAATCCCCTAACCACCCATCATCAACCACTTTAGTGTAATCCATCCGCAGACATGATCAGGGGCCTGTGTGACAAAGCAGCATTGCTGCAGTAGCTGGATAACTGTATTGAGGAAAACCCAGTCCAGGCCTTTTAATTTCTGTCCTATGTTCCAGATTTGGGAGGCCTCTGTTTTTATTCCATGCTGTAACCCAGCGAACACATTAATACTGCAGTGTTATCCCCTTGGCTTTTGTTCAAACTCCATCATACCCTTAAATCCATCTCCCCCCAAACCCACTGAGGGGACCATCAGCCATCATGGACACCCTTGGTCACTCCCACTACCAAAAGCCGGAGAAAGCACCCCTGAATCTTTCAGGGAGTAACCCCCTCCTGTCTCGGCAGGCTGCCCATCCTACATAACAACTCATCTACCACTAAAATCTGTATACAACATGGAAAGGGCTGCTGTTCATATGGCAAGAGGGAGGGGGAAGCCTCACAGTGTCCTGGGTTTTGCTCAGTTCAGTTACCCAACTTACTGCATAATACAGCTTTGTGAACTTCTCTCTGGGTTGACAGTAGTCAGGAGAGCTCAGCACAGGGATACTCAACTATGGGCCGAAGGATTAAGTGTGACTTGCCATGTATTATTTGTTTTATAATTGTCAATATTAAATAAATAAATGGATGAATGAATGAATAAATAAATAAGTGTGAAGCATCTACACACTGTAAGAATGCCAGCATTTACTGGTGAAAAAGTAGGATTATCGACAATGCACTTGTTGCAATATGCATGTACTGTTGGAATTTGCACAGAGTCGTTCTATATGTCTATAAGTGATGCATAGAATTTGTTCCAACCTGAATGCAAAAGTTCTTACAAATAATCTCAGGAAAAGTAGTTCCCTGATATAGGTCATGATACTGCTTTAGTTCACCCATAAAACATTAGTCCAATATACAAAAATATACAGAGGGATACTGGTGACCTAAGCAACGGTATAAACTAGTCATGCTCACATAAGCATCAATCCCAACTCATCTCTGGCATTTAAAAAGTACAAATTCTTCTATTTATTTAAACTGGATGGCATGAGAACAGCGGGTGGGATCTAAAGAAAACACTCCACAGAACAAGTGACTACCAGAATTCAACTTAGCAAGCAAACAGCGCATTGTGTTTCACATCAGTTTTGTTTCAGTCATTTTGAAGTCATGAAGTCATTTTTAAAGGGCTTTTCCCCTTACCTACGGTTGTTCTGTTTTGGTCAAGCCCAATTTGAATAACAATTCCTCCAGTTCATAGCCCTGCAGAAACCGTGAAACCCTTCATTTTCGCAGTAGGAAATTTTTATAGTCAATAATTTGAAAATTCTCTGCTATGCACTTCACTGGAATGCTATGAGAGGTTTACTGAAGGTGTCAATTATGCTGTACCCAACCCTCCTCTAGTAAAATTCATGGTAGATTTATTACTCGGACCGGTAGGCCACGAGTCTAAGTTTCGGCTCCGTTCTTTTTTTTTTTTCGGGGACGCAATTGTCCTGCTCATCCGTGCACGCGGTTTCGTGATTGGCCCAGGCCTAGACCCGGCCCGAGTACAGGTTCTGAGGAGCCTCTTGTTTGCTGTTAACACTTGAGTGTTTAAAAATGTAGCCTACCTGTGTAGTGCAGTAAAACATTGAAGTTTTTTTGGTCAAAATAAATTGGTCAGGGAAAATCATGCCAACGAATAAAAATGGCGTGAAAAGACTGATATATGTTCAACAAGACAGGGGCTCCTATGACATTCCCCTCGACGCCTGCCCATCGCACCCTCAATGGTGCACCACTTCCTAATCTGTGCATGCAGCATTTTACTGAATTTGCTTGCCTGACTATCGCACACAGGAAACAAATAAAGACTAAAAGTCTTAGTGAAGCATCAGATCCATTTATTATTGGAACAAGCTTAATAAATCCAAAAATCCAACAATAAATGGATCTGATGCTTCACTAAGACCTTTAGTCTTCATTTGTTTCCTGTGTGCGAGTCTTCTGTTGCTTTTTTGACGATTATACCTGGCTGCCGCACCAGAAGTAAGAAGACACAGGACTGATGTTAAGTGCGCAGCTCTTTTCTTGCTCAGCACTTGCTTGACTATCCCCATAAATGAGGGCCACTGCAAGAGTTTGCTGTGCACCTCCACTATTACGAACTTACTTCATTTAACTGTACATCCAGTTTTAGCGGTCTCAAGTTCCCCGGACCACACACCGATGTCCGGGTGGAAACCCATCCAATTCCCTGGCATGGAAAATTGAATCGGGAACAAGTTGCTGCAATAATCCACAACCAGCAGAAATGTCAACACGAGGTGAGGAATTGGTTTCGCTAGGTGACACTTTCGGTGTCAAATTTCTGCGGACAGTCCATCACTTGACTATTCAATTGGCGGCCTGCGAATCAATTTAGACTGACGATCTGTTCAGCTTAGGGGAGAGCTGGCACAAAAGTAACACTTTTCGCATAGACGTCATTTTAAAAGATAACGTTACGGACCGAAAAATTTTTTTGGAGTTATTAACTACTTTTGTGTGTGCTCTGTCAATATCAGGTGCTAAATCATCCCAATATATGGTGACTTTGGCAGTGTTTGACGTTGAACGCAAGTTGCGCATTGTTACTTTTGACCCCGCCAGTCGGGATGAAAGTAACACACGGGCGGGACAAATGTAATGTGATCAAATTAACTGGAATCTTTTAAATTACTCTCGTTTTTCATTTAAAAAAAATATCAAACACTGTCCTTGCTAACATGCAATTGTAAATATACAATGCACTTTACCTAGAAAAAAATCCTATTTCATTTTGAATGAATTAATTTATTTATTTCGATCATAAAAATGACATTAAAACCTTCGTAAACCTGCTGGTCAACCTTTCCTCCCTGGGTAGTTCTGACCCTAACTCTTGGCATTTTCTGTCAGTAAAATATAACACACACATTTTTTAATGAGCTTTAAAACACAAAATGTGGTGCATTAGCAGAGGGGGACGAACGTAACAGTTGTTACTTTCGTCCTGACAGTGATTCCTGACATTTGAACCAGGATTGCTTCTAAAGTGAAAAAGTCTGACATTTCAAACTTCAGGATATGTTACAAAACTAAATGACCTATTGTTTAATCATAAATATGCCAGATGGAGCGCTCAAGACAATCTTTAAATCAAAAAAAAGTTTACTGTTCGTCTGAATTTACTCACTGCTGTGGAAAACAGTCTTCCCGGTCTAGTTTCGCGGGGAAGTGACGAAACCTCAAGATTTTTCCCGGGTCCGGAGAGTGTTCCGTGCTGTATGTGCTGACGTGATTTGATGCATCGAAGTGCAGATGGCTCTGAGTAAATCGCCGTGTTATTTTTGTACCACGTTACTTTCGTATCGTCTCTCCCCTACTAATAAATAAATAAATAAATAATCTGGCAGTGCATCTGTGCTATTATCTGACATTATAGACTCAATAAAACCGAGTGCTTTCAACTTCCAGTGAAAGAACAGAGGGTCCTGCGATTCTGTTGATGACAGCGCAGCGAATCACAAATTAGCGCCGTACTGTCTAGTTAACTGGACAGTGATGAGATCAGATTGCCATTTAAACTGTTACACACAGGTAATGTTTATTTACGAATTTACATATTCCCGTCATCCTGAGACAGTGCAACAGCAGAGTAAATGCACAAAGCCTGCGTCCCTTCCCGCAAGGCCGAGAAACAGCGTGCTGCAAGAGCTTGCCACCATCAAGCTATCATGGGATTTGCTGAAGGACAGAGAATGCAAATGACAACTGCTGGGACAAACACGTTTTTATCTGTCCTCAACACTTTCGGAATGCCATAAACTGAAGCTCGATTGATAAAGAAATTAGTTTGCCTGTAGACCTAACGCAGTTACGTCAGTCGTCAGCCAAATTTTAGACTAACCTACCTAATGTGGACCTCTACAGACTCTGAAACTAAAGACTTCCATCTCCATATTTGATTTTTAATCTCAAAGTTCGGACATTTTAAAGAATGAGACAAGGGAATGTCGATGCTTTACCGCATGATGTGCTGCATTCATTAACGTCACCCCCTGTCCCCAGTAGTCTCAGAAGAGCCTTTCCCGTCTCTCCCTGTGTTTTAACATACCCTAATCTGCAACAAATTTTTCCAATCCTGTCCAGATTGTATCCCCACTTCGCTTTTTATGTTTTTGTCTTTGTGTCTGTATTATTTATTAATTTAGATGCTGCCATTTTGGCCAGGTCACTAAAAAGATCAACGATCTCAAGCGACTACCCGGTAAAATAAAGGTTATCATAATTATTTGATTGTAAAGGAGTGAATGTACAGCAAAATGTCAACAAAAAAGTTTATCAACAGGAATTAATCGATCTATCTGTGTATTCATTGAAATCGCAGGGGAAGCCAATGCTTTGCTTTACAAGGAATGCATCTCTGTGGTAACGGAGTGTATTTTCCAGTTTGTAGAATCTATCTGTTTGTATGTGCACTCTAGTTCTTTGGAAGCCTACCTTTATCATTTTGTCAGTTGTGTAAGCAATTTGTAAATATTTTTATTGTACAATGTTTTCATGACAAATCAGAATTAAATGTCTGTGGTATAAAATGTATCTCAGTATGCAAAAGTAAAAAAAAAAAAAAAAGCTGTTAAGCCTAAAAATGATTAAATGAAATCTGAAAAATGCTATTTTCTAAAGCGCTTATTTTTTTTGCAATGTTTTGCTCAAATTGCTTTGGCCAGGTGTGTCAAATTTAAATACTCTTAAAAGTGAGTAATAATGTGACGAGGAAATGGTTGGCCCCCATGAGAATTTTTATGAAAATACGGCCCCCAATAAAATGTAATTGAATAGCTCTAGTCTATTACATCCATTTTACTGTAATTATTGATGCATTTTTTGATCATTGTTTTTAAAACTGCAGTTCATGTAGTTTGTGACAGCAGCTGAGCTATAAGTGTTGCAATTGTCTGGGATAAATGCCTGGGAAATCAGACTGTTGGGATTTAGGGGAAATGTGCAGTTTGCTCTTAATGCCTGTGAACTTTTGATATAATGCTGCCCTCTAGTGGAGGATGCCATGCTAGCAGTATCTTGATATGGGCGGGTTCATCGGGACGAGCAATAAACATCCCATTGTTGTGTCGGTACACGTTTCTACTTGGCATACTTTGACTTGACCCGAGGATGGCCAAAACAATATTCTCAAACCTCCCCAAAAAACAAACAAACAACAAAAAAAAAAAAACGTTTCTTCTTTACGGGTTTTATTTAGTAATGCACATTGCGTTCACGTGTAAAATACAGAGGCAAGTTGACATCAATCTGGGTTTTGATAAGTATTTTGTAAAGCAATTCGAAGTTAGTAGAAGGTGCATAATCACACTAGTCCGCCTCTACACAATAAGCAGGAACAAGAGATTTATTAGTTCATGGAGTGAAACATTTTGCATGTGGCAATTTAGAGTAATTTTTGCTGTGATACAGTTTTTTGATTTCATACACTTAGGTCATAATGAAAATGCATGTTCACCTCGGGTACAAAAACACTGGTTTGTCAAAGCACACAAATACCCATCAATCAAGATCAGAGTGGGCTTATCCATATTTGTATTTCAAAAGTAATTAAAAGTTGCCTTTATACCTTTTGCAAAATACCATGCATTTTCTCTTCTGTAGATTCACTTAGCGCACATTGCAGAGATTTGTAGATCAACAGCAGTTGTATTTCAGTGTATTTAGTCAACAGTGTGCAATTATGCTTATATTTATCACTGATAAAGGCGTAAGGCGCATCTGACAGTTTATTTGTTGCGACCCAACTGCATGTTACTATAAACACAACTGCATCACTGGAAATGGTCAAGGTCAGGACAGTGTCAATGTTTCAATGCATTCACATATTCTAAATATCTGATGTAATTTTGTAAACCATTTAAAAATAAACATCAGCTGAGGATGAAAAGGTCAGGCCAAACAGTGGAAAAAAAAGTAGGAAACCATGTTGCCATCACATTATGCACTTCACAAGAAGAACACAAGTCAGAATTTCTATCACATATGAACAACAAATACTCCATGACTTGCACGTTTCTGAATCCATCTACATTAAGATACAGTCGATCAGATTTACACTGCCAGACGCTTTAGGCAAATGGGAGACACTGGGGATACTGCTCTGCAGCACAAGCAGATCTTAAACTGTTGTTTCCGATTTCTCATTCAGTTCTCCATCCTAAAAATGGTAAAAGAATAAGAGACACAGATACTCAATGATGTGAAAAGGCTTTTCAGCCCATCTCCGGTCTTTTTTTTTCTCCAATAATTGGTCCAAGAAAACAGCCTTTTCCCATATTTCTTCAAGGCTGTAATCAAAGGGTTTGCTATCTAGTAATTGAGTCCAGAAAACTGTCTATAGCAATAGTGATCCCATGCTGTCAATATTTAACTTAACCTCAAACACTCCCAGAGACCTCAACATTCAGAGTCTTGCTAAGCTATCCTACTCGTCAGTACATCATTACAATATTAGCCTTGAACTTGGCGCAAAGCAACCTGTGTACTTTGAAGGAAACTAGAAAACATTTGCACTATTCCACTTTATTCTACCACTTTATTTTAACGACTCTAAACACCTGACATAATGACAACTGTTGCGTGTAGTGAGGAAAGTAAAAACTAAATGAAACTGCTGGCTATGTTGGAACAACATGTCAATAACATTGAATAACGTAATTGCATTCCCTCAAAAGTTTTTCTCCCACAGTAAGACTTGATTAAAGGATGGGGCCACCAGTATGAATTCTTACTCCGGCAGCCAAGGAACAATGAAAGAACAATAATAACATGAGAAATCTGTGAAACTTTTCAGCCCACGATGTGAAAGGCCAAGAGTAATCCCCCAACTGACCTCTGACAGATGACTGATCTCTCACAATATTACCAGTGTAAAAACACACATTTACACACAGCCTCTTCAAGGCAGTATGGAACTTCCAGTAATTATGCTCTTCTGGACGTTATTAGCAAATTTCAGGCAGATTTCAACCAAATGTATTTTCACAGTTGAGACAGATGACATGGTTACTATTTTATTCATTTTGCTATAAACATACTTGATCAATTGCCCATATTAACATAAAGTAGGCTATGCATCATTCCCTCATAGAGATGTCAAAAAAGCAAAAAATAAATTCAGTGTATCAACTACTTAATCACATGTACGTTGTACATAGGCTAGATGTATGATAAAGACAATGTCAAGTATTTTGGTCAAACGTATTCAAATATCAATAAGAGAAGGTATTCTAAACAGGAGTGGTAAAAGTGGTTTTTAACACTGTCATTGTACAGAGTCCGCTTTGGTTTATTTATTGATTTTGTCATCAGTGGTGCGAAATCACACTCTGAAGCTCGGAGAGAATCGATATCGCGCTCCACTCAGCAGTTGTACCGCGCACGCACTCAGGTTTTGAGTCCGCGCTGGGTCTTTGCCTACGAATATCCCAGACTCCGGCCGATAAGGGGTTTTGAAGGAGAGCGCTTGTATGAACCAATGAATCAGAGGTACTAAGTGCACGTGTTTCTTGACGATGCAAATCCTACTTCTGCCATGGAAGCCGCAAAGACAGGCATCTCGTTAGCAACTTCTAAAGCAGGAAAATACTTTACAGATCGCAGGAATTTCCTCTCCGCCGACACGTCCGTGCATACGCTGTATGGAGGTGTCGGAGAAAATAGGTTATCTGGCATCTGTTGACAAACTGAAACGTATTCCCAAAACAAAGTGAATAGTCGTTAACAACCTTTTTAAAGACAGAGGGCGCTATGTTACCTTCGGTAATTCTGTCTCAGTTTTATTCCTGCTGAGCCGCATTTTCTGTGCATCGTATTTTTTTTTTCCTCACCCACATTCCCGTCGCCTATCTCATTTATAATAAAGCATGTCTCTTAAAAATTTTCGGTTTGTTTTTAAGTCATAATTTCCAATAGCTGACATCTGCATTTATGACTGCAGTCTATATATTTCACTGCAAAATTTTATGGCCCTTGTAGCACATATACAGTAAATTCACAAATCAGACAAAGTGTATGAAGAATTAGTTCTACTGAAAATGAATGCATGCAAAAATGTACGTCTGCTTCAACCCCACAGAAACTAAATTTGCTGCTACTGGCCCAAATGAAGTAAAAACATAGACCCGTATTCCTACTTTAGGTTTTGTGCACAGCCATGGTGGAATAAGAAATAAAAAAAGAAAGAAAAAAAAAACAAAACAAAAGTTTTTGCTTTTCAGCAAAACTCCCTTTTCTTCAAAATGGTAAAATATACCCTTTTGGACTTGTGCACATAGCAGAAGAATGTAGGCCAAAAATCTCATCCTTCACAAGTGCTGGAGAGGTAGGGCCTGATGGCTGGGACTCGGAGGTGGTGGCAGGTCTGATGTACAGATGTACAGTAAGGACGAGTACAGAGACGAGTTTATGTTCCGGTATTATCTTGTGCGAGCACTGTATCGCGGCCCTCCAAGCCAATGATATCAGTTTTCTGGCAATGTAGGCACAGGTCAGCAACGAAAATATATGCATGGCACCAGAACAGATTTTGCCCACCAAATCCCCCTTCCTTCCTCACTTTGACATGCAGTTAGCCTGCGGTGTTATTGCAGAAGAGAGCTTTCAGGAAGAGCAGCTCTAACCAATCCACCCGACTCTCTCATTGACAGTTAGTGTTCAATTTTACTCTCTGTACTGACTTCCTTGATTGTTTTCTTTTGGAAGACTTTAATATGCGCCCAGTGGTGAAAATATAATCGAAAGAACTGAGTTTTTTTAGTTATGCAGCCACGGGCAACAAGGTAGGCTTTCATCTGCTTCATCCATCCGACCGCCTGAACAGAAGTCATTACTTCCTGCTTTTGTTATTTCAGGCCAGAGTTACCCTCTTTCACTCTGGCCTTATTATCATATGCTGAGAAAAGTCAACTGATAAAATAGAAATATTCTGTGTTTATTAGCCTCTAACTTCTGACTATTTCACTATAATACTCTAAACTACATTTCATACAGATCAGCACAATCTGTTAAAAAATAAAGTGGTAAAAAATATAATAAATAAACTGGACAGTGTTTTTGCAGAGCTCTCTTAGTTAGTGCTTGAGCTGCAGGGGCTGCTGTTGGACAGTAGAGAGGTCATAAGGTCACAGCGGTCAGAGGTCGCTGGCGGTTAGCTGCTGGAGGACATAACCAGGTCAAGCTCCTTTGCCCCATCCTGGCAGCCACTGAGGCCACAGCTTCCAGAGAGTTCTGGAAAGGAGCTGGCTCCGCCGGTCGCGGTGGGGGAGGTCGGCGACTGGTTCAGACCGGGTTTTTTGGGCGGTATGGGGGGAGGGTGACCCCTCTCAGAGCGGAGGATGGTTGGCGATCGGATCCCCGCAGACACTGGGCTGGAGGCAGGGCTTTTGTTGGGTGATGCCAGGTTGCGATAGTCTGTGCCGAACGGTGAGTTGTTTACCGCAGGAGGTTTGGCGCCGCCCTGCTGGGTGGTGAAGCGTGACAGCACGTGTGTGACTGTGTTGCGGGCCAGCTGCTTGGCTGCACTGTGCTCCGGGGGTGGAGGCGGGGTGGTGGTGGGTGAAAGGTCACGAGGCGAGTGCGGACTGCTGCCCCCCCCTTGCTGGTCCTGCTCGGCCTGCGCCTGGAACTTGTGCCGCGCCGCCTGGAAGCGCTGGTTCACGCTTGTCTGATAGGACGACGGGTAACCCGGGGTACCGCTGGCCACGCCCACCACCCGCTTGGATAGGATGGGTGAGGAGCAGGGGGAGGAGGTGAGGGGGGAGGAGGAGGCAGTGCTGCTGGGGGAGAGGCTCGGGTGGGGGAGAGGGTGGGGGGGGTATGGGTGAGATTGGGGTCCCGTTCTCCAGCCCATTCGCCGACGGTCCGTCATTCTCCTTCTGGACCTGGTGCCCGTTGACTTTGAGCTGAATGGACGTCTTGTTAGGCGACCTCTCCTCGCCATCGGTCTCACAGCTGCTGATCGCCACCTTCGTCTTGGCGGCAGCCCCCTCCCCACCATCAGTCTCGCAGCTGCTGATCGCCACCTTCATCTTGGCGGCAGCCCCCTCCCCCTTACCCTCTGCGGCCCCGCCCCCTGCCACACCCCCTCTCAGGGCAGCCGCCTCCCTCCTCAGCCCCTCCAGCTCCTCTCTAAGCTGCCGGCTCCGCCCCTCCTCCCTGCTGAGCCGCGCCCGCAGCTGCTCCCGCTCGGTGTCCAGCTCGGCCAGCTGCTTCTCCGCCCGCGCCTCGTTCTGCTGTCCCCGCCTCCTCTCCACCTCCAGCTCCGCCCTCAGCGCATTAGCAGCTGCACACGCCTCCTCCAGCCTGGAGCCCAGCTCCGCCACGCGCTGCCCGCCTTCCTGCGCCTGCTCGCTGGCCCGCTGGCGCTCCTGCTCGGCCTGCCCCCACAGCCTCTGGTGCTCCTGCTCCAGCCGCTTCACCTGAGCGCGCTCAAACTCCAGCTGCGGGGGGGAGGGGGGGAACGCATCAGCACAGGACAGGCCTAACACCTTACTGTATGTGGCTTTAGGGCTTATGCTGGGTTTACACATAACGACGACAAGTCACGAATGCCATGAATCTAAATTCGTGACCGAGGATCACAAATTTGAATTGAATCTGATGATTCGGGGCAGAGGCATCACGCGCCGTCACGAACTGTCGTGACCTGTTACCACGCATTACGATTAATGGCACGAATCGCCATCATTACGCACGGTCACGAATATTGTCCCACGCTGCTGCGCGCCATTGCGAATCGTCACGTTCTGTCACGAATGTTGCGAATCGGGCAAATTTGGTATATATATGGCTCCACAGAATCAGACCAAGGAACGTCCACATACTTTTGCATCTGCTTGTATCAGCCCCCCCCCCCAGCAAATATCGGCTCATACCTGTACTTTTCTTTCCTCTCTAATTCTCTACCTGACACTGCTGCTCCTGCTCTTTCACCACCCGCCACCACTCTCTGGGACCGACTGGCTTTATAAATCGGGGCAGCTTTAAAATTGCGTTCCTTATGCATTTTATCATTACTTTCAGTGAAAATGTCGCTGTCTAGCACCCCGAAGAGCATATTATGCACTGAGGACGCTATTTTTCCGCAATGTACAGAATGTGACAGTATGGGCTCCAAAAACCATCAAGAATACACTACGAATGCTGTCTTGCTCTATTACGAATCACCACTAATCACCACGAATCGACACGCTCAGTTGCGAACTCCACGAATTGAGGGTGATTCGTGACATTCGTGGAAGATTTTTTGGCAGCCAAAAACATGCTCCATGAATATCACGAATGTCACGAACCGACACGCGCTGTTAAGAACCCTATTCAGATGCGTTAAGTCACCTTACGAATGTCACGAATGTGCCATGAATGATGGGAAAATGATATTCGTAATGCCCCCGTCACACTTATTAAAAATCAGCAGGAATCAAGCAGCAGGAATGAAGAATTCACGCAACATTTGGGCGGGAATTTCAAATTGACCAAAATTCTTACAGCTTTGAAAGAATGCCGTTCGAATACTTAGAATGCACTTCAAACCTGCCTCAAATGATTCTTGCACATTCTGGGTGTATTAGCTCTCGAATGCAGCTTGAATGTATTTGGAACACAGTAGGAATATTTAGAATGCTGTTAGAATGCAGTCAGAATATTTAGAATACACTTGGAATGCCGGACGAGTGCAGTTCAATTGCTGCC
This sequence comes from Gymnothorax javanicus, assembly GCA_029692085.1. NCBI lineage: Eukaryota > Metazoa > Chordata > Actinopteri > Anguilliformes > Muraenidae > Gymnothorax > Gymnothorax javanicus. The sequence goes on from CM056203.1 coordinate 73,008,095, forward strand.
TGAACACCACCCAAAGTCTGGTTGGAAGGTGCCTCAAATGCTGTACGAATTCACCTCGAATGCAGTCAGAACGCACCCAGAATGGCCGCCGAATATGGTTGGAACGTCCAAGAATTCAAACAGAATGCAGCTCGAATACTCAGAATGTACTTAGAATGTAACACGAGGGTCCCTTATGCATTGATTGAGTAATTGCTGACTACAGCAGGGGAACGTAAATATGCCACTAAAACTGACGCCGAATGTGTGAAAGTTAACAGGTATGCATTATTAATGAAAACTGGCCACACCTGATATTGTTGAGAGTTTTCGGAGTTTCTGAAATGGTAATTTAAATGAATGATTGAAAACAGGTCATGACCAATCATTACTTTTAAGGGATGGGTTTCAGCCTCCCCTATCGCCAGTTCACCAGCTGCTACTGATTTCAGCGGCAATCGAGAGATTCCAACGGCATTCGAAGCGCATTCCAGCTGAATTGTTTTAATATCGAAATAGATTCCTGCAGCAACCGAGATGCATTCGAGGTGCATTCTGGCTCATTAGAGGCGCATTCTGGCAGGATTTGACGTGGCTTGCCGTTTCGATTCTCCCTCGAGTGCCATCAGAATGTTTTGAATGCTGTTGGAATGCCGTAAGAATATTTAAAATGCAGTCAGAGCACAGTTAGAGTACACTTTGAATGACGTTCGATATTTCTCCACTTCAAATGCACCTGGAAAGTTTTGAGCTTGAGCAAAACATTCGGGCCGCCCACAAGAACGGGCCCGAATATTTGGAATGCACTCTGAATGCAGTCAGAATTTTTAGAACGCACTTCGAATATCCAGGAATATACAAAGAATTTTCATTCCGACGGCATTCCGGCTCATTCCGCCTCTAGTGTAACTAGGGTTTAACGCATCGTGCCTATGTGTAAACCCAGCTTTAGGGCTAAAGCATTCTTTATTATTCACCAAAGCAAAAAACATTCATCTGGTCAGCTGACCAATTATACCCTCCCATAGGCCATTGCTCATTGTTAACAATGTAACATATTAACCATAAACAGTCCATCCATGTTCTAGCTGTTGAACGAGTGTTGTTGATTTGTTATGTATTGCAAGGCAGTTCTGGAAATTAGCTTTATTTACCAATGTTGTCAATACATATCATTGCATTGTAGGAGTAAGACTGAACTGAAAAACAATGCTTCTAATACTACTTATAATGATGCAGTATTTTACTTTTTGCTATAATGTTTTCATTTAAATTAAGACATTAAATAACACCGCCCTGCATTTTGAAACCTTTTCTCTGCTGATTTGATAAACTGTGTTGATTTTGAATAATTCGAAGGCGCTGATTTCAAATTTGCCCTAAAAATTTGTGTATCACGTCAGGTTTTTTGACAAATCGCAAATTCTTTGCAATAATACATCTTAGTATTTACTGAAGAGAGCAGGTTTAGTACCTTTTACTTCTTGGGAAAGCAGGTGTGCCTCAGTTGGGAACTGAACGTCAATATACTCTTCTTTATACTGTAAATGCGTAATTAAACGTATACTGAGGTCCTCAAGTAGTTCATGAGCGTGCGCTCCAGAACTGTGAAATCTACAGTTTTTCTGCTTGTGACCATAAGAGGGAGACAAAGTATGATACATTAACATGGTAAACCCGGGAAGTAAAGGCGCTTACTACTGTGCGCCAAAGCAATCTGCGTATTCAAATCACTTCAGGCTCAGCACAGCAAGTCACATCAATCAAAAGTTCCAAAGTTCAGCATAAAAAGTGAAATCATTTCAAGTTCAGCAGAGCCAGTCACATCATTTCACGACAGTGATTAGGAAGGCATGTCAAATGCAGAGAGTCGATTAGGCACCCAATCAGTGGGGGAAATCGGATTAATATGTTTGACAGGGCCAATGTAATATAGGTATTTGAACCTTCACAGTAACTGGGCTGTCAGAAATCTGTCATTTTCAGGTCAGGCAAAATTCAGCTTTTCAAAAAAAAAGTAACAATGATTTATATTCCAGCAAACGCTGTTGAGTACAGATCAAAATGGAAGCTGATATTCAGATACTGAAGAAAATTTATTCTGAGGATATCTAGCTAACATGTGTACGTCACATGCATTTGTGCTGCAAGGTATTACACTGAAAAGACTCAGATTAAGTACCTTGTTTGAAGCTATACTTGCATCGCCCAACTCAGATTTGACCCCGCGGCCCCCAGAGGAACCAGCTAATTTCCCTAACAACTAGCAGCGCTCAAAGTGCTTTCAGATCAGTGTGCAGAATGATTTAAATAGGAAGCAGCCAGTCCAGGGCAGGAAGATGCGGAAAAGTCCAGGAACAAGCTCTTACACAATCAGCAGCTTCTGTCCCTGACCTCCACCCCGAAGCCTGTTTTCCTGTCCTTAACACAAAATCCCGCCGCGGAAACAATGGGCTTTTCCTCTGCTTCGCTTCCACTGCCGAGCACCAGGCACCCTGTACAACGGCCCGCCACACATAAAAAACAAAAAAACATGCTTGTTTTCTTCTGCCACTGAACAGCGGTGATTGTTTGATGGGTGAAAGGAGAAGAGAATGGGAGTGAACTGGCAGGAAAGGCCCTATTGAAGCCTTTTCTCCAAACCACGCGCTCAGTCGGTCGGCGGTGTGCTGTTACTGTGATTCCAAAAACATGCCAGTCCCAACAAATATCCAAGTCCTATGTATGGCCGCGATATCTTATTTCGATCACCCTTTTGCAAGAAAGGATCAAATTATTACCACAAAGGGAGACTGTGGATTCTTCAGATTTTTTTTCTAATGGGTTGGACTATTATACATGTCAAAACAGTTCCTTTAAAATGCAAATATTTTCTTCTTGAAGAGGAGAAAAAGAAAAATGACATTTGAAGCCTAATTACCGGACCAAACTTGTCGAGACAGATTCTTCTGTGGTGTGCAGAGTGGACTACCAGAGACAGCCCATCACGGCCCCTCCCCCCATTCTGATTCCGCAAACTCTAAAGAGCTGATGGAGGTGCGCTTCGTCATTAGGTTCAGAACGCATCTGCATTTCCTGTATCTTGGCTTTAAAAGCGCCCCACAGACATGTGAGCTGGGGGATTGCTGGTGACCCTGAGTGGTGCTCGGAGAGGCTTCGCTCTCTAAAGCAGCTCTCGTCCTCTCTCATTTCCACTCCATTTGATCGGGACGCTCTCCAGAAGTCGCTTTCAGGCCCTGTGATCGAGCCTCACTAGGCCTGCAGTGAAATCGCTCGTCCAGTTTTCAGGAAATGGGGATGAAGGGTGGGGGTTGGGGAGTTTAATGACCAATGGCAAATGAAGGCATGTATGCCCTAGATGTGCTCGTCAATCCATTTCAATGTTTGGTTAATCACTGAAGGAAAGCAATGAGGGAGCTGTATAGCCATCCTTGGGCCAGTGCTACACTGTAAACCCTAATAGTGTGGTGAACTCACATGTTTTGTGGAAACCGATTACCTCAAAAAAAAAAAAAAAAAAACTGTGTAGGGCAACTTAAATACACTGTCTGTAAGGAACTTAAAGAAAATAAGGTAAGGTTATTTTTTCATGTTTTAAGTGCTGTGAGCACAAGATCATTAACTCATTCCCTACGGCAAGCCGCTGCCAACGGCGCAGCAAATTCTACCATTCCCTACGGTAAGCCGGTGCCAGCGGCATGGATGACCATTCGCAGTCCGATGAAAACGCAAAATCAGTTGATGATCGCGGTGATGGGCAACCTTTACTTCAATACTTTATATTGTGTCATTTCCGGGAAAAGTGTTCCGTACAAATGCAACAATTTTATATAAAAGTATTCCGTAGGGAATGAGTTACGTTGGCATACACAATGCTTTTGAGGTAATCGGTTTCTACAAAACATTTGAGTTCACCACACTTCTAAGGGTTTATAGTGCTACTGGTGATGGGAGAAGTGATTGGGGTGACTTATTCATGGGTTGTGAGGCAGTATGAGCACCGCTGAGCCTTTAAAGGTGCACTATGTAAGTTTGTTTACTTTCTGCGCAATTATATTTTTGTCTCAATTCGCCGACATCTCTCCACGATCCGCTAGCTGCCTGCCCCTAAATTCATTGTAAAAAAAACCCGGGCTCTGGAGACCGCACAGGCGTCACAAGCTGCAAATTAACACAAGGGGCACAGGCTGTGCCCCATAACATAACAAACCGTCCCGGCCAATCACCGACAAGAGTTGACAGTTATGGAAGCATGGGAAGGAGGGAACTATGGGAGGGAGGGGCGAGCTACCTCTGTTTTGTTTGAGTTCGAATGTCAACAGAAGTGAAAGTAAACAGACTTGCATAGTGCACCTTTAATGTAAAAGATCACAAATATGCAAGGAAAATTTTCTCAACTGAACATTTTAACGCTGGTGTCACAAACGCTACTGGTAATGGAGTTGAAACAACTTAGGTGAAAACAGAGTTCTAGAACAAAGACGTAGAACAAAAAAAAAGCATTTCAAATAACACATTCTTCACGGACTTCAAAAGGGCGTAGACAGAGAGTAACTAAATTAGCATGTTCCTGGAATATTACGACATTAAGGGAGCGTTGAGGGTCCATTGCTCAATGTTGTGGGAATGTTGTTGTTTTGGGCAGAGTGTGGAGCAGATTGCTGGAACGTTGCAGGAACAGTGCTTTGACGTTGCCGGGACGTTACCTGCTGCAGGAGTCGCTCCCTCTCCTTCTCCAGCATGTACGTGACGTCGTCCCCCTCGGCCGAGTCCTGTGCATGCCTGCGCTTCTCCTCCTCCAGGGTTGCAATGACCTGTCACAGACACAGGAGGGCGATGATGAGACCCACACAACAAGCGACATCACAAAGATTTAACAGATGCTTTCATGCGAAGGACACACAACAACTACAGACCAGAGGACCGATCACTTGAACATCACATGTAGTTAGCATGGTAAGCCAAGGCCAATCAGTGAGTCAAATGAGCAGTAGTTATCACGGTTGAGATGGGAAAATTTCTACAAGTGAGCACTCGAAAGGGTCACACTAGTTTTGGGGTAAGACCAGTAGAGGGGTCAAGTAAGGCAGTCTCAGTGTGCATCCCAACACTCAAAAATACATCTTACGTTTCCTTCAAGACCACCTTATCGCCAGTCCGTTATAATGTTATAGGCCACTGTTTTTTTATTTTTTTTTTTAAATAAATTTGGCATCTCCAATCCCACCAGAATCTGGAATGCCCAATTCAAGAACAACGTACAAGTTTGCTTGGATGCGACCCCATGTTGCCAACTTGGGAGGGCGAAGACAGTTCGCGGCTCTCCCCCGAAGCGCGCGCCTGTCAGCCATGCTTCTTTACACTCATTGGTCAAAACTTAGCAAGTTCAGAACGAGGGTGGAGGATACCCGAACATGAGCAAGCTTAGAATCTTACTGACGAGCGCCTGGCTGGCCAACAGGAGGCGCTTCAGCAACAGACAAAGCAACCATTTTTTGTATCCCATCCCAGCAGTCCCTTCCCAATTTGCATCCCTGCAGCGCTTAGCCAATCGTGTGCTGCTCTGAAAAAGCTGCCGACCACTGCCTGTCGGTAAAACTGAGCTCGAACCCGCGTCATGGTAGTCACTACCACTCTGCAAATGCAGCGCCTTAACCAAGTGAGCTAACCTGGCAGCAACCAGGCCACTATTTTTTTTCATAAATCATGAGTGCCCTCCCCTCTATCCACTACTGAGTCGATAACCTGATGGCAAATAAGACACGTTTGCCCTAGATGTGCTTGTCAGTCCATTTTAGCGTTTTAATCGTTCAGTTGCTCGCTGAAGGGAAGTAATGATAAAACTGTAATCCAGTCCTGAGGCCAGTGGCCAGTGCATGATGGGAGAAGTGACTGAGGGTGACTTATTTCCTGTTTGTCAGGCAGAAAGACCATTAGTCCTTTTAGGCATGACATCACAAATAAGTGATTCTTAACCAGACATTCTAAAGCTGATGTCACTCATTACCATTGCTATTGAAAACAATGGAGAGTTCTATAACACGGAGAAATATAAGATACTTCACTGAATATTCACACTGAATACTTAACCTGCTCACCAAAAGGAGAGTATTCTGCTCCTTTACCAATTCACTCTAATTCAGTTTAAAGTGCTTTACTGACAGGAAATACAGAGCTCATATGGACAGGGCAAACATACTGCTCCTCTTTCTCTCTGTCCTCATGGTGAGGGCCTGGACAGACACACTCTCTGGGGTCGCCTGTATATCAGAGAGCCCCAGTGCGGAGTGACAGAAGCCCAATTGTGTTTGCCCAGCTCACGGCAGAAAGGGAGCAGGAGAAACAATAGGGCGGTGGGGGGTCGAGGGCGAGAGGCTGGTCTCAAGGAAGGATCAACAGCTGCTGACCCATCCGCGTTTCAGCCTTATATCAACAATCACATGACCCCCCCACCACTGATTCGGTCCACCCCACAGACACGGAGCAATCCTTCAGTACATTTTAACAGCGACAAAATCCTTAAGTATATTTGGACAGTGATTTCTTCTCATTCTCAGTGCTTGCATTTAAAAGCAATGAATGTGAGTTTGCAGTACAGACTTGGAGTGTGTGCAGTGTATACAGACCAGGCTATATAATTACAGACTGCAGCATATGTGGCATCGTATTTTCATGTTTGGTCTCTCCCTACCACTGAAGTGGAGGAATTTCAGTTTGATACACAAAAAAATGCTTATTGAGTAAAATGGATAACTGCGTAGTTAAACAAAGAGCAGCTCTTTTTACTTCAGTCACTGTTCCAGATTAGGGGGGATCCTGGTTTAGCTGAGTGTAGTTATCTAGCTAACTCCATAATCCTGCTTTAGGACACGGCCAAGATATCCAGTCAGAGTTGGTCGAGCTTGCGTTTGAGACCATAGAAATAATGTGCACATGATAATAGTGCCTTAAATGGCTGAGGCTCCCAGCAGCCCCATTTCATTGTCTTTTAAGTGTTGCACTTAGCTTCATCGCTAATAGGCAAGTATTTTTCGCTGTAATTACAGATGAGATGCAGATACGCATATAGATCAGAGGAAAACAGGCAATAAATGGGAACTGCAAGGGTACATTTGGGAATTAGGAGTCATTTACAGAATTGTTATCTCTGTTTGCGAGCAATATTTGCTCAGCATGGTTTGATTTCCGCGGCCAGGTGGAAATTCGCCAGCAATGTGTTTGCAGTTGCTTATCCTGCACATATTGACCATTATAATTGACCGAAAGGATACTTCATTTGAGTCCACAGGAGCTGGAGTTATTGAAGGGGAAAAAAAACCCCCCAGTAAAGCAGGTATTGGTTACTGCCTCGGAATGTTAAACAGTACAGGCTCGCACTTGGGCTGTGCTGTGCTAAATTTTTCATTTGAATCTGAAAAGTACCAGAGTATTTCAGACACCTGAGGGAACAGTATTTCCTGCAACAGGAATACCGAGTTAGCTTTGTCACTATGCTGAGGAAAACCGTGAACAGCTGTTCACGTCAAACCATGTTTCAGCTTTTCACGGCTGTGGGTTTTACTGCTGAATCTGTAATCCTGCTCTGCGAAACATCTGATCTTCCATCAGAACACTGAGCAGAAGTTGTAGGCCAGTAAAACGCATTCGCTAATATCGGGAGTGAAGCAATGCGCCGAGGGAAAATCGGCAGCATTTAAAATCAAAACTGCATCAGCCAGTAAGGCAGTTGATCAATTAGGAACAGACAATCACAGATCTTTGGTGCAAACCACAGTTAAATGTGTATTTATCTATTTAAATGATCAATCATTCAGTTTTTAACAAAAACATCATCTTTTTCATTCTGAAAATTGACAGATATTTTAGCATTAGGCTACATACTGTATTTGCTTACATTGTACACAATTAATGAATAAATAAATCAATATTCCATTTTCCTCACTGTTGAAGCTGAAACATTGCAAAAACCATCTTAAATGAATTCTTTCACTGGGCAATGGCAAAACGAAATCCTGTAGGCTTGGACATTCGTTCTTCACGACTTCTGGGAAATACTGGAGCTCTACCTGATAAGCCTACAAAAATAGGGTAGATATTATGTGCCCATGTACAGATGCAGTATCGGCAGGAGTGAAGTAATGTTTAATAAAAGGAAATCTATCCAAGTGAATCAACAGAATGTGTAAATTTGGACAAATTTCAGTTACCTCTCAAACACTAGAGTTGAGGTTGAATAGCAGGGGCGCTTCAGGGTCAGGGAGTTAAATCATTTCAGATCTCCACCTGGCATTGATTAAACCCCTAAAAATGCGTCTCCGTTCATCAAAATAACATACGTTGGAAATTTTTCCATGAATAAACTCCATTCATGCCTTAAAATGGCTTAGATGTAATGCTACACCTTTGCCGAATATGCAAATATTCCATTACTCTATTCAAATACATGTTCAAAACAGACACTGATTCCTGACCAAACATGCCAATTTCTGCATGTTTTTTTTTTGCTTTGCAAGCTACAGTAAGTTAGGCAGTGGCAAGTAGCAATACTAGAGTAATTCAGCCATACATGTTCAAAATAGACACTGATTCCTAAATCAAAGAAGGAGAGCAAATTATTCAGGGTCGCCTACAAGTAGCCGTATCAAAATGGATTTTATGTATCCCTCTCTACAACATTATAAACATAACGGTAATAGATAACAGGATGTCAAACAGCCAATGATAGCCAGCTAATAATGTGTTGCTAATGTTTGATAAACCTTAGTCCCAATTGCCAGCTCTAAGCAAGGGACCAAACAAAGATAAAAATCCAGATATGCGCTAGGAATATCGCCATCATCTAATCAAGCATATATGCCAATAGAATTTCCTCTCTGAATTTGACATGAATCATGTAACTTTGCTGGCTAACGTTGGCTAACATTATCTAGCTAGCTCACGGCAGATTTGTTTGACACAGTCAAAAAATAAAACGTAAGAAAAATAAACTTACCGGCTGACCAACATGTTGGCTCATAATGACTATCCTGTCCCCAGAATAAATGATGGAACATCATTGAGCTTCAATAGAAGTTTTTCTGGCAAAACCGATCTGTATCTGATTAAAATTTTCTAAACTGTGATGCAGAAATTGGCCATTGCAAACCCAAGTTTTCCCTGAAACTTCGGCAAGGACATCACAATTTTTCCGCATGAACTGCACCAATTTCTCACGGACTTGCCTGTCTTTGGGCAAAGCTCACCGATTCTCCTTATGCTCTTTTTCCAGTTTTGCGAGTAAAAACTGAACGTGTCTCTGCCATAGTTTTGCAAAGAGCGAAAATGAACTTTGCAAGATAACAATATTGTAGGTACATTTCTCTTCCATTACCCCTCGTTTTGTCTTGTATAATAGCTCTGTAGAAAGCAGCACCCAGCAAGGTGACGGGATTGGTTCCGTAGTTTTGTGATGTCATAAACCATACCTGTCAGAATCCGTTTTTTTTTTTTTTTTTGATTGCCATTGCATTATCAAAGTGGAAATGCTCAGCAATGGCGTTCACTGCTTGTTTTGCTCCTGTTATGTCTTGGAGCATACAAAAAAACACCATGCAGACCCGTTAACAATGTTAAAAACGTAATTATCAGTGGAGGGGGTCTTTACGGTGTTTTGGGTAACCGTATGAGGTGGAGCGTGGCAGGAAGTGCCAATGGACTTACCATCCTGTGCCGGCTCTCTGCGGCTGCCAACTGTCCCATCATCCTCTCCTGCATCCTCTTGCAGTGGGCCATGACCAGCTTTAGCACAGCCAGAGGGTTTGGGCAGGCCCCCGCTCTCTCCCCCCGTCTCCGCCCGCCAGCGCCCCGGCCTCGCTCCCGCGTCATTTCGCTGTCCCGCTGCAGCGCCAGGAAGGGGTCGCTGAGGTCATACCGTCCGTAGCGCTCCTGCACGAAGGCGTCCCTGTGCTGGGCCTGGCGGATATAGAGAGAGTGGTCTGAGGTCAATCGTACCGTTATATCTTATCACTTGTGATGTAATATCCTGCCTCACATCGGTGGACCGCAGCATTATCGACTGCAAAACTGGTCGCCACACACGGTGAAGTGGAACAGCTTCGCGTTTCCATTCTCTCATTTACTAGTATCTCCCTGCTTAAATCTCCAAATCTTTTTTTCATTACTCCTCTTACCAACAATAGCCATGGATTTTAATATCAACTGAGAGAAGAAATGTAATATCCAGACTGACCTAACATCATGTTGCCAGCATAGCTCCACTATGTGTCTTCATTCAAAGAAAGACCTGGGGCAAATGGAGATTTCTTGAGGGCGTTGGTGGTCCAGAAAACCAGTGACAGGTTTTAAAAGGTTTATGAGCCAGATCAGTTCCAAATCAAACCCCCGTTTTCTTTCCTCCCAGGCAATTCAATCAACAGTTAGGGCCACTGGCTGCACGCCCGACTCCCACGGAAAGGGATGGAGAAAAACTAGTGGTTCTTCAACCTTGTGGACCATAATTGGAGTACTTGGGATGTAGACAGTGGAAAAAAATGTGATATTGTCCCTGTCTGATCCCTCCTCTTAAGCTCGTCCAAAGCCTAACCATGCAGAGACCTTTGCTTCAGTTTTGCTCAAATTTTCTGAGTCACATTCCACCGGAGCCTTAGAGACCACCTTGACAGAAACAAAACGTTTTTCCTTTTCATAAACTATAACCACATCAATGTTAAAGTGACATGGACCTTATCATGCAAATTAAATGTGTTTCCTACAAATGGAACAAAAAGTTTGTCGGCGCAAAAGAAAATGGCACCAAATGGCTATTTATTTTCCAAAGTACAAAAGGTTTGGCAGTGATTACAATGCCAGACTATGTGGCATTAGTGCATGGTTGTCCTGCAGGTTATCCATTTGACACCATTATACTTTATTTTAACTGATTGATAGAGCTCCATTTTTTCAAAATTTGTTTTCCCAAATTTTATATTTTTTAGAAAAGCAAGAGAAATGCAAAATAGCAGAATGCTCGTCGAAAACTTAACAGTTTCGAGGTCAGTGTTGTATTGCTAAGTGTACTATGGTGTACCATGCTTTCAGTCGGCTTTAGTAATCTTAAACAGCGCACGTGTGATATCTCATACCCTGATGGGTTAATGGGTACTCTTCTCTGCACAAATAAATGAAGTATCTCAGCATTCATATAAGGTCTGAAGGACAGCATATTGCAAAATTACATGTATAGTGAGGCCTTTGAGTCTGGCTGCATCTCAAAGCCGAGGCCGTAGCCTAGCAAAGATGTGTCCATGGTAGACTGCACTACAGAGGCTACAAAACAGCTACAAAGACAGCCGACCAAAACCAAATGTTTGCATCATAGCAAATGTTGACATTCACATTTACTCAATGCTTAGTACGGCAAGTGATTTCCTTCAGTCAGTTTTTTAAGCTATCAGTGCTTACGAAAGATATCAAATTTAGCCAGTTTTGTGCGTGAGTGTAGTAGTGTTTTAATCCTAAGGGGGCCCACTGGAGGTGCAGCAAATGCACTCTCCGGCACTTTTTTAAATGGACAACTGGTTGCTATGTCCGCACAAGATTGTGGGATGCATACGGCCGCGGAGGATACGCAGTATCCATCATTTGAAATCCAGCCGATGAAGGCCGCATTTTCTGCATTTAATGTATTTGACAGCGCTCACACTTTGGAATGGCCTTCAATAAAGTAGCAGCCAAGAAATTCAGCCTACCTACAGGCTGCAGCCAAGGCTCTGAGAAGCAGCCATTGGCTTGCCGAGGCCTGCCCCACCCTTCAGGAATCTCCCCCTGCAGGTGTCTAGCAGGAAGTGCTGGAGGTGTGTGTGTGTGTGTGGGGGGAGGCAGACAGCATGAACTTGGGCCCCAGTGCCAAGAGCAACACAGAGAGGGAGAGCTCTGCACTCTTAACCCTTTCCTGGCTGGAGCTCAGACAACAAGAAGGCAACAGATGGTCCTTCGTTGTACCCCGGACAGGGCCAGCTGCTTCCCGACACAATGGGTCTCCATGGAAACACGGAAACCCAGATGTATGAACCCCCGCCAACCTCCACTGAGGTGAGAGGAGGCTGGACTCTGACCTTGAGTCACGTAGTCTTTTTTTTTTTTGCCAATGAAGCAGTTAAAACTGGAAAGTTCTTGTGCGCATTCTTCACCATAATGTCGCACAAAAGTATTTGACGGTGCGATGAGAGTTTAATTGTCCACATGGTTGTGGGCAGCATTTCAAAATTCAATATCTCTACCCTGCGCAGATATGGTCGCATCAGGCGGTACGTGTCTTTGCTGTAAACGCTGATTCAGAGTGCAAAAAATAGATATGACTGGATGATAAAGGGTACGGAAATTGTGTTCCCCTTGTACAACACTTACAAGTGAAAAAAGACAGTGTAAGACAGAGAGATCTAAAAATGCTGTGTCTTTATTGTGGAGCCTTTCAACACAGTTAGAAAACCCACACAGTGAAGGGGAAACACTGGCTCATAGGATGCCTGGAGCTTCTCTCCTGCTCTGACCTTTCCACCAGCCCAGGACAAGACCCCATTAACACACACACACACACACACGCGCGCACACCCACACACCCACCCATGTGCGCACACACACACCCACACATGTGCACACACAAACACACACACCCACACATGCGCACAAACACACACACACACCTACACATGTGCACACACAAACACACATACCCACACATGCGCACAAACACACACACACACACCCACACATGCCCACACACACACACACCCACACATGTGCGCACACAAACACACACACACCCACACATGCACACAAACACACACACACACCTACACATGCCCACGCATACATACACACATCCACACATGTGCACACACACACACACCCACACACCTACACATGCCCATACATACACACACACATCCACACATGCTCGCACACACACACACACACACACACACACACAAGCTTCCTCACACACACACACACACACACACACACACACACACTCCCACACATGCGCACAAACACAAACACACACACACACCCCTACACATGCCCACACACACACACACACCCACACATGCGCACACACACATAAGCTTACTCACATACACATATACACACCCACACATGCGCACAAACACACACACACACACCCACACACACACACACACACACACACACACACACACACATCACACATGCACACACACACACACACACACACACACACACACACACTGCCAGTCTGAGCTCATGCACCACATTCCTGCCGCAGCACATCACCGCCCCGCCCCCCTGAGAGACACAATAGCTCCTTTGATGCTTCCTCCTTCACAGAGTAACAACAGGGAAAATGTAAACCTGCATCCCCCTCCCATGGAGCTCAAAGAGGCCTCCTGAATCCCCTCTGCGCTAACTGTGTGTGTGTAGAGGGAGTGTGTGAGAGCTGGAATAAGTGCATGTGTGTTTCTGCGAGAATGTGTGACCTTACCTGCATGCATGAGTGCGTGTGGGCACCTTTTCACATATGCAGATGTGAGTGTGAGTGCCAGGATCCATGCGTTGCATGTTAGCATGTGTGTGTGTGTGTGTGTGTGTGGGGGGGGTAATTGTGGGATGTGGAGTTTTGAACACATCATAGTTGTGTTCTGAATAATGTCTAACCCAGGCTACAGTGAGGCATTTTCCCTGAGTTCTCAGGTATTGGGGCAAGGCTCTGCACTGTGGCCAAACTGTCTATCCTCTCTGTCTCTGCTGAAAGACTTCACAGCAGTCTGCAGCATCTTTTACTGGAACACAGAGCTCTTTTAATTCCCAAACGTCACCTTTTCCGTTCACTCTTTGATTCTACTTTTCCATACCGTTCCCACAGCAAATGCTCATCTGTCTCCCTGTTATTCAGGTGCGCTTGGCCTTTGACAAGACAGGCTACTGCCAGTGAAATCTTTGCACCTGTTCCTTCAGAATCCCCATTCATAGGACAGGATTCCATGTCTACAGTTCCTCCATCATCACTCTCCCCCTAAGGCTTTCCGGCACGTTCTGCAGCTGGTACGGTCGCGATGGTAGCAATACAGGTACGGTGTCCCGTTACATCCTTAGGGACGAGGTTTCCCAACCCCTCCCCCAACTCCCTAGGCAGAGAAAGCCCAGACAAGTCTGTAGGTGGAGCAGCCTGCAGAAATGTAACAGTGATAAAGGTGACTGTTGAGGTTACTCTGTGTTTCCATGGGAATATTTTACTAGATTTGCAAAATCTCCCCTCCGCCCCCCCATGTTCTAGGACTCCAAGCCAAGAGGCCATTGACATGGCTTTGAGGTGGTGACGAAATTCCTCAGGACAAGCTCAAATTTCTCCTAATCTTAGAGAAGACGCCCAAAGAGAATGAGGCTTAACATGCCATAACGCAGTGATCACAAACTTCAGTCCCAGGGTTTGCTGGTTTTTGTTCCAACCACTGTTGCAATCATGGGATTTTAACTAGCTGTTAACCTGTCTCATTTAGGAGCATTCCTTGTTTAGAGCAGTTATGTACACTCCTAAGCCATATTTTGACAAAACTACACGAGCATGCCATAAAGAATAAAAAAAAAAAACCTTGGAATATATTATTTTTTCTATATTTCAAGTAATTTCAGGTAATATTTTTTAAACAGGTCAAATTAGAAACAGAAAAATCAGTAAGCTCCAAATTAGGCTACTGAATGCATGTTCTACGTTCTTTCAAATCACTTGCTTTGAACTGCCATAAAACAGGTTTGACTATCACTTACTTGCATATAAAATGGTTATATGCTTAGTTTTTGCAAGCATCTGTCAAATAGTTTTCACCAATTAGGAACTTACTAATTCTTCAATTTGATTGAATTTTTCCCCCTCTTTTTATGCAGCTGTTTCTAATATATCACACCCTGGATACAGAATTTTTATTCTTTCTGGCATGCATGAATAATCCTTGAGGATGGGGATCACTGCCATAGGGTATGTAAGTGTCCACATTGCTAAGAGAGCTGGAAATGACACGTCACAGCTGTCAAAATGTACACACTACCTCGCCATACTCTGCAATCAACCAAAAAAGCTGTCTTTTACCATTTCATCCTTTGCTCACTGACTTTTTGCTAATGATATAATGATCTGCTGGCCAGCTCATGAGATCGGGCCCAATGCTTTCATCATTTTTAATAATCATACTGATGAAAGATAATATTTTCAATGACTACAACGAAAATCAAGAATGTTTAGCATGTCACTATATTAAAAATATGTACATTGCGGAAACAAAGCTATTGCGATGCTAACTTCTGCGATATGATGTACACTCAAGTAAAACTAAACTTCTGGTGGAATGTTCAAAGGAAGGGGTGTTGATTTGATGGACGTTAAGTGTGGATGCGCATCCCAAACTGTGATGGATCTGAACAAGCATAAAAGGATGTTCATTGTAGAGAAAGGAATAATTGCCACACTGGTTGCTTCATGGAAGGGGAAGTAAGCAGCCTTCAGCGTCCAAATACCAAAGTGAAGTTTCAATATTTTATTATTTTTATGAAATATATATGTTACGTTTTTTATGGTTTTTTTTTCTGAATTAATCAAATTAAGAGAAAAACTAATGTTTGACTTCAGTTAGACTTGAAATTAGAGCTCATTTTATGATCAAGCAATCAAGCTTAGTTTTTATTCCTAACCCAGTGCCTGATGACAAACTTCATGGAACTCAGTGGATATCAATAGCTTGTTAACTAACAGGGCTAGTTTCATCAAAGCTGATATGCCCTATTGACGGATCCGATTCCGGAGGCAGCGACTATTCCCACTTCTGTAATTGATTAGTATTGGCTCATACACACATAGCTGAATGGCTATAGCCTGAATGGCCGCAGTGGGTGGATTTTGGTGTCATTTTTTCAGAGTAATTTTTCTCACCAACCTCTCTCTGGTCCACATATTTTTTTTTTTATTATTATTTACACAAAAAGAAAATCGAGGACTTTTCTTCTTCTTAAATTTGAAAGATTGAAAGTATACACTTCCTATTCTTATGCTTTAACAGACACTTAAAGATAAAGACATAGTTACACCGGGTCATACAGGAAGTAGGCTGTCAAGGTCATATGAACATTAGCTCAGTTAACGGCTTGGGTCAGTACAAGAGAAGTGAGAAATGTTAATTATCAGCCCTGCAGTGTCATGTACTGTGCAGCACTTTACCATGCCTTATAATATCAGGCTTGTCCTGAAGCACTGATGAATTACTGGGGGGTACCCCTTCTTTTGGAATGTGTGACCCCAGTCAGCTGTTTCCGTGTACGCTGCTATGCTGCTGAGAGTGCGCTTTCATGGCGAGTGTGCGTCAGAGGAGGTAAAAGCCGCGGGGTCATGTCCATCAATTGACGCAACCTTCAGCGGTATCCAGTTCTGGGTTCCATCAGTATTTTTTGGATTGGCTATATGTATATAAGTGTGCACACTTTTCTGACCTCTATTGATCTTACCTAATGCATTTTAGCCCACTGGGAGGAGCAGATGGGCAGGGTTAACATTTTAAAGATTATTTTATTTGTTTCAATCCACAAAACAAGCTGAGTCAAATGCAGAAAAGTATCTGAATCCATAAAAATACAATGAATTCAGATCTAGTGGCATCCAGTTAAACTGAGTAAAATATAGCCATAATATCAAAGGATGTACACAGATCTTTTTAGCTCTTAGTAAAAGCTTAAGAATTCAAAATGACATGAAAAAAGGTGGGGTACCTTCTCAACAGAAACAAGCCACATGTCCTAAACTGTCAAGAGCAATCAATAATCCTGTTTTATCACATAACTGTAATACTTTTCCCATAGCCCAGCTCATGACATGTTTTTGATATTACCCTAGGGACATATCACTTTTGCAAAAAATTCATTGGCTGAGAGTGTGGGGGGAAAAAATCACTTTGCATTATGTCACACTGATAATACTGAGCAAAACTGAATAAGTGTAATGTGTAAAAGTGTAATGTTGGTTAAATTGGTGAGGCTCAGCGCTGTAGTAAGCTAGCAAAGTGCCACTCACATACGTAACTAAGTTCACTTTACATAGGTAGCTAGTGTGTACGCAGTACTTTTTCATCACCATTGTGTAAAATCAGTTTGTAGGCTAGCTACTCAGTTAAGTGAATTTACAAACCGTTGCTAGTTCAGCTGCAAATGTCTGTGACTCAGTGACTGGCTATCTTAGCATAGCAATGGAGTTAGCTCAATGCTAACATACAATGGGTGCTAATGGAAATTACATTTGTTTTCTATTAAATTACACAATTCAGTTATGTGATAAACAGAATTGCATACTCTTGGTTGTGTCACAAAAAAGTTATGAAACTTGTTGAGTAAAGCTTGCAACAACGCAAAATTTATGAAACTCATTTCATAACTTTCAAATGACACGCCCACTCATGTAATATCCTCTATTTAGATTGCTTTTTGCTTGTCTAGTAGAATTTTCTTGCCCAAATGGCAAATGGATGAAAACATTGCCATTGAGCCATTGTTCTACTCATCAAACAATGGCTCAATGGCAATGTTTTCATCCTATTCAGTAAAAAAGCCATTGTTAAATTGCTTAAGTCCTCCATATAAAACTATAATGCTTATTAACAAATTAAGATCCAACATAAGACAAAAATGTGTAAGATTGACTTCCTTATTTATTTATTTTATGTATTTGCCATGTTTATTCTTCATATAGATTCTTTTTCACAGTTAAATTTATACTTAGTATTCAAGCAAAGAGATTTTGTTGAGGGAGCTCTACCCGTGACACAAAATCTACATACTCAGTTATCTAACTGCTACTCCACACTGCTGCAATGAGCTGAACATCACATGCACTCGTGGAAGTAAATCTTGGTGAGGTGTCAGTGCACAATTGCGTGATTAGAGGGTTGTTCACCTGTCATTTTAATACTGATGTAATAACTACCGCTGGTGAATGACAACGATAGAGTTTTTAAACCCTGAGGAATTTTTCAAAACATTCCAAAATAAAACCTACTCCTCAGCGCACAAACCAGTCTGCTGGAGAAGCTGCCAGAACCTCCCTCACCAATATCCTGGGGGCCTCAGAAAGAAAGAAAGAAATCAAAAAAGAACCCTCTGTGGGGCGGCCGTCTTGATCACTCTCTTTCCAGCTGCCAGGCAACCATCCTTTCATTGTCCGTTGGAGTCGTGCCCGCTGTGGGCACTGGCCGCTCATTGTTTCCTGGGCAGAGGGGACAAGGGATCGTATTTCATCCATCGCTCCATCAGGGAATCTCTTGATTACCCATCGCACTTCTGCACAGTTCAGCGCACGCTCTAAAACAGACCCCGCTATGCCGTCTGGACTGCCCACAGACTCAATGCGATTCCTCGGACAGCTCAACAGCTCAAGCGTTCTATGCCCCTGCCCATGGACCGACGAAACAAGAGAATGAAAAAAACAGAAGCGGCCGTTTGAAGCAAATGTGGACAAGGGCCGTGGAAACACAGCCTCCGAGTGCTTTTGTTTCCTTTAAAATGAAGCTTGGCAATCACAGTAGGCCAGAGAAATGCATAGGCGATGCCCTGAAATGCCCGTGTTACTCGCAGCGCCAGTCTGCAGAAAGGCTTCACTGCAAAATCTCTGACAGTTGTGCCCACAAGCAGGATTTTTAAGGCCTCAACATACTTTTCAGCCTTAAGATTTAAAAACTGCATAATTACATGTTGGTTTGCTTCAGAGGAGCATGAAGGAACAATATTTCACCACAAGGTTGCCTGGAGAAGAGCTGAAGCGTCTTTTCTAGAGATGCTTAATTTCTGCATTAGCAATTATCCATATTGTGAAATTTGACAACACCCAATTCCTTGTGTTTAAATGAGCCAGACAAAAGCTCCAGTGACCTTACTCAACCCGCCATGTTTATGTCATTGTTTTATCAGTTTAATTTAGTCATTACTGTACAGCTCAGAGGAAAAGAAAATCACAATCAAGCCCAGACTTTGTTGTTTATCATTTGTCAATCCTACCGTTATCACTGTGGGATTTGATTAAAAACAGCCAATCGACAAACAACGAATGTCACACTAATGGATAGTGAGATTGCAAATCCTGTCTGGGCCTATAAAAATAAACAGTAGGGGAATGTCTGAAGTATAGGATCAAGGCAAATTGAAGCGTTTTATTATGGAAATCATTGTTTTTCTCATTTAAATCGCATTTTAATACCCATTGTCGGAGGTATTTTTTTTTTATTTCCAGCTGCAAGGGCTTTTTGTTTATAAGATGGAAGCCAAATTATAAAAACTCTCACAAACCAGTTTCATCTGAAGGGTTTTTTCCTGTGCAAGTGAGGCCCACAAATACGGCAGAAAATTGAGGCAAGGCCACATTCATTATGTGCAATCCTATTAAGGAGTCAGGGTTTTTCTGCATTTTGAAAATGCGGAGAGGTCCATTACAGTCTGTTTTGCCTCAGAGATGTCTTGAGGTAATTATGAATCAGAAAGTTGGCAGGTTTTCAGGTTTTGGATTTAAGAGAATCTTCCGTTTTGCCAGTCCCCCCCCCCCATCTCCCGTTTGAGGTCATAGGCTGAACTGACCTCAGAAAGTACATGCCACTCCTCAGGAAAAACAAACTACTCATTTAGAAATTCTATCCCACACACAAAAAATACTAATTTATTAACCTTTTAAAACAGCCAAATAATGTCTGTAGGCACTTGGTGTGTTATCATTATCTAACTGAATATACAAAATGCAACCACCTACAGTGAAGAACCACACGCAAAAATAATAATCATTCTGTGGTACGTCAATCGCTTTTATAGTGTATTGCAATTCAGTCATTAGTGCTACCAAAAGCAAGGATTCAGGAATGTCCTGACTCACAGAGATTCTGTAAATAATCATCAAAAAAGCTTCCAGAAAATTATCTCTCCAATGCAGACAAGGGAGTCCCATTTTCACAGGAATTGTGGGTAATATGTAAATTTTGGGATCTGGGGTCAGATCAGAGGGGTCTGGTGGGGGGGGCTCCCATGGGATTAGCAGGTCAGAAGACCCATCTTGGGGACCAATGAGGGGGCACAAATCCACTTGTGGGGGTGTGAGACCCTCATAAGGGGGGGCATGACAGGCCATATGGGCGGGGAGTCAGGGTCGGGGGGATTCGGAATGGGGGATTAACACCCAAAGTATAAGAGAAAATATTAGGTGCTCATGGGATAAAAAAGTTTCCAAGAAAATGTAAAGCTGGTGCTCTTGGAAGAGTAAACCAAAAAATGTGAGAATATCAGGCACTCAGAAAATAATTAGATCAAAAAGAAGCAATAAAAATAAAAAGCCTTTATTATATCATGGCTAAACAGTTAAAAAAGCCGACATGTTTCGACCTGTGCTGTCTTCATCAGGGCGAAGGTCGAATAGGTTGAAACATGTCGGCTTTTTTAACTGTTTAGCCATGATATGATAAAGGCTTTTTATTTTTCTTGCTTCTTTTTGATCTAATTATTTTATGAGTGCCTGGAATTCTCACATTTTTTTGGTTAACACCCAAAGTATTCACATAGTGGAGCTCAACAGCACTTACCTTTTAAGATTAAAGATTTAATATTACACACCTGAACTACACTTTAGAAACATTACTGTGCTCCCTTCACAGGCATTTTTACAGACATTTTTTTAAGGTAATTCACTCTAATACTGCATTATCTGCTACTTCATCATGAACATACACAAGAACAGATGCATGTTCACTCTTCTTTTGAGATTTTACGGGAGAAGGACTGACAAGACAAATTTAAATTCTATACAGACAGCAACCTTCAGAGGATGTTTAACTGCATGCCGCAGCGATTTGGTAGCCACATCTGGCAGAATATATACATATTCATGGTTGACATCAGCATTAGCAGAGGGTGCTTTACCAATTTAAGCAAAACGGCAAGTCAAGATACCACGGCGGTTCTGTTTCAGGTCACTTCCTGGTTGGTTCGTGTTTATGGGATACGTGACTCACGATAAGACACTCATAAAACCATTAGGAATTGTGCCATCAAGTTCTGGAGTAAAAACTAGGCCATTGCACAACAAAGAGCAGCTCACTGTTTGGGTGTGCTGTTTACCTGGAGGCAGAGGTGTGGCGGTGAAGCCCAACTAAACCCTACCCAGAACCACCTGCACCACCACAACTCCTCCCAACAAAAAGAGAGAAAAAGACATTAGCGTTTTGTGGATCTTAAATAATTTTCCCTGAGGCGACAGCCAATTTTAAAAGAAAGTAGTCTTGAAAACATTTAGTGGGCTCAGGAATTGTAAGCCTCATCTGAAGATGTAGTGACTGCAGATGGAGGACTCAGATTCGTAATAATATTCACACTAGAAAAGGAAACCTTTGGCTTCACCTCTGCAAAACTAACGATGTGGTGAGGAGCAGACATGCAGAACAGGCACCGAAAACAATAGTTGTATCTCCCCGACGACGATAGTCGGGAGGATACCGTGGTTTACTTCCGGAGCCGCCGCCGCAGAGATTTTCTGTTCCAGGATCTGGAAGCCACAATTATTACAGGAATTTCTCCAAATTTCACACAGGCCAAGATACTGATTGGAAAATGCTCAAGACCGATTTTCGCGAATTTCGGACGTCCAATATGGCTGCCGGTAGCCATTTTGTCCGAAATTTGGGGATCAAGGAGATACAAGACTCGGTCCCTGTGGCGACCGAGTTATCTAGTTTAACTCTGGAAGAGGTCTTTGATCTGTAACACAGATACATGGACGAGTTTGAAACAGCATTTTGATTGGCCAGAATGGAGCTAACGAATAGCCAGTAGTTGTGTATGTGTGGCGGTATCAGGGTGGTGCAGATGGGAGGCTGATAGCGGTAATCGCGGGCAGCTCTCGGCTCCCATCCCTGCTCCCCACTCCACCTCTCGATCTCTCCCTTATCTTCAGCACCAAGCTTCCGCTCCGGCAGTACACAATGCCTGTGTGCACTGCGCTCTAAAAGTGCGCTTCCTGTTACACACATAAACATGCACACACACAATGTCACACAATACCTATGCATACATGCCAACACATTCACAATTGCAAGTGCTTGCAGACGCACACAGGCACACACTCATACATTCATACAGAAAGGCACATTCATGCCACAAATGAGCCCCTAAGAACCATACTGGGCCAACCCATGTTGTACTTTTGAGAAAATGGGACTCAAAGTTGCCAGAGTAAACACTGCACCTAGAGTCATCTAGTTTAAACACTGCATTTGGTACAAACTCAAGATATGTAAAATCATGCACATGCACTTCTTGTGCAGGTTTTGGGTGCCCTTCTGCTGCATTAAATTGAAACCAACCTCCTTCTGAGGAGGAAGCATAATCTTCTGATTCATTTGGGACAAACTTTGGGTCTCTGTCATCTTCCACTTCACCATCATCATCAATCACAATAAGCAACTCCTCATCAGTGAGATACCCACTGCCATGTTTACAATGAATTATGGGAAGGTTGTGGGATGCGTATATGGCTAAGGCAGTGCAGTGCATATATACAGGGGCAGAGAAGACATTTGCTTGTATTAACAATCCATGTGGGCAGACAGGAAACACACTGCACATACATTCAATTTCGCAAAAGCGGGATGGCACATGGTTCATGCTCAAATATGCGTGCATACAGACACAGTCAAGATTGCAAGCACTTGCACAGACACACTCACAAACTATTACATTCACAACACACATATACATACATACATAAAAACACACACACACACACACACACACACACACACAGACACAAACAACCAAACATACGCTACCATTCAAAAGCTGAGAATCACTGCTGATTTTAAAAATAGACCAAATGGAAGAAACACAGCTTTACAGCCAGACAACAACCAAGACATAAAACCAAAGTCTGCACGGACTTTCTGGAAAGAACATGACAAAATATGAAGTGGCAACGTGCAATCATCTGATTTTTTAACTCCATAGAGTTGCAGAGGATCACCTAGAAGGTTGTGAAGTGTGTATATCTTCAAAGACACAGAACTGGGAAATACTGCAGTCTATGTGTAAATCTATTCAAAATAATAATTTTGTTGAAGTAACCCTTAGAGCGCTGAAATACATTTTTAAAAATACAAATTTAATTATCTTGTGCTGTTAAAAACCTATCATGTAGCAACTTGTTTAAAAGAGCTCCCGTGCAGTTTTCAACAGCTTTGATTTTGACATCTTGCATCATTGAGCAACAATAGTTGCACTTAGAGCTCTAAGGGTTAATATACTGACTGCTTAAAGATGCAAAGCCATGATGACCTCATAATGGATGCAGTGATGGGAAATCATGACAACAGCTGAAAGTGACTAATCATTCCACACTTATTAACCCAAAACAAGTGAAATACTAAATAAAACACCATACGTTCCATTCTGACATTTGTTTCAAATAATATTCTACAAATATATTAACACTTATTGAATAAATGGCTAGAAGAACTACTGTGATAAGTGATTCCAAATATTTTAATGGTAATACACACACACACACACACACACACACACACACACACACACAAGCACACACAGGTTTTATGAGGAAGGAGGCTAGCCGAGTCACCAGGTACTGCATTAAACAGTGGAGGTCACTGCATCGCCCATTCCTGAACCGGCCTTTTAAGACAGCTTAAAGTGAAATTGATTGCAAAACCCTAATCAAAACTACTTCTGGCAAGAGCTTTGGTCATTAAATCATTGGTGAGAAACTATAGGCACTGTCTGGTCTTGTCTGCCTGATGGAAAACAATATTAGTTGTCAGTCAGTCGTTGGGGCCCTCAATTTGCAAGATTGCCCTTTTTCCTTGTAACAATGAAAACAGTCGCTGTATGTAGTTGTGTGTATATAGAAAAGACCCTTTTATTTTATTCTGGTCACAACTGTGGCAAACGCCCCCCTCCACCAAAACCTCTCAGACCCACAAACAGCACCTGATCACACAGCCCTGCTTTGTCCTGCTTTCACTGAAAATGCCCAGTAGATGGAATCCCATGATCCTCTCCTCCTGTGTCATTCACTTTTTTCTGCTTTGAATGTGACTCAAATTTCTGTGAGCTCATATCGTGAGGACAAATGTCTTGAATTTCCAGTCATTGAAAATAAGTACAACATCTTAGAACCTGTTGTGAGGGGGAAAAACAATCTGTTCTTTCGTGGTAGAATTCCAACCAGGTTAACATTCCCCTCTCACACAAATTAAATCCTAGTGATCCTGTCTTAAATAAACCCAGTTTTTCAGAAAAGAAAAATGAAATCTTGATCTTAAGAGGGCAAACCAGCTTTGGGAACTTGCGACAGGAAACCCACTGATCCTGCTCTTTCTTTAATCCAATGATCTGAGTCGGGTACGTAAAATAAATATTCAAATACCTCCATAAAAATACTCTAGGCAATCCTGAGGTCAGTCTGCTCAAATTACACTTGAAATCCCCATGTACTGGGACAGTGACACAGTATATACCTCATACTCAAACTGTTTTGAAAGCCTATGTGCTGGTATGCGGAGATAAAAGGCTAAATTTGAACTGCTGTTCAAATAATTAGGAACACACCTCACTGTACATTGCAATTATTAAGTATGCGGACGGGACTAAAAATCTTAAATGGCATACCGTTTGGAGACTCTTTGGCCTCAAGCACAGCGGAAGAATGTGGTCTTAGGAAGCACAATTTTTTCTAACAGTTCAGAGTCTGGATGTGCAGGTGTGAGTGCGGTATGTACTAGAGATATATACTCACTCACTGGGGCCTGTATTCAAAAATAATCTCCGAGTGGATTTATAAAACATCTGTACCAACACTCATAAATTTACTCCGAGTGCATATCTAGGAACATTTTCGGCCTTCAGCTCAGCGGAGAAAGTTGAAATGCGGATATTATCACTCCTTCTCCTGCAAAATGCTTGAGGGTCAGTGATTTCCTGATCATACCTATATTTGCCTTATAAAAAGCATAAAGGAAATATAGCAGTAGGTTGAATTATATGTGAACTATAGATGAATCACTGAAAATGACAAAAAGAAAACGACACACATTCTCACTATACTTGTGAATCAAAGATGATGGAAGTCCCCCCCTCCCCATACACTGATTATTATGCACTGCATAACTAATCAGATGCTGAGCCTTCTGTTCAGACACACCCGGTGTGGCAGGAGATAAAAGAGGAAGTGATTTGTGTTCCTAAATCCTGGCTAATGCATAGGCATAATGCTATTCCTGACATGCATGTATTCAGCTTTCCAGTTAGACAGGGTCACACAGATCTCTCGCCTTTTTGGCCAGAGAAGTGGAAAAACAAGGACATTATGGCTGGTGCAGTTTTTTCAGATGGAATTACCTAGTTTGCTTTCTCTAATCCTCTTCTGCTTCTTATACATAACAAGGCAATTGTGCTTTTGCAATTATGTAATCATAACATTCTTCAGTGAACATTCTAATACTGATGTAACAATCACTACTGGAACATAAAAGCAACTGAGCTCTGGAACGCTTCCTTTTGAGAACACATTCCAAAGCCTGCTTCAAAGTGTTCATACGCTATGTTGTAGCTTTGCACAATGTTACTGTTGGTGTCAAAACGGTATTTAGCATGGATTAGCAAACCTTTTTGAGTAATTTCCGAGGCAGCAGGTGAGTACCCACTGAAATACTACTAGATTCGGGTTCCATTCTCTGAGTGATTCGCAAATCAGCTCAAAGCAGTGTTAACCACAATCTATGCCAGAGCACAGTACTCAACTACCCACATAACTTTTACCAAATATTTTTTTTCAGGACATTTCATTGGCACAAGGGTTAGGCCATTACAAAGCCCGTTTCCAAGTGGCCAGACCTAAGAGAGCCCATGGACTTTCTTTTTTGCCATTTAAAGTATGTCAGTGTACAGTCCCTACCTAACCAAGTAACTTTCACCAAATGTATTTGCAATATCTAATAATTCACAGTCCATTGGAACAAGGAACCAGCCATTCCAACACCCAGCTCTCAAACACCTGGAGGTCAGTCTCGGTCCATGGTGCAATACCGTGAAATAACTGCTGGTGGTAACGCAGGCACAGAGAGCAGCAGTATGCCCTGTGGAAGAATGATCAGGGTTATCTGCACAAAGGGTGTTTTGTTGTCCCTTCTTATCAATAGTATACCATCCGCCAGGCCCACAGTGACGCTCCGAAAGCCAACCTTTAGAAGCCAATCCCATTCCGGTACAGGAAACTGACTTCTAAAAGCGGCATATTTCTCCAGTGTTATAGCCTTTTTTTGTGTGATTTATCTTTCTAGAATGTATACTTTTCTTTATCTTCTAAATAATCATTAAAAGGTCATGTTCCAACAGAACACAAAGTACTCTTTTCCAGGAGTGTAATAAACCACGCAGCTGCACATATGAGGACAGTCAGAACTAATTTTACAACCCCAGAGAGAGTCAGAGAGAAGTTGTGACGGAATGTTAAATTAAAACTAAAACTGAAAGCAGTGATTTGAAGAGAATCTTTGACCTGTGTTACATTGAAAACAATACAACAGCACATTATTTGATGTTTCACCGAACAAATTTCATTTATTTTTCAAAGTAACACATTTTAATTTTGATTCTTGCGACAAATAAAAAAAAAATTGGACAGGATTTGCTTCTGAATGTTGCCATTCCTTTTCCCCACATTTAAAAGTTTACAGACACAAGACAGCAAAAGATTGAGTGTTTTAGGTGTAACTCCAACACACTCTTCCTGCAAATAAGTCTTAAGGTGCGCAACAGTACGGGGTCTTTGTTGTTGCAGTTTGTTTTTGAAAATGCACCATGTGCTCTCTCTTGCGGCTGAGTCAGGACTGCAGGCAGGCCAGTCCAGCACCTGCACCTTATTGTTATACTACAATTTCCTAATAATGCATGCAACATTGTGGTCTTGATGAAATATACACGGGTGTCCTTGGAAAATATAATCTTAAAGGCAGCATATGTTGCTCCAAAATCTCAGTGTACTTTTCAGCATGAATGATGCCTTCACAGAAATGCACATTACCCTTGCCTATCTATATTAAGATTTGTTAGGATATTGTAGATTGTATATATTCATGACTGGAACATAGATGCCACCTGACAGCGAGAGTTTGAAATTATGGTGTCTGAGCTTCTCTCCATAGCTCTGTACATTCATGCATATAGACACTATATGGCTTAGAGTATTCATATGGGGCTGTTTTCATGGTTGAGTGATTCCACGGTGATTCCACTGATTGAAATAATTGAGGTTATAGCAAACAATGACAACCCCATTGATTATGTGCTTCCGACAGTTAGAGAAAGGCTATCAATCTAGCTTCAGCGTAACAGTACCTGTGCACGGAGAGAGATCTGTACACGGTTTGTCCAAATCTTTGATGGAGTAGAACAGCCCTCACAGAGCCCCATTAAACCCTATTAAAAATCTTCGAGATAAACCTCAAAGCCGACTTTGCGTTCAGCCAGATCAATATAAGACCCTGACCTCACTAGTGCTTTTATCAGTGGAATGGAAAATGATCCCTGCAGCGGTGTTCTAAGGTCTGGTGGAGAGCCAGAGAGCAGCAATTGGGGGAATAACTTTAAATTACTGTCCACGATTTTGCATTTGGATGTTGGATGTGCAGGTGTTCATATACTTTTAGCCATACAGTGAGTACACTCACTAACACGTGTGCACACAGACACACACACATGCATCCACATGCATGTGTATACACACACACACACACACACACACACACATTTGCAGCACTTAGCACAGCACACACTGATCGGAGACTACATACTCTGAGCCAGAAATGGCTGGCTGCTGGAGAAACTGCCAAAATTCTTCACATTTCACTTTCACCGCCAACATAGACAGACATCAGGCAGATTTTGGGGATGTCTTTAATAGTGTAGGAAATGGAAAATGCTTGTTGAATGCCTGCTTTCATATCCATTTCTGAAGAAAAAAAAGCCTCAAATCCATTGCGCAAAAGTCCGTGGGAGTCATGTACACTCTCCCTCTCAAAAGCTGCTCGCTAATTAGTCCAGTTAGATACTAGCCACTCCCCCAAAGTTTCAGGCCAATTAAAACCATTAGATGCTTGCTCCTCCCCTAATGCTTCATACTAAATTACTCCCCTAAAATACTAGCCCATCCTCCACAAACTGCTGGTTAATTTGAGCTATTAGATTAGATACTGGCCCTTCCTCCCAAAATACTGAACCATTAGAACTGTTGGATGCTCTCTCCTCCCCAAAGGCTGTAATACACTGGCTCCATCCTCAGAACTTCCGGCCAATTAGTCCTGTAAGGCATGCCAGTGAACTTTGCCTGAAAAGTGAGAGTACCTCTCTAAATGAACTCAACCGTCCCCCCTCCCACTCCAGAAAAGCAGTCTTAAAACCACTTACTGACACATCTGATATTCCCAGTAACAAGCTTCCCCAGCCCTGTTCCAGGTAATTTACTGTCATGACGGTTTTCACACCAAAAAACGAACCATATCTCTTTCATCAGCAAGAGATCAAGCTGAGAAGCTAAGTACTGAGTTAGTGGAGCTGAATTAGGATTTAAATAAAAGCCACCAGGACAACAGATAACAGGAACAGAGTGCTGGAGAGGGAGCATCTGATCGTGAGTCTATTCCGTTAGTAACCCCAGTGACAGGGGCAAAACATTTTGAACCTCGATTGTCCTGTGCATCGCTATGCCCGTGATTACACGTCATAGAGTTTTCTGCTCACTTCCTGTATGCCATGCCCCGGAGCAGGAAACCGAGCACCCCCCCTGGCACCTGGTGTCCACCATGTTCCAGGCTCCAGAGGAAATGGAACAGGAACAAAAGGATGAGATCCAAGGACACTAAGAGGGACTGAAATCCCCCCCAGCTCCTAAGAATAATCCAGAGCAACAATTATACCATGTCCCCATGCTCTTACTCTTAAGAAATGCTGGAGGATAACTTGGGTAGCTGGGGATGGACGGCTGGTTTTCGCAGACACAGAGTACCTGTTCCACTCAGGACTTGTCATCAGAGGGATTATAGCCCTGCTCACACCTCATCTTAAAGCACATTACTTCTCCAAACCCGTTCCCATTTACGTTTCCGAATTAGCAACTAAGTTTTATTTTCTTCAGTTGCAAGCATCAATCCATAGAATTACTGTCCATTTTCCCTCAGCTTGCTTTATTGTTCATTGCAATAATTATCAAGCATTTCCTATCCACATTAATGGTGACATGAAACATCAGTGTCTTTCGAAGCTTCTAAATTCTTGTAGCTCACAAAATGGCATATTTCATTTTCTGTCTCAGTGTCCGATCGGCTTGATACACCTGAGAAAGCGTTTTTTAAAAATGTGATTTTGCCAACTCAGGTCTGTGTGTTACATTTGCTTATGTAAAAATATAATTCTGTGTAGAACCAGTGACATTACCATAATGCAGGTTAACTGTCAACCTGTGTCTGATTAAGAATCGGATGATTAATTGAATTAATTCACTGAGCAAATAGGCGACCAATAAGCTGTGTTGCCATTAATGATTAAGACATATACAGTAGCTTTGCATCAAAGAGGAAGGCCACAAGACGAGATTGCATGAACGGCAATAAATTAAAATTTTTCGAAATTCCATCTTGAAGTAGAATGTTAAATGCTGCTGAAGATTGCAGATAAGGTTTAGATCTTGTTTCTAATTAATTAAGCATAATTAATTCATACAATCTCATATTGTAGCCTTCTTACAACTTTTCCCAGAAGCTGACAATAAAGACCACCTCAATGATTTTGCGACCATGAGAGTTTGACGCATGGCATGAATTTTAAATGATTTTAAATGCATACCATACGTTGAACTTTCACAACGCACTAATAACCAATTTACTAAATTATTGAATTACCAATGCTTTGATGTAAGAAGCATTGGTAATTTAATAAATTTATTATAATCGCAACCAGTGTGCAGCTGCGCTTCCCTGCAAATGTAGTCTATTCTTTTTAATGCTGAAAACATTTTGATTTTGTGCAATCTTAAAATAAATTAAGTTGCACTGCTGAAAAAATGCGAGAACGGGAGATGAAATTCAGGAAAATTACTGAATTAATTGATTATTGGGGTTTTTTTCCATTACAACAATATCATCATTATGTACGTTGTCAATGTAGCCCGTTGGCAATCTCTGTCATTTCTTAATAATTTCCTAATAATTAGAGGCTTATATATTGATCTTGATTATTCAGTAAATAAATTGTGTGATTATAAATCCAGCAATCTTAAACAGGAACAGCTTGAAATCAATTAGGCATTTAAGGGTCAGAGGCTCACGGCATACCACTGAAAATCCCATAACGCCCTCATGACCGCTATGGGAACGTTAGGCTTTAGGAAGTTAAGATTGAGACTAGACTAAGATTGTATGAAAAATTTCACCATTCAAAACTGCATCTAATCCAGGAAAAGGCTTAATCAGTGTCTTCGAAACTGGCCTAAAACAACGTATTGTGCTGTGAATCCAGCGAGAATTCTGAAATTATTTTGCCACATTTAGGCATTGAACATAAATCCTTATTCAGAATACCAGAGTACATTTACATGTTTTTGAACATGCTAAATATTATTTTATCTCACACAAAAGCAGTGTTGGTCAAGTACCATTTTAAACAATCTGTGCCTCTGCAGAGATTTGACCCAGCAAGTTCTGAAATGCAAGTTCCCTAATGATTATCGCTCACTGCCACCTTGTAATATATGACCTGCGGTATGTTCAATAGAATGAGAACAAGCAAGAAGTGCAAGGGCAGCCACACCTTCCTAAGACAGGCAGCGATCACAGGCTGCAAATCGAAGGGTGGAGCCTTACATACCACTCATGGAAAACTGCCAAGTTCTAATTGATTATCAGCAGTAACTGACAGCGCGACAGCATACACCCATCCTGTGCCTTGCGACATCACATACTGACATTAACTATTTTTAAATTTGCTTTAGCCTACATTTTAACAATTATAAGCCAGTTAAAAATAATCACAATGAAACCAGAGCTCTGAAGAAATGTGTAATATTTCAAAACAAAGCTTGCACAAATCTTTCGATTCAAAACAATAAATCAAATGCCTTACATTGCAACCTGGGATCATATGGTTTGATAAGCTTTATCTACATTCGAGATAGGCAACCCTGGCCTGACAGTTCCAGTGACATTTCTAGATTTCTAGATCTTTCTTCGGTATTGAAACAGTTGCTTTTGTATCTGCAGAAGAACTACGGCATACTACGGAGAGAATGTTATCAGGTTTCGGCTTAGAGGTTTGTTCTGATGTCACCTGATTTTAACACTTATCTGTCCAGAGATAAGCTCAAATCTTAGTTTCTGTTTACTTTAGAGGCGTTTGCAGAGGTACCTTGGCTCTGAAATAACCAGCCCCAGATGAAGGAGGGAGGCTCCATATATTACTGTTTTGCTGGCGAGTAAAGTACTCTAAACTTACTCTAAAGGCAAATCTTGTAGCGAATCAAACTATCACCAAACTGGCAATAATTTTGTCTTATTAAGAAATGAAAGCTGTAGCAGTAAGACTTTAAGTAAAAAAAAAAAAAAAGCCTAAAATTAAGGAGACTGTGCAATACTGGCTAATTCCTCCCATGCACTGTGCCCTTCTGTTTTCAAGCTAACCCTTTGAAGTATATCCTGCCCGCTAAATATTTGCACCATGGGGCGCCGGACGCATCACTGGCTGCTCTCATTCTCTGCAGGTCCATCGCTCCGTTTCCTGTTTTGCCCATTTCCAATCATGTGGTGCAGCTCACGTTCTTTCCACAGTGGAGTCATCGGCTGCTGACTTTTCATCAAGTAAAGTCCCATCAAGTAAAAGTGTGAGAGTCAAAAACAGCAGCAGGCTATTCTAAGGGTAGATGCATAGGGATGTTGAAAGAGGTACACTGTAATAAATTGACTGAATTTAACATTTAAATTAAGGCTTTGTGTCCTTGTTATTTTAACTGTAAGTAAAGACCTGCAAGCATTTAACTGTGGTTTACAGTTAACAAAAACATTACCTCGGTTATAAACTGATTGTAAAATTACAGTTAAAATAACTGGCAAAAAAGGTGCAAGTTAATAACAGTGTAGGTAAGTTTTTGGACTGGGGCACAATTGTTAAGGACACTGATTTCAACTGTATGAATACTCTCAAATTTAAATGCGGACTTTCAGCTTTAATTTACATAATTTCAGGTAAATCTTATGTGAATTCCAGCGCTTCGATATTTCTTTGTTGTCTAAACACTTCACAACAGGACATCATAGTAGATTTCCTAAAATCTGTATATACCTATAAAAAGTTGACAATCACGGGCATTTCGAACATATTGTCACGATTAGTTCAAAGCAGGGCATCACCTTCAGACCTACTGTAGTTTCGCACCATATTTGGTGTTGAGACGCATTACTCCCTCATGCAAGGGAACATGGGAAGGGAGGGATGTAAAAGAGGAGTGATACCTAATATCCACACTTTTCCCCCTCATCACCAGAGTTACATACATTGATTTGAAAAACTTTGGCCATTCACACACAAATATAAGTTAATGCTGATAACAAGATGAAAACATAATGGCCAATGTTTTCATCAATAGTCATAGCAAAATTCTGCCTTTGTTACGGGCAATTTGTAAATTTAGATTTGAACATTTTACACTTTTTTAACAGAAAATGGAGAGGGAAGTTCCACTGTGATTTTCCAATTTTACTGTCAGTCAAAGAGGAAAAGTAATTCAGAACCAGGTCATAAATCACAAAGTAGTAGGTTCATACATCAGTACACAGAGATTTATTTAACCCAAAGCCCTGTAGGCTGTGCCTGTGCTTGGATAGAATAGACTGCCGATCTGCCATTTCATATCCATCCAAAGTTCAAAAGAAACCCAGCACACCCCAGCCCCCAGGCAAGACAAAGGCTTCTCTGGGAAGCCCATTGTTCAGTGAAGAGTCTGAGTCGATAATGACATGATGCTCACTCTGGGGCCGAGCTGATAAGCCGTGGTTAATGGCATGCACAGGGAGCGTACCCCTCTTTTGAAGTACTTAAAAAAGCAAAAAATAACGAGTATTTCCACCTCACATTTATGCTTTTGGCCAAATAAGAGAGAAGTATTGCTGTAAACGTTCAACATTTTGGCCCGCTTAAATATGTCCCAAATGGGTAAGCAAATTTCATTATAGTAAAGCAATTAGTTGCATTGAGCTAACTAATATTTTCTTCATATTTTCAAATCAAAAAGGGCACTGGGTTATGTTTCCAAGTATGCATGGCATGACTAACAAAACAACTTTGGTTAAACTGAAGCTTTTCCTGAATCAATTTTTGTCGTGCAAAAAAAGTTTTCAGCAGTTAGCCAGGTGGCTTTTTGATCCCAGTTTTAGTAACCATCAGCAATGGAGGCCATCACACGGCCTGTCCATCCATGCAATGGGCAGAATTTGTTTTGATTAATACATATGTTCAGAATACATCCACATTATGAAAAAGGTAAAGCAGCCTCAAAGCCATCACTTGCCTCTTGGAACTCAACCCCAAAATTTTCACCAGCATTAAAGATAAGTTCTTTAAACAGACTGCAGTGACTCAGTTTCCACAGAAAGGAGCCTGCGCACATCTCAGATGGATGGTCTCTCAGTAGGTGTAAATATACTAGCTGGTGTTGACATTCTTCACGTGGGTGTTGTTTTGTCAGTACATTCTTACAGGCAGTGCATCATCTTCATGCCTGTGTGATCCTCAGTCAAAGCCAAGAAAGGTTGATTCTATCAAGTATTTTTAGTCTTATATAAATATATTAAACTTATTTTTAATCTTTTTTTTTTAACTTAATATGCCAAAAATATTGGCAGGGTCAAAATTACTAAAACAGTATTGGTTTTAGGAGGCCCATTGATGTATTGAGTCAGGCAATGTTACTAACTAGCAGCAATGCAATTTGCTCCAGTTATGCAAATATTTTACATTAAAATACCAGCTTCAACATTATTTTAATAGTATACTGACTTGTGATGGAGAGAATGGTGTATCTTTCACAGCAGCTCCATGCCCCCACCACCTGTTCTCATTATATGTAACTTTGAGTGATCGGGTTCCCAAAAAAAAGTGAGTTACCCTTTATGACACTAGTTACGACATACCACCGACTACAGGTTTTCAGCTAGCTATTAAATTAAGCTTTCCCAATATTCTAAGTATGAACATCAAGGCAGCAAAGACACCATAGAGGACATTTACGGAGGAAACTACGAAGAGATAAAGCAAAAGCGACCAAGCAAAATGTCGGACAAGAGTAAATCTTGCACTGGCTTTTAGTCAGACCTCTGCAAAATAAAAGTCTGCAAGACAGATGCCGAGATGGCCATCTTGCTGTTGAACTAGCTGGTAAGATACAGTAGGTTTAAAATTCTGGTTATCAGGTCAGCAGGCTGAGGCCTGAGTGAGAGGAGGTCTTGAAATACCAGCATCTGTAAATTCAGAGGCATCTCATGTTGACAGAACTAAATTCAGCGAGATCTGAGAGGAGATTCCCATGTGACATAAGGACAGTACATTATGAGGGGGAAAGGGGAATTTCACCACCCTTTTTGCAGTGCTGCAATAAGAGGATCATTTCAGTTTCACTTGCAACCCTATAGAAGACTGGCAATTCGCAGGAGATTTATGACCTCATGCAGGTATCAGGTAGCTCATGAAAAAAACCAGACGCAGGAAGCAGGTGAATCATTCCAAGTACATATTTCAGATTTGGCTGGGCCCTCTTGAACAGAGGTTATCGCAGAAGACCAAGGGTTAAAAGAGATGCTTAACATGACGCTGGACTCTGGTGAAAGGGCATGGGAAAGGTCAGGCTAGGCAAGTCAGAGTGTGGGCATCACGAGTGAGGCTGCTGAGTCATGTTCTGGGGTTAGCAGTATGAGCAGCTGTTTGTGCTGCAGTTGACGGTTAGCGTTGGAGTCAGAGGTTAGTGCCAGGTTTAGTGGATAACAGTGGGTTAATCGGTTTGCGTCCAAATTGGCTGTTAACCATGGGGTTCTCAGCCAGCATTGGGTTTAGCAGTTGGCACTGTGGTAAGCTGTTAGCGCTGTGGTCAGCAGTTAGCACTGGGTTTATAAATTAGCAAGGGAGGCACTGGGGCAAAAAGAGGTGTAAGTGAGGAATGCTCAAGGGGAACACCTTCATGTTTGATGCTGCTTGTCCAGTTGGCTGACAAGTGGAAGATCAGCAACATTACTCTGAGGATAACAGGCATTGTACTAGTAACCCTGCATGAAGTCATGGCATACACTGCCAAATAACATGACTATCTCATCCCATGCAGTGATACATGAAACACTGCATACGGTACCTCAAATCATTAAGGCCAAACAGCATAATAAAAATAGCTTCATCTATTCATATAGTTAAATTGTGCTGTGGACTTGCATACTCCCCATATAGGTAGGTTCATTAATGATAGCTGTGCGTTTGAATTCGCCCTGAGAACAAACTATCGATTAATTTTTCCTTTAAATTAACCTTTCCTTTAGCTTCTGGAAACAACACTTCACAACCTGAGGTGCACGTTAGGTAGGAAAAAGAAACAGTGGCAGCTTGTCTGAAATATCTTTAAATATCTAAAATGCCCTTCATTGGACACAAAACCTTAGCAACCTCATCAAATTCATACATTAGAGCGAAAATAATTAAACAATTAATTAAATAACCTGAGACACTGATCAAGGTATTGGCAATCCAAATATTCTGCAAGACCTTAAATAATGGCCTCGTAGCACATTTCCGGCCTTTTTCTCTAATCGCAAGTAGAGACTGGTCTCAGATCAGCACCTTAGGGTTCTCTGTATTCCCACTTGGCAGCCCTGGCCTCTCTGGACAGCAGGCACAAAAATGCATTATGTTCCAGGCACCACTCAGTCCAGGTGCCAATCAGTCACAGCGCACACCGGATGAACAGGGAACTTATCAAGCTTTCACGCGTCAATCAAACCCATATGAAGGATACTATAACTTTCAGCTCCGATGGAAAACATATCTGCGACCATAAAAATGTTACTATTACAATGATTGCTAGCACTGCACGCACTTCTTAAAGGCAAAAAACTTTTCTTTGGTTGTGCATTGAAGTGATACAGCTCGAGATACAGTATAAGAATTTAAGTATCCTGCATTGGCCTCTGTAGGGTAGGTAGATTAACGCAGTCAGCTAATCACACCACTGACTGAAGAATCCTTGCACACGTTTACATCCTCCCACCCCAGAAATCACTGCATAATTGAGCTCACAGGTACATTTTTTTTTTCTTTTTTTGCATGGACTGTAATTTATGCTCTACATGAGCCTGACTGATTGGCCCAACATTGGGTGGTAGGACGGTTTGGTAGCAGTGAGAACCTACCCTCAAAGCCTCGATCACTAAGTCCCGGGCCTCCAGCTCCCCCTCCAAAATACTGAAGAGAGTTAGCAGCTCCGCCTGGCTCAATTTCTCCATGTTCATCCTGGATTCCTGCACAAAGCAAACACAAAAGCATAGAGCAAGAGATTTGAGTACAGGATCCATTCCCCAAAACTGGCACAAATTTGTTAACAAGCTTTTTTTTATTTAACTAGGAATTAAACCCACTGTGATGGAGCTCTCTGTTTGAAAAGAAATATTTGTGGTCGTGCTGGGCTCCAGTGCTCAAGGCTGTGGGGAGTGTGTTCAATCACTTCAATAAAACCCGTTTATTTAACACTGAGGTCAGATGGCACAGTGCCCATTAATGTCCGAAGGAACACTTAAGCATTATTAAAGGAATGGGGAGGGATAGCTCTGAAAACCTGACTGATCAAACCATTTGGTCATAATTTTAACGACCCCAGACAATGAGCTGGCCAGACAACGATGGGCAGTGCTAACTTAATAGCAGTGCTAACCTGCCCTGTTCCTGCAGATCATACAGTCCTGTCGGTTTTCACTCTGTCTCTGTTTCGACCATTTTAATTAAAGTCCCAGGGAACACAGACTCAATCTTTAAAACTGATTTCAACATTGACTTTTCTTCCAGTGTTATCCACCAAGGTTTGAATGAAAAAAAAAAGTCACTTCCATATGATAAAAAATGTAAGAAAAATAGCACAAAAGACTCGACTCGTCAGAGCTTCCCTGTATTGGCATGGCCGCAGAGAACGTTTGATTGACATCCTTTAGTCCGGCTACATAACATTAGCCCTGGTATAACTGATGCCGAAACTGGCCAAAGTAGAAAAATACCTCTGGGAAGATCAAGTATTTTTACCACTATGTAATGTTACAGAATTTACCGTCAGAAAATGCATTTAGGCATGCTAGTGCTAAGAGCTAGGTCAAAGAAGCAGGAAAAAAGCAGTGAATATCTTGATAATGTGAATTTCCCAGAGTCGCCAAGAGATCCTAATGAGCAAGAGAACATTTGCACCATTGGCCAGGACCAGAAAAATTATATGATTGGTTGAGTACAAGGTGATGTCACCTTGACCCTAAAATAGTGACGCCCACTTTATGTCCACACCAACAGAAGGGGAGAAACATCAAACTGCTTTATCTGGTTCATTTTTGTATTCTACTTTCTGCATAAAGACTATGTACCTGCAATGTCAAAACAACAACAATGGATTTAGATTCCCAGAGGCTTCCATCTGTATGCAACCAGGAAAGCTACTGAATCTGAAATCTCTATTAACCCCTTAAACTCGGAATTTTCCACTTCAGTTTTCCCTTAAGTAGGCTTAACGTCAGTAAAAAATTTTTTTTTTTCATGTTGTTGGACAATGTCATATTCTGTATCCGCCGGCTGCAGCACTTCACTGAAGCTACATCCCGCTTATATTGAGAACAGTATTCTAACCCAGGACGCCATAAGTTTATGGCCACAGCATTACATCAAATGGAAAATATCTACACCCTGTGAACCATTTTGAGCGCATTTCCCTGTAATTCAGCAGGACATATTTGGGATCATTGGAGACCTTGGGATCTCTGCTATAATTTAAAATAGGCCTGAAGTTTCACAGGTTTGAATACAGCAATTGCACTTGACAGACTCAAATACGGGTCTGTAGGTTTTTTGGAGTTAAAAGGGGGTTTTGACCTCATCTAACCAAAAAAAAGTTGACTATCAAGTTATAAATAAAAATTCAAGGGTGCGTTTCCCGAAATCACAGATGCTAACTTACACAGTTGGTCCCATGGACTGTGAATGGATGAGCTATGTAAGTTGCTAACTTTGTTAGCAATTACGCTTTTGGAAAACACACCCCAGGTCGGTGTAAGAGCTCACAGGTGATATCATGACACCATTATCATCAAGTCTATGTCTATCATCTGCAACCTATTTCACAAAGCAGGATTACCAAGTTAGCTGGACAGCTGCATTATCCAGATCCATCCAATGCCTGGAACATGGTCTTAAGTAAAAAGAGCTTTTTCAGGCTTTAATCAGTGTAGTTATCCTGCTCAGTTGATGATACAAGCTAGTGACAGCGCACATTTAGGACTAAACTCTGGTCTGAGTGCTCTTATCAGTCCAGTTTCCTTTATAATGATTAAATGTGCTGTCTACTGTTGAGTGTTTGTCTCTCCATTATCTCTCTCATCAGAAAATAATCTCAATAAGCAGCAGTTTTGGCCAATTATAGGTCAATAAGACAGTCTGGTAGCCTCACCATATTACACACACTGCCAGCCTGTTTGGCTGTGATGCTGCTTTAATAATGAGCTTGGCCAAAAAGAGCTTGTGTTGAATCTCAGAGCAAATCCCCAACAAAGGGAGCACACAGCTGTCTGTATCAGTGCTTAGTCACCCCGCCTCGCCTCGACTCAGCCTGTATCCTCTGCAGCACTCAGAGCTCTCTGCAGCCTTTCCATGCTGTCATATCCTGAGTAATGAGTCCTGAAATATCCTATCAGCCCAGTGCTTTTACTGGAAAGGGAATGAGAATGCGGCTACGCAAGAAGAGAAGAAAACTTTGCGCACAAATACACACACACA
This sequence comes from Gymnothorax javanicus, assembly GCA_029692085.1. NCBI lineage: Eukaryota > Metazoa > Chordata > Actinopteri > Anguilliformes > Muraenidae > Gymnothorax > Gymnothorax javanicus. The sequence continues at coordinate 73,047,200 of CM056203.1, forward strand.
CACACACACGCACACACACAAGCACACCCACACACACACTCAGCCATCCATGCACATCAAGGCATGAAAACACTGGCACACATGCTCTCTCTCGCAGACACTAACACACACACGCACGCACACACACTCACACACACACACACACACACACACACTCTCAGCCATCCATGTACATCAAGGCATGAAAACACAGGCACAAACACTCTCTATCACAGACACTAACACACACACGCTCGCACACACACACACACCACACATATGCACACACGCATGCATGCACGCACATACACACTCAGCCATCCATGCACATCAAGGCATGAAAGCACAGGCACACACTCTCTCTTTCTCACAGACACAGACACAAACACACACACAAGCACACACACGCACACACACACATACACATTTACAGCTTGTATGGTCAGTCTGCAATATACGCTATAACTAAAATTTTGGTCTCTATTGAGAACCAGGTCTGTTTTAAAACAGCAACCAACTAAAGAATGATCATCATGAAACCAGGAGCTGAAAGACCAGGCCTAAGTTTCCAAAATTTCCCCAGTGATGACATCATCTGAACCTCAGAGTGAGACTAATCTCAAATAAGGACCATTAGCACACAAGCGTGCGCTGGTGCTACCGTCGTCACTCTCAGCTGTTTGAGACACGTTCTGACAGGATCAGTTTAAGTCAGTCATACAGTTCTGATAATCTCAATCTTTTACAGATGTGCCTCCAGCCCCCCTGCTGGAGCTGTAAAACCAACATTAGTAAAGATTTGTGGCACTTTTTAGTATGATGCACCCATGTTGTTTTCTCATTAGTGCAATAAAACCATAAAATGTAATGACACTGCCAATAAATTAATGAGTAGCACTAAAATTCAAATGACCTGATCATTTACATGTCCTGATGATTTACGGCCATGTCGTGATCATTTACGATGGAAAAAAAGACTGACACAATCATTCAGAATAAACACACTGAAATGTGCAAAACATAAGACGAGACTGCCTTACTGGCTAAAGGGCTCAGTAACATTTTACAAACTGCAAAAATAAACAGACTATTTAAATGGGAGAGATAAATGTAAGCAATTTTAGTTATATCTGGCTATATGAAAAAGCACTGAAAAGTTGCCCCAAAATTCTCATCCTTCAAACAGCAGCTGAGTCTGACCTGACGTGCAGGTAATCACAAATTGGTAATATACGTGTAAAAACAAATAGTTTTTTGTGTGATGACCGTCCTCGCATAGAAAAACACGTCAGCTGACATTTTCCACCGCACGTAAAGCCAGCGCTGATAGACGGCACCTGCTCTCACTTGCCAAAAATCACGCGGCGCAAATGTTTTGTTATTGTTCCGCTGTGGTACAGGTCTGTCTTCATATTTCTTCACGTAAGCGCCTGACACAGATTCCTCTAGTTGGCAAGGAGAGTGGAAGTTGTTCCATTACGTGAGCGAGACACGGCTTCAATGGGCTCGCCGCGGAGGAACGTACTGCCTGCAGTGCATCTGTAACCTACACCAGCCTGCTGTTCGGAGCTCCGCACAGCTGCAACAGCTGTTCATCATTCAACCACATGCGCACAATGCAAATAATGGACTTGGACCACGGTGCTAATGTAGACAGAGCCCACAGGTCTACCAACTAATGCACAATGTCAGAAACGTTTAAAACAGTGGTAAGCAACTGAGTTACAGCCGATCTTCCATCCTGTATGATTTAATTTCGACCCTGATTTGGCGCACTAGCCACCAGTGAAATGCAGCTCACCTGCTAAAGAGTTCTCAACCCTATCTAGACAGAGCTGGTGTAGGTGAGGCTTCAATTCCAACCAAGCAACTACACACCTGACTGAACTGATCAACCCCTAGTGTGTTTGCTGAAGACCTTGACAAGTAGAAATGAGTGCGTAACTGCTTGGTTGAAATTAAAACCCGAACCCTCACAAATTCTCTCTGGATTAAGGTTAAGAACCCCAGATCTAACCTCACTGTTGAACAGGCTGTGCTTTGTCAGGGTTCGAGCGAAAATTGAAATCTTACATTTAAAAGGAAATCAGATCTCCAGGAACAAGGTCGGTCACTGCTGTTTTCAGAAATGTTGTCAGAATTGACATGCCAGAGGACCCTTTTTAGTTTGCCCCAGCTAAAGAGCTGACAGTGAGCAGGTGATGGGTCAACCTCCTGATAGGACATGGAATGATCTAGACCGGGAAGCCACTGCAGGGTCAAAGCATCTGCATGGGAAGCTGAAAAGTTCCCACAGAGCTTTGCTTCCAGTTCCCCTGTAAAATGCCCAGTGGCAGTAATCCCTGCATTCCAGTTTATTTTCAGCCCAGCTCAAGGAGTTACATAATATCACCGAAGCCGCAGCGTAACCCTGTCCCGCTAATTCCTGGCATCCGTATCCAGTCCCATACCCCATTCTACCCACTTTCGTCATGCATTTAGCCAGCGGAGCATGAACGAGGGTCAGATACTTACTTTAAGTGCTTTAACCCTTCCATTTATTGTGAATATACCTGGTTTATCCCATCATGCATTGGGCAAAAGGCAGAAATACACTGCAGACAGGCGCCAATCCACTGGAGGGAAACCACATCAATCACTTATTCACTAATTTTTGGAAAGAATTGAATCATTGAGTTTCCAAAGGGCCCAACTCCAACGCATTAGAGGTCTGCATATCTTATAACAAAAAGGGGAACTTCCTTGTAATTTCAGCCAAAAGTATCCCAATGACTCTCTCTTGTAAAGAAATAAACTGAAAATATATGGGTTATAACATATGGGCAAAAAAATAAATCAATTTTTCCCTTGAAAAAGAGTGTTCCTTGGAGTTGGGCCCTTTGGAAACTCAAGGATTCAACTGATAGTTAACTGACAAAATGGCATCAAGAGAATGAAGCGTTTTTGCTCAGTACTGATGAATGGTATCTCCCCATGAATTTTCAAGGTATGCCTGTTTTTTGAAGTCGTTACAAAAAAAATCATTATTTCCCACTATTGTCTGTGAGCCACCATATAGAAAAAAAGGCAGAATCGGTGACTACTGTTTTATTTTTCTCTGCCTTAGCAACTAGGCTAGTTTTAGTGCGGCATGTCAAGTGGCTGCCGACTTTGAAGCCCAGCTCACACAAACAGATGTCAGGGGCTAATTAATAAGAGCCTCCCCTCCCCGTGACCAGAATCTCTAAAGGCTGACCCCAGCAGTGTGAGATGGGAAAATCTGCTCGGGCTTCCAGCCACAACGACCGTGAAGAAGAGTTGGCCTCACCCGGGTTGCCAAGGTGTCGAGGAGGAGCGTCGGAGGCAAAGTTCACTCTGTGAAGTGCTGGGAATTTTACGACTGCACTATAAATTAATCGCGCAAGACTGGTAAACAACCTCCCCTACACACTCGATTTTTCTGGACTCTCTTTGGCTCAAGAGAACTTTCTGGGCCTGTACCAGCTAAATTGTGCGCACAAGCCAGCGTATGAAGGCTACCACATTTGACAAGCGGGATCATTTCTTTGGCACCATACCGGTAGTATGTGTGCAGGCAGGGGACTGACATTGGGAGGGAGCTTTGCAGACTTGAGGCATCCCAGAATGGTCTCCGTGGCAGGAACACCATTAACCACCCACAGATGGTCTTGGTGCAGGTCAACAAAGCCAGTGCACATTACCTCTCTTTGTGTGGGAATGCAAAAACCAGACGGATTTGGTAACTAGAGGGACAGACCACATCATATTGAGGATAACTGGAGCGGGTCCCTCTCACTTCTGCCATGGGACTATGAGTTCTTCCCAGTCCACAGGGAAAAGACATTGGTTTTATGGTTCTCTTGCCATACACAGAGCTGATCCGAGAGGAAATAAGAGGGACTTCCTAAATCAGAGTCTCGGACAGGACGTCCGACAGCATACGGGCGGGGGGTTGGCCAGTTAAAAGTGTTGGCTTCCCCACGGTCGGGTGAACATACCCGAAAGCTCTCAAATGCTCAAGGCCTTAGTCACTTCCCTTCCAGATAAACACTGAGATCCTGTGCTGCTATTACTGGCAACTCGCCCTGAAACGTAATGTTACAACAAACAATACATAGAGCTGGCCAATCACAAGATGAATAGGGCTGGCCAATCACAGAGGAAGTAGCCTAGAAAAGGCCAGTCACAGAGGTAAATCACTGTGTCAATTTTTATGGAGTTATTTTTTGACTTGTGAACATTTAGTGGCAATTCCCCCCCCAAAAAAACACGCCATTTTACCTCTTTTAAACTGTCTGTAAAATGTTCATGACAAACTGAAAAAAAAGCTATATACATATATAAAGACTGACGGTAGAATGAATGCATCCTCAATCATTTGAGGGTAATCACTGAATACTTGCAGTGGTCACTCTGAAGACCCAAAGGGTTAACTGCAAAGTTAATAGTATTTTTCTATAGAGAATTCTGAGCCATTAATATACTTCAAAACACATATAATCTGCATAACCCGCAAGTCAACCAATTGTGAAAACACAGAAGCGCATCATGATAGATCAGTGACCTCACACCTAAGCAGAGGCTTAGTCTTCCTCAGCACAGAGAAATCTTTAGTGGCCCCATGATTGGAGAGGGGATAAAAACAACATCTGAGCTGAAGGAATGTACGAAGCATTTCACATCTGTCACGTCAGTTTTCCTGAGCTGGGAAATTCTGCTAACCAAGGTACATATATGGTGCCTTGTAGGAAAATATTAAACCATTAACTTTCCTTTCATCTTCAGCTAACTTGGACTCGTGTTATTCTTCGGGCCCTGTATTTGCTTCGCCCTGCGTCACGCCTGACTTGGTTTTGAGTCCGCAGTGCCATTTATACTTAATGTTCCATCTCATGAAGGAGTTGGGAGGGGAGGCATCAATTTACGGGTCCAGGAAAAATAGAACACTACACTCATAAGGAGATAAATAAATGAGTGAATATAAATAATAGTTTTAAAAAATCCAATTAAATCACATAAACACGCTCAGTTGAGTTTTTAAAAGATGTTATTTAATTAATTAATTTGCCAATGGATCATCCCACAACCCAAAAAGACTATAGCTAAAATTTGCATATCCATGATACACAGGCAAATGCAAGGTAACTTGGCGTAAAACCAGCAAAAGACACAACCATGTTTTTTTTCCAAATTTGATCCGTTTTATTACTGAAACTAACGGTAATTGCAAAGTAATAATTATATTTTTTAAAGTCTATAAATATTTTTTTGTTTGTTTTGGTTAGTGGCAACTGCCTTTCTCCCTACCAAAAACACAGTGAAGCAATACAAATACTAAGCGCGTAAATTATGTTCCTCAAACGTAAGATACATCGTTTGCGCGGAAGTAGTTCAATGAAAAATAATATATTCTTCAGTGCGTCATATGCTCATTCTGAGACATCTCATTCTTTACCACAGAGTATAGTGCATGTCTTGCTGAGAATCAACTCCAACGTTCAGCGTTTCAGCAAGTTTTAAACTTGAGGATGTCCTTTCCCTAAAATTGTTATACGATATACGCACGAAAAATCACTACACGTTAAAAGCGAGCACTCGACCATACCTTCTTTCGCCCGGTTGCAGCTTCCTTAATTTTCCCCATTCAAAAAACAAAAAATAATTGTTCCATTAAAAGTACACTTACTGTAGACCAGTCCCGGCGGAAAATATGGACAGATCTTTGACAAGAGGCAGCCTATGGGCTGGAGAGAGTACGGTCGAACTGTCCAATAGGAGACTGGCATTGGTTGCACGGGGCGGGGGAAGGGGCAGTCGCATGCGTGTCGGATACTGCTCTTTGTTTGGACTTATTTCATACTACTGCCTTCCTGCACTGGGTTTTATGAACTCATCTCCTTCGCGCTCACCACTGCTACTTTTATACATTTCCACCTTACATAATTCACTGACCTCCTCCTCACACTTCCTTAAGAGATGGCGATATGTGAAGTTTATTCATGGTAGCGAATGCAGACCGACTCCATTCATTTTAACTGCATCCATTCATAACCCATACCGTAATGGTTATTGAAACATTTCTGCGGTTAATAAGAACTTCAGTACGAGCAAGTGCGATTTTTTTCTAAGCGTCTTTATTGTTGAATGTGCAGTGAAAACAATTGCAACTGTGGTGCGTTTTAGCTTTGAGCAGGTTGGTAAGATGTATATCAGAGTTAAATTAACCATGAGAGACTGAGATCGTCTCTGTATTATTACAAACTGGGGGAAATTAATTATTTTTAAAATCCACCTGAATTTTTTTTCTGAGTCTGGGTTACTATTTCTGATATGGCCTCCTCCCAGTTTAGAATCATAATTCGATTCCTGAAAACGTGTAGGCTAAATACGACTGCACTGAGCATAACGTTGTGAGAAGCAGACGCCCTCTAACTGGGCTGTGCATTTTTTTTTTTTCAATGACAGATACATTAAATAAGCTCACAAACTCTCACAATTACGGCAAAACTAAAATAGCATTGGCCTGGAGAGCCTCGTCCCCAGTCAGTGTAATTATTAACGCAGTGTCTAGAGACACAGCAGTTTTTATTGGTACGGCAGTCTCGTCGGAGCCGCGAATCCGGTAATCCTTGCCTGGTCCGCTTCATATTCTACTTCCATCGATTTCATGGACCAGTTTGAAGGGTGGAAGTTAGAGTCTTTATCGAACGGTGTCCAATAAAAAATGCATATTTACTCTCAAATTCAAGTTCCTCCAAATCTACGTAGATAATCAATTTTAACAGAGCGAAGGCTTAGCATTCACGCAAATGAGAGAGACAAGATTAAGGGAGGCTGTGGCATTTTATTTGTGGACGCTTCACGTGAAGGTTCGAGGATTGGGAGCTTTAAACGGTGTTTTTACTCCCCCTGGTGGCAAAAATGATAGTTACATCCATCCGCAATCCATTGATTCCAATTCATGTTGCTTGCTTTGCTTGAGAGGTAGCTACTGCCATTCAGGTATTAGCACTGTTGCACTCGTGAGATATAATTTACTGGTTGCAATCTGAAGTTTCGTATTTCCACTGTCTCAATTCTGAAGGATACCACCACTCTGTCAAGTCTTCAATAAAACTATCGATAAACCAAACCCAATCCCTAATAGGCTCTCACAAAAGTGCACAGAAAAAATCCCAGTGTTAATTCAACTCCAGTAGAGTTTATATGAGACCAAGCCATCCATCTTGGACTCAGATAAACTCTATTGGAATAGAATTAACACTGGGATTTTTACTGTGTGTATTACAGCCCAATGCCACTTTTGCTTAGATGTACCTTTTGAGCGGCAAGAACATCCAGATTCAGTTCAAAAATTGAAGTTTTTAAGGTGAAGTTTGCTGGCCCAATTCCAGAGCAGATTCCCTAGCTCGTAATAGCCTCTGCTATTTTTTATGGTATTAGACACAGTTGAGGATAATTGAATATTGGTACCTTTGCTTCCTTCGTGTATTTATTTATAGAACTTTTCATTCGTGGGCCATGGACAACTCCTTGGGGCACATTGTAATTGAAAGATTGTGTGCTCATTGCGAGGTTGCCTGCACCATGAAAATATTTTCAAGAGAAACAAGCTCCTGTCTAACGCAAGTTTCATTTTTCCCCCACGGAGAAGAAAGGCAATCAACACTTTTACATTTGAATTGAACAGCTTTCCATTACAGTTCCTGATTGCAAGAAATACACAGTTAAAAGGAAATTTTATGATGCATTCACATGTATAAGGATTCTGTGTCTTTTGCCACAAGGTTTAAAACTATGGTTTTATGTTTCCCATAATGTAAAAAACTGGGGCAATGGGTCCCTGGATCTCAAGGGACACAACTGAATTTGTCTATAATGAACGTCAATAAAGGAAGGGACTTAAAGACTTTCCATCGTTATGGCAATGTTGAGTGATGTCGTGATTTTTAATGACCGTGAACTGGTGCTGAGTGGCAATGAGCAGTAAACTTTATGATGCACGACAACATTACCCTATTGCATGAGAAAAGAAAGCAAAACACATTTGTTTACTATAAGCCTGATTGGTCAACTGGACAGTTCAGATGCTAAGACCAGCTTGATGGAAAGTGATCATGGGTCTCATACTACTGAACTGATCCTGCTGTGCTCCTGTGGAAGAAGCAGACTTATTTGATGTACCAAGTATAAATTTGGGATAACCTATCCCATAACAAAATGGGAAACCATCTTAGTGCACTGATTATGACATCTCTTTAGCTGCAGACACCATGTGTTTTCAAATTCTAACCAGCCTACCCTCACTGGGTAAGGAACACATCCTGGAAAGTTTGACAATACATTGCAGGAATCACAAACCATTCACTCACATGGTCATACAAGATACTTATGGGCAACCTTCAGCCTTGCTGGCTGCAGAAACCCTGTCTTGAGAACAGCATGCAACAGTGACGCTGTGCAAATGAACTGGGTGAGAATGCATGCACATGGGAGCGCGATAGTGAGATATGTGGTTATAGCACTTATACATAAATGATGGTTCTTGATGCAGTGCTGCAAGGGCGATCGGACATCACGTGTTCATCTTATGCTTGTGCCCTCGCCCTTTAAACGCAGAAATTCCTGCCGATCTTTCTTTGCGGAACATCGTTTTTAAACCTATGAATCAGTTTCTCACATATTTGTGGGCAAAAAAGCAATCCTCAGCCCCTCTTTGCTTCTGAAGGACTTCTTCTTTCCAGGATGCTGCTTTTGTGTTAAATCAAGAGTTCAACCGCCTGCTGACATTATCCATGTCAAATTACATCATTATGCAAATTTTACCTCACTGCTAGCGCTAAATTGCCCACGTCCCAACTTTTTTTTTTTTTTTTTTTTTTTTAGGATGTATTGCACTCCTGAATGCCAGGAATGGATGTATATTTACTGATAGAATGAAGCTGGCCGAACATGACATGGAATATCTTTTCTTCATACTGCCTTTGATGAAATACAGGTTAAAGTAAAAAAAAATACACATATTGCTTCCAATTTTCATGTGCATTTTCCATATAGTTTTTTTTTTTTTTTTTTTGGGGGGGTGTTCCATAAAAGTTGTGATTCCTGCCACAACCTGCATGTCTGCTTAATAGGTTCCAGAAATCTTGCAGGACGTTCCTTTAAATTGGTTGATTGGCTGGTTATTCCTTCAGTGCAGTCAGCTGTTGTGCTGTGTTTGTAGCTTGTAGGCTTTTGGCTCATCTGGGGCTGGATCACTGTGCTAGAAGGGCTGCTGTGGCTTGTGCTGAATTCTAGGGTTCTGCTCTGGCGTCTATTCCAGAGGCCTAAATGAGTATTGAGCACATTTTTAGGTACAGCAGGTTCTACAATCCCTCTTCCATTCCTCCTCATTACACACGTGTCCGAGTGGCTTATTGTGGCTTATCCTGCAGTTGGCTTCCCATATGCAAATATCTACAGTTCATGCATTATGTTTGTGAAAACCTACAAATTTAAGCTAAAAGTCTACACTAGAAACAATTATCTCCTTTAAAATCCATTGTGGTGGTATATAGAGTCAAATTAAAAGAAATTTATTCAATGCGAATTGTGTTGATGTTAATATACTCATGGACTTGATGGTACATTGCCTTAAAACATTGAGCAGCGCAGAAAAGTGGAGAGGTTATTTTCCACTCTTCCACCAAAAGGTTTTAATTTACACAAGGGTAATATTTCTCTGTAAACTTGGCATTGAGCAAGGCACTGTTCTTTCTGGTTTTTAAAGATCTTTATTCATTAATATTCATTTCAAATTCACAAAGTTATTATAAAAACAAGCTTGCAAATGCAGTAACGGATAATATACCCCTCAACAAACCATCAATTTCAATTTAACACAGTTTCTGCAAACTTAACTGCTCCCTCCCTCCAGTCATTTATCACAACACAGAGATGCGTTTAAAGCAATCACATTTTACATATCTTAAACAGCATCTTATGTTACATATTCAAAACGCTCCAATCAAAATAATTATTTTCCTATTTTAGGGCTATATTTCTCAGCCTTTTTAATTTGGCAACAATTTAAGTACTACATTACTCTTTATAAATATATTGTCTTTTGACATTTTGCATCTAGCTCTCCAGAATTTAGAAACAGTAACACCAATACAAAGCCATTTAAATTAATTTTCTTTTCATCAAAACATTCATTAGATGGTGCATAAATTATTGTTTTCTAGTCTTGCATTATATTAAATCCAAGTGACTTTTGATTTTCCCCACATTTCTGTTGATCTATAACAATAAATTATCAATTAAAAAATATTCAATTGTTTCCGTTTCCTCACATCCTGGCATTGGACGCATGGCAGTTTTAACAAAGCAACCAACTCTGCTGTACAACTGCCCTGACAGGAATTCTACTGATCACAGTTAACCACATTTTATCTCATATTTCTCCAGATGGATATCTAAAACACAAAAGTTTAATGACAAATTTATTTTGTCCTTCCATACAGTCCTTATATCTCAACACATCCACCATAAACATCATTGTTTATTAAATAATATATTACCTTATTCACTTGTGGACCCCAATTAATTCCCAGCTATTTATACCTTTCAATAAAATCACCAAATACCAGTTCATTATATGGGACCCTTTTCTTTTTCCATCCTTTTCTCTTCTCCCAGCATTCCATATTTTCAAACCAAAATGATTTTTTTATACGATTCCATTAAAAATCATTTTTACAGAATGCAATTGCAAGTTTATTTCCCATTTCGATTGCTCCAAAGCCTCCATATTCCTCATTCTCATACATTAACTCTCTCTTTGTACCTTTTCTATTATTTCCCCATATTAGTTTTGAGCAGAGTTTATTTATTCTACAAATATGTTTATGGTGAAGGAAAAACCATTGCAAGCAATGTTGACTTATATATGAGTATAAAAGTTTTCACTGTATTAACTCCTGATTTGTCGCATGTATCCCCATATTTTCGCCTTTCAATCTCTTCTAAAATCTCATTCTGTTTTCGATCCCAGTTTTTATTAGCACAATGTCCCTTGCTCATATACAATCCAAGTATTTTTATTTCATCTTTGTCATCAATATTTAATATGGGCTTCTCCCCCAATCCACACGCTCTCCGTCTTCACATGATTTAATGTCGCTCCGGCTACCTTCTCATACCTCTGAAACTGCTCAAGAATAACGTCCATTTCATTTTGATTCTTAACAAAAATGGTTACACAGTTTAGTCCAGACACTTGCATATTATTCTTTATTTTAAAAAGAAGAGGACTGAAAGCAATGCTTTATAATGCCACACTTAATGGGCATCCTTTCTTTACATCTCCATAAACCTCATAAGATTCAGTTAGACCAGGAAGTTCGCATCGCCTTATAAGAATAATAGGTGTTATAACACTTTAAATTCTGGTCTGTTCATTACTTGTTAATTACTGGTAAATGTGACTCAGTAATTACTGCAGTTAAAGAAAAAGAAAAACTGATTATTTGGTTACACACTAGTAAAGGCAACACATCACTTGAACCCTCAATGAAATCCTGAAATAAAAATGTCATACACAGGGCATAACAGTTGTCATTAGATCATAAACCAGCCGAGTCACTTCAGGTCACATCACATAAACGTTAAAAACATATGCAATGTTTTGCCACACAGTTAAAGAGTAATTGCTGCTCATTACGATGTAATTGCTCAGTAATTACCAACCTGGAATTTTAACGCAGATTGGACACAGATTTTATTGCACTTCACTCTGTCTCACTCGTCTCTAAATATGTAAGACCTAAAGGATGTCTGCAGAAATCCTGTTTTACTTTTGGCATATAGAAACCATCACTTTCTTTTTATCTCATTCTGTTTATCTTTTGTCATCCTTTTTTCAGCCTCATCCATCAGCTCTGCTTTCCTACTCTCTCCTGATTACTGCGGTGGTTCTCCAGGGGCCCTCAGCTTGCTGTCGACAGTCTCAACCATTATAGGTGCAATAGCGTCACTTAAATTCAAAGTTACAGAACTAAGAAGTTCTTGGAAGACGGAATCTCAGTTATGGTTGATACCTGAACATAAACTGAGTTGCAGTAAACTCTGCTATTTTGAGCAACAACAAATATGGACATTTCAAAGAAAAAAATAAAATGGTCAGAGAGCTCAATGTTTCTTACAACAGTCGAGCAAATGTTGATATCCTTTCTAATCCTCTTGCTAAGTCTGACGTAAAGCACACATGATAATAGGCCTGCCGTTTTTGGTCCAAACAAACCTGCAGGTATTATCATAGCTGAACCTGTGACTTTGTTCCCCATTACTATTTATTTTGCTGAGATGGCGGAGTGTGTTCAAAAGGGTTTGAATTCCTTTATTTTAAACCGTGTGGGTCCTGTGATCTTCCAGAAAGGCGTTGACAGGAATTGTCCAGGCTTTGATGAAAAAGTGAACTCAATGCAGGCTACAATCAGCCTCCAGGGGAACAACATTAGCTCATGACACAGTTAGTGCCATCCAGCTGATTTTTCTTGGTTCAGATTTTTCTTTTAAGAGTATCTCTAAGTGCATAATGGTCACAGGCAAAATTTTACGCTTCAACTCTCAGGGTTTCTAAGACATGCCCCTCCAAAATTGGGGGAAGAAGGGGGGGGTCTCTCTGACTGACTTTTTTTGCAAACATTAATTTGTCGGGGGTTTTGGATGCCAAACTCTTGGAAATAAATCAGAGCTTTGGAAAATTGCTTTTCTGGGAAATTGGGCCCCAGGCTTTCAGACTCTTGTCATCAAAATTGGTCTACCTCCACTGATTTCAACGTTATTGGCCTCTAAAATGTTAAAATGTGAATCTTTTCATGGGTGGAAATCAAAAATTCAATCTTAAATGACCAACCAGTCAGCCCAAGACCACTTCCAGAGGGTTAATGATGCTGGATTCCTTTTACTTAGAGATAGGTCTGTCTGCAATCAGAATACTGACCATATTCAAGGCATAATATGTCAGTGAACAGGCTCTGAAAAGCAGCTTGGATGAAATAAAAAGGTTTTTGCCCATTTTTACTGATTATCAAGACTATCCCTTTTATTAAATATCATGTGTTCCCAAAATAGATTTAAAGATTAAAATTGTCAATAAAAACAGAGCTTTGCACTCTACCTGAAGCCATAAGAAGGCTGCTAGAATGCCCTGACCTGGGCCCAAAGATGTCCTTGCCACTGACCTTCAAAAACTCAAAAAAAAAAAAAAAAAAAAAGGCAAAAATTAAACTTCAGAAGTGCTGATTGTTGCTGGGTTATGTCATTTGTGCAAATATTGACCACAATTTTTTCAAAAGAAGGATGTACAATGAGCAGACCAGAAAGATTAAACATTAAAGCAGCAATTTTGGCACTTGAATGGCAAGCAAGCAGTAACAGGACTCAAAGGAGTTGCCGATTACTTGTGTTGTTGGGGCAGGTTTGGCAGTCAAGGAGGGCAGTAGAGCATTGGATACTGTGTGCTGTGTTGATGCTCATGTCCCCTTACATCCAGTGGGGGGCAGTGCAGAGTTTGGCTGCTGTGTATTCTGCTGACAGTGCACATTTCTTTCCATCCTTGAGGGGCAGTATAACTTGTGTGGCCATTCCCCACTGAGACTAATAGAGCATTGTAACATCTTTAATCCTCTATTACAAAACTCACTCCTTTCTCTCACCTTCTGACCCAATGATGAACCATCTGTGTCAGCAGCCTTTTGTCTGCAGTATCATGGGAAATGTTTGAAGACACAACGCCCAGTGCTGTCCTATTGCCGTGACCTGACCATCCTTCATTTTAGTTTGGCTTCAGTTTTTCCCTTAGGTAGGAGTAATCACACCGCATCTTCAAATACAGAACGCGCGATTGGTCAGGCTCCACACTAGAGGCAGTCCAAATTGCATCAACCTGTCAATCACCAAAGTAATTAATCATCCTAGCAACCAGGTTTTCTTTACTACTCCGCATTACTGAAATGGGATTAAAACGATACATTTCCTTTTGTAAATGAAATATGAAAATTCATCCATTCATTTGCAAGAATGCAAATTAAATGCCTTAAATTTGCATACATGCAAATACTTGTTGACCATTTGAAATGAAAAACTGTCAAAAATCCAAAGCGAAATACAAACACGAAACCTATGAACTTCTAATGTCGTGTTGCTCAGTCCCGCATGACAGCTTGCTGCCACTTTGGTGTCAGTTAATTCATCCTCCATCCAATTCATCAATAGATATTTTTACTGCGTGGTTTAAAAGTGATCATTTTGGTATTAATGCCATTATTCATTCTGGTAGATAACAGGATTCCCATTTTCTTTGCAAGCATTGTTTTTTTTATCTTCCGAGACCAGAGGTTAACCTATTGACTCAAAAGGCATGTGAACAAATCGATAATTCAGTTTACCATCGCGCATCTCAAAGAAATAGTTTTTTTTTTAAGAATTATTAATCTGATTTACGGTGCAGTTAATCTCAATAAGGAGCTTGATGTGCTATTTTGGGGCAGCCTGAATGTCCCCCATTTCATTTATTTATTTATTTATTTTTTTACATTCCTGTTTACAAAAATGTTGGAGCAGTGTGTAAAATGCAAATGAAACAGAATGCAATGATTTGCAAATCAACTAAATCCTATATTTAATTGAAAATAGCACAAATACAACATCAGATGTTGAAACTGAGAAATTTTATTGTTTGTTGAAAAATATGTGCTCACTTTGAATTTCATGCTAATTAAAAATTGGAACAGGGGCATGTTTACTTCTTCTTACTTATTTTTATTTTATTTATTTTTTTTATTTTGTAAAGTGCTAAATGTTTTTGTTGGGTGACAAGTCTGGACTGTGGATAGGCTAGATTAGCACTAAGACTCCTTTACTACAAAGCCATGTTGTGGTCTTACGTGCAGCATGTGGTGTTTGGCATTGTCTACCCTGAAAAAGACAACCGGATGGCAGTATATGTTACTCCAAAACCAATATACAGTGTTCAGCATTAATGGAGTCTTCACAGATGTGGACGCCACCCATGACATGTGCACTAATGCACTCCCATGCTATCATGGATGCTGGATTTTGAACTATGAGCTAATAACAAGCTGAAATTTCCTTTGACGCAATGCAAGCTTTGCTACAGGCTCACAAATGAATATTTTACCCTTTTGGAAATTTTAATAAAGTACAAGTGTGCTATACGACTGAACCATTTCCAGGAGATTTTATATGATTAGCTTTCACTGGAAAGCTTATTTGCACTGAGTAATAGCAGGCTCTGATCATGCAAATGTATAAACAGCATAGTCAACAATTATTAGGATTGTGAGACAGGGCTGTTATTCAAATGCATTTCAGTCCATAAAGACGTACAGACCTTGAGCACATGCACTTTTGCGGAAAAAAGACACAAGCACCCCTTCAGTGCCATTATTATCCCCTGCCACAAAGTGGGACCGGGGGATATTGGATTTGGCATCCGTCTGTCCGTCCGTCCCTGCGTCTGTTCATCCGGGCCACAATGGGGACAAGATTTCTCAGAAAGAATTACACCTAGATGGATTAAATTTTGTATGCTTAATAAGCTACTCATGATCTACGTTGAGTTTGAAATAGATGTCAAAGCTTTTTTTTTTTTCTTTTTAACGGATTTATAGCCCTTGATTGTGGCGGGGGATAGTGATGACAATGTCGTCTTGTTTGTGTTGACGTGTTTCTATTGTGAGTTGTCATTGATTTAACCTTGGTCTTGAGATGCAGCGGCATGTAGTCATGCTCCACAGATGAGTGGAGATGATTCTAAGGTTCAGCCATGATCTTTCCCTCTTATTCCTGGTCAGGGTCACAAAAAAAGGGGCAACTCATGCTCACCCATGCGGAATATGCACACAGACAGGCCCAGACCTTATTTTAACCTATAAAGTTCTTCCCATGAGGTGGCATTGCTACTCACTGCACCACAGTGCCACTTCCTGCACTTGAGGAATCATACTTTAAGTACACCTAAAGCTGGTCTCTCAGGAGCTATTGAGCTTATAATTAAGAGGTCTTGTATGATGGTTTCGGGACAGGGCTTGCTACTCAAAGGCTGCTGGTTGGATTCTCAGGTGCGGCTTTATCTTACCCTTGGGTCAGGTGCTGAGCCTGTATTGCTTCTTCAAAGTTAACATTTCTAAGTATATAACTCATCTATCAGGAAACAGTATTGGCTCAGGGTGGAGTAATTATAAATGAATATGTGAAACCTGTTTGGACTCATAATTAAATTCATTGTCCTGAAGATATGATTGAGATATTCCACGCTCATTGTCCATTGTTATGTAAAAGTTAATTGATGAGGGGTTGTTATGTCTGTTAGTGTGCTCTTGCATTTGCTACAAAAAAATCTTTACATGTTTTTAAAGATGTACAGAAAGTGGGAAAACAATGAACTGTTTTCCAACGACCATCTGGTTGAATTATTATACTAAAATTGTCAATAGTTTTGAATCACAGATAGTCTCCATGTCTTATGTTCGATAGTAGTGTGCACATGAAGTGATTTTCACATCAACGCTGTGAGACTAGAGTCCATCAACTGTTGCCTCTAATCTTTGGTGAACTGATATCCTGTGATGGTTCTGCCCTGCAGTCCCTCCCCCCCTGCTGTCTTCGCCTCCACTTCAACGAGCCACACCTGTTGCTAGTTGAAGTGGAGGTGAAGTTTAGAGTATTTAAGAGCTGCACTGCCAATTGGCACTGCAGCTGCATTCTAGCTCCGTGTGTGTTGCTACTGCTCCCCTGTCTCTTTGTCATTTTTTAAAGTATTTTTATTAAATATCTTTCTATTTTTTGTACCAGCCTGTGCGAGTGGGTCCCTTTTTCTGCCTTTGGGAACATGGTCCCAGTGCCCGCCGGATTGCTTGTTGCATCCGGCGGGACTAAACCATGACATATCCCTATCATATTTGACTTTTTGTGTGTGTGTGTTCTTGCACTTGCTACAAAGTGAGAACCAGAAAATGTTTTTTTTTTTTTCCTACAGAGTGGGGACATTTTTGGGAAGTGAGGACATTTTGGCCAGTCCTCACAACTACAAAGGCAAATTATGACTTATTAGTTAAGGTTAGAATTAGGGATAGGTTAAGGTTAGCGTAAGGGTTTGGGTTAGGCATACATTGCTTATTGTTAAGATTAGGGAAAGACTGTAGAGACACAGGAAGAATGAATGGAAGTCAATGTAATGTCCTCACAAAGATATAAGTGCAAGGATGTGTGTGTGTGTGTGTGTGTGTGTGTGTGTGTGTGTGTTATGCATCACTTATTTATTTTTTATTTATCATTTATTTGTCCAGGAAACCGCTTTGATGACTGTAAATGCCAACCTCTATTTCCTTGAGCCCAAGTCGCTTATCGGAGTGCCTGTTCCCTTTTCAGTTTAAGGCCAGTAGGGGGCAGCACAGTGCAGCACTGAACCGCAGTTCCAGATGCGTGGCATATCCACGTGAAACATCACACAGGCTAGAATCACGGAGAAAGAAATAAGAACTCCAGCATCGGGGCATTTCATTGCGGAAAATAAGCATCGCATATATTTAGATGTATATCTATGCGCAGTCTCAGGCATGACAAACATCAGGCCCATAGCAATACTGTCTATTAAGAGCTTAATTGGTTGGTCATCGTGGCCCTCTGGGTTGCTTGTTCCGTAAATAATTCGCTGAGACGTTACTTAATCACCTGAAACAAAATAATTCAATTCAAGGATAATCGTCCAGCTCAAGGTACAATGCGTGTGTCGCTTTTCAGGTCTCCCCACATTTATACAGTGACCAGGATGTGTCCAAATGCGTTATGAAGTGTTTGTTTGAATCTTTTCATACCCATTCTGTGAAGCGCATCAGCAGCAGGGCTCGCAGCTCTAACGGCGAACAGCAGAAGCAAACATGCTGTCCTTTAGGGAGATGCTATTTATAGCTCCTCAGTGAAACGGGCCCATCTCGTAACCTTTTAAGCCAAGCGCGAACCGCGTGCCAAAAGAGCCCTGATGGCGGTACCCTTCTGTTTGGTTTTGGAGGTCCTTAATAACAGCAAAGCAACGGACATGCTTATTTATGCGCAGAGCGCCGAATCTATCTGGTTTGATCAATCCGTAATCTGCATAAATCAACGCTTGTTTTAGGGATTCGTGGCTGGTCAATTGCTTTTCAGCAGTGACAACCACCATTACATTGTTCAAGTTCAATTGTTTTATTTATTCATTCGCAAATGTGTATCTATATTTGACGAATTTCGTAAGGAAAACTATTCTGATTATTCACTCAGTTTGCTGTCAGCCGTATTTTGGCGACTGGCATGCAATGCATAGGCCAATTATTGCTTGTACTTGCCAAGGCGACTTCCCTCAAGCAAATTTGCCAACATGGACGAAGACCGACGAGTAATTAGCAACAGTTAACATCAATACCTTCGTTAATCTCTTAAGACAAAATGCCAAACTTTCTGAAAAATAGGCGACCAGTGGTAAAACGCAAACTGAATACAAAATGAGTGCAATGCTGATGAAAAACATTGTAATAATAAGGTACTAGAAATAAATGTCGGCCACATATTGTTATAAAGTCTTGCGTGAATTGATGATGGTGTATCCGGGTGGTCTTGCAATGCAATACTGAGCAGTGTTTGTGTATTTGGAAAGTTGTTCTGAATTAATTAGCTGCACTTACACCTATTATTTCATCCACAGTCTCAGAATGTGCGTTCATGCTTTTCAACTGTGACCATCAATTCCAGTGACTGAAGAGGCTTGTTTTTGTATCTCCAGTACAGAAGTCTTTTGACCTTTGGAGTCCTTGTGGAGGTGTATGATCTCTGGGATAAGAGGAGTTTAAGCCTTTCACCTGTCACATCTGTCCCTTGTCTTTGCAGAGAATTGGCAATAATGGTTGGAGGTGGGGTACTGCTGGGGAACACTGTGGGATAGGCCTTACATCAATTCAAGGTATAGTGACCTTTATTCCCATTTCAGGTCGAAGTTACTCAGTGCCATTATTACAGATTTTACGGGTTTCACACCACACACACCAATGGCTTAAAAGCAGAATGAGTGGGGTGAGCAGAGTGAGTGCCTCAAGGCACAGCAGAAACATTTCAGGATTCTGTATCTGGAAAATAAAATAAAATTAACCATTAGAGCGCTGAATACATTTTCAAGGAAGCAAAAATGTAATGATCCTGAGCTGTTGAACATCTATAATGTGGGAACTTGTTTAAAAGAGCTCCCGTTGCCACATGATAGGTTTTCAACAACATCTGATTTTCATATCTTATATCATTGGGCAACTACAGTTGCCTATAGTGCTCTAAGGGTTAAAAAAAACAACAGAATATGAACTTTAAACAGATTTGACAGGCCATGTCCTGTTCCCTGTTTAAGCGTGTTTATTGGTTTTGACATACTACTCCAAACAAGGTGCAGCACACTGATTTGTGTTCCACATTTAGGAATTATGTTTGCCACTCTACCCCCAAGACAATAATACTGGTTTCTGTTGTAATTTGTCTCATGATTACTGGTTGACTCATTATTCATAATTCATAACTGTCATCGTCCCACTTGGAGAACAAGTGGAGTAGAGTAATTTTTAGCAGCGGGACCGTTTATGACCGCATTTCTCTGCTTGGCAGTGAAACCTAATTACCATCGGTGACATACGGTGGCTTCCTTAGACCTCAAGGACTCATTATTCACTCTTACTTGCGTTTGAGTCCACTGTAAATCTGCCGTTTCACGACGGTCAAATATTCAGCAGTGCGGCCGAAGGGCCGGGTTGCGTTTTTGCAGTGCGCTTCACCTGGATCATAGCAGGAGACTTACTGGCTGCATGAGGGGGCTGCAGACATGCTTAAAATAATATGTGACATGCATTGTCCTGAGCTGTGATCTTAACCCTTAGAGCGCTGAAATGAATGTTTTAAAAATATACACTAAATTTAATTATCTTGTGTTGTTGAAAACCTATCATGTGGAAACCTATTTAAATGACCTACCCTGCGGGAGCTCTTTTAAACAAGTCGCCACATGATAAGTTTTCAACAGCTTTTATTTTGATATCTTACATCATTGAGCAACAATGGCTGCATTTATCGCTTAAAGGGTCAATGACTCAGGAAATGTCCAAGCATGAAGGGCCCACTTTTCACTGAAGTCCCTTTGGCAGGTTGGGCGGTTTGTGGGGCGTACTTTCCCAGCTTCAAGATGCCTGGTGATGCCTGCAGTGTGTCATAGCTGGTATTGTACCCCATGCTTCAGCTTAAAGTGTTTGGAAATAAAGCAAAGCAGCAGCCCACAGATGCATGGCACTTTGTTATAGAGCAGAAAAAGAATAACATGATGTTCGCTGGGAGAGCTGGTGGTTATATTTTGTTTTGTGAATGCAGTAGAAAGTGCCCATATTGTTCACGGTGAAGAGAGGATGATAATTCAAAAGAAATCACAGCATTTTTTAAAACTGCTCCAGCCGAGTTTGATGGCTGAGTGCCAGAAAAGCTTCCATGCAAATCTCTCTGGTCCAATTCGGTCTCTCAGAACAGTGTGCTGCTGCTGTGCTTTGCGAACGTGCGAGAACAAGTGTACGAAAAGCTGCGAATGCTCCGCACGCAGTTTGAAACGAAAGCAAATGAGAGACAGGAACAGCAGAGAGAAAAATGTTTCAGTGTGGAGGAGTGCGTTCCCCTGGATCAGGCTACTGCTAATAGCCACATACTTTCTCATATACGTTTGTCTTATTTGGTTTTTAAAGAGAGGCTTCTTGGACTGTCTTTGCTGACAAAGCATTACTGCCTGAGTTTGTTTATGGGTACTGCAAAAATTATAAAAATGCCTGGTTGAAATTCTTAGGATGCAGCAGAAATGAATGTACGCCTATATAAATGACTCCTGCAACCAAATGATTAATGCTGGGACTTTTTCATTATCAAAGTTGCATTATTAAATGGAATTTCATCTGTTCTGCTCCAATATCAAAATTGTGTCATTACATGGAATCAGCTCTATTCTGCTGTGATCCTTTCCACACATAGACAGACAGACAGACAGACAGATACTTGGATAGACTTCATACTTTATTGAACACTGTGGAGTTATTTGTCCTGTGCATTTGACCCATCCTATGGTTAGGAGCAGTAGGAAGCCACAGAGCAGCGCCCAGGGACCAACTCCAGTTCTAAAGCCAGTTCCTTGGTCAGGGGAACTGGTAGGAGTGTTCCTTAAATGCACATTTTCCTGGTTGGGGGAAGCCAGAATTCCTGATATATGCACTCATGAAGAGCTATGCTCCATAACTCACATGGAGTTCTGAGCAAGCTGCCAGGTGTTCTCTGACAAACAGCGAGTCAATGACACGAGAGTTTCCAAACTGCAGTGTTGTTTTTGGGTTCTGATGTGTTTCCTGAGCTGAGGATGGAGTCAACAGAAAGTTAGAGAAAAAAAGTTGCATTTTAAAATATGCAGTTGTAGACTTTTGTAGAACAAATATCTCAACAAATGAACTGTAATAAAGAAATGAGGTGTAAATGGTTGTGGTGTACTTCCAATAAATTCACTGTAATATTGTGTTTTTAGGCAAAGTGTATGTGTAAGGGTAGAAAGCCTGCCATTTACCGTAAATCTGTGACAGTTAATCCTTAAAGTGCTAATCACTGCTATTGTCACACAAAGCACAAAATATATGAAGCAAAATTTCAGATTTCAGCCTTCAAAAGCTCAACAATTTTGTCCATTTTCATTTGGCAAATTAGTTAGCAGTGACCTTCAAAAGGATTCGCAGGTACCTGTGAGTCCCTCTGAAGGTCATTTGTCAACTAAATAATGAATGATTAACTTTTAGAGGGATAGGGTGAGTAAAAATTAAGCACTTTAAGGCTTAATTTGTGGTTGCATTGTAAAAAAAAAAAAAAATAATAATAAAAAAAAGTTTGGTTGCTCATGCATCAGGGAAACTGTAAGGGCTGCTTTGCAGAGCCATAATCTGTGCTGTATATTTTCCAGTGATGCTGGAAGAGAGTAGAATTGTTTTTATTTGGTCTAAAACATGAATGATCCTTTCTTTCCCTCTTTCAGTGATCTCATTCTCACTCTTTCATTTACTTTTTCTCCTTTTTTCCTGTCTTTTGTTTTATATGAAAGTAGTTGTTTTTCTCTGTCTCCGTTGACCTTGCTCCTCCTCTCTCTTGTCGTCTGGGCTTTCTGCTCCTTCCCTTATTTTCTTTTCTTACTCTCCATGCTTCTATGTTCACCTCTTTCAATCCTGCTCCTATACAGTATAATGATGATGTGTTGTGATGGGGGAGAGGGTTATGGCACAGAAGGTGATTTCAGGCAGGCTAGAAACAGTGTCCCAAAGAACGATCAATCATAAGTTTTGAGCTTCCAAGGGAAAATGCATCGATTATACTTCACATACAGCAACTTCAGCCTACACACATTGCAGGCATTCATTCAAAATACACAACATTTGTTATCTTGCAATTTTGTCAATATTATCGAGAGCTTCTTATGGATAGAATATTTCTCGGCTGAGCAAATATTGTTCAGTAATGTTTATAATTGTGCACGGTAGCTCGGTTGTTTGCATGAATGAGACTATGAGAGGACTTTAACTCACTTGGAATAAAATGAGCTCCTGTCTTGTGGAAACTTTATTCAGTGCTTGGATAAAAGACATTATTGACTTGACTAATGTTGTGGTGTAGTGAGGATGAATGAATGAATGAATGAATGAATGAATGAATGATGATTATCTAATCGGAATGGTTATTGATAAATTATCAGCCTCTGCCGGAATCCGGAACACAAACAAATCAGGGTCACACTTTAGATGAAGTGTTGCTCATAAAGGCTTTATACAGAATGTATAATGCCTTCATAAATGAGACATAAGTAAATGTCATGATTTGTAAAGAGTGAAATAACACATCCTTATTCAGCATGTGATGCCAGATGTCATATACCTGACAATGTCACTTGGCGAGTGGCTAAATACCATAAAGGGTGACATTGTCAGCTAAGTGACATTGTCATTGTCAAATCTGGCATCACATGCTGAATAAGGATGCTCATGACATTTGCTTATGTATGATTTATGAAGACTTTATGTCTCATTTATGAAGGCATTATACATGCTGTATAAAGCCTTTATACGCAACACTTCATCTAAAGTGTGACCCAAATCAGACTTGGCTACTCTGCTATTCAATGAAAAGTTTAAGAAAAGTTTCCAAATAAATTTGAAACATATTTAACACAGGCATAATCATTAAGTATTCCAGTGATAAAAGTTAGAAGCATGCAAAGCATTTGGAAAAGTAGGACTGGAAACTGGAGAGCGATAAAAATCATCCAGGCCAAAGGAGTTCTGTACCATTCGCAATCTGGAGATTAAGCACATCATCAATATCTGAAGAATATAATGTGTATATATTGAATGTATCATTGATTGGGTCTGTACATGGAGCCATAATGATTCCTCAAGTTCAAGTATCACACTCTGAGTCTGGATTAACCCTTAGAGCGCTGAAATAATTTTTAAAAAATATATAAATTTAATTATCTTGTGTTGTTGAAAACCTTTCAACAAGTCGCCACATGATAGGTTTTCAACAGCTTTGATTTTGATATCTTGCATCATTGAGCAACAATTGCTGCACTTAGCGCTCTAAAGGTTAATTATGAATGACTAATGACAAAGTAAAAGTTTGGACAAAGCCAGGCTGCACTAGAGTCAGGATAATATCAATTCCTACCTGTATTCTGGGGTTCTTATCGCACCACAAAGTAACTCATTGATTGATCTTTGCAAATTACAAGGAAGAGAGGTGTTGTAGAAACATCTGAATGAGATAATTCAGATGCTCATTATGTGATTATATTCATTCTGCTTTCTCAAGGGGCTTGTGCAGGAGAAGAGCTTCGCAATTTGCTTTTAGTTTTGTTATGCAATGCCAAATTATTCTCCTGTAAAAGCGGCTTTGAGAACTGGACTCGTGAAAAAATCCATTGGAGTCCAATGAAAAAGGCTAAGTCGCTACGGAACATTGATGAGTGAATGCTGGGAAGGGTGTGCAATTTCTTTCTTAAAATCGATTTGTTCCTCCTGATAATTCTCCACATTGAACAGCCATATGTGTGACTGATGGTAATGATTTCTTCACGAATGTCAAAAGCATGCAGGAATATCTTATGATTGAAACTATCAACTTTAAATTCCATAAAGGTGTTATGAGTTCTATTAATTCTGATAATGGCTTCACTTCTTAAACAGAAAGTATGGATGGGGCAACAGTGTGCGGTTCCCTTACTCAGCGAGAAACTCTGCTTCGCTCTTTGATTTTTTTCTCATCAGTTGACACTGCTACTCAGCTTCATGGGGCCCAGCCCATCAGTTGTTTGATGTATAATCAGTATCGTCAAATTACATATTTCATGTTATTTGGTTACAACGCCATTTCCAAAAAAACTTGCAATGCTGTGTAAAATGCAAATAAAAACAGAATGCAATGATGTCCCAACATTTTTGGAAAAGGGGTTGTAAATAAGCTACCGGCTAATGGCAAGCTAGAAAAACTAGATATGGTCGTGGTTCGATTCCAACATGCCCCCAGTTACAGAGTTAATGGCGACAAACATGGGTGATGGGTTTTAAAAAATATGAGCAATCGTTTTAATAAAGTCTGATCTTAGACAAAATTTATCCTGAGACAGCAAAGGAAAAAACCCACTCCTGTCTTCTGTCAAAATCTTTTTTTTTGGCATTTAATGAAACATATATAGCAGAACTCTAATGAATATTTACAAGGTCTATTAAATGTGTATGGCATTGCCTGAGCAATACTGATCTTTAGTAAAGTTTTTGGAGTGTGAAGCCTCTTGGTCATCAGTTTTGTCATTATATTATAATGAACTTTAAAAAATCTTTTAAAGCTAAAGAGAAACCATTTGTGTTTTGTAAAGATTATTTAAACACGTATCGTGCTCTCGGCATAAGAATAAAAATTGGGCTGTCGCCGGAGTGTTGTATAGAGCTTTCCAGAAGAACCCACAGGGCCAGGAAGTTTCATCAAATGTAAAAAATAAAATAAACTCTCATGAGATCTCAAATAATAAGCAAGTTGTGTGCTTGTCTTAATACCAGAGATTACCAATGTAAAACAATAAGATTACAGTGTTCATTTATTTGTGTGTCGAGTTCCGCACTTGTTTTCCATCTGTGATGTCCAGGATTGTCACTTTTATCACTGTATTTTGTTACATCTTTGATAGAAGTATAATGGCTTGTATTTTGCTGATGATGGGCAAGCCTTGATACACACAAACCAATAAATCACGTAAACTTTTGTGTACAGGCATGATATGATGGATCACACCACTGAAATACTGTGCAGATTAATTTGCAAGATGCTGAGGATTTAATGTGGCTGTAGCTCTTCAGAATACTCATCTGTTTCAGCGTGGATAAAATATGCTATCCTTCATCAACAAGAAAAAATGTGTGGAAGAAAGAGAATCAAACATCATAAAATAAGTTATAACTCCGCTTCCCTATGGCTGACAGTAACTTATACCATTTTATTTTTATGTGCAAATCTCACAGCATTTACAGCAGTTCTGTCTAAACACAGTCATTTTTTCTTTTGGCTGCATGTTGTCTTTCAGATTGAGTTCTATTCGCAGAACAAGGGGACACGGGTGGTGAATAAGCTGAGTGAAAATTTGGGCAAACCCATTTGTCTTTTTCAAAAACAGACACAAAATGGGGAGAACCTAGGCTTTCCTCTGTTTAAATGGTTTTTGTTTGTGCGATTGCCTGCGTATGTCGCGGCAGAACTGAGCTGACGAGTGGCTTCAACCAGCGTTTTATGCAAAGCAAACTCTCCCGCCCTGCACCGCGCTGCCTGACGCCAATCAATCGGCCTCATTAATTTTACGAGCCTGTCGTGTCTTCCACGTCCGCTATCTCGAGCCGCTGAGTAATGTTTGCCCAACGAGGTGTGATTATGCCGAGAGTCGCGTGAGTGGAACGGAGAGAGGGCCACGCCGCCGCTCTTTGATTTAGTGCGTTTTAATCATCCTGAAACTGCCTGTCTGCTCTCCCCCGCTCCACGCCCTCTGATGTCTCACTGATGTCCCATTTTATCGGCTCAGCTTTATGCCAATAATACATCATTAGGAGGAGAGAAGGAAGGAGGGAGACCCTGCCGGTGCCTTTGTGTGTGTATGCATGCGTGTGTGCGCGTGCGTGTGTGTGGGTGTGTGTTTTGAGTGCATGTGTGTGTGTGAATGTGTGTGTGTGTGTGTTTGTGTGTATGTGCGCGCGTGTATGTGTGTGCGTGCGTGTGTTTGTGAGTGTATCTGTGTGTGTGTTTGTGAGTGTGCCTGCGTGTTCTTGTGTGTGTGTTTATAAGTGTGTTTGTGTGCGTGTTTGTGAGTGTGTGTGTGTTTCTTAGTGTGTGCATGTGCGCGTGTGTGGGTGTGTGTGTATGTTGTAAGGTGCCTATGTGTGCATGTGAGTGTGTGTGCATGTGTATTCATGTGCCTGAGTGTTTGTGAGTCATGCATGTGAATCTGTGGGTATATTCATATACCCGTGTGAATATCAGTTGGTGTACAGTATCAGTATGTTTGTGTATATGTGTGCTTTAGGATGTTTGTATTCCTGCCATTTTTGGTATTTTTCCATATCCATGCTTGTGTTTCTGGAGGTTTGTTCAGAAGTGAATTGCGTGCTGATTGAGCCTACAACACAATTTTTTTCCTCTTTTCCTTCCAATTTCAATGCAACGGCGCTAATGGCTGTCAGTAAATAATCTTGATTTTGGCTATCATAAGTCAACAGTAATTGCCAGCACACAGTATGAGCAGCGGACATTTTAAGTGAATTCTTCTGGGATTGCCAGGCATTGTCACATTGCGGTAGCCAGAAACAGGAGCAAGCACCGAAAGATAGGCTGCAAAAGACAGTCAAATCTTGTTTACACTGCAATTTTTGAAGAAATTTCTAACTTTTTTTTACCATGGAACTTCCACTGAGTTCAAGTTTCTCTTTTTTCACGGATGTCCTGGGAGGCATGCCTGATAGAACAGTCGCAAGTAGAGAGGGTGAGAGAGTGAAGCAGGGGTAAAGCCCCTGGAGCTGTGTTTGAGATGAGGCGCTCGCTCAAGGGCCCAAAAGCAGAGTTCATCTCAGCTACATCTCTGTCAGAATTCAAGCCCCCAATGAGGGCTGCAACCAGCAACTCTGAAGCTGCACCTCAAGCAACATACCTCCAGGATTCCCAGCTGCCCCAGCCGCTTACATTCAGTATTAAGCCTATGTGGCCGCAGGTGTGCAATGCAATTAATATTAGATTCATTCTGTTATGTATTATGCAATTATTGACTTTGGTTATCAGTGAATCCAATGCCTCGGTGAATATCACTTGTCCAAAGTGGATAAATCATTGGATTCACCAATAACTGAAGTCAATAACAATTTTTTTTAAATATAAGAAAAGGGCAGCAATATGTAAAATAAAATATATAATGATATATAATATATAACAATATAATATAAAATATAAAATAAGAGAAGGGCGGCAACTGTAACGTAAAGCTCCTCATAGGGACGAAGCGACACGAAATACAGACCCTGTCAGGAGCTCACGCGGGGCAGCCTAATCTATCTTTAGCTTGAGGTCGTCGGATTGTTATATTCACCTCTCACACGGTGAATATCACTGTGAATATTGCCTCGAGCAATCAGGAGAGAGCGAGTCCTTTCATCATATAATAATAATCATCATTATTGACTATGACATTGAGAAACACTTTTTAAGAAAGAGATCTGGTAAAATTAATGAGAATTCATTGCTTGTTCCAGCTTGCATCTCCATTACAAAATTACACCCCAGCTGAAAAATATGCACCAACAGGATTTAATGCTTAATTTTTGTTTTCACAATAGTCACAGGTGTTAGCATGAGCAGGTGTAAGCATCGGTAATTGAGTCTGACGGATGCTGATTCCTCCGCTAATAGGGAGAACTCGTTAAAATTGGTCTTAAACCTTGGGCCATAAAAACTGAATGTTGGTTTTTGTAATTTGCAAACACTGTTCATTAAATAAAGATGTGCTGTCTGTTTGCTGAACAGAACCATTCCTCCCAGTCACATGACTGCGTGCAGAACAAGAAGAATGTACATTTCAATTGGGTTGGCGAGGATAATACTGTAAGTTTCCTGTAATGCTTGTTAATGGAAAAGCTAACCTTGTTGGATGAGAAAATAGCCTTTTCAGCATATTGAATGGAGGAGGCTTTTCACCACTCAGTTGCACTCTTCCCAAAAATCCCGTTCTTCACCTCTTATCGCTGATGTTATTGTTGTGGAGTTTCTGCTGTACCATATCATAGAGCTTATGAGCATGTTTATCCCTAATTAGCCATTCCACATTGGTGCCATGCAGATATTGCGGATAGTTGCCTGAGATATTTGCTCACAGTTAAAATTCAGATTTCTTATCAATGCAGCCTAGTTGCATCAGGCAAGGTTCAGTGCAGAATGATCTGGAATTTTAGAGACCAGACCTCAACTTCTATAACCAGGATTATTAAAAACTCGTGGCATAAATGCCTGAATCCCTCAACTCATGACACTTAATTATTGCTTTATACTTACGATGTCATGAACGCTACTCAGATGTTATTTCACATTTGTAAATATTTAATAAACCTCATTTCCTGGGCATAGTTTGCATATAGATGCCAAGCTATGAGTCAATGAGATGTATAACCAGTGCCAATATCTACTGCGTTTACTGAGATTAGATTTGTATGCCTGTTGACTTTGTTATTTACTAAATATGAGGTAATGTCTGCATACGGTTGTTTTATTACATGTGAAAGATAAGGACATTTCTTGTGTCTACTTCTAAATTACAGTATTATCTCAATCAGTTTTGGTTTTAATGAAAATGGTTTTTGAAACCTGTCATATCAGATAAACTTCTCACCAGAACACAAAATGTTTTCACTCAACTATAGAGTACTCCTTGGTTACCACAGTCACAGAGTAGTATTGTCTATTTTGACGTTGTTGGCAACTGAGATTTCTAACAAGTTTGTTCAAACCTGTTACTTTATAAGTGACTATAGAGTTTACTGATTCCTGAAAATATATCTATTAATGGACTGAATTATATGGGAAACCAGAGGACTTCAATTTAGTTGTGACTGCTTTGCTGATGTACTATAACCTCTTGTGTGTGTGTTTATTATAGTTTGAATTTGTGCTGTTTGTCTGCGCTATTTGCCCATTTTTCATGTTTGAATGACACACAAAAAGTCTTGTTCGCTATTCTGCCAATTTTGAAAGTTACCTCATGCCAAAATATAATTGTTATATAACTCTATCTCCATATACTGACACTGAGATAGCAATATGAAGAGCCTAGTGCTGAAAGTACCTAAATCACCTCTTCACGCATAGTGAGGTAAGAATTTGAAAAGGTCTTTTTTAGTTGTCAAAGTCAATTTTTTCAATTTTCTCAAAGTGGACATTTTGGGACATAAATATATTGAACACTGGGGTCTTCCTATAGTCTTTGTGTCATATGGACAGCCCATTCTCATCGCAACGCATCATACAGTGACGCTACCTGAACGAGTGTCGATATATGACGCAAAAAGGAGGCTTTTGCCGTCCTTATTTGTCGCCAGTTTTAAACAAACCCTACCCCCCAACCTTAACCTTAACCGGAACCCTAACTGTAACTGTCAAATAAGGATGCTAAAAGCCTCCTTTTGCTTCCTATATATCAACGCTTGGTCAGGTAGCGTCACAATATGAGGAGTCGGAGTGAGAATGCGTTGAATTGATCGCAAATTGGATGTGAGTGCATATACAAATGATCTGAAACACTGCCAGAAATAGCAGCTCTCTGAGGCTGCTGATGGACTGTTTTTGTAGCGGCTGGTTCAGAAATGAATTCATACAATTCCATGGTGATTTTTTGAGCAGTTTTTCAATAGATACGAGCATCATACCATCTGTGTGTCAGTCCCTGTTCGGGAGCTCAGACTTGCAGCCACAGGTCTTTTTTGTTGGTGTTGTTGATGTTCATGCTGTTATTGTTGTTTTTTAAGTTTTTGGCATATGTTTTCATAGTTTTTGACATACTGCCACCTTAAATAAATTTTCTGTTTTTTTTGTGACCAATGCACCTGCAATTTGGGCACCAATTATGTAACCCTTTTGCACTCTATTAGTGACCTTGATTTGAATTCGAGACCTACCTTAGAAAGCGCTGCTACTTCAGTTTTTTTTTAAACCAGACACATGTTGCTAATTTGTCAAATGAAAAAGAATGACCCGTGTAGATCCTTTTGTAATTGTGGAACAGAACCGTCAGCATTAAAGCCATTTGTCAGGCGTGCCTCCAATATTTTGCTCGCCTCAGTATTTTGTGTAGAAAGATATTACCTGGGAAGACCACAGCTGTACATTCCATTCTCATAATAGAGGACCCTGGTAGGATGTCTGCAGCGAATTCTTATTCTACTTTTGCAGAAATGTTTTGCTTGCAAAAATGACTGCAAAATGAATAAATAAAAGAACTCAGATACCGTACGTGCTGAAATCATTTGCTGTAGAGAGGCAATATATGGGAGAGTCATGAAGGAATCTGATTTGATAAACCTGACATGACAGAATTGCTTTACCAACACGGCTGGGGCCCTGATACTTTGCGTTTTGTTGTCTTTAGTGCTCCATCCCGTGACCAATTCTCTTGCTTTGCCCTTCTCCTGTCCCTCACTGCAGGACTAATCTGAGTGCACGGGATGAAAAAGCAATCTATTAGGAAATAGTTATTCCAAGTTTTGAGCAATTTATAGATTTGATAAAGGATGTGCTGCAACATTCAAGCCAGTAGGCCCAGTGTTTGGAGTTTGCCAAGGAGACGGAGCGCTGTGGGGATGCTGGCAGCAAAAACAGTGCAGCTGCCGGATCTTAAAACTTTTTTTTTTTCTACCGTTGGCTTGTTCTCCAGCCCCCCAAATAATCCTGACAGCCTCAATCCTCTGCTCTAATCTTCAGAACTGAAGTGCCGCCTGTCCATCTCTCAATGTGGACAGTCAACAATTGTGACATAGTTTTCCTCCTGAAATATGAAAGGAAAGACATTGAAGAGATGGGAGGAACCTTTTAGTGTTATGTAACAGAGTTTAGTTGGGTTACTTCGGTGCCATTGCTCTTCATAAGTACTGGGAGAATGCACAGCGCTCAATATTGTAAGATGGAATGGAGCTGCAGATGCTGTGGTTAGCTTGCAAGCAACAGGCTCATGATTTGTATGCCATCTCAATTGTTCTTCATGCTCTATTCCCGTGGGAATTACGGGTACTGTAGCAGGGGTAGTTAAGTGGATTTATTCCAGCCCCTTGATAAGGGCCCGTGTTTTCACCCGTCCACTGTCCTTGGCAGAATGAATTATGACATGCAATAGTTTGCTGAGGAATAGCATTAACCAAATGAACAGTGGGGGAATAGAAGCTAATGAGGCTGATTAGTGGGACAGCACGCTGTGTGATTGTGTATGTCCATCATTAGATTAGCATGCTAATGAAGTGAAGCGTATGTAAACACCGTTGAGCCTAGTGCCCTGGTCCTCAAATCACCGTCCTCGAGGTCCGACACCTGCTGTTTTTCCACCCTCCCTTTACCCGGGAGTCATGTGTTACGTCAGTCAGGCCAATCAGGGGTGCCAATTGTTCATTTACTCACCTGGGATAAAAGAAAACCTGGACTGAATTTGGATTCGAGGTCCAGATTTGAAGATCCCTGGCCTAGTGGGTTAAACCATGCATTCCTTAGACAAGCCTTGATAACAGGCTCAGAAGTGGTGGTAAGACCACTTTACGGGGTGAAATTACAAATAGATCTCTAGAAAGTTCCAGTCTGCTAAGTTACTACTTGTGACTGAAAGCAGTAGAGTTTCAGACTAACGAAAACAAGGCTAGGTCAAAACCCAATAAATAGCTGGACCAATTATGGTCGTTCCGTGAAATTGTGGACAATTTGTTACCGGGATAGTGGTTGGTATAGTCTATAATGCCAATTCCTGTATTTTAAATGTTCATTGAATTTTCTTTTTTGGTATTTGTAATAACTGCTGTTAAAGTGTATCTGTGTGCATCCTCGATCTATGCCCCCTGATGAGGTAATGGAAACTGTTTGCGCCAAATTAGTTTGAAAGTGCAATGGGCAATGGGGAAAGTATACAGCACCGGAAAGGCCAAATGAGTGATTCTGCATAGGAAATATGTCCCATATCCTAACTGAAATTGTGGAACGTTCCCAAAACAGAGCCAAAAATTGCTTTGCTAGTTATCTCTTCTCATTTCTCATCTGTCACTCATATTTTTGCACTGTTCCAGGGAATGGAAGTGTCAGTGTGTGTATTGTTTTTACTGATCTCTAAATGTTACCTGAACTTTGTGTAACTCTTAATTGATATTACTGGTTAATAGAGGAAGCCTAGTGACTGACCATCTTGGGTTTGCTTCATTCTTAATGTAAATAATGTCACTATAGCCAACAACAAGCGAGCATTTTTTTCCCCACCTCTGTCTTCTTTAGTTATTGAGATATGGAGGCTTTTACAAAGGGATTGAGACCCTTCTAAACGAGTGCTGCTAAAAAAATGCTTATTCCATAAGTCATTGCTTTTAAAATATTCACACCACATGCTTAAAATTTTCAGGGATTGCTCTGTTAGATGTCTTTAACTTCTAAAATGGTTGGCCCGCAGTTATGTATGTGCCAAGTTATAGCTTGCAGAAAATTGTATTAAAATATTCTTTGGTGCTATGGAGCACTCCACACCGAACCGCATCAGATCTTTTAAATGTTTATTTAAAATACTCATGTTATGGTACGTTCTTGCCAACTAGGTACATGTCTGAAAGAAATCAAAATGTCTGATTTATGAGCCCTTAAAAAAAAAAAAAAACATATTTCACACATATATTGCAAGTGCATATTGCCTATGTATGACAAAGTATTCCCTAAAAGCAATGATGCCACTGGAAACAATGTGTTTTAATTTACAAATGCAGGCAGTGTTAACATGCAAAACCAGATAAATACGATTCCTGGCATTGGCACTGGTTGTTGTATTTAATGCTTCTCATAAAAACTTTCTGAATCCAAATCCAAAATTTTGTTTCAGGCTGCCAATGCATTACTCTACCGTGATGTGGTGATTGCTATTAACTGCAAATATATGATTTATAGAATACAAATAGAGATATCTGTCTTTGCAAATGAACTTTTGTCGTCTGATGTCACAACATTAGTATAATATTGAAACGTTGCACAGCCCTCATTGTCATGGAAACTGGCATTGAAATAGTGCATGAGACTCCAAAATATGGTGTGTTGCCAAGATAGTAAGCACCGGCCGTCTTGAAAGTCATAACCCTCTGAGTTTCTATGCTATCTGCACAGAACACAACATCCATTTCTGTGGCAAGAACATTAAAATTTCACAACAGTCAAAAATGATCCTATTCACACTTCACTTAGCCCAAAGCTTATAGCCTATTTTGCCCTGGGCTAAAAGTAATTTAAATCATAACTTAGAACATGGAATAGGCCACACTTCACCTTTAACGTAGGGCTTACTAAACTCTGCTCCCTGAATTTTAGGAAATGTCCCCAGGAAGTTGGGGTTAAAGCCTGTAGAGTGAATCAAGGTTGCAACAGAAACAATAGAATACTTTTGCAAAGCAAGATTACGTTTTGGCTCCAATCAAAACTGTGTTGTATGTGTTATGAAGACCTAAACCCTAGGTTTTGATTTTCAAAGTCAACCCATAATGGCGGTTTATCTTAAGCTCACTTGGTTCATAAACACAATTGGGAATCAGAGCTAACATCAGCCTTGTGCTGCAATAACACCAGGCCTTATATTGGCCTAGGGCTATGGAATGCAGGTGTGAAAAGTGCTTTTGGAGACATGGTCAATGCAGATGAGTACAATAAGGGCTTTTATTCATTGAGTCAAGTTCTGTGTTTGAAATATGTTTCGACATATGTTGGTCGTATGTCTAATGGCATTCAGTATGTTGTTCAACAGAAGATTTTAATTATATGCACTAGTTCATTACTAGTCCCTTTTTTACAGCAGGGCTGGTCAGGGCTTTCTCATTATTCATTCTTCATCATTTCCTAAAAAAAAAAAAAAAAAAACTCAACTTTTGCCTGCATAAGTAATTATGAGGCTTGTGGTGTCATGTCAAAATAACAGCATCACAAACCATTACTTCTTCAAAACCTTCCACAGTTTTCATTAGTTTACTTCATAATCTTCATAGCATTTAAAGTTTTTGGATTTTTCTTTAGACATCACTGTTAGAGTAAAAATTTTGTAGATTAATTGTGATTTTCTCAGCTGCAAACACATTTTCAGCAGCTTTAACCTCAGATTTCCAGCAGCTACCAGGTAGCCCACATAGTTTCCTTAGAAATTGCAATTTTCTAGTTATTAACATTTCCCCGCATATTCTACTCTCTGTTTCTTAGGACCTTCCTTGGCCCAAATCAAATCAAATAAAAATATATCCACATTGTGCATATTGCAATCAACAAAACACAGAAAACTTTGGTCTGAACCCCTTAAAGAACCAACCATGAGCAGCTGTGGGAGTAGACCCTTTCAGCTCTGGCTGGCTGAGTGTGTGGGCCCTCTGACAATCCTCATGTTTATACTCGAATGATCAGAGCGTCTCCCCCTGAAGTGGACTTTAATTTGTGCGGTGAAGACTGTGAGTGGCAGGGTACGGGCTGGTGGCGAGAGGGGGCTTGTACCTGATGAAAAGGGCTGTCAGGAGAACACTGACTCCCCGGGCGGCTTCTCAGCGCTGAGGGACCCTTAGCCCAGCCAGAGTTGGCAGCAGTCTTATTTCTGGAGAGTGGACAGATCAGGGGACCTTTCCCTGTGATCTACTGCTCTGATTATGACACTAGTGGGCTCACTGTCACAGAGAGTAAATAATTGCTGGGTATGTGACCACAAGTTGAGCTGGATACCCTGTTCTCTGTACTCAAACTGAAACAGACTGAGAGTTCCTTCCCTCTGCACTGTGTGGGCTTGGGTTTTACGGGCAAACTTGTGGTACTGAACGTACAGATAAAGTGCTTGTGTTTTCCATCTTCACTGCAAATCTCATTATCACTGGTGATTGTTCTTACTGCTACTCCAGCAACTAAAACCAGCATAGCTCCGATTGCTTACTACTGCTAAGACTACACCTGCTACCACTGCTTGTAATACTACGCGTACTTCTCATGCAGTAAGTTCATAGTATTTTACAAATAAAATAATACAACAGCACGGTTATGCATTTTGACACAGTCATTAATATGAATGGAAAAGCCATGTGAAAGTAAAATTTGTGGTAAAATTAATTGTGCATATAATGCACTGTAGACTGCAGAACTGGCCAGACTGTGAGCGTGTGTGTGTGTGTGTGTGTGTGTGTTTGGTTGTGTGAGTGTGTGGGGTTGCAGGTGTGTGAATGAGAATGGCAAGTTTTCAAAGTTAAACAAAAATTGACTGCAGACTGTGGTGTTAAATCCCCTGGAAGCCAGTGACAGGGACGGTCCGCACTGTTTCTCCAGAGCAGAGCTAAATGCCAAGGCTAATCTGAATCCCTTGGTTCTGAGCTATGCTGAACACATTATTTGGATGGGAAGTCACCTTTGTATGGAGTAATTGGTGTAAATCGATTGCCCTTTGAAAGGTAACATTGGACTCTCTCCAAGATTGGAACTGTTCAACCCTTTTCTATAATGAGCCCGCTTCTGTAATGGGCAAATTTATACCACTCACACACGCGCACACTCATTATGTCAAAATCGCTCATGCAATCTCTCTCCCTCTATCACCCACACACACACACACACACACACAGAACAAAATCTAAAGAAGGATCCAACCACCTGCTTTTTGGTCAGTATTGGAAATTTTCTCACCATCTTTTTGATGTGTAACTAGATAGAAGATGACTGCCTCCCGAGAGACAGATTACAGAGACTGCACTGTACAGAGGTTTTACTATACCATATGTTCTTTTCTGAGACACCACCACTAATGCTCTGGAGGTGACTGTTATGTTAGCTTGCAGCCCGCTACCTTCAAGTAATAATTTTAGTGTTCAAGCACCAGCTAGAAATCGCATGGAATGATGGGCTCCTCCCCCTTTACTTTTCTTCACTCGTACATTCAAGACACAACTGTTGTCTGTTACAGTCTCTCCGTATGACAGTCAGCAGACAAAAAGACCTGAGGGGGTTTTTCTCAGTGTGGGATTATTGAGTTAGCTGGACTGCTGTACTGAGTACCACCCTGAATCAGCACTGATTTACTTTAGTCCTTATTCCAGATTAGGGAGGGTCCTGAATTTTATTCAGTGCAGTTATCCAGCTGACTCAGGAACCCTGCTTTGTGAAACAAGGCCTTGATTAGGTATAAATACTCATGTTATATTCTATGATTATGGTCATTTATACCACTGGTCTGTTCAATACTGAATTGTGATTGGTTAATGAACGTTCGAAGGGTGTGCATTATTTTCTTATGACCGCACACCTATGAAGTCATTCCAAACATTTTTGCCATTTGACATTTTGCATCAATTTTCCACGTTTTAGTACTAGGCTAAATTTAATTGACATTTGGTCAGAAAGTCACAGACATTGGAAGTGAAGGCTAAAATTAGCACAGGCAGTATGTTTCAGTTTTCCAAAATAAACATAAAATCTTTGACAATGGAAAAAAAAAAAATGTGTCCTTAGCTAAGCATATGTATGTGGTTACCATTACCATTGCCTAAGTGCAACAAGCAATTCCATGCTGGTCATTACTCGAAAATAATTGCACACCTAAGTGGTTATTACACCTCTCACGTGTGCATCAATTTGTATAATGACTGGCATGATGTTATTTATTGCTTCATGTTTGATATTTTCCCAACTTAGTTCAATATTCTGTATGGTAGTTGAGTGGCCAGTAAAGTCTTTGAAGTCTGCATATGGGACTGACTTTCCTTGCCAGGGAATTACTATACCTCTAACCCTGATTTTAGTACTCATACTTACGTTTTGGAGCATCTTCTCGCTGCTCTTAAAGGCAAGATAGAGCCAGAATGTCAATGGAGTCCTGATAGGGATTTAAAGAATATAGATAGAGGAGCAAAAAATTTGAGACTGTAAATGGAAGAATGTGATGTAGTAGGTGGTATACTGAGATGGGGACAGAGAAGACAGGGTCAAGCAATGAAACTGAATTGACAGCGCAGTACAGCTATCCTTAGAGAGGACAAAGTCTGAGCAGGAGAAGCCTTTTCCTCCCCCAACACTGATTTGTGTACCAGCACCTTATGAAGGAGGCCAGGTTGACATTAGCAAACAAAGAGAGTGGTCCAGAAAAGCTCCACGAGCTTCAGAAAATAAGAGCAATTTAGCTGTAAACGATTCAGAGGGCAACTGACATGAGAGTAGATACAATATGACAACAGCTTGGCACAGCAGCCTGTTTGGAAGAAGAATTACTGGGTCCTTTTTAAGTTGCTCAGGACAAATACGCTGAGAATGTGACAGAAACAAAATGTGGAGCGCAATACATATAGAGGCAATATCTTCAAAGGACAAAAATGCAGAAATAAGGTGTGACACTGCAAGTCACGCGATTATCCGGCTGTATTCTTTTACTCCTCTACTGTCTTGAATTTGCAGCGACAAAAAAGTGAACCACAACAGTTTTTATTTAAAAAAAGAAAAAAAATGTGATTAAAAATATCCCTTTAAACTTAACACCAAGAACAGCTGTTTTTGTGATACATAAAATGAGTATACTCATGCTGGAAGTTTCCGTGGATTACCAATTAATTCTCAGTGGTGATCTTTCTTGAGTTAGAAATGAGCCATGGCCAGGGTGCAATTTTGCCGAATTCAGGGTATTCCCTGCACAGAAAAAGAGTGCTAGGGGGGCAGGGGGTGTAGCACAAGTGTCGACGTTACGAGATAATGCTATGTGTAGGGACACAGTGCACACTCAGATTCCCAGCTAAAAGCACATTTTCCAGTTCTGCTCTGCTGGAAAAAGAGCTTGTCTTGTTTAATGGTACAATTTTCTTTGCAACCTGCAGTGTCTGATTAGAACCTGTGTCAGCCCCACCTCTTCCGACCAGATAATCTCGCCGTAGGGAGTATCCATCGGACCCCTGAGTTTGTCACCATCCCGGTTATCTCTGTGCAGTGACCCCGAAAGAAAACATTAAATTTGTTATTTTCCTGGAGAGAGCCATTTATCCCACAAACATCTGTATCCTGATTTGGATTTTGCTGGGTATTTATTTTTCGCTGTCTGAATTATAGGTTTTCATTAGGCTTTATGTAAAGTCGACCCCACGCCTTGTACTGACTGTTTTAATTTACCCATTTCCTGATTGCTTTTGCCACTGGCTAAATATGGATACAATCACGCCCAAAGTAGTCATTTAGCTGACAATATTTCAGCTTGGCATGTTAAATGATCTTGTTAATGTTTTTGTTTGACTTTTGACTTTATTGTTTCACTCATGAAAATTTTGTTGCTGCCAGGTTGAAGAAAGTATTTGTCTGCTGCATTCGAAGAACATGACAAAGAATGATAACAAGTACCATAAATGCAATCGCATGCAGAGAGAAAAGTACAGGACAAAACGACTTAAATCTGCCCGAAAATGACAAATGACATGAAAAAGCTCAGTAAGTGAATGGCTACTGAAAATTGGGATGCGGTAGGTGTTTTAGTATTTCCCAGCTGCTGCCTAAAATGATGGGAAGAGGATGGTCGACCCATCTGGCCGAAGTTGATCAAGAATTTTGTGTTTACCTGAAAAGTGGCATATTCATTCAAACTCAAATCAGAACAAGTTGGAATTGCATGTTAAATTAAAAGTAAAACTGAAAGCAACAATTTGTAAATTATCTTTGAATTGCATTGAAAACAAGACAAAAGCGCAATATTTTGTTACAGCCCGCATGTCTGGTTAATTGGTTCTTTTCCTGTTCCAGCAGTTGTGCGGGATGCTCCTGGTCATTGGTTGATTGGCTTGTTATTCCCGTCAGTGTGATCAGCTGTAGCTACTGATTATGCTGTGTATATAGCTTGTAGGTTTTTGCCTCAGTCAGGGTAGATCATCATACTAGAAGGGGTAACTCTAACCCTGGTGGCCCTTCCATAGAGCTAAATTATTAGTGAGGTAGTTGGTGAGCAAAATGTTAGGTACAGCAGGTTCTCCAATGTTCCTTCCAGCTCGCCTCATCTTCCTCATTACATATGTGCCTGAGTGGTTTATTGTTTAACCTGAAATTGGCTCCCCATCTATCCAGTTTGGCATTTAATTTTTATTTATTTTTTTGTTAAGTAAACACATTTGATTTGATTCTTGCAGCATCTTTAAAAAAAAAAAAGTTGAGACAGTATAGTTTTAGTTACTTATGCTTAGGGACTGAAGACCCAAAGTGTTTCGGGAGTAATTTTGTCCCATTCTTCCTGCAGACAAGTCTTAAGGCCTTCAACAGTACAGGTCCTTGTCACATTTTTCTGTTTTAAAATGTGCCAGGCATTCCCTTCTGGGAACAAGTCAGTACTGCTGGTTGGCCAGTCCAGCGCCCTCATTATCTTACTCAGCCATGCCTTTGTAATGCATGTAAAATGAAGAATTTTGTGTTATCCTTTTGAATAATGTTCATGGAAATCATGAACATTATTCTTGAAGGCAGCATATGTTGCTTCATCATCTCAATGTACTTTTCAGCATTAGCGATGGCTTCACAGAAATGCAGTAACTCTTCCCACAGATACAAACCTACACCGTTAAGAAGCATGGCTTCTGAACTTTTTGCTGGTGACAGTCTGGATGGTCCTTTTCTTTTTGTACATGGGTACATTTCTTAGAAAAAAAAAAAAAATCCCTGAAGTATTGATTCGTCTTACCACTCAACACATTTTCACTATGTGATGGCCAATCACAAATGCCTCTAAGCCCAGAGAAGTCAACAGGCCTTTTGTAGCTTGTTCACATGAGGCATCCTATTTGCAGAGTAATGCTTTAACTGGCATTTGTGGGTGTAACTTCATACTGCAGTACTTGACAAAAAAAGTATTGTTGAGCCCATTTGGTCATATGGGCCCTCAACTTCGCTGCTCTTTCTTTATCAAACACTGGCATATAGAGTTAAAATATAAAACATTTATCTAACATTTGGCAAACAGAATAAACTGAAGTATTGCTACCTATAGAAGTACGCTGGCTTGAACTCAAAGAATTAAACATATAATTTCATATTAAAGAGTACCCTGGTTAAAAAGTAATAAAAAATATTAAACACGACTGCAGCTGTGACAAAGAACTGGCTCCAGGGGGCAAATTTTGAATAGCTCCAGTTTTATAAAGTAAGCAATGGCTGTGTAGTTAATCAAGAACCTGTCAAATGCAAGAATGCTGAAGAGACCAAGCCCAAAGGGCGCAAAGCATATTTGGTTTATTTGTTTATTTATTTATTTATTTATTTATTTTTGATTTATGCATCTCCAGTGGCTGTTTACCTTCAATTTTATTTCATAGAAGGGCTCCATCAATGTTATAGATATTCATTTTTGCTTCGACGCTGCTGCTCATTTGCAGAAAATGGGCCCAAGCTCAAGTGGAACAGGTATCTGCTGGTTATTTATTACCAGCCAGTGGAGGTTCAGGGAGATGACGCAGAGGAAAATGCAGCCTGGGAGATGCTTTCATTTGTGGACCTCACCTGTGGTCATCAGATTGACTGATATGCTGTGCTGGAGGGACAGGAAAGCTTGCTGTTTACTCTTACACCTGACAGATCTGGCCATCTGACCAAGCCTGTTGGCTGTGAGCACCGGTCAGAGAAAATAGATAGATGGACAGACAGACAGACAGACAAAAGATGGCCCTCTTGACTTTCTCCTGGAGTGAAAAAGTGCCTTTCAGGACCCACTGGTGTGGTATGAAATAGAACAAAACTGATAAAAGCATAAATTATTCTTGGCCACTTGGTAAGTAGCTCATTAAAAGATACATCAGTCGCTTAACACTATGATGATTATTTCACTGACTTAAAGTTTTGGTCATATCATTTTTCAAGCAACACATCTTCTCTGTGCTTTGTCTCCAGACTGGAAAGAAAATCAAACAAAAATAAGTAAAGCATTTTATTCTTTTGTTTAAACTTTATGGGGACCTAGTATGCTATTTTTTCATAGTTTCATAGTTTCCACAGGGGAATAAAATGAAAAATTCCATAATTTTCAAGCAATTTGATTCCTGTGATTCCTAACCCTCTGAAAAACACACTGCCTGAGTGGACGTCCCCTCTACAGAACGAGCTTTGTTCTAATTGGCCAGGAAACACAGCCACTTTGTCAACGGAGAGAGACAATATCATAATCCCCCAGCAACTCCCAAGTTTCTAAATACAGGTGACTGACTAAGTAGCAAGCTAGTTAGCGATTAAAGTACACAAGAATGGAAAGGTAACGTCTGCAGGCTAAGCAAACATGGACATTACATTCACAGAAGTGCAACATTCTGTCCCAATTCAGTCTCTAACGTTGAGAATGATCTGTAGCAACGGTTAGCTAACTTCATTTACTGCGCTAACTGCTCCATCAAAAACAGACTGAATTTGAATAAAAACGGTCATCCTCTCTATCTGTACTTATCAAAGTGTCTCAGACATTGCTTCTGGCTGAACCAGCGACGGTTTCTTAATTCACGGTCGGTTTAGTAGCTAGTTGGCTATTAAACCACACGATGATTATTGAAAGGTGATTTGTGCGTGCTGGCTAGCTAGCTAAGTAAATTTGCTTTGAGAGCAACACTTAGCTTGCCAGTTAGTTACATCAACAACCAAGCATACACATTCACAGATTTTGTCTTAAATAAATCAAAACCACCATTTTGTATCTTCAAAAAGCATATTAGGTCCTGCGTTGTACTGATCCATGTTATTAGAGTTAAGCAAGCAGCCAGAAAGTGGATAGCATGCATATAGATAGTTACGGGCTTTTGCCCATTGAAGCTGGGATGTTGCTGTAAAAATAAGCTGCGGGTGGCGATAAACATAAGGGGTGGAACAATTCTCACGTGCCAGCATTTGACCTGGGAGGGGGAGTCAAATCTGAAGGCCATGCTGAATGCCATGCTTTATGAAAAAAGCTGCCCACAAAAAAAATTACTTGGTAGTTTTACATCTCAGTTCGTGGGTTAGTAAGCATTCCAGATACCGAAATGTATGTGCATAAGAACTGAAAAGGCAAGTTTTTCATAATATACCCCCTTTAAAATTATATTTTCATCACTATTTTTATCACTATCACAAAGCTGTTGGCTACGTGCTGAAATATTTTGATCATTACAGTATTTGCTAATGGAGTAAGAAAATTCATGCATACACTTACTTGTAAAAAGCAAATATTTTTCTACCTGAAAAGTATGATTCAAATTCTAATTGATGCCAAACAATTGATAAAACTTTTTTTGCAGGTCTTGGTGTCGCTCTTTGTAATGTTAAAATAGAGGGCTTTTTGAGATTGTAATCTCTGAGACAGATGTCCCCACACACACTTCCAACCTATGCAAAAAAAAAAAAAAAAAAAAAAACTGCCAGCTTGATAGATCCCTCAGCAACAAAACACAACATGAGAGCATGACACAAAGTGAGGCAGCTTGCAGTTATAAGGGACTTACTCCAGACCTTATCTTAAACCCAAAAGGCTTTTTCTTTGAGTCTGTTGTCTAATCTAGTGCTGTCACAAAGCTCAGTGACCTGGATTCCGTTTTTGTCTTCCAACCCTTCCTTGAAAATGAACCCAATAAATCATTTTTTAGTAAAACAAGCTAAATTTATCTAAACTATATTAATTGTCAACAATAATAAGAGCACTAATTCAGTATGATTTCTGCTGCGAATATTTCACATCATCATGCTAAATAGTTGGCCTCCATCTTCTTTTCTCATCCTTGAGCTTATATGGGCTCATTCCAATCCTACATTTTTTCCTTCCTTCCTTCCTTCCTTCCTTCCTTCTTTTCTTGCTCTGCATCCATGCACTCTGTGCAATCAAAACCGACCATGCTTGATAATGTCTGTTGCTTTAGGCGACAAAGACATGTCAGCCCCATGATTCACTAGCTGTTTGGAATTCCATTTTTGATCGACAAGCATAAAAAATTAATTCCTTTATTTTAAGAAACACTAACTAAATGAATTGAAATTCCACCCATGGGAAATACCTATATACTGTAGTACAAATAACTACATAGAAAAGTTGTTGTTGTTGTCCAAGTATACTCTCTAAAGTCGAACAAAATGATAAAAAGTGTGATTATATTGAAGGTTCATTCTAATAAATATACTTGAATTTTCGTTATGCCTGGTAATTGAGCAGGTGTGCCAAAAATTAATTAAAGAAAATAAAAAATTCAACAGCAGACAACATGCCTGACAAACAAAATAATGAGCTCCTGGTGTGTTTGTTTGGCTGGTTTCCCCAGACAGACTCATATGCAGGTAGGTGAGTGAATGTCAGGAACAGAGAAACAGCTTTTATGAATTATACCGGCCTGGGTGCCTTCAGGGACCAAAAAAAAAAAAAAGTTATGTCTTATGTCAGTAAATATATCCTTTCTTCACTGAGTGAATGCCAAGCCTGAATATGTTTGTGTGCCTGTTTGCATTTCCAGGCCCATCTTGTACTCCATTTCAGACATAATTTATAGGGCGCAGTGCATACCCAATGCTCCCAATTTTGATCTACGTGAAGATACAAGCTTTGATATCCTTCTGGACTTTGTGCCATAAATGAACAGGCACCTGTGAGTTTGCATCTTCTGGCAAAGCGTTAGCCAACTACCATGGACACTGAAGGATATAAAAAAAAGTGAGCTTCAGCTCCAG
Organism: Gymnothorax javanicus; assembly: GCA_029692085.1. Lineage (NCBI taxonomy): Eukaryota > Metazoa > Chordata > Actinopteri > Anguilliformes > Muraenidae > Gymnothorax > Gymnothorax javanicus. The sequence continues at coordinate 73,091,243 of CM056203.1, forward strand.
AAATACTTGTCAGAATCGATTTGCAGCGCTGCTGCTTTACGTGACTGCGGTCCACAAAATGGCTTTCAGAACCTGGGCCTGAGCCAGCTCCATTTCAGCCAATGGGCATGGACCTCTGGAGCCGCTCCAGTGGAGAGGTGCGTGTCCTGAACGCAGAAAGTTGATGAGAGACGTGTGCAGAAAAAGATTGTGAGAGCACCAGCTGCCACTGGGTCAAGAGACATGAGAGTAATTGTTTCTGGAAAAAAAGAGAAAGAAAAATTCAAGTCATTTGCAGTTTGTTCTTAAACTGCCCTTTTTTGGAAAAAAAAAAAAGGATTTAGCTTCCAATTTTTGCCTTTTAAAGTCTTTATTGAGTTTGAGTTAATTTCTTGGTCATGATAGTATGATTTTCATGCCAACAGTACATGTTTTATTTTATCTTCTTATGGCACGAGGACCGTGAAATTATATTCAGAAGTTCATGTAATTGAAATAGAAAAGAATGATAAAGCTGCGGCTGAAATAGACAACGAGAGAGCTTTAAAGGGCACATGATCAAAGAGAATGACATGAAGAGAGAGATCAAGAGCCCGAGTCAGAGAAAGCGACTGAAAGCATGAGAAAGGGCTGAGACTCGTCCATTTCTTCTGTTTGCTTGTGCTTAAGCACGGGCTTGAATGGCTGTTCTACATTTGATTTTCTAGTCTGCAGAGCTCCTCTGGCTAAAATAGCCTCGCTCCCTTAGTGAAGGAGCAGAGTAGAGAGACTCCTACTGCTTCTCTCTGTCGGAGCCCGCATACATGGTCTGTCTCAGTGGGAGGAGTCAGTATACACTGCTCCTCACTGTGGGAGGAGTCTGAATATACTGTCTCTCCCTGTAGGAGTAGTCTGCATACATTGCTCGTCACAGTGGAGGGCACGAACCTAATCTGCTCCTCACAATGGTAGGAGTCACCCTACGCTGAGAAGGTAGTATACACTGCTCCTTACAGTGGGAGTAGTCGGCACATACTGCCCCTTACTGTGGGAGCAGTCAACATTCAATGACTCTTTACTGTGTGAGGAATCAGAGTTCACTGCTTCTTACTGTGGGAGGAGTCTGGGCATACTGCCCCTTACTGTGGGAGGAGTCAGCACACATTACCTCTTACTGTGGGACAAATCCACATACACTGCTCCTCACTATGGGAGGAGTCAGTATGGAGTGCTCTTTTCTGTGGGAGGAGTCAGCATTGCTCTCAACCATAAAGTGAGTTTGGATGAGCCTTTGCTTTGACTCCTATAAATAAGGCATTAAGTGGGACATATCATACATTCTAATAATCAAAAAACGTATCCTCTTCACTATTTTTTCCCTGATACTTCCTCAGCAGAGCAGACAAATGGTGGAAAGCTGGCTGCAATTTTTGATAATTTGTATGCATCCATATGGGGGTATATTGGAAGGAAATTATTCTGAAATAAGGAATGTAACAGCTGTCTCAGGGCATAGATTAAGTCATAAAGCTGGCGAATTTATCCATTTCAACTATGCCTCAAAGCACAGATGTCTTAAATTATTTTAAATGCATTTGCGAATTTATGCAATACGATTAAGTCTCATAACAGATTTCTTAAAATATTCAAAAAGTATTATAGGATTAATGTAAGACAGCCATGCCTTAAAGCATAGATAAATTAAAATATTTTTGCAATAATATAACGCATTTGCAAATGTTAGACCCTGCCTGTTTGAGGGCACCCAAGGCACAATCAGACAATAGAAAATATCAGAACAGGGATTTCAGAAATAAAACTATTGCCTGGGGAAAAAAAAACACTAATAGAAGGTACTTAAGTGAGAAAATAAGCAACAGATAATAAATAATTTAGGCAGTCCAGCACTGAGTCACACACACATACTGTACATACGCACTGTATATGCAAAAGCATGCATATGCATGTACCTCACAAAGGACCTAGTCTGCCCAGCAAGTTTTCAATGTTTATAGTTCAACTGAATTTGATTAATGAAATTTGTCATTTTTAAAATGAGTGAACTCCCTAATGACACATCATGGCTAAATCAGGCCAATGCCATTGTGTCTTAGTGTTCAATTCATTGGCTTCTTGGTTTAATGCCACTCCCATTAAAATCCACTGGGCTACTGCAGTCCTGTTTTCAAGCGCAGAAACTCTGTTCATTGAACTTTCAAGAATCTTTTCACCATGGACTTTAGAAACTTCAAATGATATTGACAAGACCGCAAAACACAGAATTTTGAATGGAGTATGTTCTGCTACTGACCCCTAGGAGGGTTAATCTATATATGGATCTTCATTTCAACAGTCGTCCCCCTCTGACCCTCCATGAAAGAACCTTGTTTCTCCTGAACGCAGGGAATCATTGAAAATGACGAGAGCCCTTCGAATGTAGCACACAGTATTCTCTCCTGTGATTCAATATTCCATCATACGCATTGCTATGACTGTGCTGAGGATTTTCTCTGGTGGTTCTGTTATCTCTCTTTCACTCTCAATTAACCTCAACCACACACACACACACACACACACACACACACACACACGCACACACACACACGCACGCACAAAGTAAAGTGGTGGCAACCATGATTATGGTGTCTCTCTTAATCTGATCAAGGAAGTGTTGATTTGGAACTGCACGTTCAAAATCAAGGCCCTCCAGATTTACAACTAATTGTGAACCTTTTTATTAGAACAGCCAAATTAAGATTCTTTGATTTGGTCTTATTTCTGTCCACTGCTATTACTAGGTGCCAAAAGGAATTTTCAAGATGGCATTGAACAAATATAAAATACATGTAGGTTCCAAACATGAAGACAGACCTTTGAGAGTGCAGGAAAAATCAAGGGAGAAAAGTCAATTATCAATCTGTAATGCTGAAGTAACGTTGCCCCCACAATTCAGGTGACAAAAACTACCTAAATTAGTCATATGGTGGTGCAAGAGTGGGCCAAAACATGTTTTGGTCTAAAACTCAGTCAATTGCCAGTTTCCTCAGCTCCACCGGAAAAAAAAAATAGAAATGTCTTGTACCAAATTGTTTGGACACTTTGGATTTTCTGCTAGTTTGAATCATTTGTAAAACTTCAAAAAAAATTTTAAAAAACTTAAAATTGATCTTCTAAATGTTTTGCCTGATTTGTATACAATTTGATACACTGCATTTTCAGACCAATATCTTTCATTACTCGGGCCGGTAGGCCACGAGTCTAGGTTTCGTCTCCGTTCTTTTTTTTTTTTCGGAGTCGCGATTGTCCTGCTCATGTGCGCGCACAGTTTCGCGATTGGCCCAGGCCTAGACCCAGCCTGAGTACAGGCTCTGAGGAGCCTCTTGTTTTTACATAAATGCAGCTGCTGCATTCAACCATGGATGCAGTAAATCAATACATTCTCTGGACGTTGCCTCAATTGATATAATGGGGTATACTTTTTGAATGCAAAGTCCAATCATCACAAAACTTCAGAATCTACATTTTAAGACAAGAAACAGAAGCCTTCAAAATTTGACAGCAGTTTGCCTAAGGGTGGGGCTGTAAGAAGCGGAAATATAAAATTACTCTTCAACCACATCTTTTAAACAAAATGTCTTTGTGTTTACATCTTTTCAACTGTTTAATTAATCTAGTTAACTGCCTGTTCACTGCATCAGTCTCAAAGCCAGGAAATGAACACAGGATGCCTTAAAGACTATGGCCGTCACTAGCCAATCAACTGTCAGCAACTATTTGATATGCTGAGCAATGGCAGATCATCATGAAACTTGCAGGGCTAGGAATACCATGAATAATTATGCACCATAAACAGGAAATTGTTTCAAAAATTTATGTCGTTACTGCTTCAAAGTTTATAATGCCTCGTGTTTCTTGGACCCAGTATTATTATTCTAATTATATTTTTATATTTTTACTGCAACATTTTGCTCACCCAAAACAGGAAGTTGTTGTATATCATACCTTCTGACACTCCAAACTCAAAAAGGGAAACAGCATTTTTTGTGAAACAGTTTTGGTTTGATTTGGCTGAGCACCTTCTGTCACAAAACTTGATTTCCGGCCAAAATGAATGTGCAGCAGGCTATAGGTCTGTGGATGTCGACAGACCTTGGAAACCATTTGATTAATGGCAGTTATTCCACCCCAGACAATGACATTATAGTCGTGTTCCACTTACATTGAAATTCTCTTTGAAAGACTTTGATGAATGACTTCCTGTGACACTCATCAAACTGATATCTAAATACACTTTTGACTGCATAGCGGCAATGATAATCGTGCTATCACACGAGAATGCAGTTCTGCTTGATCAAAAACACATTTTCTCCTTAAATTCCTGGCCTGCGTTATGTTATAACTAATTTGACAATAAATCATCTCCATTGTTTTCTTTATCCAAGGTGCTAAATCCTGGTACGAATTTTACAAAATTGATCTAAACACTGATTTTTCCAGCTCTTTTGTTGTAAATGAGTTCATAAACGAGATTTAATTCAGGTTACAGCTTTTCTATGCATAACCATAGAGCTCGACCAGGGCAGGAAGTATAACATTCTGTATAAAAGATTGATGCCTGCTTCTTCATTTGTTTGCGTTTCGGAGATTAGATTACATTCGGTATAATACTGATACAGCACAGGCTGTAAATTCCTCACCATGTTGGGACTGTAGCCAGATCCTGAGGATGTTTTAAAATGAAGATAAGAAGGTTTTTTGCACAACAGAGCTCTCCTTTGCCACTAGATGGAGTCTTATGAAAAGAATGATAAAGGAGATGAGTGCATAGACTTTGTGGGCTACTTCTACTACACTCACACTGCGCGGGCGTTATGTCTTCCCTGGGTGTGTTCATCATGGAGACGCTGCCTGCACTTGTACCACTCATGACACCTAAGGGAGAATGAGGGTTGGGCTGCCTGGAAGTCAACAATAAATCTGTGTCCCTGAACGAAGAATGATACATTGTATTTTAGCGGCATTATGTTTCGCCTACAATGCCATAAGGACTTTGGCCGAGTTTCAGGGTTGCAAGCATAGCCCCGAAGGGGAGTTACTGCAGGCTGCCTATCTTAATGGAATATTTGTGAGCTCTATGCTACCGTGCGCCCCTCAAGTTGTCATGAAGTGTTACCCCACTAGCTGACGAGCTTCCTACACTGGGAATCAGACTAAATCGACTGAATCATGCTATTTAACTGGGAGCCTTCAGGCTACATGCTGTTCAGTCCAGTCAAGGACACTGCTGTTTCAGTAACCCTGACCAAGCTGGAAATTCTCACCTAAATTAGGCAAAGATGGTCAATCTGGTTTAACCCTCTATTAACCACCGTAGCATATCTGCTACATAAAGTGAAAGGGTTAACAGCCTGGACACTCTGCTGGTTTTGTTTCTTATTGCCAAATAAACATTTGAGAATAACTTGAATGGTCCGTCACTTTAATTTTTCCATTCAAGATATTACCCAATGTAGCAGATCTGCTACATTTTGGAAAGGTGGGCCAAAGGTTCGAATTTTTTTTTTTTTTAAACTATTTTTCCAAATATTGGCCCATAATCAACATATTTGCCTAGGGAAATGATTTTTACACAGTTGGAAAGGTACTTGGTTAACAGAGGGTTAAGGTGTGTTTCAGTCTCTTGCAGCTGTTTCACCGAATGACCAGCCTGTTTAATCAGTAAGTCTGCTGGGTTGTCCAATAGCTTGATTCATAATCTTTGATTGACTGATTGGTTTATCTTGGGTCAAAGAATAAACAATGATTAAACTGATCGGTTGTAACCAACCCTGTATCTGGAGATCAACCACATTGTGTGTTCATTTTGAATATTATTTTACAAATGAACGGCTCAACGAGGTCTCTAGCCACCGAGGGAGATGTGGTTTGTTTGGTAACATTGAAATCTGACAGGACAATAAATCTCCAGGAGCAGGGTCGGTTACCGCTGAAACAGATAACAACCTTTTTTCCATGTTTTAATCTTTCACTGATGTTTATAGTCTGAAGAGGCTCACCTGCTGGGATGTTTGTTGACCGTGCTAAGAGGAAGTATGAATATTCAGAGGTGATCTCTCAGACGCGCTCCTTTTAGCCACCCGCAAAGATTTAGCCTGACAGGCCTGTCAGTCGGAAAGTAAATCATATCAAACTGCCCAGCAGGGATTAGCGCTCATGAATACAACTGAATCATTTGTTGTTGACAAACAAGGATACATATTGAGACAACAGGTTAATTTCTCTTTTTTCACTTTTCACCTGCCTTGTGGGCATTCGGGGGGGAAAAAAAACAGTAGCTGTGCTGTAGCATAGACGCCAACGCTACATTGCAAAATGTTAATCTGCTCTAGCTGTGTCAGGCTCATCCTTGGGTGTTTGTATTATTCGGTGGGGTAAACTGATTTGTTGTTGCAAAGGGGCTAATCGGAAACAAATGTCACGTGTTCATAAGTATTACACAGCTAATAGAATTACAAATTTAATTTATGCTGTATTAAAATTGTTCCATCCCATCAGAGAAATAACAGGAGCCTTCTTCCAAACTCGATATTTTACATACTCCACTTGGCTGTCTCGCACAATTAACAGCATACAGTATTTTAAGAATTTTACTACAAATTATTTTTCGTAAAGAAAAAAAAAGGATTAATTTTTGCTTGTCTTTTCTTTGCCAGTGCATTTTTTTGAATGAACCCTTAAACCAGGCTATTATTGAATAGGCTATTCATATCTCACTTGCTAGTTATTGTTAACATTCCTCGCCGTGCATGATCCATGCCGAGCGTATGTAGGCAAGCAGTGCTGCTCATAAGGCAGGTATGCTGATAATGGCATCTCGACCCTCGGCTTGGCATGTGGAAGTGTAGTCACCACCCTTCAGTTGCGGTCTTAGGTAGAGTTGCTAACCCCTCCTGCACCCTGTGCTCCAAGCGAGGTCCTCTCCCTTCTCCAATCCACTCATTTTAACACCCTCTCCTCCTTCCCTTCCCCACTGCTGCATGCGCCTTTTTCAGTTTTTCATACCTTATGTTCTAGCTCAATAAACGCCCTTGAAGCGCTTGCTGCGGATCTGCTTGTGGTGCCTTATTGTGCAGTTCGCAGCAAGAATATTGTTTTTGAGAAAAAAAGAACTGCGTAATAGGTCTGCTTTGAGATAAAATTAATACAAGGATGTTACTTAGTGTCTTCACTGTACTTTAAGGTGGCTGCTATTAACAGCAAATGAGCCGAAAAGTGGTGTGAATGTAATCTTGCTAATGAGCGCATAGTTCTTATTTAAGATTGAATTTAAGCTTCACATGCTGATTTTCTTATTAGGCAGTCATTTTTACCACTTGAATTAATTGTTCCGATGTACAGAACTTGAGCAGCAGTAACAGGCATTTCCACGATGTTGCTCACAAACTCTTGAGTACTATTGCAGCCTAATTCATTAACTAATTGCCTCTTCCTTCGTTCCTCCCCCTTGATTTGAGTTCCTCCTCCTATGTCTTTGGTTGCGCATCACATCCTCCCGAGTGAAAGTGGCCAGGGCAAGTGAGGGCGAGTAGTATATTTCTGAACTGGACCGCAGCCCTGCTCTCCCTTGACTTGAATGAATCCTCTGCGCTCCCTGCTAGCCGCCAATAGGCAATTTACGTCTCTAAGGCAAGCTTCACACCACCACTGCTCACTGCGCAAGGCCCAAGCAGGTCACGTGAACTAGCGGGACCTGCTGCCATTATAGCTTGAGCCCTCACATGTTTGCATGTGACAGTGTTAGTGAGAGCTGTGTGCAGACTATCCCTGGCCACCATCAAGTGACATCGATGGTCAGAGCTGGATAAATGCTCTTTCGGCCTGCCTTACACTTTTGAGCAAAAATGGTGACCTAACACTACGACATCTGAGTTGTTTTGGTGTTTCTCACTCATTGAAAGCGCATAATAGACCTAACTTGAAGGAAGTAAGTCTGTTCAGAGCCTAGAGGCTCATCAGGCCGGTGCTTAATCCTGGTTTCAGTAGCGTGCAGCGACTAGGAGCATTGCTACTCCAACCGGATGGGATGCTCGTCCATTGCAGGTTACCCCCCGCAAGCTCTTAGTCAGGTTTCATTGACAATTTGCCTGCACCCAATTATACCCTTTGGTTGAGTGAGGCAATGTGGGAGCAAAGCGTTTTGCCCAAGAACTCATTGCAAAAGTCGTGGCAAGGACTTGTGCACAGGATCTTTTGGTCCCAAGTTAAGCATACATAACCACTACGCTACCGCATCCCGCAGACCGAAGTGAGAAGTAGGAGTTCCCTCTGGCTTCAAGATAAAATACTCCTTACCGTCTTTCACGACTGTTCACGGGGGGAAAAATCCAGGGATGCAGCGGCGTCCTTGCTTCTTTAGCTATTTCTTGGCCCTTTTTGCAACCAGTAATGTCACAATTCATTTGATGACTTAATGTAGGACAGATGCGAGGCGTCACAGTAAATGACAGTGCCATGGCTGACACTTTCATTCAGTTTTAAACTGAGAGAAAGAACAAAGGCCTTCAGACTTAATGAGACACTGAAGTCTATATACCAGAGGGTCAGGCTAATTGTGCTATCTAAATGCGTGTTTCCTAAATGTTGTATTCCCATTAGAAGCTGTCACATTACTGTCATGCTATCATCACATTTTTACTAAGCAATAAAGAAAATTACACTTGCCCAGGAGTAAATTCTCCTAATGGACAACATTTACTGTGGCTTGGTAGTGACGCTGGTCCTGAAAAACATAGAGTTCTATGGCTGGACTGGAATATGGTACTGTTTGGCTTTAGTGTGAGAAACATTATATCTAGACTATTGTAAATGTCAAACGTGCCACATGCAAGTGTCAGACTGGATAGGAGAAATATCATAGCTGTAATTTTCCATGTTAAATAATGAACCAGACATGTCTAGAAATGCAGCCAAATGATAGTAGTTTTGTGACCTGTTTGAGTGAATTTTTTATTCTTTACCAAATAAACTGCTTTCCACAAAGCTCACTGAAATCCCAGGAACTATTCATAGTAATTGGATTTAAAGCATATCCTTGAATATTGAATGTAAAATTTATGAAATTTGTCCAGATCTCTGCAGATCTGTAATGTAATTGCACCACATCATCCAAATGGGCAGGTCATACATACTGCATAGATCCATATTTCCATATAAATAGATTAATTTGGTGGGGGAGTGGGGGAATTTACTATTAAATTTAATTTGAAACACCAGCTTAAAACAGTCTGGTTTAAGCATGTATTTGCAGGTGATTTCAGAAGTGTGCTCAATAGTTTTAGTTGGTCAAAAAGCTGCTCACCAGCTGACCAGCCAAGGTAGCCAACTAGTGGCGTCACATCCCGTGTCTCTATTTATTAGTATCACCATGTTTCTGGCTTTTTGTGTTATTTTCAGTTTGGTTTTGTTGACCAGTCATTCAGTTATTGTCTTGTTACTTCCTCAATGCCTGTGTGCATTCCTCATGCCTGTTTCCCATGTCTTCTCATCGTCTCGTTGTGTATTGTAGTTCATGTCTTTTTTCAAGTCAGAGTCAGATTATCTTGCCCTGTTTTGTGCTTGTAGCCTGCTTTCTCAAATGTTTTCATGCCAGAGTTTTCCTAGCTCCTTGTTCCTCAGTCACAATGTTTGTGAGTGTCTCTCTGGTCTTGTGTCTGCCTCATCCTGCCCTGAGATTCCAGTCCTTTTCATTCCTGTTCCCTCCCAGAAGGACTCTTTGGCTTTGACCTCGGCACAGATCACTGACTTCACTTAGCTCACTCCCCAGGATGCTGATTGCCACCATCCAACCTCAACCACAGACTGTCAGTCCTGCATTGCTCTGGAAACTGATTCTTGACCCTGTAGTGTTGATTTTGCTATTAAGCTCTGGTTTTCCCTATCCCTGGTTCCACTGTTGACTCCTTCAGTCAGCCCCGCTTTCCTGATGTAGTTGACCAGTTTGCCCACAGGTTTAGTCCACTAGTTTTGACTGGCTTTGACGGAGACCAGCTATGATAGACAAACTATAGAAGTATTAAAAACACCACTTGAAATGGCGTAGAATCAGTTTTAAGTTGAGTAGGAAGTGAGTATTAAGCCACAAGGTTGAAAAGAAAGCTGGGCTCTCAACTCTTGACCAGTCAAAGTGCATGTCTGTAGACCATTGCAATAGAACCTAGTTCTTGAAGAACTAAAATCTTGTTAGTTTTCACTCTGAACAGCACAAGCTTTTCATTGAGTTGCTCATTGTGTAGCATTTTATTGAATACCAACTTAATATTGGAACTGAACATATGTTTGCCTCCATTTACTAAACAAAGCCTCCAATAATTTACTTGTTGACTCTTCCAGTCTGAAAGTATGGGGATATGGAGGAGAGCAGGTGATTGGATGAAAGTAGAATGTATTTTTCAAGTTTTGGGACTACTTTAGGGACCCTCCACTGCTGTAGATGAGTCTGAACTAACACCTTCTCCGTGAACTTTACTCCATGTAGGACTGCCATCATAATCTGGTAAAAATTGAAGATAATCTGTCAGTCTCCTCTCAGGTGAACATAAGTGGTGGGAATTTCTACTTTTAGGATTGTTATGCAACAGAGGTGACTGCATTTAGAGCAATGATGTAGTACTGGATTCATAAAAGCTGTTTTGATTGTTCAGTTTAATCACTGTCGCCTCTAATATCCAGACAGATTGTTCCAGTTTTCAGACAGTTATTTCCTGTTCTGGTGTGGAACTAGGAGGGTAAACTTTTCCAGTGAGTGAATTTTGTTCAATATATGGCAACAGGCAGCCTCACATTGAAAAATATGTGCAGTTTTGATTTGATATAACTTGAGTTTTATTTTCAAAATGTTGACCTTTACACAGGCGCTGAGATTGGAAAGCTTTGCTCAATAAAAAAAAAAATGGAACAAAATCAAACTCCTTGACATGATATAGGTTGCACTGCTATTGTAAATCATCCAATCGATTTTGAGTAATGAACTGTCTATTGCTAGCTTGCTGCGAATGAATGCATAAATATAAAATATTATTGTTTCAGTTTTTTTTTTTAACTTTGGTTATTTATAATCACAAAACACAAACAAAAATAACTAATACACTCATCTGTGCCGCATTTTTCCCTGTAATATCTTTTGTGTGAAACTCTTGGGCCATGCGTCTCTGTGTGCCTCTATGCTGCTTCGTCATAATTCATGGGAGCTGGTCTGCTGAAGCTGTGCTGCCCAATTATGTGAAGCTGCCAGAGCACCATTCAGAACCATTGCTGCTGGGAACAGAGATGTGGGCAAACTCACGAGCGCTAGAACATTTTTTATTATGCCACAAAACCGCACTGCGTAAATAAAAGAATTATAATTCAAATAGCTGGAGGGTGAAGGGAACAGTGCCTCAGGCTAATTGGCTCGAGATATATTATTATTCATTAGCATACATATTTAGTGAATACAGGCTGGGTCAGAAAGCAAGGCATGTTCCTGCATTTGAAGTTAAACTTCCACGAAACTGATAGCCGAAACCAAGATTCTCAGAAATGGAGGTCCTTAGCAATGTCCGAGGAAGCCAATGGGGTTCTGAGAACATGTAGCTGTGGACAACTCTGTTTCTGGAAATCTACCATCCTGTAGGTTTTCATACTGAGCGTAATTTGGCACACCTTAATTCTGCTTGTCAGTAGCTCAGCGAGAGCTCTGGTTGTTGAATTAGATGTGCTTGTGGGTAGATTTTCTGATGCAGGGTTGGAGCTCAGTGGGATTTCAAGCTGAAAGAAAAGGATGGAGAAGATCTTTCAGCAGGGTTGTGTGCAGTGGTATATTCAGGCTAAACAATGTTTAAAAATCGATTGCTAATTGAGTCTAGGTCAGTATGTTAAACGTCCTTCAGCCTTTTTATGCCTCAGTATATAAAAACAAACTGTTGTCACTTGAACTTACTTGGTCTCATCAGCTCCATGAGACACCTGCATAATGTACAGAAGCTTGAGCCTTATGTAAATTAAATGTATGACCATTCAACATTTAAAGTAATATTAAAGTTTCTGGAATTTGACCCAAGTTTAATCCTTGGCCTAATGCTGGTAAAATGTCCTGGGGGCACTCCTCCCAGAACTGGCTCAGGGCATCAGTGAGCTCCTGCATAGTTTGTGGCAGTACTTGGTGGTGTTGGATGCACCAATACATAACGTCCTATAGGTGCTCAGTTGGATTTAGGTCAGGGGAACGAGAGGGCCAGTCAATGGTATCAATGCTTTCCGTCATCCAGGCACCGCCTGCACTCTCTGACTACACAAGGCCTGGCATTGTCCTGCACCAGGAAGAACCCAGGACCCTCTGCACCAGCATAAGGTCTGACAATCACTCATAGGATTTCATCCCAGTACCTAACAGCAGTCAGGGGACTGTCGGCTATGACGTGGGGGTCTCTGCGACCATCCAAAGATATGCCTCCCCAGACCATCACTAACCCATCACCAAAAGGTCATGCTGGATGATGTTACAGACACCATAAGGTTCATCACGGCATCTCCAGATTCTTTCACACCTGTCACATGTGCTCGGTGTGAACCTGCTCTCATCTGTATATAGAACAGGTTGCCAATAACGGATTTGCCAATTCTGGTGTTCTCTGGCGAATGCCAGTCGAGCTGCACAGTGCTGGGCTGTAAGCACAGGTCTCACCAGAGGATAGGGAATGCCACCAGAAACATACAAAAAGAGCTGATGGACCAGTTATTCACATAAATGGTACATTTTTTGATGGGCATATTACTCCTTTTCAACCATCTAACTGTCTTCATTGCAAACCTAAAAAGAATACAGATTTATCGGAGGGTATGGCGATTAAAATTGATCCATGATTACATATTATTTACATGAGTAAATTACAGCGCTATCACCCTTTTGGACAAAATAACAGGGTTTCAGGGCCCAATTAATAGTTAAATGACCTTGGACTTGTGAATGTTGATGGGGCTTGTGGAATTGGGTCAGCTTGATAAATCACAGGTGCTAAAACGCCTCAGCTTGAGTTCGCCCAGGACTGCAAATTTGATTGGAATTTGCTTCCTCACGTGTATGGGGAAGGTGACTGCAGGAGGTGTCAGCGGCAAAGGGAAGCCTTTCTAAGTTAGAATGGGGACAAAAAGAAGGTCCAAGAAAGGCCTTTCTACTGGGTAGCATTGGCAAAGACTTAATAGAGAAAATAAAAACCTTGTAATCTCACTGCAAACTCTTTTTAATATGCAGCAGCATTCCTGCTTCAATGTTAAGAGCCCATAATTCTCTCCAAATCCTATTAGTTATTAATACATTATGTACAATGGCTGGCTGTGTCTCATAATTACTTTGTCTCTGCTGGTGTTTAAATATTCACGTCGTCTCGCCTACATTCTTTGTTCATGACAGCTGGGCTCATGCTCTTCTGCTTGTCTTCGGCTGCCTTTTAAGTCAGTGCTAAGTTACAGATTTGATTCCGGGTCCTCCACAGTAATGTGCTTTGAACTCTGCTCGCTAGCTTGCCCACTTCCTCTGGCCTTGAAATGTGGGCCACTGCCCGTCAACTGCCCCTCCGGAACCTTAACAAAACCTCGCCAAGACATGAGATGACTGGCCAGCCATGCTGACGGAGGAATATATATTGCTTGTCAAAAATAAAAATTTTCGATTCCCCATGTGATCACTTCATCCTTGCTATATTCCGCTGATCAGAACCTTGACTTCTGGGCATACCGGGCCCATCAAAACACTTTCAAAGAAAAGTGTGTTGCAGGCCCACATAGCAAAATGTAGAAATGCAGAGTACAGACATATTTCCTCCTAATGTGAATCTGGCATGTCTATCTCGGTAATTTTCCTCAAAGGAGATTATGTTAAATATGGAAAGGGAAGGGTAACATGATATGATTGGTAACACATGATAAAATCAGTTTTGGTGTAAGATCTTCCTGCAATTGCTCATTATAATTGTTAAAAACCAGTGACCAATTGGCCCGAAAATCACTTCTCCTGGAATGTTCTCTACAGAAAATGCCTGTTTCTTTATCCGAGGGTCGAGAAGGGCTGACCGGCTTGTCCCTGTCATTATATATTAGTGTAATCATATGTCTTACTTGGCTTCTTAATTCAGATAAATGTAGAGGTCCTCTCTACCAATTTCATTCAGACAGGTAATTCATACAAAAATACGGAAATGCCTTAAGTGAATTATAATGGCATGTGGCACATTTTCCATGCGTGATTTTAACATTCTTATTTCTCTAAAGGAAAAATCGGTGCCAGTCGCTTTTTTAATCTTCATCTTCAGGACATATGAAAGAATCTGTCCAAAAGAGATGGGTTTTTCAATAAGGTAATTACCTCCTCCATAAATCATGGTTAGCTTTTAGCAAGAATGTTGATGGTATCAATGTGCTATTATGACCTTTTTACTCAGCATGTCTCAGCCCAGCTGAGCGTTTATGGAATATTCTGGAACAGTGCCTCAGACATGGGTTTCCATCAACCAAACACATTTTTCTCTTGATGGAGTGGTGTCTTATTCCTCCTATAGAACGCTAGTCACTGTTGAACTCTATGCCACCCCCACTGAAAATTCCTGTTTAAACCAGCCTATGCTGATCAAGCTGGTTTACACAGAGTTTTCACCTCTTTCAGCGAAGCACCGGCTGAGATCAATGGTGCCGGAAGTAGGAGTCCAAGGGGCCATCGGCCCTCCCACTTTACGGCCAATCCTATATTTTTTTTATTCACTATTCACTGTATCCCTGCAACTGTCCTTGTATTGCAACACTCACAGTGAAAAGCAAAGGTGCAGATCCAAGGGGAGGAATGGACTGGCGGCTTGCTTGTTATGGATGGCGTAACTAGTTTAGCTAATTTAGCTAATGTTAGCATATTGGCTGTCAGAGTGTGTGTAATACCCTGTAGTTGGTAGCTAGTTGGGAGTTTCGTCTGATTACTTTTATTTTGAAGCCTGAGACCGTTTGGTTTGATGGAGGTTGTCTGAGACATGACGCCGTTTTGTCTGACAAATGACAGAGGTTTTCCTGACACCTGATACCTCACTCTGAGACCTGAGGATGTCCTAAAATATAGGCTACACCGTACTACTGGTATAAATTTGACTTTTGACGTTAGCTTTGGCCACCCCACTTCTGACATGAATCTGGCCCCCTTTGCTAAGCTGCCTGTATACTTAGCATGTCTGTCTGTTGAAACCAGCTTACCCTACCAGTCTAACCAGAGGAGAGGGCATCGAATGATCAACTGACCAGCCAAAGTTGTACCAACGTCTTGAAAACACTGATCAAAATATCATTAACCATCTTAATCCTTAATCCTTCACTAAACTAGAACTTTCAGCAGGGACAGGTAATACTGATGCATACACATGGTGTACCAAAACAATTTAAAATCACTTTGAATATTTTCACGATCTTTTACCTCTTTTTCAGTTTGATGTCCCCTTGAGTAAGTGCTTGTAAGGCTTGGGTACTAATAGCTCAAAGGCTTAATGTTAAATCACAGGAATAAGTGAAAAATTAGGTTTTTTTATGTACTTTTTTTAGCAAAATTTGTCAGAATGTGTGAGCTGGGACATCCACAGAAACTTCAGTCAGTCCTGCGTGTTTGTCTTGGCACAGAAATGAGTCGTTAGTGAGGGTGGGTTATTGACCGAAAGGGTAAGAAAAGAGGGAAGAGACAAGGAGATGGGGGATGTGAGGAGAGGACAGGATCGTGTATGTGATAACAGCCCTCGGGCACCAGACCAGTCCTGTGAAGATTGAGTCTCACTGAGGGATGTGATTTTCACTTGAGATAAAGCTGCTTTGGAATAGCAAGGATGGATTAGAATGTAGATGCACATGTGCACACTCACACATCAAAAGAATGCACATTAATGCATTACAAACACATGCACAAACGAACACACACACACACACAAACACACACAAAGTGCATTCACAAGCCGACACATGCTCACACTAAAACAGGCGTGCTCATTAATGCATCACACACACACACACACACACACACAATAGCGAGATACGCAAACACGTACATATGCATTTGCACACAGAAGGAAACATGCATATAAATACATAGCCTTAGTAAATCTAAACTATTCAAATGCAAATGGGATGTTATTGGCTAAGGGCTGTATTCAAAAAGATTGCTGATGCAAAATCATTGAAAATAACTACAAGAGCAAGAAAATTACATTTTAGGATTTAAATAGGAAAGGTTAGGGATCAAACAATTTCAACCAAATGAAAAGAGACATTTAACAATCTGCACACTGTCCTGCTACTCGAGAAGAGACCTGGACAGCAAATTGGATCTATTCTTAGCATGAAAGACGTATTTTTTTCCTCCAAGCCATTTCTGTCCTCAGCCCAAGGATAAATAAAACATGTTTCTATATTTAGATCTGACATGACATAAGTGTGGCAGTCTACAGATCCAGTATTGGGGCTGGATGGTATCTTAGCAACTGGTGCTAGGCAACCTTGTTGGTAAGCACCGATCGAGGAAGGCGATGGCTGCCTTTTTTTTCATGCAGCTTAAATCCAGGCTCTTGCTTTCCCAGTTTTTGAATAATGAGGACGTTCAAACGTTGATGTGCATGTGCAAAATTTGGTTATCCACTTCGTCGGGAGCCTCGTGTTCAAAAGCACATCAAATTGCAATGTATCATTTTGACTGGATTTTCCCTCGCTCCTTCCCATCAGAATGAATTAAACGCACACTTAAATTATGACAGTAGCACAGAGATAAATCAAACTCTTTCAGCTTACTGCCTTCCATCAGTGGTCTGTGCTTATATATAAATTAGCCCTGTCAGAATTTAATTGCAGGATGTGCTTACTTATTTTGGTATACATGTCGTGGAGTCCTCAGTCTAAATCAAGACTTTAAGTTACGAGGGGCAGTCACCTGGCTGTCACAGTTTAACTGTGGACAATGTATTGATTTCCTGCATGTCATTAGTGTATTATTGAAGTTATTGCACTGAAAATAACCATTGACAGTGGTCATATGCAGCATTATAGGTGCTTTTAGTGAAGTAGTATGAGTGTGCTATTGGTAATTTGTATAATATTTGCGATTGCAAGCCTAAATTGGCTAATGTTAGCTTCCAGCTAACATTGAATGATTATGTTATAATCTAATGCTGGTATCCATCCTCCCAGCAGTTTTTCTCAACTATGGGAGGATACGGATTGTGCCATGGAGTTTGCACTTTTATGAATTAAGATGCAGTAACATTGGCTGGCTCACTTGGCTAGGTATTACAACCCACCTTTTACATGTAAGGTAATGTTAACTGATGTGCAAACTAATGTCAGGTGGAATGCAAGTGAATGTAGATAAACCTAATCACTGCAGATGAGATGATTGGCAGTAACAAAGCTATTGTTTCTTCAAAGCTTTTTTTTTTCTCCTCTGCAGTCTTCATGAGCTGTAGCTGTGTAAAAGCATAGCCTATGCTGTTTTTGGCTTTGGCAGAATCAGTCGTTTTGAATTTTCCATCATCAATGCTGTTAGTGCTAGCTTATAAAAGTATTAGTACAACGGTGAAATTCCCCAGGACCTGGAGTGGCTAGCCTACCAAAATTCCTCCAAGAGTGCATCGAAGACTCATTGAGGCGGTAAAAAATTAATAAATAAATAAATAAAAAGTAAAATAAACAAAGCTAACATCTAAAGCACTGCAGACCTCATTTGCATCAGAGCCCATCATGCCACAATAAAAAATGAGACTGGGCAAAAATGCCATCATCGAAGAGCTGCAAGGAGAAATCGACTGCTGATGAAAAATAACACAAAAGCTCCCCTCACATTTGCCAAAAATACATCTTGATGGCCCCAAAGTCTTTGGGATAATATTCTGTGGACTGATGAGTCAAATGTGGAACTTTTTGAAAGACATGGTTCTTGTGACATCTGGTACAAAGCTAACACAGCATTCCACAATAATAACACAGTGGTGGTAGTGTGATGATCTGGGGCTACTTTGCTTGACTCGGGTGAATTGATGGAACCATGAATTCTGTTCTCAACGAGAAAATTCTAAGGGAAAATATCCAGCCATCGATTTGTGACCTAAAGCTCAAGCACAGTTGGATTTAAGCACTCAAGCAAATCCACCTCCTGAATAACTCGAAAGAAACAAATTGAAGGTTTCGGAGTGGCTTAGTCAAAGTCCTGACTTGATTCTTGATGGTGTGGCATGACCTAGAACAGGAGTTTAATGCTCAAAAACTTTCCAGTGTGGCTGAACTGACACAATTCTGCAAATAACAGTGAGACAAAATACTTCCACAGCGATGAAAGTGAATCATTACCTGTTATTGCAAAGATTTGATTGGAGTTGTTGCCGCCAAGGGTGACACAGCCATTTATTAGGTTTAAGAAGGCAATGGTTTTTCTCTCATTGGTAAGTTTTCAATAACTGTTTACCTTCAATACATTAAATGACCATTTAAAAGCTGTATTTTGTGTTTACATTGTATATTAGAATTCATTGGATGGTCTGAAGCATTTTATTATAACAAATGAGCAAAGATAGAAGAAACTGGGAAGAGGGCAAACACTTTTTCACAAAACTGAACAGTGAATGCCGAGAGTGAAGTACAGAGGCCTGCTTCCTGGTCGAGCACTTTTGTGATTGGCTTAAATCCTCAGACGGAACAGGAGGGAGAGAACTCTCACAGGGCCCAATGGGGATTAGTGTACTTGGGCTAAGCATCAGACAATCTATTTATGTGATGAATGGCTGACTGTGAAGTCAGAGAGCAGTAAATGTAAGAAATATACACTGAATGTACCTTTAATAATCGCCTGTAGTGGGTGACCTGGCAGCACACTAATCCATTCGATTTTGTTGTCTGGATCATCCTTTTCTGATTCATTTCTTCTCTGTCAGTGTCGTGTCATGCAGAGCCAAGAAACAGACTGCTGATGCAGTTTCGCTGTTCAAAGATTAAAACATCCAAAGAGCCCAAATTCATTCATTCTAGTAAAAATGCATCCAGTGAAGGGAGCTGCTAAATTTGCTTTTGGACTGGTACTGTGCCTTTGATTGGTTTGTATAATTGATAATGAAATGTGAGCCGTGGATTCCCCGGTCAGCTGTTTTCTCACCAGCCCTCGCTGCTTTGATAAATAAACCATGACCCCAATGTCAGAAAGGCATTGATTGGCCGATCTCCCACCACTAGTTTCCGACTCCAGCCTGAGGCCCTTATAAAACCACGGCAGTGTGAGCTTCTAAACAAGTGCTGAGGTAATAACCACTTATGTTGTTTTTTTATTACTGGAAGAGGGCAGTGAACATCACCATACCTCACAGTAAAATTTATGTTACCATTTTTTTTCCCTGTGAGGGAGAAAGAACCAAAAGGAATGTTTTTGAATATGTGCATGAAGGGCACAGAAGGGAAATTTAATTTGGAATGCAAAACACATATGCTAATGATATACGATAAATTAATGATTTTTGTTATATTCCTACTTTTTTGGGGAAGAGCACAGACTGGAAGCTTTTTTTTTTTTTTTTTTTTTGCACTGTGGATCTATTGCTTCCTCATCAATATTCTTTAAAGAAAACTAGTGATATCCCTGGATTCTAACATTGAAGAGCAATACTGGAAAAGCAAAAAGTCAGCAGTTCAAGTCTGGAGGGACTAGTTTACAATTCCAGTGCTTAATTGACCTAACTTGGATTCATTATTGTAGTGGTCCCTGTAGAAATGGGTATACTCTATTAGGTAGATGGGTAAATCACTAAGGAGAAAGTGGGTATACTCACTTTTTAATGTATTTCAATGACTTATTGGCTGATAGGAGGGTATACTGTAATCTGACAGAGGTGGGTATACTCTGTATACCTGTGTATATCCTCAGTTACACTGATGCTTGTTCTAGACTCCATTTGGTACTGACTGGCAGTCATGGGAAGAATCCCATGATCTGGTTACATCTGGGCCCCCACTGCCCATCATCCTCTGGCTGTTGAATAGAGGCTTAATGCTGATGGTGGTGTATTAGGACCAGCATGGGTACAATGCACAGGGCCTCCCTTTGCTCTCAAAACAGCCTTAATTCTTCTCACCATGAATTTCACAAGATGTTTCGAACATTGTTTTGACATTCTGGTCTTTGCAGACACGCACTTATCGCATAATTTCTGCAGATTTTCTTGTGCTGCACATTATCATGCTGGAAGTGGCCGGTAACAGATAAGTAAATTGTGTCTCTGAATGGATGCACATGGTCAGCAAAATACTAAAATTGACCAAGACATTCAAATGATAATGAACTGGAATTGAAGGGCCCTGAGTGTGCCCAGAAAGATTCCCCAAACCATTACACCGCCATTACCAGCCTGAACTGTTGGTAAAAGGCAAAGTTGGGTCCTTGGATTAATTCTTTCAATGCCAAATTCTGATCCCTCTGTCTGCATTACAGCAAAATCAAAATTCAGCAAACCTGGCTATGTTTTTCTTATCATCATCGGTCTGTGTCCTCTGCAGCCACAGATTTATGTTATTTAGCCGGATTTCGCAAAACCCTTGTAATCCTGCATGGTTCAAGTGTGTTTTGATGTTACCCTACCCCGCATGGTTCGAGTGTGTTTTGAGATGTTTTTCTGCTCAACACAGTTGAGAAGAGTGGTTATCTAAGTCATTGCCTTTCTGTCAGCTTGAACTAATCTGGCTATTTCCCTTTGAGCTTTCATCAACAAGATGTTCCTGTCCGCAGAAATACCGCTCAAAGGACATTTTTTTTGTACCATTCTGGAAAAACTCAGGCGTGCTTCTGCAGGGTTAGATTGAGAATCTGAAGCCCTTTGGTCCTTTAACAGACCAGTTTCCCTCCCCCGTTCTAGAATATTTAAATTTGCTTGGAAAGGTTGTGTTTAAATGATTCCATCACAACCCTCATGTCTTTTCTGTCCCCTCCTCCTGTCCAACTGCCTGTGTTTCATTTAGAGGTCTTGTTTCCTTGATTGGTTCAGTGTCTTGCGTCCCTTACCTCGCCCAGTTGTAATCCATCATGTGCCCCATTCCTTTGGTATCTCATTTGGGTACTAAAGCTTTTGTTCTGTCTAGCAGAGTTGCTGGATTGTCACACTGTATTGCTCTAAAGCAACCAGTCAGTTTTTGTCCAAAGCTGTAACGAAGTCTTCTGAATTTATTGTAAACTTTATAACAGTGGAAAACTAAATTACTCTTAAGAGTTGTATTAATGGGAACAAACTCCCAAGCCTTACTATCGGTCTCTAGAATTAGGTCTGTGTTCCTGTGAGCCATTTTTTCCTGTCTGATCATCTGATCAGTTTATTAGGAACACGTCCCAAGCGTTAATCAGTCACCAGCATTGGGACAGCGTTCCTGCAAAATCTTTTGGATCTGTGGTCATGCGGTCCTGCTTCGGCGAAGGTCACACCACCAGGCTTCTGCCCTGGGATGCAACTGGTTGGGCGTGGACACGCCCACTACCCTCACTCGTCAAATACCATCTAAGCTGGTCTGCCCCTACTCTGGGCTTCAGTCCTTTTGCTAGTCATCACCGCATTCCTATCAATAAACACTCCCTATTGGATTTTACTCTGAATCTCCATCTGGTTCCTTGTCTGGATCATAACAAATTCTTAGATACAACAGGGCTGGCGGCACATAAGTCCTGGTGTATCTGGATAATTCTGTCCAATTTTCAATTAAATTTGGTGAACTGTCTGATTGGGTAACTCAAGAAGTTAACAAGTTGGTGTTGAGCAATTTTTCCCTTCAATAAATGGTCTCCTGCTCTGCTTCTGCTGGATAAAAATAAACAAACAAAGAAGAGCACTGTACAATTTGAGCTATTTGAAACACAATTGCCTTTTTGTTTGTTCAGACATTTCAGAGAACGGAAAGACGGTGTGTCATCATTTAACCTGTCACCAATGCCTTGTTAAAATATTGATCATTTGCGAAGGTTTCTCTCTCATTCCAATATGGTAATAGCTCTGAGTTTTTCTGACAGCTTCAAAATCCTGGCTTATCTAAGTTCCTCATTTTGTTCTTGGCTGCATCGGTGATCCTTCTCCGTGATGTAGGGATACCCTTAACCACAACAGATTTGCTCATTGTTTTACCCAAAAATGTGATTGTTTTCATACTAAAATTTGATTAAGTGTTATACTCAATCAAATTTTTGTTCTCAAAAAATCTCATTAAAATTCGGAGCGTGTCCTTCTACTGAACACTAGGCATTTTAATTAAATCAGGAAAATGTCTTAAAATGCTTTTAATCAATTTCTTCAAGTCCAGGCATGTTGAGTGTTGATGAGTGATCAGTTAGTTTTAGTCCAGGACAAAACATTCTAAATTAATTTTGAAAATAAAAGCGTAATCCTTTTGGGGTTTGAGGGGGAAACTTGGTGTATTTCAGTCAAAACATCATGTTTAAATGAAAACCTAAATATTAAATAAAAATCCAATATAAAATTAAGCAAATGTGTTCCAAGTAACCTTTAACCAAACATTGGTATACTGTAGGATGGCCTAATATTTATTGAAGCAAATTATGACTGTTAATGGGGCGTAGCTTGCGCAGCTAGTTCTGGCTGGTAACTCAATATATGCCCTCATTCTCATAGACACTAGCATGAATAACAGACACTGCTCTTGCCCCAGTGGAAGCTGGGCTATACACACTGCTCTCCAGCACTGTCTCTGTCTGCTGCTGCAACACTCTGTCTCGTTAGTTTACATCCCGCCTTTACCCCAGCCTCCACCTGTGGACACTGAATTTAGCCTGGGGGGGGTGAATCTTCCTGACAATCCCTGCTCTCTTCGTCTTGAGCTGAATTGGACTGATGGTGTGTCAGGGTCATTGTCTCAAACTATCCCAAACTATCTTTGTATCCATTTTTTAATGCTATATTTGACAGTTTATACATGAGTCGGCTCGAACAAATGTAATTCACATGACTCTGCAAGTTATCAATTAGTTTGATAACAATAGCGGTAAAAATTGACTTATGCCTTTTGCAGGGATTAATGTAATGCATTAAATCACAATCATCAGCCAAAAAAAAAAAAAAAAAAACTTTACACATTAGATTAGCAAAAATAGAACTGAAACAAAGCAGCAGTGTCTGACTATGCTAACTACCTTACTTGCACAACTTTAGTCAGTATGTCATAGCCATCATTTTAATAGTGGAATATCTTGCAGGCTCTGTCTCAGAACATGAATTCAAAAATGTAAAGTAACACCAGTTTGAGCCACGCATTGCCATTTGACCATCAGTGCCTTAGAGGTGTGTAATAAAAGCAGTGTATGATAAAATCAGATATTGTCTTTTTGGGAAAGTGACAGGTTTTGATGACTCTTTGCTTATCTCACAAGAACCCGGAGATGTTAATATGGATTGACTGCCACAGTCCAAAACCTGAAAGCCAGAGGTAAAAACAAGCAACATCATGTAAGCTAGTATATACAGATGCCTCCCAATGGAATTCTGAAATGGAAGTTTTTTAACTCAATCAAAAGCTACTATTGACAGTTTTCTATTTTTCAATCTCAACTTGGCGTGGGGCCTTCTCCATGAGGATTTCAGAAAGACATTAGCTACCCAAATCTCTCAAATAAATTGTGTGGAAATTTTAGAGAGTTGGGCAGCATGTTGTGTACAGTCCATTGAAATGGGCAAAATTTTTAAATCTGTGTTACTTTCCTTACTATATTAGGAAAGAATTTGGTCAATACATATCGTCAATTCTGAATTTACTCTGCACATATTTTGACAGAAACACTGGGCTCTAATTTCTTGGCGCAGCGCAGGGTGGCGCAGCGTGGCGTAGCCTGGCGCAGCCCATGCAGTGGTAATTTTGTCCGGTGCAGCCCGCACAGTGGTAATTTCGTGTGGTGCAACACCGTGCGCAGCGACTTTGGCAATTTGGTAGACAGACGTGCGCCGAGATGGGTGTGGCGGCGTAGTAGGGGGAGGTGTCACATATTCATCAAGACGCAGTGACAATTTCGTAGCAAAAGTCTACGCTGAAGTTGCGCAGAAAACTCGCCAGCTCCAACCTGGTTTACTTTCTGTGCAGTGGTAATTTGGCTGACCGGCGCACAGTGCGCATACGTCACCGAAACCTCACAGGCAGGTTTCCAGAATGTCAGGCGCATTTCAATGCAATAAATAATTACAGCATCCGCTATTTAATGTAACTATCAGAATCAGGACATAAATTATAGTATCTGTATCGATTGTCCTGATGTCAGATCAAAGGCGGTTGGCACGGGTAATGGAAACTCGACCTGGCTTAATCAACGCAGCTGAATCTGTGATGCAAACTAACGACTTCACATCTTTCTCAGCCAACCACAAACTGCCTCGGCATCAGGCAGTGCGTATTTAAATATATATATATTTATATATATATATATATATATAATGCTTGCGTTCTATGCTCAGTAAAGCCGCTTGCACACTGGACGCGAAACAAATTTTTCGCACGACTGATTACATTCAAAGGCCACGTTTCCCAGATTCATTTAAGAAGATCTTAGCGCTAAGAGCTTCTTTAGATCCTTCTTAAGGCTTCAGTAAGAAGCAAACGCGTTTCCCAGATTCCTTCTTAGCCTAAGATGATCTTTTGTTAAGAGGGATTTGAAAGAAGGGTCTGGAACACTCTTAACACCCTTCTTAGCGACGAAACACTGCAGATACAGCCGCGTCAGGCAAATCAATGTGACACTAAGCAAGGAGATATTAATGCAGTGCTACGGTTCGTCCTTGTTTTATCACCCCCTCTTTCTTTCATGCACCTCTACTACCCATTAAGCATTTAAAATGAGGGAAAAACATTTCCTCTATGGTTCCATTTTGTTGAAATATTTTACCGTATTTCCTAATTTTTCCCTAATATTTTGGTCTTCTACTTTGTTGTACGCTCTATATATCATGAGCTGCATGTCTCAAATCAAGTTGAATAAGGTTTAACCGCATGATTTCATACATGTAATGTAATGATTTTATTTTATGTTTTCATTCTTATTTTTCTAAGTTCTTATCTGTGTTGGTCTTTATTTCCGTCCGTTTGTTTTCAGACATTCTGCTCTGCAGCAGTGGCATGGCATTATGCACTTTCATTTTTAACATTATACGGCACTTGTTACATCAAAACTTCATTTGTGTGCACGTAAGTATGTGGAACACTCGGTTACTCTGACATCGATAGATCAATTGAGCTCCAGTTAAGAAGGCAGTTAAGAAGGGCACAAAGACACTTGTTAAGAATGGCACTAAGAACGCATCTGGGAAACACTCTTATCTTAAGGCTCCTCTTAGCTGAACTCTTCTTTGGAGCCTTCTTAACTCCTTAAGAATGCTCTTAACTGGGAAAGCGGCCAAAAGTCAATGCAAAGACGCGAATACACGCGTGTATTCGCGTCTTTGCATTGACTTTGAATGTAATTTTCGTGCGAAAAATTCGTTTCGCGTCCAGTGTGCAAGCGGCTTAATACCATTATTGTCACTTAGGTTTTATCGTTTTTAGTGGGGGAAAGGAATACAGCCTGATTTCTATGATCTCGTATTGAGTTAAGATCACATATTGAAAATAAATGTGTAATGTATCTTGCATTGTTGTCCATGCATGTTATTCCCAAAATTTTAAGCAGCAACAGGGTGTAATAATAGGAACACGCTATCCATCGTTTCTCTTCCCAATGATGCAGGCAGAAGAAATAAATGAGCAACCGTCGTATTTCATTCCAACTTCATAAGTTTGAATGATCTGACGTAGTTTCGTTTTGAAATTCCATTCAAGTTCGCTAATGGTAATAATTCGCAAATGCCCTAGCTAGCCACCTAACTCATATTCGAAATGCTTAATTTAGACGTAAGCGGTGCAGAAAACATGCCTGAAGCAGCAAAGTAAAATGCAACATTAACGCATCATGCAGATATAGGACAGAGACTTCTATATTCCAACACATTAAAGGTGAGGAGAGGAGCACATTTGATTGGTGAAGATTTGACTCGGCTGTGTTGTACCCAAACACGCCTTCTCTCCTCCCTCTTTGCCACTTGCGCGGCAGCAGGGGACCGGGCGGGACAGAGGGGTACTTGCGCCAGGCTGCACCGGGCACGAAATTGCAACATACGCCTGGACACTCCCCGTTGGCGCAGCGCTCCCCCCATTCGCCGCGCCTGCGCCTAGTCTACGAATTTAGAGCCCATTGTGTTTAAAGACCTGCAAAACCCGATTCAAGTGATATCTGCAAATGCAAGGGAACATGCTCTATTTTAAGCTCATATTCATTGTTCTCAAATCCTTGAGTACAGATAAAAAAAGGGAACAAAAAAGGAACTGTCCAAATACTTGCAGACCACACTGTACACAAATGAAAAGCTATGCTCTGGGGGAACATTGAAAAGGACGAATCTGAGGCACTGAATATTTCCACTCCTAAAAGGCTCTTTCCCTGCTCTGAAATATGTCATCCGCAGTGGTTTCAAGCCTCACAGAAACACATCAGTCAATTTGGCGGTGATTGAAGTCTGGTGTGGTTCCTCACACCTTACTTTGAAGTCTTCTCTGGTGGAATAGTACAGATCGTCAGAAACAGGGATTGGCTGGCTAAAGACTCGCTGCCGATAATGTGGCAGTGACACCTCGCCACGCAAATCCCTCCCTCTTTTTTTTTTTCCAGATGTGGTGAGCTGGGGAAATTGGCTCCTGCCCCAGCTCACTGTCCCGCTGGCAGCTCTCTGCCTGCTCCAATCATTTTTGTTTGTTTCGCTGACACATGAGAAATAGCCTATTTCGCTGTCCAGGAACAGGAGCTAATCTCAAAGTAATAGCTATCCGTAGGCAGCGCAACACCCATTTCTCCTCTCCCCCCTTCTCTCTCCTCCATCTTGGTCTTCTTTGCCCCTCCCTTGCTCATTCCCTCATTCTACTTCCCCCTTGCTTTTTTTGACCTCTTTCCCACTCAGTCCTGTTATTTGCATTGTCTTAATTTCTCCCTAAAGGAGTTCTCTCCACTTGCCTTTTTCTTGGAACATCTAATGTTCTGGTGGAGCAACGAGCCAGGTAGAAGTCACGAAGGGGGATGCTGCTTGACAAATTGCTCTTGACCCAAGCAGGTTCCGATTACCGTCTTTGATCCGTTTCTAGTCTGTTATGCGAGGTTCCCACTATCACAAGTCGCGGCACGATTGAAATCGTGGTCTTAATCATGATGATCCTATCAGATCTTATCAGACCCTGAGGTCAGTCGTGGCAATCATGTTGATTGTAGAAAAATTTTGGACGGTTCAAAAATTTCCTACGATCAACACGATTAATTGTCAATCGTGATCATCGCATCACCTCGTATCCAAACCTGAAATTTTAACCCGCTTTCACACTGGACGCAAAACGAATTTTTCGCACGACAGATTACATTCAAAGTCAATGCAAAGACGCGAATACACGCGTTTTCACTTGTATTCACGTCTTTGCATTGACTTTGAATGTAATCTGTCGTTGAACATCGCTTAAAGATCGGTGTGAATGCATAAATTTTCAGAGAAGTGCCATGATCAGCTACGAACGGCCAATCTTGTCGTTCATAACGGAGCGCACGACAGTGGGAACTGAGCATTAGATCTGTGAAAATTCAGGGAGCACTGGGGCTAACTTGCATCACTTGCTCATTAGGCTCAATTACAAGCTTCAGGAGCAGTCACGACGAGGAAAATTTGCTGCCTTAGTTCAAATGTTGAAGTGTGAAGCTTAGAGTTTTTGTGCTGTGGCATGGCATTAAAGTGTGATGAATTTAGAAAAAGGTATAGCAATAAACTTGAGACTTCAATGAGTTCAGGGTCAGGAATTGAAAGTCCAGCTGTGTTTGTTTCACCCATGAACTGTGAATTTGCCAAGTTGCTCCACTTCCATTTATAAGCATTATGCTAAATGATGAAACCAGTTCATTGGAACAAAATATTTGTGATGAATTTCCCTTTCTGATCCTGAAATTTACTCATCTGCATAGGAAGGATGATGCTTGTGAGCTTTCATGAACCACAGACCCTTTGTTCATTAGAAAAAAAACAAAACAAATGCATTGAAAATCTGGCACGGGAGCCCTTAGAGGAAGTAGTTGCCAGTATGGCCAAAAAAAAAAAAAAGTTATTAATGTGACACTCAGAGGTATTTCACGCTGATCCATTTAATTTATTTGTTAGGCAAAGAAAAAAATGAATTACATAAATCAATAGCGACATGTTGCAATTTCTAATGAAACAGGTTCGTTGTACACTTTGTGCCTTCATCACCATATTTTTTTTCCCCCCAAGTGGAATCAAATTGTAATTGCAGTAGTCCATAAACAAACACGATGGGAGACAATTTGTGTTTGGTGTTTCAACTAGTGCCAGGGCAATTTCCATCAGGTCTAAAGAGCACAAGCTTTGAAGCTCTGAATTGATTTGATGTCAAGTGCTGGTGCTGTAATGTCTACAAATAAAAACCTTGTAATTTTCTGAATGAGCAGAAGAATACTAGTTTATCTGCTTTTCAATGAGCGTGTGAAGATTTCTGCTCTTGCAGTCGATAATCTTGTTCAAAGCAAGGCATACATAGAAAATTTCAGCTTAAGGCTTCTCTGTATATTGTTTGGTACATCAGTAATGATTTACTGAAGTCCCTGTGAATGGAAAATAATCAGGTATTGTTTAATCATTACAGCAAGCAAATGTATTGCCATGGATTCATTTTAAAGCCAACGTTAATATTTTGCTTATTAGGAGGTACTATTCATTATTATACTGCCAAATAAATGGGCACACAATGGATAGATTTATACGCACAATACCTTCCCCTCCAAAACAAAAAAATGAACTAATAAATAAGGCAAATTACCCAGGCTTTATTTTGCAGTGCACTACACTTTAAAAGGACTGTTCACCCCAAAATCAAAAATACTTATTTTTCCTCTTACCTGTAGTGCAATTTATCCATTTAGATTGTTTTGGTATAAGTGTCAAAGTTTTTTCCAGATATTGACTGTAGAGATGTCTGTTTTCTCTTGAATATAATGGAACTAAATTGCATTCTGCTTGCGGTGCTCAAAGCGCCAAAAAATACATTTGAAAAATTCTCAGCAATGTCACTTTCCAGAAGCCATAGGTCTGATATGATTTGAGTCAAAGGTGGTGGTGATTGAACAAAAATTGTTGGAGGCAGTACAAATATGATATTCAGAATGGTGACCACAATGAATAAAAGGGATCAATTAAATCACCATAATTATATGTAATATGATATCTGGGGCAAAAAAAAAAAAAAAAAAAAAACCATCATGTCAATAGACTAAGTGGATGTTCCACTCAGGGGGCGGGGGCATAATTCTTGAGCTCACTATACATGCTGAATTGAAACTTTACAGAAATAGCTGAGCAGAGGAATTCCTTAATGGTGCCCCATACATTATTGAGCCCCTTAGCTATACTGTGTGGGGTTCCGTTTATCACTACAAGGCCGAAACATGTACGTATGCGGCAAATATACATTCAGTTGAACTTTAAAATGCTAAACATAGCTGGATATCAATAAAGTGTTCCCAATTAATCTTAACAAAGTTGCT
Source organism: Gymnothorax javanicus (assembly GCA_029692085.1). Lineage (NCBI taxonomy): Eukaryota > Metazoa > Chordata > Actinopteri > Anguilliformes > Muraenidae > Gymnothorax > Gymnothorax javanicus. The sequence continues at coordinate 73,120,881 of CM056203.1, forward strand.
GGAAGATTAGAGGAGCAGAATGTTTCACTAGTTGGTGAAGAAAGAAGATTTTTCACAGCTTTGAAAATTGGTTTTCAATCTGTAATCACACCACTTATGTGCCTCAGATTCATCTTGGAAATTAAGATTAGCGCTGCCACTGTGATAAAAACCAGCCCTCTTTCCTCTGTGTCATTTCCGATGGCCCATAGCAAATATTGTACAAGTAGCAATCGTCTTGAGGCCATGAGGTTGACAACACTCTGCGTATATTTTTCAAATGTTATTGCGCCACAAAGTAAATTGAATTTTAAACAGTGGGTCACGCCTGCCACATGCTTTTGCGAAAGCAATTGCCATGTATGTATGTGATAAGCCCCTTGACAGGAGACTTAGCCATGTTCCAACTGCACAATGAAATTGGCACTCTGGAGCCCCAAGGGTTTTTGAGATTGTCATGCGTATCTGAGCTGAACTTGACCGTGGCTGGCATAAGTAAAAGACGTGTGGCTAAGAAGAGATGGCAAATGAGCGCGTCTTCAATAGTAGTGCCACATTGTTATAAACTTGGACCTTTTTTGCCAGTTAATTTAACTGGCACCTTTTTTGCCAGTTATTTTAACTGTAATTTTACGATAAGTTTACAACAGAGTTCCGTGTATGTTGAGTGTAAACTACAGTTAAATGCGCGCAGGACTCCACTTACAGTTAAAATAACCAGGAGACAGTGCGTTAATTTAAGTGTTAAATTCAGTCAGTTTATAAGAGTGCATTTGTGTCTCGGTGATACTAAATTTTCAAATACATATGCATTTTATGTTTCATAAAAAGACTTCTAACAGTATGATGTATTGTGTCCCAAAATTTTCTTAAAGGATGAACTCATTTAATTTCCCTTCGGTTGCAAAGAGTGGCATTTTGTGATACGTCTTGATCCTTTTAAGTGTAAGATCACTGATATGTGCATAGATTGTTCTTAATTGAATTCTTATGCTAATGTTGTAGTCACTTCTGGTGATTGCAAGTGATAATATTTTAGAACTCTAAATTTTGAGAAAAAAAAAACCCTGCATGCTGTTTCAAAGTTTGAGTCGCCATTTTGTATAATCCCCCACAGAAGTCTCTCAACTGGTATTTCTTGAATAACGGGCAAAAAAGTGAGGAGCAGGAGGGTGTTTGGTGATGAGCACGCTGTGATAGGATGGCAGAAGCAGCTTCTTTCCAGCAAGCAAGCAAGCTCTCTGTGGTACTGACATGTATGCTGAAAAAAGGCAACTCTAACTGATTTTGATGGAGGCAGATCTCCTGTGATCTGGAAAAACCTAGTACATATGTCACTTTTGGGAGAAACTGAGTTTGAACCTCATTTGCAGTAATTAAGAGTGGTGAGAATCTTAAAACACTAGCCATTAGAGTTATTTGAACTGTCAAAATCAAGTTTTTATTATTTTTTTTCAGTTGGCAAAAGTCCAGAATCGAAAGGTTTTTGTGCAGTTGCAAGATTACTTGCCACTGATAAATTCACTGGGTTTTTCCAGATCATAGGAGACATCAGGATGGTGGGAAGGATGTCTGCGTGCGTATGCGTGTGCATGTGCATGTCTGTTTGTCTGTTTTTACACATTTGTGTGTTGTGAGGGAGGAATCCTACTGACATAAACAGGAAGAAGACTTTTGTTTGTGTGCTCAAGGCTGCAGTTGAAACTGGCTTTGGAAATGTTCGTTATGTTTAATGTAGGTTGTTTATATAAAGTAGTGAGTCCTGGGCCTGGTGTCCTAGGGACCCCTCCCAGGTGTGAGTGACTGGTGACCTGCACTAGGTGCGTGTTTATTCACCTCTACCTCAGCTGCATGTCTTCCTAAAGCCCCGCCAGGGGAGCACATGATTGATGCCGTTAGCGGACGGTGTCGTACATCTTACTGGTCACTTGCTTGTTGGTCGAATGCCCCGCCCACTTCTCGGCTCCTCACGCTGGAGGTTTGCCGATGGCAGATGGCGCTTGGGTGATTGTCCGCATGATGAGGGAATCGATTGGGCTATTTTAAACCCTCTTTCAACAGGTTTGCGTCATCAAGTCACAGGCGTGAACACACACACACACACACACACACACACACACACACACACACACACACACACACACACACACAAGTGCACAAAAATTCCTGGTTCTGACTTTATAGAAATTTGGCTTTACAATATAAAGCAGCTAGCCCAGCCTCTGCAGTTGTGACCAAGGGACAATTGTAGCAATCTAAGCTTATACAGAACACCCGCGAAACGCATCCCTCAGGACTGTTATTCACAGACTTGCAATCCTTTAGCATCAGTCTTAACCATCCAGGAGGTGGTCTCTGGCATCAACTTCTGTCAAAACCATGTCACATGGAAATGCGCATGCGTACACGTGCTGCTTATCTTTAGTGGCTTGTGGAGATGGGATATGACTAACATGTTTTGGGAAAGAAGTGCAAAACGTTTCAAACAAAAAAATTAGTGAGCTTCACTCAAAAGTGGAGGTTATGCAAAAATTAAAAGCAAGTGATTCAAGAAAGGCACGCAGGTTATTTCAGTAATAACTGGGTATGAACTAAAGGGGCAACACATCATCACTGAGGATGACTTGAGTGTCTGCTGATTAAGTTATGTTTTTTTCTTTTTTTCACGCTGGAAAAATTTGTTATACTTGGAAAAAAATAGCATTTCAGAAAAGTGTGTTGTAAGGACAGCAGGTGAGGAAAGGGCTATCTTTAATAAATTAAGTGATTGCGAGCCACAAGAGGGAGATTCAGTGAGCTGTGGAGCATTTAAGACCTGCAGCCAATCTTCCACGCCTTTCTGAAAACTCTCCTAGCTATCTTTAAACTCCAGCTGCATCTTTGCTCTGCAGAAGAGGTCTGTTATTGTACCTGTTCCCAAGAAGCTCAGGCCAAGAGAAATGAATAGCCTAACCTCCGGCTGTTAGCATTATGTCAATCCCCATGAAATACTCTGGAAAAGACCGTCTGAAATAGATTTTCTCTTTCTGTCAAAGACACTCCGGATGATTACTGGCAGGAGAGGACAGGATGCAGGTCTCAGTGTTGTACATGATTTATAACCACCGCAAGATCACGGATGCTGTTGCTTAAATAGTCAGTAGTGCATTAAGAGACAACACAAGCACATCCTATGGCTGATTTGTGAACTTGTGGATACAATACGTGCCTTTCGGAAAATGCCACCCTCCCAGTCGACTCAATTTCATTTGACTGTGATCCCAAGTTACAATGATACAGGCGACCCTGAGGGACAAGTTGCCTATTCGGTAACTGATTGTTTTGCTACTTTGGCTTTGCACTACTGTAGTTTCACTACTGCACACGGAACTTTCGCTACTATGTACATGTCCGTTCGTTACTATAATCAAAGAGTTTGTTGCCGGTTCAATGTTTGTTTGATTTTCCGTATTGAGTCAGAACCCGAAAATATATTCTCAGCTGTAATGCGAATGGTTTTCATAAAGTTTTACCACAGATTCTTAAATAATATTTATGTTCTTAACTTGAATTTATCTACAGTAGCGAACGGACTTGGACATAGTAGTGAAAGTGCAGTGTGCAGCAGCGAAACTGCAGTAGCAAAAAACCAAAGTAGTGAAACCACCGTAATCCGCCCATTAATTTCACACTAACGCATACAGAGCTGTGCCGTGAGCCCATTTCTTGATTAATGAAGATAAAATAGAGGAAATTTGGCTTTAAGCACATTTTCAGCTGTCTGCAGCTGGTTTTGTTAGAGACTTCTCCCAATTTATTGACTGGCCTGGACGCCGCTTTTAGAGATTAGTGTGAAAGAACCGAAGACATGGTCATTGATTTTGAGTTAAATAAGGCTGCACTGTCCCCGCTCTCCTATTAGAGGTGTGACTGAGTGTGCGTCTGAATATGAGCATGTTGCTGGTGAATTTGGGTTGAGAGTCTGTGCAAAGTGAAAGGTCAAGGAAACCCAACTCATTACACTAATCAATAAAAAAATAGGTCTTCATATGACTTATGACGTCTTTTCCAATGATCTGTCAGAGATTCAATTGCTCTCAGCTACTGGCAGTGATGGCAATATCAGCATTAGAATGTTGTTAAATACTCACTTGCAATCATACACAAAAAAGGGTCAATATTTTTGAAGATGTCTAAGCCTGTGATGATATAATTAGGCTGTTCCTTACGGGCCATAGTAATGGTGATGTCACAATCACTACCTGCAGGTGAAAGCAGTCGAGTTGCTGAATATTGGCTTACAACTTTGAAAGCTTATGAAAGACCTAATTTTCAAAGAGGTTAAACGAGTCCTTTCATGTAAGCGTCCTGAAAGTGTCCTTTCCTGGTGCAGTTTGTCTCCCCTCTTTCACCAAACCCAAAGACACAATGGCTGAGTGGTGCTCGGTGTCTCTGAGGATTGAGGGCAGTCTGGGTGGTCTCCAGCCGCGCCTGATAAATCAAGTCCCCCCCCCCCAATCCGATTACTGCCACAGCCTCACATCTAATTGTGTTACAGACAACAGAAGAGCCTCCGAAATGTCTGTGCTATTTATATCCTCCCCCTAAGATCACGGTTTTTGACTCTGTTTTTGTTTGCTAGCTGACCCCTGTGTCAGATTCCTGTTGTGTGCATGGTCTTTTTTTGAGAACAATGGGGTTTTTTTTCTAAATCTACTTTTTATTGTTTTAGTGTTGTTTTTTTCTGATAATGCAAAGGAAAACTGGGATGGAGGGACTTGCATGTAAACTGGAGATGAATTGTATCACGATTAGGGGGAAACTTGGGAAAATTGAAAATTTCGCGTCACGCTAAAATTATACCATCAGAGTGGATAATGCTCCTCTTTGTTCATTATAAGCTTTTCCATTGACTACACAAAATAGATAGATAGATAAAATAAATAAATTTGTAAATAACGCATACCTTTTACCCTCACACCCCCAGTGTCTGTAGACATTTTTTGTGGCCTCGTAAGAGAGAATTAAGGACATTCATATTTGTCTCAATATGGGACAGTCTGAAGAGGCTTTGCCCTCTCTTGGTAAACACTTGGCGGGGGCTGGACTGTGGCAGATTTACACAGAATGAGTCCGACCTCTAAGGTGCACGCAGTTATTCATCCACGTCACCAGGCCCGGCAATGTTTGAGTTATGGTGGAAGGATCCAAGAGCTGTCCAACACTAGCATCGAATTTCCATTCATTTGAAATGGACCTAATAATGTTAATGTCAATAATCACCTTTGTAGCCAATTGAAGGACCTCACCCTCTCCACCACTGATTCTGCGTCCATCAATAGTGTTCATAACCATCAATAATTAATATTCCAGCATCTAGTGATGAGCTGATGAGAGCCTAATCTAGAGGGCCAACCAAAATTTCAGTGGCTGGGAAAGGTGAGGGTGGGGGTTCAGATCAATATTTCAGTGGCCCAGAGTTCCTGGCCACACCTTGACTGCTGGTCATAGTGTGGCTTTTCCTAGTTCTTGACTTGAGAAAGAAAGATGGCGCATTCCTCAGCCCAGTGTTTCACTCTTTTAACAATTGACAATTGTAAGCTATCTGCTGTTATACACACCACTAGCTGAAACTGTCCCAGGCAAATGCGTTTGCAGGAGTCCATGATACAAGGACTACAAGGCTATGAAATGAAAATGACCTCTTGGCTGAAAACAAATTATCTTGCGGCTTCTTGTGCCCTGCATGAGCGCGGCTGGTTCTATCCGGTTCCGTGCTCTTCCGTTCCCTCCTCAGCGCACACGTGCATGAGCAGCAGGTCTGCAATTGCCATGGGAGACCAATCACATGCTTTCATTCAGTGACAGCTGAACAGATTCATGATCAAGTGCCTCCATACAACTGCATCATTCAGTTTCATCGGTTTCCCAATATTTGAGTAACTACCATTTTTCTCAAAGCTATGTACATATGAGTTTACATGATTTTTAAGAAGGACTGAAGAATTTAAAGATTATTATATTTTTGAATATCATTGTAATTAATAAATTTCCAGTTTTTGCTCCTCTTATAACAATCTTTAAAACAAGCATTGGACTGAAAGCACTTAAATTTCTTTGAGTGCTTGTCAGGCTAATTACTGTAATAAATATTAACAAAGTGAAGCAACTCAGTGTAAGGGCAAGGGGAACACTATGAATGGTGTAATAACCCTCCCCCCTAGGCATTGTGGAGTTCGCTACCTGCTGTCACTCAATTATTCAATTACCTCTGTTCTCCCTCCTAATTAGCACACTTGGCTTTCATTAGTTGATTATCATTCCTTTGCCTACTTAAACCGTAGTTTACCCCCTCACCGGCAGGTAGCCTTAACATGTAACACTTTTTTGTTTAGCGCACTCCCTCTTTGTCGTCCCTTTTGCAGTTTTGTATTTGTTATACTTGTTTACTTTCTTTATTTAATAAAATCACATTCCTGCACTAGGGTCCTCCTGTCCCGTCTCTCTCGAAGTGCCCTTTTAACATCTTTGGGCGCCAGGGCGTCACAAATGGCTTCTGTTTTAGTCCAAATGAATTTCACTTTGTCAATAACATTTTGGGTCTGAAGTGCTTGTCTTCTGTGTGGATTGATAGCAAAGTTTGCAAAGACAATTCATACATGGTGGTATTCTATTTAACACTCTCAATGATAAATCCTTCTGCTCATTCTATGTAAGGTTTGCATAATGGCAATCTTTGACTCAAATTGTCAAAAAAAAAAAAGAAAAACATCCCCTACAGTCAACAGTGAGTATCCAGCTTTGACAGAGCAGCACAGGTTATGCGTGAGATGGTATGGGCAACAGGAGAATGAACACTTTTGCTAGCCTGCTTAACCTCTAAACCTCGCTGTATCGGCGAATTCAATCTGATGCCATGTCCGCTGCCAATCTGAATGTAATCTTAAATGTTCATGGTGCCTGCCAGCCGTTAGTATCACATTAGAATTCATTTTTAATCCATGTGACATCTACTTGAACCTGATCATACCATTTCAGTGCATTAAAAATTCAAAAGCCATGGATATTGATTGTGACTGCTGAGGATGATGCCAGTGACAAAAAATGGCTTATTTACTGATATGCCTTTGAATACGTACAGTCTACTCTAGTCAATGTACCGCCAATTAATTTCTGAGTACTGGAATTCAGATAATTTCTCATTACAGCAAGTTGAAGACTCTGGAGGAAAATGTTGAGTTTGCAAAATTCCCTCAATATGTAGTTAGTTTAAAATCACCGGCTTCAGTGCAGTCAGGTTCATAAATATTTGAAATTTTCACAGATTATTGCTATTTTATCTGTCCACATGGTATATTGGAGTTGGAATAAAAAATAAAAATTATTAACATGAGCTTTCAGCTCTTATATACTTGCAAATACGGTGTAGGCTGTAGAAATTGCAACACTTAAAAGTTTTTTTTTTTAAGGCAATTGTACCATCGACTGCTTAGCTTTTTCATAACCTGGTTTGCCTATATCAAAATTTTGGCTAAACTGTTCAATTACTTTTTGTGGCCCTAAAATTGGGGGCTGCATGTAAAACATGGTTCCATTTCCTTCAATATTTTTGACAAACCCACACTGGTGAAAGCACTTTTAGATTAGTTTGGGCGGCATGTCTTAGGAGGTAGAGCGGGTGGTCTCGGAATCAGAAGGTTCCTGGTTTGATCCCCGGCTCTTATAGAGAAGGTGTCAAAGTGTCCTTGAGCGAGACACTGAACCCCACACTGCTCCTGATGTGCAATTTGGTGCCTTGCATGGCAGCATCCGCCATCAGGGTGAGTGTGAGGCATAACTGTAAAGCGCTTTGGGGTCATGTCATGTGACTAGAAAGCGCTATATAAATGCAGTCCATTTACCATAGTTTTGTTCCAGTTCCTTCATGGTGGCGTACAGAATCAAATACTCACTGCTGCTGCTGTATTTATGCATACAAAGGAACACTTTTCAGGAAGTAGAATGCACACTTTTTAGCTGTCTGACAGATGAAGGGTTGGGCCACAGCACTTTATTGGGCCATTCCCCTGCAAAGAACTGTGAGGGCTTGTGCCACCCACTTGCAGTGCAGTGCTGAGAGTAATGAAAGTGGAAACGAAAGTTCAATCACGAGAAGTAGGAACGCCCAGGCAAGTTCATTCACCCTATCACAACCATAGGTCTTTTATTTAAATACCCATAACGTGTTTCCGTTCGCTGTTTGCAGAGATTTCGCATCACCCACCACCTCCCCACCACCACCAACTTCCTGGCTCCGCCCACTTCAGCATCAAGCCCATTTCCCTGCTGACCAGATGACCCTTCCTTCCAAACGGGGTATGGCTTCGCCACTGCCTGCTACGCCGGCAGATCTGCACCCCACCTCGCTGAAGGATCCTCGAGGACGGAGTCATTGCCAAAGATGATATCAAATTCATTTCATTGTAAATAAATCTTTTATCCTTTAATTCTGGAGTCTTCGTGATTGAAATGCAATTTGTCATAAATTCTGAGAAAGGAATTTATATGGCTGATCTAGTTGTTTGAAAACTTATCATTCAGAACAAGTATTGTAGAAACACCTGAAAAATGATTCAATTCAATTCAACCACAGTAAATACTCTGATGGCAGATGCATTCATTGTGAACTGCTGCTATGTTCCATTAATGTCAGGAAGAAGGATCTTGTGCAAGCAGTCCTTTCAGTGGAATAATTGGGAAATGGTACCTAAATGACGTCAAAGCCCATTTTCCTATTTTCAGAATATGTTAGCAAGGGGCATCTTTTTGAAATGTTTGATTTATTTGTGTTAGCGGATTTGAAATGAGTTTCATGAGGGTGAGATAAAGATGGCAGATAATAGTAAATGTGTTACTCTGTTTTGATTTGCCAAGTACTGAGACTATTATGAGCTGCACAGCTTCACAATCATGCATCACTAATTACAAACCCTTACTGCACAATTTCTGAGAGTGTATAAAGAGTTCATTTGCAAAAACAGATAACGAACATTTATTCTTAAAATGAATAAACCAACAGCAGTTTGACAAATATTCCTGTGACTACACAATCAAAAAACATCATTTAGGAAAAGTAAAAAATTGGGATATCTTTCTGAAATAACCCAACTCTAATTTGATTGATATTCCCAGGAGTGCACAATTCAAAAACATGATTTAGGAAAATAAATCAAAATGCACATAACTGTTTTTGCAAATGAACCCTTCATATCATCTCCCTGCTCACATGGAAACTGTTCATTTCATCGCGCTCGGGCAATTGTCTGAGTCTTTCCCTCTGCTAATGCACACATTCCCTTTTTCAGCAGCAGTGTTTTTTGAGCATACATCTTTTATTGACCACTCAAAGCTCCGTTACATTAAAAAATCATTCTAAAAAATTCAATGCATCAAAACACTCAGAAGTGCATTCAAGCTTGAAAAACTTCTCATGATGAATATAAAATGCTGAGAGTAATTAAATCACACCATCAATAAAGCAGAGCGTACAAAAAGGTCTGACGTCAGCAGCAACAGAAAATAAGCCTCAAAGGTCCTCAAATCATATTTTTTGCTTTCCAATATTACTGACAATATATCCACCTGTATTCCTGAGCTGCCACAGTGGAATTTACAATGAGCTATCAGTGCATATGTACAATGCAGGTGTCCAGATGCTTCATTTTGGACAATGACATGCATTTCCTGTGTTCAGCCCCACTTTGCACACATTCGCAACCATTCAACCCAAGTGCCCGTCATGAGACAACACTCATACACTGTATCCGATTAACCCTTACAGCGCTAAATACAAATAGTGTTGCTCAATGATGTAAGATATCAAATTCAAAATTGTTGAAAACCTATCATGTGGCGACTTGTTAAAAAGAGCTCCCGCAGGGGAGCTTTTTAAACAAGTCGCCACATGATAGGTTTTCAACAGCACAAAACAATTTAATTTATAATTTTTTGAAAATGCATTTCTGTGCTCTAAGGGTTAAGAGAAAAATAAAAACATGCTCTTCATTACTTTTTTTTTTTGTCATTACGGCAAGTTTTCTTACTCGAGAACCATGATCTCCAAGAGTAAGACTTAGTTCAGGACCACGGACAGGGACAGGGTGACCTATTTCAGCACCTTGGACAGCAGACTCCCCTGTAGGCACACATAACTGGTTTATTGGTAATCATCTACTGCTGAGGCTTTAAGTTGTCCTGCAAATGGCTTCAATGAGCAACTTTAAGATTTTCAGCCCGGTAATCCAAACTTTGTGCTTGCTTTCCACAATCTCCATGATGCAAGAGGCAGAAACATAACACACGCACTGTCTGACATGGTGTAAGAATGGATCTTAGCCTAGCTCACGAAAAAATAAATAAATAAAATAAAAATCTGCGATTAAAGAAACTCTCCATCATTCTAAAAGTAAGAGTGCTCGAGGGCATCTATTTTGCTGCTGTTCAGATTATATTGAGAATGCGGAGCAGAGAATCGGAAAAGTTACTTTTCTTCTTATCTCACCAGCTAAGACCACGGTCCGTGACTATTTTGGACCAGATTTTCTCTGACTCTTTGCGTGCGCAAAACCTTTTCACTTTTCACCAATAACAAGGTCAATGATTAATGCATAAGAAATTGCCTGGCCAAACACTGGGCATGTTATTGGTTTGTATGGGAAGTTTTATTACGTATAAAATGTCTACGTAAATCTATCCCTTAATATTTAACGGTTATGAATCAGGAGGGCATTCACATTGTGATTAGTCTTGGGCTAGGAAGAGGTCTATCCCTGGCCTAAGAAATATGTTCACATTACATGCTTTTTAACTGGGATAGTTCTGACTTTTGCCCGGCAGTTGCTTTCCCTGGTTTACACCGGGGTTAGGATCAACATTTTTGGACTGACTCTAGAATTCGCTGAAAATTAAGAGGCCTCAGCCAATAGAAAATGTGTGAACATGGGTTGAGTAAGCCTCAGCTTATATAACCCTAAGCTAATATTAACCTGGGGCTAAACACAGTATTACATGAAAAACCCTCAGAGAGTGTATGTAGGGGTATTCCATGACCATCTCACAATACACTCCGTCAAATAGCACAGTGCAACACATCATCGTCTGAATAACGGCAGACTCGAGAAAAGACTGGGCAAAATTCTGTTTTGATTTGCCAGTGAATAGGCAATTAATTATGTATTATTTCTCCATTATTCATGAAGACCAAATTTATGACCGACCATAAACCGAGGTTTATTAATGCACTTGGGCAACAAAGGCTGTCCGGTCCAGTTCAAACCGACAGAAGGGCTACTTTAGCACAAGTTGCTGAGAATTTGAATGATACTAACATGAGGAATGTGTCACAAATCACAGTGCGTTGCACTCTGCTACACATAATGCTGTGTGACTGCAGACTATCTGTAGTGCCCATTCAACCCCGATCCACTGCTGAAACCACCTGCAGTAAGGATGTGAGCATCAGAACTGGACCTCAGAGTGGCTGAAGAGGGTTGCCAGGTCCTGTGAGTCTTTGCTGGTCAAGCTAGTGGAGGGAGTGTAATGTCCTGCAGGGAAACCCCGGGCCTGGGAACTCAAGTTGACATCGCTCTGATGGGGCAATTTTGGCAGCTTGAGGGGACGTACACAATATTAGGCCGGTGGTTTTAATATGGTGGCTGATTAGTGTCTATATACGTGTAGCACCTCAGGGTCCCTGAGCCTGAAATGGGCTGTTGTTGCACCTGTCTTTGATGCCCTAATGCCCCCTCTCTTAAGCTCACTCTGTGATTGGCCAACCACTGCCAGCATGTGTCGGTGATGTTGCGCCTTTACCCTAACCGGATTCTTCCCGACATGATGAGACGCACCAAACAAGCTCTTCCCTTCCTGTGCTCTACCTAGCTTTGTTTGAGGGCGTGCCAAACTATCCCTCAGGCGGGTATAATGCAAATGTGTTAAATAGTGAAGTAGACAAATAATGGAAGAGAAGACAGGACTACAAACAGACCGTTTCAGGCGATTCAGGAGCTGTGTTTTTTTGTTGTTGTTATTGGACAGAATAACTCACTTTGACATAGGCTTTGGGCTTGTGACTTCACAGACATTTTACATTCACCAAAAAGCTATTTAGCTCACTAAAGGACAAGGGGAAAACCCCAAAAGTGTAATATGGCCTCTTTAACTTTAACAGTGATGAAATTTTAGGGTGAAATTTAGATAAAACTACCAATGATAAAATTTATAAAAACTCCCAATTAAGCATCTGCAGTTTCCAGGCTTGCACATAAAAAATTTTAATCAAGATACAGTGGTTCCTCAGCAGACCCCTAGTGTTCACTATACCACATCCCATCTCTATCCCATCTGCAATCATGTACAGTAAGCTGAGCTTTATCCCGATGCACGTGGATCCATGTCACAGTGTATATTTCATCTTGAGACTTTAATCACAGGTGACTGCAGAATGCGGCTCAGGGATTTGCTTTGTATCACTGTAATTTACTGCACACCTTCACCTGACCTTTAGCTGATGTAACAAAGGAAAAGTAAGCTGTGCATGAAGAGTAGCATCCTGTAGCACGTCTGGCATGAGGGATTTAAAGCCTCCTGTCCATGTCTAGGATACTGCAGGCTAATTCGCTGCGCCACTAGCCATCTCACAGATTGAGCCGTGCACAATGTGGGACTGTCAGTATAGGATTGTAAGAATTTGGTAAACTCAGCCTCGGGTCTGGATTAATAACATGAATAGAGAGAGCAATCGTCCAGCATCCAATATAACTGCCCTGCTCTTTCCAAGTGCCTCCGGGGGAATGGTGCAAAATACCTCTGTTTCACTGTGTATTACTCCTGAAAATAATTACTTTATCTCACCCAGTTATTATATTCACACTCTTCCATGATTCTATCAACAACTTCACTCTGAAGAATTAAGTAACACTCAATTTCCCAAATTAAATATTCTTGATTATTTTTGCCAAAGAGTGCCACTTACCCCTGAGGACTATATGTAGTTCACACAACTGGTAAAACTTGAACAATAATTTATTTCCTGAGTTCAATGAGTTATACTACACTCATTTTGTAGGCCTTGCATTAAGCCAAGGGCTGCTCTGAGAGACAAGATGTCCATGTCATCTCATTTTATTTCATTATTAAAGTCCTATTGTTGTGGTCCTGACCATCAACATCACTTGAATATGTCAACTACAAAACCTACTATAAGCAACATAATTGTAAATGTAAAAATCACAATGTATTTAAGTTCCACAGCAGTGGTTGCATGAAGTCATAGATGTAATGATCAGCATTAGTTTTACACTGCAACACTCATCACCCTGAAAAAATAATTTCATTCTGTATGTACAGAATTTCTGTTTTTGGGTTCTGTAGAACAGCTCATTTGGAAAAAAAAAAATATGAGGGATATGAGGCATTAATTTGTGTTTCTATACATATCTCAATTGTGTGAACCACTTAGGAACAGCAGTCCTTCTTGCCTGTGGACTGTGCTGCATGGAAGCCATTTTGTCAAATGCTCTACATTCGTCAGCTGCGATGATGAAAGAGAGTAAATACGCCCCAGACATTAATCAAACTTTTTCAAGGAAGGCGCGTGATCGACAGGACAGCCAAATGGAATCAAACCTGGCATTTTATCCTCACTGCCACGTAGTTGCTTTGTGCAGCGATACAAATCAGTCCTTTATGTGACATTACGGAAAATTGACAAAATGTTTCAAAGAACCTTTTCCTGAAAGACTACTATACTATATAAAGAAAATTTGCTCAAAATACCAGAATGCGCAGTATTAATCTGTCAAGATGACAGGCAGGGAGTGGAAATGTTCATTTGGGTTTTCCAGTCAGAATAGAAAAGATTTGACTTCTGACCGACAACCCGCATTGGCACTTATGATGCATACTTTAAAATAGAAACATACGGTATTTTGTAAAAGAAATCACTTCTAGGCATGCCTGTTTCAAACAACTCGGTGTGTATGTGTGTGTGTGAGTGTGCATTCCCTTACACACACACACACACACACACACACATGCACACACCACGTACACACACATTGTGTTTTCTCGGGACATCCCACAGACATGCATTCATTCCCTATCCTGTTCCCTGACCTTAAATGTAAAAATACTACATGCCTAACTTACCACTAACCTTAAGCCATAATAGAAAATAGCTCACTTTCCCTGTGGAAACTAATGAAGGTCCTCACAGGAACAGAAAAATCTTGTTTTCCTCGCTTGTGAGGTACAAAACCCCCAATATGCGCACACGCACACACACATACACACACACACACACACACACACACACACACACACACACACACATACACTCACACATCTGTGTATGGGCTTGCATAAAAGGACAGAAGATTCTGGTCTGCGTGAATGAAATGCAGGACATTACTTCATACCATTTCCAATGACATTTACCTCCATACGCATTACATATTTTCCCATGCATACAAAACTCAACATTACTTAAGGCAATTACACATTTTGAAAGGTCAACACTGTACATCTATTTTTTCTTTCTACTGCATAATTCATTGCTGTAAGTCACTATCCTGCAGAAAATATATCCTTCAGTCCAATGAAATATTTCTCCAGTCCTTTTACCACCACAATTATTAGTCTAAAACTGATGTTTGAACGTATAATCCATCTCGCCCCACAAGATTTTTCATTCATTATTCATTTTAGTGCACAATGAGATAAGAAAAATGGTCAGATTGCAGACAAATGCGTTTGACTCCAGACAGCCAGAAAAGACAGACTGAAAACGAAAGCAAAATGCACCCCCACACTGTATAAATCATCATTATCCTCATTCAGGAGGAAGGAAAAGAAAAAATAAAATCCTGACACTCCATTAAATGAAACCCAGTCAGAACCAGACCCCTCTGATTGGCCCACTTGGAGAAGGACAATGAGAAAGTCACCCATAAAGAAAAAAGTCTACTGAGCAGTCAGTGTGCAGTGCTCAAGCCTTAATTGATTCATTTACCAAGGTTACGTTCCCAGAAATACTCCTTAGCAACAGGGATCACATATTAGCTCATTCCCTGCAGAATACTTTTATATAAAATTGTTGCATTTGTACGGAATACTTTTCCCGAAAATTACACAATATAAAGTATTGAAGTACAGGTGGCCCATGACCGCGATCGTCAACTGATTTCATGTTTTCATCTGACTGCAAATGGTCATCCACGCCGCTGGCACCGGCTTACCGTAGGGAATGGTAGAATTCGCCGCGCCGTTGGCAGTGGCTTGCCATAGGGAATGAGTTAAATAAGAGAGCTTTGGTACACTAACACAGGGTTGGATTATACCCAGCAAAAACTAAAAAGTATTATGGTCAATTTTAACAAGTATTTACTACTTCTCTATAGTTACAGCAAAGCCTTTGGTGTCAAACAAATACAGGTAAGTCGTACAGCCACTCTTCCATTCATCTTGGGTCTAAAGGGAGACTTCAGATCATACATACTAGTTAAATGCTGCCACGACGTAAAATGGAGATATAAAAAAGTGAAGTGGAAGGTGGGACATTAATGGTAAAAAGTCCTCATTTTCGGAGAGCCGTGAGCTGCCCCTCTCTCCTGAATTGGCAACAAGTCGTCGCATACGAGCAAGCCTTGTACATACTTCCTCGATTGGGCATTCCAGATTCGGGTGGGATTGGAGATGCCACATTTTTAAAGAAAAAACAAAAAGTCCTCATTTTCAGATCACAGGACCCAGATATTCTACGCTTCTAAAAATTCACGTGTGCATAAAATGTCGATGGAAATGTACAATGTTTTTCCTATAAGGAAACTACATAGATGTGGACCATTTTCTAGAAGAAACCAATTTTATCGTTAACGTGTGAGGCTATTCTATGCACAACCCTGTTCGACTCAATGTGGCTTCAGGGCTCCCAGTCTGAGCATTTACCTTCTCCTCATCCCAGGGACTCTGGAATAACTGGAGTGTATAGATTTTGATTGTAGGGGACAGGCATTGAAAAGGGATAAAAAGGCAATTTAGTGACTCCAAAGTCACCGTTTGGCTTTTCGTTTAACTCCTGTCCCCTATAATCAAAATCTATACTTTATTCCAGTCTTTAAAATTATAGTTGTTAAAACTACTGGTGGTTTTCAGGTCCACTGACCACAGAGAAACTTGCTTGTAAATCCTGCAATTCAAAAACAAGGATTTATTGATTCAAATGTGCTAAACCAAGCTGTACGTGACCGGTCAACTGGTAGGTTGCAGAGCACCTTCACTTTGACCATTCTGCGCACATATTTTTTCCCCACTTTTTGCAATCAGTGCTCTTTTTTTTTTCTTTGTTTGTTTACAATTTTTTTCTACTCTGTTGTATACACTGGAGCCTTGATCGATCAGTGTTTTACTAAAACGTATGAGTTTTAAAGCATTTCATTGCAAGTAGAATTTCAAAAATTGCTGCCTACTCACAACACTACTTTTATGAAAACAATAAACCCTTAAATGCCCCTTGTGGCAAATTTGTCACACGATTTTGGGGGTTGTCAAAACCACTAACCCCACATAAATTTTGCAACCTAATGCCCATAGTGACATATTTAGACCATCAGTGCTGCCATCTGATGCATAAAAGTGGAACTGACACTACACTGGCTGCACCAGCTAACCTTTTCAATATGGCCGCCCCCATGGTGGATTCCACACGATAGATCAGCACCCATGCATCACTGGATAAAGTAGACAAACGGGTAAGCTAATGAAAAATACGCTATGCCTAATACTTCAGCTTTATGTCAACTACCAAAACAATGATGGACAAAAGTTCTCTTTATATCCTAGAAACTTAGAGTGACATATATGTCACAAAACTAAAATGAGGTCAAAGGCCACCAAAAATTTAAAAATTGCTATTGGGTCGTTACTAGCCCCTCCCCAGGACATATTAACAGAATACATAGATTTTTCTTTCAACTTTTACTATAGTTGGGCATTTAAGGGTTAATAAGGACTTGCATTGCATTGAAAGTTCAGGATAAATTTTGACTAATCTCAAGCCAGGCTTCTAATAATCTAATAATATCTTCTGTTGCACTGTCATTCAATACAAGATGTTTACACTTATTGCATTGTGTCCCAGGTTGGCAAAATTTCATGCTCTATTTATACTCAAACCTCTCATACCAAATGTAAAAAAAAAAATAAAATAAAATAAAATAAAATAAGGTAATATAAGTCCTTGCAGTCGTTGTGCTATTATATTCTAGATCTTCAGATCAACTCCAGGCTTTCTTTTTGCTTTATGGACAATTTAGAGGTGGTAGCCTTAGTGAAATTGTGTGCCACCTCCACATGCTGCCATGGTAAAACAGTTTGGTATCATCATGGCTCTGTAATGTGGGGAAGAAAAAAAAAAGCCACTAGATGGCAGTATTGACATTTTTTTTGTTAAGCAGTCTGGAGCTAGGTTTGGGGCATGTCCCGGGCATGCCTCAGAGGGGGCTGGAAAAGAGTATATAAGGAGAAAATCGAAAGAGTGTAGTAGTTGGAGAAATTGCAAGGAGAAATTGTGGAAGGATACATTTGACCAGACCTGTCACTCTTTTCAAGACCTGTGAAGCTTTTTGTGGATTTTTGCCTGTGTTGGAGCATTTTCCTGTCCCAGGACATCGCCACACAGCAGCCCATCTCCAGTACCAGGGGACTGTAAATATCTCTTTTTTTTTATTTCAATCTTGGTCAGTAGGGCAGATTGTAGATTAGTTCTAAGTGTTTGTTTAATTAAATCTGTTGAAGTTTAAGAATTTTGTCTGTCATCCCTTGCTGTCCGTGACGTCATAACAAATTGACGCCATAACAAATTGGGGCCATAACAAACTGGGGGCTCGGGTCCGGGATAAACCATTGTGCGAGTCATTTATTGAAAATCTAAAATTTTAATTTGTGAAATTGTTTTTTGAATTTTCCTAGATATATATTGGCAGATCAACAGCAATGGGTGATTTCTTGGCATCACCAACCGTAGAGGTTTTGAAGTCTTTTAAAAAGACAGAACTGCTAGAAATATGCAGACAGTTAGAGCTGACAGATGTAAAACCAGCCATGCGAAAAGCAAGACTGGCTAGAGAGATTGTTGAATATTACATTGATGAAAATGTGTTTGCACCAGGAGACCTGGAACAGTTTCCAGTGGAAAATCCAAATGTAGAAATGGAACTTAAATTAAGAATGCTAGAGATAGAAAGGGAGGAAAAAGAAAAACAAAGAGAGTTCGAGAGAGCAGAAAGAGAGAAAGAAAGGCAGTTTGAGTTAGAAAAATTAGCAAGAGAAGAGAAAAAAGAAAGAGAGAAAGAGGAAAGAGCAGAAAGAGAGAGACAGAGAGATTTCGATTTAGAAAAATTAGACAGGGAAGAAAGGCTCCAAATGGAGCAACTAAAAATTAAAATGGTAGCCGAAAACAAATTTCATGCTAGCCAGGAGGTAAAGCTGGTGCCTCCATTCTGAGAGAAGGAGGTTGATAAGTATTTCCAGTGCTTCGAGAAGGTAGCTAAGAGTTGTCAGTGGCCAAAGGAACACTGGCCTCTGATGTTGCAAACTGTCCTCAAGGGTAAAGCTCAACAAGCCTATTCGGCTTTGTCTGCAGATGATTCCTCTGATTATGAGGTTGTCAAAAAGGTTATTTTGACAGCTTATGAGTTGGTTCCAGAGGCTTACCGACAGAAATTCAGAGGTCTGAAGAAATCTGGCAATCAGACTTACGTGGAATTTGCTAACGAGAAGAAGGTTTGCTTTGAGCGCTGGTGTACTTCTATGGAGGTCAAGGATGATTTCAACTCACTAAAAGAGATGGTGTTAGTTGACGAATTCAAGAACTGTGTCAAGGATGATATTAAAACCTACCTTAATGAGAAGCAAGCACTGAATTTGCAATCAGCTGCCAAGTTTGCAGACGAATATGTTCTCACTCATAAGTCCAAATTTCAGTCTAGCAGTAACAATAGATGGTCCCAATTTCAGAAGAAAGGTAACGGTGATACCCAAGATTCCTCACCCAAAGACAAAGACAAATCTGGTGATGGTGCTCAGAAATCCAGTCAAAGGTCTGATCAAAGTGTGAAAGCTGACAGTGACAAATGTGGTCTAGTTTGCAATTATTGCAAGAAATCTGGTCATGTTACAACTAACTGTTGGTTCCTTAAAGCTAAGAAAGAAAAAGAAAAGGATACCAAACCCAATGCCTTTGTGAAGACAAGGTTAGAAACCCCTGTAGTAGATGACCGATCTGTTAAATTGCCTGCTCCTTGTGAGGCTAAGAAGCCTGATACTGCTGACTTTGTGAGGGAGGAATTCCTTCCATTTGTGTCAGAGGGATTTGTGGCTCTGAATGAGCATTCTCCCCCTGTCCCCATATATATCTTAAGGGATACCGGAGCTTCTCAGTCACTTTTGTTGATGGACTCCTTGGAGTTACGTGATGAGACCGCTTCTGGGGATTTCATACTTGTACGAGGTATTGAAGAGAGGACTGTATCTGTACCCCTGCGCTCTGTATTCTTGAAGTCAGATTTAGTTACAGGACAGGTAAAAGTAGGACTTATGTCAAGTCTACCTATCAAGGGTGTTTCTCTGTTGCTAGGCAATGACCTGGCTGGGGGCAATGTAGTTCCCCTTGTTCATCTTACTTCACAGCCGAGCACTGAAGATGGCGATGAAGACCCATCTCTGTATCCTTCCTGTGCAGTGACTCGTGCTATGGCCAAGAAGGCTCAAGAAGAGGATGATGTGGTGCCATCCAGCACATTGAATAGTCATGACTCAGGTGGTTCGCCTCATGACTTTTTTCAGCCTACTATGGTTTCTCCATTTGAGGACTTATCAGACACTTATCAGTTCGCTGTTCAGCCAGCCAGATGGGTCTGGTGATTCTGATGTGTCTGGAGACTTGTATCTGTCCAGAAAGCGGTTGATTCAGGAGCAAACCAATGATCCTGAAATTTGTGTACTAATGAAGAGAGCCCTTCCTGATGAAGAAATAGACGCAGTTCCAGTTGGGTATTATCTCAAGGATGGAGTGTTGATATGAAGTGGCGCCCTCCTGATATCCCTGCCAATGCAGATTGGGCAGTGGTCAAGCAAATTGTTATTCCGAAGGTCTACAGGAATGAGATCTTAACAATGGCTCATAGTTTGCCTTTAGGAGTCATCTTGGTGTTAACAAGACTGTTGACAAGATCATGAAACACTTCTTCTGGCCTGGACTTCGGAAAGATGTTTCCAACTTTTGCAAAACCTGTCACACTTGTCAGGTAGTTGGAAAACACCAGTTAGACCCACCTGTAGCTCCATTGCAGCCTATCCCAGCATTTGGGGAGCCCTTCTCCAAGGTCATTGTTGATTGTGTTGGTCCATTACCCAAGACTAGATCTGGAAATCAGTACTTGTTGACAATCATGTGTGCATCTACCAGATTCCCTGAAGCCATACCTATACGCAACATCAAGGCAACTGAAATTTTGAAGGCTTTGATAAAGTTCTTCACGTTGTTTGGCCTTCCTAGGGAAATTCAGTCAGATCAAGGTAGCAATTTCACTTCCGGATTGTTTCAGCAGGTTGTGTATGAACTAGGTGCGAAGCAGATTCTTTCCAGTGCCTATCATCCAGAGAGTCAGGGTGCCTTAGAGCGGTTTCATTCCACTCTCAAGACAATGATGAGGACTTATTGTTATGACCATGAGAAAGACTGGGATGAAGGTGTTCATTTGCTGTTGTTTGCAGCTAGAGAAGCAGTGCAGGAGTCTACTGGATTCAGTCCGTTTGAGCTAGTGTTTGGCCATGAGGTGAGAGGACCTTTGCTATTGTTGAGTGAACAATGGCAAGAGAAAAGAGCGCATATCAGTCTGTTAGACTATGTTAGCAAGTTCAAGGAAAGACTGCGTGCAGCTTGTGACCTAGCCAAAGAGAATTTGAAATCAAGTCAGGGAAAAATCAAAACCTGGTATGATCATAAGGCTAGAGGCCGTGAGTTTAAACTAGGAGACAAGGTCCTTGTGTTGTTTCCCTTGCAGTCCAATCCCTTGCAGGCTAGATTTCATGGTCCTTATGAAATTCTGACAAAACTCAATGATCTCAATTACATTGTGAAGACTCCAGATAGGAGAGAGCCAAAACAGTTGTGTCATATTAACATGCTGAAGCCTTATCATGATAGGAATGCTAGGGTTGCAGCTGTCACTTCAGATCCTCCTATGGCCGAGACTTGTGAAGATGAGGGGGAGTTTCAAGATGATGAACCTAGAATTAAAGCTGAAGTTCTTTCATGTAAATTGTCAAATTCTGAAGTGTTGCAAAATCTTGATGTAAAACTCCAGCACTTAGAACCCTCACAGAAAGATCAGTTTGAGAGGTTGATCAAGAAATATAAAGATCTATTTCCTGATGTTCCAAAGAGAGTTTCTATAGCCTCTCATGATGTAGATGTTGGTGATGCCAAACCAATAAAACAGCATCCGTACCGGATGAATCCTGAAAAGAGAAAGATTGCTGAGAAAGAGGTTGAGTACATGTTAGAACATGATATTATCAGACCCTCTAACTCAGATTGGAGTTCACCCTGTGTTCTAGTTCCAAAACCTGATGGAAGTACTAGATTCTGTACAGATTATCGCAAAGTCAATGCTGTAACTAGAACTGATGTGTTTCCAATACCTAGGATTGATGATTGTATCGATAGAGTAGGGCAAGCAAAGTTTCTGACCAAGATTGATTTATTGAAGGGTTATTGGTGTGTGCCTTTAACTGAGAGGGCCAAGAGCATCTCTGCTTTTGCCACACCATCTGGGTTATACCAGTATGAAGTCCTACCTTTTGGCATGAAAAATGCCCCAGCCACGTTCCAAAGGATGATACAGCCTACAATCGCCGGATTGCCACACACGGGTGCGTACATCGACGACCTGATCACATGGAGTGACTCCTGGGAAGAACATCTGAAAGATGTAGAGACGTTGTTCCAGCGCTTGACCCAGGCTAACCTGACTGTTAACCTGAACAAGAGTGACTTTGGTTGTGCTACTGTCACGTATCTTGGCTACGTCATAGACCAGGGTAAGGTGGCACCCATAAATGCTAAAGTCCAAGCCATCATGGACTTTCCACTTCCTGACAACAAAAAAGCTTTGCGCCGCTTCCTTGGAATGATCGGGTACTACCGCAAGTTCTGCAGGAACTTTGCTGAGATTGCTCTCAGTCTCACCAACCAACTGAAGAAAGGCGTGAAGTTCACTTGGGATGAAGCATGCCAAAGAGCCTTCGATCGCCTGAAGTCTCTGCTGTGTCACTTCCCCATGCTCAAATCTCCTGACTTCAACAAACCGTTCTCCATAGCGGTCGATGCTAGCGTCCAAGCTTGTGGATCTGTGCTCCTACAGAGAAGTGACTCTGATGACATTGAGCATCCCGTGGCATACTTCTCCAGGAAGTTCAATCGCCACCAAAAGAACTATTCCACAATTGAGAAGGAGCTGTTGGCTCTGGTTATATCCTTACAACACTTTGAAGTTTATGTTTGTACAGGGCAAAAGCCAATGATTGTATATACTGACCACAATCCGTTAATGTTTTTGAGTAAGATGAAAAACAAGAATCGGAGATTGTTGAATTGGAGTTTGATTTTACAAGAGTTTGACTTGGAAATTAAGCATGTAAAGGGTGCTGACAATGTAATTGCCGATTGCTTATCCCGTGTTTGAGTATGTGTATATATATCACCTGTGTTTATTAGCATATTGTATTATATGTATATATATATACAAGTGTCAACTTAACCATTTTTGTATTGAAAAGAAAGATTTTGCCTTTATGAGTCAAAATTTTTCCCTTTTGGAATGGAGGTGTAATGTGGGGGGGAAAAAAAGCCACTAGATGGCAGTATTGACATTTTTTTTGTTCAGCAGTCTGGAGCTAGGTTTGGGGCATGTCCCGGGCATGCCTCAGAGGGGGCTGGAAAAGAGTATATAAGGAGAAAAATCGAGAGAGTGTAGTAGTTGGAGAAATTGCAAGGAGAAATTGTGGAAGGATACATTTGACCAGACCTGTCACTCTTTTCAAGACCTGTGAAGCTTTTTGTTGATTTTTGCCTGTGTTGGAGCATTTTCCTGTCCCAGGACATCGCAACATAGCAGCCCATCTCAATTACCAGGAGACTGTAAATATCTCTTTTTTTTTTTATTTCAATCTTGGTCAGTAGGGTAGATTGTAGATTAGTTCTAAGAGTTTGTTTAATTAAATCTGTTGAAGTTTAAGAATTTTGTCTGTCATCCCTTGCTGTCCGTGACGTCATAACAAATTGACGCCATAACAAATTGGGGCCATAACAGCTCAAAGATATACATGAAGTCTCTGCTATACCAGCTTCATTCTGAAGTGACGTTAATGAACTGGCAATTGCATGATGCATATTGAAAAGCCCAACCAAAAAAAGAACTAACATACAACTGAGCGGCAGATGTAGCAGAGATCATTCTTGTTGCCTTTGACAATCATCAGAAAGAGGTAAATCATAGGTTTCTCTCCCTGCGGTAGCGGGCTAATATGGCCATAATGGAAGTGAGTGAGTGAGTGAGTCACGATCCTTTCATACTCAACATGGTAAATGGTAAATGGTAAATCCATAAGCTTCTAACTGTGCACATTAACAGATATAGTGTAGCAGATGAGCTGAGTAAAAATTGGTTGAATCTGTGAAGTTGCATCATACTAAATTAATAAACAAAGATGCACCGCATGGCACAGTTCTGAACAACCCAATAGGAGAATATGTTGCTGCTATCAGTCAGCTTGCTAACCAAGCTAGCGAGCGTGTTAATAAAATTATTAGCGATACAGTCAAAGCCTGATAAAGGCTTGATTTCACCAATAGTTATGCTACCGACGTTTATTTTGCGTTTCTCCCTCAGCTGAAGTGCAGTGCACTAACGTAACTGGTGTATACCTTCATTTCACGTCTATGATCACCAGCTACCTAGATACAGGGCTGCATGAAAACACCATGGTTTTCACGTAGCAGTGTAGCTTGTGTACCTTTATTTGTTCCAGTAATATTACAGTCACTTTAAAAACTGTCTACAAGGACGGCGTGGTATCTCAGGTTAAGGTATCACTGACTGCAGCTGGGGAGCAAAGTGACACTCAAGACCCAATACAGTCCAGGTGAGGGTGTTAGCTGTTACTTAATTCATGCCAGTGTAGTCTACTGACATGGTTTTCTGGGCAAAAGACATCAGTTTTCAATTGATCCATCCACAGGCCTTCCTATGAACATAGAACCAGTACAAGGAATGCCTAAAAGGATTCTAAAAAAGAAGTCAAGAGTAAGGTACCCAAAGGAAGGATATAATTATGCCAAACCTGGAGCAGAAATAAAATATAATCAGTTTTATTCTCAGTTTATTCGACCCGTTTTGTTCAATGGTATTATGAGTGACTTCAGCCCCGCCCCCGGCCAACACCAGACCATCTGATGTATGCAAAACAAGCAAATGAAGGGACATACAGAATGACTGCTGGAAACATGTCTCAAATTGCAGCTATTATCATCCATTTATTATGAAATAACAATCCTACCAGTTTATCAGAACCAAGTATAATAGAGAAAACATGGCCGACTTAAATTGGACTTGTACCAGAGATATTGTCAAGTGAGACCCGAAAAGTTGTATTCTTGCCATGCATTTCTTCCAGTACTGAACTCAAGCCAGAGGATTTCATCAACTCATTCCATGTTAATGCCATTAAGCAAATCTCGTTAATAGGATCAAAATACTGGGGAGGCATTTACTCTCTGAGCCTGAATTTTCCACCAACACAAAAGAGAGTGTGCTGTGTGTTTTTGTAACATCAGCAGGTGTCATAGAGCTGATGGGGAATGGAAAGGTAGAGGATTGTCTCTCCCTTACGTATTTTACTGCTGGTCCGACATCATCAGCCTCTGTCACACAGTGGCTGCCAAAATACATCATGAAGCACCAGAGGCGAAGACCAATAGGAACCTGCCAGTCTGGTCAGGCCCAGCTGTGGAACTAATTTGTCGCCACACCATCAATGTCAGACGCACAATGTATAATTCTTGGTCATCCGCGTGGCAGTAAGCGAGCTATAGCATAATCATTTGGGAACTGGAGGAGACCAGCTGCTGCAGTTTTGAAAGCAAAATATTTCCCCATTCTGGCATGATGCAGGATTTCAGCTGCTCAACACTTTGTGGCCTCCTTTGTCATATCTTTTTTTTCATAATGCGCTAATTGTTTTCAATGGGTGACAGGCCTAGATTGCAGGCAGGCCATATCAAAAAATCTCAAAACCTAGTTCACTTAGCCAAATATGCTACATTTTAGATGAAGAAGACTGTCATTCAGGTTCGGACAAGGGCCAGGGTTTTGGTTTGAGACATCAACAGGTTTTGTCATATAGGGTAATGTCAAGTTTCCATAACAAAGATATCCCACACAATGTTAACTGTGTATTAAAAATGACATGATTGACCAAATGACACTTAATGATAACAGTCAGAAACATTGATAAAGATCGCTTCATGTTCATGACAGGTGCCATTTCATGGTTGCTATGGTGTCATGTCAGTCTTATGCACACCCCTTCAAATAAAGCATTACCAATATTCTCAATCAGAGTTTTCAAACAAGTGAAAATTTTTTGTGTTGTTGCATAGCTAGATACTTTCCGACATTAAAATAAATAAATAAATAAAAAAAGCAAAATTCAGAGAGGGACTATTGTGTCGTAGGACAGAAATGCAAAACTAGCTGATTCTAGCCATTTTAAAACAAAACTGAATGAGAACAGTTTGGAGGATAAAAAACATAAAGAGATGCCTGACACGAATGGTGTAACTTGATGAGTGCAATTAGCTGACGCATAGTCAGCAGTGACCTTGTCTTTGATTTTGACACTTTTACGTTGAATTTCATCTCTGAGTTTTTTTGACTACACTTTTACGACACTTTTATACAATTCACACGAGATTTATACGGCCAGTGCTGTTCAGAATTCAAAAACATCCTAATCAAGCTCATGAAATGCACACGCAGTATGTAGACTAGGCAGTACTCATGGCTTTATGACATGTTATATCTGGTTATTGTTGATTGAAAAGAAATTTGTGTACAAAACCATTTTAGCATGTAGCCTATACTAAAGTATCTGGTCTGGCACCAGACACAACTGCCTATACCCAAATATATATATATTTTTAATTATTATTTTATTTTGGGGGGGAGTACACTATATACTGTAGTTAAAAGTGCTCCAACACTTCATTGAAACCTCATTGGCAAACATAAAAGAAAAAAAGACATTTTTCAATTCAAAATATCTGACGGATGTAATTGAATGTGGGATTAATTGGCCAGCATGGCTGGCACTGCAGGTTCACAGCAAGAAGGTTGTGGGTTCAAATCTGGCCTTGGCCAGTCTGTGTGGAGACTGCCTGCTCCCTCCATCTTCAGAAACCTTGGTTTCCTCCCACAGTCCAAAGACATGCATTTCAGGCTAATTGGAGGCTCTAAATTGCCAGTAGGTATGAGTGTGTGGATGAATGGTGTGCATGCCCTGTGATACACTGGCAGCTGTCCGGGGAGTGTCCCTGCTTTTCACACAAAGTTAGCAGGGATAGGCTCCAGCTCTCGGCAACCCAACTGAGGAAGAAGTGGCATACTGTAAAAGAGGCACCCCCAAATCTGGACCACAAATCCAAATTCAGCCCAGGTTTTCTCTTAACCCAGGTAAGTAATTGAACACTTAGAGCCACTGATTGGCCAGACTGTCTTTACACCTGACTCCCAGGTAAAGCGAGGATAGAAAACCAGCAGTTCTCGGATCTCCAGGACCGTGATTTGAAGACCAGGGCGTAGAAGATGAATGGATGGCTGGTCAGTACAGGCTGATAGGATAGACTTTCAGCTGTAATTTGATGTTGTTTTCAGACAATTCCGCCCCACGATTTGGAAATGGTTTCCCTCTCCCCTTCCCTCTCCCCATCCGCCTATCACAACTGCAATTAGTTTCAATTGAGCCATCAGTAAGGGAGGGAGCGACGGGCTATAAAAAGCGTGACAAGATCTTAATGGGAAAATGGATCTGAATTGCAATACCCTCAAATGGAAGCTAAACATCTGTCCTGGGGGGAGTTTTCAGTGATGTCCACACACTTTTGGCCATATAATGTATGTCATGATAATTGACAACTGAATAAAGAATGAATTGTTATCAACTGGTAACCATGAGCGCTTCCAAAATCCTAATCAGGTTCTCAAACCTTGTCAATTCCATTATAATGTGCTTAGCATCGTTAAAATCAATTATGAGCTTATTAATCTCTCGAAACTTGGCCTTATACTGGGATTTGCAATTGTTGTTTTGCTTTTCTCCTGATCTGAGCATGAAATGCCAGGAAAGTTAGAATCATTCCTTTGAAGGCTGATGCATACCATTTTGAAAAGAACAGTTGAAAAGCATCTACCTTGTTGACAAGGTGGCCCTCGGGGCCAGACGCCCGTTTGTGAAGCTTGCGGGGTGCTGCTCTCTCCTTGCAGGCGGAATCTGAGTAAATCCCCTCAAAGGCAGCCTTGATGTGGAAGTGGGGTGAGGCTCTGCTTTGAAAGGTCTCCCTGGGCCAGGCTGCCCAATTGATGCGCTATAGCCCACCTCATCCCTTTCAACACAAAGCCAATAGCAGGCTCCTCAGATTCCTTCAAGGCTTTACGTTGGAGCTCGATCTCTTCTGAGAAGACTACCCACAGATCGCCATCCTTTCTGTGTTCTTTTGGCTCACCAGGAGTGCCCTGAATCTGTGAGAGGAAAGTAGAAAGCGTGATGGTGCTGTATCATACTGGCAGGAAACGTGACGCGCATTCATATACTGTCGTCAAATATCAGTCTTACAACAGGAATGGAAAAGTAAAGTCAGCAGGCTGGGCAAGGATGGTTGTGACATTCACAAAGAAACTTGTGTGACATGCAGTCACCAAAAATTTTACTGCATTTGGAATTCAGTCAGTGAAGATTCATTCCAGGCTAGCATCTGTATAGTGGCAACCATTAGCTAACATTCTATTTACTGTGAATAGTTGCGCTACTTCATTAAAACTGTTAACTACAGTAAGACTTTCCACTAAAAACAGTCACGCATTCTATCTGTCCCAATCAATGTGTCCCCTACATTGCCTCTGGCTCAACAATTTCAAAATGAACAGTCAATTTAGTCACTAGCTAGTTACACTTGGAACTCAGTTTAAATATTAACAGAACTCAGAAGCACTTACCTAGTTTGGTAGCAAGCTAGCTGCCGATTCTTCTCAAAGATAAATCCAAGCCACCATTTTTTTGTATCTCCTGAAAAACATAATGGGTCCCCTTTTATATAAATTTTGTTACCAGCCCTGTGTTGAAGTGAACCAGGTTAGTAATATAAAGCTGTCAGGCAGAAAGTGGACAGCACATATGTAAAGGTTTTTGCTCATTGCATTAGAAAATAAGGCATGGGTGGAGATATTCAGGTGAGGGGCAGAAAAAATCTCACAAGCCTGCATGTGATGTCGGAAGGGAAGCCAAATCTGAATGGCATGCCGAATGCCATGATTTATGAAAAAAGGCTGCCCACAAAAAAAAAACTGATAGGGTTGTTTTATTTCACAGTTTGTGGGTTGGTAGGCACTCATTATATCAAAATGCATGTGCATTAGTGCTGAAAAAGTTTATTTCAAAATATGTCCCCTTCAAACCATTTTCTGCTAACACTGGGTCCTAATTGACTGTCCATAAATGATCCACAAAAAATCAAACAGTCTGAAGGAGATGGATTTTGGCAGGCAGTTAAATTAGGACGAACATGAGAAAGGTTTATGGATATTAGGGGCAACGGGAGGTGAGAATGTAGCACCAGTGAGGCATTTTGAAAAAAATGTTCCTGAGTTATTTCTCTATCACATCCTGAGTCTTGTATTATATCGTCAAGAGTTTTCCACATAAGGGAAATTCAGGCACAACTCGCACTATGGGTACAACCACCTTTGACCGCGGATCAGCCGGGAACTTTCATTCGATGGTTGCATCAAGGTGCTGGAAACATCCCTCAGAGCTTTTTGTTCAAATGACACTGTATGTATTCTTTATGACCAGGGTGGGCTTGCTTCAAACATAAATCCATTCAACAGCGAAAAAAGTAGTAACAAGTCGATAATTACATTGACTGCATCCCAAGTCAAAGATGAATCCACTCAAATATGCTGACAATTATCTACCATTTTAAAGGCAAAGGCACTTGATGTATGAATGAATTTAGCAAACAGTCTAACATTCATTTAGCGCCTTGTGTTTTATAAATATATATATATATATATATATATACACACACAACCCCAATTCCAAAATAGTTAGGACGAAGTGTAAATTGTGAATAAAGTCAAAATGCAATGACTTTCAGATCACATGAGCCAATATGTTATTTACAATAGAACATAGATAACACTTCAATTGTTGAAACTGAGACATTTTACATTTTTATCCACAAAATGAGCTTATTTCAAATTTTCTGGCTCCAACAGGTCTCAGAAAAGTTGGGACACAGGCAAAAAAGGGTTGAAAAAGCAATTAATATATAAGAGAATCAGCTGAAAAAACATTTAGCAAGTACTTAAGTTAACTGGCATCAGGTGCGTAACATGATTGGCTATAAAAGGGATGTCTTAGAGAGGCTGAGTCTCTCAGAAGTAAAGATGGCCAGATGGTCTCCAACCTGTGAAGGTTTGCGTAAAAACATTGTGGAATACTTTAAAAACAATGTTCTTTCATTGCATGTCTTTTTATTATGAAGCAGCTAAATAGCAACAGCAAGATAATTGTGAGAAAGCCTCTGATTTGAGTAGGTCATGTGGGAGACCACTAAATTTAAGTGGCACCACTTACTTCGTGTCACAGTAAGTACTTCATATATCATTTTGCTGTTATTTTCCTTAAGCATCAATATTTAAAGGCTAATTTTGGAGAAAGTGTTTTGTTATTGTTTAAGTAGTCAAGGAATATAAGAAACTCTTTTGATTAAAGTGAATCATGTATGACGTCATTATAATCTACCAGTACAACACATTATGATCACTCTCCTGCAGCTTGATGGTGTTATCAGATTTTGTGAGATAATTAAAGCTGACTTGTCATTGTAACCTTTCAAACTCAAAGTGCTGGAGTACAGAATAAAAATAAAAATGTGTCAATGTCCAATTAATTATGGTGCAGACTGTCAGCTTTCATTTGAGGGTGTTCTTATTACCTCCGCCAAAGGAGGTTATGTAATCGTTGGAATCTGTTTGTTTGTTTGTTTGTTTGTTTGTTAGTTAGTTAGCAACATTACGGAAAAACTAATGGACGGATTTACACAAAATTTTCACAGTAGGTGGGAATTGGTCTAACTTCAATCCCATTAGATATTGGGCTCAATCCGGAAGGGATTAAGCAGCTGGGGGGACTGCTGGGCCTTGGCGGAGGTATGCGCTCTCCGAGTGCTCTTGTTCATATCAAGTGACCACTTTAGTGCACCTTTTGTCCATTCTCCTCCCATTTTTTGGGAGCATCCTAAAATATGTCAGTTTAACCAAATGTCAAATAAGGCTTGATATTCAGTGGCATATCTTCTGCAAGCACTGGATGCTTGAAGGCTGTGATGCACAGACATCACCAGATGCTGGCTATCTTCCCAGTTGTCGCATTGCTCACTTACTATTATTATTATTATTACTATTTATTATTGTTGTTGTTGTCGTCGTTGTTGTGATATGAAGTGCTTAGTCATATTTTTCTTTAAATGCAAATGCAAAAACACTTCTGGTGACTAATGGCAACATGCGTGAGGTCGTAAAAAGGGCTGTAGAGTTCTGGTGACCTTGACACTGTGACATCAGTGATCATAGAACCCTGCCGCTGGGGCTACATAGGACATCATTTCTGCATTTCATTTTTTTTTTTTTTGGAGTAACTGATGAGCAACAGCAAAATAATTGTGAGAAAACCCCTGATTTGAATAGATCAGGTAGATCACCACTAAATTTCGGCTGCACCACTTGCTTTGTGTCGCAGTAAGTACTTTATATTCCGAAGAATAAATTGCCTTTTAATTTTTATAATCATTGACACAGAACTAACTATATTAGATATGGAAGAGTTCAAAGGCAAAGTAAATGACAATGAATCACATCTGTTTTGTGTTTCAATTGGGGTAAAAATGGAAACAATTAAAATGTTATTTATGTAACACTCCTTTACTCCACATTAAAGGTAACATGCAAACTCCATTACTAGGAGATTGTTTTAGTCATGGGAACTTGGTTTTTTTCTACCTGTGTTGTTTTAGAAAATTTGGGGCAGATAATTTTGCTTGTTTTTTTAAATTTAGTTTTCTGAGCAAGTTGTGACAAGTTTGTCATATGAGTTGCTAAGTATCAAACTATTAATAACAGCCAACATTCCAAGTTACCATGACATTTTTGGGGGATATTTTGGCTATTATCCATTAATTTTCTCAGCAAGTCACAATAAGTTTATATGATGCAAAATATTAGGCTATATAAATGGTTGTCAAAATCTTCATTTACCATAGAAACTCTTGCCAGATTGGTATATAACATTATCCTTATGTGCATTGGTTGCCAGACTTCCTTTCCTGCCTTTTATCACCATTCTATAATTCTTCCCATCTCTCTCTCCATCCACATTCAGCCGTCCTTCATCCTCTGTGTTGCGGACCCTGTACAAAGGATTCTGTCCTTTTGGAGATGTCTTTCCGGTCACCTCAGGGGGCAGGGTTTTATTCAGCATGGGTCAAAGGTGAAGGTGGGCCGTCCAGATTTCAGATGGTCCTCTGATCAGCAACGCCCTATCATCATCCAGACCCTTACAAAACCAGTACATTTCACTGCCAGGCACTACCAGAAAGAAAGGAGAGCAGTTATCAGCTACCTGGCAGACAAATTCTAAATTTATATTTCTGCATCATACAGTCACTGGATTCACATTGTACTGCTGGTAAAGTAGTGAGATGTAAAAGTTCAGTTGCTATTTAAAAAAATATGACATTCATAAAAACACTGTACCAATGATGAACATTGGCAATAGGTCTTTATAATATTTTGGCAACATATTTTCAAAAATGTGCTCTGAGTGTAACACCGCTGTTCCATTGGACACCAGCGCGGGATACTTGCCGCCACCCCGCAAGTTTGGTTTTCTGGAGAAGATAAACAAGGTGAGCGCTTTCACTCCCATCATCTATTCAGAAAATAAAATACCAGAAAAGTGACAACTATAATGCTTTTTATAGTGCATCCTCTTATTTGTTTTTGAAAAAAATAATGAATTTTTACAAGCATTCGAAGTTAACTCACTAAAATAAACAAAAATAATGTCCAGTCGCATAGTAGTGGACCCTTGGGTACAACTCTGTATTGTGTGAATTGTTTGTTTGTTTTTGGTAGCGCGAGGCTGAGTCTTATACAAAATAACCTGCATTTTTGATTTCTTTGTCTGTTTCACGCAGCCGTGGGCAAAACGTTTGGTCCTGAAAAGTCAACAACTGTGGGAGCCCCGATTCTTCCCAGGCCCACCATCACTCCACAGAACTACAGTCCTGGGGAATTATGGGGGAATTATGGGGGCATTCTAACCTGCTCATCTTTCCCAGTGAGGATCCACAGACTTCTGTTGAAAAATAGCCCACTAAAGTCAAATTACAGAAGTACACGATCAGTTCATTATGACCAAAGTTCATTTACATTTCTTACATAATAAAAAACAGGCAAAATAATGCATGTGGCTCAGTTCAAGAACCATGTCATTTCTTGGCTGAAAATGGAATAAAAGCTCTTTGCTGGAGTCATCCAAAAACAGATCCTTTTTTGGAAGAGTGAACCTGTCAGATAATCATGCAGCATAGGCACGGATCTGCGTTTAGAGGAGTTTTAACCCAATCAGAAAGGGCAGATATCACACACTTCCAAAATGTTTCTCCATTTTCCAGTCCCAAAACAGGTGTGAAAAACAGCGGTTTGATCTGTAAAACTCACTGAAGTGGTTTGTAAATGTATCATCGATGTATTCAGGATTAGTAGCTATGGTGGAAATACTGATCTTCATTTAGTTACAAATAGGTTACGATTTGTTTTCCTTCAAGGAAAGTGCTAAAATTTGGCAAAATTCTGGTTTGTACAAAAGCTAGCTTTGAGATAGGAACAGGTTAGGAACAGAGCATGAATTTCCCCCTTTAAGACTACAATCTTATTTGAATTTTTCACTGATGGTTTATGCATCTGTTCCTCATGTAATAGACCTGTTGTTCTCCAGTTCAATGTACCATCTGCTCTGAATTGACTTCCTGTTTGAATTGCATTGTTGGTTTAAGTAGTGTTGTTTGGCTCCTTCTTGCATTCTTGTTTCATGTTGCACAGAAGCAACGGCCTGAAGTCCAGGTTTTGGAGAAGCAGGTATCTGTAATCCAGGTATTAAAGAGGATGGAGGCAGATAAACCACTTCCATCCCAGGGAGTGCTCAGTCTGAACATCGAGCGCATCCGACAGTCACTGGAGACCAACTTCATGAACGTAAGTCTTTTGGGTTTCTCTTAGAGAGCACCAGCACTAACTCTCAGTGTGACATTTCTGATCAGATGAAGTTTGCCTTCCTCTTATATGCAGATGCAGGCGACCACAGCCAAGTCTCTGGGAACAGTGAAACACCCTATGACCTTCAAACCACTGCTCAAGCCTGCACATGTGCAGAGCCAGGAGATGGTTGAGAGGAACATCAATGACCAGGTACAGGTCTGCCATACCTGCCCAATGAGTCAAAGAAACAATACCCACATTGTAACAGTCCTGGATGTCATAAGAGCACCAGGAGAGTGAAGGACCCAAAGTGGAGGACCCAAGTGCAAGGACATGCTATTATTTATTAAATAATTGAAGTGCTTAAGAAACAGAAAATATAATTTCTCAGGAATAAAACTAAGGTACCAAACAGGAGTGCTCTAACCTGAAATGTGTTATAATTAGGAGATAAACCTACAGTTTTTTTTCGAACACGAGGTATTTATCGTAGGATAGATACCTGGAAATTTCATTTGAAACCGAGGGCTTGCGCAAGGTATCTAGCCTACGATAAATACCGAGTGCTTGAAAAAAACGGTGGGGTTATCTCCATTCTACCATGACTCTTGTCAACACCCCTACGAAAATATTGGCGTGTTAGCTATGACACACAGTTCGATATCACTTTGGCTTGCTAGCCAGGAAGCCAACTAACTCGCTAATGTGTATGAAAGTGCACGCATTGAAAGCAAACTGCAGCCTTTTTAGCTCACTAGTCTGTTGGCTATGTAGCTAAATACATTGGCGCGCTAGCTATACTATTGCTAGCTAGGTAGCCAACTAGCTCGCTAGTGAGTAAGACTGTACGCAAACTGTAGCCTTATTTTGTTGGCGTAATCATGACAAGGGCTTGACCCAGTGCGAGGTAGTTTACCGGTGAATAGATATCTGGTGTTAACCAATCAAAATGCAGAATTCGCTGGAATGAATGGTGGAATGGAAAGCTACCTGCCCGTGAGGGGGAGAACTAAAGTATAAATCAGGGATACTCACTCTTTTCCAGAATGAGCCGGTGTGGGTGCAGGCTTTCATTCCAACCAACCAGTCACTCACCTGATTTTACTAATCAACCGTTAAAGTTCTTGCCATAGACCTTTGATTAGTAGAATCAGGTGTGAAACTGCATGGTTAGAATGAAAGCCTGCACCCACTGCAGCTCATTCTGGAGAAGAGTGAGTATCCCTGGTATGAATACAAATGGTAATGGTAACTAATAAGAAACAGGTGTTACCATTAAGCAGAGAGAAGAGGGATAATTGGAAAATTGGAATAATTTCCAATTTTCCAGGTAGCCGGGGAAAATAGGAATACCCGGGAGTGGGGGCATCACTCATACAATCAAACACACACGCTCACAGACATGCATGTATGCAAGCACACACTCACAAACACATTCAACAAAATAAATTCTGTTTATATTTTCTGTTGTGTCAATATACTGTGTCCCTACAGTCAGCATGATCATTGGGTTAGTTTGCAGCAGTCACGATCAGTCATTGTGCTGCAGTAAGCTTGCTGTATTATGCAAGTGCATTAAAACATTTTTTAGTCCTATCCTTTTCCCAGACAAACATCTTCATAAAACAGACAATGAAACAACAAAAATGTCTGTAGTTTAACAGCAAATCAATTAGATAATAAAGCAAGAAATCACCCCAGTTGCATGTTATGCTTTTTAGATTTTGGAAATCCCAGATCTGTGCCATGATGACATCAACTGCCTGTCCATCACCGCAAAACTCCTGCCGGTCCCCAGCAGAGTGCCCAGCAGGACTGCTGGAGTAATTAGCCCCAGTCAGGCACTTAGTGCATCTACTACACCTGGTGAGCATTGGCATCTCTCCTGTTATTTCTATCTAAACTTCGACACTCCTAGTGGCTGACTTGTTGGTTGCTTTTGTCAAATGTTTTCCATGGGGAATTTTTCCCGAACTTCAGGCCCCTTCACCCTGCTCAAGGACACCAGGGAGAGCCCCAACAGCCTCGACCCTCTCTTGAGCTCCCTACTTCTCCACAGCCCACCCTCTCCACTGATGCTCCTTCCAGAAGGGAATCGATCAAGAAGCTCACCCCTCCACCAGATCATTGCCGTCGGAGATGAAAAACCCTCCGGAAACTTCACTGAGACTCACGAGATCTCAGAACTACCCATGCAGGAGGAGAAATATTTTATACCGCTACCTCCCGAGTCAGATTCCAGCTCAGTCTCTCCTTCACAGCAGTTGGAGGGCCATGAAGCGAAAGCGAAGGTGTCAGAATCTGCTGCAGGTGAGAACATTAGCACAACGTCAGCTGGTGTAGTGCTCCTGCTCTTCAATTTTAGGGATAATGTCCAGACATACTCTTTCTCGTCCCCTGCTATTACGTCCAGTAGTGCTGAAAGCTTCAGCCAAAGCACCCCAAACTCCTGCCCAGGTGGGAAGACAGCCAATCAATTAGAACAGGCCAACACAGATTTTACGCAGAGACCATCCACCTTCAGAACACAGTGTTCTCTCAGCAACACTACACCTGCCCAAATGAAAGCTGCACGAGGGGTTTCTTTATCCCCTATTGAGTCCTATTAACATAAGCTGTGTTCCAAAGTTGTAATTCAAGGTCAGCCATTTCTAGCAAATTATTTGCTGCCAATTTGTTGCCATTTATTTATGCCGTATATTTTTCGGTCCCTGCGGACATCCCGGCCTCAGCTCTCAGTAAGCCTGTTTCAGACACGATCAGTCCTGTGACTCCTGACAGATTGAAGAGTGAAGCTCCTGCTCCAGCTAATGATACAGGTAGAGTTTGCCCAACTGTAATGAAGTTGTCTTTCCCCCAGGCTGTGTTCTCGAATTGGAACATGTTATCTCCGCTTATATGAAATACTTACGCTGTATAATTGTCTGTCCTCGCAGCAAGTGCATTGGAGCTGACGGATACGTCAAGCTCTGAGCTCTCACCGGCCTCTGTTCCCATCAGACTCGGTTCCGAGAGGATCAGTCAAGTTTCAGGCCGTGTGATACTTAAGGCACGGAGCAGCAGTGCTCAGCGCCATTTTTCCAACTCAGGGACTGTCAGCACTCCAATATCTCCAAGTCTGCGAGTGTGAGTCTTGCTTCAGCTTGTACTGAAGGTGAGGTTTATTTGGTTGAGATGTTTTCATGATGTCTTCAGCTATTATGTGAAATTACTATACTGCATAATTTGCTTTCCAAGCAGCAGGTGCATCGGCACCCAGGAGAACTTCTGACCAGAGCTCCGCCCCTGCACTCAAAATACTCGCTTCCAGAAGCATCGGTCCAGTACCAGACCATGTGGAACCAAAGGCTAAGAGGAGTCTCGGTACTTCTGTGACTCAGGACTCCTCACCATCACATATACTATCAGTACTGAAAGATCCAATACGTTTACCAGTATGGGTTCTGCTTCAGCTTATACTGAAGATGGGGTTATTTGCTTGGTTTAGTTGTTTTTATAATGTTTTCAAATATTGCGTAAAATTGATTTCACTGCATGATTTGATTTCTACGTAGCAGGTGCATCAGTGTCCGGGAGAACTTCTGGCCAGACCTCAGCCCTAACACCCAGCAGGCTCGCTTCCAGGATCGTCTGTCCAGTACCAGACCGTAGGATAGTGAAGGCTCAGAGGAGTCTCGG
The DNA here is from genome assembly GCA_029692085.1 of Gymnothorax javanicus. Lineage (NCBI taxonomy): Eukaryota > Metazoa > Chordata > Actinopteri > Anguilliformes > Muraenidae > Gymnothorax > Gymnothorax javanicus. The sequence continues at coordinate 73,158,212 of CM056203.1, forward strand.
TGCTTCCATGACTCAGCGCTCTTTTACCAACCCAGGGAAAAAACTGAAGACTAACTCAGGAGTGCAGCAAATGGTCAGCTTGCAGTACGGGGGGGGGGGTTGTCTAGGTTGATCGCATATGGAGAAAAACCGTGTCTTCAGTTGCCAATTACGATAAATGGAAAACATGTCAATAAAGGAAAATAATTGATAACTTGCCAGGACTAAAAGGTACGTGTCTGTGCCACCCCAATTCCCAGTTCTAGACCCGCCATTGATCAGATCACTCCTTAGTCCACAGTGCATGATAGTAAATGGTAGTTAAGGAGATAGTGGAAATATTAAATAAATAGTCATGTAAGTATGTGTTGTTTTCGTTGCTGTTAAATCATTCTAAGAGTTTAGTACTTTTTCATTGATCATTGATTACTACCTCTAAAAAAAAGAGTCTTTAGTATTTGCAGAAATATGGCTGAATGTAATATCATTAAAATGCATATGCATAAAAACTTAGAGTTTGCACATTATATGAATGGTTCACAAAATTTGAAAAAGTCAAATGTCTCAAAGTTCCTACAGTGGCATAAGCTCTGAGCCACACAATTGTTTAACTCAGTGGTTCCCAAACCTAGTCCAGGGGACCTACTATGCCCTCTGGTCTTTATTCCAACCACAGTTGCAATCCCCAAATTTTAGAGTAAAATTACGCAAAAAGCCCATCCCCCAGTCCTGACTGGTTGATATTTGATCCTTCATGACTATTGAACTGTTGAACTGTCTGTCATAAGGAGTTGGGGATAGGGTTGTTGGACTCAAGGAACAATGACATTGAATAGCTGAAGTCCTCTCCCCTTTCGCCACTGGTTTATATTTGATCCACCATAAGTATTGAAAAGTTTGTCATACAGAGTTAGGGTTGGGTTACTGAAGTCAGGAAAGGGTCATGTTAATTACCAAGGCCATGCCTCTAATCCAATTGGCATGTCTTTCATGCTTTATATCTATTGAATTTACCGTGTACACTTGGAAAATAGATTGTTGAACATAGGAAAGGATCACAAGTGAATCCACAAAGTTCCGCCCCTTTATTGGACAATATTTCATCCTTGAACTCTTTGTCATTGTGCTGTTGGGATTGGGTTTTTGAACTTTGCGAGGAGTCAAATTTTAATTGAGCCCTCCTGCTGATTGGCTCAGCTTTCACCCTTCTCAACTATTTCACTTTTTATTGTAGAGAGTTGGACAATGGGTTACTTGAAACGTTAGCATCATTTTTATGATAAGAGTTTGACTTTGTTAAGCCAACTTAAAGTGTTTTTTTTTTTTTCACAAACTTTACATTCTAATTAATTCTGGGATTGTAATTGCGGTTGGGGAAAAAAATCAGCATACGCAGTGGGTCCTTAGGACTCAGTTAGGGAATCACTGGTTTAATGTACAGGTACCTTCTAAGAGTACCTCAACATTGATTTGTTTATTTTTGTGTATGAAATTAAAGTAGCAATTTCATCATCAGAGCCAAATTCTTTGAATTCAGTCATACTTCTGACAATGACAATGTGTTTGAATAAAAATTTCAATTAACTCACATTTATTTTTGAATTATACTTGTATAATATACCTCAGGTCTTTGTTTTGTCCAAGGAAGAACAGCCACTTAGTTTTCCACCAACGAGAGTGAGGACTTTGCTTGCCTGCTATTGTTATTACTATATGGTGGTCGTGGTTGCTGTTGCTCTGACTGTTGTCGATCCATGCTGTAAATACATCAGCGATCAAGAGCTAAACCACACAGGTTTAAACAGAAAGTAATTTGCTTACTTCGGTTTAACTACAAAATGCCCATCAGAAGGACTGAGGAATGGCTTTGCTTGTTTTAGGGTCAGAATTTCCTCATTTCTCTGATCAGATGAGCTGTGACTTGGTATGTAATGCACTAGCACCAAAGGTACACCACACAGAAACTGTCTAAATTCATTTTCCATATTTGTAGAAAGCAATAAGGGCTCATGACCTAAAGCTTGGTAGATCAAACCGCGGTATACTGCCATCATTCCACAATGAGGCACAGACTACTGCATGGTCTGGCACATAAAATGTTTGTCCAGAGGTGGGAGCTTTGTGTGGGATGAGAGAGGCCAGGCAGGGGCTGTGGTGACTTTGACATCCCCGCTCTCCTGGGAGAAGCACCGGAATGTGGCCCACAAGAAGGCCCTGCAAACCTGCTTTCATCAGATCCAGCAGAATGAGCACAAAGTTCAGCAACTGAACAGCAAAGTGGAGACATAGAGAAATAAAATGAGATTTACTCCGTGTTCATGATATATATGATATTATAGAAGACAAAAAACACTGAATAATCAGTACATTATTACACTAAACAATACCAGGCATGCGTTTTGTATCTTCAATCAAACCCACTGTGCTCTAAGTAAAATAAGATAATTTGAAATGTCTTTATGCAATTCCATTGCCTTCCAACCCCTCCAGTGCACAAGGACGTCAATTCTGCGCGAGAATTTCTTACATACGCGTTGAGTGAATAATTTCTGACTACAGCAGAGGAACATAAATATGCCACTTAAACTCACAGCGAATATGTGAGAGTTGACAGGTATGCGTTATAAATGAAAACTGGCCACACCTGATAATGTTGAGAGTTTTCGGAGTTTCTGTAATGGTAATTTAAATGAATGATTGAAAACAGGTCGTGACCAATCATTAATTTTAAGCAATTGTTTTGAGCCACCCCTATCGCCAGTCCACCAGCCGCCACTAATTCTTGAATTTCTTTAGTTCGCGGCATGATGTGTTGCTTTTTGAGATCTTTTAGCCTACTGCACTTTATCAGATTTATTTTCTTTTAAAGTGATTTCTTGATTTAACAAGTCTGGCAATAATCAGGCCTGGGTGTGGCTAGTGAAATTGAACTAAAAATTGTGGTTAATCACAGTTTATTCATGATTTAACAAGCGGGTTCACAGCACTGTATATATAATGAACTATGAATGGAGTATGTGTTCTAAATATGTGAAAAAGAACTACAACAATTGCACAAAAAACATTCACATTCTGCTACTCTGCTACAGAAACATGCAACCCTCAACACAAAACCAAATACAGTACATGGCACTGTACAATTTATTTTGACGAGGAAATGCAAACTTAATTCTCTCCCACAAATCCATGTTCAAGCATCCTGAATCCCAGGGAAATAGATACATAGACATCACACAAATATAAATTACCACTAAAATGTAATACTTTTTTGATGCAAACATGTGGCATTCAGTTTTGTGGAGAGTGCAAGCCAAACAAATGTATTTTGTAGCCAGTCATTTCTTTAAATTTATTGTTGACTTAGGACTTTGAAGAGAGGATGAATACAATGGAAGAAGAAAAGATTCACAAAATGGACTCACTTTCCCTAATTGTACGAGCCTCAGGCATCAGAGAGAGGGGAAGTCAGGGGTGAGAAAAGGAGAAAAAACAGAAAAAAAAGGAGGTGAATGATCATCCCCAGATCATTCCCCATCCAGAGGCCCAGGGGCTACAATCTTTTTATCCCATTGATTAACTTTGAACCTAAACCAACCTCTCAGGGTCCAGTCAGGGGTGCTCCCTTTTAAAACTTTTCTCAAGCACCTTTTTGGCACTTCGAGATAACAATGTGCAATCTGTTGATAAAGCATGAGGCCAGCTAATAAATTGCAGAAGTCTTCTCAGACTATTTTTTGCCATTTTCTTTTTAATGAATTCCCTCAGTTTAAAATGCTTTGGGTGACGAGTTCTTTGATGCGTAGCTTCCCCTGAGCACTGGACAGTGGCCAGAAAATTACAAAACTCGATTCACTTCTTTTTTCAGTGGGATTAATAAAATAACCTCTTTTGAAGGATTCTTTCTCACCTGCATTATACACCAATGAGCCAAAACATCATGAACGCTCACAGATATAAAAAGAGAATAACATTGATTATCTTGAAACAATGGTACATGTCTGGAATCTAATAGATGGTGAGCAAAGAGTTCGTTCTCGCAGTCAATGTATTAGATGAGGGAGAAATGGGAAGGCTTAAAGAACTAAGCGGCCTTTTACAAAGGCCAAAATTGTTATGGCCAAACGACCTGGTTAGAACATCTGTGAAACATCGAGGCTTGTGGGGTGCTCTTGGTCAGCAGTGGTAAGCACCCACTGACAGTGGTCTGAGGAGGGTAAAGCCCAGAACCAATGACAGTGTGTTGAGTGCTCAAGGCTCATTGATGTATGAGGGTAATGAAGGCTATATATGCCATCTAATCTGACCCAACAGAAGGGCTAATGTGTGCACATTTATCTGATGAGATGACACCAGGATGCACTGTGGGAAGAAGACAAGTTGGTGTAAGGGGTTTGATGCTTTGGGCTGTACTCTCTTGGGAAAACCAGGCATTTGTAGAAGTCAATTTGGCTTGTGGCATCTACTTAAAGATGGTTGCAGACTAGGTACATCCCTTCATGGCAAAGGTACAGTACTCCCAGATGGCAGTGCCCTCTTTCAGAAGGATAATGCACCCTGCCACGCAGCACTAATTGTCCGGGGGTAGACTGAGGAACATGGCAAAGTGTTCAAGGTGTTGTCCTGGCCCGTAAATTCCTCAGATCACCAATCTTATCAACCTTCGGAGGGATCCACTGGGACCTCTTTATCTGTGAGCATTTGTTTAAAATCAAGGTTTCATGTCATTTTCTTGCGGGGGGGTAGTGAGGGGATGAAGAGACAGGATGTTTCACTGCAGTGAATGTTTTTTTTTTCATGGTTTTACTTCGAGAGTAGTTCAACTCGTTAACTATTCACTCTTGGAGTTGTTTCATGGAAGGATATGCATGATGCGATAAGTTTCTTGATACAGTGAAGCTTTTTTAATTCAATGACGCTGCTGTGGGGAAATTACACTGCAACTCTTATCACAATAATACTCACAGTCATATGAGTAAATACCAGGATTTGCTGCCGTGTGTACACATTTCATACAAGTGCATTTTTGTGCTTCCGTATGAATAAAACATTAATTGACCAAAAACTACTCACTAAAATGACCTTGAATATGATCTTAACTTACGTTTGCTTTATCACATTCTGACTTATGCTAATTTTATAAATATGACCTTATATGCTGGGACCACTCTTGACCTTTAGGGAATAACTTTCAGACCACTCCTCCATCACACTCCTGCCCAAGATCAAATTAACCGAATAATTCACAAATAATTAATTCCTTAAAACAGTGTACAGCACGTCTGAATAATATAGCTTTCATACATTACCATTTTATGAAATTACTATTCTTTGGAAACACAAATGCATTAAAAATATGCTGACACCCTGAAGGACATGGACGCATCTGTGTGATTGTGCACATCTATGCAACCTTTCTCTCCGCTATGTTCACGTCTTAAGGTAGAATTAAAGAACAGGCGAGGCTCCGAAATTGTGGATTAACCTTGGGTGTTCCTTGGAAGAGGCTGAATTGCAAAACATAACAGTTACTGATAGCATTATTGTGGCAATCCTTGTAGGTCTTAATACATTGAAAATACTCCCATGCTGAAGAACGCATGCAAATCCTCATATATTTCATTACACAATGCTTTGCAGTTTCATGTATCTGTCACAGCAGCATTATGGGGTAGGATTTCCTCTGCCTTATGAGTGCATATTTTGCTGATACAGTCTATGTGACTACTGAACCAATCAAAGAAACGTGATGGAGAATTTTTATCTGGCTCAGCAATAATGAAATTTAGATGAATGCATGCATTTCCAAAGCAATTTCAGATTTATCAGAATATGATGAGCTGCGGCATCGCATTTCACAACATATCTTCAACAAAAAATCATTCTGTGGAAGATTCCAAGTGGCTGGTCACCTCTACTCAGCTATAAAATTTCCTTCTTGAATGTCAGTCTGATAGTGATATTAAGTAGATTTAAGAAAAAATTATCATCATCGGATTCTTTCATTATAAACTGACAGCACAAATTGATTAATTTAGTGTTGAGATATTCAGTAAATTGGGGGCCTGCCAGCAAAGCTGCATCGGCACCCATATTGATTCTACGTTTTCTTCCTCTTCTTCTTCTGGCTAGGGTGTCCATGGCAACCCCAAGAACTGTATGGGATAAAGTTTCGAAATTTTGTGCACCGATTGGGGACAATCCCCTGATTATTTTCACAAAGTTTTAAGTCTCTGCCTCGAGAGCCCTAGCCATAGCGATGAAGTTGGAGGTGTGTTTATGGCCAAAACCTTTGAACTGTAAGTGCGTTTTTTTTTTTTTTTTTTTAAATGAGATACTATTCTGCTATATTGGGACTTCTGAACTTTTGGCATTATATATATATATATATAAAATTTATTTATTTACTTACTTTTTCAATGGTTAAAAATGCTTCACAGGCCACAAATTTTGTCTAATTGTCTAATTTTCACCAAAGGTGGCACACAGATGATCTTAAGACCAAGCCTCACAAAGGTATCAAAATGGTATCTACATTTGATTCTCAAAAGCGTTTGCCTTTGTGATCAAAATTTGCAGCAATCTACTAAACGGGAACAGAGGTCATATCTCAGCAATGCTTTAATTTATCAAAACCAAGTTGGTAGTTTGACTCGGGACACCATTTTGAGAAAGCACGGGCATGTTTTAGCCCTTCTTCAGTCATTGCCAAATTAGCTCGACTGCCCCATCTGCCATTCTAGGCTACATCCTTGCCCTCAACAATTACCATATTCCTATTAATAACTCTGAGTCTGTGTTTGGTTCCTTGTCTGGATCATAACAAAGATCCATGCACAACTTGTTCTAAGACAACAAAATCAATCTTCTGCATTGGAAATTTCAGTTATCAGATCTCAATCTGGTAAAAAAAACCTGTGGGCTCAACTGAAGAGGGGTGTTGATAGCACCAACTCAGGACTGTGACTAATCCTAAAAGGATTTGCGAAGAAATGGTCTAGAATCCCTCGAGATATGTGCCTTAATCTAGTCAAACTTCGTGCTGTTATCCTTGCCTGAGGAAATAAAGCTCTAAACCAGGAGTGCCATTAATAGTGAAACCTTGATTTGGAGGAAATTGATTTTTAATTAAGTAAATATAACCCCAACTTGGAAAAAGCAAAAGCGGAGATTTCTACATTTACTTTGACTTGTATTCCATTGCAGACAGTATGCCAGATATTTTGTGCTTTGTCAGGTAAACTTCATTTTATTTGCAAGTATGCGTCCATTTTTTGTCATTCAGGCCTGCAATACATATCCAAAAAGTTACGATTAGTAATGAAGTAGAACATTCAAATAAAGATGTGATTTGAAACAACTGATGTCAGAAGGTGATTTGCAATCATGATTTGGTGCAAAAGTAGCATCCAGACAGATAAGTCCTGGTCCCTCAGGAGCTAATATTAGCTGAGGATCACCAATTAGCGCACAAATGCATAAGAGAACTATTAAAAGGTCAGAAATCAATGTTCCTCGAATAAAGACAGAAAGGGATTTGGATATTTCACCCTCCATAGTGCATACTATCATGAAAAGATGCAAAAAATCTGGAAGAATTTCTCTGAGTAAAGAGTAAAGTTGAACATCCGTCATCTCCGATCACTCAGACGGCACAGCATCGAGAACCTTCATCTATCTACAAGTGTTATAACCACATGGACTCAAGTTTACTCCGGCAAACCTTTGTCCAGTACAAATTGGTACCGACATAGGGTTTAACATTTGGGGGGCGGGAACTCTTCTTCTATGATGTTTATCTGCGGTTGGCACACTAGCTTATATTGTTCATATCCTTTGGTTAAAGCACCAAAATTGCACTTTGAATCCTAAAATTTCCAGTGAAATCTCTTTTATATAAAAAGCATAATGCCTGAGTAACTAAAATATATGAAATAAGTGCCAAAAAATGATGGATTAGCAACAAGGGAATCAGATTTTGACTTGCAGTCCAGCAATTCACTTCATTTGATTTCTTGTTAGACTGTACAGTTTTCAAAGTGCTGAGAATGTGCAGTAATCATGACACAGCTCCTTTAATAGATTTGATCTCTTTTAAAATCCCCCCCTGTTGATATAGGCCCATAACTCTTCTTAAGTGGAGATTTCGAGTAAGGTGAACAGGTTTATTAAATTACTCAAACTATATAAAGGGGGAGGATAAGATATTGGAAGCACCCCTGAAAAATATCTTTAATTTTAAAGTTTTTAAACCATAGCAAGAAAAGCATCTTCACAGGTCATTTGCGTTAATTATAATGCTAATTAGCTGCATGCGTCTGCTTTAAAGACGTCTAACCACTAGCACATCGCTTGACAGGTCACTGAAGCTAGATGAGGACAGTAACCAAATCAGCAAAGTTGGTTCCTGAATTGCCAGAAAGTCTGTCACAAAAATGGCAAGGTTATTGATGGTCAAAAGAAGAACAGTTTCAAACATATGCGCAGCACCAAAAAACAACCACAGCAAAAAAAGAAGAACCGTGACCGCAAGTTAAAGCTTTCTAATGGGGACAAATAGGGCCTTTGGTGAGATAACCACACAAATACAGCTCAATAAATCACCACAGAATTCAATCAATTCATATTTCGACAGGCTCAACAGAAACAGTAAGTCATAAGCTTCACAAAGCTGCCATGTATAGGAGTGTTTTGAAAGATTTGACCACCCTATGAAACTGTAACAATTGTAAGCTGAAGAAAAAAAATCTATTTTTGAATCATCAATGAGTCCTTTTAATGTCTGATCTGAAAACATTGCCTCCTGATGCAGGGCATAAGCCTGGGAGTTTCCTTTAGTGGGGAAAACACAAGAGGCAATGATAAAGGTCATTTTTCTGACCTTTGGCCAAAACATGTGCAACTGTGCTTTATGCATGATAATCAGGCAACATAAAAACCTTCTTTCCATTGGTTATCTCTGCATGGGGCACAAGGCGAAATGTTGTGCTTTTATGGCTTTTACCCCTCAGCCCTGAAAGAGGCTGTGGGGTATTGTCATCACAAACGGCGTCTATCTATCCGTCCGTCCATCTGTCTGTCCGTCCACATTTGATTCTGTGCGATTACTGAAAAAAAGCCATCATCGATCATCACAGTTTCTGGTGAGGACATCAGGGTAGAGTTACTACACAAGCCTATCGATTTTGGTTGCGATCCGAAATCAAATGTGGCTGCCAGAGCCGCCATCTTGAATTTCCATTCTGTGTGATTATGCCCATTAGCTGTGTTTAACACGACAGGTACACAAGCTCAAACTATGCACGGGGCTGTTTTTTTTCTTTTTTTTTCATAAGGAATTGTTTCAGTTTATGACCAATAGGATGCCCGTATCTGGAATTCTTCTCTATTATATGTCCGTACAAATCAGGGACCCTATGGGCCAGTCATACATATAATGCTGGTCAGTAGATGCAGCTAGAGGCTGCTGCTGCCATCTGTCTATTTATCCTCCTTGCTTCCTGTCCATCTTTTCCTGTTTATTTCATGTCTCTTGTGTCTGTTTGGATGACAAACTACAAAGGCAGAAGGGCTGACTTGAGTATGTGGTGCACGTTCAGCAGTGTATGAGAACTGGCAGGGCCCCTAAGAGATACCAGTGGCTGTTTGTGCATCTTCAAAGGGACAGTCAGAGCTACTTCTGCACTGCTGTGCAATCCGCTAGGGACTCTCCCCCCGAGAGTCAGCACTGAGCCCCAAATTCTGCTTAAGAGGCTGTTACAGAGTTGGAAAGGCCCACAGAAGCGAGGGAGAGCCAGAAGGAAGCCTGTATATGCTGTCAAGTAGAGGACAAGAGAGTGTGGCTGGTCATCCATTCGTCCATCCAGTCATTATCTGACCACAGAGGTGCTGCATCTTATTACAAGAGTCATTGACGAGAGGCAAGAATAAACACTGGAGAGGCTGCCTACCCATTGTAGGACACACACACACCATTTACTGACTGTAAGGAAAACTGAATTAATCAAATAACAGTAAGGCCATAATAACTCTGTGCCTGTGAGCTTGTGAGGTACGGGGTGGCCTGCGAAAGTTCCTTTGATTTGGTAGTTGTGAAGCCAATTTAACTTTTTGCAATGGCCGCCAACTTCATTTTCTGGCCTCCACCTTTCCCTCTGGATCATCTTTCAGTGTGAGAATGTATGAGATAACAGCTCCTACAATCTCTTCTAATGTCTGTCCCTGAGACTGCCCTCTTCTTATGCCTTCTTTTTCAGGTTCGGGTCACTATATTGTTGCACATGGCATTGGATGTTTTATGACAATTCAAATGCTGAGTATCGTCTGATTTTATGGCATTTTAATCGTCTAATATGACTGGTGCAGTGGTCTAATTTCCACAGCAGTTTTCTTTGGTCTCCATATAGAGATGACAACCTTAAAAAAAAAAAACTGGACCACTGCGAACCCTTGCCCCCAGTAAAGCCACATGTTCAAACACCTTGCCCAGCACCCACCTCCTGTGGGCCTGGGAAGTGTGGCTCAAAATCCTAAATTGCTCATTTATGACTTTTTAGTTGAAGGATAGAATGCCTGGCTGTGTAGGGAACAAAGCCTTTTTGAGTACTTAGCCAGACTCCCACATAACACGTTCTGTATAGCTTCGCTTATTGGCAGATATGAAGAATATTCTAAGTTGACCCAATAAATTGGTCAAATGGTTTTTTTTTTTGGTTATAGATTTAGCAATTTTATGCATATTACGGTACTTGGCTGTAAGGAACCTCCCAGGCAAATACATTTTTAAGCTTGATCTCCGTAGTTCCGCAGTTTCTCTGAAAATTGTCTGACTGTCTCATTTTACATATAATGTGGGGATATCCCCCCCAAGCTGATCTAGGGAGGATGCACATTTAAGCTTATTGTCTCACAGAGTGCCACATCTGTAGACCTTTGTCATTAAATCTCCTCCACGTGGCGGTTTTTCGTGTTGAGAGTAAGGATAGCCGATGTTGGCCTTTCTGGATCCCTGAGCCGCTGTTGGATATACTCAAAGAAGTGCTATCCCAAGCAACGTCTGAGTTACCGCTGACATCTAGTCAGCTTGTGAGACGCACGCATTTCAGCCAGTGTGACACGCATTGGTATGAACATAGAGTGTTCTGAGAGTCATTGCAAAAGTACAGGATTCTTGAAAGAATCATGCCTAAATGCTAGATAATAATCCGTCTATCCATATTATATTAAATTGGGAGTCTGATAAATGAAACAGGGTCAAAAGATGTTTTCAACCTGAGTTATTAATAAGATCTCAACCCCAGCAGCGCTGAGAGGACATACCCACAGATACCTGTGCCCGGCTCAGCTGAGCTCGGTCGTTGGGTTAGTGGGGGAGCTACACTCACACTCTCGTGCCCAGAGTCACCAATTAGCCTAAAATGCACGTCATAGGAAACAAGAGGACACTGAAGAGCACATGGCAAAATATGCAGAAAACATGCAGAGAGGCCCAAGACAAGATTCAGACTTAGGGCATTGTTCGGATAGGGAAGCAGCTTATTGAAATCAGAATTGCCAAAGGGGGAAGAAGAGAGTTGGGCCATGCCAATGGATATCAATGATTGGAGGAAAAGACATGCGCCATCGGGCTTTTGGCTCGATTGGAATGCTTGGTGCTATAGCTCTGGTATTTCGTTTACTTGAGGAGCCTAATGACATTGAGCAGGCTGCTACAGATGGAAGGATGGATGTATTAAACTCTATGATTTACTTTCAGGCCTCATGCTCTTATCTGCCACATTTTTTTGATTAAATGACACTCAAAAACAGGGGACCTTTTCCTTTAGACGTGAGCGAATGCAAAGTTCAAAATCTATGTTTTAGATGCCCTAACTCCCACCCACAACCACCCAGCAACGCAGTTGTGGGGCCCAATAGTTTGACATTTCAAATCTTGGCTACACTTTATGCATAAACAAAGGGCTTTCTGAATGCAAGTGTCTATAGTAAAGGAAAAGCACAGCCTGTTTATGGTTGGTGGTTATGCCTGCTTGTTTGTACTCTAATTTTCCACACAGAATTCCTGATCTGATCTTCAGAGCTGATTTGATTATAATGAGTCCAAAACAGTGTTGTACAAACTATAATGGTTTATTTATTTATTTATTTACTGATTAATGAAACATAATGGTTGGTTTTGCAAACACTGGATGATATTCTTTCTGAAAATATGTGCATATAGCACGAAATTGAGTTTTTAAAATGTAAATTAATGAAAATATGTTGACAATAGTATTATCAGTGTAGCTGCTGAAATCGAACAGCTAAAAGAGGCTGCTTTCAACTAATGTTGAACTCAAACTTGAGAATGGAATTTATGCCTTGAAATGCCTTGAAATTGGCTGGTTCATCATCTCTGCTTTTGTAAATGAATAGAAAGAAGATATACAGTATTTTCTCAAGAAACTATATAGCAATGGGAGCATTACAACCATGACATCTACAAAACATAATTATAATTATTTAGAAATGTGTTCCTGAGACAATGTTAGACAAAGACAATGACCAATTGCACATGAATCAAATGGATTTCAGTTTCTGTGCTTGTTCCAGAGTGTGTGTGAGATTATCAATTCATTATTTTCATTCATGTGCATGTATGCATATGTGGGTGTAAACAGTGCACCTACAATTCCCTTTGAAATTCTTGGATATCCAAGAAAAGATCAGCAAAAAAAAAAATTTAAATGTTGAAAATTTTATTATCTTGTCTGAGTCAAGGATATGTCATCATATACGGCCAAATTAGAGCAACAGAGCATGCCTGTGTGGGCACTGTTAATTAGCACATTTTACGTTCTTTTATATTCATGCACACCTTAGTGCTCTACTTGCCAAACTGACACAGGATCTCCACCTTTACTGATACTCTAATCCTTAATATTATTGTTTTAAACAAATATTTCCCAAAGTGACCAACAAGTGACTGGTGTCACCTTGCGATGACATTTCTTGGAGTCTGCTGACATCAAATACTGAGAAGCCTGTACATAATCAACTGTATTTCCATTGAAATAAAAATAGTGTGGTTCCTTTATCACTATATGATTGCCTATCATTGAGCTTGCGCCATATGCTGATTAATTAATTAGCAAATTAATTGCCCATATAATGTTTGTGGTTGTATTTACGACTAACATGTTTTTGCAGGCAAATGTGTGAACTGAAAATGAGTACACACAATCAGTAAACATAGCTGTGTCATTTCATTTCTGCCAAAAATAAGGCAGATGGGGGAAATAAATTCTGGAAAATCTGTCACAGCTATTGGTCGGTCAATTACAAACTCACATTGTGTTGGCACGCTTCAAGTTTCATGACAACATACACAAGAAGACACACAAAAGCAAATTTAAAAAAAAAAATAGGAAAAATATCCTATTTAACCACTTCCTGGAGCGAGTGGCCACTTCTGAGGGCTCCCTGAGCTCTATTCTAGAGCAAAGACAAGTGCTCATAGCTGCAGGCTGTGGTCAAATAGGGTTATTTTCCCAACACATAAATGTATTTGCATTGTTTGCTAATAGTTCGATATGTACGTGCACTGCCAGCATGTAAAGTTACACAGCCAGCTAGCTAGCTGCAATTTTTAAAGCATAACATTTGTTGCGAGGGAAAAGCAAATGAAGACCTGTGTGCAAGAAGTACTTAAGTCACATTTTGCAAAAAATGAGTTGACACCAGTATTGAAAGCCACAATGGCCAGAGCATCATCTGATACCAAAGATTTCTGCAAAGAAGCACTCAAGTCTTGTGCACTGGTACATTTCCATTGCCCATTGTCATTATCTGCAACATGTTTTGAAAACTTTGACCCCCAGAATCTCAGAAGTATTATTTTGTTACTTAGGTATTTCTTGCACCCAGGTCTTCAAATACTTTAGCTAGCTAACTAAGTAAACCATCTGCACTTATCTGTCCAAAAAAGTAAGGCCAGTTCCCTGTCTCTTTGAATCCCCGTTATCTCCTGTAGTATTTACGAGCAGGTCAAAGCCAAGTCCAGATTTAAGCTGCTTTTACACCGGACGCGAAACAAATTTTTCGCACAACAGATTATATTCAAAGTCAATGCAAAGACACGAATACACGCAAAATGCATGTATTCGCGTCTTTGCATTGACTTTGAATGTAATCTGTAGTGCGAAAAATTCATTTCGCGTCTGGTGTGAAAGCGGATTTACTCTTATTTTAGAAGAGACGTTCTATGCTCAGCGCTTGGCCTCGCTATGTTTCCTTTTTTTCCGAGCTGTCCTTCATTTTCATAGCTTCTTCTTGAGAACTTCGGCCCCCTGGGTGCTGTTATTAGCTGGGGGCTCCACACCCACTGCCCAAAGATTGACACCCAGAAATGTCCTGTGCAAGGTAAAATAACACAAAGACAGCAGGGTGTCTGAAGGAAAAAACACCCCTACACACTTCCAGTGGGTCATAAGTAATGATTGAGAGGAAGTATTCTTGTATGAGTCAATATACTGTATTTTTTTTTCTTTTTTTTAGGAAAATTCGACTCAGTATACCTTTAATTGCGCTGTTATGATTATTTTAAAATAAATGGAGGATCAGGATGAGGATGAATGCAGCTAGCAGCAATTTTATGTGTAACCTAAAACTTTGAAGAAAGGATTTGGAGGGAGTCAGATTTCAGGTGTGTCGAGATGGTAAATTGGACACCGTAGTGGCTAATACATGAAAACCCTTTTTTCTTTTATAGCTCAATGTATTGCATTCATGTGTTGAGTCTACTTTCTGAGGACCTGGGGAGATTTGAGACCCATATATTTCACTTTGCTGATAAACGCATTTTCCAGCTCAAGGTGAGTGATGTCGTACCATGATGCTTCCGCCTCCATCATAAATGACTTGTCTTGGCCTACTTTAAAGTGAGCAGTCGGTGAATTGTAAAAGCTCATTGCTTCTATTAGCGTTTGTCCCATTTTCTAGTACAGCTTTTTTGATCAAGCAGTGCAATATGCGCTCATTCGTGATTTTAACCCTTGAAGCACATTTTTAAAGCTTACTAAAAGTTCTACATTTTTTTAAACTTTTTTATTATAAATTCTGCTTCTGAGGAAAAAAGGGCAAAATGGTAAAAAGCACCTGAGAAAATTGTCTTTGGATCCATGTTTTTTTTTTCATGCAGCCTTTTCTGGTTCAATGGTGTTGCACACCAGAGTGTGTTTTTTGTCTGACCTTTATCATGACTGTGAGTTCCACCTTTGCTCTTATGAAAGAAACTGGCTTTGCAGCGCTTAAAAAAGAACAAAAAGATTCTGACAACCAATAGCCTTTTCTAGTTGTGTTAAAAAGATTCTGTCACAAACTGTGTCAAAAATCATGAGTGACAAACTAAAAACCCATTGCAGACAAAAAAAAAAAAAAAAACATGAATTGCATTCAGCTCAGTTCTACTATTTAGGGAGGTGTTCTATTTTGCTTCCCAGTGATGCCATACTCAAGTATTCTAAATCCACCGTATCAGAGTTTGATATCCATCAGAAGGTGTGTAATGCTGTACCTGCAGGGACTCAGAGGATGTTTGGCCTCCAGACATGTGGCATATAGACCCATCGGCACATGGATCCCCTAGCGATGGGTTAAATTAATAGGTTGAGGGAGATCCTCAACCATGTCCGGTCACCCCTCAGGGAGATGTGTACACTGAAGAAGATACACATGGAGTTTGAGTCCTGCAGGCGGTCTGAAGTTGAACTCAACCCATTCTGGCCGCTTCTGCATCATCTTTGGCCCCAAGCGTATCAGCTTCACCTTTCTCTCTGATTCTGGTGAAGACGGGGGGGGTGGATGTTGCTTGGGCAGCAACTTGTATCCATATAAATGTTGCTCAGGCCAGCACACTGGAGTGGCCACTCCAGCATCGAGTCACTGTGATGACACTAATATGGGGAGCAGCTGTTTCTAGTGATAAGCTAATGGCTTACAGCATAGGTGTCAGGGGTTGCCCCCGATGGTGGGAGAGATCTGAAGACAGTTACCACCCTCATCCAGCTGGGCAGCCCCCAGCCAGTAAGGTGCTGTCCCACCACAGTTCACTGAGTGCATGGGGCTATGGCAAAACCCAAAAAGTGGACTGTAATCACTGCACCAGACAAAATCAACAAAATCAGAACAAAGGTCACCCATACTCAAGCTATGCCCATAGGAACTATAAACCATGAAACCTAGTCTTTCACTGAATTTCCGAGATGTAGATTACGCCCGCAAGACAGCCATCAACAACAATGAATGGCACAGGGTCCAACCTGAACAGCATCCAGCTCACTGGCAGCTACCATAGCGCAGACTGTGACACAGGCTACCCCCTTGCCTGTATCAAGGTCAGACTGCTTTCACAGAAGATGCACCAGTCTGAGAAGTTGGGGGCTCCTCACATAGACACCAATGCCACTTCCCAAGACCTTCATGGCGGAGAACTTTGTTTGTGCTCTAGAAGATGTTCTGACTAAGAAACCAGCATAGATGCCACTGAGACCAGGGAACAACTCAGAGAACCCATTCACAGCACTGATCTGTTCATCTGTGACAAGATGATGAGAAAGACTCGGGACTCGTTTGTGGTCGACTCTGAACGGACGCTCCCAGTCCTTGGAGAGAAATGAAAAGTGCTTGCTGAGTACAAACAATCACCAAATGAGCGCACCCACCAAGCTGAAAGCCACAAGATGTAGGAACAAACAATAAACTTGCAGAGCACACCAAAGTGTTGGTGTGCAAGGCTTGTATAGTACGCACACTCCTGTATGCCAGTTAGGCATGGACACTCAAGGCTCAGCAGAAAAGGAGGGTTCATACCTTTCACATGTGCACCCTTCGCTAAATGTTCTGCATTGCTTGTGTCAACGAGACCTGCAAGCCACCAACACTGATGCAACTACTTGTTGCCTCCGAAAAAGACAGAGACAGCTGAAGACTTGTAATCTGGAGGTGTCCGCAGAACATCAAAGAACACCAGCTGCTTCAATGGAAAGACAAGAGGACCTGCAGAAATGCAAGAGCCCAGTCTGTAAGACTAGCCACCCCCTGCACCTGTGCACCGGGCCAGAAGGGCTGCCTCTCTTGCATGGGACTGTTAAATCCTGCTCCAGCCCAAAGTGGCCAAATAAGAGCTCTAATCCAATAGACCAGCAAAACTCCAGGATGTTCACCACTACAGTCTGATCCACTCACTACCCATTTAAAGACAAAAATAGCATGTACAGTAGGCTATCCCCTCTTGAGTTTGATTTTAATTATTGTGCAGTTTTTCAGTACGAATAGGCTGTTTGTGTCCTTGCACATAATGATAAATTCTCTTGGTTTTGAATAGTCTCTGCTTAAAGGACCCATATCATGGAAAATAGTTGTTCTCAGTTTGGTCCACCTGTTCAGTGGTCTCCACTATATTTAGCAGGAAAGAGACAACAACTAGAAGCAACTTCAAAAAGCCTTAAATTTGTCCTTATCCCCCCAACTATCAGAGTATTGCAAACCCACATTTAATTAGCAGTATTTTTGCTAAATTGACCCATTAGATGGCTAAACACACGTACGGCTGCAAACTGTAAAATATTACTGCTGCCACTGACAGATGCCTTGTTGAGAGTGATATTCTCTGGCCAATGCATTTGCGCAAAAGAATGGGGGAAGCTGAAACGCAATAATGGAACCAATATATCCGGGCAACAAATTTCAGCCTTCATTTTAATCTTCACAGATTTCCGTTTTGACTGCACTTGAACCAAAGAGCGATGTCTTTCTTTTCTCTGCTCGTGATCAAGTCACATAAAGTATTAAAAGGTTCATTTGTCTGATGCATGAGTTTGTCATTGGTTCTGGCACGCAAGTAATTCCATCTGAGAGAATCAAAATGAGAAAAACAACTTGACTGCCCCCCCGGCACCCCTTCGTAACTTTCTCGTTTAAAATGAATCTTATGTGCGTATTGCCGTTAATAGAGGGAACTAGTGCAAACTTATTTATAGCTGCCTGGAGCAACGAAAACAATCAGGCCACTCTGGCTGAAAAATGATCTTATCCAGTACGCATTTCTACACCGTAATGTAAATCTTTCATTGTGTTATCTGAAGTGCTGGAATTTGATTTAAATAATTCTACAGTCCTGTAGTTGGGATTGACTATTTGTGTACCAATACATAATGATGTAGTATCTTGATCTTCAGTAGTCACTCTTAAAAGGACTTATATTTTGGAAAATACTCGTTCTCCATTCGGTCCACCAGTATAATGGCCTCCACTATATTCCAACCAGTTAATGGCATACATTTCTACTTATCAAGGCAAAAAATTGTAACAGTTGATAGGTGGAATCAGGAGTGTCACTGCTTGGTTGGAACAAAAGCCTGCATCCACACTGTTCCTCACCACTGCTGTAGACAGTTTGCCTGACATTTACACACAACCCCTCCCCCTCCAATGCCCTGGCACAAAATGACACTGCATCTGCCAGCAATGACACACAAAAGGCAGGACGTACTCTAGTTAAAAAATAATGCTGAACAATCAGGGTATCGGAAACGGCGCAGCTGAGTGAGTCTAATTCATAGTGGCGTTAGATTACCGTCTGGACGAATTGCGCTCCAGCAAAGCTTTTCAGACATCAAATGCAAGATGGCACATTCATTCATTGGCTCTCAATCACTCATCCATTACTATTTTATTGATCTGTCAGGGACTGAATGGCAATGGATTTGGGTCAGGCTGGAAACTTGGTGAGGCCTGGAACAGAATCACAGGTGTGTAAAGGTGATACTGCCAGGGAGAAGGTACATGAAGATTAAATAATGAGGCAGCTCAGGTGCTCCCTTCGCAGTCGGTTTGCAGCTTTTAAATATTTCAGCACCTGTAAGCCAGCACACTGGAGCTACTTGGATCTCGGGTTACCGACGAGGTCCCTTGAGGCCAACGGCACATGTGGAGGTGGACAAAGAAAATAGGGAGAGTCTGTGAACCTTGTTGGTGGAATCATGCTTCTAGGGTCATGCAGTACAGTCAGGAAGTATTGTTGAAAAAATTGTTGAGATTCCTCTGTATTTCACATGATACGGATGTAAACCTGACATCTGGCAATCTTTACTTCTACTTTGTATTAACTGGTTTCAAATCAAATGTGCTGTTGTACTGAGCGTGAAAGCAAATATTGTGTCACTGTCCAAATACTTCAGGACTGCACCATGTGCAATATGCGGGTTCTCAGTCCGTTTGTTGTCTGGTACCAAAATTTTGGGGAATGAATGCATTTCCGTGGGTCCTCCTGACAAGACAGAGGGAAGTTTCAGTTGTGCGTCACAGTTGTAGGGAGGCCATTTTTGGAAAAATTGGACAATTTGCAGTGCTGTACGCTTAATCGCGAATGATCTGCAGACCGGTAAGAACCATTGATACGTAGACCGTAGGGTTAATGGCTGCCTGACTGGATCATAGATTAGGGGTGGTTCAAATGACATGAGGTGAAAATCCTGGGTTCAGGAATTCAAGAGACTCCCAATTTAGTTCCATTTACTGCTGCAGACTGGACATCGAGGTACTTCGTGCAATCAGCAGGGTAAGTTTGTGGGTGAGAGAGACCCAGAGCAGAATTTTTCCTAGGCCCTAGGCTGTTACTTCTAATGGTAAATACCTTCATAAATTTACGCTAGATGGACATTACACAGGCTTATTAATGCCTTTTTTGTCTGATTGAGACCGGTACAAATGGGAAATCCTGGATTTTGGCAGTTTTTCAAAGTGAAAGTGCTTCAGGGCTTGCAATTCTTATGTGACATTAGCCCACCAGTGACCACACTGGTGGGCTAGTACCACTAGCTGCTGACTATAAGCTGATCGGCTGGTTAATAGCTGTTTGACCTGTTAAAAGTTCTGAAAACGCGGTTCAAATGAATTTGACCAATGACCAGCTTTGGCTGGTTTAAGCAGGACTAGAGGGGGGTTCCATGATAGTTTCATGCTTAAAGGCTCAGTCCCACTGGGCATTTTTTTCCTCAGCGATGTACTCCCGATGGAAATTGATGCACCTCGGGAGGCGTCGGGAACAGGTTCCCCGATGTCCTGGGGTAGCTTCGGGAGCGTCACGAGCCATCTGGAACCATCGGGAGAACTGCAAAAAATTTCAATGCTTGCATTGAAATTTTTCCCAATGTGTTCTCAACGTTTTGTCGGGAAAACAGGCCGGGGAGGTCTCGCCGGACCTTTCCAGAGCCATGGGGAAGCTCCGGGGACGCTTCCCCGAAGCTTCGGCGAAATATTGTTTTACCCGAGGCATCCCCGAAGCATCGGTGATGTCTCGCCGAAGTGTTAGGGGATCTTCGGGGATATTTGAATCTTCGGCGAAAGTTCGGCGACCTTTCGGTGACACATTCCCGATGTTGGGGCTGCATCCCCGAATATTCGCCGAAATCGGCGATGGTTGAAAAGCGCGTTCTTCCCATGGCGCTGATTGGCTGGATTTTGCATTCGCGCGCACTATAAGTACATTTCATATAAGTACATGCCAGAGAGAGAATGATGCCGAGCCCAAAATGTGCATATATTATAGCGTAGCCAAACACAGTTATTTTATCAATGTTTTGTCCGAGCGCCAGGTCATCTGTTAGACCAAAATAGATTAGTTGTGTTCAGCTCTACTTCAGCATCTTATGGAAAAACTCCTCAACAAAACCATGAGAAAGTAAATAACTTGTATTGTACCAACAAAGAAAGAGGCACTTCCGTTTGCTCAAATCATAACATTATTTACATCAAGAGAAAAAATGAACAGGTTAAGGGAAAAAAACACATTTATCCGCGGAAAAAAAAAATATCCAAAATTGCAGGCCCCAGCCTAGACACCTGCAAGAAAACTAAATATGTATATCCAGCCACTCAATAAAAAAAATCATTAAAAAATAGTTGATTGATTTCTAAAGGAAAAGATTGGGCCGCTGCAGTACAGATTATAACAACCAGATGCGCTTGCCAGACGCAAGTCGCGGTCAGCTAAATAAAGCAATGCCTGACAGTCTTCTCGCCATTAAACAAACTTCAATTATATATCAAAATTAAGAGAAAAAATTAAGAAAACGAAATCGTAAAAATAAAGGCTGGAGGGGGAATATGAGAGGGGGAAACAGTGTTCAAAGTAACTTGGGGCAGGAGTAAGTGGAGTGAATGCGAGTGATTAAAAAAAAGAAAGTTTTAGATCGGCGATAGGCTATCAGTTTTTGTGGTGCGATGAGTTACAGGGAGTGCACAGGGAGGTTAGAGGATTTTTCAGAAAAAAAAAAAGTTCTTTCCCAGACCCTGCCTGGCGTCTTGCACTGGATTCCCTTCCAAACTGTTCGATAATTATAGAGGCTGGTTGCACCTTGTAGCTCGCTACAATATATACCTCCCCAATAATGCTTCCCCGAGGCATCTGGGATGGTTCGCAAGTAGGGGAGACCGGGGTTACTTCGGTCACGGGGTTAGGTTTGTCACCCCAGTTTTTTTCATTGCAAACGCAATGACGGGAAAACGAAAATGTACAAACTGTGACATCCCAGCGACGTCATCTCTTGGAAAGAAGAAGGACTTGTAGTGTCGAGTAAGTGTTTTCTGCCTAAATAACTGAATTTTGGCCCAAATTCCAAACTTTAAGTTTCTGAAAGAAATGCGTCTAGTTTCTTTGAAGACAAAGATTTCCACTGTGTTTTTACTGTTTCATAAACGTATGTAACTAGAGTTATTAACAACGCAGAAGATAAAGTCCTGCTGTGATCATGAGATGAGAGATGCGGCCTGATTTCCTAAATGGGAGCACGGGGCTACACTGACCAAGCAGCATGGGGTTAGTTTGTCAGGGTGCTGAGGTTGCACCACTTGTAGGTCCTGTGTTAGGCCTATATTAAAATATTCCAAAGTCAAATATAGGAGCCGATTTATTGTTTTTCAGACACCTATAGTGTCTTAATGATTTTAATATTTGCATTTATTTTATGTTTATGATAGAGGACCTATTAGGGCCTTTGTTTGGAGGACACAAGTATGGGTTTGTAAGGGTTTGCTCCTTGCAACCCCTCCCCTTTCTCATTCTTTCACCTCCACCTTAATGGGCCACAGGTGGGGTCCATTAAAGTGGAGGTGTAGGCAGAGTATTTAGGGTTGGCAGGTGCCAGCCTTGGGGCCTCTGCATTTCATTCCATTCCTTTTTCAGTGGGAATGTTAGCTGCTCCTCTTTGGTGCCGTGGTCCTTACTCATCATCCAAAGGTGGAGAGGAGTGGGTCCAATGCTTCTCATGCAAAGGGTGGGCACATGAGGACTGTGCAAATGTCAGTGTGCTCGCCTACATATGTCATAACTGCTACTCTGATCGTGATTATGCATAAATCATAGCTTGTGTTGGTTTGTTGTAAAAATAAAACAGTTCTCACCATTTCTGTTATGAGAATATTGGACTGTCTTTTTCAGCTTCAGCTGATTGCCAACTATAACAATTTTACCCCACCCATCTGAAAAAGTAACCCCGGGTATGGGGTTACTTCGGCATGTTTGTGATATATCGAAAATTGAATATTGTGACGAAAATATACGTCATATTGAGATTGTATCAATACAACTTTTGTAGGCGACATTCTGCACTACACATAGACCACAAAGGTATTTCTCTAAGTTTTAGCAACGAAGAGTTATGAAGCCAAATACAAAATCATGACGAGGTAACCCCAGTCTCCCCTACTCAACGATGCATCCCCTAATCTACGGGGGATACTCTTCCGATGATGTTTCAAATTCGGGGAAGCTCCGGGGCACCCCCGGAGCTTTTCCGAGCATCAGGAGCCATCCCTAATGTTTCACGGGCATTGTTCGGGGGACATTCCCAGAAGCTTTGCGACCATAGCCGAAGCATCAGTGAACGTTCACCGGACCATCCCCGACGCCTAATAAGTGCAATTTCTAATGGGACTACTCCGTTTTTTTGGCAAAAACATCGGGAGCATGGGGAGCCATCGGGAGAAAATTTGTCTATTTCCACATCGCCAATGATTCTTCCCCAGTGGGACCCAGGCATAACAAACATGGTTAATCCATACTGTCTAGTGAGCCTTTTGACAAAACTGGGTTGTCTGGCTTGAACTTGTTCCCACCAAAATGCATACTCGTTTTCGGACTTGACTTGACCTTGCTCGTGTAATAAATAAATTCCTATTTTGCAGTTAATCGCTTTTTTTTATTGTATTGTATGGCTCAATGAACACATTTTCTGGAAGCTCCGTAGTGCTATCCCATCTTCTCATAAATCACAATAGTCAGCCTGCACTGCTGACATTGATGTATGCTGAGCTGTCTAAACACTACAAGAGACAGGCCTGTTTCCTTCAGTATGAAACTTTTTACAAGCAAATTGAGGTGCCATAGAATACAATCTTGGCTAATATTGTGGAGGTCACATCTCTAATATGCTAATCCTCACCAGAAATATGACCGTATTTCCCAGTAGTCTGTCTAAGGTGAAATGCACCCCTTCACTCTTACTTGAATAAGTAGTCTATATAACCCTTAAAAGTCACTATCATCACATATCATTAAAACATCACATATCATTGTATGTACATATATTATAAAGATAATAAGTGCTAACCATATTATTTCTGAAAACTATATTGTTTTGCTGAAGTATTGAGTCATTATTTTCTTGTATTTATTTAAATCCCATCATAAAATTCTATCCAATAACCCTGAGGTCTTTGGCAGGACTGAATATCTAGCCCTTGACGCACTAATTGCCTCACACGTAAACGCATTATACCCACCTACCCAAGTTTCAAATGAGCCGCTAACAGCGCCAGGCCTTTTACTGGGGTGTGATTTATCTGTTTGCGTGCCATCAGAAAGGAGACATTCCGTGGCCTGGGCTTCGTGAGATATCATTTTACACTCTTGTAGTTTGATACAGTTTAATCTCTCTTGCCCTAACTGAGCAGCTGAACTGAGATGGGGTGGGTGGGGTGCAGGTCGTGTTGGTCGTGTGAGATTTCAACATGGAGTCCCATCTCCCATTAATGCTAGAAGCCATTTCTTTAACAGGGAGAATTCATTAAGATGTCCAGGGGATGTGTACTGTATAGTTGTGAATGTTCTAGAAAGGGTGAGTGAAGGGGGTGGGGGGTTAGGCGAATTGGAGCAATTACACGAGGGGGAATAGTGGAGTTACATTCCACCTGTAAGATGTTTAACCAACCGGTCACAATAGAATCTTAGATTTTGAAAATGTCTGTTAAACCTGCACTCTTCAGTAAAGAAAAGAATACATATATACTGAAACCTGTATACACACACACACACACACACACACACACACACGCGCGCGCGCACAGAGAATACATAATTACTGAACTCAAACACTGACAACCCGCATCTGGGTAGCATGCTTATCTGTGATTATTTTATTAAAAGATGATTTGTGAATTTTGTATTGATTCATTCTTTTTTCATTCATTCTTCATTTATTTTATGGTCTTTATAGAAGCATGTATGGAGAGAGGAGATTTATTTACAATCCCTAACACCTTAACCCTTTCGCAGGCACAGCGACATTTTTGTCGTTTTAACCAACGTGTTTTATAAAGTCTTCTTTAAATTCCCCGATTGCGGGAATTCCCTTGTTAGTTACACTCATTACCATTGGCTGTCTCTCAGGTCACCCAGCACTGTATTTTTAGCCGTGAACGAGGCATGGGATTTCCTAAAACGCTAAATACGAGACTACTTCGGTCAAATTGTGGGACATGTGAACATGGCATCGATTTAGTACAAATAGCGGCATTCTAGCCGTGTTTCTAAACGTAAATACAACGTGGATGAAGTTTTTGCTTTATTGAATGACTCTGACGATGAGTTTGAATATCCAGGGAGCGGGAGTGACTTGGATCCAAACGATTTTAGCGATTCTGGAGAGGATTAAAACATAAAAACATCAGTTATGGGAAACTTATTATGAGATTTGGTGTTATTTTATTGTTATTTTGAAAAACAATCATATTTTGGTAAAAACCCAAAATTAATCCGTCCGTGGGGGTATGCATCTGGGCCAAAATTTGCCTGCGAAAGGGTTAAATGGGTTAAATTTGCGACAAAAATTGGAGGAAAAGACTCATACATTTTCTGATGGAGGCATGCTCATTCCACAATGAAATTTCCTGTAAAGGCAGTATTCATCCAGAGCTTTTCAACCATGTAGATTTTATTCAAACTGGAGGATGCCCACATCCTGAAAAAAAGGAGCCAAATGGGGGGTGGACCACCTGGGTGGGTACCATATGGGCAAATGCCATCAGAGAACTATTAATAACCCCTCTGCACAGATTTTGATGCCGGTGTCCATAAATTCCAAAATTCAATTGCTAAATAATTTTGTGATTGAATTTCCAAATGTCTTGCCTCACTGGAACAATTTTCCACAGTCTCTATGACACAAATACTGAGTTATAAAGCCTTAAATAGGATCATACATAACAGGAAAAATTGGTTATTTGTATGCTGTGCAAAGGGGTTACTGCTACAAGATATTTATTGGTAGCCACAGAAAGCTCTTGACCAGTACTATCTGATATTAACAAAAATCTGCATTTGCCTTCTAGTGGGTGTGAAATTGGCATCCAAAATTTTTGCATATTTTGACACCATCCCAAAATGTGCATATTTAGACACTAGAGTGTAATTTTTTTTTTAAAGTCTATAAAACCACAATGAGGGAAACCAATTTGATAAGGTTAAAAAGATAGAACCATGTCTGAAGAATAGTTTGTGAAAAAAAAAAATCAAGTGATATAGTTTGTTAGATACAAAGATATGACCTGCTAAAATGGCAAAAATGCAAGTTTTTCAACCCCCTAGGGTACTTAGCCCACTTTTTGACTGTTTTTCACGGTTCTCAAGGGCCGAGAACTGCTGGTCCCCCCCCCCCCCACAAACCTGGGAGTCAGGTGTGATGACAGATAGGCCAATCAGAGGGAATAACTGTTCACTCAAGTCCCTAGAAGGACGGAAAACCAGGGCTAAATTTGGGTTCGAGGGCCAGATTTGAGGAGCCCTAGTCTACACCATTTTCTCTCTTCTGTGCTCCATTGTGCGCATATAGTACAGCCCCTGTCGCTGATTGATCCCATAGTGTACAAACGTGAAAGCAGTTCACCTGACCTCCTGTCCCCCCAGGGCCATGACACCATGTCTGCTCAAAGGGGGCTCGGTAAGCCGACAACAGAAGATCTGCCACATCAAGGCCATGGCATTTCTTGGTTATTTTCAAATGTCACTCCCCTCATTTTTTTTACCTTCCCTCTTTGATTAAAAAGTGGCAAATGCTTTAATGCTGAGAGAAGCTACTTCCCATCAGTTTGTCTCTTCGTCCGCTTTGCATAAAGTACTTTATGCGTGATTTGGTGATGGGCAAATCTGCCATTCTTATTTTCAGTGAATGCAACTGTCAGTACGCCTGTATGCTATTTTCAGAGAGGAACTAGTGTAGTCCTGTGGCACGGAATCTATTTTTAGGATGACATCTGCTGTCAGCCACTTGTCAATCAGTTGTCTTATGGTCTTATGTTGTATTTATTTAATTTTTTTGGCGGATGTCAGGGAGTTAGTCTTACCCTGCATTAAAGCCAAGAAGGCTAGTGTCTGCGTCAATCAAACTTGATGCAGAGTGTGAATCACACAATGACAATAGGAAGGAGGGTATACAACTGTCTTTGCATACAACCTAGTCTGAACAATGCAGGAGCATGCTTTAGTGAACTGAAGTGTTGCAATCACTATTGTAACTTGCTTCATTAAAGATCCCCTGTCATGCAGCGAGGTGCACTGCTAATTACCCATGGAATGCCATTTCAACATCCGTACCTTTGTGACATCACATGTCAGGGGACCTACAGTGCTGTGAAAATGTATTTTCCCCATTTTCAATTTCATATATTTTTGCATATTCATCACACTTAAATGTTACAGATAATTAAACTAATTGTAATATCAGACAAAGACACCTCGAGTACAAAATACAATTTTAAACAATAATTTCATTTATTAGAGAAAAAAGGCTATCCAAGCCTACCTGGACTAATGTAAAAAAAAAATACAATAATAATAATAAAAAAAAAAATAATAATAATTGCCCTCTCAGTAACTAAATCAACTAATTAAGCAAAATTAATTGATAATTGTGGTCACAATTTCACTAGACACACTCAGGTCTGACCGCTGCCAGCCCTGTTGAATCTGAACATCACATAAATAGAACCTGTCTGGCACTTTAAAGTTGAAAAAAGCAGCACATGATGCCGCAATCTAATGAAATCTACAAACAGATGGAAAAAAAATTGTTTCAGTCTGGAAAGGGTTACAAAGCCAGTTCTTAGGCTCTGGGAACAATTATCTACAAATGGAGAAAACTTGGAACAGTGTTGAACCTTTTAAGGAGTGGCTGGCCTATCAAAATTCCTCCAAGAGTGCATCAATGACTTGTTCTGTAAATCAAAAATGAACCTAGACCAACAGTGCATCCAAATACCCATACATGTGTAGAATCTGGAAATATAAGTGACAAATGGCTGATAAGCTCGGTCCAGAGCCATGCCAGATAGCAATAAAGCTTTTGTGGACTTCCTCCCCAAAATGCTTGCTAAGGTGTTAACGGTCTTACTGTTCCTCTGTATGGGGGGGTTGTTAGAGGGCTCTGGCTGACACAATGCCCCTGTGCGAGTCATATTACTGGCCTAATTCTTGAGTTAAAGTCCAGTTATATTAATCTGTTTAAAATGATCTAAACCCCTGAGAACTGCATAATATGCTTATATGTTCAATATTCTGCAAAGAAATCCCTTCTGGACGTATAACCCAATTTACCCATATATTAATTCATCTTAAGACTTTTTCATGACAACTGCATCATATTAGTACATATTCATATCATGTTTGGTCTTGTTATTCTCGGGAGAATCCAAGGAGTTGAGTGGAGTATGTTTCATTCCCAGTGGAATTATGGTTCATTCCCTTTTGGAAACTCCTGAGAATTTGGCCAGAATCCTCTCTGGTAATCACCCTATTCTCCTCTCTCTGCTGAAGTGTTTTATTACATCCTCCCAATGGTGGAAACCCAAAAACCGGATTCGACCCCCCTTCCAGGTGTTTATGGCCATGCCGCCTGGATCAAAGGCGTGATTTGGCTTAAAGCAAAGAGAAACAATCCATTCTGGGAAGATCGTATCCGATCTGTCCCGCGTCACGTAAGTGCGTGAGTAGCCTTTTCAATGATGTAACATCGTATTTGAACTTCCGCGCACGTTAGTGCGTGTATCCTTTTCCTCCAGGTATGACTTTATTCTCCTCTTCTAAATTATGTGTAACTTATAATTGGCTTAACGTTGATTTGTTTGATTTAAGCTTTTGCCTACCTGGTGAATAAATTATTGTCATTCCTTTAAGCTTGCGTGGTCTCCGGGACTCTTAATCATTTTATTCTTTCTAGCCGCGTTGCGACGGATACCTAGGGGTATAATCCCGACCGAGGTACGACTGGCCAGCGGCCTGTTCTGGAGATTGGTTTTATTAAGTCGGAGAGACGACCATGATCTACTTACATAAAGGGTTTATGTATTGCCGGTTCTGGGATTTTAGCCTAAAGGAAACCCATGGACGAAAAGTCGGTTATCTGTTAAAATTCCCTGAAGGAATAGATCTGGGTTCGCTGTATTCAAGCCAAAAGATGCTGTTGCAGTGATGGCTGACTTCCAACCTCTAATCTAATCAACGAACCTAGGATCCGGTAACAGTACTAAAAACCCGGGAGTACATGTTAGCGACAGCGGTAGTCTCCTAAGAGTTGAAGGTGTAGTCACTCGAGACCCACGCAGGTTTCTCTAGATTATGGATTCTAATTCTAATTCTAATTTGGAGTCAGATATTTAACGAGGGTATCACTAAATTCATTATTATAAATTTATTATGGAGTCAGATTAATTGTAACCGTTGTTTTTTGTGCCCGTTGTTCGAACGGAGAAAATATATCCATTTTATTGTGATTCGCACCAGCCAGGACGTCGCGCGTGCTAGTACTAGGAATCCACACGCATAAACCTTCAACCCGGGCTCTTCCTTCCTTGGTCGAGCTGCGTGGGTCTTACACATGTTTACTGTACAGTGGGTGAAAATATATGTATCTATAATATATAAATTTTTTGTATGTTCAAAACCTCCAATAAGTCTACTGGTGCTGAGATGATAAACTGTTTTCATGATAACAAAGGAAGTGATAGCTCTTTGTAAAATCCGCCCATAGATGATTGTTACGACCAGCCCACTGACTGATCGCAACATAAAATGGGGAGGCAACATGGTTATGAAAAAAGATTTAATTACAAAAAGCACATTAACAGACATGTAATTAGCCTAAAACTACAGCAGGAGCTTGATTAGCCATCGAATGGTCGCTGTAGAGTGATCTTGCTGTCAAGTCTCCTCTAGACATCACCAAACTCCTTTTGAAAAGGTTCTGCCAGGTGCCACCAATCCTGCAATCAGATAAACACAAGACATACAAGAAACAGTCCCCCTGCCACAAGATGCAGCAGAGATACCCAGAGTTGTAACAACAATATAAAATTAGCAGGAATGTGGTATAAGCCTGCATGTGGTATAATTTGAAAAATATTTATAAATGCCGCCAATTCTGTGTCTAAATTTTGTGGGGGAAAGGTTAGGCTATGTTGTGGGTGAACCGGGTCAATTGATGGGTTAGATGGCAGCCATATTGTGTGCCCAATTTTGTGTGTACAATCAGAGGCGTTGCCAGGATGCCAAGCTTGGGTGGGCATTTGTCCTCTTTGGGGGGGCAAAAAAAGAATCTCTAAATTGGCGTAAAATACAACATGCACAACACCTTGAAACTATATATATATATATATATCAGTGGCAGCTGGTGAACTGGCAATAGGGGAGGCTCAAACCCATCCCTTGAAAATAATGATTGGTCATGATATTTTCAATCATTCATTTAAATTACCATTACAAAAGCTCAGAAAACTCTCAACATTAACAGGTGTGGTCAGTTTTCATTCATAATGCACACCTGTCAACTCTCATGCATTCCGCGTGAGTTTTAGTAGTATATTTACGTTCCTCTGCTGTAGTCAGCAATTATTTAATCAAAACATGTGTAAGAGATTCTCGCACAGAATTGAAGTCCTTGTGCATGGAGGTTTATCAGTTTCACCCGCGTTATGACTCCGGACTTCTCACGCTTTTCTTTACTCAGGGGTTGGAAGCAATGCATGTGTTTCATGATCTTTTAAACTGTTTTAATGAAATAAGATCATTGGAAGCAATGAAATTGCATAAAGACGTTTCAAATGATCTTATTTCATTTGAACCACCTAATTCCTGTTCTAACGATGCACGCTGCCATGAGAACCCTGACGGTTCTACTTCCGGTCATTGCTCGCTGTACTGAAGAGAGATCGGCTGGCTGAATGCGTTCAGGCTCCACTTGTTCCGTTGTTGATTGTACCAATAACTCAAAAAACATAAAACGTTTGTATGGAACCAGAGTGCCTTATTTACAAGGTGATTAGGAAAGATTGCCCTTGCCCAGCACCTTACAGTCTACACTCAATGCCAGTGAGTAGGCGCTTGGAGTGGCTAGCCGCACTAAGACTGAAGTATCCACCCCAGAGGATATACGTATGCTCACACCATTTTGTAAAAAAGCGCCCGACGGATGAATGGGATGATAATCCCAATCCCACTGTATAATACATTATACAGTTCCCTGATTTGTCAATTCAAAGATCCGTCCAACAAGTATCCTTTTTTCCAACAAAAAGCAGTGTTGTCAGTCAGTGGTCAGTTTAGTTTTCCGGTGAAGTAACCAGCGTTTGGCATGTAATTAGTGGCTATCTACGGTCACACGCGGGATGCATACTGAAACCCACACATTTAGCTGTTATACAGGCTAATGTTAGCACTTTTGAACAAGTTGACATTGAGCAGTGGACAGGCTCACCAGTAGCGTTAGCAAATATTGAAAGGTGCATAATCGTAATCCTGGCTTTTGTAAAAACCTCTTTAGTCGACTATATTCTCGTGGCAAATATTTGGCTTGTCAGCTACAGCAGTTGAAGGATTGGACTGAGATCTTGATTTTGTTCGGTGCATTGGTGATTTCCAGCATGCGAAGTGAAGCTTGGGGACTGTACATCTGTGCTCTGAATAATGATTGTTGCCCACAGCTAATGTGATATCATTCAGTAGTGGAGCGGGTGACGGCTGGGTTCTTACCCTTGTGCAAAACAAAGAAACTGCTCGCCAGACTATTTGCTGAATCAAAACCATTTTGCTAGCTAGTTTGCTAGTTTGCTAGCTAATCAGTTCCTGCATATGAATTGCAACTCGCTGTCTTGTCGCGCTTTTTTTTTTTACTTTGGCTGTAAGAACGTGTGTAGCCACCCAAATAAATATCACATCTTCGTCAAGCTAAAGAATGTTTTGGCCGAATAAAAAATAGGTTAGCTAGCCTCTACATTTGAATATACACTGTATGTATGTGTATGTACACATCCCGCTGTACCACAGACGCAAGCCGCAAGCTACTACTCGGTTCAATGAAAACGGATGTAAGCAACAGTTCGACAAGAAGGAGGAGACCGGCGAGTCCGTTGAACCACTATGAATCAGGGGAGAGAGAACGTTCAGGGATTTAGGTGGATATGAGCAGCGTAGATGTGACCTCAGACTGAGTGAAGACGGCAGTCTAAGAAAATGGGAGGGTCCCTAGTAATTTGAGAGTGCCCATTGGTTAGTTTCACATCAGAATAGACTGGCAAAGGAATCCACCAATCACACATAGTGATAGATAGATGAAGCATACGTAAAGCTCTCTCTTAATGGCTGTCTACATCCGGCTGTGAATCACGTGGGATATCACATGTTTGCTGTCAAATAGTAGTAAATCAGTTTTTTATCTTGAGTTTTCACTGGGTGGGCAGAGCTTTTCTCGGGGTGGGTACTGCCCACCCCCTGCCCCCCCTTGGTAACGCCCCTGCGTAAAATGCTCATACATACACATTTCACCTTAAACATTAACATTTGAGTAGCAGGTAACAAAGCAAAATGTGTACGTATACATATGTAGTATGGGTATTCGGATGCACCCTAACATCTAAAGAACTGCAGACCTGACTTACCTCAGAAACAATCAGAGGTCACGATTTTACAATAAGAAAGAGACTGGGCAAAAATGTCATCTGCTATTATAATTGATACAATAGCTTGGCCTTTGGCATGCATGGATTTTAAAATAATCAAGTTGCTGATTCAGGGAAGGCTGGATTTGAGCATAAAACACACTGCAATCATAAACAAACACTGAAGTAGTGTTTCTCGCAACAGCTAATAGCAAAAAGCAGAGAATTTATTCCACAGGTGGAGTTCATTATTTTTAGATTTAACCCTTTGAGCGCCAAATACATTTTCAAGGAATTAAAAATATATTTATCTGAGCTGTTGAAAACCTATCATGTGGCAACTTGTTTAAAAGAGCTCTCCTGCGGGAGCTCTTTTAAACAAGTTGCCACATGATAGGTTTTCAACAGCATCTGACTTTGATATCTTACATCATTGGGCAACTATAGTTGCCCACGACGCTGAAAGGGTTAAGTGCATCATGGTTTAGTGTTTTAAGTTGTTTGGCGAGACCTATTAAGAAACAAGAAAGCTCTTCTATGCTTATTTTTCCCATGATAAAAATGTGCTTTTTTCTAAAAATGGTTCAAATGGATATGATGCATTTTGCGATGAAACTCTTCATATATTCCACCTTATATGGTCTTTTTTCTTTGGGTGTCACTGATAGTCATCTAAATACAGTACAAACACCTATGTTGTGAGCGGTGGGGTCAGTGCTGGGGTCTGTATTGTTTGGTAATAACAGCTCAATCTCCTACTGTTTAGTGTTTCAGGCTGAGGCCCATTGCTAAGGCTGAGCTACATTCTGAAACCTTTTTTTCTTGGCCACATTGAATTCCTCCACAAGGAAACAGCTTTAATTAAGCATGTTCATTACTGCCAGTGATTAATTACCCAGCCAGCCCTGGCAGTGGATATAGACCCCCTTTGTCCACTCACTTTAGTTTTAATTAAAGAGCTGATTGCAGTTACGTTTCTGCCTTGTGCTACCATTGAATACGAGTGGTGGGATAGGCACAAAGGAGAGGGAGGTTGGTTGTAATCTCCCACAATCCCTTGGGGCAGATGAGAGTGGAATTGCTCTTTTTGTGTTTGATTAGGCCAGGAAAGAAGTGGACGGCGGTTGGGGCTGGGATTCTAATGGATGTCACACTTTCATTTTTTAGAGTCTCGGTGGTGTGTGTTCAGAATTTTCTCTGGATCCCAGGGGGATTCCCTCCCTCTAAATCACACTACATCAAAAACTCAGGCTGTCAGTTTAAAAAAAAAAAAAAAAACACCATAAACCTGCACGACATGGCTTCAGAGCCATGCCCATGACAGGTTAAGCTTTCCATCACACAGAACAAAGATCAAATAACAAACATGACCTTGGTGTGAATCAAATTTCCTTCCTACAATGTAAATGCAGTGTCATTTTGTCATTTTCAAAGTCAAAAGTTCTATTCTGATGGGATTAGTATAACCTTAGCACCTCTGGAAATTTTTACTTACTACGTGGGATAATTCCAGAGAAGCATGCTGATGGGAAGAGGCTGCATAAGTGGACAGTAAGGTCACTAAAATAGCTAGTGGATACGCTAATGCTGTATTTAATATTGTATGATGATAGGCAATTACAGTATCTCCTCTGTAACAAAGGTTTAGCAACACCTGGTGCACAGTAAATGCACAATAAACAAGTTAACAACAGTGAAATGTGAATTTAATTGTCTTGACCATTACAGGGAACAATTAGACATTCATGAATTCCCGACTCAAAGCCAGTTGGGACTCAAATCGGTGAGATGAATAAACATCACTCAGAATGCATGGGGGAGGGCTGACCAGTTTCCCGCCACTGTTCCTATCCCTCAGTAGCAAGTGTGACGCCCACCAGCCCGTTGAACCACCACGCAGCGTTTCGCATGCTTCTCATGAGATCCTTAAACTCATGAAGAGTGATGGTTGCCCATTCTTGCTGAAGAGCGAGGCCAAGGTCATGGACGTTACTGATGTGGGGATGGTTCATCCTGAAGCGTCTCAGTAGAATATCCCAGGTGTGTTCAATTGGAGCAATTTCTGGAGAACTGCCGGGCTAGTCAAGGATTTGAACGGTGTGTTGTTGCGACAGATTCTGAGTTAGCAGAGCTGCGTGGGGCGAGCATTGTGTTGTTGAAAGATGAGTCCTGGATGTGTCTTCAGGAGTGGTAGAACCACTGGTGTTAGCACCTGATCACAGTATCGTTGAGCAGTCAGTGTTGTTCAGAACAATGAGGTTTGTTTTCCCATCCCAGCGGATCCCTCTCCAAATCATTACACTACCGCCGCCATATCTGTCACACTCAGTGACATTATCAGGGTCAAATCTCTCCCCACGAATACCAGATTCTTTCATTTTAAAACTGAAGGCAAAACATGATTAGTCTGTGAATACCACTTGCCTCCATTGTGCCTGCCACTATCTTTGGTGGACCGGTGTCCAGGTCATCTGGTCTTGGATGTGACGTGGCGTTAACTGTATGGCCCTGAGGGGGCGTCGAGCTCACGAACCGGCTGCATGGAGAGGACTGCGGACAAGCCGTGCATGCACTTGTGTTCCCGTGGCTCGATGAAGAGCTTGAGGAAGTTCCGGTGTACTTGTCATTCGATTACATCATGATGACGTTGCAATGAAGCGATCTTCATGTGCCATCGTTTTAAGTGGTCTACCGCTGCGAGGTCAGTCTTTGACGGTCCCGGTCTGTGCCATACGTGTCTGAACTCTGAAGGCATGAACTGGTACAGTTGTGGATATTAAAGAGCTGCCCAACTTGTTAGAAGGTCATTCCTGAGTACATTTTTTTTTCTGTTGTACATTTAATAACCAATGGAGGCAAATTGGACTTTGAGGCCATATCAACCTCTTAATATTGGATACACTTAGTTTTACAAAGATTTGTTCATTTTGTGTTGGTAAATCAGAGTATGTAGGTTAGGGAGTCATAGGTGGTGCAGTCCTCAAAGGGGGGCGGGGCACTTCTTTCCATTTCCATTTACCTGAAACGTGAGAATTCTTTAAGGGGGGAGGAGCATACAATTATTATGGTTGATCAACGAATACCATGATGCCCTGAAAGTAACTGGGAGATCCTGAGGTTGTACCAATCCTGTCAGAATAGGGTTTAGGAAAACATATTCTTTTCCATATGCTGAGTTTTAGTTTATTATAAAAAAAGACAGAACATAGCTGCCAGAAGGCTGAATTGAGTCTGGTTAATAACAAAGGGAAAATAATCAAATAAAAACAATACATAATATTTACATTTTACAAATATTAAAATACTTGCTAATGCTATTAAAAAGTCTAAAATCTAAAAGTTTGATTTGGAAGCGTAATAATTGATAAAACTCTTGCTTGTTCTCTTTGTCTTAGTGATAACATTAAATTTACGCGCCCTTCTAAGATTATAGTTTTTAATGGCAATAGGCGGCAAGAGTTTGTGCAGTCGATGATTTTCGTCTTGCATAATTGCTTCGAACAAAGAGGTGCATATCTCATCATGATGTTGTTCTAGTGATACTAGGTTAACTTGATCAAGACCGTCATAGTAACTTACGCCGAGTACTATAATTGAAAGTGCTCTTTTCTGGATACACTCTAAGTCTGACATTAAATACTTTGGTAATGACGTATGGAATACTGGGGCAGCATAATCCAGTACTGATCTAAGACAACTTTTAGAAAAAATAAGCAGATCGTCCACAGGGACGCCCGCCCTCTTCAATTGTAAGAGAAATATACTCTCTTAGCAGCTTTCTTTGTGACTTCTGATATGTGTTCATTCCAGGATAAGTTATCGCTTATGACTACACCTAGTAATTTTACTGAGCTGACTACCTCTAGCTCTTTGTCATTTACTAGCAGCAGCTCAAACTCTGGCTTGCTTTTTGCAAAAGAGATTCGCATTTTTTTACATTTGTCGCTATTTAGTTTGAATCTATTACATTGTGACCATTTCGCTACTAGATCTACTATACCCTGACCATTAGTACGGCTGCCCTTTACCACAACTTCGGACACGGTGGTATCATCAACATATTTCCACATATTTCCAGCAATTGACAAGTCATTAATCATCAAAATAAACATCCAGGGGCCTAATTTAGTGCCCTGAGGGACTCTGGAGGGGACAAAGCCCCACTCAGATACACATCCCTCTCCAAGTTTAACTCTCTGCTGGCGATTTGTAAGAAAGTCTAAGATCCAATTCACTATACTTACAGGAATGTCCAGGAGTTGTAATTCGTTCATCAAAATTCTATGATCAATCAGATCAAAGGCTTTCCTATAGTCAAATAATACAGTTCTGACGGTGGATCCATTTCCGTCAGTATCCTCGGTCCAGTGGTGAAACATCTCCAGTAGCACCAAGGTAGTAGATGACTTGGGTACAGCACCGTACTGGCTATCGTCTAGTACGGAGAGGACAGCAGGCTTAACGTACTATTGTACAGCAGTCTTCCACCATCTTGGAGATGCATGGCGTCAGTGAAATAGGCCTCAGGTGTTTTTTGAGGTCTTTCACATGTTTTTGCTTGGGCAAAGGCAACACATCTGCGAGTTTCCACATGCTTGGCAAATGTTGTTCTCTGAAGGACGAATTCAAAATGCTGGTGATTGGCGTCAGCAGAAGCTCAGCATACTCCTTCAGGAGCCAGTTTGGTATATTATCTGGTCCGCATGCCTTGGCCGGGTTTAGTTGGCGTAGTGCATTATACACTCTAACTTCAGACAGTTCAAGGATTTCAGCGTCAGTTTGCTCCAGGGGTAATGCTTGGAGGGGGTCCGCCAGACGATATTCCTCCAGAGGCTCAAGAAAGGCGCCATCGATTGCGTCGGCTGCATTTTTCAAGGGCAGGTTGTCAAGTTCAGCTACACTGATATGGTGGCTCAGCCTTTTCACCTCAGACCACCATCTCCTAGGGTTGTCATTCTTCAAATGCTGGATACGGGACTCATAAAATTTGGACTATCATTTTTTATGGATTGTAAAAGATTCACTGTGTTGCCATTCTCCTGTTTTTATATATTTTTCCAATTTCTGCATATCACAAATGTCTCATTTGTCTCATTCTCTGGCCTATATTAGTTTCCTGTCTTGTCTCAGTTGGGGCTGGATTGTTAGCTTGTTCATTCCCCAAGTCACCCTCCAGTCAGTAAATATCTTCTAGTATTGAGCAAGGTGCTCTCCTCCTTCTGAATGTTTGTTAACAATGTAATTGCCTTTTAGTATTGAGCGACGCACTCTGCTTCTTTCGTGTCTTCAGTAATCGTAAATGAAATAATTGCTTTTTACTCTTCTGAGCCTAATTAATGGCGACACCACCTAAGCCTTCATCAGTTTCTGGGATTGGGACTGTGTTCCTGTCAATATTTCCATTCCTGTTAACAAGCAGTCTTGCATCAGCGATTGGGATTCTCTTCCTGGCTTCTGCTGCGGAACAGTTTCTGGCCTTGATACGAACATGCCCCCACCCACTCACCATCAACGCGGTTCGACTGCCATTCCCCTGGTCTCAGCTTCAGCCGATCTTCATCAATTACCGTATTCCTGCTAATAAATACGTCCGAGTGGCTTTTCACCCAATCTGTATTTGGCTCTCTCTCGGGATTCGTGATAGGAATGGCTCTGCGTGAAAATGCACACACACAAACGCAAAACAAAAACTTGCAACGCATATGAAAGGTACGTTAATTACTGCATGTCATTATGTATTCTGATAGCTGGAATGGTGTAATTGCATATGCCACATGATCCATATATTCTACAGATGTTATATATTCTCTATATTCTGATGGATAAAAATGTTAATTTTTTTAGATAACTTAAAATAGTGTCAGTGACTGTATTTGAGGCTGTATTGACCAGCCCTTTATACTGTCTACAAACGAGGCCCTGAGGACCACTGAATCTGTGTGATGATTAATGGCCTAATTAAGGCTCCATTCATACTCTTTAGGCAGTGCTAATGTTGTGATCCTCTGCCACAAAGTGGAAGGGAGATATAGGAGTGTGCATTGTCCTGCTGTGCGTCTGTCTGGCCGTCTGTGCAGGTGTTCATCTGGCACGCTTCTTTTCCAGACCAGAACGCCTAAACCGTTCAATGTTTCTCAACAAAATTTTATAAATAGATACATCTTATTGCGTAACTGTGCCTTTTCATACTTCCGCTTGTCATCTCATTCGTCTGTCCATCCCTCCACTACATTTTGTTTCCTGGCCAGATATCGGCCTTCCTGTTATTTTTTTTATGGTCCAAAACGCCATAACGGTAAAATATTTCTCAACAAAATTTAACGCACGGATACAGCTTATTGTGTAGATGTGCATTTTCATACTTCCATCCGTCCCTCCACCGTGTTTTGTTCCCAGGCCAAATATCAGCCATCCCAGCTGAATATTTCGTGCTTGTTTGTTTAGTCTTTTTATCTTTGGGAAAATTCAAAATGTGTCATGCCACCTGAAGCCAGAAGTTAGCACATGCACATAACAAATGCATAAACTAAGTTCTTTTACATTTAGCTGCAGGCCCATGCCATTTCTTCACCCTTCTCTGCCTAATTAGGTACAGAGTGCTCTCAGTGCCCTGGACTGATCGTCCTTTTTGCTCTGGGGTCCACCAGTTTAGCAATTATTACATCATAGATGACAGTGAAATTATGGGATGAATGACACTGTGAAGCAGCTGGTGCTGGCAGACTGTAGTTAATTATGTTCCCTTGGTAGCTCTGGTGATCAACTTTTTTTGCGGTGAAAAACTTG
This sequence comes from Gymnothorax javanicus, assembly GCA_029692085.1. Lineage (NCBI taxonomy): Eukaryota > Metazoa > Chordata > Actinopteri > Anguilliformes > Muraenidae > Gymnothorax > Gymnothorax javanicus. The sequence continues at coordinate 73,197,215 of CM056203.1, forward strand.
CTAGTCCAAGTGGGTGGGGGATGGAGGAGAGTGCAGTGCAGTCTGTAAATATTTGACAGTGACACAGTAGAGAAACGGCTGAAATTTCTGTATGGTTCTCCTGATATGTTGCAATTACCTGTTTAATGGTGTCCCTCTCAGTTGTCTTTAAATCCAGTGTGCTGGAGTACTGAAAAAAAAAAAGAACAGCTTGTCCAAATACTGATGGACTGTGAAATACATGGGCAATTCCAGCATTCTGGGTGTGATATTAGAAAATAGAATGACAAAACAAATTGCTCAGAAAAATTACTCTTCTGGTTTGATGAGAACTATTACTACGGATTCTCATCACACCCACTTTGATGTGTGCTAGGCCTAAGTAAATAATTACAAAAATATCGCTAATTCAGAAAAAAATTACAAACGGCCTATCTTATGTCATGGATGTGTCATTATGGAACCCACCTACGTTCTCACAAAGACACGCCTCCTCAGAGTATTCAAGCGCTAGGATTGGCCAGCGGTTCAAGAGCTAGGATTCTAATCCTAGAGCTGAATGGCTGACTAATCCTGGCGCTTGGATGACTGGCCAATCCTTGTGCTTGAATGCTCCAGAGGGGCGTGTGTTTGCGAGAACGTAGGTGGGTTCCATAATAACACGTCATGGATCTGACGCAAAAAAACAGCCATAAAGGAATGCAACAATTTTCAAAGAATTCAGCAAACTTAAAAAAATCTCATGCAGACAGATTGATATCTACATAATGTGGCAGGCGTGGCATAGAAATGGCAATTTTTTTAATATTTGTATTCGCATTTAAATTTTTATGAGGAAAAAGTAGTGCTATCGATGTAACAACATTGTGTTGTGTTTCTTCTTTTTTATTATTGATTACGGTGTTCATCCAGTATTGTGATGGTAACATGCAATTTAGTGTATGAAATGTGTACTCCAAAGTATACAGCCTAAGGGTACATGTAAAGCATTTATTTGAGGAATGAGTAACTACTTTTTCATGCTTTCGCGGACGCTTGTATACTGTCATCAAACCCACACAATATTTAAATCTTGATTGTCAGGCAAAAATATTGGCACTGATATATGTATGAATGTAGCTGTTTTTTTGGCATGGCCTGAATAATTAAAATTCTTGGCAGATAAATAAATAACTAGGCAAACTCCGCAATGAGATTTGCATGAGAATCAATGTGTTGACTTGTTATTTCCTGCTGATGTCAGAATGCTCTTTGTTCTATTTTGGTTATACTCTGAATGACAGTCGTCACCCTGTTGCAATCTATAGCCAGGATGGGTACTCAGATTTTCTTTCTGTAAATATATGATACACGCTTCCAGTTTTGGGGCTGGTCAGGACTCAATGTATTTGTTTATATATGAGGGCCACACTGCATCTCTTAAATGCCTGTGGAGTATTTGCTTTGATGATTAAGAAGGAGAGAAAGAAAAACAGAAATGGGTACCAGAAGCCACCAGACAAATGAAGATGGTACACACACTGCAAAAAACATTTCGGGTGTACAGGGCGGACACTGTTGGCGAGCATGCTGTCTCTTACCTAAAATGAAGCCAGGCATCTGTAGGCCGTTTTGTCTGTGGAGACCCTCCCAACAATCTTCACAAAAAGAAATTCCTGGTGGTAAATCGAGTCGGCACTGCAATCTTGCTGTCTGGTTGTCTGCTTCTGTTTGATTTCTAGGCTAAGGTGAATTAAGATGCCACCATAATCTCAGGTTGTCTTACACAGTCAACAAATATCCAAATTTGTTTCTGCAGTGGGAACGGGTTAGATACCAGTGCCAAAGCTCATGTCTTTTGCTGCACAATGTAACCTGTCTGCTGAGGAGGCAAAATTGATGATGTTTGACAGTTGAAAATGATCCAAAAATTCAAGCTGGTTTCCTATTAAAAATAAATCATTAAAGAAGCATAAATAAGTAACCGTCTCCTGAGGCATCAGTTTTGTGATTATGTCTAAAAGTGTTTGTTTTTATTTCAATTATCTACAGGGGGTATACAAAATATTAAAACTGAATACAATAACTGATTATCTGGTTACTAATAATAATTAAATCCACCCATTTGCATTCAAATCTTGCAGTTACCTTCTAGTCGTACTCTGGCTGAACTCTGTGTTGTGGGATTCTGGGCTGCTCTTCAAGAAGGATGGTGTCTAGTTATTTCAGCAATTGAGGTGGTGGAAATATTATTGGCTCTCTCTGCTCCAGCACTGCCGATAAATGTTCAATTATGCTTACATCTCGTGAATGCGCAGGTCATGTAATGTATTTGACTTAATCATTGCGTTTGTGAAACTAATACTTTTTTTTCTTTTTACTGAGTGAATGTGTGTGTTATCATATAAGAATATGGGGACATCATGAGGGAGCAATATTTCCGCGGATCTGGTCTTCTAACATGGTTTCATGCTGCCTGCCTGTACTCATCCATGGAGAGCGGTCATTGGCAGTCATAGGTCCCAGTACATGACCTATACCATTACAGATCACCACCAAACTTAATTGCAACAGACACTGGATAAATACTTTCTTTGTCTTTCATACACCCATCTAATTATACTGAAAGAATTAGCGTCAAAAACGACTCCTCAGAGCACATTACTTTTCGTCATTGCTCTGAGATCCATGTTTTGTGTTCCGAACACCATGTTATGCATTAACTGTGAGTGTAAATGCTTTTCGATTTGGTGGCTCTGCCATAAACAGCAGCTCTGTGAAGCTAATGGTGTTCTGTTTTTGTCGAGACGAGTTCAGATATAGATTGATTCGATTCTGTGGTGCTACTTAGAGCTGTCGTTCTGAGTTAATACAGGAACTATTTTTCCAAGTGTCCATCTGTCCTGTCTGGGTGCTTTGGCTTGCAGCCAGCATTCTTTTTTGCTTTTTTTTTTTGGTTTTGTCCATTTGTTGTCATCATTTTGCCACTTTACTCCTTGCCACTTTAGAAAATTTTGCCGTTTTTGTGAGTGATCATATCTGCCATCAGGGGAGTAACCGAGAAAGGCAGATGGCAGGGTCCCCGGAGGTACAGACTCCACCACACACTGATGGTGGGTCATAAGTACTGATCGAGAGGGATTATTTTTTTCCATGAGTCTATACTATTTTTTTCAGTATACCTTTGAATTTCGAGCAATTATTGTTGTTTCTACTATTTTGTCCCCTGTTTTTCATAGGGAGTTCAAGCCAAACTTTTATTTCACATGTGTGCAAAATTGCTGACAGGTTTGCCAAATTGGCTGTTAGGGGTGAAACTGCCTATCCTCGCCACTAACTGCTGCTCACTGTGGATCGTGGTTTATTCACCACGGGAGAGTGAACTAGAGGTCTTCTCCATGTTCATCTGGGTCAAAAATGACCAGCTCGTTGTTTGTACATTAACTGTGTAACCTCATCATCTGAAACACCTGTTTGTAGTCCAATTGTCTGCCTTAGAGCAGTTAACATATGATTGATCCCTTCCATTCATTGCCTAATTGGCAATTAAATCATACTCCATTTGGAATGACAGCTGCAATTTTTTTTCATTGTGATTGTACACAAGCTGTAATGAGCTCAGCTGTAAACCACAATTGTGTCCATTTCCTATTATTGGACTAAGGTCCATACTTTTGAGGTTTCATTGAAGCAATAGCCAATCCCTTAGTTCCTTAGAGGGCTCGACTGAAGCTGTAGCACAACTAGCATTAGCACTGTTGTGGATGCACCTCTAACTGAAGCAAGACCATTAAATCTCTTAATTTCAGATGATGTATATGTTACAGTCAGATTGTGAAACCAGTCATTTCATGAAATGACTAAACATTTTTTGTCATTTCATGAAATGACTGAAGTTAAGTGCTAGCCATTTCATGAAATGACAGAAATCCTTTAGTCATTTCATGAAATGAGAGATTTCACAATCTGACAGGTTTTCTTTTTTTTTTTTGTGAATGTGGAGCACTCAACAGCTGTCTCCTAACTGACATTTCTGCATAGTTTTTCTGTGTGATACATGTCCCTACATGATTTAATTAGGTCTCATGCTCTTATAACAAAAGGCCAGACAGGGTAAATACGTTTGCACGTTACTGCGGTTAAACATTTTTGTTTCTTTTCAGTTTAATGTTTCTTTTTTATTTTGTGAAAAGGACAGGAAGTGGATCAGTTGGTTCTTTATTAACATCACAGCCGGGCTACGCTGCATTGGCTGGTTTTTCCACATTGTTGTTCCCAGCTGTCGGGGCTAAGCCAAGTGGGGAGGACTCACTCTCTAATTAACTATGTAGACAGGGATGCTGGATAAGTGAAATCCCGTAAGCAGCAATAGAATTCAAAATCTCTGTTACGCTGAGCAATTTAACTGGAGAGAATTTTTTGTTATTTTTTTATTTTGGAATTTGTCAGAGGCCCAAAAGGAATCTATGTTCAGGGCTTTTGTGGTATGGGCTCCAGTATTTTTTTCAGATTAAAGATGTATTTAAGAAATATACACTGGGTATGAAGTTGACTCGCAGTGGTAGCTAATACCATGGTAGAGCAATGTCCCTGCATGTCTCTCCCAGCAATCTTAGGTTTTGGTACTTTGGCCTCTTGAAGGAATTCTCCAGTATACAAGTGTGCAAGTTCTCTCTCTCTCTCTCTCTCTTTTCTCACTTCTTTTCCCACCCTGCCTCCCACTCCCCCCCATTCTCCTCCCCTCACTCCCCACCTCATACACATTCTCTCTATACTTCACTCTCCCTCACCTCATTCCCACTCCCGTTGTTTTTTGTCCAGGTATGTACTGATGCATACATGTATACACTCACCGAGCACTTTATTATGAACTCCATACAAATACTAAGTTGACCCTCCCTTTGCTCTGAGAACAGCCTCAGTTCTCAACGGCATGGATTCTGCTAGATGGTGGAAATGTTCGGTTTGAGATTCAGGTGCGCGCTGATCTGGGTGCATTGCATAATCATAATCATCGCATCAACTGCACATTCATTTGCTAATCTCCAGTTCAAAAATGTTTCAGAGGGTCTCAACTGGATCCAAATCTGGTGATGGGGAGATTATTGAGGTGCACAGGTCTTTGTACCCCATGGCCCAGATCTCTGCCCTGCCGTGGTTCCATCGCTGGGCAGGCAGGGAGGAAAGAGCCTCAGCCCTACAGCCCCCAGTCTGAGACAGTGTTTGGTGTGGGGGGGAATGCAAGGTTTGCCACATCTGTCTTGCCTTTAACCATGTGGAACAGAGATGAAAGCAAAATCCAAAGACTCATTTCATGCCTGCTCGCTCTGTGATGTCACACCACCTTGAACTGTGTCATTTCCCGTCCCCGGGAGCCCCACCCCCCGCGACACTTTGGCAAAGTGCTGCGCATCCGTCTCCTCCTTTCCGGCGAGGCATAAAGAATATGCCAGGGGACCTGAGCGACTTTGAAACATCACGTTAATACTGAACTGTCTTCTCAGTCAGTGTCTTCTCCAACAGCCTCAGTTCGGCACTGTCGACCCATGATGTTATGGTGTTACTTGAAATTTGTGGTCCTCTGAAAGACTGTTGCTCAGGGCCTTCTCATTTTTAATCCTGCTGAAATTGTGTGTCCTCTACAGACACCCAAAGCTGCGAACCTCTGGAATCACTATCATATTCACCCACAAGTGCTGGCCTGCTGGTTTATGTTGTCAAGAGGGGCAGAGGATGAATCTCACTGGAGAGAGGTGAGGGAATGATGGTGTTTCAGTTCTCACCCGCAATGCCGATGAACCTGCTCAGTGTTTATACATGCGGGGGCATGTTTGCACATGATGTCAGGTTGTACTGGATGTCTGGCTGAGGGCTGCGGTTTGATCGCATGAATAAATAATAAACAGAAATCTCGATGCTCGCCTCTGTAAATTGTGGGAAGAGAAACAGGAGCACAGCTCACTCCTTCTGGAGCTGGTGAAATCATGATGCAAGGCTCCATCTTTGAAAACAACCGCTCAAATGCTATTGTAAGATGTCCGTCTTCTTGTCAGCAGAGGCCATGATGGACCTTCACGAACTCTTTAAATTCCTTTTAGCGCAATGTAATAAATTTGAAAGAGAGGTTCTGAAGGAAGAATCAAGTGCAGAATACAGATCAAAGCCATTGCAGAGACACCTCTGCAGTCATTCAGCCTTTACAAGATATGTCTCAAAAGCAATCGTCTCCTTTGTGTCTGTTCCTCACTATTCATACTTGCAGCTGATTTTGATTTATTTTATGCCCTTGAAATGATGAGCTCTTTTTTTTCTATATAGACTCAGACATTTCTTCTTGTTTGATATCTCCTGTGATTTCAGTTAATGCATCAGTATCAGTGCTCTTCGGGCCAGATGTCCAGCAGCCATGCTTGTTTCAAGAGGCCTTGCGTTCAAATCTGTTAACTCATGCCATGTCCTGATTTCATGCGTCATTCACTTCACAGTTAGTGGATGCGCGCTCGTCCTCCAGACTTCCTTATCCATTCTTTCCGTTCCTCAAATTCAGTGAACTCCATCTAACGATAGCTTCATTGTTTATTACGCTTTTGCTCTTCATTCAAAAGAATGGAAGCTTAAAAGATATTTTTTCGCTTTAGCGGGAAAGGAAACAGCCCAGGCAGAAATGCGGGCGTTCTGATGTCACAATTAATAATGGATGTAACAGCAAATTTAAGTGGGAATGGGAAAATGCATTATTATAATGTGTGTACATTCTCTCAATGTAGAGTGTGGCTTCCGAAACACTTTACGCTGCAAAGGGGATTTTTAATGGCTCATTTTGTTCTTCCGTAAACACATTAGTAGCATTGGATTGCGTCTCTGCATCATTTATCATTTATTTTGTCTCAACATTTTCAGCATTTGGCATCTTGAAAGCTTTTTTCAATGACATCACTAGCTAATTTGTTGATAGCAATGGCAAAAACAAAATTCCTCTGGTGCCAATAGAAAAGACTTGCCAGGAAGGATTAAAGAGGGGCTGAATGTGCTGACCTAATTCTAAAAGATAATCACAGTAGAAAAAAAAATGTTTACGAAGAAAAAATTGTTTTATGCTGGTTCACCTGAGTAATCACAAGTAAAATTATTAGATCAATTGTCAACAAGTTGGTTTCTCAACTGCACTGTGAGCCGTTGCAGTGCAGTATGGTTTGTTTGGTGAATAATGGATTATTAATTGTAAAACTGGTTTAATCCTGTTGACTAATATTTCAGTTTTGGGATTTATTTATGTTAGTGCGAGCAGTATTGGTTTTTTTTTTTTTTTTGGAGCTGTGTATATTCATAATTGGAGAAAACTTGACAAAAAAAAAAAAAAAAAAAAAGGTTGTTACGCACTTACCAGCTAGTAAGTGTTTCTAGAATAAAATGTATTGATGCTATTTTCTTATTGACTAAGTGATCGTTTTGAATACTATATTATATGTCAATTTTATTGATTAGAAATATACCCTGTTTAACAGTTGAATTCTAAATCAAATCGGGCCTCTCTCCTCTTCACCTGCGAGACCCAGAGCCTGTAAGATGAATGTTTTTCTCTCTAATGTGGATATGGGCCTGGAACTCTTTGCCCTGGCTGTACCAAGTGTTCAAGTCAAACTTATTTCTAAGCCAAAACGATAACATGGGATGGCCTTTGGAATGAGTGTCTTATGTAGGGGTCTGCTGAGATGAAGTAAACTGCTGGGATGTGTCCGATTTCACAGTTAGAGTTCTCTGGCAACAGTTCTCCAGTTCTCTTGTTCAGTCCGCAAACGTATTTTATTTGGATTTTACGCGGAGGATCTGTTTGAAGCGGACGATGCTCAGGCTGCCTTGTTGTGATAAGTGTTTTTCCTCTAACTACACTAGCTAGCGCTTCTCGGTGATACACGCATTGGAGGTACATTTTTTCCTGGTCAAAATCCTTACCTTTTACTCTTAACTTGTTCCTGTTTACTTTGGTTGATGAGCAGTGGAACAGTTCATTTTGTTGATCACCAAGACAGATTGGGGAACTGGTCAATTTACTGTGTATTTAAATGGCATTATTGTTTGTTGCATACTGAACTTTAAATGCTCATAAATCAGCACATAAATGCTTAAATATTTTGGCTTGGTGTATGTTTAGCTATTTTGATTAAATTCAGGTTATATGCCACATTCAACAATGGTTTGATGGTAATATCTTGAGTGATTCTTATTTTTTTTTTTTTTTTTCAGCAGTCCAGCTGTCTGTGTCAGTTTCAGTCCCCATTCATTAATTGGTTAATTATTGTCTTAACTATTTTCACTCCCCTCAGTCCATGTATATATTCACGTTCGCTCACCCACTCTCTTTTTGTTAATTGCGGTGCTTGTGTATTTAAGTTCCCATGTTTCATTTTCACCTCTCTGGATAGTAACTCCTTTGTTTTGCTTTAACCAAGCTCTGCCTTAGTACACAAATCTTTTGTCCTCGGTATTGAAATTGAAAGAAAACCAGTAACTGTTTATTTCTGATTTTCTACCCTGTGTCAGTGGGTTGCAGGGTGGCATTCCCTCCAGTCTCTGTGTTTTAGAGTGAGCACAGTACAGAGTGTCCTGTTACCCCAGATTGCCTTCCCGGTACTGACCTCGGGCCAGTCTCCATGCCTGACCCCTAGTGTTCCTGTTCTCCCACGCCTGACCATCCCTCTGCCCAGGGCCTTTCATGTTGTTGTCTTCTGTTTAAGTGCCAATTGCGCCTATTCAAGTCTTTTTATTCAAAGCACTCTAGTGGCTTTTTTTGGGGATCTACGACTGGTTCCTTCTTTGCTGCGCACGAGAGATATAATTTTTTTTCTGTTTTCCACTTTAAATGTGTGCTTTTAAATGCTTAATTGTTTTTAAATGCTCAAGTGCCATCTTGAAATAACCCTTTTAATTTTCAATGAATCTCCCTTGATCGCTTTTGAAAAAAATTGCAAGACGGGGAGATGAATTTTTATAGTTTCTTTTCTTAATTATTCAGATTATTGCCATTTTTACAGTCTTCCATTGTACCCAAGTTAGGCCTATCTGCTTCATATTGTACCTTCTTCAGTTCACCTGGGTTGTCTTAATATTGCACTTTTAAGAGTTGCCTAAGGCCTATTTGTCATAATCCACAATTCGTAAGGCCCTGTTAAGCCATTTTCAGCTTCACATCAAAAAATCTGAATTGCTTTGAAGCAACAAGCAGGGGGAATAAATAATATGTAAAATATTAGCATAATATATCATAATATAATAAATAATATATAAAATATTCTAAATATTACTAATCATTTGTTTGCTAGCAACCCCCCCCACCCACCTACCCACACACACACACACACAAGGAAGAATCATAGCTCAACAAATATTACATTTGCTTGAATAAAACTTGAGTTCTTTGAGAAGTTTTCCTGTCCATTTGTCTTTTACTGTTAATGTTTTTCTTGCTCATTTTCAGGATGATATCAGTTTAAACTCTCTCTGGCATATTGTGCTCTGAGTGGCTACTTATCTCCACTGCCGCCCCCCCCCCCCAGTAATCATTGCCTTTGTCATACAACTATTAGTAGTAAGAATAAGAAATTCAATACTTTAATCGTCCATATGATTTAATGGCCCCTTGCTGTTCATATTGTTTAAATGGAATCTGAAATCAAACATCATCTTGCCAGATGGCTTTGGGCCAATCAGTTTTATTTCTTCCTGAATACTCTTGCATGCATGGTCTGTGTTGGAAAACAAAAAGGATGATCTGTTGGCTGTTCGGGTCTGTTGCGGATACTAATTGTACTGAAAGTACTGAGTGACTGCCAAAATGTCGGACCCGCTGATTCACTGACTGTGGGCATGTAAAACTAATCTCGTCTTTTCTGTTGCTAATTTTCATGAAATTGAAAAGATGTTTTTCTTATTATTATTTGCCAGTGTTTCCGACAATCACCACATTTGTTTGACAGGGAAATTATATACAGTATTAACGAGACAGGGAGCAGCTCTCCAATTACATATGCTGAAGGCTACATAGCGCATTCAGTTCATGTGAGAAACTTTAAAAATGATTGCACACCATAAAAAGTTATCATTTGTTTTGTGTACAATAAAATGTGGGAGAATTACAAAAACAGAGCTGTAGCTGTGCGCACTGTCCTACAAGATGTGCATTAAAAGCTGGGAAAATTGTTCCAGCACACTCGCTTGCTCAGCATGAAGACCAAGTGACTCACATATATGCATGCATGACTGAAATCACAGTGAGTATTAATGTTGATGTATTTTTTTTTCTTTTTTTATGCATAAGAAGCAGAGATTTTTCCCAGTGACAACATCCAGAGAAATTGGTTCACATTGCAAAAATCAAATGAAGTCTGTCTCTATAAAAGTGTTGTGATAGGACTTTGGGCCTGACTTTCCAAAGGCTGCACGATACATGCAAGCAATATCACTGACTAGTCTGTATGATGACTTCTCACCAAGGGAACGATAGAGACTGGTTTGTATGAAGAGTACTCACTAAGGGAACAATAATCTGTCTCTACTCTCCCATGTGCCACACCCCAGCTGCTTTGCGTTAGTGGTGCATGCAGTTCAGCTTCATCCTGCTCGGCACTTTCTAATTCATCCTGTTCAATCCATTATCCAGGGCTACACTGTGAACCACAAAACATGTTTAAAACAAGAACCAGGTGACACCTGGTTTAAGAACGACCCTGTGGGTAAGATAAATCATGCAAATCTGAAAATTGTGGGCCATAAGTTTTATGTAGCGCAAAGTTTTATGTCTTCATGAGGACAAAGGCTTATTCTCAGGTGGCTGAGTTCATAAGAACAATCTGATGGAAGACTGACAGTGTCAGAAACCTCTGGCAAAAATTGTGCCATGTGTCAACCTGCTGTGAACACATGTTCATGTTTGAATAAACAAAGTGTATGGCGATATAGGAATGAGTGCTGTATCTCTACATGTCTGTCCATCTGTCCGTCCGTCCGTCCATTCGTCATGCTTCTTTTCCAGGCCAGAACTCTTAAACATTTCAATACTTCAACAAAATTTAGTATATAGATACAGCTTTTAACGTAGATGTGCCTTTTCATGCTTCTGTCCTTCCGTCTATCTGTCTGTCCGTTACGTTCACGGAAGGACACCAATAGCGAGTTGTGAATCCAAAGAATGAGATTTTATTGAACAGAAAGAATTCAAACAAACAAGGCTCGTGGGCCAACAAAAACTCTACAAATGAACAGAAATAATGCTGGGGAAAAGGAGGGCACAAGGCCAACAAAAAACTCCACTTAAAAAGCTGAAAAATCAAAACTGAAAAACACTGCAGGATTAAAGGGGGCACGAGGCCAACGGAAAACTACACTCAAAGAACTGAAACAATAGGGTTGCAAGAACGCAATGACATGATCAAGACAAATGACTTTGCATGAAACATGCAGCATGGAAACAACGGACCGACTCCCAACTGGAATGCCTCTGCAGAATGAGAAGGTACAGGGCTGATGAGAAAACGAGAAACACCTGAACAGAACAGGGAGGGAACAAAGCATGAACATGAGACATTGGACAAAGGCTTAATGACATAACAAGCCCATTAAGAAAATGGGCGTGCTCAGTTAAGTACCAATGAAGTATGCAGATTGAAGGAAGCGTGAAAAAGTTACGCAGCAAAGTAAAGCAAGATCTGAAATAATATGGAACTTGGGTCACCAACCCTGTTCCTGGAGGGCTACCATCCTGTAGGTTTCTGCTCTACCTCCTATTCAGCACACCTGATTCAACTAATTAGCTACTTAACAAGATCAGGAGCTGGGCAATTGAGTCGCTAATTAGTTGAATCAGGTGTGCCGAATTGGAGATAGAGCAGAAAGCTACAGGATGGTAGCTCTCCAGGAACAGGGTTGGTGACCCCTGATATGGAAGCTGGAAATCATGACAATTAACGCTCTACCTAAATGAGTAATATTAGTAAAGTGCCTGTCTAAGGAAAACACCTCCCGTGAATGTTAGTAGATGTCAGTAACTAAAAACAGTTAATTGACATTAAGCTTAGAAAGGCCCGAAACCAGAACAGCGCTGAAGGAAAATAGAAATACCACAGACAGCTAATAGCAAAGAAGCAGTGCATGCACTCCAGAAAACAAAACATGGACTGGAACGCAGACATGAGGAGGATTCCATTTGGCAGTGTGGGACAGGACCTGGAAACAGACACAAGGCAAGACAGAACCAGAGCATAACACTGTCCCTCCCCTACATTTTTTTTTCTTTTCTTTTTTCCGGGCCAGATATTGGCCACCCCGTGGCAGGGGATCAGAGTATCTCATGCTTGTTTCATTTGTTTTCTTTATTTAGGAAATGGGAATTCCTTAATTATTCTTCATTATTGTGGCCAGGGGCAACTAATCTTACTCAGGTGTGACATCAACTTCGCGCCACACGCTGGACTGCCAGCCAATGTTATGTGAGGCATGCTGAGGTAGAAACCAGGATGCTGTGCTGAGCGTCTAGGTCATCCGATTCAGCAGCTGTGTTCAGAAAGGCATATTAATGACATGCTGCTTAATTCACCAGTATATACTGGATACTAAATGCTTGTCTCCGTAGCAGTATGAAGTGTAGTAACCAAAACAACCATGTTATGTGCTACACAGTCATATGACCTCAAAGCTACTTAGAACACCTAGGTAATGGTGGGATGACACCTTTAACTGTGTTGAATCTTTGGTTACTGTATACCATAAAGATAGCTCTGGCTGCGTGCTGCAAAATTCAGCCAATGTAGTATGGCAGCCATGTGACTTTCCGATATTGGCATTTTTCTTTTGTTCATCACATGGGGAACTGTTTACCTCCAGCAGAGATGAAAAATCCAGGGGTCAGAAAGCAAAGGTCCTGCCTTGCATTTCCGCCACCCATGAGTTCAGCCAAGTGACTTGATTTGTACCCGCTGGCTGATGAATTGTGTGAATTTGCGAATCCAGGTGACAGGCACAAAATACTTATACTCTCTGTACCTGGATTTTCCTTCTCTGAGCACTCAATAGTTTTGGTTGTAATCAGTATACAAATAGCAAGTAGTATGTTATGAATTTCCAAACACAGCCATCCTGTTCTCCTGCCTTCTATATTATGATGCTCAGTCAGGTCAATTCGCCACAAAGAATATGCTCATGGTAAAAACAGTTTTGAGGCTTTTTACATTGCTCAGTAAAGGGATTGAAATGTTAAATACCACAGTGTCAGGGCGAAAGGCTCAGGTGTGCACATGGGGCAAGACGACATAGGAGTGAGACAACAGGATATGCAAAATAAACAATTAATAACACATAACGATACCAATGGTGCGACGTTTAAAACAACGGAAAATCAAGGAAATAACTGCACATCAGCCATTCCCGTAGCAAGAAAATAAACTCAATGATAGACTCAATCAGTCTGTACAAGAAGCTTTTTATGACCTACGTATATGACTGTTTTTATGCGCTTCAAGATCCCATAAATAAAATGTTACCTAATCCTTTCTTGGCCTGTATCGTGCTTTGGGTGGAATATATGTAATAATTTTTAGGGTCAGCCTATCGGAGACACGGTTGGCCGCTCTTATGGAAATAAGGAAGTGTAGGTCTCAAAGCCAAAGGCTCATCACTGAATAATGGACGCAGAGATCATAAATCAATGCCCGACGCTCAGCTGACATGCTGATCATTGTGAATGCATAATGCATCAGTGCGGTCATATCTCAACATGCTTGGCACTGACCTGGAAATTGAATGCACATCCTTTATTTTCATTCTGATATCCTGAATGTTGCTTGCCAGATTAATGTGCTTCAATAAGTGCAATATAATCTCTGAATTCATTACAAAAAACTTGAGTTTAGATAATTGCTTTGATCTGAATGAGAGGCCTGCGATGGTTCCGGTTTGGCTCTCCTTTCCTGCTGCACCGGAACCACTGGTCCGGTTCTGATGCACCGGACAGCTTTCAACCCGGTTCTGGTCCCGGTCCAGCACTGACTTTGAAATCTGACCTGGTTCTGGTTCCGGTCATGTTTCTGAGTTTGCAGTTCCGATGTGGTCTAGAGCTATATTTTGTAACTGTTGCAGGGCTTTGATCTGGATCATAACAATGCATGAAGTACACATCTTTCCATAGCCTGAGGCTGGGGTCCAAACAACAATTGTGCATAGCATTGGCTGACAGCTAATAGCAACAGGTAACCCCTTTTTCTTAGGAAGCAGTTTGGAATATTCAGTAAATCACAGAAGGTAACTCATTAAAGGAAGAACGTTGATAATGTGTATGTCTAGCTTTTCCTTGTAAATGTATAGAAAACAAACATTCATCAAATGCTGATTTTGTTCTCAAGGATTTTATATTCACAAGGAGTATTAGGATAGTGACGCATTTAAAACTCAGATGCTCAGCAGACTGCCGTTTTCATTCTCACCCATTTATTTTGACTATTTACTGAACCTATTTTTTTTACTGTGCCTTTTCATTTGGTTTCCATTGCAAGTAACTTGCCTAAGGGTACCAATTCATGATAAATGTATTATTAATATTTTTATTAAATAGAGGTACCTAAACTGGATGACTAGCCATAACTGGAAAACATTTACATATCAGCTTGTTGGGGAACACAGAACTCATGACACTACTTTCCTTTACAAGAATGAGGCAACTTGTCAAAAAAATCAGGCTAATGCTTTACTTACAAAGAAAAGCAATACTAATGACATTTTTAAGAAAAAAAAGACCTCATCCACTGTCTTTAACGTGTCTGAAAGTATCATCATTCACCATTCAGAGGACATGTATGACACAAAAGGCTCAAAGGAAGATGACTTGCCACCTCTTTCAACATAAGTTACTCTTCTCTAATTATAGAAACGCATTGTGATTAAGACAAATAGGAACCATTTACATAATAAAATTCCTGACAGCTAACTTAGAACTAAATCGTAATCACCCAGTGGTGGGAGGCTATGAAACGACTTAAGAGTGACTTTAAAAACCAAAGCCTGTCTTCAGAATGGAGGTTTGCTCTCAGACATTCAGAAGTTTTCTTAAAAACCTTTATTTAACCAGGGAAATCCCACTGAGAACATATTTCTCTTTTCAAGGACACCGTGGGAGAGCAGTTGTAAGGGAGGAGGGATTGAGAGAAACAGGGGTGAGTCCCCTGGAGTGATTCTGGGGTTAAGGGCTATTACGGGCTCGCTCAGGGGCCCAACGGAACAGTTCTTCCCTACTTTATCTCTCCAGATCAAATTAGAATCCCAAGCCTCAACGGGGTCTTGAACCAGCTACTAGTCAAGCAGCCTAGCTACCACTGGGCTACACTGCCACCCTAATATACAGTAGAACACTCAACTGCAAGGTTAAATTGTATATTTTGTACGAAAATTCTGAGATTAGTAAATCTGAACTTAATGGCTTTTAAGTGTATTTGCCAAAACTGAGAGAGTGAGAGAGAGAGGGAAAAAAATGCTTATTTAGAATAAATCTGGGGCCATATTTAGGCAAAGTTTAAGATAAAACTGTTTGAAAATATGTGATGCATTTTACTTTAAATTTGGCACACCAAGCTAATGAGAGCAGTAAGTGCTGGTTTGGATTACATTTATAAAGAGATGGATATTTTGTTGGAATATGAAGGGCCCGCTAATGCACTCAGTCAGAGCAAAATAAAGGACTGGAGGTTTCCATTAAGCATAACACTGACTTGAGTAATGCAAGCTGGCACATTAATTACATAAACTACAAGGCGACCATATTGCCTCCATAATGATACCATTCCAGTTGCATTAGGCAAAATGGTTTAGGTTACAGCAAAAAACGGATAAGGTATTTCAACAATAGACAAGTGAACACAATCAATCACTTTATTTTTATCACACAGTACACAAATATGGGGTACAGTAGCTTACGCCATGGCTCCTGAGCCTTTATTTTGTGTTTAATGTTTTAAAATTGCAAAAGATCCACCAAAGCTAATGATAAATGCATTAAAACTCAGCATCATCTTCATGGGAATAATTATCCATTCTCTGATTAATGTCTGTATTATATAAACGTGGAACTTCAGGTCATCAATATTTCAAGCTTTGAGTATTAAGCTTGCTGAGCTGACTTGTTTTTGTAGCCGGTCAATCCTGTAATCCACAAAGACTTCAATTTGATTGATTTAGATGGTCTGTTCCCAGGGAAACGCAATATGTTGCTTGTCAATCACGCAAAAGCAACTTGGCCATTGTTCCAGCAATGACTTACCCCCACATCCTCTCCACCAGCACGGCACCTGCCCACCGCCCCACCCCCTCGGACCCCCAACATGCTGCATTTTCCCATCAGAGAGAAATATGATGAAACACAGTACCAAAGCCCATAATGCCATCCATTTTGTGGGAACGCTCTACTTGCTTGTCGAAACGGGCACAGAATTCAATAACACATTGTGGAACGTACAATCTGATATTGCTGGGTAAGTGTTGCTCTGGGATCAACAAAATAATGTTCATCCCGGAGTAACAGTATATCGTCCACCAATGAGTAGCAGCTCTGATATCTCCATGCTGTGCTTGCAAATGTTTTGTGCTTCAGTTATCTGAAGTTAGCTAAATAATGTTAGCAAGCTTTTTACACAGATGAGCAGAGACTTATGGAGATGATTGCTGTCAAGATAAACTAAAATTGTTTTTTTTTTTTTTTTTTTTTGCCTTCTGAATGTTAAATAATTGCTCACCTTCCGGATACTGGTTCGAACTGCTAGCCGAAGATCCTTGTTATTCGCGTGCAATGCATGATTATAAAGCCTTCGTAGTTTCATGACGTTATCATAGCAGAACACTGGTGGACTATAATGTAACTGCTGGATGAGCATTATTTTGTTGATCCCTGAACAACACTTACACAGCGATATCAGATCGTGCTAGAGGAATTGTCTTGCCTGGAGTAATGGAATCCGGGTGATAAGTTTAAACTGATCATTTCCACAAGAACCTCACATTCGTTGTGCTCTAGTTAACAAATGAACTTCTGTTTCTCACCACCCCACCACCACCTGACCCTTAACCCACCCAGTTTTGAATTGCTTCCCATTGTAGTATGTCATTATAATTTGTTCAAGCAAAGATACTGCTAGGTTACGGGCTGCTTCCATTGTCTTTCCCTCTAAGTCGGTAATTGTTTCATTTAATTTATATGGCAAAATATGTTAATTTCCTGTACCGTTAGCGCTGCACTCCTTCACGTTAAAAGCCAGTCTGCTGAGGGCACGTTCCCTGGCCAGCCTCCCCAGCCCCCCCTCCCTGGTGCCCACCACTTCTCCCAACCCCCCAATCAGATCACAGCTCTCTTCCCCCGTCTCCAATC
Organism: Gymnothorax javanicus; assembly: GCA_029692085.1. Taxonomy (NCBI): domain Eukaryota; kingdom Metazoa; phylum Chordata; class Actinopteri; order Anguilliformes; family Muraenidae; genus Gymnothorax; species Gymnothorax javanicus. The sequence goes on from CM056203.1 coordinate 73,214,571, forward strand.
AAATCACACTCCTCTCCCCTCTTCTCCAATTGCATCACAGCCCTTTCTCTCAGCCCTGCCATATGCTGACCAAAGTGTCCAAGGCAGAGCAATTGGAAGCAAATTGCCTCTGAAAAACAAACCGTTAAATTATACCTCCGATAGATATGTTCCACTGAGGCCAAAGCAACAAGTCTCTGGAAGAATAAAATAGAAAAAAATCCGGCAAACTCTAAACCTTCAATCGATTGGAGTGTTTTCATTTTTGTGGCAGTTATTTCAAATGTCTTTTTACACCCAGATGAGATGCCATGCTAAGGGATAGGAGATTGGTGTCGTGACTACAGCTGCCTCTATAGCTTCAGACACACTGATTATCACATCAATAAGCTATTACAGAGCGAATATGGCTCCCACCTGTTCCTCACATCTTTGAGTCTGATGTCGTGCTCAGTCTTATAATAGCCAAAAATGGAGGACCGCAAACAAGATCGACAGCAAATTTGTTTGGCAAGCCAATAGCCTTGTCTTATTACATTTAGAGCACAGGGATTAAATTCAGGCATGGTCTTAGGGTATTGTGGAAATTTGTCATTTGCAAGCCATGGTCAAAATCTGCGGTGCCATGGGAGACGCACTTGGCCTCTTGGTTATGTCTAATTTCAGTCTCAGAGCTTAAAGTTCATCAGTTGGTGGTGAATCAGCTGACCATATGGTTGACTGACAGCAGTCAATTTGTACACATTGCATTCCTGCTGCAATTACTCCTAAACTGGAGGTCTCTGAAATAGCAGCTGAGGCAAAAAAAAGGCAAAAATGGGTACCCAATGAGTTTGCTTGTGTATATTACTATAATATAATGCCAAAAAACAACACATTCTCACTCTGATTTGTCATAATAATGATGCTACCTGACCAAGTGTCGATACATGATGCAAAAGGAGGCTTTTAGCATCCTTATTTGAAGTTTATGGCTAGGGTTCAGGTTAAGGGGCAGGGCTTTGTGGGTAGGGTTTATTTCAAACTTGTGTCTAATAAGGATATCAAAAGCCTACTTTTTTGTCATATATCAATGCTGGGTCAGGTAGAGTCACTATATGATGCTTCAGGATGAGACTGAAATGAGGGCTATGTATTAAAAGAGCAGTAATTTCTACTTTTACGACAAATAATGTTGTAAAACAAAATATTCAAACATATGCTGTTAAATAAAAACTGAGAATGTGTACTTGAACCAGATGTTAATTTTTTTCTTGATTTGCACCTGCCGCAGGTACAACAGGTGCAAAAATCAACAGGTGCTAAAATGGGGGGAACCTAAACTTAATGAAAATCTCTTAGTCCCTAACATTCTGGAGCTGGAAGTTTGGCCCTGAAACATTGTCAAACTTCATAGAAATGATAACGGCTCTAAAGGCAATAATGAAATGTTAAAAATTGTGGAATGAAATCAAGACGACCATAAGGACAGCTGATTCATCACCAGCTAATCAATTTCGAGCTCAATATCATAACTGAAATTAGACAGAACAGAGATACCAAGCGCATCTCCTTCGTGCGACACCATTACAGATTCTGACCATGGGTTGCAAATGACAAATTTTCACATATGTCAATGACTTGGAAAATCTATGCATGGAGAAATATTCAAAAATGTTTCCAAATGCGTTCGCTAACCTTATTGGCAATTATACAAAAAGACCCACTGGTGTCTTTACCAGGGGTATTTGCACAAAGCAGTCGCATGCCAACTAGGGTTTTCATGAATAAAATTAGATTATTTCAGGAACGAGAAACATCAAAACGTGTCAATGATGCATGTAATATGCACACCGATCAGCCACAACATTAAAACCACCTGTCCTATAGGCACCAGAACAGACTCTGTCAAACTGATGCGCACTTGTGTTCCCAAACTCAAGGTTTCCTATCGTCTGGCTTGTCTTTTTCCCACTGTGCATCCTGTTGCTATCTCTTCCCTTGATAAATAGGATTTGTTTATATGGGAGATTTTGGAGAAACATGTCATACAGCGCTCGTGTCAGCATCATCAAAACACTGAATGGGAGAATATCTCTAAAAAGAAAGGTATTCCATCTCTCCAGTAAATTTTTACACTAGTGGACTCTATGTCATGAATTTTTGAACCTGATCTGGCAGCTTGTAAAGGCCTAACACCTCACCAAGACTGTTTAACTGTTTATATTGCTTTTTCCATTACTTTGTCACCCATATGTAGTTTTCCTATGTGTTTGAACTTAGTATATGGACTGATAGGTATCTAATTTGCCACCTATTTTCCTCATTTTCAAAAAGGGTGCCGATTATTCTGGATTCCTGGAATTGTCTGTATAGTGTATCCTTGCTTTGAATGTAGCTTATTTCCACACAGTGAAAATCAGTGCAAAAAACAGAATGAGAAAAAGAGACTGGGAAATGAACAGACACGTAGCAGGGACATTCACATGATGCTCATTTCAACCAGTGTTGGGAAAATGACTGAACTGAGTGACTTTTAATGGATTTTTACTCCATGCCGACTGCCAGCGAGGATGGATAGCACCAGGCCCGAGGGTGAAAATGGGTTGGTGAGAACAGTGTTTGTAATCACAGTTTGGGAGCGGTGCCCTGCACCGTACTGTTCAGAAATGAAAGCAATTCTTCAACCTAATGGCTTCTGACCCCTGGTACTTCATGAACAGAGCGATACATGCTCCTTCAGTGGGGCGTTCCGCTCATTAAACTAACCCAAGGCGGCACTGCGACTGTGTCAGGCTTGCCCAACGGGGCTGTGGGTAATGGCTTTTATTGGTGGAGTTCTCCCACTGCGGTCTGCAGATATGCCAGTATTGTACTCGGAGCTCATTGCCGGCCATTATTGTCAATGCAACTTGAAATTACTGAAAAACTACTCCGCCTGAGTATTTGAGGAGTTTGAAAAGACATTGTTCGCGAAGATTGTTAAATCAAGTTACGTATTATTTCGAAGAGTCAGGTACTAGGCCCCATATTTCTGTAATGTCGACAGTTCTATCGCCCGTCTGTTTAAGCTGAAAGATTCCAATCTTATGCATTTTTGTTGAGTGCTGTTATAAACCAAGCAACAAGGATGACTTGTAGATAGGAAACATGTCTTGCAATTAGATGGCACTTTTTTTTAACTCTCACAGTGCTTTACTGTGATAAGATTGGAAGCGCCTCCCTCAGAACCGCTGTGCAACATCCACAGCAGTGATGCCGCGAAATCTGATGACGATGCGAAGAGATGCTCAAAAACAACACTTTGTTTTGTTGGGGGGGTGGAATTACACAATACACTGCGTATGTCTTAAGTGGTTCTCTGTAACGCTATCGCTGAGTAAGGTACTTTGTCTGAATTGCTTCAGCTTGTCATTGATTGATTGTGTGTAGAAATATTAGCTCTCGAGCTCAGAAGGAACAAGATCATTTCTCGAGCAAACTAAGCGGGGTTAATGTAAAATAATGGTGCAGTGGGAGAGTTACAAGAGTCAGAAAGAGTGTGAAAGCAGGAAGGAACAGCAGCGCAATCGAAGACTGGAGAAACAAGACTGCGAGTTCAGGAGGTACTTCTTTCATCATGTACAAAAACCTGTGCTGATCTTGGCCTTCATAAATGAGCATGAGCTTCAAATGATATAATGCACAGGGGGCTTATTTGATTTGAGCTTCATGATTGGAATGCATTTTGTTGAACTAATAATTTGAACATTGAATTTGGGGGTCATGTGGTGGCAGATGTGACAATGACAATGTCACTTAGCTGACAATGTCACCCTTAATAGCATTTAGGCACTAGCTAACTGACATTGGCAGTTATATCACACCTGGCATCAAATGCTGAATAAGGATGTGTTATTTCACCCTTTACAAAGCATGACATTTGCTTAAGTATGATTTATGAAGACATTAGGTCTCATTTATGAAGGCATTATACATGCTGTATGAAGCCTTTATGAGCAACACTTCATCTAAAGTGTGATTAATTAAGAATGTCAAGCTGCAAATCTTTGTCACAAACAATGGCACAAATTGTTGAAGTATTTTAAGTTTGTGACCAGCCTATGCATTTCATTCACACATCAAAATAAGAACATGCGATCAGTATGACAGTGAATATGCTCAGATTCATTTTTTGTCATTGTTGTTGATTCCTTACTATAAACATTAATGGATAGTGAAACTTGCAACTACTGAATAGGCCTACAATAACAATATCAACATCGGATTAACTGTAGATTAATTACATGACACAGCCGTCTCATAGATGGCCAGCAGAGGACCTACTTCCTACGAGGACTGAGCTGTCTGAGCGTAACACCTCACATTCTCTAAAGTTTTTACATATGCCACAGAGAAAGCATCAAAACCCTTTCTTTCCTGGTCTGGTGTGGGGAACTTTCTGTGACCAGCAAGTGCAGGCAGCGGAGGGTGACCGCTATGGAGTCCTAGCTCTGCAAAGAGCAGCGGTCGACCCTCCAGCAGCATTACCACCAGAGGATAGTGAAGAACACAGCAAATATTGTGAGGGACTCAACGCACCAGCTCAGCGCTTGTTTCAAAATTCTGCCCTCTGGCAGGGGACATGCTGTCTTTATCTTCTGGTCTAATTGTGGCCGGCGCAGATTTATTCCCTCGGACATCAGTCTGTTAAGTGTCTATAAACCTCCCCACTGTCATCTGTTCAGTCCTCATAGTACAAACATCACCCTCCCCCCCGCCATACACATAGGGCTCTAATTTCTTGGCGCAGCGCAGGGTGGCGCAGCGTGGCGTAGTTTGACGCAGCCCACGCAGTGGTAATTTCGTGAGGTGCAACACCGTGCGCAGCCTTTGGTAGACCAACGTGCGCCGAGATGGGTGTGGCGGCGTAGTAGGGGGAGGTGTCACATATTCATCAAGACGCAGTGACAGTTTCGTAGAAAAAGTCTTTGCTGCAGTTGCGCAGAAAGCTCGCCAGCTCCAACCTGGTTTACTTTCTGTGCAGTGGTAATTTGGCTGACCGGCGCACAGTGCGCACACGTCACCGAGACCTCACAGGCAGGTTTCCAGAATGTCAGGCACATTTCAATGCAATAAATAATTACAGCAACCACTATTTAATGTAACTATCTGAATCAGCACATAAATTATAGTATCTATATCGATTGTCCTGATGTCAGATCAGAGAGAGAGAGAGAGATGTGTACATTGGGCGCGTGAGTGCGTGTGTAGGCTATGTGGGTATGCGCCCTTCAGCTGCTTTCACACCTGACGCGAAACGAATATTTCGCCCAACTGATTACATTCAAAGTCAATGCAAAGACGCAAATACACGCGTGTATTAGCGTCTTTGCATTGACTCTGAATGTAATCTGTCGTGCGAAAAATTCGTTTCGCGTCCAGTGTGCAAGCAGCTTAATACTATTATTGTCACTTAGGTTTTATCGTTTTTAGTGGGGGAAAGGAATACAGCCTGATTGCTATGATCTCGTACTGAGTTAAGATCACATATTGAAAATAAATGTGTAACTTATCTTGCATTGTTGTCCATGCGTGTTAATCCCAAAATTTTAAGCGGCAACAGGGTGTAATAATAGGAACACGCTATCCATCGTTTCTCTTCCCAATGATGCAGGCAGAAAAAATTAATGAGCAACCGTCGTATTTAATTCCAACTTCATAAGTTTGAATGATCTGACGTAGTTTCGTAGTAATTCCATTCAAGTTCCCTAATGATAATAATTCGCGAATGCCCTAGCTAGCCAGCTAACTCATATTCGTAATGCTTAATATAGACGTAAGCGGTACAGAAAACATGCCTGAAGCAGCAAAGTAAAATGCAACATTAACGCATCATGCAGATACAGGACAGAGGCTTCTATATTCCAACACATTAAAGGCGAGGAGAGGAGCTCATTTGATTGGTGAAGATTTGACTCGGCTGTGTTATACCCAAACACGCCTTCTTTGCCACTTGCGCCGGCAGGAGGGACCGAGGCGGGACAGAGGAGTACTTGCGCTAGGCTGCACCGGGCACGAAATTGCAACATAGGCCTGGACACACCCCGTTGGCGCGGCGCACCCCCCATTCGCCGCGCCTGCGCCTGGTCTATGAATTTAGAGCCCATACACTCAAACATAATTCAAAAACTTTACACACATTTTAATAAGTATTCATGTTTTTTTTTGTTGCTACTTATTTACTGTATTTTTCTGTCCTGTCTGTGTATCCTGAACAAAACTTTTCTGTTGTGGACAACGAACTCATTATCTAGCATTGCAGTGGTTGAAATGCATAATAAGGAACTTTGTTTTCCATTGCAAGCCTTAATTACATAACCTCTATGCTCGCTGGGATATATGCTGTTTACGCGTACGTTCATAGTCTACAGATAATTGAGCATTCTAATGCTCCAAATCAGGACTGTTGTCCAAAGCTTCATTCTAAATAAATATGTTTTGAGTTATGTACTGTGCTGTTTGCAATAGCCCCTTTGTCCATTCTACAGTATTTGACTATAAATATATGCGAAAAGAAACATGTAAAAACCAGTTAAAATGTGTGATAATGTTGGTATATCCAGCTTTGCTGGTCTGATTTAGATACAATAACATACAATTTGCAACGTCAACACAGTGCCTCTCATTGCCTGCCATTCATTTGAGTTATACTGCTGGCATATAATGCAGGAGGATACAGCTATTTCTTTGTCTGGCTGTCTGTCCATCCATCAGTCTGTGAATGTTTTTGTCCAAAGGTTAGCAGCTTGGTATTTTCCCATAAAACATCTCACACACATAGACCATGTGCTGGAGAGTACAAGGCGGCACTATGATGACAAACTTTACATTTAGGCCCATAACTTTTGAGCCATAAGTCTCAGGAACAAATTTTCTTTCCACTGGATATCCGTAGGTGTATATAAATCTTTCTAAAATTAAGAAAGTAGAGCATGCACATCCACGCGAATACAGGTGCAGGACAATCGGAGAATCCGCGAATGAAGTAATTAAACAAAGTCCGCACACTGATGGACAATGCTCCCCAAAAAATTTATTCAGCATGTCAACGTTTCAATCAGAACGATCTTCATCAGAAAGATCATCCTGATGAAGATCGTTCTGAGCGAAACGTCGACACGCTGAATAAATTTTTGGGGAGCATTGTCCTTCAGTGTGCGGACTTTATTTAATTACTATATAAATCTGTCCCCGTACAGAAAGCCACGCCTATTTGCATATGGGTTGATTTTCCGACACGTCACATTTTTTGTAAAACCTTTCCAAACCTTATCTTTTCTGTAAAACTCTAACTCTTCCTACATAGTTCAACCAATTAGCATTGGTACACAGCATGTTCAGCCTAAGGTCTTTTAATGCTAAATACACAAATTTGCTATGTTAAAAGATGTGGCCACAGTATACTCATGAATTTTGGGTGTGTGGCCTCTATTGCCATTATGAGCTCATACTCCAACTCCTCATAACAGTCTTCAATCATCACCAAACTTGGGATCCCTCATCCCACAAGCCTGCGCAGTGGGTTGCCCTACTGCCTCACAGCAAGAAGGTTGTTGGTTTGAATCCAGCCTGGGGCCTCTCCATGTGGAGTTTGCCGGTTCTTCCTGTTTTTGTGTGGGTTTCCTCCAAATACTTCGGTGTCCTCCCACAGTCCAAAGACAAGCATGCCAGGGTAATTGGAGACTCTAAATTGCCTGTAGGTATAAGTATGTGAGTAAATGGCATGTGGAACCTGCAGTGGATTAGCAAGCTGTCGAGGGCGTCTCCCACAGTTAGTTGAGATAGGGCTCCAGCTCACCGCAGCCCTAGTGAGGAAGATATGGTATAGGTAATGGATGGATGGATGTTGGTCAAGGGTCCTATGCTATCCTGAGCTACAAGGTGATTGCTCAAACAAGATGGCCACCTTTAGCCAATCACATTCTAACATCTTGTCTTCTCTCTGAGCTTTCATGTATCATCAGGAAACTTTACAAGATTATTCAGGATGTGTGACAGAGCAGTCAACCATGTGCTGAAGTACTGCATTTTGCTATGTTGGAATTTTTGACATTTCAAATTTTGCATTTCAGAAGCTTGAGTTCTTGTTTCTTTTACTCTCCCTTGTGCAGGCAGCTGAAGCAGCTTGAAGAGATGGTTGGTGGGTGGCTCAGAGTTAGAACTGCAGTCACGCCCTTCAAATGTTGGATTCTATTACTCTGTGGAAGAAAGACATCTCGTAGATTTTTATGAGGAATATGTAAACCAATGCAAAATTTTCAGCTCCTCAACATTTTCAGCACAGTATCCTCATAGAATCCGTTTATCTCCATTCTTCGCTCAATGTACAGATGACCATCTTTAGGTTGAGCAAATCCTTTATTTTTCTCCCTTTCTCTGTACTACTCCTTTATAATAACTGTACCTGAAATCAATTTTTTGATGATCTATCAAAATGTGCTAACATCTCTCTTCACCACTGGTATAAATAAATTTGCTGCTATTCTTAAACCAAAGACTCAGATTTTGACCTTGTGTCCTGTGTTTGCTTTAGATCTTAACTGCTGTTCAGCAATTAGAAATTCATCTCATGGAACAGAATGTCGGGTTAATGAGCTGTGAAGTGTACACGCATTGGTGTTCCAGCTCGAGAATGAGAATTCTGCAGCCTTCTATAAATAGAGCGGTAAAAATAGCCACAACACTGGAAAGTCTTTTGATCCAGATCAATTAGTATTCAGAACACGCTGTCATTGATCCTGTCAAATACTCAATACACACAAATATATAATAAACACAGAGTACTTTGTCACATTGCACCAATAACATGCACAGTATAATTTACTGTTGAGTGCTTTTGATGGGGATCATCTTCAGAAGTTATTTCTGTTTACATGGCTTTACTTGAGTGCTTTTCAGTCAACAATGCCAAATTCTTCTGTACTCTTTAATAGATTTCAGCCATAATCTTGCGTGACCATTTTTAATTAATTGCTGTCTATCAATATTTGGCATCTGTATTGACCCTGACTTTTGTTCAGTTCTGAAGTTGTTCTTGGGCATGCTACAGTACTGCAGGATCACGGTGGAATTAACAGAGATAAGGCTTCAGAAAAATGGTCTGTCTTGGCTTAACAGAATATGGTCTGCATTCATGATATTGGAACCCACTCAGAAGATAACTTCCATGATTGATTTGGCACTTCCCCAGGATTAACTTACATGAATGAACTGTATGTATGCCTGCATCGCAATAATTATTTATACATTTTTGTTCCTGTATAGAGTGTAAATTAGCATACTAGCTGTGGCAAATTTGTGATTGTGACTACATGTGACCTGGTTCGCTGTGCTGGGGATGGCAGGTTGCTGGGAATTTTTCACAGTTTGTGAAACCAGGCAATTCTTACACATTACTAACAGAAATTAGATTACATTCTGTCATTCTCAGTCACATTAATGGAGGTTCTTTTAATAAACAGAGTTTATATTTGTAGTATATGTCAGCTAATGTTACCCACAAATGAAAAACTCCAGTCTGACGATGGAATACTTGCTATTTATCTTCTTAATAGTGGTGCTAAAGTATTGGTATCAGCACTGTATACTGGAACTGCTTATGAGTGGGGAAAAATAAACATTTTTCTGATTTGCCTATATTTTGAATATACATTTTAAAATGAAAAGCCATTTTATCCATTGTTGACCTAAGACTTGTTACATGTCAAACAGGTAAAAAAAAAAAAATCACTAGAGTGCATTTCCGAATTGTTATCGTGTTTTAGCCTTTTAAAATTGTTTTCCTCTAGACGCCTCTGACAATAAAGATAATTCTTTGAGTAGATTAATCAATTGACTGCAACAACAAAGCAATTATTTCTCACTTTTCTTCTGGCGGACGCTGATTCCTGACCAATAAAATATTTTTGTGGGCTTAAGGACACTATAAAGTTTTAAGAATATGCAGCTGCATAATTGCTACTTGCCCAAGGGCTATATTGTCCATGTTAACATTTGGACCTTTCCTACTTCCTTTCTCTGCACTTCTGTCTCTTCTTGTCCCTATTTATCTTTTTAACTGACATGTAATTCTTTTGTAGCAAGAAGGAATTGGTTTGTCTGGGGAGAATAATTGTAATTGTAAGTAATGTGTTTCGGGAAAAAAAGTGTTCATTAATTATCAATGTTTGTTTGAAATCCGCAATCCCTTTCATAAAAATCATAATCCCTTTAAAAAAAAAAAAAAAACCCCGAAATTCAGTCAATCGAACCAACTCTAATTGACTTATTTATGTGGAAGGATATTCAGGGACACTACTTCAAAGAAATTTTTGATTGCAAAAAATGTTCATTAATCAGTGTTTGTCCATTTTATATAAAAGTCCCTGGAATTCAGTCATTAATTAATTGCCTGATATGGAATTTCTCCTAACCATGTTGGGCATCATCACCGTATTTTTCTGAGGTTCTTAGTGATGGTTTGCCTCCAGTCCAATTTGCTGGTGGCAGAGTGACAGGCTGGCGTACAGGGATGTAGGCAGTGCTCACACTCCAATCACTGCAACAGGATATCTTTTTATGTCTGAAAGCCCAGGAGTTGTCAGGATTTTTGACTGCTATCAGAGCTCCGCTTGTCAAGTCACCACCAGCACTGCCTGAAATGTTGCTCCATGCCCAAACCCCCATTAATATTAATGAAAAGGCACTGATCCCTACCGTCTAGCCGCAAACCTATTTTAAGCCCGCATTTGACAGGCCACTGAGGCGTATTGCCTTGTATCATAATCAGCATTATTGGCGCTATTAATTTCAATGAATTTCTGACTGGCAGGCTCTGTTTGGATTAGCATGTTTGTACTCAGTGTGCGTATGTACAGCATGACTGCAGGTTGCTGGCTGTCACACACATTTGGCAGCTTAAAGATCAAAAAGGATTGCTAACTCAAAGGCTGAGGCCTCGTTCCCCAGGTGGCGGACTGCTTTTGTGTCCTTGAGCAAGGTTCTTTAGTGAAACTGTTTCATTCATATACACTGCTGTGTACTGAATTATGAATATGAAAAATCATAAAAGCAAAAAAGATATATATGGTACTTTACTGGTATTTCTTTACTTCTTTATCCAATTGTATTTCAGATGAAAATGAAAAAATCTGAATATAAAAATTAAAATAATTATGAAGGATTTTTATTGCAGTTGCTTCACTCATATAACCAGCTGTGTACATTAATTTGAAATAAATGTGAAAAATCTAAACTGGATTTTTCTAATGTCTCGGGGAACACATTGTTGCAGGTTATATACGTTCCCTGATCTGTTTCATTAATATAGTGCATCTAGTTGAATGAAAAGAAGATAAATTTAATGTGAATGTTAAAAAGGTAAGTGGCTGTGTTCAGTATGATTAGGAATTCATTATCCATTGCAGTTCACCAACTCATCAGAAAGCTGTTATTTGAAGCTAGAGTATTATCACTGTGTTGTCTCTAGCGTGGCATGATCATCCATGTTGCTGCTATATGGTTATATTTCCAGCCAATATAGTTTCATCCCCTAATGTTTATTCCCCTTTCCCTGTGCAATGGGATATTTTGAGCTGCTACAGAGTTCAGAGGCAATGCTGAGCAAAATTTAAAAAAACAAAAAAAACCAAAAGCAACTCGCTATAATATACAGCAAATTTGTCATCCATCAGACCATATTGCACACAACAATAAAACTATCAGAGCTATTATGCACGTTACCAGTGCTGAAAAGCAGGCATTAGAAACCGTTCTAAAAACAAAAATGAAACGTTGAAACAAACTAAATTTTGGGATGAAAAACAGAAACAAGAGAATTCTGTGAGGGTTTGCCCTTGCAGTCTCTCCCCTGCGGCTTTCTTTACCTCCACTTTAACGGGCAACAGGTGTGGCTCGTTGAGGTGGAGGTGAGGGCAGTGTATTTATGGGCTGGTTTTTCCAGTTGCAAGTGGGACTGCATTCTCTAGTTTTAGCCCTGCTTAGTTGTGTTGCTGCTCCCCTGGGTTTTAAACTTGAGTTTATTTAGATTTTTAGAAGTTTATTAAAATCTTTCAAGTTTTGTTCCAGCCTGAGAGTTTGGGTTTTCATTTATCTTTTAGCCCCATGGTCCTAGCTCCCGCCAGATTGCAAGTTCGAATCCGGCGGGAGCAAAACATTGACAGAATTCAGTTGTTCCGGAGTGAAAATGGTATTCTCTCACCTGTAAATAATTAAATTTATCATCTCAATTATCTTTTCTTGAAATTTAATTGGCAACAATTTTTCAAAGGAAAATCTATTTCAGAAGTGATTCACTTGTTGTCTGTGCAACAGGTTTCCAGACCACTTATATGGCACATTGACAAATCAGAATTTGAGCTGAATGACATACAGCTATATCGTCATGCAGTGTTTTTGTGGCATTTTGCAGAACTGCATGCTTCATCATGGGGTATCTTTTTGGCTGAAGGACATTCATAAGTAAGCTATGCTTTCAGGACCACAGAAACACTAAAATGCCATATGCTATGTCAATGCACAAGGACAATCCTAAAAAGCCACTACAACCCAAAAATCAGCAAGTGGTCACTCAGCAGAAAATGTGCAGTGTCTACCATCAAGGAAAATGGATATTGATTAAGACCCAGAGACAACTTGTTGAGACACACCCACTGATTTAACGTAATAGTTAAATAGAATGAATCAATGAGGGTAAGTGCTGTACAACAACACAAAAATGCCTGTGGTCCATGTGAGCTACAGTTGATATAACCGGTCAAACCAGCAAAAAAAAAAAAAACAAAAAAGATAAAATAACAAAGGCTATTTTTATGTAATAAATATAGCGGGAAATAAGGGGGAGAAATTGACGAAGAAACACCAACATAAACCTCCGTCTCAGTTCTGGATGAGCAGAGTCAGTGAATGCTCATAAACTCCCAGGTAACTGTTACATGTATTCACCATGATTCTGGTGGTATTTACATTAGCACAATGTTTTGTGTCGGGTTGCTAAACAGTCACTGATGGTTAGCGAATGTAACCTTAGTGATAGCTAACATTTGTCACATCCGTGCCTGGCAGCCCGGTGACCATGCCCACAACTCAAATTGAATCATCACTTCCTCGTTCCAACTCCCCCGAGTACTAAATGTTTTCACCTGTGTTGTGCCTTATTTAAATCCAGTGTTCTGTTCAGTTTGTTACCGGGCGTCATCTTACAAATACCCTAGTTCTCTAGCTCCCGCATTTCCCGCTCTAGATCTGTACTCTCGCGTATGTAAGCTCCTTGTTCCGAAGATTGTAATCTTGTATTCTGATATTTTGCCCACTTGCAGTATTTTGGTATTTTTGGCTTTTTGCCACTTTTTTATGCTTTGTGTTGTTACTTTGGGGGTTTTATTTAATGTTCCTGTTTTCTTTATGTGATTATATCTACCTGTATCTGCTGAGGGTTTCTTTTATATACTTTGCATTTCATATTATTGTCACAGCCCGTAGTGTAATTGTTTCAGCAGTTGTCTAGTATTGCGTATCTTCCCTGGCATATGAACTTGAATTTACTACGCTATTAATGTAAAATTAAAGTACCTGTTTCGATGCACTAACTACCTGTATTGTCTGCCCCTTGTCATCTTCTCTGAGTGTCTCCTGACAGTATTACTTTTAGTAAAGCTGCAAATATTCATTGATTTTTTTTTTTTTAGTCTGCTTATTTATTTTACCATCTTGATGCATAAATCATTTTGAAAGGTGATGTCATTTTAAAAAGAATGTTATTAACTGTTTTTCTATAATGTTCTGAATGGTAATTAATTAGAGGATAAGCCTTAGAACGCGAGAATGTAAAATTAACATTTCGGCTGAGAGCGAACTGAGATGAGAAACGTTTTGCTTTTAATCCCAGCTGAAAAGTTCAGAGTGAGGTATGAAAATTGCGACAGAAGAATAGATGAGGGTAGTCACTTTGTTTGTGTGGCAGCCTGTTAAGTGCACTACCAGTGATGTTCATAACTGTCTAATCAGCTTGGCATACTGGAATCTTTGGTAGCTTCAGTTCTGCTATTATAGACAATGAGCATATATTTACCATGTTCAGTTAGTGTGAAAGCATTTTTCTGATTTGCGGGGCAATAGAACACAGGTAAAGCATCAAGGCTGGATTTAAATGCCGCAAAAACACAACTGTATTCATGTCACTTGCTGATGTTGACTTGGACACACGTAGCTTTATGCTATCGACCTACATTCTTTCTCCTTGCGGAGAATAAAGAAGTTCTTCAGGAGTCATATGGTGCGGTCCCATCCCCCAACCCCGCCTTTCCACCTCTATTACAGGCGAGACAGAGCAGAGGAAGCTGGCAGGAGAAACAGGCATTAATAATTGACTCCCTGCCTGTCTATGGGGATGCCACTGTCCTGAATTATGCAGCTTCCCCCATGTCTAATAAAGTGCTATTCACTTGGCACTCTGAAACTGGGAGGGGCATAACTTGGAGAGTACGAAGTTGTGCTGGAGGACCCCTAACTCCAATGCAGAAATGATACCGGGCCTGCTATATTGGGCTGTATTTAGAACTCATAGAACTCACACCTCAGTAGCTTCATTACAAGCGCATGACCAAATGAGGAGAACCGACCATTCAAATCAAAAATGCTCGCCATTTTCTTGAAGGTACATCTAGTTTCTCCCTGTTAATTGAATGTAGTGCTTACAATGTGCCCAGATCTAGCACTGCATCAAGTCATTTTTTGGAAAACACACAGTTTCTGCCTGCAAGCCTCAATTACTTGACCTGGAAAGGAATTCTATGGAGTGTCCACAGTCTGTACTTCCTAGTGTCTGTAGAGTACACATTTTGTTAACTGACATTGATGCATTCTTTTCCAACTAAGAGTACACAGCCTGAAGAACCATTTTAGGAGCATTGTGACATTTTAGGTCCTCCTCTGCCCCCATGGTGCAGCAGTTTCCATGACATCACTTCCTGTGTCAGTCCCATTTCAGTCTCCAGTAAGTTTCAGGAAATTAAGTGAAAACTTCACTCAGGAAATTGGGTTGGGGGGAAGGGGTGCAATTTTATGCCTGCAATATTCTACCCCACATTTTGGAATTAATTCTAAAGCATTATAAACCTTAGTGCATTTGCTGATTATTGGTGTAGACTTAAATGAAATGAACTTGCTATTTTTTCCCTGGTTGAACAACTGATGAATTGGAACAGTAACACTGGGGAAATTCATGTAGACTTTCTGGATTTTTCAGCAGGGTTTGTTCTCATTTAGTCGTGATTTGTCATCCTGAAACAGTGAGTGCTACTCTGTTTGAATAGGGCCCGGCCGTGCCACTTTGTCTGTATTCAAACTATAAACATCTTTATGGCTACTCAGCATAAAGGCAGAGCGGGAAGCCTCAGTGCATGCCCACAGGAGTTTAACGGTAGAAAGCAAATGGCTTGCCGGTTTTCTTGCAGCTAAAGATTGCGTAGGAGTGCGCTCTGGATGCAAGGAGTACAGTGAGTGTTTGAAAAGCTTTCAGGAGTTTTCTTGTGGGAAATCTGACGACAAGTATCCGACCACAGGCAGGGGAGATTTAGTTTTTGTCATTCTGTGAAGTCTAGATTTATGGAAGAAATGACAGTGGAATATTACCTCGAGCCGTTTCATTTTTCTTTTGTAAATGCACGAAATGGCATGTAGAATTGAAGAAACGGGCCCCCTTAATCTCGAAATGATAATTTATTGTTCTTTACCGCCCATCTTCGGTCTCCTTGCTAAAGTAAATGAGCAACACACACACACACAAACGCGCATTGATGTATTATGCCGCTATATAAGAACAATTTTCAGAAGGTTGTCTGAAGCACACACTATATGACGATGATTTACTGCGGCACTCAAATCTCAATTCACTTGTCTCTGCTTGAAAGTGATGAATATCACTGTCCACCGAGCAAAGAGAGTTTTAAAGGCCAGATTTTTACAGAGGTTTTTTTAATGTGTGGCTCCATAGCCTTTGCAACAGTTGGTGTCTATGTTTAACAATTCCTAGGTTATTTAAATAACGAAGAACACAAGATTGTAAGAAATCATTCTGTTGGGCTTTTAACCAACCTCCGGTCATCTAAACTCTCTGTCCACCCTGGAATGCACTGCTCTGTTTGTTGATTAAACTACATCAGCAGGCTATCCGAGTCTTAAGTTTTTAAAACCAGTGCAGTTTCATCTATTTGGTTATTTGAAAATTGATTTTACCCACAGCTAAGTTGTATTCCTAATCTTCCGCTACTATGCTGACCTAGGCTGTGGAGGTTCACAGATAGTTCATCCTATAATAATGTGCAGCGTTGCCATAAGTCAAGTTTTTCCAAGAGAGAGCTGACTAATTGCTTTAAGCAAAACCAGAAGTAGTTTTCTTTACTTCAGCCCATGTCCCAATTTATGTCACCTTTGACCTTTTTTTCAGTGTCATTATCCAATTAAAGTAGTTATCCCCCTTTGTTTGACCAAAATCATCTTTTCCCTTGTTTTTCATTGGCCTAATTCACACGCGTTTATTTAGATATTGGCAATATTCATGTTTTTAATTGGCTGAATAAAAACTCGCGAGTGTTATGATCCAGGCAAGGAACCAGATGCTGAGTCAGAGTACGATCCAATGTCCGGGTCCCGGAGCAGAAGCCAGATGGTGATCACACTTGCCAGAGCAGAACTGTTAGATGGCAGGTCCAAAGTGTTTATAAGAAATGCAGTCCCAATCCTGGGGACCACTGAAGGCTTAGGTGTTCCTAATAAACTGGGCAGAGGAACAACCTGGAGAGGCAGGTTAACAGG
This sequence comes from Gymnothorax javanicus, assembly GCA_029692085.1. Taxonomy (NCBI): domain Eukaryota; kingdom Metazoa; phylum Chordata; class Actinopteri; order Anguilliformes; family Muraenidae; genus Gymnothorax; species Gymnothorax javanicus. The sequence continues at coordinate 73,231,383 of CM056203.1, forward strand.
AACGCAGTCCCAATCCCGGAGACCTGGAAATAGGCTTGTGAGCTTGTTCCTATTAATCAGACTATGAAGAGTATTTCTGTAATGAACAATCATTAAGGGTAACCATAATTTCCAAAGATGATAAACTCTCAGACTTATTATGAAGATTACTGACTGGGTGCCTAAAGACATTTAGCAAAGAACAATCCAGCAACTCTGCAGACTCAAAGTGAGGGAAACAAAAATATAATTGACCAGTCATTTTACCAATCAGTCTTGTTGCTGAGAAAATCAATGTTTGGTTGCTGATAAGGAAAAGAAAACAGTTTACCCTGGATACAGACTTCATTTCTGAACTCTGATTTCTGACAGCATAAGTGACAGTAGTGCCTGAATTAGTTGCCCAAAAATAATACAGGAAGATCATTGTAGCAGTTTGGCTGGATCGCAATTTTGACAAAAAATGGAAAACTAATTTTGCAGTGTTGACGATGCTTACCTGAAATTACAGTGCCACCTCTAACCTCGGCGGACTGAATTCAAAACCCAACAGAGCAATGTGTACACTATCTGGATCACAACATACTATGAATTTTAATTGCGCAAAAGTCCACCTTGTACTCTCTGTATTTTTACATTTTGAAATATTTAAGACTAATTTCCATACCCGTCTCTCCAGTTTGCCACCAATAATTGAGTCTAAAAGGTGAACCCTACAATTATATTCTGAAATCAAAATATTTAAGCGATGAATTGTCTGCTTTTTCTCTATGTACTGTCCTGCACTCACCCGTCTTGTGTGCTAACAGGTTGTGTGCTCTTATTCCAAACCACCCCCACTCCACCTTCCAATTGGCTGAGGTCATTATCCAATCGCAGTCTGTCCCGGATTTTGCTGGATTTGTGGTGTTTTGATCCGTTGGATTAATGAGATCATCCTTTTATCTCTTGTAATGTTTTATTTGGAAGGGATTGGAGACAAGCAGTGGTCTATTTAAGCTCAAGTTGGCCTGTATATTTCAGCAAGTCCCACAATTTATTTTTTTATTGTGACAGAAGGGAAGAAAACCTGTCACACATCGCTTTATTTGTTTATTTTTTTCATTAGCTCCCTGTTCTATCCACATAAAGGCTTAGGTAAACAAGGCTCTGGGAAGCAGATTGATCTCAGTTCTGCTGTTACTTCGGGAAATCGACCCTTCACATTTTAATTGTTCCCTACTTGGAGATGTAGAGCCAGCCCTGTGAAAATCATTTGCTATCATATGCAAGGTTAGAAACATCCGGTGCAGTGTCCAAAAAGCATGAACTGAGTAGCTTGATTAATTAGCAGGAACATTCTGGACATAAAATGTAATAAATAAATCACAAGGTTATCTTCTATTTCTTTTTAAATTATTTGTGTTTGACCCCTACCAAATTGCTTATATTATGATTTGGAATTTCACCAGACATCAAACTGGCTGAGATTTACCCACAACGGAACATGCCTACACATGCACGAGTCCTTTAAAACTATCTGAACTGTATTATTACTTCTCAATATAGGAATAGGTTTATATACCTTGTCCCTTTAACTGCCTCACCATTTGGCTGAGCTCACTTTGAGTTATTGTATCTATCTAGAGTATTGGACTTAACCTGATTAAGTCATCTCATACACTCGGTTGATGCATGTTATGCGAAAAAATCCAATCAGTCAAGTTCATCACATTTTTCCGTTAGATTTCAAATGTGCTCAAACTAAAGGTTGCCCAGCTAAAGGGTTAATGAGATTTATTTCTTTTGGAATATTTCATTCAGTTGTCGAACAGACTCACTTGCGTTTTAAAAGATAAAAAAAAGGAAATTATGGAAATCACTAATTTAAAAACGCGCAAGAACTTATAGTAGTCAGCACATGCTTGAACAAATCCTGCTCTTTAAAAATATATATGTAAGAAACAAGACATCATCAAGCACTGTGAATCTCTGGAACTATATGTCTGTTGAAAAACCTTTGCAATCCTTTATTTAATTGTCCAAATAAAAACAAAATTCACTGGATAAAGCTTTAGACCTTATTCAGCCAAATCAACCGTTCCGTCTGCTCACAATGCAATAGGTGAAGATGCTCTTTTGCAAATAATTCTGTCTGGTTTGTTTGTTTTCGCTTCTTTTTTTTTGTCATCGAACAGCAATTCGCTCATTTTATATGCCCTTAGTCACGTCAGTTATTGATAATTATCATCGCTATCATCAGCTATCGGCCAGTTTTATTTGTCATCACTGTGGTTGTCTTTGGATTAATTACATAGCCACCCATTTCGATGTATTTTTATTAGTGTCGATAAAAATACACCATAATAAATATTTCACACAGTGAACTTGATATTTTTTCATATTTATTTACTTCCCTGCATGTATAAACTATGTAACTTATGTCGCTGCCTAAACCCCCAACTCCATTGGTTAAATACCAAATTAAACTGCAACATGGCCCGACCCGGGTAGGGCTGGTTCAAATGTTGATACATTCTAATGCATATAAATAGCAATACGGTGATAATTGCAATGACCACACCAGTGCTAAAGATGAAACCGCCCAAATAAGTGCACTGACGTTTCACTGCAGCTCCCAGGTCCAGATGGATCCCGTAGAGCTATGTTATCGACTCAATGACAATGACAGTTCGTTGAGTGCCAGGGGCTCAGGCCTTGTCTTGGCTCATTGCCAACACAGTGATGAAAGCAGGAATACCATAGCCAATGGAGCTGACCAATGTAAAATGATACAGATATTAATGTAGAGGGTGAGAAATGGATGAGGCTTTCCTGAATGTATTTCATCCTGGTTGTAGCTTTAGGCCAGGACCCCGTCAAAAAGCAGGATTACTGGAGTTAGCCAGAGAATAATTTTGTTTGGGGTCACTTCCCTGTGTAAAGGACACTCGACTGTATTGCGAGGTCTTCTCTTAGTTTTTATTCGTACAGTAAAGTTTTTATTTATACATTTTTTTTTTCATGACCTCCACCATCAGTTAACTTTGCAGCAGAAAAAAACAGATGATACCACATGACATCTGTCAAGGAATGTCGACATTTAACAGAGGTTTTCATTTAAATACATTGAAATGTTCTCATTAGCATCTGCAAATTAAAAGCAGTCTGGCATCACAACTATGATGCTCTTCGTTTTTTTTCTCTGTGAAAATACAAAGATGGAAGAAAAATAAATATTAATTATTGAATTGATGCTCACTGACAAATCTCAGCAATATCCATTTGTTGGTGTAAAGATTGCTCATTTAGACTACACACAGAACATGCCGGCAGAATCAATACTCTGGGCGGTGGTTTATTATCCTCTGCGATACATCACCCTCTCAAGCGTGCAGCTAAGGGTCAGGAAAAGAGTAAAACTGGCCGCAGGCTCTCAGGAGAGCTGGATGGTTTAAATGCATAACTTTCTCTGGCCTTCACTTAGCAATATCAGTTAGGGCGAATCAAGAATTAATTATATTCTGTATTTTGACAGTAGTCCCTACCCCCAATATGAACTACATATCCCAGGGTCCCTCTGGATATGTCAGCCTCTGGCAGATGGAAGCTAAAAGAAGCTCTGCTGGCATTGACAGGCTATTGGCCCGACCAGGGTTGAATGAATATTCTCAGCCGCATATTTATTCCGCATTTTTTTTTTTTTCTATTCTAAGCAAAAATTTTTGACCAAATGATGCTTTCCTTTCACACTGTCTGAAGTCAGATCTTAAAACAGGCATTATACTGTCATATACGGACAATAATGTTGTTTTTAATTTCCTTTTCAAATCAAAACTCTGTGAAGAACCTTCAGAAAGTGCATTCCATCATTTATTTTGAAATATACTTTCCATCTTCTTCAATAGAAATGAGTTTTTATCACGCTCGAGAAAAATAATCCTCAAGTATTTCCCATAAATGCTAATTCTGACTATTTTCTGTCCTCTTTTCACTACTTAAGAGTTATGCACTTTTAGTCTCCTGCTTGCTAGTACAGGAGCCGCGGCTAATATTTATTTTTTTCCCCGCCTTGTACTCATGTGGAGGACACTTGTCTGATCAGTTTGGGAGATATTTCTCATTACATTCTTTTCACAGGCGTTCCGCGATGCCACAGTGCTGGACTGCTCCCGGATTCCCAGCGCAGATTATTTATGATAATCGCATTGCTTTTATGGTGCAGTCTGCCATTATTTATTTTCTCCACTTTCATCTGTCATAATTTTCTGGTGGATTTGTTTCAGTCTCTGGGGTGTCTCCTCCTGAACATCCTTCCAAGTGGTGTGCAAAGGCAACGCCATCTGTCTCACGATCTCCTGCGCTGACGGAATGATCTGTGCTTGCGTTTAGAGCTAGGGGCACCACACACAGTTGACCCACACTCTGGGGAGGTGGGGGTATTTGTTCATGTAATGCAGTTATTTCATAAATGAATCTGTTAAATTGTCAGTTAATTAATTAAAACAAATTTTATTGTGCGCAACACATCATAATTGCCATTTTCATTTGAATTGTTTGTGGCGCCTGTGCATTGTTTCCTGTAGGGCCAACACTCAGTAAAATTTGACATTTCCAAATGCAGGAACTCAAACAGTTTTGATTGGAATCATGACGTACTCCTTGTGATAGTTTCTGGTGCATAGAGAAGGGGTGCTGTAGATATTGATCTCCATGTGACATTTGATGATGGAGGTGAGTCTCGCGTCTCTGTAAAATGGTTTGAAAGCATGAGATGAAAGGTGATTTCCATTACAGCAGTTCCCAACCCTCTCCTTACAGACCACCAGCTCCAGGCACTGAAGGTGTTCCACCTCAGGCACATCTGGTGAAACAAATCAAGCGCTTGATTGTCTCTTATCGTTACTGAGTGTTGTGTTGTACTGCCTTTAGCAAGTAATGATGGACCAGGCCACTGTACACAATACTTTCATTTTCTCGGGGAATGAAGAGCTGTTTTTCATTTCTGTCCGTGCTCTAGATTTGGGAGGGTGCTTGGTTTTTCTCCAGTTGATTTTACTGCAGCTATCAAGTTAATTTGGTGATCCTGCTTTGTCAACTAGGACCAGCTCTATCATCTCTCCTTGTCATTCATGGCGCATCAGATGCAAAATATTGTAATTGTATCTACTTTGTCCCTTCAGAGGTCGTTTGCTAGCTGCTATGATTATTTTTACAGCAAATATCGTTCATCTAATATTTTGAAACTCACCCTCATTATAGTGTTTGTACACTAGCTTATTGTAAACAAATTGAATTCCATTTAAAGTGTTTGTTCTTGAGTTGTTTTTTTTATTTTCTATTAGTCTATATTCTATTAGTGTAGCATTTGGTATTGTTATTCTGTTTCATTTTGTGATTGCCGCTTGCATTTTAACTCATTGTGGATAGTGGAATTTTTGAGCAATAATAACAACATTGAATCACCTTTGTTGCTATGCGTTCTATTCTTTCTAATTTACCCATAAAAATATATATGTAAATTTCAGCGGCAATAACATGTTAAGGTATTGTTAAAATAATCAGTGCGGTTTGTTTGTCTGTTTGTTTGTTTGTTTGTGTGTCAGTGTATTAACAATCTAGTGTCTTCATGGTTGCACTGATTGACTTCAAACTTTCAGAGTAGGTGGGCAATGGTCCATAGATTACCTGATTAAATTTTCAGATGATCGGGTCAAGGTCAAGGTCAAAGTATTTTTTTCAAACCAAAACCAAATTGCGCATCTTTCAATTCTCCGTCCAATCCTCTGCTGCATGATGGGTTAGCTATGATAGTTTCCGTAGCGGTTTGGGGTTAAATGTCACGGGGGTCAAGGTCATCGGTGAAAATAATATATTTTCCATTAAAACTCAAATTCGGTTGCAGATGGACAGATGTTTACTATTATGTATGAACATATGGGAAGTCCCATATTGGCTTTTATTTGACACCATGACCTTTGACCTTCGGTGACCTTGAAAGATCAAACTGAAGGTCAGTAAAGGACTGTAAGTTGAAAACAGTTGAGGTCATACTTGTAAAATTGAGTCAGTATCAAACGCACTAAAATAAGTGCTGGTGGACGAGGTTTGCTTTGCCTGGCAACACTTGTTCAATAATATAATAATTGTGGTTGTATTAATTTAATGATATTAAGATTTTACAATACATCTTCCACACACACAAATTTCTGTCCAGAAGTATTTTATGATTTTTTACGGTCCAAATAATTACCGAAAACGCTGTACGAGCCCACATGTGCGCGATACAGATTATCGTCTCAGCAGAGAGCTGAGGGTTTGCATTTCTCCTCCGATACTCGTCTGTCAGCTGCTGTTTCTTTTCTCCCTTTTTCGCAGTCCTCGGGTGCACAGAACAAGGAAGTGTTGTTTTCACCCTCATAAAGAGGAGGGTGAGCGCGATGTCAGTCTAAATATAGATCCAGTTGAGGGCGGTGAAGAGCAGGAGGTGATGGGGTCACACGCGCCATTAGCCAAAGGCGTGGAGGTGCATTAAACATCCTCTGGGCTATGATGGCTTGGAAAGAGTACAGGGGATACTGCCCAGTGGGTGCTGCCTTTTCAGGGTCGCTGGCCGTAAAGACAGTCGAGTCACTGCAGCCATGTTTTTGCTTTCACCTCTGACTAAAAAACTAAAAAACCTAAAAATCTCAACAATTAATATAATTGAATACTTGTGTTTAAAATTTGTAAATCTGAATGATAAAGTACAACTGCATTTTTGCCAATATAACCAAAAATTCAGCAAATGAGGTGGGCCCGTTTTATACATAACAGTATTACCCGGTCAGGTAAGAAAATTTCCCGTGGCAATTAATCAGTAACAGCAAATATTTTTTTCTGGAAGAATTGTGTCACTGACTAAATATTTATGGGCTACAAGGTTAAAAGATGTAGATGCTTCACTTAGTGAAATAAAAGAATGACATTTTTCCTTGATCTTATTAAACCTCTAAAGGACGATACGATGTGTAATAACTGGTCATGGTGGCACGTTGTGGACAATCATGGTGTATGCTGCCATTATGTTGACATGAAATTCGGCAAAGGATGGCAGGAGTATACACTGTTAATGAAGCTGGCCTTTGTTGCATCATTCTAGCCTCAAACAACTGTTAGCTAATGCATACGTACTTTGATCAAACAATAACTCCTGACCGAAGGTTTTGAGGAACATAATGATGCCTGTCAAGTAATTGCACACAGCTGGAATAAATCATGCCATATATATTAAAAAATGCTGTTTGTGGCCTTATGGTATTTTATTTGTGCTGTTTATGATAATTTATGAATAAAATATGAACATTTAGAGAATTCAGTGGGATGCAATTGGTAATTCAGGCTTTATAGCGTGCATAAAATCATACTAAAATGAGATTTTGAATGATCAGACTGGCCGACCAGATTTTGCAGGTTTGCATTGTGCACTGCCTTTGGTACTCATGGGTTCTCCATCAGAGTTGAATCATGGAAATCCAAATTTTATAGATTTGTAACACCTGAAACGCTCTTCTCTGTGTAAGCAAGTAACATGATGAATCATTGCTTCAAACATAAATGCGAAATGTGACTATCCGTTGAGGAATCCAGGGCAGAGTACCTTTAAAATGATGTACTTCATTTAATCACATTGATTCAGCACTTCCTCATCGTGCCAAGGTTTTATCCCCTTTCAACCTTTTCCATACAGCTTTTTTCATACTCTTCTGGTCACTGTTGGACCAACTGGAGTACAAATGTCTCACACTTTTCTCACATTTAATTTTAATGGAATACATTTAATTGGATACTTGGTCTCTAGCTGATTTCTGAAAATTTGAAATGTTTGTCCTCTGTAGCAGAGCCATTATATATGCTTCCTTCATTTTTTATGTATTGCTTGGCATATGAGATATTACTCTCACAAAGTCATTCCCTCGGCTCCGAGGAAGGGCTGTGGCCATATTTTCAGAAAATCATGGTTCAGGATTCAATTAAAATTCCTATTTGTGGCCAAAATCATAGTAAGGTCACTTTTGGCACTCTGCTTATTAAAGATTCAGAATGCCATTGTGAACAAGGTGATGAAGCTGATAATATTGAGAATAAAAACAACTCTCTACCTCGGGCTGTGTTATCGGATCAGTATGACTTCAGGGACTAAAAGCAAAAGGACCCTTCAGTGCTTGCAGGTGAGTTACAGCTACAAACTCATTTCTCGGCGTTGCATTTTTATGGTCACATTTTGAGGATAACCGTTTGACATCCATAGAGGTCTTCATAGCGTTGATTGCTGACACTTTCTATAGGGTCACATTTGCTGGCAGGGGTTGAGGGCCTTTGTTATCACAGTGCTGTAAATTGAAAATATTACAAAAAACCATCATTAGCACGTTTAGTTTCTGCATACAATTCTTTGGTAAAGTAAGGGGTAAAGGAAAGACATCCACTGGGCATCTGTGGTGATGCCTGGCAGTTTAAGTTTGTGTACTGACAGGGATGTTAATGGAGTAAGAGGTGAGACTTCCAGGTTTTAGTCATCCTGCCCAATGGCGCGTTTTGTTCTCATCTTAATCTTTTATGTGGTTAGATCTTGTAGCCATCTTTGCCCCACTGTATGCGTCTTATTGCAGTGCGAACCACTGTTGGGAACATGGAAGTTATGGTCCTGTGCCAAGAACCGTCCTTGGTACAGGTATTTTAGGGGAGTGGCTTCAGTGTCTGATTGGTTGCAGACAATACTTACTGTGGGAATTAGGCAGTGTAGGTATGTCAGTGGTAAATAAAAGGTATGGAGCACAGCCTTGGGGTACAAGACATCCGGGGGTTATAATAAGTTACCCTGGCATCAATTACTGGCCTTTGTACACATTCACAGGTCTGCTACTGCTCTCATATTTTAAACCATTCCACATTTTTGAAAAGTTGTTTGCTGAAAAGAAGAATAGGCCACATATTAGCAATAACATACATTCAAATACAGATTTGCCTCCAGCCCAGGCTAGCTGCACATTGGGCTGCCACAGTAGCTATGAAACAAACTCCCGAACGCAAGGTAGAGTGGCTAAGCATAACTCAGAATGACTGAAACACAGGTGAGGTAAGCGTCCGTAATATGTTGCCAATGTTGACAGCTTGGAAAATTACTTACCACCAGAGCATTACCAAGTGCCCCATTTCCATCTGTTTCTTTAAGGAGCGTTTTGGGGAATCAGGGAATGACATTCAACAAAACATTACACCTTAGTTATTATGGTTCTTTGAGGCTTCATTAAAATTTTAAGATGTCTTTATTTTCAATTGTTAGAAAATGTCTTCAAAGGGCGATGAGAATGTCCCGCTGTGTGAAAATTTTAGCCATCATTTTGTACATAAAAGCAATTTCCAATACCTTTTTTTTTTTTTGTCAAAGCAAAAAGTGCAATGTGCAGAGAGTGTGACAGCTGCTGGTTTGGCAGGTCTCATTAACCAGCACATTGGGCGAAATGAAATGAACAGAACCATTGAGGTGACAGACAGATATGGCCGAATGGTTTTTGTTTTCGCCGACAGCCCACAGACCTATTGGGGTTTGAAAAAAAGCGTCAAATTGAGTGATGCGTATGTGTTCGTGCAGAGCTGCCCCTCCTCACGGAACAAAGGAACCCTGTCGTGCATTGGCAACTGTCGTTCGGAAAGTGGAGTTGCGCACATGTAATTTTTATCAGGGTTGGCCATTTCCAGTCTTAAAGGCCAGGGCGTATGCAGGTTTCAGAATATGATCGTAGGTAAAAACTGGAAAAGTCAGAGCCCTCCATTGTCATTCATGTACTTGCCAAAAAAATGTGGCCAAAACAGCTGATTGTGCGAATGTTGAGGCTAATTAAGCAATGTAGGTCCAACATCAGCAAGAAAGCAAAAAAAAAAAAAAAAAAAAAAAAATTGGCCTACTTTGTTCACGCCTGATCAACAGAATACTGCCCCATAGAATGTAATTCACTCTTATAAGAGATATCTTTAAAATGCTAAAAAGTCTTTTCCAAGCAATTTAGCTAAACTGTACATGCACTGTATGAATGAGTCTTGGAACTTATCTCAGCATGCACTGGACAGGCAGGAGTATAACCTACACTGTTTGCCTTACTACCACACAGTAAACACTCAAATGCCAATCACAATTTCCAGGAAACCCATGTAGACACAGAATCTCCAATCTCCACACAGAAATTGCGTTTTAACGGCTGCGGTACCCACTGCTTTACCGTGATGCTCAATGTGAATTATGGGAAATAATTTTTCTGTTAATTACCATTGTTCTCTTTTGGTTTGAGACATGAATCCCAGTACTGTGGAAAAAAAAAATTGACACTTTTCAGATTTTTTCTATTTTGCCTATTTGTAGAACTTCATTGTTTCAGATCTTCAGTGAGAATTTCATACCAAAACAACCTGAGTAAATGTTGTACAAAGAACTTTTCTTTTAAAATTGATTTCATTTAATTTACTGTAAAAAAAAGTAAATAACCAACACCTATTGGCACTGTGTGGAAAAAAGTTATTTTCCCCTAAATAATTACAGCCAAATTGAATTGACAATTGTGTTAACTTAGACTCAACACACCCAGGCTTGCTCACGAACAGCTCTGTTACATCTAAACATTACTTGGGTAAACCTTTTCCAGCAATGCGCTGTTGGCTACAAAGTCTCAATGAGTAATGAAATCAGATTCCAGAAGTCATGAAAAATAAAGTTATTGAAATATATTGGGCTGAAAAGGGTTGCAAAGCCATTTTTTAATTCTCTGGGACTCACTGCGAAGCAAAGTGGGAGCAAATTTCTCTGAAGAAAATTTGGAACACTGCAGAAAAAATGCATTAGAACATTTTAATTCTCTGCTACTGGTTTTTTTTTTTTTTCTCCTTTCCTTGAAGTCATCTTGCACTTTGGTCACTTGTCCTGTCTGGCAGTATGTTTTTATGTTGTATTTAGGATGTATGGCATTGTATTTCCGATGATGGATCATTTGTGTTCTTAAATCCCAGAAGCGACCTCATTTCCTGCTGTGGGATAGTACACTTGTCTTGGCTTGACTGAACTTAATAACAGGTTGTGCTGCTTTTTGCTCAAGCAATTGTAACCGCACATTCCTGATGAATATCATGCAAAGCCAGCGTACTAATTGCAGTATGAAGGACAGAGACCTTTATTTTCGTCCCATTAGTCAGAACTCTGTATCTTCTTCCTGAGAGTAGAAGCTCAAACTTCTTCTGCAGGGGTTGGTCAATACAGTCCAGAATGGCGAGGGCGTTCCTTATATAACCTTCCAATCATAAAGGCCAGAGAGCTGAGCTTGGTTCACCACAATAATTAACAAACCTACAAGGTTCATTTCACACTAGCCACTCTAACAAGCCAACCAAACCTGTTCTTATTGGCCAGAGTCAGGTTCCCAAACCATACCACAATACAACAACACTGAACAGATTTGATAAAAGTTCCGCAGAAGTCATCATGATGGTAATCACATTAAAATAGTTGATTTTTCTCTAAAGTAGAGACATTGCTATCTTTTTTTAAAAGCAGCCTCTGCATTAGCCTCAAAGCTCAATGTATTATCAAAAACAGTATCCAAGTATCTGCAATTCTCAACCAACTCAATCTTAGTTATCTCAACGACTTTCAAATTGGAAAAAGGTTCAGACTTCCTAAAATCAATAATCATATCCTTGGTTTTTGACAAATTCAGTTCAAAAAAGGACCCCTTACACCAGTGGTTCTCAAACTCCGTCCTGGCCCCCCCCCCCCATATATGCTGGTTTGTGTTCCAATCCCAGGTGCAAACATAGGATTTTAACAAGCTATTTTTTTTTTTTTCTTAGTTTGTTTCATTCCATGTCTAGAGCAGTTATTTACCCTTTAAAGTCACATTTTGACTGAAAAATCTGTGCATGCAAGGAAGAATAAAAAAATCCATATCCACATTGTGAAATATCGGAAACAACTGCATAAAAAGAAGGGGAAAAATTGAAGAATCAAATTAAACAATCAACAGGCTCCTAATTGGTGACACTATTGACACGAGGTGTTCTGAGGTGCTACGTCATTACAGGCTGTTCCATTGCAAAGGCACCTACGACAACAGCCAAGCAATGCAGCCTTCATACTGCTTGATATCAGACTGAATTTTAAACTTGTTTACACGCGGCTTCAATTTTGACAATTCTATCTGATATCAGGCAAGATGAAGACTGCATTTCTCGACTATATTCGAAGGCGCCTTCCTAATTGAACAGCCTGCGATGACGTGGCAGCCAAGAAATGCTGCCTACGCTTTCAAAAACGCGGCCCCGGTCGCACACACTAACCATTAATTAGGCAAGTACATGAGTCACACCTATTTAGCGGCATGTCCATCTTATAAAATTCAAGCAGAGTATTTTCTGTGAACTCATAATACTTGTGTTCAGCAATCTAATTTGGGGCTTACTGATTTTATCAGTGCCTAATTTTATCCTTGTAAAAATGTAATTTCCTGAAATCACATTCAACATAAAAAAAAAATTAAAAAAAATGTATTCAAGGGATTTTTTTCTCATGGCATGCATAAACATTTCAGTCAAAATGTGGGTTAAGAGGGTAAATTAAATAACTTTTATAAACATGTGCTGAACCTGATGAAGACAAATTAACAGCTTGCAGTGGTTGGAACCAGCATACACAGGGGGTTCCAAAAACCAACTTTGCGAGCCACTGCCTTACTTCATGATACAAAGTCATTACTGATCATTACATGATCTAGCCCCCCATCCCCAATGAGCAAGCTGACTATCACCGAATCATCGGCAGACTTTATGATGGAGAGTATCTGTTCTCAAACTTGCTCTGGAAGCTGTTTATGTAAAGGTTATCGAGGCGGGGAGAGAGAACACATCCTTGGAGTTAACCTGTGGATGTTTGGAGCTTGTCAGAGAAGACACCATTAGCTCTCACACATTGTGATCCGCCAGTCAAAATGTCTAAAATTCATCCAATGACACTAAAACCAAGTTTTAATTCAGAGAGAACTTTCTATATGCGCAAATATGGTGAGAAAAGTGAGTGAGAAACTGACAAGGACGGCTGGATTGCGGGGGAAACCAATCATGATAGATCGAGGACATGAAAAACATTCCATTTTGTTTCCCAAATTATCATATCTGCACACTTCCTGAAAGATGGACAAATTTGAGAAAATTCAAAATGGATGAGTGCCATATCTGGCTATATACGTTTTCGTGAGCCTGAAAAAAGGGGGTGGCATGGAGGCTAGAAAATGGGGGAAAATGTCTGTAAAAGTTTCACAATTTGTTCCAGGCTCCTTACATTTTCAGAAGAAAATGAATAGAGAAGTAGTATATTGGGGGAAAGAGTAGTCACCTGGCTAGCACACAAAAATTTCAGTGTGTTCAAGAACAAAGTACACTTTCTCTGATGTCGAGAAACCTTTGCTTTTTTCACCACCTGAGCTAGTTGGCTATTAAAGGTGTCATTTCTTTTGCACATCAATCTGAATCACTGTGTCAGCACTTCCTGTTAATGGTGTGCTGCCCAAAATGTCTCAGTTGGTGTGCTTTCTCCGACTCTTTATTCATGATTTTTGGCTGAGTCTTCCTTGCAGAAAGGCGTTAATTTGCAAAAGTTTCCTGAACATTGAGTCCTTATTTTTCAAGCTAAATTGGTTGAAAACTTTTTAGGCCTATCTTACAGAAACTGACTGGCTACAGTTGGCAGTGGTTGTCAGTTATTCATAAAAATAAAAAAAAACATCCCAGAAGATATGAAGGAAATTGAATTTTCTGATTTTAAATATGACAAATATTAAATAGTTCTAACTAAAGTAGCATAAATGTCCATACCCCAGTTTTAAACAAGGGTCAATGGACTACTTACTGCATATCCAGATCAGAAAAAGTTGAAAAAATTCAGAATATTCTTCGCTTTAAATCGAAACAGAGCTGAATAATGTCCTTGTGACTCAAATGAAGCATTCAAGTGAACTCCAGATATTTTAAGCACAGTTTGACTATTGTAAGAGGAATTTTCTGACAGTGTAATAGTCTTGATTACCATTAAAACCTTAAATCCCAATTTAAGTAATTAGAAATATACTGGACGATGCTCAGCCTGGCTGAATGTGACAAAGGGCTGCTTTCCCTGACACTATACTTGCTGCGAGCTGTTTCCCTACCTTTTCTGTGACTCTAGGCCGGATCATTTATTTTAATCGAACAAATCCCCTTTGAAGATTTTGAAAGCCTGCAAATTTAATTTTGTGAAACTTGTGCGCCAGTGCTTAGTGCCTGCCTCTGCAGTAGAATATCACCGCCTTCAGGTTTAATGTACTCCCACTATAAAGTTTAAATTCCCTCCATCAGTGACAATGGGGCCTGTTGCGAAGAACACTTTCCGCATGACTAACTGCTACCGTTTTTTTTTTCCCCCAGCTGTGAAATTCTGCAGCAATGACCGGCCTTATGTGATCAACTTTCCCATGAGTCATAAATACGTAATGCACTCTCATATTTAATTTGTGCTTCACATTTTTAGCTGTCTGTATGTGTGTGCGTGTGTGTGTGCGTGTGTGTTTGAGAGTGTGTGCATCCCTGCTCCTCTTCACTCCCCTTTCTCAATGAATAAAATCAGAGAGGTAGATTACTCATGTAATAGAGGTAATAATCCCAGGTCAGCTAGTCCTCAGAAAGTGCCATAATTGAGCCCTTAAGAACCATACTGGGCCATCCCGCCCTTTTGGCGAAACTCAGTTGAGGTTGCGAGCATGTGCAGAAAACTGAGAACAACATTTCCTAAATGGGCAAACCCAATCTACCCACAAGGATTGTCAGTACAAGCAAACGTCCTCTCTGCCCCTGTACATATCCACTGCACTGCCTCAGCCATAGAGGGCCATCCCACAACCTTCCCATAATTCATTGCAAACATGGAGGCTAGGTATCTCACTGATGAGGAATTGCATCCTATGATTGACGATGATGGTGAAGTGGAAGATGACAGAGACCCAGAGTTTGTCCCAAATGAATCAGAAGATGATGGTTCCTCTTCAGAAGGAGGTAGGTTTCACTTTAAATGATGATTATGCATCCAAAACCTATACAAAAAGTGTAAGTGCATAATTTTACATATCTTGACTTTGCAACATATGTAGTGTTTTGTTGCCAGTTGCTCTAGATGACACAGGAGGCTGGCAACTTTGAGTCCCATTTTCTCAAAAGTACCCCAACATGGGTTGGCCCGGTATGGTTCTTAGGGGCTCAATTACCCCCTTTCCCTCCACCCCTTACTTTCTGAACGAACACATTTATTTCCCTCCCTCTCTACTTCAGAGCCCAAACATTTTTGGCATCTCACTCTTCTGATTTTTATTACCTTAAGTTAAAAAAAAATCGAGGCCTGCCATGCATCCTGAATATTTGGATTAAACACAGGTGAGTCGGGTGTTAGAACCAGGATGGAAAGCAGACAGTGATGAAAACTGACCATGTTTTGGAACAGGTTTGCTCCCCTGAGAAACGAGTAAATGAAAGCGTCCGCTGAATCAACAGCAGACTTAATTAAAAGCGAGGAGGAGGTGCGTGGTGTATTGATAACTAAGCGGGGGGTGTTAAACTGGGAGCTCATCATTTCTGCATGATAATGATGTGGGTGGCTGGGCATAAAGCCAGCTTGGTGGCAAGGGAATAGCAATGCTGTTCAGTGCCAGCAGCCTGATAGGCACGATATAGCAAAAAGTGTCTTGTCAACCCCTGGTCTGAGGCTCCTTTCCATGGTTTTTCCTAGGCCCTTAGGCTCCAGTCAAGACAAATCTTGGGCAACATCATACATGCTAATTCTGTGGCAACAGTTCGGAGAAGGCCTTTTTCTGCTTCAGTAAGACAATACCCAAGTCTATACTTTCATGATTTTTGAGATTGATGTGGGGGAATTTCAAAGTCCCACAAAGAGTCCTGACCTCTACCCAAATGATCCCGAATGAATACTTTTTTTTGCCAGCAGCCATACTACTATTCGATCTGCTCCAGCCGCGTGGTTGAAGCTAAGCAGGTGTGGGCTTGGTCAGTACTTGGATGGGAGACCACCTAGGAAAACCAAGTTGCTGCTGGAAAAGGTGTTGGTGGGCCAGTAGGTGGTGCTCTTCCCTCTAGTGGAATAATCCCCAATGCCCCAGTGCAGTGACAAGGACACTGTACTGAAGGAGACGCCGTCTTTCGGATGAGTAATTAAACCGAGGTCCTGACTCACTGCGGCCATTAAAGATCCTGTGACACTCCTCGATAAGAGTAGGGGGTTCTCCGGTGTCATGGCTAAAGTCCCAACCTGGCTCTTTCGATCTGCCACCTAATCATCCCCTGATCTAATTGGCTGTGCAATTCCTCCTCTCCCTCCCCACCACAACCCCCAGGGCTCCCTTGATAAAGAGATTTCAATCTCAACAGGACTTCCCTGGTTAAATAAGGGTTAAAAAAAAAAAAAAACCCTTGAGATCCAATGGAATGATGACTGCAAGCCGCTCTTAATTTTCAAACATAAGTGACCAACCAGTTAGGTATTGGGAGTAACTGCCCTCAGCAGTGTTCCTACATCTAGTGGAAAACCTATCCAGAAGACTGGAGGCAGTTAGAATAGCAAAAGAGGTCTATTTCCTCATTTAATATGAATGATTTTGGAATGACATGTTTGACGGGCAAGTGTCCACATACTTTTGATGCAAATCGGAGACCTACCCATAGTAAGAGTTATTGGTATGTTGGCTGTGCTAGTAACCATTTTCTTGATTGCCTTGGAGGTGTGCGACAGAAATCGTGTTGCCAACATTGAGCCCGAGAAGAGCTTGTGTATTCTGACAGCACTCGAAAATGTACATTTCTACCAAGAGTAACGCGTCTGTAAATTTCCTGTGTTGAACACTTTTTTGTTCTGTGAAACATTAGTCGAGAGGGAGACAAGTGGAACATCTTTTTTTGGTGGTACTTTACCCTGAAACATTCTTTCATGAGTCTAATTAAATCTGGAGACTAGAAACTGAGGCAAGCAGAGTGATTCAACAAACACCAACAAAGCCAGCAATTATGGGTTCTCACTCCCTACACTACCAACACAGATACTGTTTTTAATAATAAATTAGCTATAAAGACTGTTTTGAGATTTTTCTTGTCATAATAACCTCAAAATCAGTTGAAAAGGATTGAAAGTATTTGGGAAACTGTGACAGGATAACATTTGGACCAATAATAAATGTAGAGCATCTCATTAAATTAAAACAATTTGTTTCTGATGAGTTCAGGCGATTTTTTTTATTTTCTTACTTTTTATTCTATTTTTTTTTTTTTTTTTAATGTGAGCATGCCAAGTATTTTAGAAATTAAGTTTAACAAAAATTGAGCCCTTAAGAACCATACTGGGCCATCCGCCCTTTGGCGAAACTCAGTTGAGGTTGCGAGCATGTGCAGAAAACTGAGAACAACATTTCCCTAAATGGGCAAACCCAATCTACCCACAAGGATTGTCAGTACAAGCAAACGTCCTCTCTGCCCCTGTACATATCCACTGCACTGCCTCAGCCATAGAGGGCCATCCCACAACCTTCCCATAATTCATTGCAAACATGGAGGCTAGGTATCTCACTGATGAGGAATTGCATCCTATGATTTTTGGAAGATGACAGAGACCCAGAGTTTGTCCCAAATTCAGAAGATTTTTCAGAAGGAGGTAGGTTTCACTTTAAATGATGATTATGCATCCAAAACCTATACAAAAAGTGTAAGTGCATAATTTTACATATCTTGACTTTGCAACATATGTAGTGTTTTTGTTGCCAGTTGCTCTAGATGACACAGGAGGCTGGCAACTTTGAGTCCCATTTTCTCAAAAGTACCCCAACATGGGTTGGCCCGGTATGGTTCTTAGGGGCTCAATTACAACGAGGTCTATTCTTTGCAGCTATCCATGATTTGTCTTGTTCGTATTTTCAGCACCATGAACCTCTTTTATTTCACTTGACTGTGAATGACAGCCTGTTTCAACTGCTGGAAGAAAATGGCTTACCTTGTCTTGGCCCTGAAATGTACTGGGAAATGAAGCTTGCATTGAAAATTCTGGGTCTGCAGTACTGAGCCCTCTCTTGCAGTTTAAGTTGCCTGGGTTTGAATTTCTTTTTATCCTGATAGAAGTCAGATAGGCTGCATGGTGGAAAATTTGTTTTCTATTTTCAATGTGTGTGCTGACTTCCTAACCCTTCGGCATTGCTGAGACAAGTCTCTTACAAAGGCAAAATGCTAAATGACCATTATCTCCAGACGGTTGAGTCATTCAGTCTTTATTGCAGAATCTGTAAGAAGCTGCCTTTCATACTCTTCATAATGAAAGAGAATAATGATTTTTTTCCAAGTGAGGGACTATGGAAATATAACAATGTGATCAAGCTGAACGAACAAAAAAAAAAATGCTCAGATTCATAATTTCCTGCTTTATGGGATTTGAAGGATTTATGGGTAGAGTGGACGTCATCCATTCAAAATCCAGATATTGGTACAGGGCAGTCCAAGAACTGTTTATTTCAGTCTGAGGAGTAAATGGGGATTCTTATTGACCGCAGCAGCCATATAGGCTTGCATTGCAAGGCAGGACACTAAGTCTGACTGTGGTCTTGTGTTTGATAATCAAAGTAGTCTCCCACTGGATCCTCAAGCCTTCCAGCTCATCCATTTTATACATGTTCTACATTCTTAGATTGACCTGCCAGTCAGCCACAGAAAAGCTGACTTCATCGTAGCCTCTGCCTCTTTCCTCTCTCTCCATTTCCTTGCTCACACAGAGGCCTGGATCACGCCTTAAAACGCTAATACTCCCCGCCAACTCATTCTTTTTGTCCAGTACCCCTCGGCCAACAGGTCATTGTGCGGAACTGGCTTGCTCGTGTCTCTCTTTTGGAAATTATCCGGTCCTACCTCTCTGTCACCTCTCCATCTCTACTTTTGAGTACTGCACACTTTGTCTCTCACAGCAGTGAGCTGAGCGTGCACACTCTTCCTACACAACATCAGGAGAATCCACCCCTTTCCCATCACCTACTCAACCCAGCGTCTGGTCCAAGCACAGGCACTGTCCTGCCTGGACTGCTGCAACTCTCTCGTTTGGCTGGTGTCCCAGAATCTGAAGTTAGACCTCCGCAGCTCATCCAGAATGCTGCGGCTTGTCTGATTTTCATCCCACCTAGATAGGTAGCCCATGTCTACCCCCTTCTCGCTGACCGCCATTGGCTCCCTGTAATGGCTTGCATCAAATTCAAAACAATGATCATAGCATAGGCTTCTACCACCTGCTAGACCTCTCTGTCCTTCCACATCTGGTCACCTGCTCCACCCTCCCCTCCCCACTCCAGCTCTTCCCAGTCGCATCTGTCCTCTGTTCTGCCTCCCAGATGCTGGATTGACCTCCCCACTGAGGTCAGGGTTGCAAAAACCCTGGTCTCTTTCAAGCGTCATCTAGAGACCGGCCTCTTCAAGCTACCGCTCTCTCCCACCTCCTAAATTTTGGCAGCTGGTGTGTTCTTTATCAACTGATTGTGGCTTTGTTTGTTCAGGTAGGGTTACTATGGTAGAAATCTCTGGCACTTGGACTGCTACCATCATCCAGGGTTTTCAGCACTTTTGTTCCTTCTAAAATGCACTTATACGTCGCTCTGTGTAAGAACATCTGCTAAATGCCCTGTAATGTGATCTAATGGTGTTTGGGCTTTAAGAGCTTTTTTTCTTTTGGTTGTGCTGGAGCTTTTTTGGCCTGTGTAGAAATATACTGGACAGAGTCTTCTGATTTTATTTTTCTCTAAATCTTGCATAACGTACCTTAATAACAGTTACCTAGTTTATTCCATTTTGCCTCTTTTTCAGAATTTGTTCATACACTTATACTGAGTTGTACACTCTAGATCTTATTTATAATATATAACTGTTGCATAGGAAATCAGCATTGATAATATTACATAATGACTTCTTAATGCTGTGACTTCAAGACAGAGAACGTAATAGAAATTTCAAATCACGTTTCACTGATGTCTTAAGTATTATGTCATAAAACTACTTATGTTCTTCCCTGTACCTGTATTCTATAACTGAATGAATCCTTTGGGTTTAATTCTGTTTGCAACTGTGCATTGAGGAAGTTCTTTGACATTTTGGATGGAAATGAACCACTATAAGCAATCAGCAAAGTAGATTTGCAAGCAGTGACTGTGATACTGTGATTACCATTATGTAAATCATTTTTGGTAAAAGTATCTTTAAAACACCTCAATGGTAAAACTAAATTAATCACTTTGACACAAGACAGTGTGAAAGAGCTCAGGATACTCAGACCAACCAACCCAAACCTGTAGGCATTTTTTTTTTTTTTTTTTTTTTTGGTTTTCCTTTCACTTAAACTGCTTTTACGCACGACAGATTACATTCAACGTCTTTGCATTGACTTTGAATGTAATCTGAGGGACTCATGAAAAAATTCCCGTCTTTGCACGGACTTTAAATCCTGTGTGAAAGCGTCGTGTGAAACTGTTTTTGGAAATGTGTGAACTTGCTGTTATTATTATGGATTCACTAAGCACTGTGAATTATGCGCAAATCTGTGGAGACTGGCTGCTGCCTGCCGGCCCCGAACTGTAAAGTCCCACTTGCTGCAAATACTTGGAGATTGTCGCACTCAATCCAGTCATTGCAGAAGTTTAATTGCTCATGTCTATACACTTGTACGTTCTATTTTGAATTTAATTTGTTTTCTTATTTTTATATTAAAGTCTTGATGATCAAAATCATTTCTTGAAAGTTCTGATGAATAATTTACGTTCTCGTTTTTAGTTACATTGAATAAAACCACAGAGGAATATTCGTCCTAATTACAATCCTAAATGCCCTCACGTCTGGTACTCAAAGGACACAGGGACTTTTTAAAGATGCAGCACCAAAAAACTCTGCCTTAGGCGCAGACAGTTGCCAGAAAAGGAGGGGAAATTAAGAACTGTTATAAACAAAATGGGATCTGCTGGCTGTGAGCAAACTGTAATTTTGGTCATTATCACGTGTCCCTCGCTGATTCATACACAACAGGCCAAAAGTTTGGGGCCACCCTCAGATTTTAATGGTACAATGTGACCCCTTGGTTTTGGGGAAGGCATTTATACAGCATGCCTTCTTGTTACATAACATGATTTTATGTCACTAGGACGTGAACAATTTTAACACAAAGGCACTGGGACTCAATTAAAAAAAAAAAAAAAACATTGTGGTCAGTGATCAATCGGTCAAGACAGCTTTAAAATGTGGTCTGAGGTCTGGAATTCACCCAAAACCCATTGACTTCCTATATTTTATGCACTGAAGTCATTTCATGTGCAAAAAATAAGGAAAGAACAGTTGATGTGAGATTTTTTTTTAAATCTGAGGGTGGCCCCAAACTTTTGGCCTGTAGTGTATATACCTGTGTTAGTACCTGAAGAACCACCCCAGTGTGTAAAAATGACCGTGTATGCAATTGCATAACTATGGTTCTACATTCATGCCATACTTATATAAAGTGCAAAAATCACCAGATACATAATACTTTGATGAGAAAGGGGTGACATAGCGATTAATATTATCATACATTATCATTGTCTTCATAATGTACACTGCCTGGCCAAATAAAAGTTGAACACTCTGAATGTTTGGTTGAACCGCCTTTTGTTTTGATCACAAAGTGCATTCATTGTGCCATTGTCTCCACAATCTTATGCAATGTTATGACCTTTACTTCTGATCGGAGTTTCATTAATTTTGCTCTAAACCTTGTATTGACGACAAAGGAGTCAAACCATCTCATAAAACCCTCTTCAGTTCATCCCAAAGATTCAGTTGGCCAAGGTTAGGACTCTGTGGTGGCCAATTCATGTGTGAAAATGATTCCTCATTCTCGCCGAACCACTCTTTCAGAATCCTGGAATATGCCTGTGCTATCAGGCATTTAAAAATCCACTGATGGGAAATCCAGGTCACTCAGTACGTTCAGATAGTCGGCTGACTTTTATTGCTTCATAACTGTCATGTCCTGAGCTTTTCCTTAATTGTTTTTCCCTGAGGTCCAGCCATCTGTGTCTGTTTAAGTGCCATTCAATTAACTGATTACAGTGTCTTCATTGTGCTTCAAGACTGTTCCGTCGTAGCGCCCCAAAGCTTCTGTCTTAGATATTATTCTTAAGTACAAGCAAAACAGTTACAACTACTTATTAGGGTCTGTTCTTTCTGTGCAAGAGGCTCCTAGGGAGGTATATCTTCCATTACTCCAAGCCTGAAAATTTGAGAGTGTACACAGTCCAGTGTACCCTGTTACCCACAGACTGCCTTCCTGATACAGACCTTGGCCCTGTCTCTGACCAAGGCTTGCCTCATCACCTTTGATCTTGTTTGTCCATTGTCTGACTCAGGCCGCTCCTTGACCATTCTGCAGCTAAGCGCCTTTCAATTTTTTATTTTTTGTTTATGCCAATTGCGGCTTGAATATCATCATTAACGTGCCCTGGCAGCTTTTCAGAGGAACTGCGCATGGTTCACTCTCTGCTGCACCTAGCACATAACATTGTTGAGTCAAAACCTGACCAACTGAAGTAACTCCAGATCATAATGCTGAGGCTTGTACAGTGGGCACTATACATGACGAGTGCGTCACTTCATAGGCTTCCTTTCTTACCTCGACATGCCCATCACTCAAGAATAGTATAAATCTGGACTCAGCACACCACATGGCCAAAGTCCAATCTTAATGCTCCCTTGCAAATTGGAGTGGTTATTCCCCCAATTAGCCTCGCCAACAAGTGGCTTTCCCATTGCCACGCAGCTGTTTAGTCTCAATCTTGTCTTGTTGCATTGCACATGCAGAAATGCTTTTACTTTCACAGTTCAACATCGCCATGAGTTCTACTGTCAATTTTTTTTTTTTTTTTTTTTTTACTGAGACTTTTCCGAGCCTATTACTGATCTCCAATCATGATTATTCATGATTTTTTTTTTTTCTGACCCATTTCCTCTGTGAATTTTACAGTCCCCCACTATCCTTCCAGGCTTTGATAATTCGTTGGACAGTTCCCAACCCAATCCAAGTGATTTCAGCAATCTCCTCAGTTTTCTTTGCATGATGCAGGCCAATAATTTGCTCCTCTTGAAACACAGTGACATCTTTTCCGTAACGGCCATGGGATACGTTTTCCAACAGGTTTATTATTTTTTCTTTTGAATTAGAAGCTACACACTGCACCAGTCAGGATTAAAAGAATTGTTGCCAGCTGAAAAATATTAATTGCAGCAAAAAAAAGATTCAATCTCAGGCTTTTCAGGTTTTGATCATTTTAATCCAGACTGCACTGTTTTTTTTTTCCAGGCAGTGTAGTTATTGCTGCAATTTGTTAAATGCAATTCATGCTTTCATGATGCCATTCTGACTTGCAATCATATTAGTGAAGCTCAGTTGAATTTGAATAGGCAGGAGAATGGAGAGAGAGAGAGAGAGAGAGAGAGAGAGAGGAGAAATGCTGGACTCAGTCAGAGAGCTGTGGCCCTCACAGTGTACAGTATGAAAGAAGCAAGTTGCCAGCTGTGGCTCTGATCGTTTGCCAAATACAGTTTAATTAATGTCACCCAGTAATTAAAAGCAGTGTGAGAAGCACGGCTGCCAGCAACGACATCATTGTTCAGGAGCATTTGGGAGCGCTCATGGCCAATGCCCTCTCTCTGTTCTGAGACAGAAGGACAGTGGAGAATAAACACACGTTAACTATACCCCCAAAACGGAGCGTTCGGGGATATTATGGATTTTCCTTGATCGCCGTCACCGCCAGCTCCACTGCTGCCACAGATCCATTGTATTAGGGTGACAACTCAAACAGTTTTTATGGGAATGGCATGTTCACACCTGGTGCACAGAGGACAAAACTGCTGTTTTGTGTGACCTTACAACTTTTCCTGTAGTGTGGGGACCAGGTCAAATTTTACATTTCCAAACTCAATAACTCAAACAGTTTCTATGGGACTCATGTCACCGTTCTTGTGATCGTTTCTGGTGCGTATAGAAGGGCCACTTATCGCTCTTGGTGTTGGTCACCCTGTGACTTTTGTTGTAATGTTACTTCCTTGCCAAATGGTTAATAAAAAAAAAAATTTGCAATGATCTGACAGTTTTTATGGGAATCGCTCCTTTAAACCAAACTTCACTTTTTCATAAATGCAAGAAGTCAAACAATTATTATGAGAATCTGCTCAAATTTGCTGTGAACATTCCTGGAGCCCAGAGTCCTTCCCCTGATGATTTTAAGAACCCTGTACCTTCCTGTTGTGCCAAGCACTAGGCCAAACTTGTAATTTTTAAAAATTGCAATAATATGAACAGCTTTTTTGGAAGACATGTCAAATCTGCTGTCAACATTCCTGGTGCATGGAAGAGGAAATTACTGATGATGGTGGCTCTATAATATTTCCTGTAGTGCCACCACTGGGTAAAAAACATTTTCAAATACAAACAATAAACTGCTATAATGGGAATCATAAAACACTTCTTGTGATTGTTGCTGAACCATATAACAGGGCTGTTATTGATGTTGGTCACCAACCATGATGCTTTCAACATCTCTGCTGTTTAGAGGAGGAAGTTGTTGGCTGGGATAGCTTTGCAGTGTTTCCTGTAGCATCACCACCACTGGCGGCACCATCAGGCCGATCTTATCATATTTAAAACAGCAATAACTCAAACAATTTTGGAAATCCTGTCAAATCTGCAGTCAATATTTCTGGAGTCCATGGCAGTTGGCGACAACAAACACATCCTGAAAGGTGCTGAAGTTTCCCAAAATTTGTAAACTGATACCTGAAAAACTAAATCTCCAACTAGTCAGCAATGTGAACATTAGAAATTCACATTACCCTGCCTTTGATTCAAACTTCAGGAATCACTTGATAATCTCTCCACTTACAAATTTTGCAGGAGGACCGCGTCTCCCGCATAATATGCAGAGGCCACGTATTGAATCCTTTGGTCCCACAGATTTAATTATTGTTTGAGTCATTCAGCCATTCTAAGGACCGAAATGAGAAATTAAACAGCAGGTAAGGTGAACAGAGGAAAGAACTTAAGCTTCCATCAGAGGTGCTCTGTTGTCTATTTAAAATGGTTTTCTGGTCTGATTGCTTAGCTTTTTAAAAACGGTGTTTGACTCATTAATAAAGGCTTCCGTGCAGTGCCTCGGTAAACCCCCTCTAATCTCTGCTTTCATGGAATTGTGTTTAAACACAAGGGGAGCGCAATAAGAAAAAAAAATGTAATAAGTTCTCCTACTTTGATCTTAATCCACTCAGCTCAGCTGTATTAAGCTGTTTGGAATTTGCTCTGATTTTGTTTTTTAATTGACGCCAGTGGTACTTTATGTATTTTTTATTTAGCTTCCAGGCTGTAATGATACAGGCGTAGTCGCTGGTTAATATTTTGTTAAATAGTTCATAAATCATCCTGGTGGTTCAGCTCTGGCTGGGGCTTGAGGCCAGGCCATAAATCTCACTCCTGACTCATTCTATAAGACTGTTATCTTTTCACTGTCATGTACACCTGCACTATTTTCTCCCAGCAAAAGCCTTCGATGCATATCAGCAGGAATGAATCCCTCTGGCCAGAGAGGATATACTCAGGTGCACAGCTCCTCTAACATTTTCGCGGCAATCCTAATCTGGAGGAAGTGGCCACGGCGGTCCCGGGTATATTTACAGTATTTGAGAGCAATGCAATCCATAAGTACGTCTATAGTGACACCGTATGAAAATAGCTGTGATTCCTATATTGTTCGCATGATATGGATGTAAATGCCTGCGAGCTATAGCTGACGGTCTGCAATTTATTGTCGTTTTTCCACTCTGACCTTCTCGAAGCACAGCACATTCAACTGCTTGAGACCTTGTTGAGCTGATAATTAGAAGAGTAGATGCACCAAATTAAAGTTGATATTAAACTTCAGGCTTGTAGATCTCCGAGAATGTGGATGGGCAGCCCCGAAGCCACTTAACCCTCTCAGCGATGATGTAAGATATCAAAATCAGATGCTGTTGAAAACCTATCATGTGGCAACTTGTTTAAAAGAGCTCCCGCAGGGGACCTTGAACATGTATCCGGCGCTCAAAGGGTTAATAGTTTGTGCTTTGCACAGGGTTGTAATGAAAGCTACAAGATAGTGGACCTCTGTGACCAGGGTTGGCTACTTCTGGTGTTAGCAGAGCTTCTCTGGGGCTGCCATCCCTACAGGGTGGTAGTTTCGACTTCATGCCAACAGATGAATTTATGGCCTTGTTTTGCATCAGATTGAATATACCCAGTACAATGAGATAGTGCCTTTGTGGAAATCAGTGCTGTCGCAGCATCATTAGCAGTCAGTAAATGTTAAAAAGACTAAGGAAATTATAATAGACTTTAGGAAGAAGAAATCATCTCCGCTCCTGATTACCATTGATAATGCAGAGATTGAAATTGTGGACGTGTATAAATACTTTGGCATTTTTATAGACTCCAAATTAACCTTTACTGCAAATACGGATTAGAAAGGTCAGCAAAGACTATACTTTCTCTGTCGTTTAAGGCATTTTAACATTGACCCTACTGTTATGATATTATTTTACAAGACATTTATTCAGAGTACTCTTATTTTTAAGTTCTACTGTTGGTATGGTGCCCTGTCTGTTCATAACAGGAACTAGAGGCACTCCTAGAGTGCAAACCTCCGCCAAAGCAGCACAGTCCAAATCTTGCTGAGTGGGAGCAAAGTTCAGTTATTGTGTGTCATAGGATTTCAAGATGGCTGCTGTGGTGGCCATATTGTTTGACTGATCGCGGTGAAAATCAATAGGATCCATCCCTGATGTAATAGCGACCCACCCACAAAATTTCAGAGATATCCGTTCATTACTTTTTGCATTATCTTGTTCACAAACCAACAGACAAACAAACAGACAGACAAGCAAATGGAACCGATCACATAACCTCCTGCCAACTTTGTTGGGCGGAGGTAATAAAATATACAAAATTGTAGTTAATACCGCAAACCAAATTGCGGCAAAACCCTCTGACAACATCAGCAATATCTTTGAGCAGCAAACATTGAAAACAGTTGATAGAAATACTAAATGATAGTTCAAAAAGCTTGTTTGAACATTATCAGTTTCTCCCTTCCGGTCGCCTTTAACGCATGCCGATGATGGGAACAAACAGGGCTCGGCAATCCTTTATACCAATTAGTATTGAAATTTACAATGAACCCCACCAATTTAAGCATATTTTGTTTCCCCATTACCAGTACTTCCTCTGTCATCATTGCTATTTGTATTATGATGTTTCTGTATTGTGCTTTATTCGTTGCATGTTGTATGTTTGTACTTTATATTTTATATATTTTATGCTTTTAGTAATTATACAGGTCCTGGGCAAGACAATAAACTGCAACTGGTGGTGAGGCTTCTGTGCGGGAGCTCTGAAGTTCTGAGGAAAGTGGAGTTTGCCTTAATCACCATCACTCCCAGGGTCACTCTGACCCGGAGTGTCAGGGTCCCAGCTATGGGTAAATAGTATAGCATTTTGGCAGCAGGGATGCACTTCAAGTATACCAGCGGCAGATCCCTTTCATGGACAGCGGTGGACCTCAATGTTGGTGACCGGTCATGGCCTCCGTACTGCTGCTGCATCCCAACCTACCTTCAACCGTCTTGACTTTGTCTTGCCCCTGGGCCCAGATAGGGAGGGACGAGAGAGTGAGGCTGACGCTTGTGCAACTCCCCCTCACTTAAATCCAACTCATGCACCAGTCATCTTCATCACCCTTCATTCATCAAGTAGCAAAGTCCTGAGGCGACGGGCGAGTGGCTAAGCAGCAGGTGTGGATACACTGGGAGCTGTAGCCGCAGACCTGCACACAGGCGGCTCAGGAAATATGGTCGTCTATCACTGGAACTCGAGACAGCAGTGGAATTCAGCAGCCCCCTGAGTGACTGAGCAGCCCTTTTTAGGATCGCACTGCTCACCTCCATAGCATGAGGAGCAAACTAGAAAAGGTGTCCCAAACATTGCCTGCCTCACCTCACCCTAGCCAGCAGACCGCGGCTGGCGGGATAGCACTACAGCGGTACGAACAACAGTGAGCAGAAACCCAAGGCAAATTCCTTCATCTTTGGCGCATGGAACATGCGCACCCTGATAGACAACGCCCAGGCCAACAGGCCAGAGAGAAGAACAGCACTCGTGGGAAAGGAACTAGAAAGATATAAGGTGGACATTGCTGAACTCAGCGAGACACGCCCTGCCGAGGAGGGGCAGCTCAAGGAAGCCGGTGCAGGCTACACATTTTCCTGGAGTGGGCGAGCTATAGAAGTCCGATGTGAAGCTGGCATTGGCTTTGCAGTGAGAAACAAACTCCTCACCAAGCTGAGCAGCCTCTCACGGGGTATCAACGACAGACTTATGACCCTGAAGTGAGCACTTACATGAGGAAAACAGGCAACAATCATCAGTGCCTGCGCACCCACCATGACCAATTCTGATGACACAAAGGAAAAGTTCTACGAGGACCTTCACTCCCTAGTAACATCTGTCCCAGACTCAGAGAAGCTGATTATACTTGGAGACTTTAATGCCCGCGTCGGCTCAGACTACCAGACGTGGGAAGGTGTCATCAGCATGAACAGCATAGGTGGATGCAACAGTAACAGTCTCCTACTCCTGCAGCTTTGCACTGAGCATGAACTTCTGATCACCAACACAGTCTTCCGCCTCCCTGCATGTAACAGGACATCTTGGATGCATTCCTGCTCAAAGCACTGGCATCAAATCGATTATGTCTTAGTCAGGAAAAGGGATAGGCAAGATGTACGTGTAACCAGGTCTATGTGTGGTGCGGACTGCTGGACTGACCATCGGCTCATTGTCTCCAAGATGAAAATCAGGATTCTTCCCAAGCGACGTCCCCAGGGAAAGGCAACACAAAAGCGGCTGAATCCCACAGTCAGTCTGAATTCACAAAGACACTGGAAAAGCGTGCAGATCACATACAACGTGGAAGACAGCTGGACCTCCTTCCACGACACTGTATATGCAGCAGCTCACAAATCTTGCCCCCATCCAGCGAAAGCATCAAGACTGGTTTGATGTAAATGATAAAGAAATCGCAAAATTGCTGGAAGAAAAGCACAGATTACACAGAGTCTACCTTAGCAACAACTCGCCTGCAAATAAAGCTGCCTTTAGCGACATTCGCAGCATAGTACAAAGCAGACTTCGCCAGATACAGGACTCATGGCTGAGCCAGAAGGCAGAGGAAATTCAGCACTACGCAGACACAAAAGACATGAAGCGTTTCTACGAGGCCATCAAAGCAGTATACGGTCCTCAACCTGCTACCCCTTCTCCAGTTCTCAGCGCTGATGGACAAACACTTTTAACTGAGAGATCCAGCATCTTAAGGAGATGGGCTGAACACTTTGATGCTGTTCTCAGCAGACCATCTCACATCAATGAGGAAGCGATCAATCGTCTGCCTCAGGTCAACATCAACTTAGACTTAGACAATCAACCCACCCTGCCTGAAGTAGAGAAAGCCCTTCACCAGATGTCAAACGGCAAAGCTCCAGGAGCAGATGCAATACCAGCAGAGGTCTACAAGCACACTGGGCCACAGCTGGGCAACAAGATGGTGCAGTTGTTTCAAACCATCTGGGAACAGGGGGTCAGTCCCGCAAGACTTTAAAGATGCCTACACTCCTACAAGAGGAAAGGAAAGAAACAGGCATGCGACAACCACAGAGGCATCTCACTTCTCTGCATTTCTGGAAAGATTCTAGCCAGGATCCTCCTGAACCGCCTCACTAAACACCTAGAGAATGGTCTACTAACAGAAAGCCAGTGTGGCTTCCGAAAGGAGCACGGCACCACTGACACGGTGTTTGCTGCACGCCAGCTGCAGGAGAAATGTCAGGAACAAAACATTGACGTCTACACCTCTTTTGTTGACCTGACACAAGCCTTTGATGCTGTCAGTCATAACGGACTCTGGAGAATCATGAGCAAATTTGGATCTCCGAATAACTTCTTCCAAGTAGTCCGCCAGTTCCATGATGGCATGCTGGCCCAGGTCCTTCAAGAGGTAGAGTTGTCCACCCCCTTCCCAGTCACAAATGGAGTGAAACAAGGCTGTGTGCTGGCGCCGACACTCTTCAGCATCATGTTCTCAGTGATGCTGAATGATGCCTTCCAGGACACAGACCCAGGCATTAACATCAAATACAGAACAGATGGCACGCTATTCAATCTGCGTCGCCTACAGGCAAAGACTAAGGTCCATGTTGACAAGCTGCGAGACTTCCTGTTCGCTGATGACTGCGCTCTGAATGCTGGCTGCATTGAAGACATGCAGAGATCCATGGACTTGTTCACCACTGCCAGCAACAACTTCGGGTTCACAATTAAAACCAAGAAGACTGTGGTGAGGTACCAACCTGCACCACAAAAACCCTACCAGAGACCTACAGTGACTGTAAATGGACAGGAATTGGCAGTTGAGGACAAGTTCACTTACCTAGGCAGTACCCTCTCTCGCAGTGTGCACGTTGATGATGAGGTGGTTATCAGAATCGCCAAGGCCAGCTCTGCCTTTGGCCGGCTGCGATCATCAGTGTGGGAACGCAAAGGGATCAGCCTCTCAACAAAGTTGAGCGTCTACAGAGCTATTGTCCTCACAACATTACTCTATACATGCGAGACCTGGACCGTATACCAAAGGCACGCAAAGGAGCTCAACCGCTTCCATCTAAACTGCCTCCCGAAGTTGCTCAGAGTGAAATGGCAGGACAAAGTCCCTGACACATAGATCCTTGAACAGACCGGCATGCCCAGTGTCTTCACCATGCTTCGTCAGTCTAAACTACGTTGGGCGGGGCATGTCACAAGGATGTCAGACGAGTGTCTTCCTAAACGTGTCCTGTATGGAGAACTGCAGGCTGGAGCATGCTCCCAAGGTGGCCAGAAGAAGCGTTTCAAGGACACCCTAAAAACCTCTCTGAAAGACTTCGGCATTTACCATAACTCCTGGGAGACTCTCGCTCAGGATTGTCCAGCATGGCGAACAGAAATCTGAAAAAAAGCAGCAGCCCGCGAGGCACAGCGCATCAAAACTGCCAAGTTAAAGCGCACATTACGCAAGCCTCGTGTCATCGGTGTTCCTCCACCACCAGCTGCCGCTGGACTCTCTTGCCCCAACTGTCCAAGAATCTTCAGGGCACAGATTGGCCTCATCAGCCATCTCTGTACCCATCCCACCCCACAGATGGATGACGCATGAAGATGGTCCTCTTCCCGTAGGAAGGACGAACAACAATTATACAGAAAATTTATATGTTGTACAACAAATTTCCTTCGGGATATTAAAGTATTATCTCGTCTCATCATCTTGTCAGCAATGCTTGGCATGATTTTGTTCACCACAGTTGTTGTATGGTGAAAACCTGAGTGCAAAATGGCTGCCACACATCTCCTCAGTACTGAAGGTATTCGGCATTAGTCCACATGAGTTATAAAGGATTTATTTGCATACCTACGTTTTGATAAATTATTGTTCAGCATGCAAAGTGAGCCAGTTATGTCAAAATTTGCACAAATAAGATTAATTGTTATTTTTTCGAAACAAGTGTAACATGTTTGAAAAAGTTGTGAATTTCTTTTATCCACAAACGCAATATAAATCGTGGCTCAAATCTCATGTTCGAAAGTGGATGTTTGTAGGTTTGGACAGGTGCTATACAGTTTTGCATTGAAAGCTAGGAAACAATCAGTCTCAAACCAAATACAAGAAGTCCCCAATTGGAGAATCATGTGCTGCAGCAGTTCTGTAATTGTTCAACATCACGCACACATGCATGCATACACACACGAACGAATGCGCGTGCGCGCACACACAAACACACACACACGCGCGCGCGCGCGCACAAATGCATGCGTGTGCTCGCGCACACACACACAACACACACAAACTCTGCTCTCTATTGACTACGATTTAGAAACAGACTCCACCATCAGCATCTTGTTTCAATGCATTTAGCCCCCAGTTTTCCTGCCGTATCTTTGCAATCAGTAATATTCCTAATAAATGCACTTCACCTTTGCTCCACAGACTCAAATAAGGCTGAAACTGTGTCCATCATTCCTTTTTTTTCAGAAATACCAGACAAAATTCATTGAATGTCTTTCTTTCCCTGAATTCTCTCTGGCGGTAAGTGAAATATTGTGGCAGACTCCTGTGAGGCTTTGTCTTGAAAATACCAATGTGAAATATAAAAATATGAATAGAATAAACTTTTTAAAATGAGTGATAAATGAACAAACTGCACAGAAAAAAAAATGGGTGGGGGATGCGGGGGATGCCCGGTCCCTCTACTTCTCTGCTCTGCTCTTGACTTTCTTGACTTTCACCTGAACGTGACCGAGTCAGTTCTTCGAATCTCTTTTGGTATCTGAGCGCATGTATCTCTTTTGAGATATTTTACTATGAAAGCTGAGCCCAAAGTCGAGGAAAAACGATGTGCAAGACAAAAAAATAGCTTAAAAACACAGCGGACGGTACAGAGAGAGGGGGCGAGATGGAAAAGATAAGAGAGCGCTGTCTGCCAGTGTCCGTTTCAAATCCGTCACGTGCGCGGCTCATTACGGGCACAATATTCACAAAGCTGCTGCTCTATTAATAGATCCGGCAGTATTGGGCCTGCTGCCGTACCCCCCACCCACCATTTGCCATAATAGACTTGTCTGGAGAAAAGTGGACGCCACCGTGATTGTTCTGCTCCAGTTCTTTTGCGCTGATGAGCAATATGAGATACGAAGTATTAGAGGGGAAAAAGCCCGTCTGCGGCTAATTAATACACCGAGGCACGCGTCCTCGCTGTTTCAATTTCTCCGCGGCTATTTTTGATCCTCGCATTATTCAAATTTTCACCCCACGCAAGAGAGCGGCCAAGAACTGAGGAGCATTTAGTAGTGAAGAGCTTGTCCAGGCATCTTTGAAGATTTATTGCATCTCGGAATGGTCAACCAAATTTCCGGAATTTTACGTCCAGTTCGACTGACGTGGAAGGGATATCCAGTACTCCCTGAAAAGGAACCTCGTTGGAATAAAAAATATAGTTCAAAACACAACTGAAAGCGCTTTGGCTTACTGGTATAATATTGTGTTCGTTAGAAAAAAAAATTACTGCGCATTCATACCCAAAAAGCAATGTCAGCTGGAGTGAATTATGGAAGTATTAAAATACTTGAGTAAAAATAATTATCATGCTTTCAGTCTGTTGTGAGTGGGTAGCCTTTTTTTTAATAGTACTGTAGCCCTTTTCACCAATTGTATTTTTGTTGTCAGTAATTTTCAGTCCAAGTTAAGTTATTTTGATACTGCAGTGATGAATTATGATTCAAGACCAAATTATAATAGCCTTAGTTTAATTTACAAAAAGAATATATTTACTAAAAATCCTCTTAGTGTGGTTATGGACTGTAATTTATAGTAAATGCTCGGGTGCAGTAATGAATCAGTAGAAGTGAGCTGTAATCACAGGTAGTAGAGTCATCTGTTGAGCACTTCTGCATAAGTTTCTAAGAATTACTCAAACATTAATTTCTTTAATAGATGGTATTCTAGAACTTGGATTTATGACTTGCTGAACAAAAGTTTTGGCTTAGAAGCAGCTGGGTTCTAAATTACTGTTAAATAGTTACTGTGGAAATCTCTTCCACCTAATGTACCCAAATCCTACAGTATTTGTGCTTATATTAACAGTAGACCCCTCCTTATATATCGTAAATAAGCTTGCATATGTTTTACTCGCAGTCTTCTCAAGCACTGAACATTTCCATTGCAGAGAGGACAACCATTGGAAGTTTTCCCCCAAAATAGACTTAAGCATTGTTTCATTAAACAGGATTGCTGAGTCTGGATAATTGATCTGTGCAACAGTCTGCACTATCCCAAATGTGGAACATGGGCTGAAGTAAAAACAATATTGTTTTATTTACATTATTGATAGAGATCAGCCGGGTGAGTTCATAATCCTGTTTTGTGAAAGACCTCCCCAGGCAGTCTGTTTCGGTTTAATTTTCTGTGCAAGGCCAGAGAAGCACTGTTTTAACCTGTTGTGTTTGTAGCCTAGGCTTACATTAGATATGTGTTCTGGCTTGGGAGATAGCCTTTGGGGCTCTTGTAATGGAGAGGCAATGTTTCATCCCCTCTCAAAGGACCAAGATACCCCCCCCCACACACACACACACACACACACACACACCACCATCACCACTTTCTGTTAGTCCTGAGCGGCCAGCCATTAAGAACACATTTCCAGGTTGTGATGAGAAAAGGGAACAGTCTCTTCAGTTTCCGTATCGAGGTCTGAGCATGAACCTGCCCCTGCCAGCTAACTACAGCTCGACCCATCCCCCCTGCCCCACTCAATCTGAATTCACGGCCTCATATCCAGCCCAACAGCTGAAGAGACACTGGACTAATGCAACTTTCATGGTGTTTTGCTTTCAATCCAGGGGCTGTAAGTTCACATTTGCATTGATGAAGAGGCTCCAGGCTGCACAAGGGCAAGAAGGCACTTCCCACCAGAACACTCGTGAAGCCGTGAAGAGGAATGGCCAGCATGAGGCAATGCGTTCTTGTGAATGAATTTCTATGACGGGACAAGACAGTGGGTCAATTCAGATTCTTGAAGATCAGGGGTGCTAAGAACAAAATCATTTCAAATAATAAAAAGGCCAAATTTATTTAACAGCTTGGAAAAGGTATGGCAATTTACAGCCAGATGTCATTAAAATGGATATTGATTAACAAAAAGGGACTTTTTGGCCTGTCAGTCACCTATGCTGCTGCCTTTTGATAGTGCTGTGTCATGGGAGTCCCCAGTTAGACCCCATAGTTCAACACCACATATCAGATTCAGATTCTAACTCCCTGTTATGTTCCAGAATGTGCTTACTGTGGGTTTTTGTCTGTCTTTCCGCAATTCCTCTCTCTACCATTCCATTCTGCTCCAGGCTCCTGTGAATCAGTCTTCTACCAATCAGAAGATGACCAGTGTCATCCAGTTGGCCAATCAGAGATCCTCCTGCCTTTTATCTCTTCACCAATTGGCCAATCAGATTTAGTCTAAGATTAGGGTTAATCTGTATCAGTAAAACTGGCTCTTAAATTGCATGTCTCAACCCAACTCCACGCATTCCTGCAACCCCACTTATCCACAGTTTGTGTCACTATTCAAATATTTACAGACTGTGTGATAAATTTCATGTGATTTACAGGATATGATTGGTCATGTCTTGTTAGGTGACGTGTTACTTGTTACGCTCTCAGCCCTTACCTGCTCCCAGCATGCATTGTGCGACCCTCTCCGCTCCTCTTCCATGGGAACAGCGACTCAGTGGCTCATGGAGGCAAGTGCTTGCGACTATCACGGTCTACACCTCAGCAGATGAGCTGGGACAGGCCCATTTACTGGCTGTCAGTTCATATGCAGCACCCCGCGCCACATTAACGACTCCCCGACAGACCCGCCACAGCTGTCACGAATATTTCTCTTCCCTCGGATTGTATTTGTGGAAGGCCACTGAATTCCCGCATTTACTCCAATGGCCATCCCAGTCCCTCACTGTCACCCTCAGGCAAGACCGCTCCTGGTCTATCTGATGCCCGAGTAACTGTGGTGCAGGCTCCGGTAATAAACCGTTAGGACTAAAACAAAACCGCATCTATTGTAAATTAAACACGGAAAATTCTTCTTTGCCCTCTCTGACATTTTTTAACTTCGTGGAATAAATGTCCCAGATGTACGCATGAGGTATGATTATGGTCTACAACAAATTTTGGGAAGGAATAAGTTCCTTTTACAAGCTAAGTAGGCAAGAAAAAAAATATGTATTGTTCGGTTCGGTATAATTTTATGTGCCAGTTGGGTGCAAGCACCTTAAGTGTAGCTTTACAGGCCCATTTCATACCTTTTCTCTGGAGGTGTACAGATACAGATGAGTGCTCCACTCTTAAAGTCCTCTGATGAATACAGGAAGAATTATCCAAATATCCAATCTGAAACTCTTCTTAAATGTTGTGTATTCATAAGCAAAATGGCATGAACTTTCTCTGCTGGAAACGTAATGCATTATAAAGAAAATAGTTGCAATAATTACATTGCTCTTACCACATGCTTTTTACAGGTTCTGTCTTTGATCTATGACATTCAATCTGCATTTGACTGTTTTTGCATTATATTGATTCATCCTCCATTCCACAAGAACAGGGACCTTGTGTAAAATGCAAATTACACAGAATTACGTGATTAAAGCATTTTCTTTTACCTACATTTATGTGGAAACAACACAAAAAAATGTTAAGTCTCAGCTGATCAGCTATATTGATTTTGAAAATATTTTTGAATCTTAAATTTGATGTCTCCATTTAATGTGCTGGAGGTAACCTCTATAAAAACATATTTTGTTACACACCCAATCAGAACCAGGAGGAGTCCGTTATGCAGTGTAAATCACTGCCCGTGCACATGTCGCACAACCCTCCTCCCCTGTACATGCTCTCTCTCAGTCAAGCTCAATATCTACACCCCTGTGCGTTACACTCCAGTGAACATAAACCAAAATGTTCCTGTAATGGACATAACCACATAGGCTAGTAAATACTTCTGAAGGCTGGTGTTAGTTAATATAGCTTGTTGTGGCATTATCTAATGCAAGTTAAGGGGCCTGTCTTCAGGAACATAAGTTATATTAGTAGTCTTGGATAGTTTCACAGCTGAGTTTGCAAGCTGCGTGTTGTTTGTAAGTTACCAGCTCGCTTGGTGGCCATTGGTTTTGTGAATGGCAAGCTAACTAGCCAGCTCTTGGATAGCAATAGCTGATTTGTTGCTAGTTACCGGAGTTGGCTTGTGGGGTATAAAATCATTTTGCAGACAGCTAATACAAATAGTTTTATTTAGCTAACTGCATGGCTCAGTAGAAAACAGGTACCACCAACCATAGTGCATGCTGCCTCCACTGTCAAGTCCAGCAACACCAAGCAAAGCATTACTGCCTTGATGCTGAGGGACAGCAAACCTCCATCACCCACAAAATCCAAGCCCGACATCCTCCAGCTCTGCCGTATCTACTCCTAATTTAAATTTCCCATTGGCTATTTAAACCCGTCCCAGTCAATTTTAAGTAGTCATCCATACGCCCATTCGGACAAAACTCTGAGAAGCTTTAGTGCAGGCTGGTATCAGTTCTGAGGATGGCCGGGATATTCTGTTTTGTGTGATGCCTGCTTTTGCTTTGCCTGTCACAAATTTGGGATTGCAATTCCGGACGACAGGAAAAATTCACAGACCGCGGTTCTGCTAATTGGAAAAGAGCACTTGGCCAAGACAGCCACTTGCTTAAAGGTGTACTGAATTGGGTTTTATGGTTAAGGGGGGTAAAAACAAGCTTTAGTTTCCTCCTTGAGGGGACACTGCCCATTCCTCACAAGGTAAGTGAGCTACTTAAGGGTAAAGGGGCAGTTTTGGGCTTGGATTAGGCACGTAGTGTTTATGGCTAAGGTCAAGGCAAGAGGTTAAGGATTGAATTTAAGTCTATGGGATGTCCCACAAAACATGGAAACACAACATTGTGTGTGTTTTTTTCACAGGTATATATGCACAATTTCACAGGTTAGTTTTGGTGAGTTAAAATTTGATTTATGTTGAAAATGGCCCTTCATGTGCATACAGTACCTGTCAAAAGTTTGGACACGCTTTGCTAATGTCACAGCACTCTGTTTTTAGAGAAATTTAAACGGCTGAACTTCTCTATATAATCTCAAATGGCATCTTGTAAAAGGTAAACAGTCAGAAGTGACAAGAGAATAATTTACTTGTTTGAATTTTGGAGTTCTCAAAGAAGCCATATTTTGCAAAGTAAACAGACAAATAAACTCCTTCTCTTTTCCAACAGCCGAATTAAAGTCAAGCGGTTTTGGGACTTATTGGGTGAAAAGGTTGATGAAAAGCCACCTCAAGTGCAGCACATATTTGGGGAAGTTGGACAGCCGTGCAGCTGCAAATTCATCATTGCCCTTGTAAAAACAACAAAATGTGAGAATGCTCTGCAAATATGACAACAAATGGTGGTTAGTTTGATGGATTTAAGAGTTAGATTTTTTTTTTTTGCAAAATAAAGGCTGCTTATTTTTTAATTTAACATATATTGTAAGAAAAATGCGGGTGTTTCCAAACTTTTGACAGGCACTGTATGTTTGTGTTATGTGTGTGTGATTCTGACCAGCGGCTGTCTGAGATTTAACCCTTTCAGCACCGTGGGCAGCTATAGTTTCCCAATGACGTAAGATATCAAAATCAGATGCTGTTGAAAAAATATCATGTGGCAACTTGACATGATAGGTTTTCAGCAGCTCAGGATAACTACATTTTTAATTCCTTGAAAATATTTTCAGCTCTCAAAGGGTTAACAAACATTTCACAAACCAGTTTTGGAGTGAGCTCCCTCATCGATGTTCATTAGCTTATCGCCATCAATACGTGCTACCAGTGTTACGAGTGCAGCATGGAGTAATTCGGCAATTTGAGAGAAATTTGTACTTTCCTCTTCAGAGAACAGAAGATTTAATTGACTTGGACAAACTGAAATGGCTAGACCTGCTAATATGCCTGTGAATAGGCTCAGAAGCACATTACTGCACAAAGAGAATACATTGCCTTTGATTTAACAAGTTTTCCCTTCACATTTTCACTTGAAAGTGTTCGTCTCGAGTTGATTGAGATAGTTTCATGTCAAACCGCTCTCTTTGTTTAATGCGTGAGCTTAATTACATTGGAAACATCTTCAGTCAAGAAGACATGACTAATTAGCCAACATCTTTTATTTACAGCCATTTGGTTACAGTAAATGATCTTCCGGCTCATTTAATTTCAATTGAGTTATTCCCTTTTCACTAATACGCACAAAACACTGCAGCAAATTCATCACTTGCTCAAACTATCTTTCAGACCACGTCTCAGTACTCAGAGCAGTAGCCGCCTCGATTTAGACAAATCAGGGCTCATTCATTATATTGTTCTGAATCCACAAAAAAAAAAGAAGAAGTTTCTGCTCATGCACAAAAAATGATTCCATATTAATGGCAGCATTTTACTTCTTGCTCAATTTGATGCCATTCTGCAGCGCCCAGACTGCCTCCCTAATTGATCCAGTCATTTCACGGATAGTGAACCATTTACATATCAGAAAGTGAAATTATAGCGTGGTACCATGCAAAAATATAAATGCATAAATACTCCGGCTTCACGCACACTCGCTACTCGCTTACTGACAAAATACATACGTGTATAAATATACGTTGTAGTATTTTTATCAGCCAGCTCATGTGCAAACCATTACATGCAATATTAGAACATAGAAATAGATACAGGTAAAGTTTGGCGTCTAGGTTCTGACTCTGAAACTCCCTGTGGGCTACTGAGCGAGAGCAAAGCAGCACGTAGTGTCAAGACATCCCCCAAAACAGCATAAATACAACCCCACCCCCCAAAAAAAACAAACAAACAAAAAAAAAAACAGCAAAACCACAGTCCCCCTCAGAACAGGCCAGATAGCCCACCGTCAAACAAGCAAAAATGGATTTGGACACGCCCTAAATACACTTGCACCAGGCGCCTCAGACCCTGCACTTAGATTGTTAAAATTGGGCCCTTGGTATCCATAAACTGGAACGTTGCTTTACATCTATTCAACTTGATAAACATTTCATCACAAAATTCACATTGAAAATGAGCAGGTATTACTTCGTCAAAATCTTGACTGCTGTAACTTGAGATGTTTGGCTGCATTTGCCTATGGAGACTTCCCTCTCCCCCACTTGCTGAGGTGTCTTGAAAAGCTTACAGCGTGAGACATGTCCACTCCATTTCAGAACACATTTACATGCCTATCTCTAAATATGAAGGGAAAGCTGCAGATGAGCTATTGTGCATTTTTTTCAGAGCAATAGTTTGATGGTGCTGGTTAATGTTTTGAGAGCATGTCATCAAATTGACAGGCCTGGCCCTTCAATTGTTATTGAGTGATGTGTTCTATTCGAATGAAAAGATTTGTGCATGTGGGAAGACGGGAGAATATATTTTTAATTCTTATTTCATGGCTGTCTGATGTGGTTCACCATTGTTCCAGATTTAGGCTTCGTTCTGTCGTCTTTGTCTTTGCCCATTCAAGATCCGCCACGCTGTGCAAGAGCATTGTGGAGCCTTGAAGGAAAACCAGAAATACAACACGTCAGAATCGAGACGGCTGTTTATTTCATTCAGAAGTTTGAAAGGTTGAAATAACTTCTGCAAGACCTCCAGAACCTGAATGATAAATTATCGAAAGTTTGTGAAACGTTCAATCAAGCCGACCGTCAAAAAGCTGAATCGCCTTCGGGAGTCGGTCTGTCCTCAGCGCCTCTAAAATTTTATCTTGCTCTCCCTTTCACATGACAAATGCACTGTGTTCTGTTTTGCCCACGGATCCGAAGGCACATTGAGAATCAAAGCTGTTTTGAAATGCTGCATCTCAACATTAAGTGTGAAAAGTATCATGATGCAAGCACCCCTTTCTGCTCTGCAACAAACACAGTGGGGGAGGGAACCATCGAACATGCAGCCTGAGATGTGTGCAATGATATAACCATGTTGTCAATCATTATCTTGCATCATGAATCAAATTATAATATCACTGTATACACTGTGTCAGGTATCAGATTATTATATCAGTGAAACTTTAGATTCTGAAGGTAGCTTTGAACCTGATGTTTGTAGATTAGAGGTCCCCTATCATGCTACTGGGTGCACAGCCAATTAGCCATTACAAGCTATTTCAAAATCTGTTCCTTCTTGACATTACATGGGGATGTGATTACCCAGAGGCAAGATGGACCGATCAGCTTCAGCCAAAAACCTACTCCGTTTCCTCATTATTCTGGATAATCACTTGTGATGTTAGGGCAGACAGACTTTTAGATGGTTAGTTGGCTGTGCACCTAGTGAAGTAATAGGGGAACTTTGAGCGATTCATAAATGAACAGCTCAGTCATTGAGATTTGCAAAATGGTACAAAAATGAAATAACCACCACTGAAGCTTGTCTGACTCTTTGCTAAGGATTTCCAAATCGTCTCGAAAACTCTGACCTACCTTGAGGTAATCGCGAAGAATAACTCTACCCTTCCCAAATATTTTGACATCTTTTTTTGCGGAAATAAATGTGTTTTCCCTTTCCCTTTCCGCATCCGCTGGAACTTTTCCAAATCAAATTCATGCAACCGTTTTTATTGCTTCCATCCTGCAAAATTCTCATACATTTTAAAGCTTCCTTGATATTTTTAGCCGGCGCTATAATCATTCATTTGTGATAAACACTCTCTGCATCAACAAGCTTCTAGGGTTGCCTATTACCTGCTGGAATTGCATCAGAAATATAAATTCAGAGTTTGCTGGGTGGCTCATCCAATTAAGATACAGTGTGTCGATAAAGCCAGTGCTTGGGTGCTCAATCTGGCCCCATGACAGTGCTGGGTTTGGCTAGCAGCCCCAAGGGTGAAGCATATTATTGGCTGCACTATCACTCAGCTAAGGGAGGTATTTCAGTTGTTCAGGTAGTTCAGTTCCATGGCCTGTCAAGCCATTGCACACTTGAACCAATTTAGCACAAATATGAGCAGAATACATATAATACAACCCTGTACCTAATTCCGACAAAACCATGTTGAATGTGCATGTCTGTATGTCTTGTTTATTTATGAGGTAATGACTCAGCCCAGACATGAAGACACAACTATGTCATCCTAGATAGCCATATCCCAGTTAGACGAGTGGGTATTTTTGGTCGAGTTTTCTTGTTAGTCGTATCCAACATAGATGTGTCCCAGTTAGACGAATTGGTAATTTAGGTCATGAGCCATTGTATTTTTGGGGGAATTTTTCATTGGAAGCTACATACCTGACAATTGGTGTGATACCGAATTAGGCCTATGGGAGTATTTATAATCTAGGCTATGGGACCTTTGGGTCACGTCTAACTGGGATACATTCACCTGGTATGAAACCGTCAGTTCAACTGACCCCTTTGGTTGTACAGCATGGTGGGACATTCAACATGCTTTTCTCAAACCCTTGAAAAGTTAGTTGTGATGTCAGAATCACACAGTCTACATTTTGTGTGTAGTCTCAACATGTACAGGCACCTGCTGGTCAGTCAGGCACACACAGTAAGTATGCCAAATCAGGCTAAAGATGAAGAGTCCTCCTTAGACTTAGTCTGTGAATAGTTTGAAGGACAATTATTGAGTGATGAAGTATTGCATTCTTCGGAGGAGAGCGTTTACATGTTTTGGGCTGGCTGCTTCTTGGTTGGAGAAAGTTTGCTGCCTCTAAAATTGTGTGAATACTGTAATGATGCACAGCTATTTAAACACACCCTATAATTTCACTCATGCTGTTTACATTTTTACTTATCTCTTTGAGTAAGTGTGACAGCAGGGCAAAATAGCCTCATAAAAAAACTGAAGCTTTTTATTTTCTGTCGGCTGGGGATATTTTATTAACTGAGTGAGTCAAAAGGCTTGAGACAGCAGAAAACTAGAAGGTAATTTTACATTAAAGGGCTTAATACTACTGGTGTAGGCAAAGAGAAGTATCAGGACAATTACTGGGGGAAACGTGAGACTTTATATTGGCAAATGAACAAATCGCCCTCACGTTTGTCAAAGGGGTCATAGTATGCTTTTTGGGGTTTTCCCTTTCCTTTGTTAATTTCTTTCCTCTTGTTAATTCCTTGTACGCCTCCTCCCATCCAGCAGCTTGCTTGTCTATAAAAAGTATTGTCTTTCTTGATTAGTCTATGTCCCGCATGCTTTCCTCACCAGCTGTGTTCTATTCATGTTTCCCTTCCCTCACATGCATGTTTATGTATTTATACCTCTTACTTTGAGTTTGCTAGTTGCTGGATTGTCATTTGCTATATGGCCTTTTAGCAACCAGTCAGTATTTGCTCGTAAAGTCCTTCATCTTTGGAAATTACTTGTAACCTTTGATGATAGAAACTTATGGACGTTACATTTCATGTTCATGGAGTTACCTAACCGCAGGTTTGAGAAGCAGACCATGCATAAAACCCCAGTCCACTGGTCCGCGTCCTAACCAACCAGCCTGTTTTTACCGCCTTCATTCTACAATCCTAGTCCATCTTGTTGGACGTATCTCTCGTTCGACCAGACCAGCCTTTTCCCCAACTGGTAACGTTTTCTTGATGGGCTGAACAAAGTCATCGCTACAAACTTACCGGTAGCACAGAATTGAGAAGCGTAGCTCCAGCTCATTCATCAAAAGCCAAATTTTGTTTTCAATCGAATCGTTAAATCGAATTGCAGTATACCAAGAATTATCCTTCATTTATCCAGCTCAGACGCATCTTCACATCCAGAGGTATACGTAACAGTCCATCCTCCATAACGGCACACAACTAACAGCTCTTGAGTGTTATGGAAAAACCTAGTCAGTAACAAAAAGCTGATTCCGAGAAAAAGACGAAAACTGTATCCCTCTGGGGTTAAGCTCTTGTCCGACAATGAAACTGACATGATAGTTATTTGTTCATTACATAATAAGAGATATTTATGGAGGAATTTTTTTTCTTTTTTATTAGTATCTCTGGCAATATGACTTAAGAAATTTTTCCATCTGAAAATATAAAATGTCAAATCTCAAAATGATGGACAAAAACATAACAATTATGCAGCTGCAGTGGCATTTGACAGTTTTTCAGTGTTAACTCCACCATCTGCTTCCCTCTTCAAGCCATTTTTCAGTCGTTATTTGCACATGAATTGCGTGAATTACGAATTCTGACCATGAATGTCCTGCATATCCAATGCTCTGCATGGGAACTTACCTCACAGATCAGATAATATAGGTATGCTGCTTCATAACTGGCTAATT
Organism: Gymnothorax javanicus; assembly: GCA_029692085.1. Taxonomy (NCBI): domain Eukaryota; kingdom Metazoa; phylum Chordata; class Actinopteri; order Anguilliformes; family Muraenidae; genus Gymnothorax; species Gymnothorax javanicus. The sequence goes on from CM056203.1 coordinate 73,275,479, forward strand.
CACTGACCAGGTTTTATCATTAAAAAATGGAAAATTTTATGTGGAAGAACTAAGTAAGATCAACTTGCCTGATTTTTACTTCACAACTGATTAAATACCGATGACTTGCTTGGTTTTGCCACAGGAAAACATAGGAAATCAATGATTATTTTTCATGTATCATACTGTATATGATGAGGCAAAGCCTAATAAGTACAAAAATGGTCCTAACTTAGTTTCGACCAAAATTAGACTTGCTAGGTTTTTCTATTACATTCAAGAGCTGCTCCTAGCTCAGTGTTTCCACTGAGCTCTCCCCCTGGGCAGAGTGTCAACTTCAGCAGCTTTAGCCAGCATTCACTGCTTATCGGCGACTCCAAGAACAGACACTTCTCCACCCTGAGTCTCGTTGCCTGGGGCTCCCATTTATCCAGCACTGGTCTCCAATCAACTCACCTCCATCCTGTCCTACATCAGCACAAATTCTCATGCAAATCTAATATAATAAATATCGTAAACTACTATTTTATGTGTCGTCTGGAATTCATGAACTAGTTTAGCTAATAGGAACATACTCCCTAGCCTTTCTATCAGTCTCCAGGATTGGGGCCGCGTTTAGTTATTAGTAATCAAATCTCAGTCTGTACCCTTGCCCAGTTTATTAGGAACAATCTCATTATCCTTCTGCGATCATCAGGGTTGGGACCGCATTCCTCCAGAGTATGCTTTAAGGGTAGGGACCTTCAAGAGACAGGAGCCAAAACAACCTGTGTAAGCCTGAAGTCTTACACACAGCCTATACAGCTTTAACTGTGTGCTTTTTTTCTCCATAAAAATGAACAATGTTTGTAAACAGACTGCAAGAAATAAAAATATTAAACTGGGAAATAGGCATAGTATTACCCCTTTCAGGTGCCATGTTAATAATATAAATGAATTTTTCCACTTTCAGTTATTGAAGTGACTTTTAAAATGTCTTGTTCCAAGTATTCCATATAAGAACTAGGTACATGTGAAAGAGTGTTTAACCCCAGGGAAGAATAAAATATGAGAGCTTGTCACCTTAGATTATTGTATGGAAAAAGAATCCCTTGTGTTATTTTTGCTGTGAACTTTCACCCCATTTATCCCAAATCCCACAGGGCATTTCCTCGTCTAGTCCTACTCCACTAGCTGTCACTCATTGTTGTAGCTAATGTCAAGCCAATCCCAGAGGTCAAAACAGTACGTTTGGGTTGGGCCAACATGAAAAACGAGGCATGAACATCAGCTGAGAGATGGCACGGAATTTCCCCCTGCAGCTCATGATGTCAGGACCACCTTATCTGCGGTGGCAGGTTAATCCTTTGTGCCAAGGAGAAATGGATGAAGCTGCCACCTGACCGTGAGATATTTGATAGCGATGGGAAGGCGTGAGTCGTTCAAGCAGCTGGGAGGCCTCCTAAGTGGAGGTTGATTCCTGGTCACTTGCACTCGCTGTGCGATATAAGAAATGGGTATGAGAGCTCAAAAAGCAAGAGTTAGAGGGATGTCTGAATGCTTGAGTACTGTGACCTCGAGTGAAAGGTGCTAATGTGGAGCACGGCTTGTGTTCTTGCTGGGAGCTGTCTATCCATCCTCTCGCTGCTCTGCCTCCCTATGAAAGCTAAAAGCAGAACTAAGCAGTTTGAAGAGGATGTGGTATGGAATGACCCATCATCACTTTTCTTGCCTGTGGGATTTATATCGAAGCCACACTGCACTGCATGTGGCCCATGAAAACCACTGACTGTATTTTGAATCGGATTTGATCGTGCAAACATTGCATTGAAAAAGTCCTCAAATTGGCCATATGCAGCATGCGGGGCATAAAATTTGACCACAAAATTGATATGAGCTGCACAATAATTGCAGTGTGCTGCCAGGCACGTGCCCAGCAGTTTGTGAATCATGCAATTATCAAACATTCTCATTCCATCAAAATCCGTGACAAAAGTTCCACTTTACCAGTGCATCATACCTAAAGATTGCATGGAGCCATATAACTCCAATGCTACTTAATACTATTATCATTCTCTTCCTTGTGTACGACAGCTCATTTGTATTGGTGAAACTACCCGTGCAATGCTATTATGAGGTTCATAGTACTACCGGAATTCTCTCCGGAGTAAAAGTACTGCGGTATCTGTCTTTAAAAAAACGACGATTGATTCATTACAAACATGAAAATAACAACAAGCCGCTCATGCATTGAGGCCAAAACAAGTATTCAAAAAGATTGAATATCAATGGTTCTGCCGTGTAGATTATAATTATCTTTCTGTGTGGACGTTGCTGCATTTTCCCTCCGCAGTTTAAAAAAAAAAAAAAAGCTATATTAATCAAGCCACTCCATTTCCCTGTTGTTTACGAAGTATTCGAGGGGCTGTGTCCTAAGAAATGCGAAGAAAACAGACTTGATGAGCAACAACCCAGATTTAATACACAAGTAACCGCATTTCCATCATCAGTGTGCCTGCGCTCTGCCAAAAACACCATTAAGGTGGAGATTGAATATGCAAACTTGATTACTGACGCTCCATGCTAAGTTCTACACTCCCCCTCACACCCACTGTAAAATAATGGGCCTTTTTTCTGGGATTACAGATAGATCCATCACCTCAGTTACAGCTGTAGGTAAAGTTTGTAAGGTTTTGGGAAACAGTACAGTTCAGGGTAATCAATAATGCAGTATTATGACTGGGTTCAGTGAATATAATGAATGGTTGAAATACCAGTAATAATTCATGATGACTTGCGTAGACATTGCCAACATTATTTGCTCAAACCTTGGGGCCCATTCAGGACCCAGTTTTTTTTCCTTTTGTAAATAAAGGGAAATTTCCCCTCCATCTTCATATCAATTCATGAGCAGTTAGTATTCCATATTTCCCTCCAAATATAAATCAACATTGACATTCTTGTATAAAAACATATTTGTTTTATTGACCCACAATTCAAGTTAAAAAGGACCACAAACTTTTTGGAAGAGTGAGTAAAGTTATGCAGGTGCAAGTTAATTTTCTATGGACTGATTCACTGGTAGACTTAGTTGCCAGAACATTAAGACCACTCCAAGATTAAGCTAATAATGTAGATTGTCTTGTCATAATACGTCATTGTTTTTGATAATATGCAAACAGTCAGTTCTAACAGGATGCGGGAAAAACTGGACCTGAGCAACTGACCTCGCAAGGGCCATATACTAACGGTCAGCAGATTAGGTAGGGCATCTCGCGGTCCATAGCAGTGACTGCTGACTGACAGTGGTCCAAGTAATGACCAACCACGAACTGGCACCCAAGACTTATAGATGAAGGCAACCTCCTCTGGTCCATATCTACAGAAGGGCTACTGAAGCACAAATTAAAGGAAATTTTAATAATAAATACAGTAGGAATGTGTCACAGCTCATAGTGCATTGCACCCTGCTGTGCATGGGCATGAATAGGTGCAGATGAGTCAGAGTGCTCATGCTAACCCCTGTCTGCTGTTGACAGCGCCTACAATGGGAACGCGAGCATCAAATTTTGACTTTGGAGCAATGGAGGAAGGTCACCTGGACCGATGAGTCACGTTTTCTTTTACATAATATGCACGGCAGATTGATGTGCACCCTTTTCCTGGGGAAGAAATGGCATCAAGATGCACAGGGGGAAGAAGACAAGTTGGCGAAGGGAGTATGATACACGGGGCAATGTTCTGCTGGGAAAGAATTCTTGTGGACATCTATTCAATACATGCCACAGACCAGAGACGCCCTTTCCTGGTAGCGTTATTCCCCAACGGCATGCAGTTGGTCTCTTTCAGCAGGATAATGTGCCCTGCCACACTGCAAAAAATTTGTTTGGGATTAGTTTACAGAGCATGACAAAGAATTCAAGGTGTTGCCCCGGCCTTCAAATTCTTTTGATCTCAAGTCAATCTGTCTTCTGTGTCATTTGCTGAAACAAGATATCCGATCTGCAGTGGCACCACCTTGCACCTTACAGGACATGAGGGACCTGCTAGTAATGTCTTGGTGTCATGTACAAGAGGGCAGCTTCAGAGATGTAGTTGAGAAAACATTCTCTCTTGCGTTGGGGAAACATTTTTTTTTGTCCTGATTAACCTTTTTTTTCAGATTGTTTTGACTTAGAACAGTACTTACTTATTGATCAATTTGATTCAAACCTGGGTTCCCACTAACTGTGGAGTAAGCACCAACACTTCTGACTAATTCTGGAAATTTCTTAAAGCAATATTGATGCATTTGCCAGGTTAAACACACCAGAGAAAGGGCGTGTCACTGTGTCAGTAAAGTTATTTCTGTTAGTTTTTGCTGTGAAGTTTATTTGAGTCATGTTTATCCTGTTTCTGTATGTTTTCCACATCTTTATCCTCATGTTACCCCTTCTCTTACCCTCCCTGCTCTGTTCTCTCATTGTTCCTTATTACCTAGTTTGAAGTCACACCCATCTCAACTCTCCACTGCTTCCCTTTCCACCCGTCTTCAGTTTCCAAAATCACTTACCCTGTTATTTAAACTCTCTGTTTTCTCCCTTTTGTCACGAGTTTGTCTCAGTTCCATCCAGCTACTATTTCTGAATCCTGATTCTTTGTGTATCGGTTTTCTTTGTTCTGGTTCACAAGTTTGGACTGTGTCTGTTTACTTTTGGCTATGGCTGGTTTCTGGATTTCGGCCCATTAAAGAGCATGAAAACCCTTCCTTCACTTTTGCCCTGCTTTCGTGTTCTGTTTGAGCACACACCCAAAACCATTTTGGAGACACCTGTTCCACCTGGTGGTCCTTTGTTGCCGTGTCACCAAGGTTTGAAAGTCACCATTTCACGCTGTCTGGCTGCCTTGCTAAAAATAGGATGGCGCTCTTGTTACAAGAATCAGACGTCAGCTCTAGAACACAAATTAACGTGCAGGCGGCGCCAGGCACACATGAACAGCCATAATTTGCATTCAGCCATTGACTCGCGTTGTTTTGTTTGTTGATCTAGCTTTCTGAACGATGGTTCGGCGTTTTGTTGTCAACTTCTGAGGAAATTCTGATAAAACCAGACATAGTATTCACAAATTTCCAATTTACCCCTCTCGTAGTTTACCTCTCCCGATTAGCAACAGTTGCTCAGACTAATGGACCATATCGGACTTAGCTTAGCAATACCCATTATCCATTGCGCGTGACGTCACGCATTTTCGGCTGGGGGTATAAACTCCGCCGTATCTCATTAGATTTCCATTTACAACCACCTATACAACGTTCATTCCTACCATTTATACACGATATTTGCACACTTTTGTCAGTTGTTGCAGAGCAACAACGACTTGGAAAGTGCGCGATTTGGTGGTGTTTGTTTGATAAAGTTTTGGGGAGTTTAAAAGGTTGAATTACGTGATGAATGAAGAGGCTGCATGCATTCACTTTCCTTTTGTAATACGACTATGGGCTGCGAACCATACAGCGAGAAGTGAATTAAAATTTTACCGCATGTAAGCAGTGGGGCTTACGTTAAAAAAAAATTGTCACGACTGCTGGCAGAAAAAATGGAAAATAACCACTTCTAAAAGCAAAAAAGTTTAAGTTTTTCTTTCCTTTTATTTAAATTGTCCATGCTAGCTGTACATATACAAAGTCATAGCAGTAAAGCTTATCTTTTCCCTCTTAATTAAATGCCAACTGCATGGTGTGCTGTCAAAGGCTGCAAATGTCACATACAACCTTCGTAAGTGGAAAAGGAATTTCTGCCTTAAACATGCTGGCCTGGTTCGTTCAAGGCGCATGCGATTTCCCTCCACCATTCCGAATGTTACGCTTCCTAGCTGACAATGAGCTAAGACGAGACTGAGTACAGGCAATCAACAGGGTTGATGTCAGAATGATTTTTAGCTCGATCCGAGCTTGATTCATAGAGATAGTGGTTTCTTTTGGGCTATTAAAATGAACTCTTCTTTGCTTTTCGAAGTGGTTATTTTCCATTTTTCTGCCTACAGTCGTGACTATTTATTTTTAACATAAACCCCACTGGTTGCATGCACTATAATTTTCATTCCCATCTCGCTGTGTGGTTTGTAGCCCAAGAGTTGTATTACAAAATGAAAGTGAATGTAGCCTATGTAGCCTCTTCATTCATCACGTAATTCAACCTTTTAAACTCCTTAAAACTTTTTAAAACAAACACCACCAAATCGCGTGCTTTCCATGTCGTTGATGCTTTGCAACTTCTGACAAAAGTGTGTTAATATCACATATAACTGGTGGGGAGGAACGTTGTGTGGCTGGCTGTCAATGGAAAACTACATGAGATACGGTGGAGTTTATACACGCCGAAAATGCATGACGTCACGCACAATGGATAATGGGTATTATGGCTAACTCCAATGTGGTCCATTGGCAGGACCGACGAGAGTCATTTATTTTTGAAAGCCTCGTTATACATTGCAGTACGAAATTATAAGCCGTTTTCTTCCGCACATCAATGACAACGAAAAATATCAATAAGTCGTTATAATTTCTGCACTCGTGTAACTGGTGAAACAGCACATATTTGCATAAATTAGTTTGCGAGGCTCATTGAGCAATAAGCCAAGAGAATCCATTCTACAGTCTGAATGAAGTGACAGCTAAATGGCGTTGTTCGATACGATGCACAGCTGAGTGATGGCGAATATAATTGCTGCGAAGTCAGCCAAAGGCTGCGTCCAAATAGTCTTTTTTTTTGCTTAGGAAAGTTCCTAACTCCTAGAAAAAGATCCAGAAGTATTTACGTGGCAGCCATGATAAGTGCGTTCAGATTCTTTAAATGTAAAGGAAAGGTGCTACAATGCTTCCTAATTTATCACTTTTAGCATAGGGTACACTGAACCATCCTTTTCGAAAAGAAAGATGAAATGCTATCCTGTAATTTTGCAATGACTGTCCATCCGGCCAATCACGAAAACAAACATACATGATGGGCAGGAGTCAGGTGATCACTGTGCCTAGTGTAAGTGCATTCGGATTCTCTTATTAGCGTGGTTCTCTTCCTAAGCTGAAAAAGCCCCCTTTACACCTTTCCTTTACCTCATGACGATTGACACAGAGGTTAAAGAAAAGTGGTTAGGAATTAGACGATAGGACGTAATTTTTTTTTACTACTCGGACGCAGCCAAAGTTTCGGATTTTTTTCAGATTGTCATCCTTGCGGAGTCACATCAATTATATCAACATAGCCAACAGGCAATCGCTTTGTCATTAGCATTTCTTAATCACTACGTGTCATGCATTAGCGGTGGTTGTTCAGTTAATAAATTGTCTGATTGTTAATCAGGCAAACTTGATCGCAAACAGTTTAAAACAATTTATGCGCGAAAGGGTGATGTTACCGAAGGCCTTCCTGACATCTGACGGCACGCCTCTGCAGCTAGCTAATAGTCCAATATATTTGCGGAGATCGGGGATGTTAAACTGCGTCAAGTCATTCCTTATACACTTGATTAATTTACTATTGTTTTCAAATAAACGTTACCGTAATTCAAACTATAGGAAAATAACATATCAAGTCGTATTGCCAACGCAATCTTGTAATAATAAGGCATCGTCAGGAACAGCATCAGCTGCATGTCCCGTTTAGTCCTCCATCTCTTGCCTTGCTGGTTGCCCATACAGGTAGGGTTGAGAACCATTGTATTCCTCCATATCTGCCAAAGTAAGAACTAATTCTCTGTCTCCTGATTCCTCATCGCTCCAGTCGTGAAAACTCTTACCAGAATTCCCACTAGATTCACTGAAACCGTGTGACGCCATGTTGACCTTGCCTGTTTGTGTTCTAGTGCTGATGTCACGCATACTTCGTGTGCGCTCGCGGCATGGTCGGCATACTCCGCCGGAGGTGATCAATAAATAAAATATGCAGCGATCTGCGATCGACTTTTGTAAAAAATAAATAAGTTTTGCGATCTTTGAGTAATTCTCCATCATATAATGATTGCCTATCCTTTAGGGTTTTCATGCTCTTTAAATGACTACAAGTTTTGTCCACTGATTTAGTTCGGCAATCCTGCTTCTGCTTTTCCACTTGCACTGTCTTACCCTGATTTTTGCTGCAGTAAAGTGCGTGAAACTTTACTCCCCTCTGCACCTGAGTCTTGTGCCCATATCCAATCAGTGTGGCCACACAGTGCCTTCAAGCTGCCAAGAAAGAATATCCGCTTTACTGTGTGCATGAATCATGACTGTGGTTGGGATCAAAAATTGGATTCCATGGTGGCGAGAGATATTGATGACAATGTCTTTGTTTATATTAATTATTTTACTTGAGATTTTTTTGTCCAAAGGGAGGCTTGAGATGTGCTCCTGGATCTCTGGCTTTGTTTACATGGTGTTTGCAATGGCTTGCCGTTAAAAGAGTACCGTGATTTGGCATTTGTTCCAGATTTTTCTTCATCACTTAGCGATAGCACTTTTCCCATAGCCCAACTCATGACGTATTTTTGATATTACCTTATGTACACATCACTTTTGAGGAAATTTCATTGTTTGAGAAGGTGAGAAATAAAATTGCTCAATGTTAAGTCATGCTGTTAATATTTAGTTGAACTGAATGCCAAGTGTAATTTTGGTTAAATCGGTAAGACTTAGCATCGTCGCAGGCTAGCTAAGTGCCACTCTCATAACTAAGCAAATGTTACTTAGCTAGTGTGCTCGCAATACCTTTCCATAACCATTTTGTAACATCAGTTCATTAGTTAGCGAGCTAACGTTAGCTAGTCACTCAGTTGACAGTGGAATAAGACTGCAAATGGGCATTTGTTCCTTATTTTTCTCTATCACTTACCTGTAGTACTTTTCCCATAGCCCGACTCATGACGTGAAAGTGATCAGTACAAACCCTTGCCAGTTCAAATGCTAAAGTGATAGCTCAATCGCAGTGTAACTTAGTAGAATGATGGCATTACAATTCTGCTGCTAATGGAAATTACATTGGTTTTCTATTAAATTGCGCAATTCAGTTATGTGATATACAGCATCTTATACTCTCAGTCGTGACCTGATCAGGCCAGTGCTAAAGCCATGATAAATGGAACCACTGGAAATGTGTATCGCGATCATAAACCCCTGAAGTGCCGGCCCTTCATCTCTTCTTACGAAGATAATTTTTCGAAAAATGATGAAAAATAAGATCAGCGTGTAATCTCGTATCCCCAGAACACTGCGGGACACAACAGTGAAACGCTGATCGGGAGGCGCTATTTTTGCTAGTCAAGCCTCGTTTTGGCATTGGAATGCATGGTATGCAAAGAATTTAAGAGTGGTCAATTCATCTCTCCGCCCAGTTGCATGCACCGCTGGCAGGAAATTAGCAGTCATTCCTCATGGCTGAAGGAATATGGGAACCGAAACAGTAATCCCTCTGCGCATAATTTCAGATGTAACACATGCATAAAAATCAAGCCCTAAGTCTGTTTTCCTCTCTCATCGAGATTGTACAGCTGTAGATTTCACAATTCAGTTTTTTTTTTTTTTTTTTTTTTGTAATTAAGTGCAAGCAGCATTTTGGGTTGATTAAATGTTGAGTTCCTAAAGGAAGCTCTTTCTCTATGTGTGATGTGGATCGTGGGGACGCAGTCCAGCCTTCACGAGTCCTGTTAGTTTAATTATTTCTTAAATCTGTCCAGAATGTCTTCACAATCCCCTAAAGCCATCCATGGACTTTCTTCAGCCCTCATGCTGTCATATCTTTAGTTTTCATACTCAGTCCACAGTCAAGCAATGAACTGTTTATATATGTCTTGCATTTGCCTGGCGTGCAAGTGTTGCCTTGTCTGATGAAGTTTTCCAGGACCCAGCATAGACATTGATTTTACGGGCCTGTACTGTAGCTCATGACTGTACATGTCACCACCTGTGATGATGTGAGTCCTCAGTGCAGAAAATGGCACCTTTGGGCTTTCCTCTGGCTGAGGTACAGCCTCTTTAACCAGAGATAGGAAAGCAGAAATGTAGCTAGAATAGCTGGGCCACCGAAAGAATATCGCTCAAGGAGACCCATTCTAATGAAATGTTTTTATCCCTCTCTTTGTGGATCCCCCCAAACCGAGGGCCATTACAATCATAACTACTTTTTCACTCCTCCAGCAACGCGGCTAGCAACACGTGAAGGAGGGGCCACGTCTGATCGGATTCTTGAACCCTAAAGTGTGCCTTGATTTCTGTCTTTCAGGAGAGGTACAAACTTTCAGTGAATTATGTAGCCTGGAGGCAGTGGACCAGGCCATTTCATCTGACATTTCTTTAGTCATCACTTCCATATGAAAACACAGACACCATAATAAGACTTGCCGGCATTTGAAAGGGAGTCTGAGATGAAGTGGCGCTTCAAATTCCTTGGAGACGGGGGGAAAAAATGGTTGCAGCACTTAATTTCAGACATCCAGTTAATTGTGAGAGTAAAGCCGCTTTCACACCGGACGCGAAACGAATTTTTCGCACGACAGATTACATTCAAAGTCGATGCAAAGATGCAAATTCTTGTCTTTGCATTGACTTTGAATGTAATCTGTCATGCAAAAAATTTGTTTCACGTCCGGTGTGAAAGCGGCTTAAGGGAGATTGAAATCTCTTTCAAGATGGCTTTTTGCCACTTCAGAATGTGTTCAGTTAAAAGGGGCACTTTAGTCTCTGCTTATTCTTTATCGTAATTTTACAAGCCCTCTCCACAGGATGCCTCCTTTATATACACCAGCAGTTGGTGCTATTGATTAAAGCTGAAGTTGGGAAGATCGCTCGACCGAGAGGACTTATGCCCCCCTTTCACTACGACCACGAATATCCCGAATCACCCCAAATCGTAAATTTTTCATGTTCATAGATGAATCTCAAACATTTCTTGAAGTTCTTAAATAAATCTTATTTGATTCCCAAACATTCGTACAGTTTGCGGGAGTTCGTCGAATCGGCGAGAAATTTTTTGTTTGTCAAAAACTTTCATGGAAGGGTCCCCGTAGTGCAATTTCGTGACTGTATTGTAATCCATTCGTAATCAATTCTTATGTTACGTAACAGCTTCTGAATCGATTCTTTTGCATTCTTGGCCATTCTTAGCAATCCGTGGCTCCCTAAAATTCTTGGCCCCAAGCCGAAAAGACATGCTGTGTCCCTGCTTAGAACACTCCAGAATTAATAAAAAGCCAGTGCAAAAACTGTGAACTGCTAGACAGAGGAATTAGGGATGAATAAAGAAAAAAAAACAACCAAGGCTCGGGCACTTTTAGCAAACTCACTCAGGGGTGAGGAATTTTATTGCTTGAACACCTCTGGAACAAACACTTTTGTATCGCACCCCGTCCAGTCCAACACCTCTGCATTCTCAACCCTCTAATAAACCAATTTCACCCACCAATCACACTGCAGCGTTTTACCCGGGACTGTACTAACGGTTCCTTTTTAAACTCATAACCAATCCTAACATGGGTTAATTCACCACACTCCTCCCCACAAATCAAAAACACATTTTTTTTGTTTACATACCATGAATCTCATTAACTATGCACACAATGCCATGCCTTGTAATTCACATTAAAACTCTTCCTTTTTATTTTAGTTAATTCATTTGTATTGAACTTCTCAGTCAAAACCAAATCTATCGAGAGGTTAAGCCTGAGCCAGAGAGGCCGGAGCCTCACTCCAGACTGAATAGGGCAGACATTTTCTCTCCTTGGTTTTCTGTTTGTCTCTCTGTTTTCTCCAGTAACTGGTTCCCAGCCAACCATACTATCATCACTCTCCTCCATTTCTACTCCAGTTGACAGTAATTGGTCCACATGTCTTTTCATGACCTTACCATTTACTCAGACTAAATACATTACATTTCCCAACCTGTTAAGCACTGCCAGGTACCCATGACCGGCCTTCCCCTCCCCGGTAAACTCTGACCTGTACATTTTGAAGTGTCTCAAACACCCGAACAGTCATGTCTTTACCATGGTTGGCCAGCGATCGGGGGCTTTTTATAGCCTTTCGAGACCCAAGAGCATGCCAAAGTGTCAGGAAAAGTACCGATTTTCGTAAACTACTCATGAAAAAGTCATATTAGTCGTATCTTATTCGTTGCGATCGTCCTGTATTCGTACATGCATTTGGCATATTCGTAACTTAGTCGTAGCTGATTGTTACAATTCGTGCATGATTCGTACCTGAATCTTGTAATTCGTACGTTTCTTTACCCATTCCTGACATTCTTCATATTTTTCAACACGATTAGCCACGAATTTTCGTAACTCTGTCGTACGTTTGTTGTGACTGCTTCGTACCTCCTACCGATTCTCCAAGAAATGTAGCATTTTTGGCCGAATCATCATGGATTTCGAAAGTTTCCGATTCTGGGTGATTCGAGATATTCGTGGTCGCAGTGAAAGGGGGGCATTAGTCAGATTTTTGAAGGAGTACAGCTTTCAAGCCCCTCTGCTATTTGCGCTGAGATCCAAACCAGTCCCTCCCTCGATTTTTCATGCACATCCGAAGGCGCGTGCTAATGATCTGATCGGTTAATTGAGCCGGGAGCCGTAGAATTTCGCAAATTGCATTACAGGCTGTGGGTGGAGATAAAGTCGCAGATTTTTTTCACCTGATTCATATACGCATGTCTAAGCATAGTGACAGTTTCAGTAAATACGACCAAAAAAATCTTCCCGACTTCAGCTTTAAGTCTTAACTCATGTTCTGATCTCTGTTAAAGAGTGAAAATGGTTTTAAAATAATTTTCTCACCATGGCTGCAGATTTTGAGTGCTAGTTTTATGAGCTGTATCATGCTTTTAAAGCAAGGCAGTTTAGCCAATGGCAAGTATTCATGTTTTAAACATTGATTTTTTTTGAGTATTAATTTTTGTTTATCGTGTGAAGAAATTATTGAGGCATTCATGAGACCAATCAATGTTAGTTATTAAACGGGGGGGATCTTAATGCTTTTGACTGGCTTTGTCCCGACTGAAAGGAATCAGTTGGCTTGAATGAGTCTTTTAGAGAGGGTAAGGATATTCTAATAAAACAAATTTATTTGCATTTTGTAATAATCCTTTGGGAATTAAGTGAGAAAAGTGATATTAAATATTGACATAATGTAGCAAAAAAATCCCATTAGTATCAGGATTAAAGGTATTCAATGCTATCATACAAAAGTTTTAAAATAACATTTTTTCTCATTAAAATATAATTGCTTTATTGCTTTGCAGAATGTGATTACTGAACTACTCATGACCCCATTAAAGAACCTTTATTGCATTTGCTCTGAATTTTTACTTTTTATTTTTTTTGGTCTAGAATGGCCCAACCAGTTAGAGTACTGTGTTCAAATAAAACCAGCAGTATTCAGACCCAGGAATAATGACTTTTAATTTTAATTTTCATATGCTACATTTGGAATTATTTATCATTTTTTCATAATAAATATAATATTAGCATGCACCGCGTCAAATACATGCACTTAGATCCCCAGAGGTTTTGCGGGAAACAGGATAGCATCTGTCTCATATTATTTTTAATTAGCTCTGGGGTACATGTGTGGTGACATCCTGTGAAAGAAGTGTCCAGGAATGGGCAATAGTGTTTTTTTTTTTTAACCAAAATAAACAAGGTGCTTTGGGATAAATGGTGCTAATCTTAAAAACGCTAATGTATCTACAGAGCTCAGCTCTCCAGCATAAGCTTACTGACTTCAGCGATCATATTTATAGGCTGTCCTTGCAAAATAGATGCATGTTTTAATTAATAGGGCAATTGTAGCTCCTCCCATTCTTGACAGATGTTTTATTTCCAAGCATCTGCTTTAAAGCCAAACACGCGGATCTTGGTTCTCAGAAACAACGTGATCACACACTTCGCATGAATCTCCCGACACACTGGTGAGCATACTTAGCGTGCATATTTTTATGAGGCAGATGTATAATGTGTTATGCTTGGTGCACATGTCCACACTGACTCTCTCGAGACACACACACACACATAAACCAATGTGTGTTCACAAACAAACTGCATTCACATGCAGTTGTTTCTCCAGAGGGATAGTGAGTCTCCCCCAGTCTTTCTTGAGGAGTAAGGCAACAGAGCCTTAATGGTTACCACAGCCAACTCAGCTGGCAAAGCGAGCTTCTCACAGACACTCAGGAAGTGTGTTCCTTTGGCACTCTGTTAATTAGTTCAGAAAGGTCATGCCCTCTGGGATGCCTAAAGTTTTGATAATGAACAAAGCTTAGCTGGACAAGGGAGTGCAAAGGCTCTGATGTGAGAGGGTTTAGGATTCGAGCTGGCTCTGATGTGGGAGAGTTTAGGATTTGAGCTGGCTCTGATGTGAGAGAGTTTAGGATTCGAGCTGGCTCTGATGTGGGAGAGTTTAGGACTTGAGCTGGCTCTGATGTGGGAGAGTATAGGATTTGAGCTGGCTCTGATGTGGGAGAGTTTAGGACTTGAGCTGGCTCTGATGTGTTTGAGCTGGCTCTGATGTGGGAGGGTATAGGATTTGAGCTGGCTCTGATGTGGGAGAGTTTAGGACTTGAGCTGGCTCTGATGTGGGAGAGTTTGAGCTGGCTCTGATGTGGGGATTTTGAGCTGGCTCTGATGTGGGAGAGTTTAGGATTTGAGCTGGCTCTGATGTGGGAGAGTTTAGGATTTGAGCTGGCTCTGATGTGGGAGAGTTTAGGACTTGAGCTGGCTCTGATGTGGGAGAGTATAGGATTTGAGCTGGCTCTGATGTGGGAGAGTTTAGGATTTGAGCTGGCTCTGATGTGGGAGAGTTTAGGATTTGAGCTGGCTCTGATGTGGGAGAGTTAGGACTTGAGCTGGCTCTGATGTGGGAGGGTATAGGATTTGAGCTGGCTCTGATGTGGGAGAGTTTAGGACTTGAGCTGGCTCTGATGTGGGAGAGTTTAGGATTTGAGCTGGCTCTGATGTGGGAGAGTTTAGGATTTGAGCTGGCTCTGATGTGGGAGAGTTTAGGATTTGAGCTGGCTCTGATGTGGGAGAGTTTAGGACTTGAGCTGGCTCTGATGTGGGAGAGTGTAGGATTTGAGCTGGCTCTGATGTGGGAGAGTTTAGGATTTGAGCTGGCTCTGATGTGAGCTGGCTCTGTTCTTCGCTGAAAGTGGTGTTAACCTTGTACTTGCTGTCCTTGTTAAAGTTGCATTCTCTCACTTTTTTCCTTAATGACAGGAACAAATTTGGCTCAGCTGGCCAACTTTTTTATTGAATTGGTTGAGCTTCTCGGCGATCGATGTGATCTACAGGTCAGATGTTCAGTCTGAGAGAAAACATTTTAAGTGTGAGCCTGCAATTTGGCTCTCTAGAATTTGTCAGATAAGGTTATGCTCTCATCAAAGCAGATGCAACTTTTGCCCATGTTCCCTCATTACTAGTTAAAGGGATGAGATGATGACTGTGCGAGATACAGTATGTAAATGGTGGACCGGCAGAAATAGCTTTGAGGGATCCACACATGCCATGGTTCAGGTCAGCTTTCAAGAAAATCTGACATTTCTCTGCTGTTAGACATTAATCAATAATTAACCCAGCACTTCGGCCTCATCAAAACACTCTTAAAGGCTGCAAGAGTTGAGTCTTGTTTGAGTTTTCACTGGGGTTACAGAGGTAGCAAGGCACCAACAAGCTGTTTCCACGTTCCAGTGAAGGGAAGCGACTGCCAGCTCATCTTGAGCATTTCAATGATGTCTTAGGTGTGACGTTTTCATATACAGTGAGCTCCATAATCCACTGAACAGTGATACAGGAAGTGAAACAAGTAAGAACTGAAGGCAGCTGTAGTAGAGGCCCGGCAGTGCATCACCAGGGAAGATATCCAGCGTCTGGTGATGTCTATGCATCACTCTTTTTTAGTCATTGCTTACAAAAGATATCAAATCACGTGTTTAAAAAAACTTTATTATACATTGTTAAACTGCAATATTTTCTATATTTTTTATGCCCCCGACAATTGTGGGGATTACATGCAAAAGACGGGTCATTTCTAAACTGTTCATCCAATATGGATGAAAGCACCCTGAAATTAAAGTTTACACTCCGCATTTTAACCTCGTTGCCATTGTATGCTTTCAAATGCAAAGTGAGTTCAGAACCTGAGTACCGTGTCACTGTCGAGTGAATGATGATGCACACAGTCAAAGGAACGTGACTGCACTCACTGCTCACTGCACTACAAGCTCATTAACAGGTGCAATATGTGCACATAACATTCTTTTTCACAATCAACAGATGAGTTAAGGGATTGAATAGCACCGCGCCCCATATCTATAATGAACTCGTCTAAAAATGGTCCAGACGATTCACCTGTTGGGACCGGGGCCGCATAACCACTGTGTGTTATCAGAAGTATTAAGGCTTTGAAATGGAGACTCTCTTGACAGTGAACCCTCTCTCAACAGGTGAGCTGCTCTCCTCCCATGTGTCTTCGGGGGATGAATCGCTTGCAAATCCTCCAACAACTGCAATATTTATACCCTGGAGAAGAAGGCCACATTTTTGGTGTCCAGATAAAATTTTGGACGCTAGCTGGCTGGATACTGTCGGTGCCGATCTGTTAGAAACCCAAAGTTCAACGAGAATTTCTCAAAGACGCTAGTGGAAAAGTTTTCTTCTTGTAGAAAACTTTGCCGAATTTTCACCTGGACCTGTTCGAGGCTCTTCTGGGATCTAACTTTGCCTTTGCTTTTTTCTGACTGAAAATTAAAAAAAAAAAATGTGGAAGAAGACACGCTGTGGGCCTGGCGCTCACTCTAAGTTAGCCATGTAAGGATGGACAGTGCTTATATAGTACAGATGGAGCAGCATTATTGATGGCAGGTATGGATGGACTGAGTCTTCAGTCTCACTTCTCGCTGACTGAGGCAAGATTACACTGCTCTCAGTGCCCAAGACAGGATTTTTCTCTCCTTGCCAGTGAAAGAACCAGAGCTACCTCTGCTTCCTATTAAGCAAAACATTCATCTGTGAAATTGGGATCAATTTCCTGAGACCTGTTTCATTGGCAGAGATTTTAAAGTACTGCTTCCCTGTTCAGAGAAAATCAGCAGAAAGACATTCTTGTTTCATTAAAAAAAAAAGAGGAGCTTGTCATGAAGTACTGTGGGAGACATGCCGTGAAACGATACCTCTTGACCTTGCAAACCCTGTAGGACTCCAGCATGACCAGCCAAGCGCACATGCCCAGGGGACCAAAATGAGTACAGGATGGGTCATACTGCATAAGCTTCTGTTTCATTGTGTGGGTTGGCTCCATCGGCATTGTGGCTGAAAGCTCAACTGTAGGAGGCCAGACTAGGCATTAGCAGTGCTGGCAGCCATTAGTGATTGCGTTCCACTAACATGGAGCTTTAGTCTGCCTGTTCTATTTCCACAGTGGTTCTGTCCACTCAGATTTTCATGACCTTAGTGAATATAGAATGAGAATGACCTTCTAATCGTCTTTGCTGCCCGAAACAGATGTGTAATGTTAACATATTCACATTCATGGCTCTGTGATGCTCACCATAGCTGCTTACGATAGTAATTTTCTGAAAGCTATTCATTCAACCAGCATAGATTAGCCGTTTTATTTTTTTCAGTGTTTTCTCAGGCTGGTTTCCTGCCCTTACCCTTTCTTTATTGATTTTTAATGCGTTCACTTTTCCCCAATTCCTTGATGGTCTTTGCAAATAATCTTGAACAGTGCCATCTGTGTAACATTAGGAAGGTGCTATTGCTTGCGTGCATATCACGTTATGGGTGCTCTGTTTGATATCACTATCTATTAAGGGCTCCGTGAGCGGCCCCAATGTTCAATCTGATGTAGTGCTTTAATTATATCATCTACCTAGGTTATGTGTAATAATAGTCCTGATTAAATGCAATCTGGGAACACTTAACTATGCCAGCTGCTTCAGAGAAACCTTTCTTTGAATAGTGAAGGCAAATGATTGGTTTGCGTAATTACATTTGACCCGGCCCTTGATCTCTCCCCTGCTGCCACAGAAAATGAAATGCTAGCGTAGAGCTGTTACTGTTCTTTGCCTCTCTCAAAAGTCACCCCACAACTAGGTTGTGCAATTATAGAGCCTGTGATTGAGTGAATACAGGAGGGTCCCTCAAAATATTTGCATTTTTGTCAGGTTCGTCTGGATCATGGTGAAAACACTGTGAATTTCACTGAATCATTCAAAAAAAGCTGTGCATGTCAAATATCAATCTTAAGTTTAGCATCTCTCTGCCTTCTATTATTTTCCTTTTTAGTGAATTGCAAATCCATCTGTGGATTTGAAGTGTTGCAGTATGTGGGACATTTGGGGTGGCATGGTTGCTCAGCACTGCTGCCTCGCAATAATGAGGTTCCAGGTTCGAGCCCCGGCCGGCTGAGGCCTCCCTGTGCGAAGTTTGCATGTTCTTGTTTTTGCGTGGCTTCCTCTGGGTACTCCTATATTCCTGGCCTGTAAAGACATGCACTATGGAACTCATGCACTTCTACCGGTGGCCCTGAGTCTTGGCTCCAGTCATGACTACATTCCAGGTCCAACCACAGGACAATGGAGGCAGAGTCAAGGAGGTCCTCCACAGAAAGAAAAGTTTGCATCCCAGCTGATACCTACAGATTTGTCTTTATGTGGACAAACTTAGCTCTATTTTCACCCTAATTTTCACCCCACCGGGTTACGCTACTTAAAGCCACAGCTCTACGCTACGCAATAAAACATTTGTAGGCTCCATTTATTAATGCTGCAGTTTATAAGTATTATACACTGTCGACTATTCTGTTTCCGACTGATTGCTCACATTGTTACACCTAGAGCCCAGTCACTGTTAATAAATGTGTAGACCAGTGCTGCAGTGCTAATGTAGAAGCATGCTAACAAGCTAATTGCTAACACAATGCCTGCAGATCTTCAAAAACTAGTTATTATGCAGGGTGCAACTATTATAACCAAACTAAAGCTACATGGTCAATTACATGCAAAATGATACCTCAGGGGAAATTTTTTTTTCTCATATATTTTGAATCATTCTCGTTTTGCAATAATTTACTTTTATTAGTGCCATAGACTGTATAAAAAGATGGACAAAGCAACCGTGACATCACCCATTGGTTTCAGCATACCATTTAGGAAGCCTCGATTTTGGCAATTTGAATTGCGCCATTGTCATTTTGAAACCGGATATGATTCCTATAGGACGAGAGCGTGAATTGAATATCCAGGGAGGAGCGAGGGGTGTATCTACATGTGGATCTGACCGTATCACGTTACATCGTTACCATAGAATGTTACGTCAGTTACTCTACGTTTTGACTCAGAAAATATAATTCAGCCAACATAAACACTTTCTTCATTCTGATTGCTGGAGAAGTGACTGTCAACCTTCTTTTGACAGAGAGACTAAGTTGATTGAAGGAAAGAATTCAGAGAAATCTTCAATTTAAAAAAGCATGTAAAAATTGGGGTATTTTTTCATGTTACGTCAGTTACCCTGTAAAATGACAAACTGTGGGATAGTGCAATACGCAAAATAAAATCTATTACATGGGTTCTCAAGCACTAACAAATGTTTGAATCCCTGTGATATTTTGTCGTGATCCACCATGTAATTACAGAGTAACTGAAGTTAAAGTTGTTCTAAATGTTACGTCATTTACCGTGGAATTGACCACATATTTCTTTACACAACGTAATAGAGTAAAATAACACAGTTAGTTACCTATCCAAATAAAAGGTAGGAACCTCAGTGCCTTATTTCATATCCATCTTTAGTAAGCCACACAATGTTGACTCTGATTTCATTTATTGCTCTTGTTGACAGCATGTATATGCATTGTTGGCAACGGAGGAATTAAAAGTGTAGAGAGAGATTTCCATGCCTCTGAATTTTTGCTGTCCACCATTGTTTCAAGTGTCTTGAGAGTTTCTCATGAAACTCAGGCAGCTATATGATTGGACAGCCCTTCAGGAATTTAAGGTCAGGGAGAGGTTCTGATTGGTCAAAGCTACAGAGGCAATAGAATTTTTTGACCCCTAAATAAACAGGCAAGGGAAAACACAGACACCCCAATAAACTCTCAGAATACTTCAAATACCGATAGCTGAGGGGATATTGTGACTTTTTTTTACCAAATAAAACTCAAAAAAGTTGCCAATTGTAGCTTTAATGAACTATGTAGAGCCAGGGGTAGGATTTTGTGCAAGCACATAGAATGATTTGATCTTTCCGTGAGACAATCAGGTATTTTCAAGCGCTGCTGTGTGCTTTTGTAATCCTGTGTGTGAAATGTGTGAAATGCACAACTAATTTAATACTTTCCGTTGAATCAAGGCTGCATATGTGTGCTTTCTAGAAACAGCTCATTCAAAATTGAAGTGCTGTTCACACTGTGGGACTATATCTTGATTGTCATTTTGATAAACTGAATCAATTGACACGTTTTTATGGATTCTGTTCTGATAACATCTGACAAATTTGCCTGCACATAATGTTTTCTTTCTTTACATGGAATTCCCATCTCTTTTGGGAATACAGGCTGCCATTTTAAAGAGGAAGGAACCCCCTACGGGGCTACTTTACAATACGTTTCATTAATTAAACATGCTTTCTGTTTTGAATATGGCTTCCTTTGAATAACTGATGTAGTCATTGGTCTGAAGAGATGCGGAGGGAGCGAGGGAAGTAGAAAAAGGGGATAAAGCAGAGATTGAGTTGGTGAAGAAGACAGGCTTCCGTCTTGGTCCCAGTTCACTCTTATTACAGTCTCTCTGCTATTGTACCTCAAGTTCTCCATTCATCCAGTGTGTTGATGATCTTGGAGTTTTGTTTTCTCCTAATAACCAGTCCCTCTCTTGCTTGTGAGGGGTCACAGAAACATGGTTGCTGACCAATCACCGTAACTTTTGAGAGATTTAGCTTGAGAAAGCAGCTATATGGCTCATTCGCCTAAAAAAACCGCTAAAAATATCTAAAATGGATTTCCAGTCCTATTTCACTATTCAAGCAAAACACTTGCTTGTACTTAAGTGAATATCACTCAGAAGGTCATTAAATACCAGTATGTTATGATCCAAACAAGGAATAAAATTCAGACACAGAGTATGGTTTATTACGTATTATTTACGGTTAAAAACTCAGAT
This sequence comes from Gymnothorax javanicus, assembly GCA_029692085.1. NCBI lineage: Eukaryota > Metazoa > Chordata > Actinopteri > Anguilliformes > Muraenidae > Gymnothorax > Gymnothorax javanicus. The sequence goes on from CM056203.1 coordinate 73,296,595, forward strand.
GAAATGGTATAAACTGAGGTTAACTTGGGTCCCATCTTTCTGTTCAGTTCAGGTTACAGTGAAATGGATCTAGTTCTAGGTGAATAGGAAGTGTAGTCTGTACTTTCCTGGTACATTACTTGATATTGCCCTCGCATTCATCATTCATGAGACTTTACCCTCAGGAAACTGTTCACACGCTCACTCGATATTCAATCAGTGTTCTGTGCGCACAGAATAAATTCTCCCGGAGATATGTTGCATGCTATCACCTTCAATTATTAACCAGGATCTCAAAAAATAATGAGAGAGCTGCGTTCAGAGCAAGAACACATTCTGTGTCATTATGTTTGTTTTATTCTGTTGGGTAAATGAAAACCCTGAGGAAAAGGGCTTCATCAAGTCATTGCTTCCCAGTGTATGTAAAAGCTGTAATTGTGTGTATAGAATGAGCTCTATTTGTATGTGCAGAGTGTTTTACAGGTAGTTGCTGTCACAAAGTTCCTCCATAGGAAAAAAAAAAAAACAGGAACCTTGGGAGGAAGCTGCCTTGCATTTGCTGGATTGTCTGAGGGCCAGCATGAGTCGTACTAAACCATGTGCAGGCAATGAGGAATCCATTTAATGAGCATAGTAATTGACCCAAGGGTATGAACTAGATTATGTATTTTTAATAGAAATAAATGAGTTGGCAGATCAACAGAGAAGATGATCTGTCAAAGCCTCTGGGTTGCATCACACTAAACAATAATTCTTGTTTAAAGAGCATATTAAAAAATGATATAATGTGAGGTACAATTTGTCTTAGACATGAGTGATGCTGGTTTGCGAAGTGCTGGAATGTTTGTATATCATGCATGTGTGTTCACTTTTTATGTGTGCTGATTTGATGTTGCGATGCACCCTGTTTTTGTTGAGGCAATGTAATTGTTTGATCTTGAACACTCCACAAAAATAGATTTCTATTTTAAGGAACTATCTGGCATAAATTTGATGAAAGGAGAAGAGAAACAGAAAACAAAATAAAAGGGTGACTATTTTCCAAAGCTCTTAGGCTGCATACTAAATACATTTATTCGCCATAGTTTTTATGCTATGGGGAACTAACAAGAACTCGATTGAATCAAGGCAAAATGTATATGGTTATAGATGCCTTGGTGCCTTGGTTATGGATGGCAAAGTTTTTTTAATTATTTGGGCTTAGCCTCTTAGTACCAAACAAGAAAAGATAATGACTTTCTAGATGATTACATGCTTCCAACAGTCCCGTCTCTCTTTTAGCATGAATGTGCACCCCCATGTGAGATCCTAAAGAGAGGTCTTCATTGGAACCCAAATTCAAGCGCAGCCTAATTGCCCAGCCATAGTGCCTGACCTAAATAATTATTTCCTGGCTGGAATAAAAGGAAATCCAGGCAAAAACGTTATCATGTAATGTTATACAAACCGATGACAGGCAATTCCACACCAAGATCACTCTCTGTTGGGCTCCTTAGAATCTTTTCTAATACCTGTGGCAGATTTACCCATTGTTAACTTCCATTTATAGCCAGAACTTGCATCTTAAATAACTGGGTATGGCTAACTTCTTGATACTTTTTATATATTAAAAGCCTCAGTCAGATCACTCTGATAACTCCTTTTGCTAAGGCTGAGGAGATTGAGACTATTCTATTTCTCCCAGTTTCCTTTATACTTTGTGGCAGTAATTAACATAGCGGCTCTTCTTCTTTTGTAGAGCCTGTATATCTTTCAGTCCAGTCCCCAGAACTGAGCAAAACACACTAAGTGTGGTCTGACGGAGGTATTATACAAGATGAGTATAACCTTCTTTAAAGGGAGGTTTAAAACACAAACAAAAAGGAGATCTATATGCACTAATTTTTACTTCAGAAATCAGTGAAGCTGGCCCACATGCACCATTTGAAATACATTGGAAGACAATTTTTGCATTCACTTATCTGTCTTACTTTTACATACTGAGTACATAGTGTACTGGAAGTGGGTCAGCACTTAACAGATAAAGAGAAAAGGTAATTAAACAGTTTGGAAGGCATTAAGGCCCAGCACCCTTCAGGGAAACATTTCTTTTGTATAGTCTGCCTACAGGGAGTTTACAGAGTATTTGTATCATTTCAACAGCTTGTTAGTTGACATTCAACTGTTTTGTTTTGTCTGTACATGTTAAACAGAATATTTATAGAGTATATACAAAATTGCCTGTGGACCCTCAGCTAGTTTTTCCTTTGCTTGTGTGGTTCAAATGAAAATCTACAGATGTTCACTGGTTATGAAAGTGAGAATCAACTTCCATATCGGTTTTGCGTATGCAGCTGAATTTTTAGACACTCAACTAAGTTCACTTCACTTGTGTAGCCTAAATGGAAATGTACTGACGATAAATGGTTATGCAAGTAAACACTCTGTTCATGTTTTCATATATACTATTCAAAAAAAGTAGGGGATATTTTATTTTGAGATCAAAATTTTCACATATACAAAGGGATACGAAACCATGTTGTATAGTTCCTTACTGAGGAAGCATTTCAAAGAAATTCATCACCCAAACACATCAATGACACTCCTCACGATCTGCACGGGATGCTATTGATGATCAAGGGGTTGTGCCACAAATTTGCATGACTCTGAATTGGAAGGTTAGAGCCACTGTAAAGGAAGATTTTGAAGAGAAAGCATCAGATTATCAGTGGTTGAAGTCGTTAATTAAACAGAGACCATGCGCCGCCTAACACAGGAGGAGAGGTTACGTGCCCTTGGCATGCTACAGGTTGGCACAAGACAGGTCGTTGTGGCAAGGGCAATGAATGTTTCCCAGTCTGTCATCAGCAGATTATGGTCCAGACATCGTGCTACAGGGTCTGTTCAGGATAGACCACGATCTGGGTCGACCAAGGGCAACAACTCAGGCTCAGGACAGATTCATCCACACTATTGTCTTGAGAAATCGTATGGTAACAGCAAATCAGATAAGGTCTCAACTTCAAAGGGATACTGGCTTGGTAGTGAGTGGCCAGACCATCAGGAATCGTCTGCACAGATTTCACTTACACGCCCGACGCCTCGTGTCATTCCCTGTTTGAGGATCGTCACATTATGGCCAGACTCCAATGGTGTCGTCATCATCAACGCTGGGATAATCGCCCGATGGAACAACGTAATGCTCTCAGATGAGTCGAGGTTCACTGTGGACTTCCTTGACAGACGCAGGAGGGTTTGGCGCCGACGTAACGAACGCTTTCCATGACGTTAACGTCATTAGACATGATCCGTATGGGGGTGGATCTGTAATGGTGTGGGGAGGCATCACTGCTGCCGCAGAACAGACTTGCATGTTGTTGCTGGACGTGTCACAGGGCAGTACTACGGGACAACATCTTGGCACCCCATGTTGTGCCGTTTGCACGCCGTTATGGCCGCCGTTTCATTTTCCAAGATGACAATGCCAGATTTCATAGGGCCAGGATCGTTACAGATTACCACAGAATATCACCACATTACCATGGCCAGCACTCAGTCCGGACCTTTCCCCCATCGAGCATGTCTGGGACATGCTTGGACAGCGGCTACGCCAACGTCAACAACCTCCTGCCAATGTCCAAGAACTTGCTGCAGCATTGCAACAGGAATGGAATAACGTTCCCCAAAATGACCTGGGACGCCTCGTTAGGAGTATGCCATGCCGAATTCGAGCTTGTCTAGCCAACTGAGGGGTTTTACCCGCTACTGACTCACAATGGTGGTAAATTTGCTGTGTGACCCTGTGTTTGTGTCGACCCTTATTCTGGAGAATCTGTCCTTTACTGACTGTACACAGGGTTTCGAATAAATTGACAAATGTTTCCTTAATGTTTTTATGTCATTTGTTTCCTTCCTGACCTCATGATCTGCATTTCATGGTACTTGTAAATTCAATATCCCCTACTTTTTTTGAATAGTATATATGGTTTAAATTGTGGGGTATGAGCTAACTTGTGTGAATGCGCTACAAGGATAAGGTAATACTCGTGTTTTGTTGTGTGAGTAATTCATATTGAGTTAAAAGCAATAAAATAAAAAGCACAAAATAGTCTTCACAGAAAGATAAAAAGAATGCCAGTCATCTCCCAATATTACAGGTGTGTGTCTGTGCCATTTATTCCGTAATCCATCTTTGAATTCCCTAATTTGACCAACATTTTCAGGATCACATCCCAGAACATTTTTACGGAACGGACCAAGGCTGTAATTCAGCGGTTCAAACATATTCCACCAAGATACTAATGAATTATTGACCTCTAATCAGAGCCCATCTCTCAGTGTCTCCTGGCGCATACTGATGAAGTCATTAACAAGTGCTAACTCCGTGATAGGAGGATCAGCGGTTGATGAAATTGTATTTTAAATGCTTTTTGAGGCTACTCTACTTACACTGGCTCATGAGGCAACCAGAACTGGGACTGAGGTCACCAGCAGAATTCACTAAAGCAAGCACACTGTGAAGCACTGTTAATCCAATCTAGCCAGTGACTCAGCAAACAAAATGGCAAATACAGAGATGTTTTCTTTCACTATAACTCCACCAGCTGCCAAAAATTAGAAATGTTATTCATCAATGTTTCTGACACGGGTAATTATCAGATGATTGGAAGCACAACAAAATAAAACCAGTACAGTACTGTGGAAACGTATTTGCCCCTTCTCGGTTTCTTCTGTTTTTGGATATTTTTCATACTAAACTGTGTACTTTTTGACAAAGATGATCCGGGGAAACAAAAAATTCAGTTTTTAAATGATGATTTCATTTATTGAAGGAATAAGGCCATCCAACTTTGCTTGGCTCTATGTGAAAAAGTAATTGCCCCTTAGTTATGAAATCACGCAATTAAAGAAATTTAATCGATAATTTGGTTTGATTTCAAAAGAAACACCCAGCCGTGATCACTGTCGGCCCTGTTGCATCTAAACATCACTTAAATAGAACCTTTCAGGTCATGTGAAGTAGGCAAAAAGTAGCACATGATGCCGCAATCGTAAGAAATTTAAGAACAGATGAGAAATAAAGTCACTGACTTTGATCAGTCAGTAAAGGGTTACAAATCCATTTCTAAGGGTTTGGGACTCCAGCAAACCAAAAGAGAGCCACTATCTACAAATGGCAAAATCTTGGAACGATGGTGAGTCTTCCCCAGAGTAGCCGGCCTACCAAACTTTTTCCAAGAGTGCATCAACGACTAATCCAGGAGATCATGAAAGAACACACGCAAACATCTAAAGAACTGCAGGCCTCACTTGCCTCAGTAAAGGTCGATGTTCATGATTCCACAATAAGAAAGAAACTGGGCAAAAATGGCATCCATTGCAAGCGGTTGATATAGGTTTTGAATTACTTTCTACGCTTAATTAATGAAATGATCATTTAAAAGCTGCATTTTGTGCTTACTCACCTTGTCTTATTCTAAGATGAAATAAAAATAATCAATTGTATGATCTGAAACATTTAAGAGCCAGAGTCTGTAACTTTGGACCAGCTCATAGAAGGGGGTGATATATCATGTTCCAGCAGGCCACTGAGGTTTTTTGTGGGGGTAGATATATTGTCCAAACTGACAAAAATTACTTTTTTTATCTGAAGATCCCTTCAGGGTGGAAATTACAGCCCTTTTTTAGGGTAGGGGTGAAAAGGGCCAAAATAGTGACATTGTCAAAATCTGTTTGATTTGACCTTCGAATATTTTGGTGTGCCCTCAGTGAGCCTCCTTGATCTTATGGTATATGAATGTATGGGTAGAGTTCTTCCATTAAGCGCTATAATTTTCAAGGCTAACTGAGGGCGCCGCCTATAGGTGGCGCTTCAAGTCATGACTTTTTGCATTTTGGACTACATTTGAGACCCTCTCAGGGCCTGCGCCCTCATTAAGCCTTGCTTATTTATGTGTATTTGGATACATTGGGATGAGTTCTTTCCAAATTTGCATAAATGGCGGTGGCTCAGTTAGGGCGCTTTTTATGGCAAGAACGCGATTTTAGGCGATTTTCATTTGGCCATATCTCAGTGCGCCCCCTATGGGTTTCAGTGAAACTTGTTTTATTGTGTTTCTCTATATCTCTGCTATTCATGATGAAAATTTCAAGAAGTGTTTTTGCCTCATTAACCCTCTTTGTGCTAAAACGTTCACACCAGATCACACTCCACTTTAATCAAGAAAGACAAAAGGTTAGTTCTCCAATGCTCCAGTACATGGCTCATATGGCAGGTGGCAGCGCTGCTGTGACCATGTTTTGATGGCATGTTCAGAGTCTGAATAAAGCCGTGGAAATCCTACTTTTATCACAAACATCTTCTGATTTTAAGACCTGCGAGTGGTACATCGTTCCATCTTTACCTTGTGGGATATTGTGCAAACGATTAGTTTTGCTGCCAAGATATTAGATCATATATTTTCTGATCACATTTTTGAATGGGTGTGGCCTGTGTGTATGCATAATGCATAATGTAAAGACAAGGTCCTCAAACCCCTCTGAAAAGTACTGTGGTTACCGCTATGGTTTGAAGTAATGCAGAATACTTTGCTGCATGACTCATTTGATGAATATGAATACTATAAGGACCCCCAAGGAGCAAAAAGCTAGCTTTGCCTCTGCTTTGGTGCATAGTTAGTTAGAATGACAGGCAGTCATTTATTTCAGGAATACCAACGCAGGAGCCTCTGTTACTGGTACAATTTTTATATAGTTTTCATCCCATGCTAAACAGTTCAATAATTATTGAGTCATTATTCTGTGGTGGTGGCACCAACAGAAAGACGCCGTCCATTAAGGCCTAGGTATCTTCAGCACCTATGGGTGCCTTGATTGTTGTTTTTCTGACTTTTCAGTTTTAACAGTTTAATAAATTGCTGCTTTTTTTGAATAAGTTCTCTTGCCTCAATGCTCTGAAAACACTCAAATAATTCTCCCCACTGGTTGGTGGGGACTAAAACAAAATGGGCATTTTTCGGAGGTGGTGCTCGATTGCGACATATGTCAAACTCTGGCATGTAAAAAAGGGTTAATGAGGCAAAAAGCCTTCTTGAAATTTTTATCATGAATAGCAAAGATATAGACAAATATAATACAACAAGTTTCACTGAAATCCATAGGGGGCGCACTGAGATATGGCCAAATGAAAATCGCCTAAAATCGCGTTCTTGCCAAAAAAAAAGCGCCACCTATGCAAAAGCGCCCCAACTAAGCCACCGCTATTTATTCAAATTTGGAAAGAACTAGTCCCAATGTATCCAAATATGCATAAACTAGCAAGGCTTAACGAGGGCGCAGGCCCTGAGAGGGTCTCAAATGTTGCCCAAAATACAGAAAGTCATGATTTGAAGCGCCACCTATAGGCGGCGCCCTCAGTTAGCCTTGAAAATTATTATGCTAAATGGAAGAACTCTACCCATACATTCATATACCATAAGATCAAGGAGGCTTACTGAGGGCGCACGAAGCTATTAGAAGGACAAAGTCCAGATTTTGACCATGTCACTATTTTGGCCCTTTTGACCCCTACCCTAAAAAGGGCTGTAATTTCCACCCCGAAGGCATCTCCTGATAAAAAAGTAATTTTTGTCAGTTTGGACGATATATCTACGCCCACAAAAATCTTCAGTGGCCTACTGGAACATGATATATCACCCCCTGGCTCATAGTTACAGACTCTGGCTCTTAAATATGACAAACTTGCAAAAATACAAGAAATCAAGAAAGGGCAAATACTTTTTTTTTTTTTTTTTTTTTGGCGGCAGTGCATATAAGAAAGGGGATGGTAATGAGCCAGAAAACTACAGGCCTGTCTGTTCAGGAGTCTCCTTGGTGATTTAGGATGAATTGAACAGAATCCAGAGCTGGGTGGAAATTTGGAAAATGAGCTTAATTGCACCTCAATTTAAAAGTTCTACAAGGTCTCTCCTTATTGTGTGCAGTGTGCGGGCCATTTTTTTGGTAAATTATCAAGTTCTACATGTGGAAATTAAAAATATTAGACAGGATAACTTTACTGGCTCAAATTTGGAGCTCTACTCGAAAAAGACTCAGGAATAATTATTGGCCAAAGCCTTTCAGGTTATATCTTTTATGCTTTTAATGCTGGAACATATAGCCAGAAGTAATGAGTATAGTTTAAAAGCTGCTGCCCCAGTCAGTCAGTGTCATGAAGCAAGAGTACTGGGAGAGTGATTGAAAGTTCTCAGTCATTCCTTTTATTGCACAACTGTGTAACGACAATATACTGTTATAACAACTGACGAGTAGCGAGAACAAACTTTAATTAATTTAGCTGCAAAATGTTTACCGCAAATAATATATTTATATTTTATTTATTTATTTATTTAACCAGGGAGAGGGCAGAGAGGGCAATTTGCACAGCCAATTAGATCAGGGGATGATTAGGTGGCAGGTCAAAAGAGCCAGGTAGGGACTTTAGCCATGGCACCGGGGAACTCCCTTCTCTTATCGAAGAGTGTCATAGGATCTTTAATGACCACAGTAAGTCAGGACCTTGGTTTAACGTCGCATCCGAAAGACAGCGTCTCCTTCAGTACAGTGTCCAAGTCACTGCACTGGGGCATTGGGCATTATTCCACCAGAGGGAAGATCGCAACCAACTGGCCCACCAACACCTCTTCCAGCAGCAACTTGGTTTTCCCAGGTGGTCTCCCATCCAAGTGCTAACCAAGCCCACACCCTCCTTAGCTTCAGCCATGCGGCTGGAACAGATCGAATAGTGGTATGGCTGCTGGCAATGCATGTTAGGCTCATTGAAGACTATTATTTGCATATTGGTTTGAGAGCATTTGCCTTGCGTTGGATGATGGGCCTTCCCAGGGTGAATTATGAGCTTGTGCCAAATTAATGCATGGAGGTGGAAGCTAATGGGAACTGATTACAATGGTAAAAAAACCCAAATACCTTCTCTCAAAAGGGATAAGAAACAGCTTTGTGCTGGACTCCAGCTTGCAGAAATGGGCCTTGGGTTCCTTTGGCATGCTTGTGATATGAGAGCCCGCGACTGGAATATAACATCTTCTCTTCTGCCAAAAAAGAAAAACAGTCTTTGCGGGGAACATAATAGTCTGAAAATGAGTAATGGGCTGACAAGATGTGTAGCTAGTTCCGACTGGTGGACGACTCTGCTCAAAGTTTCTTAAACAAATTTATTCCTTTTAGTCAAGCTGGTTTCAGCTTTGCTAACACGTTAAACTGCTTGAACAGCTGTTAACAATCTGATCATCCTATTTGTTAGCTAATCCCGTACTCCAGTTTGAATTCCATCTTTGATCAATTTCGTCCAGTGAGCTATGACTGCTTAGATGTCTCTGAAACACTACTATCTTCAACCAGCGTTGAAAATCCAGGTGGTTTTAGCTGTAATTTGCCAAAGGAAAATTACCACCCTGGACTCTCGATTGCGAAGATGGTCCCAATAGCTACATGTTTTAATTCCTCTGTTCTTTAGGTCGAAGATTTGAAGATAAAATTCAGGAGGTCCAAAGTCAGGCTTCTGTGGTTTTCGCCAGTACTGCCAATAGCCACTTTTTGCTTTAGAAATTAGACTCATGGCTTTCTTTGCCCCGGCGAAGGCAGAAGGTACTTTGTCAGGCAAATAACTTTTTCAATTTGTCAGTTACCTGTTACATGTTCTGAAATGACTGACAAAACTATTTGCTTCAAGCTAACACTTAAGATAATTCATAGAAATTGTCTTCAATCCAGTTTATGTTTATGTTGTCTTCAGTCCAATGTTTATGTTAATATTCAGTTCAGTTCGAAGTTCATCCAACATTCCAAATACCCTTGATGGATGACGAATTTAAGTCACTCATGTAACATGCATACAGTGCCTTGTCACTTCCACACCCTCCTCAAACAAACACTTACCTTACTGGCTGTTTCACAATCCTGAAAATGCAGTATAAATGCTTGTTTAAATCAAAGTATGTCTTGTGCTACCTGAACGAGAGAGCATTTGCTAATTGAAGTGTTCCAACTTCAACTTTGAAAACACCACTTATTGCTGAATTTGTTTGAATAGGTACACATTGAAATTTCAGAGCATTTTCCCACTGAATTCAGACCATGTCCTCAGGCCGGGTCACAGAAGTGTCAAATCTGTAAATGAATAAATAAATACGATACTTCAGACTAGAGTGTTTTTCTAAATTCTGCTAGATTCTTCAATAAGAATATTCTCACTATTGCTAAAGGGTGGCTGCCATTGGGGACATTGAATTGAATGTGCTGTTGCTTTTGCACTGGCAAACACTGTGTACTGCCTGACAATGCAGACGACTCTTTCATTCAGTTTATCCATTATTTAACCAGGTAGCCAGGTAGTGCTGTTCAGTGAGATGCTGGATATTCACTGGGTAAGGAAGAAAGGGATGGTGTTACTTTGGCGAGCCCAGTCTCATCCTAACTCATCATACCTGACCAAGCGTGTATACACGACGAAAACAGAGGCTTTTGCCGTCCTTATTTGATGTCAATGTTAAAACACACCCAACCCCTAACCACAAACTCTAACCAGAACCCTTACCCTAAACGTCAAATATGGATGCCCAAAGCCTCCTCTTTCATTGCATATCGACGGTTGGTCAGGTAGCGTCAGTGTATGACAAGTCGGATGAGACTGTGTTGCTTTGGCAGGACATGAGCACGTTCACATGGACATGAACAAATTCAAATTGGACGCAATTTTTAGGTGTTTGTTTGGGATACTGGTTTCCACACTGTAAACTGCAATTTTATCATAAATGAATGCACTAAAATTGTGCCTTTGTGTACCAACTTCAAAACTGCACAGATCTCAATCCTCACATTATGGTTTCGGTGTTCAGGTTATATTTGGCGAAGGTGGAGATGAGCTCAGACCATACCATAGATAGGTTCTCCCACTGAAGTACCTTATTGCATGTGATTCGCTGTGTTATGGATTGACTGGTGTAAAACATAGACTTCTCAGAATTTCAAAATGTCTTCCTTTCTCGTGTGTTTGTATCTCTGAGGTTCCAAAATCTTCTTTAGCTTCGTGATAAAGGCACGGCATGCCATAGCTGATTGGCTCCAACAGTCTGACGAGAGAAGATTTCAGCATGCCATAGTTAACAGCTGCAACGTTGTGACACAAGATGGGTACAGCATGCTATGGCTGATTAGCTTCAGCAATCTGACTTGAGCAAGGTATAGGGTAATATTACAACTTCCTTCCAAACTTAGTTTCAAGTTCAGTCAGGGTGGAATGGCTGCTGTAAAACTTGTTGTGTTTTCAACGTATTGGACTGCTGTCTGCTGGAAGCAAGTTCCTCAAGAATGTTAACTATTCTCCCTCCCTCTCTCTCTTTATTAATTCCAGGTTTTCTCTGTATATATCCCACTTCCAGATTTATGATATGATCGCATTAAATATTACATAAACTCCCTGCAACAAGCCGCGGGCTCTTGTTACTTTTAATAGTAGTTCTGCTGGGCCTGAAACAAGATGTTGCTAAGTGACTTAGCCATACCTTAAAACATTTTTCCAAAGTTTGTCCTCTGAAAATCTTTTGAGTAACAGTCTCTGTTTTTTTTTTTTTTTTTGCTGACATCTGACAGTTCTGATTTCAATTTGTCATATCAGATGACCCTGATGTATTTTGCAATGAACTGACAAATCCCTCTATCATTTACTACTGTGTGACAGATAGTGATAACCTAACCTCTCCCATATTCTGTCATTGCCTTTCTAAATAAGTGGTAACACTGGAACTTTCCTTAATGAATAAACCTTGTTTGTGTGAAGTATTCAGTGTTCTAGCTGGGCGTTTTTACTCAGAGTGGTGCTATTCAAAGAGGGTGAGCACTGAAGGAGCAAAAGTGTTCTTAAGGTTGCAGGGAATTCCCCCCAGTGAAAAATTTGATTATTTGAATTGGCGCAATTGGGTGAAAAGTTGCAAATATTTTGAAAGAAATTTAGATGACAAACAACAGTAGGTGTACTACTAATTTCTTTCAAATGAGTAGCATCATTGATTGTCCTGCCTTTAAACTGGATGTACATAAAGCATAGAAACATATGGCAATAATGCAAGTCACTCTGGGCATTTTGGTGTGCTACATAGAGAGATGTCCATAAGTGTTTTGACTGTGACACAATTTTCTCAGGCTACCTTCTGCTTTAATTGCTCCATATGGATATAAAAGCCAATGCAGGCAGTCAGCTTTAACTTCAGGGTATTTATGCCATTCCATATCAAGGCACGAAACATGTAGGGGTTAAAGCCCTTTAAAACAATACAACTTCACTATTTTTGCAGCCTGTGTGTCTGCGGAGGCCTGTGCAAAAGCTCCTGGAGGGTTCTGTCTGCCTTGCATGGAGATGCACAGTTATGGCAGGTGGCTCCAAAGTGGCGCTGGGGCCCAAGGCAGGCCGCTGGCTAAGAGGGAGACTGCTGTGACACGTGTCAGCCCGGTCAGGCTGGGAGCGCGACTGATCTCACTTCCCTCGCTGGCTGTGCCTGTCCATGTAAATGTGAGCCCACTTAAGAAGAATTGCAGTCAGCTCCTTCAGCGTTTGGGCTGTAAATTTGCTTTTAGGCTTTGCTTTCGTACTTTGGCACATTGCATTGGAAAACAATGAATGCCAGGTTCACGAAGACCGTCAGCCCTAATTTCCAGGCCAATTCAATTTCCAGTGTGCTGGGGTACTGAGCCAAAATGTAAGAATCGTGTTTCTGCACCTCTTGTCCAGTGACGCAGTTTAATATTTCACATCTTCTGGCTAACAGGAAAATTCAAATGATGACGACGAAGCCTCATGCTTGAAGCATAGTTACAATGTGTGGTTGCCTAGATACAAACTTAATTCCCCCCCTCCCCAACCCCAACTGCCTCCCATCCCTGCTCAGTGCAGTTGGTTGTTGGCTGTCTTGCTGGAGCAGAAGGATGATCTTTGGTCACTTGCACCCCTGCCGGTTGCTGTCTGCTGGACAGCACCCCCCTTACATTACAGGGCCCTCTGTAAATGGGCCCTGTGACTGAGTTTCATCGCTGATTCAGGATGCAGGAATAAAGATAGAAATTTTCAATATCATAGAACCGCCCCCCCATGCTCCTCCTTTTCAATTCCTGTTCTTGAAGTAATCGATCTACATGATGAAGATTCCTGTTTTCTGTTGGTGCCCAGTTAACTTCTTTACTTCTTTCACCAACTGTGAAAGGAAGGAAGGAAAAAAAAATGGGCAGTTCAAGTCAAAGACATTTTCTTTACCTTCCCTGGGAGTTTTCATTCTTCAATGCAGTGAGCCCAGTTTGCCCTCATGGAGGGCTTCAAACGAGCAGGTATGCATGCGCGTTTACGTTTTCACAACAGATGAGCTGTTTTGATGTCGTGGGTCGCTTGCGGCCTTCTTATTGTAGGCACCGGTGATCAAAACATTGTGAATCAAACTGACTGCAGGAGAGTAATTAACCCGTCTCACCGTGCACTCTCCTCTCTCGCCTTAAAGCAAGATGCTCTAAATAATACAGAACCTTATGGCCTCTTGAACAGGCCGCTCAATCAATTAGTCTGCTTCTGTGTTTTCTCAGGCAAGTAAAACTGCTGGGCGTCGTGGGTATTGGCCACAGCTAAGATTGTTGTTATGATAACACAGCGGTGGCCTGCAGACTAGAAGCAGAAAAAGCTTCGCTCACAGAAGTGGGTCTCGGGGGTTATATTTAAAATTGTAGAATCTGGATCACATCTAGGAAGTACACTTAGCTGGTGCTCTCAGTAGAATAGAAAGTAGTTTCTTCAGTTGTGATACCCTGTTGGGATAGCATTTACATCTTTTGACAGACACCAAACAGACCAATTTGTTTGAAGGGAAATCATATAATTATATACTGTTGTCTCATAATTCGGGTACACTTGTACAGTATTAGCATTCAGCATTCCACAGCATTCCACTGTCTCTACACCTGTACAGCACTACTAAATCTTTATACCTGTTCATGGTTACAGTATTTTGATTCCATTTCAAAACTGTACATCTGTTACACCTGTACATTACTCTAGTAGTATTGCGGAACTGAACTATTTCAGTTTCATTATATAGCAAGTGTGAAGCTATTGTTTTCATAGTGCTGTGAGTTAAAGTGACATCACAATTTCGCTCTCCTAAAGTATCAATATTTGTAAAACAGTTCACTTTCATTGTTCATGTTTTATACCGCAACATCTTTCCACCCTCTATCACTAAACCTACTGTATTCAGGTTAAAAATGACACTAGTCAATGGCATGTGGGTAAATTTTATCTGCAGCTACTTGATTTGTCTACCCTTTTGCAGGTTAAGACCAGTTACATACTGCTTTTCTTTTGGAGTGTATCGCATTTTCTACCTGACATGAGTTGGGGGAAGCCACCCCATAACTTTTACGACCCTCTTCTCTCCGAGCACCTGATGGACTTGTTGCTTTGGCAAAAATTTGGATGACTCTTAAGGGATAATCACATTTCTTCTGCACTCTCAAACGGTTGGTTTGCCTCGACATAAGATAAAGTGTCGGGGGAGATAAAGTTGTAACGAGAAGACTATGCATTAGTGGAACAATTTACGATGAGTGAGGCATGCTGCTTCGGCACAACATAGAGGATGTACGTTAAAGAGCGCGCATCTGTATTGACGGAGAAAGACAATAAAAGAAGTTTAATAAAGAATGCCTTATCAGATTTTCATAGTAAACTCAAATTGGATTGTGGTGATCAGAACTCAGGTTTTCCTGTAGAGCTAGGGAGCGCTGACTCACTGCATACTGAAGGCTTGAAAAAGTTTTGGTGTCACTACAACCTCTTATGAGTCTCTTTGCTGAGCTGCTAGCCACAATTTGCACTGATTGGAGCATGGTCAGGATTCGATCCCCAACTTTGGTACCAATAACGTGCTCGGTAAAAGTGATAAACAACCTGTTCCTGGATTCTTATCATCCTGCAGGTTTCTATTTCAACCCTGATTTAACACACCTGACAGGACCGTTACCACTGCACTCAAAGAGTTATGAAAGAATGAGTCACCTAGCACTCCCAAAATGCCAGTCTTTGGCAGCCTAGTCAATTTCACAACAGCATTCCTTCTGAGTTAACTGCATGCTGTTATGGGCAAAGTATGTTGGATCAAAAAGAGAGTTTGATTCTTGGCAGATTGAGAACCAAGTGAATTATGAGGGATTGACTGGCCTAAATTTCAATTTGTTCCATGCCTCCTCAGAGTTGGGTTTTGGGTGGGATTGCTTTTGCAAAACAGTTACTTCCTCGAGTGCTCGAAGCTTTGGTGTCGTCAACAGCAATCTGACATGATTTGGCCCCAATTTTGGCAGATGGAACGTATTTGTTTTAAGAAATGCAAGTGAAATATGCAGTTTGCATTAAGGTTGAGCCAAATTCAAAAAACTGACTTGGAAAAAACCACTTCTGTGCTTTGAGAGGCATTACAATTGTTTCCAACCATAAAAAAGTGCAGTGGCATGTCAAAATGGAAATGACACATATGTATTTCCACTTTGAAACTGTCTTGACTCATGTGGCAATGTGCTCTATAAAATTCCTAGCACCCAAAGCACAAACAATGTATAGTGCATTTTTACATTAATCAACCCTTTAACCTTGGTTATCAACTGAGCCTAGTTATCAATTGAATTTGTGTAATTGGTTTGATTCAGTAACTCAGGGGGTAATTGCTTTTTTCATATAAAGGCAGGTAGGGTTGTATGGTAGCTTTTTTCCCTCATTGAATGAAATCATTTCAAAACTGCATTTTGTGTTTTCTCACGTTACCTAATTTTAAAATTAGTTTGATGGACTGAAGCATTTAAAGGTGACAAAAAATGCTAAAATGGAGGAATTTTAGAAGGAAGCAAGTACTTTTTTGCAGCACTGTATAGGTTTCTGCATCGGGAAATATGTTTTCGGAGAAAGATCAGAGAAATAAATTAGCTGCTGGGGTTTAAACGTTTAAATAAATATTTCACTCTCATTTAAGAGGTCAGATAAACAATCAAGCCTGTCCAGGCATAAATATGAACTTGTATGATTCCCCAAACACTGTATGTATTGTGCAGCGTGATCTGTGTACTTTTGGACTCTGGCGCAATAGTAAAGGACTGTAAGTCCTGTACATTTCTCCAAATCTCAATTTAAATAGCCTCAAATAGATGGACTGTTCTTTAGTTTGTGATAGTTCCATATCAAGTCAAACGTAGATGAAATTATGTCACTGTCCAAAATGCTTATGGACCATAGTTTATAGAAACAGCAAATGCTAGAGAACCATACCGAACACCACTGAGGATACCTAATTAATTCTGAGTATGTAGTATATTTATTTCATTGTGGTAAAATAAGTTTTCAATGCAAGCATTTCTTTCATTGCATTTGGTGTTTTTTAGCCAATGGCTGATTAACAGCAACCCCCCCCCATAAAAAATTATGTCCGATGCTCAAAAAAGCTGCAAATGAATAAACACCAAAGAAAGTAAAGTCCCTATTCACGACAAAAATGATAATAGTACTTGGTTTAACTAAATAGACCTCAAACAGCCATAAAAGCTGTTGTTTACAACAGGCATTAAAGTTGCTCAAATATTATTGCTCAGTTAATCTACAATTAAAATGCAATTGATGTCAACTAAAGTTTGAGGGAATAAAAGTATTCCCAGAATGCAAAAAAAAACGTCATGCAGACTAATTGATATGGATTACTGTAATGGCTAATTTATCTAGTTGGATATCTGTGTGTAAATCATTACATGCCACCAACATTTCAGATCAATAAATCCATATCACACACAGTCTTCAGTTCAAAATTCTCAATCTCTTTGGCTGTCTTTTGTTTAGTGTTTTTGTTTTTTTATGCTTACCTTACAGTTAAGAGTTGTGTTGGAGAGAAATCAATGTTAACATCATCATAGGCACTTTTTTAACCTTTTATTTAACCATGCAAATTCAATTGAGAACATCTCTCTCTTTTTCAAGGATGCCTCGGGAGAAATTTTAGATCAGCAGCTGGCTCCAGCTCCCCCGTGAGTGCGACCCTAGTGAGGAAGAGACGGTATAGATCATGGATAGATGGATGTAATTGAATGTTTATCAGGCTAATTCAATGCAACTGTTGGCTTAAAGAACCTGCCAATTTAACCTCCTAAAGCCCAGCGTCCTCCCTTACGGGATTTTCAATGACGTGCTGTGAGCCTCTGACCCTTAAAGGCATAATTGCTTTCAAGCTGTTCCTGTTTAAGATCGCTTGATTAATAATGAAACTATTTATTTACTGAAAAATCAAGACCAATATACTGCGTAAGCCTGTAATTATTAACTAATTATTAAGAAATGACAGAGATCACTGATGGGCTACATTGACAAGGTACTTAATAGTGAAATTGCATGGATGAAATTTTTTTTTTTTTCTGAATTCCATCTCCTGCTTTGGCTTTTTTTTTTTGCCTGCGGTGCAACCAAATTTATTTTAAGATTGTGCTTAAACAAAACGTTTTCAGTGTTCAAAAGAATATGCTACATTTGAGGGGAAGAGCAGTTGCACACTCCTTGCCTCCATGCTACAAATATTAATTTATTAAATTAACGACGCTTCAAAGCATTGGTAAATGAATAATTTAGTAAATTGGTTATTAGTGCATTTTGAAAGTTTGATACATGGCATGCATTTAAAATCATTTAAAATGCATGCCATGCGTCAAACTTTCGTGGTTGCAAAATAATTGATGATGTCTTCATTGTCCAGCTTCTGTAAAAGCTGTAGGAAGGATAATATGAGATTGTAAGAACAGTAATTATCTAAGCAATTAATGAAAAGCGAAATCTAAACCTTACTGACCATCCTTAGCAGCATTAACTTCATAACATTCTACTCTAAGATGGAATTTCAAGACATTTCAGTTATTGCTGTCCATGGTATCACATATTGTAGCTTTCCTCGAACGGTGAGCTATGTGTCTTAATCACTAATGGATACGCAGCTTATTGGTAACCTATTCGCCCAGTAAATTGATTCAGTTAATTGGCTGATTCTTAATCTGAAACAGGATGCAAGTGAACCTGCATAATAGTAGCTAATGTCACTGGATATAGGCAGAGTTTTATTTTTACAGCAAACTTCACTCGTAGACCTGAGTCGGCAAAACTGCATTTTTAAAATGTTTTCTGAGGGGTAACAAGCCGATCGGACACTGACACAAGAAGAAATATAAACCGTTTTGTGAACTATGGGAATTCAGTAGTTTCGAAAGACATTGACTTTTAATGTCACAATTAATAAGGATAGGAAAATGCTTGATTACTATTGCAATGAATAATAATGTAAGCTGAGGGGAAAGAGACAGTAATTCTGCTGATTGATCCACGCAACTGAACGAATTAGCGCGTAGTTGCTAATTAGGAAGCGTAAATGGGAATGAGTTTGGAGAAGTAATGCGCTTTAAGGCGAGGTCAGAACCGGGCAATGATCCCTCCGATGGCAAGTCCCAGGTGGAATAGATTAAGTTCCCTGAGTTTGTCTTCACAGAGTCCACACGAATAAAAAAAAAAAAAAAAAACGTGACAGACATATGCTTGCCACATCAGAACAAAAGATTATCTGTTAGGTTATCGCAATCACACTGTCAAATTATGATGTAGACTTCTTGCACACCTCTTCTAATTGAAATTGATACATTCTTTTCGCTATTTGTAGTTAATGGAGGACAACGTTTGGAGGAGATGGCGACGGAGGTATAGCCTACGCCTTTATCACCCCCGAGTTCTTTTCTTATCCTCGTGTCTGGGAGTGTAAGAAGAAACTGCATCGCTCCTGGGAGATTTTAGATGAGGTTGCTGCAGCAGGTTCCCAAAAGTTCCACATTTTCATCCAGTTGCCGTAAAAGAGACAGCAGCTATCGCCTTCCTTGCCACTGGATCCTTCCAACACACCTTGGACTTGGTGGCTGCCAACAGCCATTGTGCTGTCAGTTTAGCTATACATGCAGTTTGCTCCAGGCTGGCCTGACATACCAATGAGTTCATTGTTTTTACTGCGCACTCTCGAAAGCCAGCTGAAAACGAAACACAACTTCATACTCTGGCATAAGTTCCCAGAGGTTTTGAGTGCCATCGACTGCACAAGTGCAGCTGCATGTGCTAACTGTCCAACTTTTCATCTATCCCAAACAGCAGGCCACTCCAGGCCAGATACGCGCTGGTTCAGTCCCAAATCAGCTGGAACTGGCGCGGAGCCAGAGCAGATACAGGCACGAGCTGCTTGCTGTCAGAAATATGTGAATCGAAAGGGGACCCCCACCATTAATATCCAGGTGCTTGTAATGCAAACTGCCGGGTGACATGTGTATTCATGAATCTTTGCCAGTTCTGTCATTCCTGCAATCTTTCATGAGGATACCTTCATGGCTGGGTGGCTTCTAGGTGACAATGGTAACCATGGCTTAATACTGTATACATTATGGCCGCGATGCACAGGCCGCATGTTTTTTATTGGGCCAGGTCAGTAATTTTCAAAATATTTGGAATGTTAAAAATGCGTTTCTGGTGTTTGGACCAATTGGATAGTACATTACCATGCAACCCACAGATACTCAGTGCATCTTTTGTGGCATGCAACAGTCTTGTGCGCAACATTGTGGAAAGCCATGGATGTCTCATTGACCTCACAGAGCAGACATTGCTGTACTTATCAAGGAGAGAGGCACACATGCACAAGCCAAACAAGAAGGTGCATGGGAAAGAAGGGACCTGCTGGCTACGCAGCTAGTTCTTCAGGAAGTACAGGCCCTCACTATCACAAGCACATGCAAAGCATGCCACATTTTAAACACATTTTTAATTGTGTTAAATCATACCTGCTGCAGAAAAAGAAAAAATGAAGGGCCTAGTGCGAAATGTGCTTAAGTCACATTTTCACTCACCATGAGATAAAGATGGGAAAACATCTTTTGTAGTCCCCTAAGTTGGTTTTTTTTCTATTTTCTCAAAATTGACATTTTGCAACTTAAGCACTTTTAGCACTAGGGTCCTAAATTATACTAATATATTTAAACAATTCAAAACAAAAATCCAAAAAAGTATATCATTATGGTGTCACTCATATGTAAAATAATAAATGAACACATTTCTCAAAATAAAAAAAGTAAAAACATTCCTTTCTTCCTCCCCTTGCCCTCAGCCATTACAACATTGTCAGTGCACTGGCCATGGTAAATGTGCCTTTTATAAAGGGAATGGGAGGCCTTGCTTTGCTTTAATTGGCCATTATTGAAACCAGCCCCAGAAGAGCTTAGCATAACTATTCCTTCCTGTACATGCTAAGTGTAATTATTCCTACCTGCACATGCTAAATATAATGATTCCCACCTGTACCCATTCAGTATAATTATTCCTACCTGCACAAATTCAGTATAATTATTCCTATCTGTCAAACCCTTTTTCCAACTGCGCTGCGGCTTTGCCACATTGGTAACCAAAACACCAAAACTAAGATTGACGTGCCCAGCGCGCCAGTGAACACAGACTTTAAACTTGCGCTTTGCACTTGTGTCTTGACTGTTAAAATAGCGCCCACAACCTTCTTGCTGTGAGGCAACAGTGCTGCTTTCTGTGCCATCATGCCTCCCGCAGGCATACACTAATATCTAGAAAATGGCTGACATCTTAGTGTAGTTCATTAATGGGGAACTAGTGAGCCAGTTTGCATCTGGCCTTAGTCCTTTACTGTCTTTGTGTGGCCTGAGCTTCCTTGTTCATCATCAAAGTGTGAAGGGAAGAAAATTATAGAAGAGAAATTGGATACTCCATCCCTCATGCATGTGCTTAGTATACGTTCTGCCTTTGTAATGATTTTAATTAAAAACCCTGGATAATTGAAATCATTAGTTAAACTAGAATTGAACTGCCAGTCATGTCAAATATGACCCCTCCTCCTCTCTTTTTTTCTTGAGCTATTTTAATACTATAACTCGGTGTTCTGTTGTTACCATCTAAAGGAGCCATATTTGAACTTTCCAAATATGGCTTCAAATGGATAATACATCCAAAATAAAAGCTTAGTGTATGTCCAGAGGTAACTAAAAGAGGTATCAGTGCTAAAATGGAGGCATTACCAATTCGATTTTGTTTTTGATGTTGGATAATGGTCCCTTATATTATAGTTACAGTCCTCCGGAGCTTTGTCCAAAATCTTTACTTCTTTTGCTTGTCAGAAAGAGCGCAAGTGAAGAGTAATTCAACGGGAAAGCTATAGTTTGGAATTCTAGACCAGAGAAAATTAAGTGTGTCCCAAGTAATTCAGATCAGAGAAATAGCAGGAGTACAGACAGCGATTAAAAAAAAAATATAATTGTTGCTTCAGGTTAGGAGAACTAAAATTGCATTGTAACAAATACTTATACAAATGAAAACACAAATTACTCTGTTATAAACTATTAATGAATCATATACGTGCATTTGTTAAACATCTACAACTCAAAATGCTATTCAGGAGAGAGACGGGGGAACTTTGAGCATGGTATATAGAGAGATGTGAAGCAAACCCCAAAGTCTTCATTACAGAAGAAAATGGATTCGCAGTCTCATTAGAGGTTGGCTCTTATTTTTCTGCTTGTCATATTTAATTTATGGGTCTTGATTAGTTAATAAAAGGGGACAGGAGGGATAAATTAATCTAATCAGAACTAGAAAAAAAGCTAAAAGTCCACACTTTGACTAATCTCTTTTTGTGAAGCCTCAAACGCTTTGGTCGTGACTCAGAATTGATTCAGTGAACCATATTCCAGCGCTGCCATTTATAGCTGAGAGATCTGTCTGGCCTGTTGTCATTCGCAGGCATAAGTAGTTCTACAATGCAATGAAAATGTAATTGGACCGTGACACTGTTTTAGATTTTTCACTTTCATTTTAAAACAATGGACTTGAGATTTTTACGGTACAGTGGAAAAGTGCACCCATTTTTGCAGTTTCTGTCATGGTTTTCAGAACAAGAGCCAAATGCAGATCGCAGACAGAGCCAAAATGGACTCTGTTATTAGCAGAAGGAGAATAACTCAAACACACTTTCTAAAAGAGCAAGCAGGATCACTGGGGGTCAGGCAAGGTGTAGCCGAAGAGAGTGGTCCGAGGTCAGTAACTGGGATGGCAAGCCAAATGAACAAGGTCGCGCGGGGCTGATGCACACCTTCGAACCGGGCTGTAGAGGACACAGGAAGAAGCCACTTGCCAGGATTACAAACACTGGGAAGATTTTTCGTCTTAAATGGTAACTTGCTTTGCTCTTTAGTTTTAACACTGAGGACGGAAGAGAACAATCCAGCGAAGGCAAGACGTGGGCCAGGAACTTAAATACTTAAGACTACATTTAACAACAGTGAACAGGTGAGAGAGGGAGCAGGAAGGATGGGCAAAGCACAAGACAGTAATTAAATAATGAGAAGTAATTAAGGAAAATGAAATAGAAACTGACAAGGATGGCTGGATTGCATGGGAAATGATGGACTGCATTGCATTGGCAGTTTGCAGCTCCTTATTTACTGTGCAGTACTTGAAATAGTGTCCACACTGCATTCACAAAGTAATGTGCCAGTTGGCACTCATATACTCCTGGAAAACAAATCTATTGCCATCTGTCAATCAATCACACAGTCAGTTAATCAATAATTCATAAAATGCTGGCCCAAATATTGGCTGAGGCAGACATAGAAAATATGCCATATTCTGTGTGGCAAATGTACTCACTGACATTGTAGCAGCAATAGAGTATACAAACAAGTCATTTCTGTCATTCTGCCAGCAAATTGTGATTGATCACTTGAAAGGGAATTGAAGTTTCTCTCAGACTCTTTGTGGGGGATTTAGCTGGTGTTGCTGTGAGAGGGAAGGCATGCTTTGTCAAGCCTCCCTGAATAAATAACATTCATAAAATAAATTAATATTTTTCCAAGACATTTAATTTTCTATCCTGTTCAATTTTCTGTCTAAATGGGTAAGCCACTCCAGTAACAGATCCATATCTTAAAATTTACTCCTCTGATTTTTAAAATTTTTTCAATAGTATAATGAGGCTGTTCAGTCTTCAACAAGGTTGTCTTTCTAGGAATTTTTTAGAGAAATAAAAAACCTTCCTTTGATTGCTGTAATTTTTCTCGAGATTTACTTCAGTAACACTGCAGGACAGTCTGATCGTCAGACTGATCTTCGCCACCATTTCTCCACCAGCTGCCGCACCTCACTGGCAGTGATTAAGAGTATGTTCAGTCAAGCCGCTTTCACACTGGACGCTAAACAAATTTTTCGCACGACAGATTACATTCAAAGTCGAGGCAAAGACGCGAATACATGCGAAACGCGTGTATTCGCGTCTTTGCATCGACTTTGAATGTAATCTGTCGTGCGAAAAATTCGTTTCGCGTCCGGTGTGAAAGCAGCTTAAATGTAATTCACGGTGTTCTTGGCTGCTTCGCTGAGTGCAACCTGTATGCCCATTAACGGCAAAGCACCACATTTCTCATTACGTAACTCACTTTATAACAGATGCTCATATCCAGAGTGACTTGGATCCCACATACTGAATATATTGTCCATATTTTGTTGTTTACTGAAGCATGTCGGGTTAAGTTCCTTGCTCAAGGGCACAGTGGCTGTGAACCATCTGGAATTTGAACCTGCAACCATATGGTTACAAGTCGGTAGTTTTGACATCAATTGTCCTCGTGTGGTGTCATCGCATGTTAGCTGGCCTGTGAAACACACAGACTGTACATGCTGCTGGGACTGAAATTTTATGAACGCCGAATGTACTCCTCTGGTTGTTCGATCTGTATGTTCTTGTTTTTTTTTCCTGCCTGACTAAGCAGATGTTCTTTCTAGCAGGCATTAAATAACAGTCCGGATATTTTTTCTGCCGTAATTCAGCGCAAACTCCCTGCACAAAGTCCCTGCAGCTGGGAGCCATCTGGGGTTTGAAATGAGCACATTCTCATCCCAGTGGGTCAAATTACTCCGCCTTTGCACTATACATTCATGCACGCTCTTGCGAATGAAACGGCACTGCTTTGCTGTCATTCTGTAAAAGTGCTTGACTCTGAAATGTAGGTTATAGATTGGTAGAAAGCGTGAAGAGGCATCGCTCTTCATAGATTTCATGTTTTCAAAAGTGTGAATGAATAGTAACTCTTAATTGAGTTATGGCAAGGTCTTACCGCAAATTAATGTGTGGTTATGTATTTTTGTGATTATTCAAAAAATATTCCTAAAATGTCTACTGAATAGCAAGAGTCTCAATGATGGGGCAGTTTTAATGGTTTCTAAAAGCTTAGTAGGAGCCCTGCACATTTTGCCGTTCTCTCAACACTTTTGGTGGTCACACTTTAGATGAAGTGTTGCTCATGAAGGCTTTGTACAGCATGTATAATGCCCTCATAAATAAGACATAATGTCTTCATAAATCATACATAAGCAAATGTCATGCTTTGTAAAGAGTGAAATATCACATCCTCATTCAGCATGTGATGCCAGATGTCATATAACTGACAATGTCACTTAGCTAGTGGTTAATACTATAAAGGGTGACATTGTCAGCTAAGTGACATAGTCATTGTCACATCTGGCATCACATGCTGAATAAAGATGTGTTATTTCACCCTTTACAAAGCATTACATTCACATATGTATGATTTATGAAGACATTATGTCTCATTTATGAAGGCATTATACATACATGCAGTATAAAGCCTTTATGAGCAACACTTTATCTGAAGTGTGACCCTTTTGCTTATAATAAGGAAGTGTGAGTTTTCCAGAGGTAGTGTTTCAGGATCAGAGATCTTGCAGCATAGCATGGATTATTTTTTCAGATAGTTATTCTAAGATCCCAACCTTCTCCGTAAGCTCTCAGTCAGCCATCTACCTTAAGTGAGTATAGTGAGTATGAAGATGTAGCCTCAACTGAGCACACTCTTGGCACCCCGTTCCCCATAGACAACTGTGGGTCGGTACTTACAATACATTGGCTTCTTCAGACAATGGCAGTCTATTCCAAACTTGTACTGTCTCCAACGTGGAGGAGCAGCCACCTATAGAGACCCTGTCAGATGGAGGACAGAAAATGTTCCTTTCACCCATCTCGACCTTTTGGGCCTGTAACTGTACTTAAAAAAAAGACATCACAAGGTACAACTTTACCAAGATCTGCATTTTAACATCCAATATCGCTGTACTGAGTTTACTCACACAATGCAAATGAGTCAGCTATGAACTGATTATTTAAATCAATATGTTGTTTTGCAGTGGAATTTCCGTTACATTGATTTCAGGAGTAAGTACCTCCTGGCTCAGAGAAGTAAATCCTCTAAAAGTTTCACTATAAGTTCTTTGCAACAAGTTTCAGAAACTAATTCCACAGTCTCACATGCGTGCAGTGAGAGGAGATATTTGTCCACAAAACACCATTGATCGTGAACATCCGTTCACCTCAAAATGGCTCAAGTCTTTATAAAAATGAAACCTTGAGTTATTACGCTACACATTATGGCAGAAAGTCTTAACCGGTTGAAAGCTCTTGACTTATACTCATGTAACTGTGCTGCAACCTTAACAGTTGCTTCCTGAATGACCGTTTCAGACTCTGACCACACTCCATACTGTAAGTTTACCACAATGCTGAGCGAGATGCATTCAGTAAATTCATTGAGATCCTGCTGATGTACCTGACCCAAGGGGCATTTTACTCGTCAACCACTGAATTACTGCCCCATTTTGCAACCCATCACTGCACAGCTTTGTTAAGACGGCAAGCTGCTCTGACCAAACTACTTCCTGAGTGACGGAATGTAATGGGGCATTAGTGGTTTTATCAATTACAGGTAGAGTTTTATTGGTTGTTTAAATAAGTTCAGCCTTTTTTTTTTACTGCCAACATAAAAGATTCTCCATAGGAAAATGACAGACCTGTGTTATATACTGTATGGACAACTAGCATTTGAAGTTACAGATATTTGAAGCTATAAGTTGTCTAAAGGCCCATGGAAAAATAACCTGAGACAAAGGTATGCATACACTGTATATATTTTAAAATAAATGTACGAACATGCGATGTTTTTCATCTATTCATGTGTTAGAAGCATTGAAAATGAACTGTTTATATCCAAATAGGAGGATTAAGTAGTCTTAATTATGAATCAAGAAAAGGTCCCAAAATATTTTTATTCCAAAATTTATTCCTCCTTATACCCAAAAGAAATCCCTTTTTTCTGCTTTTCAAATCTCATGTCATAATCATATTTAGATTTACGGTCCCTGTGGGTGTTTTTATCTGATTTTGAGGGAGCTGAAGGGATATTTTCATTTTTGATTGGTTGAATCTGCACTTTTCCAGAACATTAATCTGCCGATGGTAAATTAATTTTCTCCGCCCCACCGCACCCCATTGCACCCCATCACCATTGCTTTTTTCTCAGAGGGACTGAAATCAATCTGATTGAATCTCGCGCCTCCCCGGATGGTTTCAGGGTTGTTTTCCCCTCGTGCCTGTAATTAAGTTTTCTGAATATCAGGGCACAAACCATCAGCTGAGTTGATTATACTAATTGCTGCTTATAATATATGTTCCGTACAAAATATAATCAATGCAGGGAGAGGGAAAAGCTTATGTGTGGATGTTAGATGGAGGAAAGCCTCTTCATACTGCCAAATAAGCCATGAGTCTAGGGTGTCATGAGGGCTGGCAGTGGATGACGAGGCATACTGTATAACTGTCACTGTGGGAATGTATTTTTCGTACCCCAAATGAGGGTACTCTATCCCCCCAGGAAAGTTCAACACTTGAAGACTTTAAGACCCATCCAATAATGACTTGATTTTTAATCTTACTGGTCGTGGTCTTGATGCTGACAATGTAAATTAGCTTCACAAAGGGTTGTCTTTTGTTGCTGTTAAGTGGAGCTCAGCCATTTCAGCTCGATATTGAAATGTTCAAGTTTTTCTTAATGTGAGACTGAAATGTTACTATAAGAATTCCAGTGAGTCATCTTCTGAAATAACATTTAGTGGTTTCAC
The DNA here is from genome assembly GCA_029692085.1 of Gymnothorax javanicus. Lineage (NCBI taxonomy): Eukaryota > Metazoa > Chordata > Actinopteri > Anguilliformes > Muraenidae > Gymnothorax > Gymnothorax javanicus. The sequence goes on from CM056203.1 coordinate 73,323,674, forward strand.
AAGAGCTGAGTTTTAACCACCTCGTACATTTGGTCCTTTCTACTTTAATTCCTCTATGGACATATTCTGCGGCCAGGTACAACATGATGTTAACCAGTAGTTTGACAATCTTCTTAGTCTCATTAGATACAACCTGCACCTACATAAGAAACTGGCTTTAGATAAATTATGAAAAGACAAGTCTTCAGCCTGTAAGCCATCAGACAAAGGTTAAGTTGTAGTTCTTAAGCATACATCTCAGTATGATCAGGAGATGTATTGCCTTCTACATGAAACCAGTTATTATTTTTTTTTTTTTTGATCCTACTATCAACTTTAGGGAAAATATAAATTATGTTTTAAGTGGTACATGTTCTCATGGCATCATAACCGGAAATTACGCACAATATTAAACCAAAAAGTCACCAGTTAATCTGCTTTCATAGTTTACCAAAGGTACATTAGTCTTACCCAACTTTTCTCTTTCTTTGGCGAAGACACAGCAAGTTCAAGAACAGCGATCACGCATACTGTGCATTTCCATGTGACCTAGCAACCTCCCAATTGCTCACAGCTCTGGAACTCAGTTAAAATTCAAGACTGCAGCTCTCTCATTAAACTGACTTACACCCAGTACTGCTGCTGCTAACAAAAGCCCATGAGTTTGTTCTTCCGTTTTGCTGTCAAAATCAAGGAGATGAAGACGACAAGCTGTTTTTGACTTGTATTTTCATTTCTGCCTCCTATTGAAAAACAAGAAAACAAAAATAAGAGTCGGTCACACATCTCTGCCCCATTGAGTTTAATTCAATGACAGTCCATCAGAAATTATATGGACACTTTGCTCCAGTTTGTAAATCCATGACCCTTTAAAAGTCAGGCATTGTCTTTACTTTTTTTTTTTTTTTCTCCACTGCTGTGACAAATGACAATAAGCATTGCACAATCACTGCCTTTCACATAGTGTAGCCATGACAATTTTTGAAACCAGCCTGGTTTGAATGTGCTTGTGAACTCTTCTGTTCCAGAATGCCTGGCTGGAAACTTAAAATCTTTTGGCGAGAAAGGGCAGTCATATTCAACTCCCACTGCTTTGACTGTGGCTTGAGACACATTCCTTTTCAGCCAGAGTCAACTGTTCAGCTACTTTTTTTTTTTTTAAGAATATTCCAAATAGTTGATTTGACTTTGCCTGATGTTTTTGATATTTCTCTGATGTTCTTTTTTTTTTTTTTTTTGGTTTTTATGCCTAATAAAGGCTAGCTTCCCTGGCCGTAGCTGCTCTTTGGAGGTCATATTGAGAATGAATAGCAACAAATTCCAAACAATAATGCCTCGTTTACTGGAGATGAAATAATGAGGGAATCTCCTTTTTTGGCAGCCCATTGCTTTCGATGTTGACTGTGTTTTTGAATTCATCTTTGGTAGATATATTTGTGGGCTGCAAGGGCTGCGTCAGATCGACAATGCTAGTTGCTCCCAGCCCCTTAAGCCTGCTGTTGTCATGTGAAACTCCATTGCCACAGGATTTTTCATGCCTTCCAGAACCTCTTCTGTGAGCACTCCATGCACAGATAATAAGGCAGACATTGTAATGCCCCCATCGTTGGTCTCAAGTGATACACAAGTGCAGCAGCCTCGATTGGATGGAGAAGTTGCCCCGCATTAACAACTAGCCAGCCAACTAGTCCAATGATGCCATTCATTGACCAGCACTCTGGTTTCTCTGCATGCCACCGAGTTAGCTGAATCATTGGGCCAAATGGCGTCATCTACCTCAGAATAACATTAAATGCCCTACTGCCGACATCCTGCTTAGATACAGCTTAACATCATGCCCAGGACGTAATGAGGGAATAACATGCACCTGGCCATGGAACAGCTGTGCCACTGATTGTCCAATTAATTATAGTGCCTCATATTAACATAAAAGTGGTGTAATTCTTACAATATTCACCCAAATTGGATATAAATATCCTCCAATTAAATCTTAAAGTCTGCACTTTGAGCTCATACTCATTTTTTATTTAATCTGTATTATGCTATGGTAAATGGCTAAAATCATGACTTTGTTGAGATATAAACCTGACTATATATACAGCACAATGTACAAGTAAATATATGCTGCATGTTTACGACATGACAAATGGCACTAGTGTTCTCACCCTGAAAGTGGGAGAGCACCATGGTGTATGGCGTGCTGGAGAGCTCTGGTGTCTGCTGGAGTCTGTAGCTACCTTAAAATCATGAAACCAATATAGATACAAGGTGTCAAATGCACTGAATGTCTAAAATGCTGCTTTAATTGATTAATTTAGTGCGTAGTAACAACAAAAAAACTCTTAATGCAGCTCCCAAGGATCAAGGTTGAGCACCTGTACCACGCAGGATACTGCCTCAAAACAGTACTGGGAGGACTCTGACATTGTATTCATGTCAATGTCGATGTAAATGAAATGCGAGCTTCCGCCCAAATGCATACAAAAATGAATTTCAACTGTCTCAGCAAATCCATGGGACTGTAATCTCCACAGGACAGATCAGAAGGCTTTGTGGGGCTTTTCTGATACCTCACGAGGTCACCTTGACACCAGAAAGGCCCTTGTTTGCTTATTATTCAAAGGCTCAACAAGCCACCAGTAATGGGAATCCTACAGTTCCATACATGTCAACCTCTTTGGGCTGCCACCTATATTACCTTCAGTAAATATCCATGAAATCCTTAAAGAATCCGTAAGATTTTTAATGTGTTTTTTTATATTACCTTTTTTTTTATTTATGAAATTCCAGGACAGTGAAAATTGCCACGCTCCTGCTGATCTTACACACAGGTATGTCAAGGCTCCTTTATTTCGCTCCACCCTCAGTGAAAATCATGACCAAACTCGCCAATCTCTTATCCATGTTCTTTCCATTCCACTTGTCTATCAGGAGGGAGAAGGGCGACGTCCAGTAATAGCCAATGCTGTGCAGCCTCAGGAACCAGGCTCCCTCGATCACTTGTTTTGTGTTTGTACGCTTGCAATTGATACTCTTCGCAGCTGTACAGATCATACCTTGTTTCATACAGTCTATGGCTCAAATGCACGATGAGCAGAAGCTCTGAAAAGTGGTCCACCATGGCCAGCGAACAGCTTCCAGTAATGAATATTCTGAACAAAGTTTTTTTTTCCAAATGAAAAATCCGTATAACGTTATTTGTACATCCGTAAACAGTGTAAATGGGGGAAAATCCGTATAACTTACGGGCATTCCGTATAAGTTGACATGTATGCAGTTCTATCGAGAGCAGGTACCATTGCTTGCTGAGAAGGGATGCCAGTGTAGAGGAATATTACTAATAACCTCCATTTAAGTGAGTTCAACTTTAGTATCAGAGTGGCCTAAAAATGCTTTTTTTACCTTTGTCAGTAGTGATTTTTAGACGTGAAGGCTATTTAATGCTTTAGATTGCCTAAAAACGAAACTTCATACAAGGATGTGCAGTAGGTCTTGAAAGAACAGTGCAAACGAGGCCTCCTCAGGATGGAAATGAAGTTGAAGGCCCAAATGCACAACTGTGCTAAAGGCCAAGTACTTCAGAGTCTCTGGCTTGAGAAAAAAAAAGTGCTTCTTAGGCCTGCAAAGAGTTGCTTAATTGAATTTTATCAGACATACTTCTGCATTTTCCTCATGTTTTTGTAGATACTCATTAGCCCTTAGAGCGCTGAAATCAATTTTCAAAATATTATGTATTTTAACCTATCATGTGGCAACGTCTTTAAAAGAGCTCCCCTGCGGGAGCTCTTTTAAACAAGTTGCCACATGATAGGTTTTCAACAGCTTTGAATTTGATATCTTGCATCATTGAGCGACACTATTTGTATTATTAGTGCTGTAAGGGTTCAATTTTAGGCCACTGATATATGCTTGGATCTAAAGTAAGGTTGAAGAGTGTCACCTCAGAATAAAACCCTTAGCATTTTTACATAATTTTCAAAGTCCATTTGCATTCATGTACTTTTCTCTGTATGCTCCGTAGCTAGCCAGGGATGCGCATTTTTATCAAAATTGGGTCACTTGTTTTTGCTGTTGAAGGAAACCCACTCAAACACAGGGAGAACATGCAGACTCCTCACACGGAGGGCCGAGGCCAGGACACAAACCCTGGATGTCTTCCCTGCAGGTTAGTACTTGTGCTGACCACAATATCACTGTGCTGCCGTGTCTCCTTAGGAGTGTGAAGTACATTTCATTTCAAGCACTTCAGATCCAGGAAATTAAATTCAAATGAATTCCTCTCCTACCTTGCTTCGCTGTTCGCCAATTATTACCACAGCTCTCGTTTTTGTAATCTCAACAGTGCGTATTTCTTTGATGTTCCATCAGAAGAAAAATGCTAATAAAGAGTGAGAATTACTGATCTCAACTGCAAAAAATTGAAATTTCTTTGACAACTTCAGAGTGATTATCATGCATTTCATTTTCCTATTTTCCGTCCACTTTGAAGTTTAAAGAAAAAAAAATTCACTCTGCTTCTTGAAGTGTGCTTTTGCTTGTTTGTTTTACTCGTAATGTTGACTGAGTACAGCGTGATTTCTTTTCATGGGCTTACACAACTTCAAAAGTTGTCTCAACCAAAGTCTGCTCTGCTTGGCAAACCTATTTTTCTAATTAAGAATCTGAGCATGTATCCTCTTAAACATTCCTCCACCATCTCAAGGACTGACTTTTAAATGAATAATGGGAGTACTGGCCAGGGAAAATCAAGTAAGTTTTTTTTTCCCTTTTTTTTAATCGACCAATTTTCATAGCAGTGGTGGATATTCTTTTGGTCAAGATTTGAGAGTGTGGAGTGAATGAAGATATACAGGCTGACTGAGCCCTAAGAATCTGTGTAATTGTGTCACGAAGCCTCAGAGACAGAGTTTAAAATAGACATATGAAAAGTTTAATACGTAATCAGCTCTGTGAATAGCTCACAAACAGTGCGAGAGCTGCCATTGTAACTATGAATAGAGTTTGAGTTGTGAGGAGAATTGTTCAATGAATAAAAATAGATTTTCTTCCCTTTTCCCGGGGCACTGCTGATTGAATCTACGTCCTTTCACCACCTACCCATTTATGGCATGAATGGGAGATTGGGGACCGTAAAATTTCAATCTGCCAACCTGATACTTTTTACTGCACTATCACAGGGTAATTTACTCAATAACCAAAATCTTGTGGAAGTGCGCTACTCGGCGAGTGCAGATGTAATCGCAATTTCTTTCTTCCTTATTTGACGGCAGCTGCATTGTCTCTCACGTAAAGTATCCTCAAAGATCATGGAATGAAATGGTTCACTAGCCCCCTATACTGTATATTCTTCTCACTAAAATGTCTGCCTTTTGAGAAACATTGGCTGATACTCTATTTAGTGCCGTAGATATGGAGTTAGTGAGGCAGTTTGCATATAGAGACAGGGTGTGATTGTGGTTAGATATACAGCATTAGAGCTGTGTACGCACTGCAGAGCGGAGAGGCTGCTGAGGCTGGAGGCTGATCGCAAGGTAAGCCTTAAATACTAATAATGTGAAATGAGCGGATTATCATGCATTACCGCATTTCCTTCTGTGAAATGCAAAACAGACCGGGAGGGAACTGAGCAGCCGTGGGAAAGATGGTAGAACTCATGCCAAATGCACAAATAAACATCTTTTTAGTTAACCTTGCGGCTGAATTACTGTCCTCTTCAATATAAGCAGCAAATAAAGTTGGTCTTTTTATTTGAATAATGCCTGGGTATGGCTATTAGTTTTCCTTATGATTAAAATCAAGAAGACCGTGTAACAATAATAATATTTAGCATCACTGAGAGCACATTCTTCTTCTTCTTCTTCTAATTGATAGTAGAAGTAGAAGCAGTACTTATTCAGCACATGGCCCTTTTTACATGTGACATACAGTACATTACCTAAAAAATATATAATAATAATAATAATCATAAAATGTTGTTGTATATTTCCCATAATATTGCACACTGAGTATCCCTCAGAAACTTGAGGAAATGTAAGGGCTCATACCCTTCACTTTTCTTCAAGGTTGTGACTGAGGTCCGAGAGGGATCACTGGGCGTTGTTGACAGGGATTGACAGCACTGCGAACATTTTTCATGCGGTTCCCCGCGAGTGCCTTCAGTGACGGCATAATCACGCACACAAGGGAGTGCGTTACAGTGTCACACAGACAGAACACGTAGGCAAGTTTCAGCTTGCGTTTCGACACTTGCCGCACAAGCAGCGGGGACACGGTGGTGCCTACGGGACAGAACAATCCATACACGGAAAATTCTGGAACACTTACCGGCCTCCAGGTTATGATTATCGAACTAATTGCTGCCGGTTCCAAAGGTACTGTTTGTCATGGTTTCCAAATAAGCAATTCACTCTCCCTCTCGCCTTCTGTCGCATTGGTAGTAGCTGTTACTGCTCACCTTATGTTTTGTAATGTTTTTAATTAACTTCCCTCTTTATGTTTTACATTCAGTATATGCAACAGACCTCCACCACAGGTGGGGTGATGTTTCTTTAACAGTTTATCAGTCTTTTATTTGCCTCTTTGTTGCCCCTGTTCAGCTACTTAAATCTGTAGTGTTTGTTTGGCTGTGCCTATTCTTGATCTTCCAGCATTATTTTAAAGCACAAGTAAAATGTAGGTTTCACCGTGATGGACTGACTTCCTGTTCAAGATGTATTCCTGAACTTCCAGCCTCTCACCCCATTGGCTCCTGCAGCTGCAGAAACCTGACTAGGAATAAGCTGAACAGGTAATGTATGAATGTGTTAATGATTAGATTTTCATCAGCAATGAATGTAATGGCTTCAGTGTCGATGTGATTATGTATCTTCGTGCGCTATTTCATTGCCGCACTATTATCCGTTATAGATTGGCACCCAAATAACAACTTCATTAAACACTGTGCACAGGTATGGGCCCTGTGCGTACATGCATGACTGCCGAATGGCTTGGACCCCTGCAAGTGCCCAGGAAAATATTGCACATTGCAGTTTTATTCGATAGCAGCTGCAGGGCTTTCAGTGAGCCAATAAAAAGAATTGAGCTGTGGATATTGCTCGATCTTCGGAGAACTCGAGAATATCCACAGCCAATAAATTTAAATCAGCGCTGCTATGAATGTTCTATCTCAGACAGACACAGGTGGGATTGTTGAATCGCAGGGAATCTGATTAGATATTCCGTGAAAATGCTGATCCTCTGGAGTGCGGGCTCTACATAATGGAATATGTTATGGATTTGGTGGTGAATTGGTTCAGTAGTTGGCAGTAATGCCTCACAAAAAAGGTGCTTGCTATTTGGGAGTTCAACCTTGGTGTCTGGCCTTCTGTTACTTTGTAATGGGTCTCTCTGATGGCCTCTGGTAAAAAGCTCTTTAATAATGAAATTTAATGGAACTGAAGAGTGTCGTTAGTTTTTTTTTTTTTTTTTTTTTTTTAACTGGGTTGGTAGCAAAGCTTCAGATATGTGATACTGTTAAATAACTTTAACAGTTAGACAAAAATTAATCGATTGAGAGTATAGGAGAGTGCAGCAAGTTCTGGCCAGCCCCTTTACAATCTAGGCACATTATCCCTACTTAATAACAGCAAAGATAAATATAAAATATTACGACATACATATAAAGGTAATAACTGGCAGTAATTGAGTTAACAGGGATGAAGACCATTTAAAAATGTACGTACTTCAACCCATCGCAGATAATTCCTCTGAATTGACATCACTCTACCCAATTATGTAAGCTGTTGTATATTACACATCTTCACTTTTTTAATAGGTTGAATTGTGCTAAAAATTGCGACCAATTTGGCTGCTGACTGGCTGATAAAAGCCTGGTCCACTGGCCACTAGTGTTAGGAATGGTCCACTCAACAGATAGTCATCAATAAGCAATCATTCTGCCGCACAGAATTTTTATTAAGAGTGATGTATTAAGTTGCCAGTACAACAAAGCCTGAAAGTGCAGTTGCCACTATGAGGGTTGGACTCCATGAAGTTGTGCAATAGTTTTCCTACCTGTCAGGTTCTCTGCAGGTGCTAGTTCATTCCTCCAAGAAGTCCTTTCAAAGTTGTTCTTAAAGCTCTACTTTAATTCCACAGCCAAAACAGTACCCACAGGCTATTTCCCATGATCCTCTGTTGCACACTTCCATTGTCATCATTTTTTTTTTTCACACAACTCATCATTTTGTGACCTTATTCAATGGAAATTTGAATACAGAAACCATCCCGTTAAAATAAAGCTGACGTGGCTGTGAGATGGCCTTACCAGTTTTCTGATTGGAATTTAAATTGTTATTTAATAGCTTTTCCGTAAAATATTAAATGAGGCTAAACAGGAGTAACCAAAATCTGAAAGTCAAGGAAAAACTGAAATGTAGAAGCTTCAGTTCCAAGCAGGAATTTTTAATTTGCATCATTATATTCTGCTTTTGTTAATTTTTGGGGGCCCTGCACCAACACTGACGATAGTAGCGCACTTAGTCTTCCAGTACTATGAAAAAACAGACTTGTGCAACTGAGACTGTCGGTATACAGCTTACTTTTCCAGACCTTTGTTCTGTTTGATTGATGTTAAGTCCACAAACACAAAAAAACAATGAATATGAAGGTATGCTATGAGTACAAGGAAATGTCAGTTGCATTTTATTTTGCGGCCATTTTATTGCAAAATCGTTCTGAAAAATTACCAGTGTTTTTCTGTGCAGCCTGTAATGTTCTCTGTTCTTAGACCTGATAAAATATAAAAAAAACAAAAAATAAATAAATAAATGGAGGTGGAGGACAGATTAATGCGCAATCTTCTCGGTTTTTGAAGGAATATTTTGTTTCAAGCTAGACCCAAAGAATTTCATGCTAAGATTTTATACATCAATGACAGACACACTCATACCACAAGACAAGCAACACAAGGTCATATAGTAGTTCCCACACCCAAAACTAGTGCAATGCAGAACTCTGTGTAGCATAGAGCCTCCACTTATTGGAACATTTTACCGAGTTCATTACAAAAAATCCTTCAGTAAAGTAAGGTTTAAATAACGTTTAAAAAAATGGGTTAGGTCAATTAAATGGGACCAAGTCCAAAAGAACCTTATAATGGCTGCCTGTTATATGTAATATTTCGATACAATTGTGTTATTTGTATTGGCATTATTATTGTATTAATTGTGTTGGTATTGGTATCATTAATTAATAGGAATATGCAAACTGCAAAAGATTTAGATGGCTGCAAATGTAAATATGTTTGTATATATGAGTGAATGTAAATCAATGTGAACAGAATTTTTTTAGAGGGGATGGCTGGGAGGGAATTGGCGGAGGTGGGGGGGTGGGGTAATGCATCATTGTATTACTGCATTTTTGTACTACTTTTATATGTGGACCCAAGGAAGAGTAGTTGCTACCTCGGTACCAACTAATGGTGATCCAATTAAATAAATAAATAAATAAATAATGGGAATTAAAAATGTGGCTATGAATGGTCAGATGTCCAAACATTCTGTTCAAATCTGTGAAACTGCTCTGTATATGGCAGATGTACTGGCTAATTAGTCTTTCTGAGAATTGATTTGCTCTGGGCGTCCCAGCTGAAATCAGTGAAAGGATGGGTTCAGAGTTACAGCAGGTTGCCCACGGATAGAAGCTCAGATCACCTCATACATGGGCTCGAAATGGGTCATGGTGGATCAGAAAATTGACAGTCTTGCATGATAATGATTGAGCATACATTCCTTTCCACATAGCAATGGCTAAATGAACCAAATAATCCTGATTGGCCAAAATCAATACTACTAACTGGCCAGCGTAGCTTGCTAGACCTGAATCCAATATAGCATGTATGGCTCATTTTTTAAACTACGTTTGCTGTCACTGAAAGACTGTAACGTTTGAAAGGGCTGGTTAAGGTTTCCCAAGAGTCATAAATTGAGTCATTATGGAGAAGTTGGAAATTCTGAAAAATTGCAGCAAGAAAAGCCATGTTTTCAAAGCATAAAATGTTGATTGCACAACGCAAAGAATCAGAGTATTGTATATTTTAATGAACAACATTGACACACCATTTGAGTCAGAGGTAAGGAAGCAAGAAATCAACTTATTAGACCAAGAAGAGTATTTTAATGCAACTCTTCTGTTCTCGATGGAAATGGAAAAATAAAAATAAAAAAATTACAGATGACTATCAGGTAATCAGCAAAAGCATTTAGACTCCTAGCAGGGATGTTCCTTACCAACCTGGATAAAGGCCTGTACTTTGGCCAGACCAAATGTGGGCGGAGCCTTGAGCAAAACAGAAAATAATTGGATGAGAATCGTCCAATTCAGTTCTCTGTAGTGCCCCCCTCTGTTAGTTTGAAGCCTACAGTCAGACTGTGCCAGTAGTCTGCTTTGATTCAGAGGGAGTAGGAATTGAAAAGTGAAACAACGGCTTTAGTATAAGAGGACTTATACTTAACAAAAATAAGTTTGTACAAGTGGAAAATTAGTCTTTCGCACTGAGGACTCTTACACAGTAACAGGAATACAATTACGATTGGTCATTCCAGATTAAATGCACAGTTATGATCAGGGAATAGCTTGCTTCTTAGGGTGTTTTATTATGTTTATATACCACAGCAGCAAACTGCACTTTCAGCGTGAAAGATTCAGGAAGATGGTCTCATACTGCAGGGGTTAAGTTAGGTTCGCCTTATTTAGAGAGTTATTCTGCCACAATGTCCCCACACCCATGCACATACATTCACGTTTACATTGCTTGTGTTTAATATATTGGTTGAAAGGCCAAGTTTATATGGTCTCCTTCTCCTTTTAGAGTAAACTATGCACACAATCTGCCTCCCATATGCAGTCCTGAGAATACACAGAACCTTAAAAAAGTGGTACTCTGGTCATTGTTCATTAAGTTCGCAGAATGACAGCTCTCATGTACACAAGAGCACACGACATTAGCAGTTGCTGCTGTTCATGCGATAGACAGCGAACGTCGATCATCTGGCAATGATCATAATCGCCTTCCTTATATTGCGCCATCAGTAAACCCACCATTACGGCTGCTTTTCCGTTACCTCAAAAAATGCAATGAGAGCGCAGTACATTAAGTCTAGATTCATGCAGAACATGAACATCTCACAAGGGCTACTATATGTCAAAGCCCTGCTTCTTCATAGAGTGAAGAGAAGTGAACTGAACTAGTCTCTAAAAAAAAAAAAAAAAAAAAAGCCCTGACAGCATCATTTAAGGCCAACAAAGTGAGACAAGTGTTATATTCATATATTCATTTCAGAATTTCAAGAAATTATTGAAATATTTCATGTCTTCCAAGTGTCTTGAATGGTTGTCCATTTTAATGGGTAGCGGAATCTTCCCTGGTTGTACATGGTATTTCAGCCCAATGGTAATAATTTTAGAACTGTGAATATTCTGGGATTTGAAAAATAGTAGTGATATAGTCGGTGATTGCAGTAAAGTACAGGCAGTCTAATAGCTGTAATGGTAGAAACTTATGCAGACACAACAGCTTGTGGGTGCATACCTCGGGGATAACATATACTGAAAAAACATATACACAATGTTGCTTTTGATAAAAATTCCCAATAAGAACCACATACTCTGATGAACCAAATCATTGAACCCAACCCAACCCAACCTGCATATGTAGAGTTTGTTTCCAAAACGCAATATATCCATTTTAGTCATTTTTAGTAAATCAGCCTTTTGTATGTTGGCGCCTATTGCATTTTATAGAAAAACACAAACTTTAACCATGAAAAAATACACCTTATAGTATGAATTTTTAAAAATGTATTTTTGCATGATGTGTAAGAAGCACAGGGCTATCGCTCTATGATATCATCTCAATTTTTGTAATTTTGGCACTTATTACATTTTGGAAACAATCTCTTCATATGCAAGTGGTCCTCAATGCAATGCTAAAATGGCTCAGTCAAGCAATTAAATGGCCCCATGTGCAATAGGATGCAATGAACTGTGTATTAGAAACATTCCTCTCAAAAGTTGCCAACATTAGACTTTCAATTATTTGGGCCACAGCCACTATTCTGTTGATTAGGACAAGACAGGATGACCCGTGTTGCCCATGAGCATTGATGAGCCTTGGGTGCAACACCCTGATGCTAGATTGTGGTTTGTGACTCCATGGACCACTGTCAGTAGATACTTACCATTGCTGACTGAAAGGACCTTACAAGTCTGGCCACCTCAAGAAATGTTCTGACCTGGTCATCTGGCCGTGGTCATTTGGCCCTTGTCGCTCAGGTCCCATTTCTCCCGTATCAAGCATGTCGTTGACAAGAACCAACTGAAGACCACAAAGGAAAAACGATCAGAGTCCAAATTTGGCATTTTTGTATATTTTATTAATTATATATTATTATAATATTTATAATAATATATAATAATATTATATATTATTATATTTTGTATATTATATATTTTTTGCATATTTTTTCAGTGCCTTGTTTCTAAGATCGTTTTGAATTTTTAATTCATCATTTCTCCACAATGTGAAAATGTGACTGATCATTTTTCCATTGTGATCTTCAACTGTTTGCTTACCGTAAGGTCAATTGGCAGATCCATTCATGTACCATAGTTACCAGATAATTAACATCATTCGCTTCATCCATGTGTGGTCATGATGCTTTGGCTCATTTATGTATGCAGGACAATGTTGTGTATTTACATCACAGATTTTTTACTATATTTTGTAATATGTGCAACAGTGTGGTGTAAATGGCCTGCATCGGACAATTGGTAAGGTTGTGTATATGAAGGCATCAACTAAATGCTTAAAATATAAAATGTAATGTACTCCATCCACACATTACCGCCAAACAGGAAGCAATTGTCGAAGCATGAGAAACGCTACTCAGTTCTTGTTTGGCGCGAGTGTGTCACAGTCTGTCTCTGTTTTATTAGCCTTGTCGGCGCGTGGGAAGCTGTGGGTGTCTCCAAGAGGCAAAACAATTCCAAGAACGAGAAATGGCTTCTGGTGAAGCTCAGGGTGAAGGGGATAAGAGCTCTTATACCCACTTGTGGTCACTCTGCAGAATGAAAATAATGGATATAGAGAAATAAAACCTCTTTAAAACGCAGCTGAGATTGCAAGCATGTCTTTGATGACTTTGGACACTGTAATAGGGTCCATAGAGCCAGTACAGATGGAAGAATATATGATATGAATGGTGGGGCTCGTACGGATGCACAGTATTATTTTGAATGATTTTGAATGTTGGGCTGAAGTACCCAATTTATGCTGCATTTCAGACAACACCTTCAAATTGATTTGTTAATTAAAAGGCTACGTCCCCAGTCACGGTCTCATACCTGCTATTGTGCTAAGCATTTGTGCTGCTGGTTGAGGTAATGTTTCTGAATGGCCTTGTGTCTAATCTTAGGCCAACAGTTCTCTGTTTATCTCTTATAAAGAGAGATGCTTATCTTAGAGCGAAGGCATTGTAAATTACTTTGTATTGTTCGCCTGTTACATGTCCTTGGAGAACAATCACAGGACCCGGCGAGTGCTATGAAATGGCTGCCCAAACTGTATACCATCATATATAAATACTCATAATGGTTTTGCTGTGTCTCTTAATGTTTTTTTCATAAACAGAGTTTTTATAACTCCATTTGATATCAGTTTACAGACTGAAAAATACTCAAAGGAGTCCAAAACTGCTCTCAACTGAAAATCTTGAGATGCACAATACTAAAGACTCACATTCCCTTGTATGCAACAGTCAAATAATTCTCAAGTGCATGAGTGAGACAGGTCATTAAATTGCCCTGAGAAATTTGTCAATGGACGATTGGGCCTGATCACTGAGTAAAGTGCTCATTTAGATTTAAAAAACACAAAGGCTAAATGTGGAAACTGGCAACCAACTGTCAGGTTTAACAATGACATTTTGAGGGGTTGAGGGATTTAATTAATTTTTGAAAAGGCCACAACTTTAAGTATATTACTATTTTACTCTGTAGGCCATAGTCCTATGTTAAGCTTATTGGTATTCTTTAAGACGGGCAGCAGCAAGAGGCTCAGGATTCCCACTAGAATTAATTAGAACCCCTTATGTTCAATACAGAAAAGAAAGCCATGGACTTGCTTCGGAAATGCATGATTCCCCCCATCAAATCACTGTCATATTCAGTCACAAATACTTTTTGTAAATTTCTACCCTGATGGCCGAATTTATGTGGGGATCTATTAATTGGTTTAACCTGCGTTGAACGATAAAAAGCGTCAAATATTCATCTTTGATAAGGCTTCTGGTAAAGAAAATGGATGATTTTAAATTGAATGATACCCGCAGTGTATATAGAGCCCTACCTTGATTATTTCAGTATTATTGACGTATATTTAAGTTTTTTTCGCTTACATTAGCCCTTATTTCACGAGAAAGAAACAAGCTGAATAGCACTTCTCAGTAAAGCACGAGAATCCCATTTGATAAGCCTTCAATTGATTCGGTCCTTAAGAATTTGAAGAATAAAAATGAATGAACTGTTGATTGAACTGATAACTACGAGCCATAATTAGCCCACATTGCTGTGACAACTACCAAACTCATGATCCAAATTGTGTCAATCTGGCTATGGCATCAGAATTCTGTGGCGATAAGGTATATCGGTGCTTGAAAGTTAGCGGACACTGCCTCGGTGCGTTTCTGTTGCAGAGGGTTTTCTCCGCGTGCACGGGAGGATGTGGGTGTGCGCGAGCAGCTGTGTGGACTAGAGGGAGAGAGAGAGAGAGCGAAGGCGAGAAAGACTGTCTGTCATACTACTGTTCCAGCGAGGTGCCACCAGGAGAGCCCAGGCTTTCAGGGTACCATTTCCAACTGATGGAGCGAAAGGAATAAACGTCCACACCGCTTTGCCTCTCGCGAAATAGGAAAGACACGGCACGTATCATCGGTAGAAACGTGACAGCGAATTTCACTTCATTTTTTTTAAAATAACGCGTTGATATCTGTTGCGTATCGTAGTTTTATTCATTTTTCTTTCACCTGTCGTACCGGTTTTTTCCCTTCACGGGTGTCGACAATATACATTGCCACAGATTTTTAAAGAGTTACTTTTCCAATAAGCAGACTCTGTCATGTTTTTGCATTTGACTGGATGTCTTTATTCTTGGAGGTAAGTGCCTCTTTTATGAGCGATAAGGTCATATCCACTATAAGAAATATTTGGAATGAAATAACTCAACGCGGTAATATATTGTTTTGAGCGTTGGGTGGTTTCACATCAATCCAACCTAAATTTTCATAATCACTTCACCTATTTTTTTTTTTTCCACAAAGTGAATCATCCCCCCAAAAAACCGTACAATGATTCTATATGTTTTACAGCCTACGTCTTTATTTTCGACAAGCACTTGAATATTAAGGCCATCTACTGCGCATTGACATTGAATTGACAAGAATTGCTTGAGTTAAAAAGCTTTTAATAAGCGTGATGCGTCTGTAGCTCGAGTAATTAAAGCCATGAACGCATTTGTGATGGGGAACAAAACTCTAAAAGGAGAACGAACTCTATTTATATATTATTTCTGCAAATGGTGTGAAATTTATAAACCCTTCGACGAAACCTGTTATAGATAGAATCAGTAACATCAGCCCATAATGTATCTACGGCAAATAGACGACTAATTGTTTGCTAAAATCGCCGGAGTTCTGTAGTTCTGACTCAACAGGTACCGAACCCCTTTTAGAAACCTCAGTCTCAGCGCTCCTGGATATTGCTCACTTGTTTTTTATTTATTTGCTGAAACGCTTGTTTAATTATTAAAGTTACGGATTCAAGATCACATGCTAGAAGGTTTTCTCTGGCATTACATCTTTATTAAGAAAAATTCTGCTGCTAATGGCTGTTTACTTTAATGATAATTGGTGAATATTTTAGGCAGTGCTTTCTTTTATATGTCCATAAGGCTTGCAGTTATCTCAGTTGTACTCAGCGATACATGAACGTCATCACCTTCATTGAAGGTTTAATAATTCATCTGCGTCAAGTAAAAATGTGTCCCTGAAATTAAGCACACTGTACAAGTTTTTTCAGATCATGGGGGGAAATGTTCGCAGGTACATTGATGAGGTTAAATATACTGTTCCGGCGCTTATAAAACAGCTGTTGTAGTTTTGTTTTTGCTGTTTTTCTCATCTTTGATATTAATTAATATAGCCTCCATGCAACACAGGCTGCCGATAAGCCTCAGGGTATACTTTACTCAAGGGAGTTGTAAGTGATAAACTTTTTAAATCACAACATTTTCAATAAAATAAACGAAATAGAAATAGTGAAAATGCATACAGCACCATTAATTTTTCTATCAGTGTTATGCATGTAGAATTTTATTGGCATAAAATACAATTTTACCATGTTTTCGTAGTCCATCACTAGATCATTTATGGCGCTATTAATTTTTTAACACATTTTGACATTATTATGAAGAACGGCATTTCTGTGACCAGGATTTCTACTCTGAGAATTAGGGCTGAGTTACTTAGCTTATATTGACAAAGTGGTTAACAAGGTTATGTGAATATTTAAGTCATCGAGACCAAGTTCTGACAATTTGATGACAGTCTGCCGGTGATAGCTTGTTAATAGACAAGAT
The DNA here is from genome assembly GCA_029692085.1 of Gymnothorax javanicus. Classification (NCBI taxonomy): domain Eukaryota; kingdom Metazoa; phylum Chordata; class Actinopteri; order Anguilliformes; family Muraenidae; genus Gymnothorax; species Gymnothorax javanicus. The sequence continues at coordinate 73,340,325 of CM056203.1, forward strand.
TATACCAGGAAGCCTCTCAGTCTGGTGTTTACCCTCATTCTTTTTCTTTTCCTGTCTCCTTTCTCCATCTCTGTCGATCTTCTTTCCCTCTGTCCCGAAGCTCGTGGGTGTTGTTAAGTTCCTTGTTTTGGTTGCTGCTTTCAAACTGGTTGAAAGTCTGCCTTGGTTTAAAGTTGTTACTGTACCTGTTTCATTACGGAACATAATCACAAAGTCAACATCGTCCTGTCTTTCTAACTCTCGCTCTACCTTCACGCTCTTCTTTCAGATGGTCTCGGATCTGAAGGCAAGCTGGTACTGAAGGTGGTGGACCTCTTCCCCTCACCCCAAACCGGAGTCACAATGGCGGCAGGAGTGGCAGCATGGCTCCCTTTCGCCAGGGCTGCCGCGATTGGCTGGATGCCCGTGGCTAACCTGCCCATGCCCACCGCTCCCACAGAGAAGAACAAGCGACAGGATGAGCTCATTGTCCTGAACGTCAGTGGGCGACGTTTCGAGACCTGGAGGAACACTCTGGATCGCTACCCGGACACTCTGCTCGGCAGCTCCGAGAAGGAGTTCTTCTACAACGAGGAGACCAAGGAGTACTTCTTCGACCGCGACCCAGACGTTTTCCGCAGCGTTCTCAACTTCTACCGGACGGGGAAGCTGCACTACCCGCGGTACGAATGCATATCAGCCTACGACGAGGAGCTCGCCTTCTTCGGCATTATCCCGGAGATCATTGGCGACTGCTGCTACGAAGAATACAAGGACCGCAAGCGGGAGAATGCTGAACGACTAATGGATGATCAAGAAGACAACAAGGACAGTAAGCTGCCCAACATGACCTTTCGAGAAACTATGTGGCGGGCCTTCGAGAACCCCCACACCAGTACGATGGCGCTTGTCTTCTACTACGTCACTGGCTTCTTCATCGCCATTTCGGTTATCACCAACGTGGTAGAGACTGTGCCATGTGGTGCCACGCCCACTCAGAAGGATGTTCCGTGCGGGGAGCGCTACACGGTGGCATTTTTCTGCATGGACACAGCTTGCGTCATGATCTTTACCGTGGAGTACCTAATGCGCCTGTTTGCCGCACCCAGCCGCTACCGCTTCATGCGTAGTGTCATGAGCATCATCGACGTGGTGGCCATTCTGCCGTACTACATCGGCCTGGTCATGACCAACAACGAGGACGTGAGCGGGGCCTTCGTGACCCTGCGTGTGTTCCGCGTCTTCCGCATCTTCAAGTTCTCCCGACACTCACAGGGGCTGCGCATCCTGGGTTACACGCTCAAGAGCTGCGCCTCCGAGCTCGGCTTCCTGCTCTTCTCCCTCACCATGGCAATCATCATCTTCGCCACCGTCATGTTCTACGCCGAGAAGGGCTCCAGCTCCAGCAAGTTCACCAGCATCCCGGCCTCCTTCTGGTACACCATTGTCACAATGACGACATTAGGGTAAGAGGAAATACCAACCCACGTGCACCCTCTTTCACCGCTACCTTATCCTCCATCATTGTCTAGCTTTGCACCCTGTTTGGACCGAAAGTTCTTAAGAGGTTGAAATCCTTCAGCGGGGTCTTAATGAAGCTAATATTGTAAATGGTTGTTTGCGGAGAAGAAAATTGGGATAAAAATGTCTGAGGCTGATTTGTGAAATAGTGGATGCTGAAAGGCAATAGAGTTGAAGTGGTTTCAGATGGGCTTTTAATGAAGCCATAAAACAGTTATTTGGTGTTTGAGATTGTGGGCTGCTTTTGTAATATCTACAATGGATTTTTAGGTAAAGGGAAAGCAGGTTGATTCAAGTGACGGAGCGTGTTCTTTCATTGCCTTTTTCTCCTTGTTTTGTGTTCTGCTTTTGATTAGCTCCTGCTTTTCTCCTCTCTACCTCTTACTTTTCCTTTAAATCTCTCAGGGTCTGTCTTACTCTATGACTTCACGTGGCCCGCTGTCGTAGGAATACATTTCCATAGTTAAATTAGGTTTTTTTGCCCCCAACCCTGCAAATCTATTGCATTGCACAGTGTAAAGTCCACAGTCTTTTGCACAACCCAAGTAATGTCAGTCCAATTATTCGTTCTTGTGTATGACCCGTAAAAACAATTAAGGTAATGAAATGGAGCCCACTCGAAACCGCACATCAATTCCCAGCCTGCATTTGGTTTCTCATTTGAATTGATTTTCTTGGGCCGCTTCATTCAGATTCCATTACCCATCACCTTTAGTGCTTGGTTTGAATTAGTGGTGAGGTAGATGGAGAGCGTTGAAGTGTGCTCTGCTTTCCCATTCAAACAGCTGTTCCCCGGTGATCCATTTTGTTCCGGTGCATTTCCCAAATGTTGTAAATTTCTCCTCTTCCGTTGTAATTAGTCATTATTAATCTGCATTCATTTTTAACCCTGATAATGTTAATCATGAAAGGCTTGTGGAGTCTGCGTGTTCTCCATATGTTTAAACATTTACCAGTCATTTGGCTCACGGACAAAGACGTAAATCGTGCCCTGCCCATCGGTATGAGTAACTCAGTGAAAGGTTCGTGATCCCAGCAATGAATTGGCAAACTGACCAGGGTGTGTTCCTGCCTTTTGCCCATTGTATGCTGGAGTTAGGCTCCAGCTCCCCTTTGACCCCGTCCAGGAATACAATTGTTTGATAATGGATGGGTGGATACAAGGCATATTTGATACAGAAGCATGGTGATTTGAAGCTTTTTTGCTAAATGTAAGGGTCTGAAGGTGGGTCAGCATCTTTTGTGGGCAGAGCACATTGGTGAGCTGATTTTGGACTCTGGACAACTTTCCTGAACTCTGTATATGGGTATGAAGCTGAGCTGCACTGCTGTGACAGTCTCATGCTGTTTCGGGAAGGTGCACAGTACTCCGTATTAATCCATTTACTGAGGACTCTGTTGTTATTGTTCATGTAAATCCATGGTTGTTTTATTACTGGAATACCTTAGTCTAAATTGGGGTATTTCTGTAAGAGTCATAAAGGCTTCTAGGTGACACTGTGCAGTTTACTGTAATCAACTAAACTACTGTAAGCTGAGACTTGAGAAGACGGCCAGTTCTCATGTTGCAGTGCGTACGTGTGGGTGTGCATGTTTCTATCTGATGCATGCGAGTGTAAGATATGCGATTCTGTATGGATGTGTGTGGGATGTGTTTTTCTGTCTGTGCGCGTGTCGTTTGAGCTCCATTTCCGTCTGTACGCACTTGTGTTTGAAGCATTCCTGTCCGTAAATACGCATGTTTGTGATGTGTGTATCTGCTGTGAATGCAAACAAAGCATTTCTGGCTGTATGCGCATGCATGTGTGTGATGTGTGTAACTGCCTTTATGCGCACGTGTGGAAAGCATATCTGTGTGGATGCGAACGCATGTGTGTGATGTGTGTATCTATCTGCATGCGTGTGTGGGGGTGTGTGGCCAACGCTCTCCTCGTGCTCCCAGGAGCTCCTCTTCATCAATAAAACACAGGGACGAATGTGGGTGTCATCGTGACTAATTATGTGTCCATGCACATCTGCTGACTAATGGCGGTCTTCTCCATGTCTTCAGTGGTGTTTACCTTTTCCTGGGTTTGGCTTAATAAGGTCACGACTGCTTCACAGAGGGGGGCCCGGAGCCAGGGTTTGTGTTGGCTGGAGCCTCATCCAATGCTTATGGCCCAGCCTGATCACCTGATCCAGTTTGTCAATTCATTGTGGATTAACTGGGTTTTCTACTGTAATATTCCATGGGCTATTTTCATGCAAAAATCACAGCTGTCACAAAAATCAGCAATTCTAGCTATTTGACCAAAAACGTTTTATATATATATATTATATATATATATATATATATATATATCAGTGGTGGCTTGTGAACTGGTAGGCTCAAACTCATCCCTTTAAAATGATGATTGGCCATGACCCGTTTTCGATCATTCATTTAAATTGCCATTTAAGAAACTCCGAAAACTCTCAGCATTATCAGGTGTAGTCAGTTTTCATTAATATCGCATACCTGTCAACTCTCACTCCTTCGTGTGAGTTTTCATGGCATATTTATGTTCCCCTGCTGTAGTCAGCAATTATTCAATCAACGCACATGTAAGAAATCTCGCGCGGAACTGAAGTCCTTGTGCATGGATGTTTATCAGTTTCACCTGCGTTATGACTCCAGACTTCTCACGCTTTTTTACTCAGGGGTTGGAAGCAATGCATATGTTTCATTATCATTTAAATTGTTTAAATTAAATAAGATAATGGGAAGCAATGTAATTGCATAACGACTTTTCAAATGATCTTATTTTATTTAAACAATTTAAACGATAATGAAATACATGCATTGCTTTCAATGTAAAGAAAAAACTGACCACATCATTTTGAAAGGACAATGTTGAGAGTTTTGGAGTTTCTGAAATGGCAGTTTACATTAATGTTTGAAAACAGGTCATGGCCAATCATCATTTTAAAGGGATGGGTTTGAGCTTCCCCTGTTGCCAGTTCACAAGCTGCCACTGATATATATATATATATATATATATATATATATGTGTGTGTATGTGTGTGTGTACGTATGTGTACACTAGTCTCAGCTGCTCAGTTGAAATTAGAGGACAGAAAGATCCCCTTTTTGCTAATGTCAACCGTAAAAGCAGTTTTGAAGCAGTTTCACTTTCCTGGACAGATATTCCAAATATTCCAATATCGGACTAAGATCATGAGAGTTTTGCTCGAGTTGGGGTGCTCTCCCATCATCTCAATTGTTTGGTGAATGGTGGTCATAAAATTCGTCTGACACAGTCTTTTTCTCATCTTTACTGTCCGATAAAATCAAACCTGTTCAGTATTTTCAGAAGTCTTTAGTTTGGCTCATGCAAATAGTGAAGTTCAATGACCTGAAGAACAAGCAGTAGGTGTGTTCCGGAGGATTCTCAGCTTTCGCAAAATCTGATTGCGTGTGAGTAAAAACACCATGACAGCCGGGCTGTCGCAAGGATCCTTGCTACAGGATGGCGGTGTTCGTGAAAATTGGACTAGACCAAGGCAAATTGGCACAGCTGGTTTGACATTGTAACAAGCTAGCAAGGTGGCAAGTTCTGTGGAGTATCCGACATGGGAATTAATTTGTAATCAATGTTAGTTCCACTATTTTGAATTTTAATATGTGGTATCTACTGTTAGACAGCCAAGTAGTGAGCGACCTGCATTGCAATTTACATTGGCCTACTTGTTATAAAGATACCAGAATTTTTTAACTAGCGCAGTTAAAAGTTCTAATCCTTAGTCAGATTTTCAGACATTGGCCTTGTGGAGGAGGGGGGCTCAAGCATGATAGCGAGCCCAGGGACCCAATGCTGAGGTCTCACTACAAGGTTATAGCCCTGATGTTGTCCTCCCCATCAGTTTTTGGAAATCGCCCGCAAAAACCCCCAGATCAGAGGCAAATTGGTACTCAATCACAGCTTATAGACTGTTCAGTGATGCGATTCTAGAGCTCGCCGATGCCTCGCAGATGCCTGAGAGATTTCAAACAGGTATAACATCCTCGTTGTATGCAACAAGCCAATGAGAGCAAACACGAACTAGGGGACGGGAGAAGTCGAGTGAGAAAGAAGGAAGATCACTGTAGCAGGAGCCTGAACCACGTGTAACACCACAAAAAAAAAAGTGCAGGAGCTGCCGGATAGCTCACTCGGTTAAAGCATCGCATTGCGAAGTAGAAGTGACTATCACCACACATGTTCGAGCCCCGGTCGTACCAACCGGCAGTGGTCGGCAGCTTTTTCAGGGTAGCGCACAATTGGCCATTGCGCTACAGGGATGCAAATCTGGAAGGGTCTGCCGGGAAGGGTAATATAAAATGGTTCTGTTGTTCGTTGCTTAGGTGCCTCCTGTTGGCCAAGACGGGTGCTCATCAGGAAGATTCTAAGCTTAGATTCATGTTCGGGTATCCTCCGCCCTCGTCCTGAGCTTGTGAGGATTCAACCAATGAGTGTAGAAGAAGCAGCAGGCTGACAGGCGCATGCTTCGGAGGAAAACCGCGAACTGTCTTCACTCTCCTGAGTTGGCAGCAAGGGGTCGCATACGAGCAAATGTTATACATAGTTCCCCTTCCAGATTCGGGTGGGATTGGAGATGCCAAATTTAAAGAAAAAAAAAGTGCAACACGGCCAGGTTAAAACTAGACTGAATCGCTCATGACCAGAAGACAGAACTGGACCAGAACCAAAGTTTAATGGAAATAATCACTGTCACACTATTAGTTTACACTGGGGCTGTGCGTAAAATTTAAATAAAAGCAGCAAGCAAATCCCTTTTAATCTGTATTCAACTGAAAAGTCAAAATAAGTGGTTTTAGCTCATCAGGTTTTTTGTTTTTTTTTTTCTTTTTAAATAATAGTTATTTTGAGGTGAGATGTCCACTACATTTTCCTGTGAAGTCGGGACAGGTGCATGTTCACCGCTGTGTGACATCACCTCTCCTTTTAATAAAACTTTGAAATTGTTTTAGAACTGCGGACGCTAATTGTTGGAGTTTGGAAAGCAGAACTTGTTCCCATTATTGCCTGATATAGGACTCCAGCTGGTCATCAGTCCAAGATCTTGATTGCAGTTTGCGCTTCGTTATTTTCCATACATTTTCATTGGAGGACAAGACCGGGCTGCTGCCATTATCCGCTCTCTGTGTCTATGAAGCCACACAGTTCTAATATCTGCAGAGTGTGGCTTGGTGTTATCCTGCTGGAACAAGCAGACACATCCCTGAAAAAGATGACATCTGGAAGGCGCATATGTTGTTCCAAAATGTGTGTGTACCCTTCTGTGTCAATTTTGCCTTCACAGATGTGCAAGCTGTCCGCACTACAGCCCCGGACCATGACAGATGCCAGCTTTTCAACATGTTGTTGATAACAGTTGGGACGGTCTACCTCCTTTTTGGCCCAGAGGGCATCTGTCTATTAGTTTTAAAAACAATTTTAAGATGGACTTGTCAGACCACAGCACTCCTTTCCACTTCCTTATGAGTCAATATCAGATGAACTTGAGCCCATAGAAGTCAGCAGTGCTTCAGCATGGCGATGATTTGTACTGTATATGGCTTTTTTCTGTGCATAACATGCATTTTCATGATGCCACGGCAAACTGTATTACTGGCACAGGTCTTTTAAAGTATGAACTTGCCCATTTGGTTATGTCTAATACGGAGGCACCTTGGTTCTTAATGCAGTGCCATCTTTTGGGCTCGGAGGTCATGCACATCCAATACTGGGACTCAGCCTTGTCTTTAACGCAAAGATTTTTCCAGTTCTTCAGATTCTCTGAATCCTTTCACTATAGTTGATAGTGAGATCGCTCAGGGAGATTCCATGCAATCGCAGATTGTGAAACAGTTCGACTATTTGTTCATGCTCCTGTCCGCAAAGCATGAACTTCAAACCATCTGTCTGCCAAATGGCAATGCATTTTATGAATGCTCATTTTATACCCAATTATCGTGGAATCATTTGTTACCTATTTACCTGTTTACCTGTGAAATATTCCAAACAGGTGTTTTTCTAAATATTGCACAACTTTTCCAGCCTTTCCTTTCCCCTGTGCCAATTATTTTGGAACCTGTTGCTGGCATCAAATTCGGAATTCATGAATATTTACAAAAATCAATACAGTTGATGAGTGATGAGTTGAAACATTAAATACATGTTCTGAGTGCTGTTCTCAACAAAATGTGGGTAGAAGACAATTTGAGAATCACTGCGAAGTAGAAAGCAGGGAACGTAATATTCAGCTCTGTCCGTCTGTACCTCCATTTGTCTGTCTTGTTGTTGTTCGCGCGATATCTCAAGAACCAGTGGACTGAATTTGCTCATATCTACCACCAACATGTAATTCGGGGGTCCCGCAACCTTGAGGTCGTTTTCAAGGTCACAGCACAATTACATAGATTTTGCCCTTGTAAACCTTGTTAACACAACATTGATCGCTCTTCTTTTTCTACCACATGGTTGTATGAACATTGATACTTAAAATTTGATATATGTTGGATAAGAATTTTTTGTCAGAAGATCTCACATACGGCAGCGGACATAGTCACGTTAGTTACAATTACTTTTCTTTATTTAAATTTTAGATAGTGTCCCAATCCTTGTGAAATTGAGGTTATAAGAAAAAATGTACTGTACGTTGATTTTCAACTACCATTAGTATCTGAATGCGCATGTATCAAGGAAGTTTTTGTTAGCCGAGAGTGTTCTCATGTTCTATGATGGTGTTCAGTACATGGAATCCCCAGCTCGAATGTTGGGCTCCTCACATCTCACTTGGCGAGGAATAGATTTGCAGTCATTTTGAGAAAATGGTTTTGGTCTCCAGCAGGATCATTCATATTGCACGTGCCTCATGTTTAATCCAGCCCTCGCTCACTGCAGCCCCCTCCCTCTCCAACTCAGCTGCTGTGTGCAATGGCCACTGAGAAGCCCGTGTGCTGGAAACTGATAATACAGGAGACTCCTCGACATTTCTTCTTCCGCTGTATGACTCCTGGACCAGTTAAGCAGCATTTTACCTCCACCCAGAGTCTATGCAGTAACCCGCGCGATTGCTAGCTCCATTACCCCCCTCCTCTCTTCCCTCAGTCGCCCCGTTGCTGTTATTTTTGTTAGGTTTTTATAAGGTTCCGTTAATCTGACATTAATCTCCGATTATACCACAATGCATAATCTGGCAATAACAATGCACGTTGATCAGATTTATCTGACCAATATTATCGTGTGAACAGTCTAATTGCGCCATTCAGTAGCTGTGGGTTTGTCTGGGGCTGTGGCATTTTGAACAACAGTCTGTAAACACAGGGACACCACACAATTCATGCATGATTCACACAATTTGGATGCAATATCATGTGAAATAAAGCTTTTTGTATCCAAATACAATGCGCTGAATCACTGAACAAACAAACAAAGATTATGTCACAATCCAAATACTTACAGGCAGTGACTGTCCGCCTTGTGACCCTACTTGTGCTTTTCATGATACAGAACGGAGGAGATTATGCAGTCATGGACATGAAATCTCCTTACAAAGCCGTTGAATTGATGAGATGAACATGGCCAGCTCCGCTCGTTCTCATTGGCTGCAGTAGTATGATGTACAGAGTACCATGCGGAACGGAAGCTGTCTCGGGACCTGTTCAAAGTCAATGCCATTTCCCTCTGGGATTTTCTCAGTGCAGTTGGCTTTTTAATAGATTTATTGCTGACCTTTGGCAGTTTGGGGTTTGGTAGCGCTCCTGTTCTTTTAAATGAGCACAAATGAGGGAGAGCTGAAGAGGTCTGGGAGGGAAGGATAGTCACTGTCATAGAAAACACAACTTTTTGCTTCAATAGTAAATTTGACGTTTCCGTAGTCCATACATTTTTGTGACCTTTATGTTCCCCTTTTGTTTTCTCGCCTACGATGAATCTACATAATTACAAAATTATGCCCCAGCAAAAGTTGCCACTTCTGAAGGGAAGGTCATGAAAAAATTAATAAATAAAATGTTTTTTCACTGCAGTAAAAGAAGACCAGCAAATTTAATAGTTTCTCACTGCGAGCTTTGGCTCAAGTGCACTTTATTTTGAAGGGGACTGAGTTATTAGGCACGCTCACTCAACATCTTTTTTTCTTCCTTCGACGAGTCCTCAAGGCCATCGTCTGCATTTATGCAAAGGAACACTCACTTACAGACGCCCCCTAAATTTCCACGTCAGTCCTGGACTGAGTTGTTGCCGTCCGGCCGGAACATCGAGATTTATCTAGCCGAAGATGCCCTCAAGCAGGCGTGCATAAAACATCTCAGGCATAATTTATTTTTCCATAAAGAGCTGTTTATGATGTCCTGTTGTTAAAAGATGACTGCTCTCCCTTGTATCTGATGTTGTAAAGTAACCCGCTTGCTGTAAAGCGCGGTGCAGAGTGTCAGTTTGATGTGTTTACAGTCTCCAGCCCATCTGATGTTGGCAGAGAACACCATAAAGGTGGGAAGCAGATGTGTGTTTATGCAGCGAGAGAGTCTGTTTAAACAAGCTTCTGCACTCACTATGGATCTGAGCTGGAGAGCAGGTCTTTAAAAAGTGTACACACCACGTTTAGCCGACTAGTCATGCTCCTAAAATGGCTTTGCCGTACACTGCTAGAAGCTAATGATAGAAATAGCTCAAAAAGTATTTTGGCCTTGAATTTACTTTTTGAAAAGTATACCAATCATTTGTTTATTAAATAGACAAATACTAGCTACAATGGGTCTACTAAAAAGGATTTTATCATCGTTGCAGTGACTATAATCCTTTTACATCTTTGGATATTAGCTCACATACAACAATATACATGTGACTATGCACTGCTTATCACATAGAGTACAGTTCAGTACTACAGCGATATCGTGCTAATAGACCTTGAACCGTGCATATTTGTGCTGCACTCCTGTGAAAGCAACATACTCGGCACGGGAAAAATACTTCGAAATGCTACATTCTCAAAGTCTATTCAATGTTGACTATGTAAAGACGAGAATCCACTAATATGGGCACTGAACAGAAGCAAGCTTCGCTTTGGGAACGCAATGCGTCCGCTCCACTCCTGCTGTAAATCCAGCCGGAGTATTCCACCGGGCTAACTGGTGTCAATCTTTAATGTATTGCACCAGGCCATTTACAGAGCCATTGCAAAGCCCTGAAAGATGTCCATCCATCCATTCTGTATACCGCTTCTTCCTCTCTAGGGTAGCGGTTGAGCTGGAGCCTATCCCAGTTGACTCTGGGCGAAAGACAGGGACCCACCCTGGGCAGCTCGCTAATCCGTTGCAAGGCGCGCACACCATTCACTCTCACACCTATGGGCAATTTAGCATCTCCCACCCATGCAAACACAGGGAGAACATGCAAACTCCACACAGAAAGGCCCCAGGCCAGATTCCAACCCATGACCCTCTTGTTTTGAGGCAGCAGTGCTAACCACTCTGCCACCGTGCCGCCCCTAAGAAACAACAGCCCTGAAAAACAAAAAATTAAAATCTCATAGTTGCGAGCATATCCCTTTGCTTGAAAATTCTACGTGCTGAAATTTCCATTTAATTTAACAGAATGATTTTCTTTCATCCCATTATTAAGGGAGAATAGCCTCAAACCAGGCAACATATGGCTAATTATTAACCCATCGTTCGTGTGATTTTAATTAGTCATCCAATAAAGGCACAGAAAGTAATTAGGGGAAGATGAAAAACACTCACTGAGTGTCTCTTTTTGACTTTAATAAATGTGTCATTGGACCACTGCCGTGATTCACGGTGCCTTTTAAAAAATCCATGTTGAGTTACTGAGCCTTTCCTGTGAACATCTCTATGTCGAGATCACACGTCTAAGCCACCAACATTAATTATTGGCGGACGTTGCCTATCACTCGAATGGTTGTCCCCATTTAGTCTTGGTAGTGTCAATAAAGTGATTCTTCTTGTCGTGTCAATGGATTATTACCGCGGTGCGATGTTGAACTGCAATTGATTTATTGTAATGAGGAGTTGTTAAAAAGCTCTGTTGATGGCCATTGCTGTCTATTGCTGGTCAGAGCTGGTTTGTGGTGGGCCAAAGCTGGTTTAAGCTGGAAACCAAAAAATCTTGGCCTGAAGTGGTGGAGTAGTTGACTATGGGATGGTTAAGCAGCCAGAAATGTTAAAAGCGCTGCTGAAATCAGCTTTACCAGTTTAGGCTGATGGGTAAAGACTTAATTTTACGGCAGTTAGAAAAGCATTAACATCTGTCAGCCCCAGTCCTAAAATGGTTCCGGTAAAGCAGAGTTCCTTAGAAGTGTTTTAAGCCCAGCACTTTTTATGTGAGCAGGGATGACCCCCTGAGAGAATCATGTAAGAGAAGAACTCAAGGGCACTCGGTAGAGCGCAAACCACCACCACGCCATATATCTGTTCTTTTGGTTACAGAATATGTTCAGTTTCACTTCCAAAATTAAACCAACTCTGCCTTGGACTGCCATCTATCATCCTGCCAAATTCTCATTATCCAGTCAGAAATATCACACAGACCTGCATTAGTCAGATATATTTTAATTTCTCCGCATCCAGAATCTAGAAAATGTTCCGGATTCTGGACACTTCCAACATTGAATCAACGCATCTGTTGACTATTACCTATCATCCTACCAAATTTCAGGCCAAACCGTTCATCAAACCATTTTTTTGAGTTATCCAGTTTACAGATGGACAAACGAACAAAAAGATCATTCTTAGAATGGAGACATGTCAAAATTGAAATTTAAAAAGGTAAAAGGTGTATCATATTGTCTAAGGAACAGAATAAAAAAAATTTTTGGCAAAAAAAAAAAACGTTTTACGTCAGAGTGACGTCATCGCGACCCCCAAGCGCTAGAAACACATTACTTTGACGAAAAGGATGGCGTTAGTTTCAAGTCTCTAGCTTAATTAGAAATGGAGTTTTGTATCAAAATGTGTTTTCGGCCTTTTGAGTGACCTTGACCTTTGACATAGAAACTTTAAAAAGTATAGGTCTGCGGCGAGTAACCTATGCTAACATGTCTCCAAGCTTTGTTGAGATCCATGCAGGATAAATGGCGAAAGAGTGCATAACTAACAAACTGACCAACAAACAGACATCTAATGCAACCGACTGATATACTTTTGGAAAGTAACAAACGGATGATAACATAACCTCCTTGGCGGAGGTAACAAATAAATAGGGGTGAAAACATTACCTCCTTGTCGGAGATAAATATACCATAATAGGCCATCATTGTTGGGAATGGGGATGCTAGCAGACCATGAATGGCTCTATGGGGTCTAATAGATGGAAGCACAGGCAGCCTGAGTTGAATGGTCTGTATGACACATGGATGTGTTCTGACATGTTCTCAGATTCAATAATGACATGGATTATCTTCTACTGTGAATAGTCACCCAAAAGCAGCCCTGCAACACCTTAATTCCATAACTCCCCACTGAGACGGAAGGGAGTATGCGAATGATAGCATGTGACAGCATTGGGGGTGCAGAGTGACTTTCGACTGGCTGACTGTAATGGGTCCTGCACACCCAGGCCTCTGGCAGGGAGATATGACGCTCCCCTTGCGTGATTGGGTGTGAAAATGCTCAGCCAATACCGATTGGAGACATGTCGGGAACATTCCAGCCCTGAAGGTGGGGACTATTGATCCGGGTTATAATTACAGCCTGGCGCTGAAGTCGAAGAGGAACCGTAGTATCCGAGGACTGGTGCCAGCTAACGATCCCGTCCGTGAAAGAGCGTGACGGATGGGATCGGTGAGTGGAGGGAGTGGTTTGTCTTTTATCAGCCGTCTTATTCGGTGAGCCCATCTTTGGATCAAAGGTCAACGATGTTTTATGATCACTTGTCTGTGCAGAGGACCCCTGGTGTTCTGGTCACAGCTTATATTCAGTTTATCAGTGCACATATAACGTCACAGTTCTGTTTATTTTTATACTCGTGTAAGTATTTTGAGAAGCTACAGCACTTGGTGCACGCAGATTAATCATCTCGGAGAAGGGCAGGGAATGCCCGAAATCAGTAACTGCAGCATCACTCAGGTTTGAGGAAGACACATGATGCTAAATAAACTGCTTTTGCAGGACGGACACCCCCACCTATTTGCTCTTGATCACTCAGGAAGAAGGTCAACTGGCGACTCTCCTGCTTGTATTGTAAGCTGCTGAAGGGGTATAGCAACAAATTCTGGGCCCCTTTATTGATGATTGCTGGAGGCCCGGAATTCCAAATTTTTCTAGGCCAACTCCAACTGTAGGTCCTCTCAAGTCCCATTAACCGCTGAATTGTCGTCCCCTTTTACCCGTCTTGAGGTGTCCCAGCTCCTGCGACTTGTGAAGGCCAGTAATATGGAGCTTCCTGCTGTTCTACTGGCCTGGAAAATCGACTGACCAAACACACTCCTCCCTCATTCTTGACGTCCCGCTCTTAATATCCTGAGAAGACTGTCGATCCACCGAGAATGGCAAGCAGTGACCCTAAAAAAAGGCTGTTTTCCACTTCACTCTTTCATCGCTGTCTGCCCTCCCGAAATCCCCCATGGCTTCTATATCTCTCATAATTTTGATTTTGTGCGATTCCCCCCCAGCCCACATACCATGACAAAAAAATTGGTACCGTCCTCACCCCAATTTTCACCAGTCCCACCCCCGTGTGTATTCCACCAGGCCTTGATTATTGGTTGATTATTGGGGTGAGCGGGATTCGACCGTGGCACTCAGGATGATGGAAAAGCCAGAAATTAAGCCCACAATCTTATCTAAGACACCAACAGTTCGACCTTTCTGTACCTTTGCTCTTTTTCAATCTTGCCTCTCCAGCGTCGAGACTAAACCTCCCATATGACTGGTGTTCCCTCATTAGAGGTTCGGTCTGGTCTGCTTGAAATCTGCATTTTACCCTCTCAAACACAGGTTGATCTTTCTGCAGAAAGTGCTTAATGCAATGAGGACGAAAGGTCTTCAGGTTGCATCACTCCCTTTGGGATGTCTACCTTTCTTTTAGTTCCTCTTGCTTAAGGGGAAGACGGAAAGTTTTCAAGGGAAAAGACACAGGTGTCAACGGTGTTAGCTGTGCATCCATTGAAAGTGGATTATCTGCTACGGTGCTCCGGGGCCGATCACTCTCTTCTCCCTATGTAAGGTAAAGGGAGCTTTAGTTTAAATGAATCTGAAATTTTTCAAACTACCTCTGTGGGTTTATGGGAGCTGGAAAAATGTTTTTGGATCAACCGTTTCGCGAACTCTGGCCTGAGGCCAGGCCACTAGGCAAAATTGCATTTTTATACCGTAAAATATTAAGCTACGTTGGAGAACTATATATGTTTTCAAATGTGAGGAATCAGCGTTCTAGAATTGTAAGCCATTTAATGATGTAAACACTGCAATGAAATACAATTTCCATTTGTGTCATAATGACCCTCAGCCTGAATGTTAAGTCCCATAGATTTGTATTTTTAGAATTGTTCAGATCTGTCAAAATATGTACATATTGACGTTCGTACCTTGGTAGCAGTCCAGCAATGAAAACTGGTTAAAAGTTTTTAATCTGCAGAACAAGCAAGCTTGGACAGACATCGCTATAACTACTTTGACATGGAGATACTTGCTTCACAGCTTGGTGAATTTCACTATAATTAGCCTTTTTTACTCATGATGTAGTGCTGTAGATTGTAGAGTAGCCCTCAGGGAACAAAATAAGTGCTCCCACTGGCGATTATGCACTGATTTAACGGAACAGGAAGTGTTTTAGCTAATCAGTCTTCACTCCAACGTATCAGGAAAATCTATTTCTTTTTGCTTACGTGGACAGCCAGGGCCAAACTCCAAAAGACAGTCGCGTATGGTACCAAATTTTTACCATGCTGAATTGTTTTAATGGTTTTTGACAGGAGGAGATTTTGTCAGTGAAGCTGAGGAGTTTTGGAAGCGACTTTATTTCACCTGTAGGAATCGCTCACCAGTGCTGAGAATTAGAAGGGAGTGATAATTCAGCTGCAAATGGGGGGAAAGTCCAGAAAGAAGGAGGTTGTAAAACTATTCTAAGTCCTAATGCAACCGTGACGAGGAACACAGGAAAATTTTGAGTCTTAAAACTTGTAAATTGAAACAGGCAGTGACATAACCCAAAAAAATCTGCAAAATAGTCAATTTTGGTTGCAATATAATAATTTTTGAACCAATCGTTGTTTAGGTATCTTTATACTACTTTCGGACTGATGGGACTAGGTCACTGTGCCACAGGGCCATAAAAAACAGAATCTTTTTCTGCCATGCAAAAATTAACAATTCCAGTGCTGTTACTCAATTTGGGTAATATTCTCAGTAATTCTGACTATTTGAGTGAGATCTACTGAGCGTCACCTGTCAGAGGAGATCATGGTTATTCCTTCAGTCAAAGTTCATGAGCTGTCAGCATGTTAGAACTGGTGCAAATTTGCTCTAAAAAGGGTGGAAAGTTGAAGGGTTAAACGAAAGATTCATTTAGATCTCTTACATGTTTACAACCTTTTGTGTGAGCTCAACCAATAAAACGACCAATGATTGATCATGGTATTTGTTTTCCAAGAATCATTAGTCGTGCAATTAGGTTTCCACAGTTTTGATGAATCGGGCCGAAGATTCGTTCAGCGCTGTGAGCTTTTTGAAAGAGTGCAGCCTTTAAAGTTGTGGCATGACGGTGTGGGCCTGATCATTTTCTTGTTTGTTGGAGACAATGGAGAGTGAGAATGTAAGACCTACGCAGCTCGACCAACGACGGAAGAGCCGGGGTTGAAGGTTTATGCGTGTGGATTCCTGCTGTGATGAGGCAATGGTACATGTCAATTAAATCTTTCATGCCTGCGTCCCGCCTGGGACCTGGCCTGAGACTTACCTGAAGTATTCTCAGTAATTCTCCGCTCGAAAACGGGGCTATGCCGAAATCACGGAACCATCTAACCTAATGCCGTGCTGCGAATAACCCAAAGTGCACGTTGGAACACTGAAGAAGAACATCAGACATATCAGTGATTAGGGCAAACTAAGCATAACGATTACAATGTTACTCTCGTTTAAAATCTGACTCCAATTTAAAATTAGAATTTATAGTTTAGGGACACATACGTGAATCTCGGGGCGGCTACGCCGCCAGACTCTTCCATGAAAACCAGTTACTCAACCGACGCCCCCGGGTAATAGCGCAGTTGCCGGATCTTAGTTCGGTGAGATTTCTAGAGGATGGAAGAAATTACCATGATAGTAGCACCTTTGGCATAAACATATCATGAACCCAGATTTATGTGCACCACAGGGCCCCTTAAGGGGATCGGCCAGGCACTGGCTTATAAGCCCAAGGGTGCCCTTAAGGCCAAATCCCCAGGACCGGCACTACATAAACCCTTTATATAAGTAGACCGTAATCTGCAATCCAACTTAAAACCCATCACTACCTATAAACATCAGCTAGCTAGTCTGGAATGGTAAGGACTTGCCCCCTAAGTACCGGTCGTAACGTGGCTAGAAAGAATAAAAGGATTAGGAGCCACAGAGACCACGCAAGCTTAAAGGAATAACAATAATTTATTCACCAGGTAGGCAAAAGCTTAAATCAAACAAATCAACGTTAAACCAATTACAAGTTACACACAATTTAGAAAGGAGAATAAAGTCATACCTGGAGGAAAAGGATACATGCACTAACGTGCGCGGGAAGTTCGAATTACGATATTCCATAATTGAAAAGACTACTCACGCACTAACATGCGCGGGGACAGATCGGATACGATCTTCCCAGAATGGATTGTTTCTCTTTCTTTCCCATCCAGGCGGCATGGCCATAAAATGGGAATCTGGTTTTTTTTCTACCATTTTGTAATAAAACTTCAGCAAAGAGAGGAGAATAAGGTTTACCAGAGAGGATTCTGACCAAATTCTCAGGAGTTTCAAAATGAATGAACCATAATTTCAATGGGAATGAAACATACTCCATTCAACTCCTTGGATCCCCGAGAATAACAAGACCAAACATGATATGAATATGTACTAATATGATGCAGTTGTCATGAAAAAGTCTTAAGATGAATTAAATAGGTAAATTGGGTTATAAGTCCAGAAGTGATTTCTTCACTTTGATCCTTGGAACCTCCCCTCCCAGGGCGCAGTTCTAGGCTAGATCCCTTCCCACAGAGATCTTTGCCCAGGCTCCCCCAGGTTGAGAACTCTGCCTTCTGCTTCCCGGTGTCTTCTTTTTCAAAGCTCACCGATCACAGAAGAAGCACCACTCGCCTACTGACGCATTGGCTTTTGGCTTATGGTGGCCTGACTGTACATTGAGCAGCTTGGCAACTTAAGGGTCTTACTGCCATACGCGACCCGACCGGCCGGTGACCCAGTCGATAGCGATCTCCGAATCCCGTAGTGGTTACCAGCCACCCAGGTGGGAACTGACGGTCTGATCCCTACCCCACTTAGCTATGGGAATAGAAACTTTGACCGTTTTCACCAGCCTTGCCTGTTCACAGGGGTCGTACTTTGCGTCCCTCTGCTTAGGTGTGGGCTGTTGCCCACGTACCACGTGATGCCTACACACTTAAAGGCGACAACACACCGACTAGACGGTACCACGGCAGTATGTCAATCATACTTCACTGAACACGGGGGCCTTCAGTTTACTCCCCTGCACTATAGTTCATCTTTAACGTGCCCTCGGAACTTTGCAGTCCCGCTGCCGCCTGTTTCTGCCTAGGTTCAGGGTGCCTAATCCCCTCCCTAAGCAGAATATTGAACATATAAGCATATTATGAAGTTCTCAAAGGTTTAGATTATTTTAAACAGATTAATATAACTGGACTTTAACTTAAGAATAAGGACAGTAATATGACTCCCACAGGGGCATTGTGTCAGCCAGAGCTTTGCAACTACCCCCCCGGTACAGAGTAACAGAGAGACCATCGACACCTTTCACATGCAGGCTGAACGAGCATCCTGGGGGGGAAGTCCACAAAAGTTTTATTGCTATCTGGCATGGCTCTGGACCAAGCTTATCAGCCATTTGTCACTTACAGCCTCTGGGCTCCCCCACGCATCAGCGTTTGCAGATCTTACAGAGGTGCCGCTCAGAACCCAACCCAAAGGCACAGATGAATTTTACTGATTTAGAAATGGAACAATCTTTTGTAAAATGAAATATGCAGTGAATTTTACCAGCCATTCTACAAAAACATATGGTCGTCATGCAGAAGGCATCCTGTTGTGATTCTATCAACGTAGATGAGCGAGTTGCAGCTAATCACTCATGATACTTACAGCAGAGTTGTCGGAGTGCTCCCTGGACTGCAGATTTTCATTTATGCGTTACTACGTTAAAACATGAGGTGTGAACATGTATTTGGTCATGAGACTGAATTAAATTGTTTTTGTGAACTAGGACCCCAGCTGCATATTTGATACTCAATGCTGTGTGATTGCCTCTTCCTGATTTCTTCCATTTTTGCATATTTGACCCACACAAATGTTTCATATCATCAAAGTCATTTTAATATCAGAGAAAGATAACTCAAAGTAAACAAAAATGCAGTTTTTAAATGGTGATTTCATTTATTGAGAAAAAAAGCTGTCCAACCTTATCTGACCCTATGTGAATAAAGTAATTGCCCCCTCAGTCGCTAAATTGACCTTTTAAACGAATTTTATTCGTAATTGGGTTCAATTTCATGATACACACACAGGCATGATTACTGCCAGCCCTATTGAATCTAAACATCATTTAAATAGAACCTGTCTGGCAATGTGAAGTAGGCAAAAATCAGCACATAATGCTGCAATCCAAAGACATTCAATAACAGATGAGAAACA
This sequence comes from Gymnothorax javanicus, assembly GCA_029692085.1. NCBI lineage: Eukaryota > Metazoa > Chordata > Actinopteri > Anguilliformes > Muraenidae > Gymnothorax > Gymnothorax javanicus. Next base: position 73,359,703 of record CM056203.1, read on the forward strand.
AAGCTGTTGACTTATAGCAGTCTGGAAACGGTAACATACATATTTCTTAGGCTCTTTGTGAACCACGGTGAGAGCCCTTATTACAAATGAAGAAAACTTGGAACATTAGTGAACCTTTCCAGGAGTGCCCAGCCAACAAATTTTCCTCTAAGAGCACATTGACGAGTCATCCAGGAGGTCACAAAAGTACCCAGACCAACATTTTAAGAACTGCAGGCTTCACTTGCTTCATTTCATGTCAGTGTTCATGATTCCACAATAGGGAAGACACTGGGCAAAAATGGCATCCATGGAGAGCTGCAAGGTGAGAACCACTGCTGACCAAAAAGAACACGAAGGCTCATCTCACATTTGCCAAAAGAACATCTTGATGACCCCCAAGACTTTTGGGATAATATTTTGTGAACTTATGAGTCTAAAGTGGAACTTTTTGGAAGACATAGATCCCATTACATCTGGCATAAAGATAACGCAGTAATCCACAATGAGAACATTCTACAAAGAGTCAAACCCGGCGCTGTTGTGCACTGGTTTGGGGCTGCTTTGGGACCTGGGAGATTTGCCGTTATTGATGGAACCATGAATTCAGCTCTCTAATGGAAACACCTGAAGGAGAATGTCTGGCCCTCAGTTTGTGACCTAAAGCAGAAGCACAGTTGGGTTATGCAGTAGGACAATCATTTGAAGCACACATGCAATTCCACATCTGAATGGCTCAACGAAACAAAATGATGGATTCTGAGTGGCTTGTCAAAGTCCTGAATTGAATCTGACTGAGATGCTGTGGCATGGCTTTTAACAGGCAGTCCATGCTCAAAAACCCTCCAATATGACTGAATTTAAGCAATTCTATAAAGAGGATTGGGCCAAAATTCCTCCACAGGGATGTAAAAGACTTATTGCCAGTTATTGCAGATGTTTGAATGTGTTTCAGTCAGGCTTCAGACCAGGTCATAGCACTGTATCAGCTGCAGCTAGGGTATTAAATGATATTGTTTCTGCCTTGGGCAATAAGCAGGATTGTGCTGCCCTTTTAATTGACTTATCAAAGGCATTTGACACAGTCGATAATTCTATACTCATAAAGCGGCTAGGTGCCATTGGGTTTGATATTAAATTTCGGAATTGGTTTAATAATTATTTAACTGGTAGGTGTCAAGTGGTTGTGGCTGATGGCTATCAATCAAACTTTATCTATCTTACCAAGGGGGTTCCACAAGGTTCCATCTCGGGGCCCTTGCTATTTGCCCTTTTTATTAATGATTTTGGTGCTAATTTTACCAATAGTACTATCCATCTATATGCAGATGACACAGTCATCTACCCAGCTGCTCCTTCTGCTGAGCTTGCTCTTCAGAATTTACAGTCTGATTTTCAAATCTTCCAACAGGCTCTTTTAGACCTTAAACTTTTATTAAATTCTGAGAAGACTTCAGCTATTCTCTCAGAAACCTGCTGCTAGGTTTTATAATGGTAGCATTTCTACAACAAGTGGAATACAAATTGAAAGAGGTCCTTGCTACAAATATCTGGGCATTTGGGTGGATGAGAAGCTTATAGTTAGGAAGCACGTTGATTAGCTAACCAAGAATTTAAAAGTTAAATTGGCTATGCTTTATAGAAATAAAGCCTGCCTGCCGAGGAGTTGCTGAAGGCAGATTGTGCAGGCAACTATTCTTTCTAGAGTAGATTAAGGTGATATAATTTATATGCACTCTGCGCCCTCATCCTTGAAGCCACTTGATGCAGTATACCATGCTGCCTTAAGGTTCATAACGGGAGATGGCTTCAGAAAGCATCACTGTAGTCTTTATTTCAAGGTGGGTTGGTCTCCACTGGCCATGAGAAGGGAGCAACGTTGTTGTCTTTTTATTTACAAGGCGTTGTTGGGTAAGCTGCCTGGATATATTGCCAGTCTGCTTAATTTTAGAAGGGGGGAGTACCATCTTCGTGCTCTTGATTATATGATTTTAGACATCCCGAGGGTTCATTCTGAACTGGGTAAAACTGCTTTTATGTTCTATGCCCCACAGAAATGGAATAGGCTTCAATAGACACTAAAATTGGAAAAAACTTATCTCTAATTGTTTTAAATGTCTGTTATTGGATGCCATGAAGCTGGAATGTACATGTGTACTGTAGTTCCTTTGTTTTTTGTTTTAATTTATTGTTGTACTGCATGTTTTTTGTTCTCGACTGGGCTCCGTTCCAAAAGAGAGCTTGCTCTCAATCGGACTCCCAGTATAAATAAATAAATAAATAAAAAAGTTTGCAGTTGTTGCTGCCAAGGGTGGCACAACCAGTTGTTAGGTGTTGGGAGGCAATTATTTCTTCACATGGGTAATATAGATTTTGAATAACTTTTTAACTTCAAGTGAAATGATAATTTAAAAACAGAATTTTTTGTTTACTCACATTGTCATTGTCTTACTCTAAAATTTGTTGGATGATCTGAATCATTTAAATGTGACAAATAAGCAAAAACAGAGGAAATTTAGAAGGGAGCAATTACTTATTCACAGCACAGCAATCTCCCGTATCCTCCAATCCGGTGGTTCTGCCTCTCAAAGGCTCATGTGTCCAAAACTCTGGCTCCTCTTCAGCACAACTCTACCCACCTGTAGCCCTGTCTCCTGCAAAACCACACCCTCCAGTAGTCTGTCTCCTTTTAACCACATCCACCTGTAGCCCATTTCCCTTGAACCTCGCCCACATGTGGCACTGTCTCCCTCCTACCACGCCCACCTGTAGCGCTGTCATCCTCTACCACTGCCCCGCTCTAACCCTGTTTCCCTCAAACCACACCCACCTGTAGCCATGTCTCCCTCAAACCACGCCCACCTCTAGCCCTGTCTCCCTGAAACCACACCCACCAGTAGCCCTGCCTTCCTCAAACCACACCCACCTCTAGCCCTGTCTCCCAATCACCATTCCCACCTGTAGCTATGTCTCCCTCTAACCTCACCTATCTGTAACCCTGTCTTTCTACCCCCACACATTGGTTGCCCTGTACCAATGTAATCAGACCCAAAAAATTGGGCTTTTTTGTTTGTCTGTCTCTGAACAAAATATTTTAAAAAACCACTCGGTCAATTTGAGCCAAACTTAACAAGAAGGAGGCAATTTTCTAGTGATATCTTGACTACAAAACATTGTGTCAACTTGCTGTTAACTCTAATAATCAATTCAATCCAAATCTAAAACTTTCCAATTCATTGCTGTCACAAAATAGTGATATTTTTCAAGATCACCCGATGTCAAAGATTTTCCCGTGAATGCCAGAGGTTAAATTTGGGGTTTTTCAAAATTTTAAGGATTTCTATCTGAAGGTCTCATACTTCAAATTTGAAGTTCTAATTATAAAACTTAGAAATGAGTTTTTTTTTTTGTGGGACTATGAACTCTAATGAGTGCTCTTCTAGTTAAATTTGTACTTGCATGGTTGGCATGAAAACCTGCTGACAATTCTGTAGCTTTTGGGCAGCGACAGTGTCAAATTTGAAGCGTTACAGCACAGAGCTAAGAAGCTAAAATTGAGTTGCTCTGTAAAACTCACATGCTGAGCTGTCTTCCGCTCTCTCTCTCTCTCTCTCCCTACACACTGCTCTAAGCACACATCTAACCCCTGACTATAATTTGCAGGTTCTGTTCTTCAGCTATTGTTACATGGTGACATGAATTGCGTTGTCGCACTGGATGTACTCTGGTTTAATAGCGAGTATTTTCCTGTGCGCTGGTGTGTGCGCGCACGCGGTAGGGGTTCCTGTCCCTGCCGAAACGTTCTTTCTCTCTTTGTGAGAAGGGGAGCGGTGCTATATGCAAACCCACGCCACTATTATATGCATCATCAGTGCAGATGGCGTAATTTTGGGGTCCTAACTGCGGAAAAAAAGAAAAAAAAAACAACAGAGAAAAGAAAATGAGATCATCCTCCCTGACTGGCTAACCCAGCTTTCATTTTGCAGAAATGTTTAAGGATTACCCAGGCTAAATCGGGATTAGCGGAGAAACAGTGTCACATTTTCTGTATGAGGGGAGTACATATATATATTGACTTTTCATGGCTTAAAGAACTGAAATATTTCTGCGAGACTGCTTTGCTCACTGCCGTTTGTTTCTCGGGATGCTACTGGTTCTCTTGAAGGTTTATGTTAATGAGCCAAGTAATGTTTTCCTCTTAGTACACAAAGTCAAAAGGCTCAGGCAAAACTTGGATAAGGCTTGCCTGAAGGTTGGCACGTTCCCCCTGCTCGTGCCATTTTTCTCCTTCTTTCTGTTTATGTCATTCCCTTACCCCCTTCCCTTTCCTCTCTGTAATTCTCAGGCTTTGGTAAAGACAGGATGTCTGCCTCGGGGTCAACACTGCACTCTTTTTACGACGCCATGCTGTCCCTGGCAAGGCGCACACTACTTATGGTTGCACTTTTTGGACTCATGCCATTTGTTTTCTTTGCTGGCTTCTTAGCCACACTATAGCTCTGGAATAGCACAACTTACGCTTTCACGCCAATATCCAAAAGAAGAAAGTCAATTTAACGTATTTGACGTGTTTGTTAATTTCATCAAACCATACATCAATGTTCCTTGGATTTCCCATGGAAGGAGGCTGAGTTAGTCGATAGGACTTTGTTCAAATTTTTATCTGTCAATGAAGATTGCGTGGTTAAAATCTTGTCTCATTCACCAACTGTCAACCTTTTCATTTTTGAATTAAAAAAATGTGCTAATTTTGCATATTTGCTTGCGGGGCGCATATCAGGCTTTAATTTTTAGATAAACTGAGTCGACCTAAGGGTAGCAATGCATATCGGTATTTACCACGTGTCCACATAATATAACGGCAGCAACTGTTTTGGAATACCGTATCTGTTAGATGAGAAGAGCGCATTGCAAAGTCCTTAAAAATTAAGTGCAAATTTATTTTTTCAACAATTTTTAAAATGGATATGAAATATTCCTCAGTGCTTCTGATGGTGAAGCCTAAAAGCGAGCAAGGCATAGATGACGTAGAAAAAAAATCTTGAGATTCTCACTGATGCACAACCAGATACTGGCCTCTAAACATTGGACCCGGAGCAAGCAAAATAGCAAAATGGGCGTGGTCAGCAAATTTCAATCATGCATATCTTGAAAGCTATTTCACCGTTGTTTCTGAAATTTTGGTATATCACTATTGGTCCTAAGGGCTATTCGCAAAATAAGTTTCATGGAAATTGGAGGGGGTCGGGGGGGGGAGCTTTGTTCAGTTTGGCGTGGAATGACCCATCAGAGGACTCAAGAAAAGCAAACAAGCAAAGGATGCTTTGATGGAGAGATCAAGGATATAATTCAGGCCTTGAACCAACAGTGGAACTGCAGTGAACCACGAACATAACAAGCATTCACAGATTATTTATACGGTACATGACCTGTGAACTGCATGGGGCTCATTTTCAAGTCCAACTCCTCCTTGATAAGTTTTGTGTGCGAATCTATCGAAGTGCAGAGTTCAAGGGAGCTGCGTAAGGAAGGAGAAATGTTGTCGTCTTATGTCAGCAATGAAACAGATGAATATGTCAGAGATCCCTGTTTTACACACCACGATTACTGATTTCACTCCCCAATCTGACATGTTTACAGAAATAGAAGAGCTGCTGTGGATTTTACCCAGTGCAGTTATCCTGCTAACTCCATAATCCTGAGTCATGAAATACAGTATAACTCTCAGGTGTTGTCGCTGTCAGTCATGACGAGTTATTCAGTACTGTAACCTCATGCATTTCAGGCCTGGGGTCAAATATTATAGAAATATACTCAGAGCATTTAATGCCAAATGCTGTTATTATGGTAATCAGCACCAGGCAACACAAAAACTCATTTATCAAAGTCTGTCCTCTGCTCTGCAATGCACCAACCTCCTTAAGGCTAAAGACAGAGAAACCAATTTTCTATTTGTTATCTTACTGGGTATTTTCAAAATAAATTGCTTTACCAGATCATTATTAACACTGTTATCGTTATGAAGGCAGAGTGCTGATCCAAACCAATTTTACTCGAATGTCTTTTCCATAAAAAAACATTGAGCGAACCGATCTGTCCTTTGCAATAATTGTGTTTTACTTTATAGTTATTTCGGAGTGGATTTTGGTAATGAAGGCGAGAAACATGTACCTTTGGGGATATATTAAGCTCTGCTGCAGCTGATAGCGGTGCAGTATATGACTGTAAAAGAGGCCCATGGCATCCCCAGCTGCAATCATCGGTCTGTAGTAATCAGCCGACAACTTAGCGCTCCCCGGAGTTTGGGTCCTATTTCACCGTAATGGGCCCCTGCTAAACCCTGCCTGTGCCCTAATGAGATACAGCTACCTAGGCATGTAAAGGGTTAATCTGACTTTACACGTTATTTTTCTCTGAACTACTAACTGGTAGTCTCTGTTAGTGTTACTGCTGAGCTGGGCCTTTCAAATACCTAAACGCTCGCACCCTTAGCCAGACAGTGTGAACTTAACCCCATTGCTCTGTCCTCCTGGATCATGTCATCACAAGCATTATAGCAAAGACATGCCGTGTATTCAAATCAGGGGCACTGACTCCATTATAGTGAGTTTCAGCTTTAATTGACAATGACTTTTCCAAGCTGCCAGAGACACACAACTAAATGGCAGTATCTGGAGACAGAAAATGGTGGTTGCAGGCATTAACAGTAGCAGGCATTGCCCTCGCTGCCCTTCCCATAGACATAGACTCCAGTAGTTTAAAGATGTACGTAGGAACAGGCTCAAACATTAACAGACATTGCAAGGACCCCAACAGCTACTATTGCAGTTTGGAGAATGACATCAATGCTCAAAGATGACAAAAGAGCCACAGTTGCATACGACAGCTGAAGCAGATACCAGAAATCAGGCAGTTTGACTGTCAACAACTCAAATAGAGATGAAGAGAAGGGGCAAGAGAAAGGAAGAATAAGAGTGAAGACAGGAGATCTTTCTTGGAATCTGGCTATCAAACCATAGAGCGTTTAAAAGTTCCTTTGTGTAGTTTATCAAGTCTGGCGATCATTGTCAGATTATTTTGGGAGAGGAGTTCCGTGAGCCCTGGAGATCATAAAAGTGCAACATTTATCAGGAAGTTTTTAGTTGTAATTCCGTCTCACCCTTTCATTCAATTTGGTATCAGCAGTGGGATTAGTGGACCCTGTAGGCAGGTTAGAGCAGTAATCTGTCACGTCCTGAGCATTTCCCTAAGTGGTTTTACATGCAGTCAAGCTGTCTGCATCAGTTGCAGTCCTCTTCTGGTAATTGTTCCTTATTATTCAATTATTGTCTCATTTGTTTCTTCTTTTTTTTTTTTTTTTTAAATAAATTTGGCATCTCCAATCCCACCCGAATCTGGGATGCCCAATCTGAGAACTATGTACAAGGCTTGCTCGTATGCAACCCCCTGTTGCCAGCTCAGGAGAGAGAGACAGTTTGCGGCTCTCCTCCGAAGCCCGCGCCTGTCAGTCCCTGCATCTATACACTCATTCGTCGAAACTATCCCAAGTTCAGAACGAGGGCTTAGGATACCCGAACATGAGCAAGCTTAGAATCTCACTGACGAGCGCCCGGCTGGCCAACAGGAGGCGCTTGAGCAACGAACAAGGCAATCATTTTTATTTCCCTTCCCAGCAGTCCCTTCCCTATTTGCATCCCTACAGCGCTTTAGCCAATCGTGCGCTGTTCTGAAAAAGCTGCCGACCACTGCTGGTTGGTACAACAGGGGATCGAATCCGCGCCGTAGTAGTCACTACTGCACCGCGAGTGAGCTAACCCGGCAGCTTGTGTTCCTTTCGTTGGTGCCGCCTGTTTTCTATTCGTGTGCCTTTCTCACCTGTTCCCCATCTGTATATTTTGGTCTTGTGGATTTAAGTTTCTCTGTTTTCTGTTTGCTGACTTGTTGCACTGCTTTGTTTTAGTGTTTTGTGCCAACTATTTTTGGAGGATAATCGCTAAAAATGAAAGCATTGTATCTTCAGGGAAATTCCCTCCTGTTTCCTTCCGCTCAGCAAGTGGTATTCCTCTGTCCAGTCTTCAGTCCTGCTCAAAGAGTGTACCCTCCCGCATGCCTTGGTCCTTCCGGCGCACCTCATTTGAGCCCCTCGGCTTCCTCTGCAATTCTGCTGCTGCTGCCTGACTTCAAACATCAGCTTGCTTAAGCCGTTTTCATTGAAGGTCTATTTTGTTAATATAAGCCAATTTCTGTGAACCAGTGATTTCGCATTTGGCTCATTCCTGCCAATTGGTAACCGTAGTCAGGCTCGCTGCTGCACTTTAAGCACATCTTTGTATCTCTTCCTGCAACAAGATATCGATGCTATGCTTGTGCATGAACATTCGCCTCTTGTGACTCAATGTGACAAAGATAGAAAACCAGCCCACTTGCTCAAATTGTGCCATGTAGATTCAAACCACATGCGAGTACTATTTACCCTCATGTGGGCTCCTGTTTTTATTTTATGGTGAGATCCAGACATATGCAAGTTGTCTCAGAATAAGAATTGCTGCAAGCTGCAGAGAGATCAGTAAGGTCCTACACGGCTCTTTAGGGAGACTATGATGAGAGGCAAATGCTTGGAGAGTTAGATGCATTGTGATGTAGGCCCAGCACTATGTTGGAGAATGCTTTGGGGGAAATGCATTGGATTCCATACATCTGCGTCAGGATTCTGCTATTTTGCATGCCGTGCAGCCCTGATAAAACCATTAGTGCGAAGTGGTATTTTCTTTTGCACGAGGCGTGCTGTTTCGTCCTCAGATTCTGTATCGTGTCTTAGGCATCAGCATGTGTCCCTTTCTTTGGGAAAAAGAGGAAAATACTTTGCTGTAATATTCTGTGGAGTATCGCTGTGTCAGAGCTTGTGCGCTAATCAGTGGGCTGTTCATTCAAAATGCGTGCTGTGCTTAAAATGGGCCCACTATTCTCCCGTTTTATCAGACAGCTGTATGCAGGTTTTTTTTTTTTTTTCCATGCACCAGCCCTCTTGCACGTGCCGGGACAGCAAGCCAGAGAACCCTGACGAGACTCCTGAGAACCACGCTTGTAGCCTGAGGCATGAGCCAGTGAAGCTCAACTGAACGCACAAAAACTTTTTCTAGAGTTTCAGCTACCATTCACTCGGATCATTGCCCCAGGCATGTATATTAACAATAAATGCTAACCACAACTCTCAAGCAGAAGGCTGAGTAATGATGGTTAAGGTGGAGACGAGGAGGCAAATGGGGCTCCAAGGATTTTTGAGTGATGGAACAACAGTGTCCTCTCTGATATTGAATTGACTTTACGAGGCATAAATTGCTAACAATGGGAGTCGTATTTACAAAAACTTTTCTCAGGTACAAAATTTATTTTGTATATGCGAAACAGAAATGAATCAGTGCTTGTTCGTTTTCACTGTGGTGGGTAGTTTAGCACCTTGGCGTTTTCATCCGATTCCAAGATTTCTGTTTGCTTTTATATCACGATATGGTGTATTATGGTATGGTGCTGTCCATCCATCCCTATACACGGTCCTTCCTTGAGGTTTTATTGTGACTCCTCCTGGAGTTTTCAATGGTTTGTTTCCAAATTAAGGTTAATTTAATCCATTATCTCTTGGTAGACCATTAGCAGCCATAGCTATGTTTCACCCATTTCAACTGAAATGGAGTCTGCACTCCAAAGAGCCCTGACTGGTATTCAATTAGCGGAATAATCCACTAACTTTTTAAAAATTACTTTTACTTTTGTGTCTTACATTACTTCCCACTTTAAAATAGAATCGGGCGCCCATGGTCATGGCATTGTGTTTGTCGTTAATTTAATTTGAGGAAATTATTTAAGTTGTTTTCTTTTTTCTGTGTCAGCTGATACATAACAGAGTGCTGTTAAATGCGGAATAGAATGCAACTGAGAAGGGTGAGGCTTCCGAGGCAAAATGTCACTGTTTTAGTTCTTTATCAAGGAAAATTTTGGATTATTGCTTTGTGGAGCCGTCCATGATGTTGAAAGTGCTCAAAATGCACCTAAGTATTTAAGCTGAAGTCTAAAAATGTGACATTATCAATGCAAACCTAGCTCCATCTGTGCTTTCTCTCTTGCGTGTGTGTTTTTAGGGCCACACATTAGTTTTTGATATCTTACATCATTGAGCAACACTATTTGTATTTAGCGCTCTAGGGGTTAAAATTGATTACATGACAGTGTTGCTTCCACAGGGATTTGCTGTTGCCAAGAAAATCACTTAATGTAGTAATCATCAAACATATCCATTTATTTAGTTCTGATTAATTTTCTCGACAAATATGTGGAAATAAAAAGTGAACTTCTAACATTCCAGTCAATTGACACTTGATTTGATTCTGTTCAACCCAAAGGTACTTTATGCATTACCTGAGTTATTTTATTTTATTGTTTTTATTTTCAGTTAATGGCCTCCCGCCATACTTTCGATATCACATGCCAAACATTGGATGTCACTCTGTACAATCTTACACTTCTAAAGATACCACAGTTACTTCTTTGTTTTTACTGACAATGAGCCTTATGATAGGTGTATTTTTGTTTACTTGTTTGAAGATGTGTACCTATTTTCCCTCTCTACACTCACATTCAGTGCTCTGTCCCTTCACACATTTTTCCTCTTATTCAGAACATTGCTTTTATTCTACTAAAAAATGTCAGACATCTATCCAGGCAGTGTAGTCCCAAAGAGCAGTGAAAAACGGGGCATGTCGCCTTGGGAATGGAATGCGCTGCCTGAACTCTGAGTTATGGGTCGTCCCGTCGAGAAGGGGGGCTGGGGTGCAGGAAAGGTGAGCCTTTCTAGAGAGTCTCCTGGATCTCATAACTTTACCCTTCGAAACCTGGAAACAGAAACGCACGTTTCTCCCAAAACTTCACTCTCGTCTCTCAAGACTGCTGCTTGACATGTGAGACACAGATCTGGGTTTGAAAGGGATGTAAATGAAGCCCTAAAAAGAATCAGCTGACAAATAGCTTTAGCATTAAAAGAGATCGTGTAGGAAGAGTGATAAGGGAGTAGGCTGATACCTGAGGCTGTCTGTCATTCAAGGTCTTCGTATTGAAATTAGTCTCTCAGTCTCCACCTGGTCTGTTGCTGTAGGTTCATTGCTTCATGTGTACATCTGCAAATTTAGTGGTGATAGTGTGGAGAACCAGCCATTCAGCCGGACAAGCCTCGCCGGTTTACTACCACTGAAGTGTACGTAAATCTTAGGATACTTAAGGACTAGATGGCGGCAGTGTGTCTGGCAAGCTATTCAGCACTATGATTACTCTTTGTGTAAAAATGCTAATTTAACCTTGGCTAACTTCCATTTATGGCCCCCTGGTTCTGCATACAGAACTTAATCTAAATGATCTAGCATAGTTAATGCTGATAACCCCTTATACATATTTATGGGCCTCAGTGGATCACCCTGAAATTCCATTATTATATTTATTATAGGGATACTGCTGGAATTTTGTTATAAGTGTTTGTGGCACTCCTTAAAGCTCTCTATGAGAGATACCTCATTACCTCCGCCAACAAAGTTGGAGGAGGTTATGTGATCATTACCGTTTGTCTGTTGGTTGGTTTGTTGGTTTGTTTGTAAGCAGGATTACGCAAAAAGTTATGGATGGATTTTTATCAAATTTGGTGGAATGATTAAGTATTGTTCAAGGAAGAGGTGATTCAGTTTTGGGAGGTCAAGGTCAAAGGTCAAGGGCATGCAAAATGTAAAAAACACATTGAAAACATATTTGCGCGAAGACTGCAGGACTGCATAAACACAGGATTGCTAGCCAATACTGGCAAAAATAACATTGAGTACATTGGCGGAGGTACTTGCGCTCTCTGAGCGCAGCTCTAGTTCGGAGGCTGTTGTCCTCATGGGTTTTTATCTTTTTTTCCTTTTTTTTTTTTTTTTTTACCAGGAATGAATTTTGTAGCCCTTTCCCCAGCCTCTATATCTCTGCTGAAGTACTGTCCCCAGAACTGTAGACAATACTCTAATTGTGAGAAAGGTGTTTATGAGAAAGGTCTAACCTTACTTGATTTATACCCCATACTTTTGGCTTTATATCCCAGCATGCTCTTGGCTTTTTTAGTGCTACATCACGGCGACAAGAACCTAAAAGTCATGGTCAGTAAACCTTCCAAATTTACCATCATCTGAAAATGTAATCAATTTACTTTCCCATCAAAGTCATTAATATAGATGAGAAAGCAGTGGTAATGATTCTGCAAGGTAAACTACTATGATACATAAAATGATGAATATATAGACAGTGTGCCAGAATAATGCCAAAAACACCTGCTCATTAGAAACTGTTAACGTTACGTTTACATATTATATGCATTACCTCCAGTCTAACATTACTGATCCTACTCCTATCATCTATTTATCACCGAAGTTGGTTTAAGATTGAGTTATTGTAGTGTCAACCCACTGAAAGATCGAATTATTGTTAACATGAACTAACTAATTAACTAATTAACAAACATTAACGTTAGTTGACAATAATAAAAGTCAATTTGTTATACGCTAAAACATTAGCGCATCAATTCAGCAACATGAGAGTTGTGATGGAAGCTATCTAGTCAGTGATGAAGTTGAAGTTCTCTCATTGAAAGCTTGACAAACAATGATTAATAAAGTTGGGAAGCTAATACTAACATATCATGTAAATGCACTCAATGCATCATGGTAATTTTATGTCACATCAACAGATTTTTGAAAATGTTCCTGACAAGCCATCTTGGACTTACTTCATTCTTCATGTAAATAATGCCATTGCACCTACCAACCAGCATGTAAAAATGTCGGATTGTATCTCCTGTAGTTTTTGAGATACTGAGGCTTTAAAAAAGGTTTGTCGCCCTAACAAACAGGTGCTGCTAAAAAATCGCAGTTTCAAAAGTCATTACTTCTGAACTATTCATTTTACATGCTTGAAATTTTTGAGGATTCTTCTACACTGTTAGTTGTCTTTAACTTCTAAAATGGTTTGGCTACTCTCCAGCTGTACATTTGCAAAATAAAAAATGATTTTGTGCTCCATTTTTGTGCTTGAGTCCACTGTATCTTCATACTGAACCTTGTCAGATCTTATACATTTTAATGTATCATAGTCAAGTTATAGTACTTTCCTAGCAAGTTGGTGCATGTCTGGAAAAAAATTAATTAAAAAAAAAAAATACACCTATATTGCAAGTCCTTATAGCCCATGTAAGACAGTCTGCCCCAAAAACAATAACACCACTGGGAAGTGTCATGTTTCGCTCCTTTTTTGAATTGAAGACCTGGGTGCAAGAAGTACTTTAGTCACATTTTCCAAAAAATGAGCTGACAGTACTACCATAAAGTAGAGTTTCGTGTGCATCATTTAAAGCCAAAAAATTCCAAATATAAGTACTCAAGTCCTCAATACTGATATACGGCCTTCCCTGAATCTACTGAATTTTTGTGCAAGAAATACTCAAGTCCTTGACGTCATCAGGAACAAGTGCCTAAGTCCATGACTGTCCAATCAGCTGCTAGTATGTGTCATGTGACAAGCATAGCAAAAATGACTGTTTGGCAATCAGAAAATGATTGAAACGGCATTTGTGTGGTAGAAGTACTGAAGTCCATGCATTTTATGGCAATAAGTACCAAAGTCCAGGTATTTTAGGGTAAGAAGTACCAAAGTCTGAAACTGATTTTCTTGTTTTTTTTGTAATAAAGCATTATTTTTCCACAAAAATGTGTCTGTCTACTTTGTATAACCCCTGGGACTAGCAGCAGGCGCCAATGAATGTTATCTTTTAAAAAAGTATCTGCAGTGTGTTTTCAAAACTTTGACCCTTAATATCTCAAAAGTGTTATTTTGTGACTAAAGTACTTCTTGCACCCAGGTCTTCAATTGTTTTCCCTGCAATCCAGCAGTCTGCGTCTGTTTCAGACTCCTCTTTGTAAATTGATCCTCATTGCTTAATTATTTTTTGCTCCTACCCTGTATTCGTCACTCCCTTTCCCTCACCTGTGACTCGTTGTCCCTGTTTATAATAAGGCAGCAGTTACACTTGTCTTTTCAATGCAGCTTTTTTTTGCAGGGATGCGCCAGATGGAAACTCAGCTGTGTTTGCGTATGTACGTCCACACTTGACACTTCAATGCTACCTGCCTGATCGGATGATGACCACAAGTATATGCAATATATTCCCATGCAATAGGAGCACCATAATTGGCTCATTATGCAAGAAAGAGCCTCCTTCTTTGCTTCATGTTTTGTTTACTTTGTAATGGTGGCAGGATCGGTACGAGACGTACTTTGCTGAGGGGAGAGCAGCGGAGACAATTGATTAACGCTGCCGATGTTTTCCTCAGTGGTGGAAATTTGAAGATTTTCTAAAATATTGCTTTATTTTTGTAACCGCAGTCAAGTGTAGGCAGCACAGTGGTGAAGGACAACAGTGCTAGAGGACAGCAAGTCTCAGCTGAGCACCACCCCTGGTTTTCCTCTAGCTTTGAATGTCTTCCCTTTGCTTTATGTGTTCAGGAGAGGAATTCCTGTATTGCGGGAAGATGACAGGAGACCTACATTCAGGAAATTGTGCCCACATGCTGTCCACACCTCATTGTCATCTGAATTCAGTGCGAACCAGGCCACTTCAGAAAGCAGTCTGTAATCCAAGGAAGATCTGATCTCGGAGCATACAGATTTGACAGTTGATGCATCCTGCCATGATCCGATGACAAGTCGCATTGAAAAGACAACTCTAACTACAGCGTAAGTTCCTGTGTTTCGTCTCCCCTTTGCTGGATTGTCTCTTCTTTGCCTTCTAACCCAGTTTGGCAAACAACTCTTCTCCCCGTCTTCAGATTCTAAAGAAAATGTATCTCCCTCTTTATTTGGGATATTTTCCCTGCGCCTTCAGCTCCAGTTTGGCGAGTTAGCCGGTCCTTCTATACTAAGAGCGGGCTCTGTCCTACGTACCCCGTACCGTCGGATTGCCTTCACAGCACTGACTGTGAACCTGCCCCAGAAAACGACTTGCTTCTCTCCATTGGTCCTGTTTACGCCTCACATGACCCGGACTGTTCCTAACCGAGCTTTCAGCCTCATGCTTATTTGAGTTTTCCTGTTTGTGCCACGTGTCTCTTTCAACATTATTAAATAAACCTGTGAGGCATTTTTGTAGATCTGCGCCTGGTTCTTTTACTGCAGCACATAACAGCATGTTTTGACCCCGTAAAACCAACAGACCCATATATCGGTCCGTAAAATGATGCTGTCGTATTCAAACCTGTGGAACTTCAGGCCTATTTTAAATTCTAGTGGAGATATACTAAGGTTTTCAATGATCCCAAATATGTCCTCCTGAATTACAGGGAAATGTGTATAAAATGGTGTACAAGATCTAGATATATTCCATCTGATGTAATGCTGTGGCCACTCAATATAAGTGATGTAGCTTCAGTGAAGCGGTGCAACCAGCTGACACAGAAAGTATATGACATTGTCCTACAATATGAAAAAATGCTTATTTCTGACTTTTAACCTATTTAAGGGTACATTTTAGTGAAGAGTTGGGGTTTAAGGGGATAATTAGTAATTGTACAAAGTTTGAAGTCTGTTTATTTGACATGGAATGACCCCATCATGTTATGTTAACAAGAATGGATCACTCCAGTCACTAGCCTATATTCTGCTAGCTAATAACAGTGCAAATTTACTTAGATAGCTACCTCATCCATCGCGTTCAGTCTTGTGTTCGAGTGCGAGCAACAGGATGCTGATTGCAGTTCACTTAACAGCCACTGGTGTCAGTAACGACAAGAAATTTTCTAAAGTTGCACATTGCACCTTCCAAAACCCTTGAGTATAAATCATCAGGGCTCACTGCCTAATTTGTCGTCAATATTGGTAACTTGTCTAATACTTAATTATACACCATCTCAGTATGCAGTGCAACATTTCAGGCACTAAAAATACCTTCTGGCCAGTTAGAAATCTACTCTCCAGAAATTTTTTGGTCTTTGTTGAGGCCTGTTTATTTTGCCAAGATACATAAAAAACTAATGGTGGAATGATCACTAGCCTCTGTGCTCCATTACCTCTATGTTTTTCTAAGTTTGTCATTATATGGCATCAAACCTAACGTTTCTGTCTCTCATGTAGGTTTACTGACTTACTTTGCCGGAAAATTGTTGTTTAGAACATCAAATTTCATCCTCTCTTTTTACTTGTCCTATTACCGTTTCTTGATTACTTGCAGGATAACTGAAGTGACCCGTGTTAAGTCTCACCTCTTTTACGAGCTGATTTTAATATTTTCAAGCACCATTGCATTCACAATACTGTCTTAAGCAGCCAGTCGGTAGATCGTGTATTATGTTAAGACCTGTCTCGTGTCTGCCTATGGTCCTAGCTCTGATATACTCAGTAGGCAAGAGATGATCTACTTCTTGACTTTGCCGTTCAAGATTTTTTTTTTTTTTCACACAGTGAGCTACCCCCCCACTTCTACTACTGGATCTGTCCTTCCTTATAAGCTTGCAACCTTTTTTTAATACTATATCCATCCCCATCCACTTCCTCAAGTCACATCTCTGTAATCCCAACAACGTCCCAACCCCGGTTATCCGTAACCACTTCAAGTTCCAAGGATTTATTTTTATTCTTCTAGCATTGAAACAAAGATGTTTCAGACGGCCAGTTCAGCACATTCTCACGTATTCCCCCACTGCCTGCTGCTCTGAGCCACTCTCACAGCGTTTCGAAAGATGTCACCAGTGTTTTCAGTAATGTATAGAGCCCAGACAGCTTCCATTCAATGTAAATGAGTAATTGTGTAATTAGAGTAAAAACTTGGGTCTAGGGTCACTTTTGCATATAAGATCAGATTATAGGGATGGGGGCAGTCTGGTCCTAGATCAGCGCTGCTGTTTCAAGGGTCTTAATACCTAAATATCAGCATGTCCTACTCCGAGCACATCATGATCATGCTGAAACGACTCCAGGGTCTTTTCTTCTGCTCTTCTTTGATCCAGATTTAATCGCTCTCCCAGGCACCCCTCAGCTTGCCGAAGTCGCTTTTCTTGCCTTTTTCTCCATCCGGCTTTTTTAAGCTCATGTGCGTCTCCTGAGTTTTTTTTTTTTTTATTCTAAATTAATACGCAGATAATTATGCAAATTATGCAGCTGTGCTTTAATTTTTTTCCCCAAAGAATTTCCATTTAAATGCAGACTGTAAGTATTTGGACAGTAATGCAGTTTTTGCTTTTTAGCTCTGTACATCAGCACACTGGATCTGTAAACAATTAACCCTTACAGCGCTGAATACATTTTCTGGGAATTAAAAATATAATTATCCTGAGGTGTTAAAAACCTATCATGTGGCCACTTGTTAAAAAGAGCTCCCCAGCGGGAGCGCTTTTAAACAAGTTGCCACACAGTTGGTTTTCAACAGCATCTGATTTTGATATCTTACATCAATGAGCGACTATAATTGCCTATGGCGCTCTAAGAGTTCATATGAAGTTAAATTAGAGACTGTCAGCTTTAATTTGCCGGTATTTACGCCCATATTATGTCGCCAAGTTGGAACAGCCGCCATACATATCGTTTAAACATTGTCACCCTTGTTGTTACCAAATACTTATGGACTGTACCTTAAATCATCATCCTGACGGTCGGGGCTTCTTCTGTTTGTATGAGGAAATTCTTCTCCCCCTCGAGGTCTGAGCCTCATAGCTCCTTAATTATCCAGATTACAGAGCTGAACTAAAAATCTCACTTCCCTAAAAACCAGCACTAGGTCATATAATTTGTGGCCTTTAGGTGTGTGCTGGCCACCAGAGGGAGGCGCATGGAAGGACGAGCTCGTGACCCCACCACAATAAGGACCGTGTCAAACATCTGGTTCTTAATTTGAGCGACAGTACAGCTCCAACACATCCGGCACTCTGATGTTCACCACAGCAAGAGAGATAGCTGGGGAAATGGTGAATGTGTTGCTTCTCTGCATAACTATGATTCTGTGCCAATACTTCTATTGAACTAAATGCATTGCATGCCAGTAAAACATTTTCAATTTTCTCTCATTGAGAGGTAATGAGAGTAAAAGTAGTGGAAATGATGGAAACGACCCGGACCCTAGTGAACAGCCAGATGGCAATATTAGTTATTTTGATTGCTTGCTGCTTGAGTATCTTCTGAATAAAAGCACCCCCCCCCACACACACACACACACACTCACACTCCCCTGTGGATGGCGAATGCACCACTCCAACTGTTTTGTTTTGAAGGGAAACAGGACGAACGAGACCTGATTTAGAAGCTGCTCAGGGAAGTCTCGAGCCGAGTCTTCTGGATAATAGGACCCTGATCCTTACACGAGTTGAGTAAATTATTCAAAAGAAATAGAGATAATGTCGACTGTTCTAACGCTCTGCCTGCAAGACCCTGCAGTTGGTAGTTACTGGCTGTCTTTTTGGTGTGACAGGAGAGAAAATGGTAGGATAACTCAGCTCACCGAGAGGCTTTTCACATTCGGAAATCACGTACCTCGCTCCTCACTTTGCAGGAAGCCCTGGGGTCTCGTCCCAGTGGGAGAAGTGGTTGCAGATAAAGATTGCGATTAAAATGATGCAATTGAATTGATGGCCTCCCCTCCGCAATACGTCATCTGCTGACCTTTTGTCGCTCGTTATTTATCTGCTCCTGTGCTACGGCAAGTGGAGCCTGTAGTTGTTCTGGTCTGAGACACAATCCAGATTTCAAAGCTTATATTTGTTTATGAATGCATCTATCTGTAGTTGCGTTGGTCCAATCAAACTATTTTATTGGATTTAATTTCAAAGCATCTACGCAAGTGCCCATGTATACAATAATGGTGCAAAAAGATTATGTGTCTTGTCCTCATGGTCATAGAGCATAACGTAAAGCGTAGCACACAACCCCATTCAGAGCGTGGTCACCATTAGCTTTGCAGCAGATTGTTCGAGCAAAATGTAATGTGAAAGCTTCAGGGGAACTGGACTATGTGCATTAAGTTTTTACTTGGTTCATTTCGGGCATAACTTATGTCAAACCAATCAGACAGTCACCTTCCACTGCCATTAAAAATAAACTCTTTCCCTTTGGCAAATTTTTGATGAGATGACAGATTTCTCAAGCAGGACATCAAACAGATCAATAGACCTCTGATGAAAAGGCGCTGCTTGAGTCCGATTAAACTGTCTGAATGTTTTGATGCGGTTGACATTTGTCAACAGTTCTGATTTAAAATCTTATTGGGTCCCATTTTTTGATCATATCTAAAATAAAAAATGAAAGAAAAAAAAACGCATGAGGCTCTCAGAATACCATGGAATCTCGTGTCTAAATAAAAGCAATTTTGGCTGGGAAATATTTTCAACTTAATCTAAACCATTCCTTCTGCTTACACTGCAAGAGGTGAAATGCTGTATATTAGTTCAGCAATTTGCACAATTTTCACAATTAAGCATTAAGATGTGTTGTCACGGCTGTTAGTCATGACATGATATTTGCTTTGCAATGCACAGCAAACAACAAAGAATATTCTGTTTTTTTCAGCGCAGTATTATAATGTTCCACCAAGCTTGAGCTATGTGAACATCTGCAGTACTTTTTCAGTGTCCTACACAAAACTACTTTCAAAATGAATCTTTTCATGGGTTGTCCATTGAAGGACAGTCCATGCGTTATATTCGTGTCATCACTTATGGGGATTATCACTAATATTATGGCATTAAAATATCAAATCATGCGGTTTACGACCTGGTTTCTGCTAATGAGACGGCCATTGTTTTCGACTGCATCAGAATAGTCATGCTGCAAGAATTACCATAAGCACATCTCATTTTGTGCCAACCCACCCAAATATCTGCTTGATCATTTTTATCCCCCCGGCACATAATTTAGGGCGATATAGTCATGGGTGCGGTCGTCCGTCCGTCCGTCCGTCCGTCCGTCCGTCTGTGAACGCTGTGTTTCCGGAGCACAAGTTGAAAACCGTTCAATATTTTTCCACAAAACTTGGTGCGCACATTAATCATGACCTCACGTGGTGCCTTTTGCTAATGCAAAATTGATGACGTGGGGCCAGGGGGATATGCCATCTACTGATGGCTCTTGTTTACTTTAACAGTGGCTGTTGGATGCAAGAATGGACACTGCGCCTTTCGGAAATGAGCAACATCTCAAGACTGGCCTTTGTTGCTACAAGTCCAAGAACGAGCCCTTTATCAGAAAAGGCGTTTGAACTCATTAACCAACTCCTCGCTAAAATTAAGCACTTGTGAAAGTGCTGGTTGTAATTGTTGTTTCTTCAGAGACCCCTGCTCTGGATTTTGTCCCAATTGGTTTTTTGTTTATTTGAAAGAGCAGGTGGCCATCCGACTGGCTGATCCTAATTGCGAGAGTTGTTTGGACTGTGGCTGGAGCCAGAAAAGACAAACAAAAAAAAAGAGCAGTCAAAATATTCGCTGGAACAAAGTAATGTCAACAGCTCTGTGAGCAGAGGGCTTGTAAGGACAGCGTGATTAATGTGATAATCATATAATTCAATAACAGTGCGAGACCCTCTCACCTTAAGCAATAAAAACTTGAAGAGGGAGCTTTGGTAAAAGATAGGCTTGACCTTCTTCCCTTTTTTAATACATTTATTAATCTTCAGCTTAGAGTGTATTGGAAGTTTTCTTTTACCGGGGTGCTCCGTATCTGTAGGATGTTACATGTGCGTGTGGACACCAAAGCACTGCAGTCATAAAGAGCGTACCGCAGGTTGGACTCGTGTATTATTGTTAACCCTTAGAGGGCTGAATACATTTTCAAGGAATTAAGAATGTAATTATCCTGAGCTGTTGAAAACCTATCATGCGGCAACTTGTTTAAAAGAGCTCCCCTGCGGGAGCTCTTTTAAACAAGTTGCCGCATGATAGGTTTTCAACAGCATTTGATTTTGATATCTTACATCATTCAGCAACTATAGTTGCCTGTAGCGCTCAAAGGGTTAATGTGTGTAAATGAAGTCAAAATGAGAGAATTGTGCGCGGAGTATGATTCATGCCGCCATATTAACCGTCTGTCGATATAAATCTCAGGGGAGAGGTCTCTTTTGATGGAGTGTGTGCTTATCTTGACATTTATCTCTCGAGTTCCCCGCACATTGGTATCCTGAATTGGAAAAAATGCTGTCACACATAGTGCAGCAAGTCTAAAAATATCTGCAGTGCTTCCCTGCCCCCCACATACACACACACACACACACACACGTGCACACTCGCAGACACATGCATACACGCACTCACACGTGCACGCACATGCTCTGCATCAGACAGATGGTTATATATGCAGCACGAGAGTCTCTCCGCTGCAGGTCTGTGAGCTTCTTTTTTTAACGCCTCTCATTTGTCACTTTCCGCGACTCGCGTTACTGTGGAAACAAACCCTGGGTGTAAACGGGAATTATGGGAAAAATTCAGCGCAGAGAGAGAGATATTAACACGATGACAGTGGAAGACGCTCGACGCAGGTGGCATTACACACCTGCACTAAAAAAAGTCCACCTCCCCAACCTGACCACTCGCCCCCCTTCCTCCTCCGATTGATTTATTACAGACCTCTGATCCAAGAACTAGCCGCCCTGTTGCTGCCCTCTTTAATTAAAATGTGGGTGGGGGGGGACAATGTCGCCTCCCCCAGGAGGACCAAGGCTGATAGACATGAAGGGGGGCAGTTTCTCTAAGGCTTGTGTCCTAACAGTGTCATCCCTCCTTTAACTAAAGGATGCACAACCTGTCCCGAAATACAACATAGGGAGGCTGTGGAGGGACAACCAAAGCGTTTAGGTAGGACAGTAAGCCTCATATGCTTTTGCAATGACAGTGAATCAGTTTCTAGGCTTGCCATGACTGCAGCATGCGACGGGCTACTTTATGTGCGTGATTGTGGGAGGTCCAATGCTCAGTGAGGTCCACAAATATTTGGAGAGTTCCGCTGCAAAAACCTGATGCTGAAAGTCTTCCAGTTCACTTCACATTCATTGTTTTCTATTCTACTGTGCGAGAGCTCAAAAGCAATAATTAAATCACTGTACAAATACAAACGGTCTGCCTTGCATATGAATCACATGGGATGTACGCTTCAGAACATACCACCTGCCAGTGGTAGCTCAGATCACGTGATCACATCCTCTTCTTCTTGTATTAGGGGAGGGTTTAATGAGAACTTGGGGTCCTGGCTCCAAGGAGCCATGTTATGTTAATCGAGCCTTTGGTTGGATTGGAAGCGTCGGAGTTTTACAGAAATCCACTGAGGTTCACAGACAAGAGTCCTCCTCCCACCTGCTCCTTCTGTTTTTTGTTTATTCTCCCCCTTTCCTCTCTCTTTCCCTCTTTCAGTCTTGCTTTCTCCTCCCCTCCATCATTCCCCGATCGCAGGTGAAGATTCTGTTACGGCTATGCAGCCAT
Organism: Gymnothorax javanicus; assembly: GCA_029692085.1. Classification (NCBI taxonomy): domain Eukaryota; kingdom Metazoa; phylum Chordata; class Actinopteri; order Anguilliformes; family Muraenidae; genus Gymnothorax; species Gymnothorax javanicus. The sequence goes on from CM056203.1 coordinate 73,382,190, forward strand.
TTCCCTCTGCTCTGTTTTCAGGGGGTGGCTAATTTAAAAGCTATTTATTTGCCTCCCACTCAAAATCAATGGCCCCCGTCGGCCAGCTGTGAGCGTGTGTATATGCGTGCGCCCGCGTGTGTGCTCGTCTTTGTGCATTTATTTAGTTGGACTTGTACCTGTGTGTGCTGCAAATGTGTGTGTACATACACCAATCAGCCAAAACGGTGAAACCACTGATGGGTGAAATGACTAATATTCATTATATTGTTACATTGATTATTGGTTATCTTGTTGAAAAGGCAGTTCTTGAAGTTAGTTTGTTGGAAGCAGGAAGAATGGCCAAGCGCACCGATTTGAGCGACTTTGAAAAAAAACAAATTTTAATGGCCGGACGGACTGGGCCAGACCCCCAAAACAGCAGCTCTTGCGGGGTGTTCCAAGTACGCGGTGGTTAGTACCTGCCAAAAGTGGTCCAATGATGGACAATCAGTGAACAGCCAACAGGTCATGGAGGCCTAAGGCTCACTGATGCAACCAAGGGTCAATGACTGAACTCATGAGGGTGGATTTAAATTGTTGCTAGACATCTGTCAAGTTTTTTTTTTTTTTTTTTTTTTTTTAAATCCATTACAGGACATTTATCTCACTCAGGGTAATGTTGTCATATTATTTTTTTATTTGGTTTATTTCTTTGTTAATGTGCTGATTTTTATCTGTCGTGTCTCACAACTTATTTATTGAGTGGCCTCCTGTACAGTTAATGTCTATTTTATGGTGTTTATGTTTGTTGTATGGGAGGGTGACACGTTAATAAAGTTTTTACTTACTTACTTACTTACTGTTACCGAGGTTTGAGGGACTGGCTTTGGCTAACAAAGGCCTTGGGCTTGGAGACTGCAAGGGTATCAAAAACTGTGAATTCATCAAGATTAACACCATGCAGACGTATGTTTTTATCATATTTGTTGTGCATTGTCATGCAACCTCCCTCACAACTATTTTCCTTGCTGCATGAATGGCATAATTCTCATTTTGTGTTGCAAAATTAAGCCACACTCAGGAGTGTTTGTTGTGTTCCATCTCAATGGTTGGACATTAATAAATCAACACATTATTGGCATGTGTTGTCACTCTATGACAGGTCCATACAAATGTGTTAATTTGAGCCAGTTTGTATTGGGAAAATCTAGATGCATGTTTAGGAACCAATAAGCAGACCCAAAATTCAGATTTCTTGATGATTACCCGGTCCGAGGAATTTGGGGCCTGGTTCTAAGCCAGTTTTTTATACCCAATGCTTCCTTCAGGGGTCTTGTGGAGTCTATGCCTCGATGGTGCAGTGCTGTTCTCATGGCATGAGGGGCAAATACACAATTTTAAGCAGGTGGTTTAATGTTGTGGCTGATCGGTGTATATCTGTGCATTTTGAACCAATCCTCTACGCTGATCCTGTCAAGATTAGTCACATTCCTGGGTTTTCTCACATTGTGAGTTTATGTTTGATATTGAATTATTATTTTTTTATTGTTTTCAGGGTATTTCCAGTCAAGGGTGCCAATTATTTTGAAGCCCACTCTCCACACTGTGTGTGTGTGTGTGCGTGAATATGTGTGTATGTACGTGTGAGCTTGTGTCTGTGTGCATACGTGTGTGCGTGCATGTGTGTGGTGTGCGTATGTGCCTGCAGAACAGGAGTGTGCAGCACAGGCCCTGGGGGGAACTCAGTTTTGCATATTGATCCAGGACCCTGCTGCAGTGCTGGGCACGCTCTGTTTAGCTTTCAAGCCGTCCACTGAGAGCACCGACAAACACTGCAACAACCTCAGCCACCAAACCAAATACGACCACAAAAAGCACATCACCGACAGAGGTAATCCTCTGTCCACGGTAATGGTGTACTGATTACTGACCTACATTAATAGATCTTTGCTTCCTTGCTTCTATAACGTGGACCAGCAGCTTGAGAAGCACACCCATAAAACCACACGGGCCTCAGTTTCTGTGTTCTGTAACGGACATGAGAGCCCATTTCAGGGTCTCACTCCATAAATGCTTGGATGGGCTCCAGCTCACCACAGCACTGAGCAGGTTGAAGGGGTTTAGGTGCTGGAATTGTGAATGGAAGGATGGATGGGTGTGTTGCTCCGCTCAGTGTCACTCAGTGTGTGTCTTTGGCCCCACTTGTGGCTCCATGTTTGTTGATCATTTGCTGGCACTTGGGCACAGCGCAGTGGCTGCCCCTCTACACTCACGCAGCCTGCTGATGTCATGGTACAGACCAGGAGCCAAATGCAGAGTCAGAGTACAGTCCAGCAGAAGGGTTTATTGATACAAATACAGTATTGACAGAGGGCCGGAGCCCAGAGCAGAATGACACAGTTCTGTTGAGATTGTACTGGCCTATGTGCAAGGGGGTGTCTGTGCCCAGCCAGTGGCTATCCGAGACAGCTGCCAGATGTTTCTGCAGTTTGAGAGACTCACGATCTACATTTAGGAGGACATTCCATACTAAAATGAATTGGTAGTATGTATAGACTGTGTATTTGGAGGAAACAATAGCTCACAGGTTTCAAATATAATCATTTACCTAATGAAGAAGCCACCATGAAGCTCACCATATCCTCATTAAGAAAAGCTGCCCGAAAATAATGCACTTTCTAGGAAATAATCTTTTAAAAGCATCTGCCTTGGACAGTTGAAGCATTTAGGATGGCCTGATTTCTCTGCACTGTTATGACTGTCTGTGACGGTGAGGACAGCCTGTGGATTTGGCTGCTTTGTCTGGGGCTATGAGTGATTTACAGAGAAAACTATACGGTGTCATCCAATGAGGCGCTCTGCCACTCAGCAAACAAGGGCTGTACTCCTCCTGTCAGCGCGGCGTTCTGCCGCCTTAAATAAATTATTGATAAAGGAGCTGAGGGGGCAGGACCATAAGCGATGCCGCTGCTCCTTTATTGAGTGGCCCTGCCATCTCTGTGTAAAAAAAAAACATATTGAAGCAGTCAGGCAGCCAATGAGCATGAGGCGCCTCAGGTGTCAAACCAATCAGTGTCAGAGTTTCGAACAGGCATTACCCGACCGGATGGGCGAAGAACACATGAAGCTTCACTGGCCCCTTAATAATGCATTCTCTCTGCCCTTGTCCATGAATGTATGGCCAACAATGGGGATTTTTAATGCAAATTATTCTGCGTCTGTCTGTTGAAGGGAAGTTTGAGGATACTGGCTTTTATGAAATATTCACAGGCCGGTTTGTGCAGGACAGGCACAGTGTAAACATGCATGTGTTTGCATGAAGGACACGTACGAAGGACATGTGGGGTAGTGCACGAGTCCGTGTTCTTATTGTAATGTAGACATGAGCAGTTCAGAATTCATTCTTACGGACATGAATTATGCAGCGCACACTCTTTCTGTCAGGAGAATTAATAACAGTCAAAACTGCACTCGCAGGAGATTTATCGAGGTTTACACACGTGCAGATGCTCCTGAGGACGTCACACTTGGCAACGAGGGAGGGCAAGGTGTACAGGACCGAGCTTAACTGCTTCGATCGCCGCACATCGAGTGATCACAGCTGGCTGCCTGATTCAAAGCCACCATCAGACTGTATCAGCCAGTCTCATCACACACACGGAGAAACTGAAGCAATCCTTTCCTGTGAATCAAAGCCTCATAAATTTCTGCCTCCCTGACAATTAATTTTCACAAATAACTCGGTGGAAAAAATGGGGCGATTACAGCTGGAATCTGCAATTGAACGCCAGGCAGGGGAGGACTAATTATTTCAAATCTGCATTTTTCTATTTACTGATTTGAACTTTAATCTAATTTTCTGCTCCCGGATCCGCACCCAGCAGGCTCTTTGATCCAGATGAATTCTTTCGGAAGTTAACCCCCGAACAAACAAACACACACATACACGCACACACACAGACACTCGCACCCTGCCCTGATTTTAATTAATCTGTAGAGAATACCCCCAGGACAAAGATCTCCAAGTACTGTGTAGTAGTGATAAATTCATCAAATTCATTCATTAACTGTTATTGCTTTCAAGTAAGATAATGGGAAATGGCTATAATTGTGATTACTTTATTGTGTAATAATAGAAGTAGTAATAATAATAATAATAATAATAACGACAATACTTAATTTTAAGCTGGTCGCAGTATTTATGGCACTAAATTTATATTCCAGCCAGGCCATGAAATTAAATCAACTGCAAGCACTTTAGAGTATATTTTTATACTCTTACAATGAACATTATTTGGAGCGTCATGCTTATACTGCGCAGGGCAACTCATTGTTGTCAGAGAAGCCACAATTCTTTGTGCCATGGATTCCACAATAGTTCAGAAACATTTTTTTTTTTAACATTCTGGTCCTCATTGATGTGATGTCATCAGAATTTCATTAGCTGCACATTCATGCTACACTGTAAAACCTAACAGTATATATTACTAGTTAAATTAAGTTAACAGTAATTAAAAACAGCAGAAATTTGAAATGACTTAAATGTTGAAAGTATGTTGAACTCATTAGAGACTGGTTGTGAGAATAACTTAAACAAATAGTCTACATTTTTGTATCATCCATATTTGAGTAGGAAATAATTGATTGCAATGAGTTGAGTAAGGTTGGTTGAAGCACGGCTTCAGCCTACGCAAACGTCAGCCATGTATCAACCAATCAAATTGCCTATTCTGCCAGAGCTTTCGATGCTTTCGACAGCAAAAAATATTCCAACATGGCGACCGTCTTGAAAAACAGTAGATGTTAACGTGTGTAGTTCGACTTTTTAAGATTAGATTTGATTTATGATACGAGAGACCATTATTGTTTAGTCCATAAATTCTGTTGTCAATATAAAAAAGTTTGCAGGAGGTGAGTTGTACGAGTGTCACAGCGCACTGATAGCCTGCATGTTGGCGTAGCAATTCTCGGTATCGCCAATGTGCAAAAAATGCCCGGATGTACCGTTTTCGGCAAAACATCTCACATCGTCCGACACCCACTTACTTCAATTACATGGCTAAGACTACAGCAAAGTTTAGGGTCAGCACACTTCCATTCTGATACATAAGCACGCATACATATATGCGGTTATTGAGCGCTTAAGTCTCTCATCCAGGGGTATTTATGAGGTTTTTTCCGCTTATTTTCATTCGACGAACACATGGCAGTTTCACAGTAACGACCCATGACCTTAATGACTACAGTTCAGTTACTGTTGGGCTCTGCAGAGACCGGAGGTGACTGGGTCACCGAACTATCCCATAATGCATCTGAAACGGGGCACGAATGCAACATCCTTGCATTTTTTGCGTATTGGCGATACCCTCAATTGGTTGTTCAGCTGTCAATCTCAAGCGTTGCTAAAGGTTTTGCCCTGATTGGAGCCTGGTCGTGCGGGTGAAGAAGTGTCCCTCCCAACCTAAATACAGAAATGTGCTATCACTGTGTTAAATCCATTGTGTTGTATTTAGGGGAATGAAGCTTGTTCACCGGTGACTTTTGGTACATAATTGCAGTGTCTTACAATTAATTATATGATGAAAGACTGTTATTGTTCTTGAATGAATATACTTGCATTGCAGTCACTGTAATAACATTATTCACTGCTGGAATGGACATGTAATGTTCACAAGCTTCATTTCTGTCAATCTTAAGTAATTCTTACTTGTCAAGATAACTTAAATGAGTAAAAAGAAATACTCCACTTCAGTTTAAGTTTGGGGAATGTAGTAAGTATAGTTTACTTGACTCCTTTAAGTTAGTACAACATAAAATACACATGTACTTATAACTCAGTTAAATGACTTATCCACACTTAATTAAATGAGTTACCAAACTCAAATGATTCAAGGCAATCGGTTTCTTCAAATAGTATGAGTTAAGTGAACTTTCCAGGTTTTACAGTGTATGAAGCTCTTGTTCTTCCCAGAGGTCCTCTGTTAGATTCAGATCTGGTGACTGGGAAGGCCACTGAAGAGCCTCGAACTCGCAGCCATGTTCATTCAGACAACTTTTGTTTGGTGACACGGTACGGCATCATGCTGGAAGTCGCCATTAGATGGGTACATTGTAGCCATTGAAGGATGCACATGGCCAGCAGCAATGATCAACAGGCTGTGGCATTGTAATGATGATTGACCGGTGTTGAGGGACCTAAATTGGGCAGAAAAAAACATTTCTCACTGTGGTCCGCCACCAAAACCTGCTTCAACTGTTGACTCAGGGCAGGTTGGGTCCAAGGATTGACGGTGTCGAAGCCAAAGTCTGACTCAACAGTTCAACCTACAGCAGAAATCAAGACTCTTCGGACCATGCTTTGATTTACCGATCTTCAACTGTCCAGTTCTGATGAACCTGCTCCCACTATAGCCTCAGATGTATGTTCATGGCTGTCAGGTGTGGGACCTGACGTGATGATCTGCTGGAGGAGGTTGGACATGACTTGCACTCTGGGATGGTTCTCTGCTGTCCACTGTTGAGCAGAAACAGAGTGGTCATCTGAGTTACTGTCGACTTTTTGTCAGCATTATTAACTGGCAGTCCTTCTCTCATCTACAGGGTTTTTTCCTCCACAGAACTGATGCTCACTGGTTGTTTTTCATTTCTCAGACCAGTCTGCGTAAACTCTAAAGCAGGGGTGTCCAATCTTATCCGTAAAGGGCCGGTATGGGTGCAGGTTTTTGTCCTACCCAGCAGTGCTACTGCACCTGATTCCACTAATTAACTAATCAGGGGTTTCAATCAGGACCTTGGTGGGTAGAATCAGGAGTGTAAGTGTTGGGCTCTAACAAAAACCAGCACCCACACCGGCCCTTTCTGGATAAGATTGGACAACCCTGCTCTAGAGTCTACAGTGCGTGAAAATCCGAGGACATCGGCAGTTTCAGATGTTCACAAACCAGCCAACAACCATACTACGGTCACAGCCAATCAGATACATCCACCACCCCCTGTTCTGATGTGTGATGAGCACTTACTGAAACTTCTGACCTGTTTCTGCATGATCATGCATTGAACTGCTGATTTGCTGATTAGGTTAATAGCAAACATGAGCAAGTTTGCAGGTGGTTTATTTTAAGACTCTGTTGGTATGAGTTTGCCATACTAATAGAGTTGAGTCTTTGGTGTTTCTGTGGTCTCAGGCTGGCCCAGAAAAAGCCTGATGACAGCATGCAGATAGACAGTGCAGACACAATTTACTTATTTCTCCTCCGTCAGGCTCTTTTTTGTAATTGAAATCAAGGAATATAAGTGAAGGATGCCAGCTTAAATTTGCAGGCATCCATATTGCCTGAACCATGTAGGAATGACTGTCCTTTAATATGGTGACCCAAATAGTTTTAATCTAAATTGTATTTACAGCACCTTCTGTTCTTAGCCTGAGGCCTCAGTCCTGTCTGAGGCTCAAATGAGGTCCAGAACCATTAAATAAACTGTAGTTGATTAATGACTCGGTGATTTCTTTTTGTTAATCAAGTTTGTGGTATTACTTATTATATTTAGCCAATGGCTAATATTAGACAACAGCCCATGTGCTACGTGCTGTTGTGTGTAAAAATATCTGTTCCTCTGATGTTGTACTATGTTTCAATTATGTCATGAGAGGAGTGTATCCTGGCCTTTGGCATTTCTCTTGTTATTGTCATAAGCTGTGTTTGGACTTTTAAAGATGCTAGGTCAAGGGGAGAGTGAGGAATAGATTTCTGAAAGCAGAGAGACATAATATACGATAGGTCCTCAGATGATTGCACTTACATTATGAATTTATCTAGAGCAATTTACAATGGCTTAAATTTACATACTATTCATTTACGCGGCGGGATGTTTCATATGAAAAGTAATTGAATCTGCTCTTCATTTCAGCGCTTTCGGCTAAAAATGGAGATGCGTAGATCCAATGCACTCAATTACTATATTCAGAAATGGGCAACACTCAGCTTTGCTAATTAATATGAGGCTAAAAGATTCTATCACTCCACTGTGTTGCCTTCATCGGTGAAATCTTGCTACACGTGTTTTAACCCTTTGAACATTGAATGCATTTTCAAGGAATTAAAAATGCAGTTATCCTGAGCTGTTGAAAACCCATCATGTGGCAACTTGTTTAAAAGAGCTCCCCTATCTGATTTTGATATCTTACCGGCGCTGAAAGGGTTAACAATATATAAAGCACAGGTGCAGAACCTGACTAAGAGGCACCAATCACAGCCTGTTTTCTCAGGTACCAAATTAATGCGTGCAGTTTTTAGCAGCACTAAACGTGCTCTGGGTGGATTGTTTCTGAATGTAGTTACAGCTGGTTATTTCAGTTCAAGTTAAGCACCTTGATTATGGGTACCAAGGAAATGGCTGCCTCAGGGATTTAAGCTGAGGGCTTAAACTGTAGCACCAGTGCATTGGGGGAAGGGTAGAATCTGCTTGGCAACAATTCTCCACCCAGTCCATCTCCTGTTTTAGACTTTGGTTGCTCATGGCTTCCAACCATGAAGGATGTTGTCTACTCCCTCCCACAAGTTCTGCCATCTGCCTGGGAACTATCCATCCCGGGGTGCTTGCACACAACCAACAGTGTGCTTTCTGAGGCCACGACTGCCTCTAACGGAAACCACTCTTTCATCTTTGATCACTTGACGAGATTTGAGGCTGGTGCATCTTCCACGTTATTAGCATCAAACCTTCCGTCTCTGCGGTTCAACCTAACTTGTTCCCATTTTCTGCTCTCCTAATGAATATTCATGAATGTCACAGCCCTAGAAAAACACTAGCGGCAGTGGATGTTCTGTCCTTGGGCACGCCTCTCATGAATATTCATACTCTGTAATACTGAACTGTAAAATCCATTTAGCAGCTAGAATCTCTCAGAGCAAGTTTGTCAAACTCAGCTCCTTGAGAACTGCCATCCTGAAGATTTACTCAGCCGTAGTAAACAAGGAAGCAACTCAGCAGTTAGCCATCTTATTTCTGTCGTAATAAATAATTTGTTCCATAATTTTGTCGTGGGTCAAGTAAGCTCAGGAATATGGGTGGCCACTCATAACTGTGCGAAAGCCTCTTCAGTTTGGCAGAGGACCAACCTTGTCACCATCTATCCATTTACTGTCTGCTTGGGGCTTATGAGCGCCAACTAGGCCTGTGCTGGATATGTAGTAATTGTGCTTTTTTGGAAGCGCTCCAGAATTCAGTTGGACTCATGGTGCTTTATAATTAGCATGATGTACTCCTTCGAGGCATATTTTGTGAGTGAGTATGATACGAGTGAGGCAGTTGAGTGCATTTAGGTCATGTTCCAGTGTGCTTTAATCAGTAGCTGTATATATAAGCCACTACTGAGCAATGCTAAGCAGCCTCTTCCCTTCACTGATCTATGATCTTGAGTCTGAATGGAGTCAGAAATTGCGGTTGAGGCAGGGACAATGTCTTCTGTGCAGGTTTAGTGCTTTGACTGAGATTTGGGGATCAAGTAATTACCTTTGAAAAGTGAGCTGTTGCTCCGCCAGCTCTTGACCGGGCCTTTTCTCCCTGACCGATCCACCTCTCTGTGTCTCCTTCCCTCCCTCTGTAGCTCTTTCTCTCTTAACCCTTAGAGCGCTGAAATAAAAGTTTAACACAGGGGTCACCAACCCTGTTCCTGGAGAGCTGCCATCCTGTAGGTTTCTGCTCTACCTCCTATTCAGCACACCTGACTCAACTAATTAGTACTTAACAAGATCACGAGCCGGGCAATTAAGTTGCTAATTAGTTGAATCAGGTGTGCTGAATAGGAGGTAGAGCAGAAACCTACAGGATGGTAGCCCTCCAGGAACAGGGTTGGTGACCCCTGTTTTAACAGATGTAAATTGAATTATCTCGTCTCTTTGCCGCACATTAGTGCTGCCAGCAGTGAACTGCTATCGCTTAGAAATCATTGTGTATTTCAGTAGGATATTTTTACTGACAATTTTATATTGAATAATTTTTTACAAAATAATCAAAAAATTTGTGTCCATTATGAGATTATCTTGCCAAGAAAACTCAAGTAACTTAAAAAAGATATTTTCTCCTTATAAGAGAACAATTAAGTTTGTTTTGTTTCACAATACGACAAGCCAGTGCTAATACATGAAGTGTCAGGGCAGAGACTGAGGGAATCGCCGTTTTGTTTAAAAAAAAAAAAGGGTGGCCTCAACTTCTTTCTTTTCCACCCACTTTCTATTGCTGAATTGTGATTGGCCAGCCAAAAAACTAGCAATGACTCAAATCTGAATTTACTTTACCTCAATTACTGTACTTTCTTCCGCATAATTTGGCAAAAAAAAAACATTACAGGTTAGACTGTTTGACTCATTCCAAGATTTGCCAGTGGGGTCAAAAAATTTTACTTTGCCCAATTAGCAGGAACTTGGAAAGGTGGTGTTGCCCGCTTGAGAGTGGCAGGAAAGGATTTTCAATACAAGACTAAACTTGTGATGACAGATTTTTTGCAGTGTGCTGCTTTTTTTGCCTGTGTTTGCGGGTAAAGAGCCGCACTTGGCCAAACCCCAGTGGAGGGAGGTGATGGCCTGACCCTGTAGCAGACTCACATCCTTCTGCCTGAACCGCCATGCAGCAAAGATGCCTGAATAATTCAGCCTCCTTGTTCCCGCATGAATCGTAAGCATGTGAAATGTTGAAACGTGAATTTTTCATTGGAAGGAGGGAAATTTTCCTCCCCCGATTTGTCTGGGAAACTCTACAAAGCGATGACGAGGTCTCAGACGCTGCTTTGCCTACAAACGGAATTAATGGGATGTTTTCACCTTTTGGAACCAAAAAGGCGACATGTGACCTTGTGGTAAATTAAAATCACCACCTCTTTCTGTGTGAAAGAAAAAAAAAAAAAAAAAAAACTTGGAGCCAATTTCCTAGCGCATGCATCATTCATGTGAGGCCGGCTAATGATAGCGGCGGAATTTAATTTGGCTTTATTCTGAGGTGCCGGGACAGAAAAACCCATTAAAACCAAATTAAACCTCTCGACGATGCTCTGCCTTTCAAACGCTGAATGTGCCCCTCTCTGCCAGCACACATTTCGGTTGAGTCACAGGATGGCTGCAATGGAAGCCTTGTGACACCGCCATTGAAACCGAATCAAATCTCTCGGCCTGGCCCTGTGTGTAAGACCAATCACATGACCAGCTCTTAAATCTCATGCTCTAAACCGCAGCAAATTGAAACTCTCAATACTCCACCATGTCTACTGTTCGGTTATCACAAGAGTCAATCTCAAATTGGCAAATCTGTCTTACCGCACTGGCTATCTGTTTGTTTTATGACAAAAAGTACTCAAAAATAGTCATGGAAATGCTGTTTCAGATTTGACTGGTTTTTTCTGTGAAAACAGACACACAGTAAGCTGGTGGCTTTACTTGGCAGCATATGAATACGCCGTCTTTTTAAAGCAGAAGACCATCCCTCCAGATGTGAAAGGTGCTCTGGAGATATAGTCAGTCTAGTCGGCCTGGGCTGCAGGACAGAGGCAAACGGAGCTCTCACGGTTTTTTTTCGGACCTGTATTTGCCTGCCAATCCCCGCGGAGGGCTGGTGGAACCGTCCCAAGGTTCTGTGATCTGAAACAAAGCCGCGGTGAGCTCCCAGCATGCCCCTCTGTCTCAGTGTCCTGCCCGCGCTGTACTTCGGCCTCCGCTTTCATAGCGCAGCCCTGCCTCCTGCCGCTAATTGGCAGCCAGCCAGAGAGCCTGTGGTATGCAGTTACGCACCCCTCCGCTCTGCAACGATGGTGATAGGAGACCAAGCTCAGAACTGGAACCGGACTCGAGGATCATCCCAACCAATCAAGGAAAAGAATTGAAATGGTCTCTGTCAACGGAAAAATAATGCTAATTTAACCCTATCTAGACTGCGCTTTTTGGGGCTTCCTGCGGCCAGGGGGGAGGACTTTTTACGTCATTATGACGTCATATTATGATTTCGCTGCCCGAAACTGTCATAATACTGTAATTTCTTGCAAATTTAGGGTATGCATCACAATTTTTACACATAATGTGTCTTATAACACTTAAATGTGTACAAAGATTTCTGCTGCCGAAGGCAATAGCAACAACGTCAAAATGGCAAAATGGCTTGAACTTCTCATAACATGATGGTCAACTGTAACTCCTAAACGACATGGCGTATGACCACCAAATTTGCATGGGGATGATGTAAAACTAAATCGCTACAATTATTTTGGTATTATTATGACCAATTATGACGTCATTATGACATCAAGTTTGAATTTTATTACCCAGCATGCTTTGCTTATTTTATCCCATAGTGCATCAGCTCCAAGAGGCCATAAAATACACAAAATTCTATTTATATTCTGTGAAAATAGTTTTTCATTTACTCAGAATGTTTTTCTTAGAAGTTCAGGTCAGAAAGAAATGAAAGTAAACTTATAAAGGATTACAGGTTTGCGTAAACAAAACTTGCTCTGTTCTTTTCATCAACTTCTTTGTGTTAGTATATTAGAAAATAAAAGGAGTTGATGAAATTGGAGGGAAACTGTACCTGAGTCAAAGATATAGTCCGCCATCTTGGAATTTGGCCCTTTAAATTCAATGACGTCATCAAATTAGCATAAATGAATTCTACTTAACAAAGCTGACATTGAATTACGTAAGATATTGTAAATTTAATGGAATAAGTATATGTTAAAAAGAAAATCTGGAAGCAACATTGATGAAACCGAAATCGGCGATTTTTTGTCGGAGATACCTATTAGAAAACCGTTGCCATGGAAACGGCAAAGATGGTGGACTTGACTTATTGGTATAAAATTGTTCCCAGACAAGTTTTAGGAAAAGTCACCAAGTTTGGTGGTTCTAGCTCAAGCCGTTCAGAAATTACCCCCCGGTCTAGATAGGGTTAACTTCTTTTCTATTTCTTAGCTGAACTGAAAGCATTACAAAAAAGGTTTGAAAAGGAGCAGTTCGGTGTTAAACTGTTACTTTAAATCTATTTATTTCTGTCGAGTAGAGCTCATTTACTTATTTTAACCCTTAGAGCGCTAAAAAATAGCTTACAGCTATTGTTGCTCAATGAGGTAAGATATCAAAAGCAAATCTGTTGAAAACCTATCATGTGGTGACTTGTTTAAAAGAGCTCCCCTGTAGATGCTCGCCACAAGTCGCCACAAGATAGGTTTCCAGCAGCACAAGATAATTAAATTTGTATTTTATAAAAAGTTATTTCAGCACTCTAAGGGTTAAGTTATTGCTATTGTTAGACTGTCCATTTTTCTTGGTGAATATTATTTTTTTTTGGTAGAAAATTTAAGTGGAATCTGGTAACCCACGGCTGTGACGCTGTTGAGGTTTCCGTTGCACCGTTGGTAAACAGGCCAGTGTTTCTCACCTTGGCAGCTCGCGTGACGACAGATGGGCTGCAGACCTTTTGTCAGATTGCGAGATTGGGCCTGCAGACTGTCGCAGCAGGTGCGGGAGAAAGTTCACGCTATGCAAGATAATAGGGCCGGCCTGGCCGTGTGCAGTGCACTGGGAGGGGGGCTGGGAGTGAGGAGGGGGCGGGGCTACACTGGTAATACTGCCAAAGGGGGAGGGGCATAATTACCCACCTGAGTCAAGCAGTGGATTACATTGCTGCGTTTATCGTCACAAAGGATTTTGATTGAAATTCAATCTTCTTTACTTTACTGATTCATTTTAGCGGGTTGGATTTCTATGAACGCATGAAAATACCTATCAGGACCGAGCACTAACTTCAGAGCGTAATATAAATTTGATCTTTTATTGAAAGAGAAATGGCTTGTACTGGCTTGCCTCTATCCCATGTGGTAATCCCATTTTGCATCTGTTGCAAGTATTTGTACAGGGCAGTTCAGACAGAGGACAACAGCCACGTGCAAAAGGCTCACTCACCGTTCCACTTACAACAAAGGCACAGCCTGGTATGGGCGGCTGCCTGCTACCTTTGGGACAGCGACGCGTGGCCTGGTAGCTAAATGGCTCCCCCTCCTTGCTTTCACCTGTGATTAAGGAAGAGGCAGTTTCACTGTTCCTGTCATTCACACTGAGGGCGGGAGTCAGGCTGGCTGCCAGCAGGGTAGCACCAGAGTTTAGCTTGTCATTCACACTTAGGGCAGTAGTCGGGCTAACAGCCAGTGGTGTAACACTAGTGTGTGCTTTCCGGAACATTCCATCGGTCCGTGATTACTTACTCACAGTGTTCTGTAATAGAGCCTCAGGGAGGCTGTTTGCCTGACAGTATTGTGAGCTCAGGGGTTTATTTACCGCAACAAACAAACCTGGAGGAGGGCCACCCCATCTCTTTCAAATAACATTTATGTCCTGCACAGGGCAGGTGTAAAAACTGAAAGACTTTTTTTTCTCTCTCTCACACTATTTTGCTCTAATTCTTGTTTTCTATCTCTCGCTTCCCCCTCTCTCTCCCCTCCGTTCTACCTCCCGCCCTCTACATCTTTGAAATATGACTTTGATGAAAATGGGAAAATTTGTTTTGACTTGCAGGAGGGAGAGAAGGAGAGGGGGAGAGAGAACATGCTCCAGAGTTGACTTATGACCGCTCCGCATGGTGATCCCTGGCAATCCGTCAGCACAAGCAGATTTTCTGATTTGATTATGAAAGCTCTTGGTAAATAACGGTTATTACACAGCCTGACAGTCAGCTGCCCCCACCCCCCACTCCCCATCCGCCCACAATCCCACTATTCCCCACTCCCACTGTTTTATATTCATAAGCTGTGCAATAATGAATATGACAAATTATCTACTTTGTCACCCAGGTGCAGGCCAGGCACTTGAAGTCCCAGGCATTGGCAGGATCTAATAATCAGTCATTTCCTTGTATGTACAATTGGGGCAATAACAGATTAACCTTTTGTCTGACTGCATGTGACCTTTGTGTCATTGCCAGAGACAAATGGTACAAAATGGATTTTGTGTTTGTTGGTTTCCCCATGTTTGCTAAGTCTACGGCGCACGCGCGTGCCTAGATACACACTTTTACACACAAACTCACACACTTATTCACACATATCCATATTCCCTTACTCTCGTGTACTGTCATGCACTTGTCTACACACACAAGTCTGCGCAGCTATCCTTATTGGGATGTTGCATCGACTTCTATTCATTATAGACAGCCTAACCCTAACTCTACCCCTGACCCTGACCATAACCAAGTCATGCCTAACCTCAAACTTAACCTAACCTCAATTCACACCTAAGCCCTAACCATGACCTCAAAAATGACACTTTGCCGTATTAGGACCGGGGTTTGGTCCCTATAAGGGCTACTGGTCCGGTCAAAGTCAGTGTTTATACAGGAAAAGGTCCCTCATAGGTAAGAAAAATGTGACTGAATACACGCACACACACATTGAGAGCCGGTCAGATTGAAGTGGAACAGTGAAGTGGCAGGGAAGGGCAAACCTGATGCCCGTCTATAAATTAAAAGGGAAAGAGGCCCAAGGGTGTCATCTACTTGTTTCTGCACACGCACTGGCCGTTCCACTCTGCTCTCCATGAATTTTACAGCTTTTTGCCATTTTGCGATCGAGGCAATGGTCCAGTACCATTCCTCAGCACCTTGGCAGTTGGAAGGGGATAACAGTAGAAGAGAAATTCTTAAAATGGGCCTTTTGATGATAACGGGAATGCGCATCATTTGAAAGAAGCCATGCTGAGCCTTTCTGGCATCAAACATCTCATTATCTCTGAAAGGATCGTCCCACGTCTCAAATATGAGAAGTACGTTTTTAGTATGTACTCTTGTCGCTAAAAAGTACTTTATTTTTGTGACAACAATTCTAATTTAGTGGAGAGGGTTCACTCATCTGCAGTTCTTACTTAAGATAATAACAGATGCCCTTAGAGCACTGAAATGAATTAGTAAAAAAAAAATCTAACTTTAATTATCTTGTGCTGTTGAAAACCTATCATGTGGCGACTTGTTTAAAAGAGCTCTTGCAAGGGAGCTCTCTTAAACAAGTCACCACATGATAGGTTTTGAACAGCTTTGATTTTGATATCTTACATCATTGAGCAACAATAGCTGCATTTAGCGCTCTAAGGGTTAAAATGTGGCCATCAGCAGACGTGATGTCAAACTGCCATGAGCCACAGCGCTGATTAATGCCAAAGCCTTTCTATTGATGATGGATGGGTCCTCCTTATCGAGTGCTGGTTGTCCAATCTCAGGCGATGTAGCCGATGCAAAGCAAAGTTGATTTAGCCCCAGCTAATTGAGGACACCAAAGGTTTTGAGCGAGAGAATTAAGCTGATTGGTTCTCGTTGACTGTGATGGGATCATTATGCTGCCTGCAACTTGATGGCTCCTGGGGTCCAGCAAAGCCATTAAGTGGATGGGATCTGTGAGCTGTGATAATGCCTGATGACCTGCTCGAGTCTAAATGCTAATGGTAAGGAGATGCTTATGTGATAGACTATTTTATGCTGAGCCCAGGGGATAATCGCATGGAGTCACCCAGGACCAGGAAAGATCTATGTTGTGGAGCCAATCAGTGTCGTTAGCTTTCTCCATGTATCCTCAGCCTGCCTTGACTGCAGCATCGGTGCAATGTTGTCTCAGCTGCCTTTTGGTAATGTAAAGTCACAAGCTGTAATTTGATAGTTAAGGAAGCCAGTCATGAGGAGAATGGGGCAGGAAACGCGACTCGGGCGTCGTCCAGAGGCGATCCATCATTGTGTTTTTCTGCTATGTTTGATTAATGGAAAGACGTGGGACGGTAGTTTGTGCATTTTTAGATCATGTTCCAAATCAATAACGTGGCGCTTTATTAATGTTTGTTGTTTCCGGCATGATGGATTTAGGTTAGGTTTCCCTCGGTTTTCGTGTAAACATTATTCAGCCGTGGTTTTCACAGTAAACTGCACCCCCCACGCTCCAAACAGACCCCCCCTCCCGGCCATGTTTGTCAGCGCCACCTCACACGATCTGCAGACGTCTTCTTTTTGCCTGTCATCTTCCTCTGTGCTTTCCACTCCACCTGAAGCTCTGCCCTGATTAATTAATGTAAGGTAAACTCCTGAGTGCCTTGACAGCGTCAGAGTTCTTCTGAAATGGTGTCCTCTCCCGTGAGAACAGCGTCAGGCACCGGCAGAGTTCTTCTCCTGGTCCGTGTTTTTCAAAGCTGATCTCATCCCACGATAGGGTATGCTGTAGAACTACGTATATGTATTACTATGAAAGTACATATGTACAGTGGGCTTCAAATTTACTCCCAAGCTCTTTTTAACAAGTCGCCACATGATAAGTTTTCAACAGCGCAAGATAGTTAAATTTGTATTTTTTTTTATTATTATTATTATTTCAGGGCTCTAAGGGTTAAAATACAGCCCATTGTCTCTTTGTCAAAATGCTTGTGGACAGCCTACTACTTTGGCAAGATTAGTTTGTGTGCTTAATTTTGAGTGTCGCAGTTGCAACCAGTGACTTGAGCCATTATGGATTCGACTGAAGTTTCAAATCATGAAAATGGATAAACTCTGATCTGCTCTGTATCAGAGCAGTCAGTTTGTGAAATTGCTAATTGCTGGACGGGATGTAGTCATGACTAAGAAAGCTGTGAGGGGTTCAATAGCTACCTTCTTGCTGTACTGGATACTCTGTAATTTGCAGGTAAGTGACGCTATAGTGACGCTACCTGACCAAGAGTCGATATGCGACACAAAAGGACGCTTTTGGCCTCCTTATTTGAAGCCAGTTTAAAATAAACCCTACCCCTTAACCCTGTACCCAAACCCTAACCATAAGCGTCAAATAAAGACGCCAAAAGCTTCCTTTTGCATTGTATATCAATGCTTACTCAGGTAGAGTCGCTATATGACGAGTTGGGATGAGAATGCATTGATTTATCCCATTTCCCAGTTACTGCTGAAATGGCGATGATCTAATCTGGCTTTCCCTCTCTGGACATGTGACATGGTAATGGAAATTTTTCCTGTAGACATAATTGAGTCTTTTATTCTGAGAAAGCCGTCCTGTAGCAGGCCCGAAAGGCCAGATGCCCCCCCCCAACTACATTGCGGGACCTGCCTACATAATTTTGAAATACTTAGGACTGCCCAGAGGGGAATTGACAGGATGCTTTTTTTTTTTTTTTTAAGTTAAATGCACTTATTCAGCCAGAGGACAGTTTGAGAGACAGTTGTAACTCCTTTTTTTTAAATAAATGGTTGGAAGCCGACAGACTCGGTCAGCAGTCGATTAGCAGCAGCACAAAAGTAAGAACGGCCTCAATGTCCTTCCCCTGCTTTATCTCTGTCTCTCTCTCTCCTCTCTGCCAGCCCTTTTCCGAGAGAAGTTTGAATGTTCAAGCCCTGGCACGTGCTTCGGGACAAACTGTCACCTTGTGCAATTCACAAAATGTGGAGCTTGTACTTATGAATCTTTCATGAGAGGCAAGAGGAGCCTCTGTCCATTAATGGAAAAATTCAGTGCCCATCAAGCCAAGCCCAGTGCACTGAAAACCAGTATTATCCAAGTGTCACAATAACCCTGTATAGGAATATCTACGTACCTCTGTCACATTAAAATTTTATCACAAAATCTGCATGTCACAATTTATCTCTGCCCCTTTGACCTTCTATTATATTGCCCTGCCTGGCAAAGCCACAATTTGTGTTTCAATCAGCAAATCAGAGCCTACGATTGGATCTTCATTGCAGGGATTAATATGTCTCAATTGGCAATATTTGTTTCAGAACTAACTGATGCGGTGTGCGTGTAGCTTTTCATTCCCTAAAGGGGACTTACTGCGCTTTTCATGTTTTTACCTTTCTTTGGTGTTTTATTAAGTGTATTGAGCATGAAAAAGGTCAACAAAGTTACAAACAACAAAGTCCACCCAAGAGCCGAGATATTCTTGTCAACAGACAACACATAGGCAAAACTAGAAATCCTCTCGTTTGTGGTTCAACCATTTCATCTGGAATATAGTGACATCACTATGGCCACAAGGCGGGCTCATCTGGCACACCCTAAAACAAAAGGTTGCAAAAGGCCGCCTACCCCTGCCGCCCCTCACACAGACGGCCAGCCCGGAAGAGTTGGATCTACAGTACTATCGCCATGCCGAGAAGACAGTGTTTTTATCTTTGCAAAGGCAAATGGGATTTGTTTGGACTTTCAAAGGGTAAAGAAGTGAGGGATAAGTGGTTAAAATTTCTTTTTCAAAAGGACCTTTTATGTTTTTCGGAGAAAGCAAAGAAGTGGTGGTGTGGATGTATTTTCAAGGAGAATCTGTAGCTAGCTAGATAGCTAGGTAAGTGTTCCAATTTGTTATTATTAAAATTGAATTCCAAGTGTTACTAGCTAGCAACTAAATTGACTGAATTTAGAAACCATTGCTAGTCTAGCCAGAGGCAAAGTAGGAGACACTTCAATGGGAACAGAGAGAGTGGGTGATTGTTTTTGATGAATTCCATCCATTTTTAATGGAGTAGGAAAGCTATTCAAAATGAATGGAATGGTTGTTACTCTACAGATGCTAACTGTGGATGATTCCTAACAGAGTGAATTCTATGCGTGGTTAAACTTTCATGGTGACTTCATGTTGCATTTCTTTTTGAATGTTACATCCATCCTTGCAGAGTCTATGATGTTTCCTTTCCATACTTATTGTGTAGCTAGTATAATTCCTAGCAACTCATTCATTCATCTGTATTTCGAAACTCGCCAGTAGCTGGGGAATTTTGACATCGTCACAATCAGAGGGTTAGGAATGGCAGGAATCAAATTGCTGTTGCAATCACTGAATTTTAATTTTTTTTATTTGCTAAAAATTTTATAAACCTCCCTTTTGGACATCCTAGTATATTATGACTTGGGGGGGGCGAAAAGGGGGAAATTATTGCCTGCATCAATCAAATGAAACTGCTAAGGAGTTGCTGGAATCACTAGTGTGGGGTTAACACCTGTAAAAAGCATGATCCGCCCCATTGAAAGTCTTTGGAATGTTCTAGAGATGACTTGTCTGAGTGCTATGACTCTCCAGTCATCAATACAAAATCAAAATTCATGCAACTCAACCCTCAGCAACTCTCATGTGAATCCCTACCGTGTCTCCTCCCATCCAGCAGCTTGCGCATCTTTTAGATGTATTGTCCCCTTTGATTGGTTTACATCCGCTGTGCTGTCCCCACCAGCTGTAATGGATCTGTGTTTCCACATCCCCTCAGATGTGTGTCACATATATAGTCTTTGCTTTAAGTGTTTTGTTTGCTGGATTGCATGGGACACTGGTTTAGAGGCTGTCATCCACTCTGAATTTGCAGTTAGCGACAGGTGAAAATCAAACATGTCCAGGCAAATACAGTCTGCCAGTCAAAGCCCTCTGGTTGGCTGAATCAAGCCCCTTATCTCTTTTTTTCCATGTGACGGGAAGGTGTAAAAAAAGCAGAGAATGATCTCAGCTGTGTCCATCAATGAACTGGGACAGAAGATAACAAAATTTTGGTAGTATTTCATATAGCCCATTTCAAACGCAATGTTGAGGGAGCAGTGGACTGTCGTAGCTCCATTATGCTCACATAACGCTCCAAAGGATTTCTGCCAAAAGCCAAATTCAGAAAATGTCCTTAGCTGAAACTAGGAGCTTGAAAATCAGCCATGTAAGGGGCCATCTACTCTGTAGAAGACTGTGAATTTAAAAAGACACATTGCCTGGGCCTGCATGGATTTCATTTCCTGCATTGTAAAATTCTTGAGGGGAATTTTAGACAGTGGAGCAATGTTTGATCAAGAGAAATAAATGGCATTGTTACAGGAAAATGCGCTCAACATCAACCAAACTTTCTATCAGGGCATATATAAATCTAATCAGAAAGTTATGAGATGTCTTGTTTACAGACTGCCACTGCAATTACATTGCCTCCGTGGTTGAGGTAATGCTCTCTGTAGGTACAATAAATGATTTCCTATAACCAAGTTATTTTTAATTGTCATCATTATTTTATAGCTTTGAAATGAGTGAAAGTCGATCAGCTGAGCAGCCATTTGCAGTCATTCATAATTAAACACATTTGATGTCTTTGGGGGATTTGAAATGGCAAAAGTGCTATCATTATGCCATTTCATTCAGTATTATAGTTAAAGTAGCATTTTTACAGCAGAGTTTTAACACTGGATGCCACAGCACCTCTATCTGTAATGTCTTATAAGATTTCAGGGAACTACATGTGGTGTAGACGAGAATGAGGCGTCCAGTTCATCGGCACATTTCGGTTTTTACTCGCCATATCCTTTGGCCAATCGGCATGAAAATCAGATCAATCTTTCCACAAAGTTTCGTGTAAATCCGCTCATAACTTATCGGATATCTGACGGAAGGACAGGCAGATATGGCAATAAACATAAATCTGCCACCTTTTTGGTGAAGGTAAAAATGCAAAGATGGGACGAGCTTTTATATTTAGTAGGTACATTTTTATGCTTTAACTAATTAATATACCATACATGCATATATAATGATATTGTAGTGCATATTCAGAAGTGTAATGTATTAATCTGAAAGGCAGTGAACTGTGGCATAAACCGAGGTGTCGCCCATAATTCTGTGCAAGTCATACTTGTACTTTGACAATGTATCAAAGTACTTGTCATTATTCATGAATGTTGGTAAATGTCAGCGGAACCACATTCATATCTGCTGTGCCGTGGTGGAAAGACGGTAGTTTTTATCTTATGGAGCAATTCAGTCAGAAGCTAAAAGATTCCATTTATCAATTATTGTTATTATTATTATTATTATTATTGTTATTATTATTTTAGGTGTGGGGCTGAGTGGACCTGCTTTTAGTACATTTGTAGACAGCTGCACCAGCTGGCCTTTCAGACAGGGACACACTGTCCAACTAACATGAGAATCATCATTACCCTGCTGAGCCCGGAAGTAGGTCCAAACACAGGTAGAAGTCGTGCATATTACAAACTCTGTCTGTCTATATATATATATCCACAGGTGGTGTTGCACGTGTAGGCCTGCATGCGCACGTGTATGTGTGTGCATGTTTCCACGGTTACTTAGTAAATGAATGGCACTTCAGTGGCATTTCTAATGAAGTCTATTACACACCTGAGGTGGATATAAATATTTGAAGGTTTCTCGGCATAGCAGCATCCTGTGGGGTCACCAACCTTGCAAACGTGACTGTACACCATTACACATCGAAGCGCAATCTGTCCCCGATTTCACTGCCAAATTTCACTCTTCCTGTCCAGCTCTGGGTTTTGAATGTCAGGCTAAGGGGAGGCTTTGGAGCAATCTATCCCACAAACCTTGAGCGTTTCCATCTGCCAAACGCCAATACAACGAGGCGAGGTTGGCACGATACCCGCCGCGCCCAAAAGGCCGCTGGCGTTCCCACATGTAGCGCTTTTAGGGGTGGGAGTCATTCATTATGGCATTATTGCATCATGTCCAGTCTCATTGACCAGAAATAAAGAATGAGCAGGGGCTCTAAGCGCATCCGTCAAACAGTAACAGGAGAACTGGGTCCGGGCAGAGGCCCAATCTCCACAATCAGGTAATTTAAGCACTTTTGCAATTCAGAGCAGCAGCCTGTTAGAAAGGCTACTTAATGCACTGGTCTGGGAGCTCCAGAGCTTGTTTTTTATAGTGTAGTCTCAGGGAGCGCGCTCACTAGGAATGCTGAACATTCTGAGGACAGTTCAGCCGATGTTGGGTTCATCTCAGAATGCACCAATCTGATATCACGTGGAGAATTATCAATCACTGCTTTAATTATAGAGGAAATTTATCATGCTTTTTTGCACAAGGTGCTGAAGACATGAATAAAAATAGTCTGAGCAAGAAAAGGAAATAAAAATGTCATGAAAGGGAAAAATTCAATGCCTTGGATTGAAACTTCAAACCTGTTGTAAAGTCAGAAATTCTTCAAAAATGTTCAAAATATCCCCTCAGAATCACCAATGTCCTGTTTTCCCTCAGAGATAACAAAACTCAACTCATGGTGCCAACCCAGCCATCAAATGCAGCCAAAAGAAAATATCCCCAGGAAAATCATTCAAGCATCATTTATTTGCCCAAATATTTTAATGAACGATTTGGCGAAATTGGATTTACGGCGCGGGCGACAAATATTTGGTCTGCGATACTGTTCGACGAGGGCTGCGATTCTTACATGGTTCAGACGACGAGCAAATATCCTCAAATTAAAGCTGATAATTTCAAAACCTAAAACTGTGTCACGGTCCACATACTTACGGCCGCATTGTACAGTCTACTCCAGCGTTTTCTTCACAGCTCACCACTGTAGTTAGATGCCGTCCATTCAAAGGCCCCACAGGGTTGGTTTGTCACCCGCTCTTTATCCTAATTCATTATTTTACAGAGTTATATTGCACTGTTTGTCCCAGAGGGTCCAATAGGCTTTAACTGGTAGGTCATGTGGCCTTCGTAATTTCTCGAGCAGCCTTGGAGCTGGCAACTGAGCTCTCAAGGGGATTATTGCACGGTATATCCCAGCTCTGCTCCTCCATGAGCACTGGGATTAAATGGCAATTATTAGTCTGAGCAGGACACTGCCCAGTCATATTTAAATAAGGCAATTTTATTTGACAAAACAGCTGTGCCCCTCCATGCGTGTTAAAAAGCTGATAACAACCTCCTGAGTGGTTTCCCTGAATATGGCCTGTAGTGTACCATTAATTTCTACCATTCGTCTTATTGGGTCATATTCTTTGTTTTCCTCAACAGATGCCTTTTTATAGTCTGGCTTGCGAAGATTGCATTTTAGGCATTATCAGTGTGCATGGCTGGATATTTGCTGTACTGGGGCAAAGCCAGTTTCAGCCCAGTGCTGGAAAGGAAACAGCTAGAATTTGAAGCCGCAAATCGACACCATCTGTACTTCCTGCCTGCACCCTCTGCCACTCTCAGTTATCCCAACAGAGCAGTAGCTATGAGATTACAAAAAATGCTAATCTAGGCTTTAGTGAACCTTTTCTATCCTGTAAATGCAAAGCAACAGTGCAAGGCTGGGGCCTACTTGGAGTCTGTTGCTGTCGTCCAACATGCTGCCTGATCAGAAATCGGGCAGATGCATGCTGGGTGAACAGTCCGAAAATATTTCCAAACTCATGGCCATAAGTGTGATGTAGACACTGCCTGCTACTGTTATTATATGGCTAAGCTTTTGAAACATAGCTGAGTGTCATCTGTTTGATTTGTGTGTACCACCCTGCAGATTAGAATTGATATGTTTGTTTTCCTTGTGAAGATTGGCCGGGAAACAACGCACGTCTTCTATTCGGGGCTGCCTGCTGCTGCGATATTGCATTACTCCTCTGGACAATAAAACAAAGACAAATTATGAATGATACTGGATGCACCAGTTAAAAGGTCACCAACACCCCCTGAATGTGCAATTTATACTATAAAATTCTCTGATTTCAGAGTTAAGAGCGTTGATTGGGGTTTGTGTGGTTAACGTTGCAGAATGTAGGTGGTTAACATGAAGTAGCACTGATTTGTGAAGACTGCACACTCTGCCTGCTTTTTTTTTTTTGGGGGAGTGTTATGGTGTGTGTGAGCTGGGGTATACAGAGGAGCTCCTTATCAAGGGTAAAACCACCTAAGCCCTTGTGCCCGAGTGTAGCCACAGCCAACTGTTGCTTCTGGGTCTAAAAACTGGCATCTGTTGCTAACTGTAGCATCTGCAGCTAACTGCAGCATCTGTGGGTAGCTGTAATTACTGTGGTTTCCCAGAAAAGCTTGTTAACTAGCATCTGTTCTTTTTAACTCTGCTGTCTGTAGTTTCCTGGGTCATTGGATACCTTTAGCAACTGCAGATAATAACAGTTGCTAAAGGTGCTTGGTAGAGAATTCTACTCTGACTTGTAGCATAATTTTGGGTAACTAGCATCTATGAATACCTGTTTAATTTGCAGATAAACTACCAGCCATGTTCTCAAAAGGTAATTATCGTGACTGAGGGAAACTAGCACCTCTGCAAATAGCTTTTGCATTCACGCAGTGACCGCAGTTTGTGCAGCTGTGATGGGGCAAAAAAGGGGGCTGGGGAGGTCAGATTGTGGGTTTTTTTGGTTTTCACAAATCCATGTTGGATTCAGTGAGAAAGAGCAGCTCTATATCGACCTCCGAGAGGCTAGTTATAATCACTATGGCCTGTGACCTCAGCTAGATTGTCTCTTCAACCGTCAGTCTCACACTCGGGTGGGCGTTATGTACAGCTGTCACACTGGATGGATTTTCACCACTTCTGCAAGTGACACTATTGTGAAACTATGAGGTTAGTGTGGCAACATGGCCCACCGAGATTTATGCTACTTGGTAGGTTTTCACAGAGCCAATTGCTGGATTATTTGTTCACATTGGGCACAGGCAAACAACTGCCAAGAGCCATTACACACTGTTAATTATTTCTTAATAGAAGCCCTATGGAATTCAGAATACTTTGGTTGGCAGCACGGGGTAATGACCAGTGAAAGTGCATCTTCACTAGTGTTTTTTTTTTTTTTTTAATGGGATATAGTGTATCTCAACAAGTGGTTTTTTTTTTTTTCTTATGGGATATAAAATTGAATTTTTTAGCTCTAAGACTGCAGCTACTGCAATTGCTATGATCCAGATAAGGAATCAAACAAACATTAGGGTATTAATTGATTAATTACTTGGAATACAGCAATGATCAAGGGAAAGGCCGTAGCCCAGAACAGAGGAGCAGGCAGTCCAGCCAAGTCGGTATGTCCGCGCCAGGCCAGTGGCCATCCGGAGCTGAAGCCAGAGGGTGAGTCCCCTCACCGAAGCCGGAATGTTTAACAGTTGAACGGAAGGGTTTCGCAGGAACGCAGTCCCAATCCTGGAGACTGAGATAAAGGCTTGGGAGCTTAATCTTTAATAAGACTCCAAAGAAGGACTGCGTCCTCATTTATAATTAATCTATCGAAACACACAGAAGAAGAGCATAGTTCAATACTTAAGATACCAGGAAGGCATTGTAGGGCGTAGAGAATTTCGATCCAGCAATCCTGCTAAATATCAAGTGAACACACCCCTGGACAATTTGCCAGTCGATTTCAGGATTCACTCACACACTCATACTTACAGGCAATTTAGAGTCTCCTGTTTACCTAGCACGCATGTTTTTGGGCTGTGGGCGGAAACCGGACCATCTGAAGTAAACCCACATGGAAACGGGGAGAACATGCAAACTCCGCTCAGAACTCTTGACGCTGGATTGAAACCACAAGTTCCTTGCTGTGAGGCGACAGTACCAGCACTACCCACCCTGCCGTCCTGTATTCGGGCCAAAATATTGCATAACACTGTAGTGATACTGCAATAAATACTGCTCTCTTGTTTTTATAAGGGTATACATATGATATTATGTCTAGCAATTCAAAAACAACTGCCATCTAGAATTGAGACCAAAACATGGCAGAACCAGCTAGCGCGACCTCTACTAAACTAAACTGTCGGTTGATTGTGAATTGCTGCCTTATTCGACTGCAAATGAGGGTCAAGGGTGCAAACGCTGCCGAACACATTGAGTGTTTGAACAGAAATGAATAGGAGAAAGGAGTCCCGTCCACGCTGATGGCCTCAGCCGTTTAGAACGTTCACAGATGCGCGCTAATGACACACGAGCAGTCGCTCAGGAGGTGGCGGCAGGACCGGGTTCCGCCAGGCTTTTTCATGACGCAGATGTGCTGGCCTGGGTGAGGGTGACTGTGGTTCCGCTCCGCTGACTAACGGCTCATTTCGCTCCCTCTCTAGATCGGTCGGCTGGCACGGCGAGCGATTTTATGAAAGTTGGGTCAGGTCCAGCGGGTTGTGGGCGCAAACTGTCTCATTGCCCGGAATAGGCAGGTGTGCCGGAAGAATATTGAGCCCTGATACGTCACAGAAGGATGTACTCAGTACATGCAGATGAGTTCTCTCCTCTCTGATTCTCTCTTTTTAGTCCGGCACAGTGCATCCGTCTGTTTCAGGCTATCGCTGTTTTTTTTTTTTCTGTCTTTCCTTAATAGTAATGATATTTTTACCTCGCCTGAGGGCAGTCAGGTATTGTTCTGAAGGCTTTATTACTTGGCAAAATCGCCAAGTATGTTACTTTGTTCTGTTTGTGAGGTTGTCATTTAGCTCCAACTGATATAAAAAAAAAAATGATATACCCTGAGAATCCAAAACAATGGGCTGTATCCAATATTTGCCAGAATTGGTCATTGGGATCACATCAAAAAAAATCCCTATCTTTTAACATCAGTGAATTTTCAAAAATTCAAATTTTTGTCAAAATTGGATGCATTGACTTGTTTGTAATTTGTCTGACGCACAGATAAGTGTGCTCCATGGCCTGACCAAATATTTCGCACTTCTGCTATGGATTGAGGATTTGGTGGCCACCTAAATTCATACTGGGAATCCCCATTTACAGCACAGTTGTTTTCTGTGCTGTCTGCTATCCATTTGACCTCAGTATGAGAAATGGCAATCTGAGGTTACTAAAGAATAATTTTGGAAAAAATGTTGAGATTTTGCCAAGATGTTGCTCTCCAAGCAATTTCAGCTTGCCTACTTGTTTGTCTGTGTGTCTTTTAGCAATCAAACGCAAAAACGGTTCAAACAAATACAACCCCAATTCTGAAATAGTTGGGACAAAGTGTAACTTGTGAATAAAATCAAAACGCAATGACTTTCAAATCACACCAGCAAGTATTTTGTTCACAATAGAACAGAGATAACATAGCAAATGTTGAAACTGAGAAATTTTACAATTTTATCCACAAAATGAGCTCATTTTAAATTTGATGGCTGCTACAGGTCTCAAAAAAGTTGGGACAGGGGCCTGTTTACCATGGTGTAGCATCCCTCTTCTTTTTTAACACAGAGTGGAGGCGTCTGGGCATTGAGGAGACAAGTTTCTTGAGTTTAGCCATTGGAATTTGATCCCACTCTTATTTAATACAGGCTTCCAGCTGCTGGAGAGTTTTGGGTCTCCTTTGATGGACTTTTCCTTTAATTATGTGCTAAATGTTCTCAATCGGTGAAAGATCAGGACTGCAGGCAGGCCAGTTCAGCACACGGACTCTTCTACTACGAAGCCATGCTGTAATAATAGCCGCAGTATGTGGTTTTGCATTGTCCTGCTGAAATACACAAGGCCTTCCCTGGAATAGATGTCATCTGGAGGGGAGCATATGTTGCTCTAAAACCTTTACCTTTCAGC
Source organism: Gymnothorax javanicus (assembly GCA_029692085.1). Lineage (NCBI taxonomy): Eukaryota > Metazoa > Chordata > Actinopteri > Anguilliformes > Muraenidae > Gymnothorax > Gymnothorax javanicus. The sequence goes on from CM056203.1 coordinate 73,410,429, forward strand.
ATTCATGGTGCTTTTTAGAAACATGCAAGTGTCCCACACCATATGCACTAATGCATCCCCATACCATCAGAGATGCTGGCTTTTGAACTGAACACAGATAACAGGAGGGGTGGTCTTTCTCCTCTTTAGCCCGGAGGACACGACACCTGTGATTTCCAGCAAGAATGTCAAATTTGGACTCATCTGACCACAGGACCCTTTGCCACTTTGCTACAGTCCATTTTAAATGAGCTTCGGCCCACAGAACACAGCAGCGCTTCTGGATCGTGCTCAACAATGGCTTACTTTTTGCATGATAGAGTTTTAGGTAGCATCTGTGGATGGCACGGCGGACTGTGTTTACAAACAGTGATTTCTTGAAGTATTCCTGGGCCCATTTAGTAATGTCAATGACAGAATCATGCTGGTGAGTGATGCAGTGGCGTCTGAGGGCCCGAAGATCACAGGCATCCAGTAAAGGCCTTCGGCCTTGTCCCTTACACACAGAGATTTTTCCAGTTCCTCTGAATCTTTTGATGATGTTTTGCACTGTCGATGGTGAGACATTCAAAGCCTTTGCAATTTGACATTGAGGTACATTGTTTTTAAAGTATTCCACAATTTTTTTACGAAAGCCTTCACAGGTTGGAGAGCCTCTGGCCATCTTTACTTCTGAGAGACTCAGCCTCTCTAAGACATCCCTTTTATAGCCAATCATGTTACACACCTGATGCCAGTTGTAACTTAATTACTTGCTAAATGTTCTTTCAGCTGATTCTCTTATATATTAATTGTCTGTTTTTCTTTTATGCCCGTGTCCCAACTTTTTTGAGACCTGTTGCAGTCAGAAAATTTGAAATAAGCTAATTTTTTGGATAAAAATGTAAAATGTCTCAGTTTTAACATTTGAAATGTTATCTATGTTCTATTGTAAATAACATATTGGCTCATGTCATGTGATCTGAAAGTCATTGCATTTTGATTTTATTCACAATTTACACTTCGTCCCAACTATTTCAGAATTGAGGTTGTAGTATTAATTTTTGAGGAATGCAGTGAAATTGTCCAAGGATCACCTGATTAAATTTTGGACATAATAGGGCCAAGGTCAAGGTCAAGGTCACTGAAAAACCAGGCAGAGGATGTTGCACCTGGTACCCCTTGTTTTTCTGAAATGAAAACTTTGCTTTGTAATTTATGAGTGATTGATAGCTTGCAGAGTCGCCTGCTGGAACAGTAAAGCACTGTTCCCTCACAGTTAGATGTAGGTCCCATTCCAGCCCAGAGTCTTTTCCTCCTGTTCCAACCACAATCAAGATACATTCAGGTTAGGCTCATTTGAGATGCTGAATTGCCTATAGAAATAAAACTATGTTTAAATGGTATGTAATGTCACTCAGTCACAAGCCTAAATTATGTAAGGGCTAGTATGCAGGATTGTCATCATGAAAAGTTGAAGACAATCATTTTGATCGTATGTACTTTATAATATACTGGAAATCTCTATTTTTGTGTCTTTTTTGCTTTATTTGTGTTGTGGTTTAGACATTTCCCGGGCTGACGCTCTTTTCTGCATGACCGCAGAGTGTATGGGATGAGATACCTAGCTCCACAGACTTCCTTTTGGGGGGGGGATTAAAGACAGGCCCGATGGAGCAGAATGAAAAGTTTAGAGGTCTTTTTCAAAACCTCGATTGACCTCGGAATTGCTCGGCCACAGGTGTTTGCAAAGAAAGTGGAAAAACAACCTGGTTGCCCTACCTCTGTCCAGCTGATGGTGATAGGGAGCTAAGGAGCCTCCAACTAATATTGGTTCCTTGATAAAAATGAACAAAAGCGATTATGAGTGAATGGCTTCATTTGTTGATGTTCCATTCAAAATATTAACAAAAATATAACTTTTTACCTCTTCAATCTCAACTCTCCAGACACTACGAGATAATGCATGCGTCATGAGAATTTTCAGTGGCCTGTGGGATCATGAGAATTTTCAGAGGCATGTCGTCAGCGCTCTTCAGTAACCTCACCTTTAAATGCATGCTTGCTCTCAGTCTGTTCCCGTTCAAAATCACTGAGATCACCATTACACTACATTTACTACTTAAATACAACACGTGATATTGTAAGGATGGAAATAATCCGAATTATTGTACCCCCGCTCTACGAAGTAATTTCGTAGAGCGGGGGTATATAGCGGCCCGCCCGCCCGTCCGTCCGTCCTTCCGTCCGGGGTCATATCTCAAAAACCGTTGGAAATATTTCAACCAAACTTTGTACAATCGTGAACCATGTCACAAACTACGCATCCAGTCATTTTCAGCTTTCTGGGATGTCAATTTACGTCACATTTTGTACTTTATTCTATAGTGGACAATGGGGACAAGTTTTCTCGGAAAATACTACACCTAGATGAATGAAATTTTGTTTGTAGGTACTCCTGCCGATACTCTTGAACGAGTTCGAAACCCAGTTCCGAAACTTTATTTTTTACGGAGTTATTGCCCTTGAATCTTTGATTCGACTTACTGCAAAAATCCGCCGGGATGCATCAATGGGGACAAATTTTCTCGGAAACTATTACACCTAGATGAATGAAATTTTGTTTGTAGGTACTCCTGACGATACTCTTGAACGAGTTCGAAACCCAGTTCCGAAACTTTATTATGCCTCGGTGTGCGCATGTGCACAGCGAGCATACGGTACTCAGTCTGTGTATTTGTTTGTTTGTCTGTCTGTTACCATCATAACTGCGACAGCGTGTGCATCCAAGCTAAAGTAACGATGCCAACGAGTGACAAACACTGTTCTCTTGATTTTAAATGTGCCAGAATTTTGATTTTTGTAGCACTTCATGTTTTTTCAGTATACACGTTTTTGTGTACATAATGTTAAGTCACACCCACATGATTTTGGCACAAGGACCGCACTCTATTGACTGTTTATGTATTCAAGCTTGCTTTTATGTTACTGTACAACTATTGTACATCAGTAGTGGCTAAGCAATACACACCGAGGCATCAGCACCTCTGGTGCTTTCATTTTTTACGGAGTTATTGCCCTTGAATCTTAGATTCGACTTACTGCAAAAATCCGCCGGGATGCATCAATGGGGACAAATTTTCTCGGAAACTATTACACCTAGATGAATGAAATTTTGTTTGTAGGTACTCCTGACGATACTCTTGAACGAGTTCGAAACCCAGTTCGAAACTTTATTTTTACGGAGTTATTGCCCTTGAATCTTTGATTCGACTTACTCTTAAAATTGGCTGGGACGCGTCAATGGCAACAAGTTTACTCGGAAATTACTACACCTAGATCAATGACATTTTGCTTGTGGGTACTCCTGACGATACTCTCGAACGAGTTTCGAAACCGAGTTACGAAACTCTTTTTTTACGGAGTTATTGCCCTTGAATCTTAATTCAACTTAGTACGAAAATCGACCGGGAGGCATCAATGGAGACAAGTTTGTACACTAAATGGACCTTTTGGTACTTGATTTGAATATGACTGCATATTACATTTCCATAGAAGCGTTATTTGCTATTGACATTCATTGAGCGACAAATGGGGAGCGGGGGTACGTGAGCTTTGCTCGCTTTTTTCTTGTTAATACATCAAAACTTGGTCAAAATTGTATCTCCAGTTTTAGCATTTTTTCCATTAATTTATTTGAAGATGGTGCTGGACTTATTCATGTTTTCAGTTCATAAAAGAATATATTTAAAATGGGAAACATCTCATTCTAGTTGGCGCATCAAACCCTCTGTAACGTTGGTGCAAAACTGTCTTTTTTTTTTTTAATTAAACTTTGACAGCAGTCGGGATGAGATCGCACTGGTGACAAGGCACCTATAGTGAGCAATCCTCCAATTACATTTACAGAAAATTGCAAAAAAAAAAAAAGACAATTAAAAACAAAGAAAAGAAGCCTCAGAAATACAGAATAAAAGCAGCCAAAAAAAATTTAACTATATTAGGCAGCAGCGTGTACAATGGCATTTGCCAACCCATGTACAAGAGTTGTTGGGCGAAAAATTATCGTTGAACCTTTTTGTGTAATAATTGAATAACTTTGATAAACATGCACCGTTTATTCAGCTTAATGAGCATATCCCAAAGAAATAACCTGAATACAATCATTGCATCACTGGACGCTGAAAAAGCATTTGATCTTACTTACTTACCCATTTCTTTAATTGGCAGAATAGCAGCAGTTAAAATGAATATATTACCAAAAATAAATTACCTATTCTCAATGACCCCAGTCCAACCAACATCAAAATGTTTCAATACTCTTGACTCCAAAATTAATAAATTCTACTGGAAAAATAAAAAACCTAGGATTAAATTAACCACTCTACAAAAAAGCAAAGATCTTGGGGGCTTAGCAGCCCCAAATTTCAGACATTATTACCTGGCAAACCATCTTCAATATATCATAAAATGGCAACTTCCCAATGAACAACAAAGCCCATGGTTTGAAATAGAACATACAGAATGCAAAGAAATTTCACTCGCTGATTTACCTTTCCTCACTCAGTCACTAAAAAAACATGACTACTTCAACAACCCTGTAACTGCAACAACTCTGACAGCTTGGTGGAAAGTCAATACGATCACTGGTTTCACCCCATCTGCCAACAAACCCAGTCCAATTTGGTATAACCCTGATTTCAAAATCCAAAATAAATCTTTCATTTTCAATTCGTGGAAATCGCAAGGCATAACTCACCTCGGGCACATATTTGAAAATAACTCACTAATATCTTTCACAGCACTAACTCAGAAATATAATATTGGTTGTGACAATTTTTTACAATACATCCAGCTAAAAAACTCACTGAAATCAAAGATCAATATACCAAACAATAGTCTTCAACCTCCACCATTAACAGAACAGCTCATACTCATTGGCAAGTCAAAGAACCCCTTTTCCAAATTATATAAATTAATATCCAACACGGATACCACACTCTCGCTACCAACTTCAGAATGGGAAAAAGATTTGTCTATAACAACCAATATTGATTTCTGGAAACAAATCAACAACAATATCTTCACTATGACTAACAACCCAAAAACCCAGCTCATCCAATATAAGATTGTTCATCGAGCACATATCACACAACACAAAATGTATAGAATGGGATGTTCACATTGCAGTCTTAACACCACAGATAACTACTTTCATGCCACCTGGCTCTGTTCACCAATCCAGACATTCTGGAAAAACATTATACTTCCATTATCCACCTTTCTGGACTACAGCATTCCACTCTCTCCATCCCTATGCTTACTTGGAGACTTGTCATCAATTGAACCACCACCGAAGCATCAAAAACCCATTCTAATTGCCTTGACCATCGCCAAAAAAACAATACTCCTCAACTGGAAAAGCAGAAACAAAATTACTATGTTACAATGGTTAAACTTGTTGACAGAATATATCTTGATGGAAAAAATGACAGCACTTTCAAATAATCAAATAGAAACATTTAATGAAATCTGGATACCACTTAGTGTTTCCTTACATCTGCCGGTGAGCTAGCTCTACTTAAACACCAAAATTTCACCTCCCAGATTTAAGCCCCCCAGTACGTCTGAATGCACCCTTTCACATCATACCAAGCACATTAACAATGATGACGTCCTTCTTTGTGTATAAAATTTCTCCCCCCTCCCTTTTTTTTGTCGTCTGCCCCCTCCATCTTGTGAATGATATCAACCTGTGTGTATACATATGTGTATGTATATGTGTATGCATTTGTTTATGTGTATGTATGTGTGTATGTGTACGTATGTATGTATGTATGTGTGTGTCTATGTATATGTGTATGTATGTATGCGTGTATGTTCAATTTTTTTTTTTTTTTAATATAACCCCAGCAAGAGTTGTATGTGTTTATAAGTTGGGTTTTTGTTTCTTGTCATACCCTCCCTTTTTTTTTTTTTGTAAATTATGACTTCAACTAAAAATAAAGTTGACCTCCCAAGAGGGGGGGGGTTGGTGGTTGGGAAAAAAAAAAAAAAAAAGAATAACTTCAATTTAAAAACAGCTGTGGTATCAGAAAGTTGATGAAGTTCATTGGCATTCTATAAGTAAAATATTCTATTAAAATACGAATGTCGGAAAGTTTCCGTCCTAAGTTTTGGAATTTGCATCGAAAAAGTATCCTCAGTTTGGAATGAAACAAAATTCTCATAAGAAATGTCATATTCACCCCTCAAACATTTACACAGAAATACACAGTCCATTATCTCACGCCTGTAGCCAAGCGGTAATAAGTTCAGCTTCATTAGACGGACTTTGTAATCGCTTCCTTCCCAATCAGTGTAACCAAGAGTGTACTTAGTAGCTCTCCTTTGCACACCTTCAATGTGAAGGAGAGATTTTTTGGATGATACAGCACAAGATTGGGTAGAATATTCCAAGAGTGGTCTTATGAGCGAAGTTTATAGTTTTCCTTTTTTTTTTTTTTTTTATTTAGAAGCCTCGCTAACAAGTATGTGCCGTTGGATGAGCTGCTCAAATTCAGAATCATCGAAAGAAACCGACTTTTTTGTCATCTTGAACGTGGATAGAAAAAAAATCTTGGTAACTTTGTGATTCAATGAACAATAAAGTACGGGGGCATTTTTCAATAGCGTATTTTTCACCGCTTATCTCCATGTTCCCTGACTCAGCGGGAATCACCATCTTTAAGGACAGTCCAGTCCGTTAAATGAGTGTTGAATGAGCCCTATGCTTTTAAATCCCTTTGCTCCTCGCTCTAGGGTGTAATAGCACTGAATTACGATCCCAAAGCCCTCGTTGTTACACTGTCCTGCCAGCTCTGGCTCATTAATGCCAGCGCTAACGGTGCGTGGGACTCAACTTGATGCTGAGCAGTGCAGCATGAATTAGCATACTGACTTTTAACACCTAGCCGCTCTTTTGGTGTACGCACAAACCACAGAGTCACCTCCTCACAGCGGACGACTCGGCTTCATCCCCGATTTTCTCCGGCGATGAGTTTCCCGCCTCTGTTCCTGCGCACACTGCAGAACAAGCCCCGACAACCTGTGGTAACCGCGCCCTCATTTGTTCAGTCAATAGCAAACTCGCGCTGACTCTAGTCTATTCACCCGCAATCCGCACGCTTCAGATTTATTTTCCCTCCTCTGTCGCTCTCTTTCTCCTTATCAAAGCTTGGGCAAATATTTTGAGGCATTATTCTGAATCCTGGCTTATCGCTCACTCCGCGTGTGCAGGCTAAGGGCTTATTATGCACTCCTTTAATTAAAAAACCGAATACGGCCCATGCTGGAGATTAAGCGAATCTCACTCCTGCAGAAGTGGTGGGTGGAGCTACAGGCCTGGTGAGGCGGAGAGAAAAGAGTTTTTTTTTTTCCCTCGTTCTCTTTCCTGAGTTTTACCTCCTGGCGAGAGGGGCCACATCTCATCTTTATATACGGCTACTTTTTCTGTCTTTTTATGCCACTGTTCTTCAGCAGGGTGAGGATATATGATAATAGAGGAAACCATCTCACGAGTGAGAAAGACCTTTTTTTGTGAAGTGGTAACAGTCGTACCTGTCCCTGAAGCTCAGTGGTGAATTGATTACTGCTAAATTTGCCCATTTTCTTGACTCGACAATCAAATGCGTTCACTTTTTGAAGTATTGTTTGGAGTCAGCCAGCTGATTTCACTTATGAGATCGACCTCCTGGCTATAAAATTGTGCTGGTTTTGTTGAATAAAAGCAGATTAAAACAAATAATGGGGAGGACTTACACATACTGACCCTGGGGGCTGTTTCAATAAACAAGTCAGACCGTCCAACCCAGCGACGGACTACCCCCGATTGGGTCTGATGGTCTGTCTTCTTCTGGGTGTTACAATAAACGGCCCGTCGATCCGGTCTGACCTCTCATTAAGGGGACCTATAGCTAAGCAAAATGCGTCCAACTTTCTACAGGGCTCTCAATTGCACAGCCATGGCTACACCCTCTATTTTTCAGGTCCTAATTTGGGCACATTCTCGCACCGTATCCAACTTGCTGTTGCGGCGTTTCCAAAGCCCAAATCCCCATTTTGACACACCCTGACACCCACTAGGGTGCATCACTACCCTGCTGCTTGGTCCCAAGTGTCAGGGGAGAAAGTTAAATGGTCGTTTGGGGTTTACCATGGTTACTGGGAAATTCGACAGGAGAGCCAGCATTACTTTCCAGGTGGCAGAACCATTGAACAACGTTTAAATCGTAGTGTAAATAGACACTCAGCTCTGTTGTGATTTATAAATCTTTATGATATCTTAACCATAATCAAACTGTTTTTCTGGGAGTTGGGGGCGGGACTTTGACAAGCGATTTCGCTTCTCCCGCGACCCTTTCGGTCATGATACATGTTGTGTTGGAATTGTCATGGAACGACTGTACAATCATGCCGAAATGAAAAAACAAAAAAAAAAAAACAAATAAACAACCAGCAGGCCCTATTAGTGCTCTGCCGTCAAGAAAGTTATGGTGGGTCCTGGAATGTGGAGACAGGCCTGAGACAGACTGGTGGAGACCAGTTGTTCCTTTTAAAATTCAGTTTAATAAAGACAGATTTAACAATAAACAAATTTGTGTTTTCAAATTGTTTTATTTGTAGCAGCCAGCAGCAGTAACAGATTGGCAAGACTAGTTTCATTCTGACATAATGGGAAGTTAGTGACTGATGACATTTATGAATCTGTTATTTAAATATTCCCTCTGACAACTGACATCATATGGTTTTTCTGTGAAATGATTTACATACAACATTACACATGAGATATACCAGTCCAGTTTCACAATTTTATCTTGAAAGAAGGATCATTATAAAATCTTCACAGAGAGCACATAGCATACTGTTTATAAACAACATCACATGATTCCTACGTCACGCAGACACACCCACCTCACTGACAACGAATTACGTTGTTGTGGCCCTACAGACTACATTTGAACACTTAATTATGGTAATTTCCTTCTTGGCTAGCAATGACATTCGACAGGATGCAGTATTTTAAATTCTAGGTATCGTATAATCAGCTATAACTCCGACAATTCGACCGGATTTGTATGCATGACCGCGGATGAGCTGCTGATAAAATGAGCATAACAATGATAATGTATGCAGACATGCCGGCAAAATGTCAGAAAATTTCATTGTACTTACGTCTTTTTGCTTGAGAAAAAACGATCTAAAGAGCCGGCATCTGGCACTTCCTTTCTTTTTTTTTTTTTTCGCTCTGCTACATATGTAGAACTAGTTTTATAGTAGCTTTTTATTGTGGTCTTCCACGGTGTCCCGGCATGATTGAAGCGTCATTTGCATTCAGGAAATTCTAAAAGCATCCTCGGTTGGTGTGGGATTCGAAATACATTGGAGCAGTACACGCAAGTACATCCAAACCAGCGGGTGACAAGGTTGGGAGAATACTGTAGTCTTGCGCGAGCCAAGGAAACTACCCGAGAAAAAATATCAGATTTCTTTAGGGTTTGTAGGTGGTATTTCTGGCTGAATAGTTCGTGTAATATGGGATTAGTTACATGCTTCATTTTTTTTCTGCCCATTATTGATTTTGGGCACGTTTCCCATAATTTGGGCGCATTTTTGCCTATTCTTATTTTGGGCACAGGCCAAATTCGCTACGGCATCTACGTCGTAGCGGCGATGCACTTGAGAGCCCTGTTCTGGGACCAATCGAGAGTTATCCTAAAACCCGATCAGACAAAAAAAAATATGTTGCTGTTTGATTTTGCCTGGAGGCAAAGACCTCCCAAAATATTTTGAGAAAGGAAAGACAATAAAACCAATGCCCACGAAGCCCATGTACACACAGAAATGAGGCTGGGCCGTGCGCCAACATGGGTTCAGTGGTCAACCCTGGAGGGCAAAAGGAAATTTTTCTCTAGCAAATCATTGTAAAAGACACTCTGCAAAATCCATGAATGAATTTCTCAGGCAACTACATGTAATTGATATACAATCTATGAATATTGCTCTCTTAAATCATTGGTGCCGTATTCGTCTTTAGCAGCAAAAAGTTGTATTTTTATTCAGGCTATGTGAATGCCAATGGGACATTGCGTTAAGTGCGTTGGCATGGTTCTCAGTGATTGTCCTGCATTGTATTCGTTGTGCATCTGTGACCGAGAACGGAGCTTTGTTTACCGCCTGTCTTTAACTTAAGTCTGTAAAACGAGCAATCATCATGAAATGAATGTTTTTATGTCTTTTATATGATGAATAGCTTTGTTATGTGGCAACTCGATAGCTACTTATAGCTTTTAGTACTGAATGCACGGTAAGCTAAGGCTGCATTTAATTTGCTTGCTTGCTTGTAGGCTATTTGGTTAATATTGAAATTGAATGCGACATCCGTTAGCTATGTGCACAGTTACTTAACTTATTCAGAGTATAATGTTAGAGGTCTACTTAAGCAGAGTTGTTTTTTTTTTTTTTTTGTAATTAACGTTAATGTATTTTGAATATTTAACCCCTTAACTGTCACTGGGCCCTAATTAGGGCCGGACCAAATGCGAGAAAATGCCGGTGATAGTTAAGGCGCTAAACACCAAATCACCAAATTGGATGTCGCTAAGGCGTAAATTATGACACAACTTGGAATGAACAGTGACAAACAGGCGGTCCCTGTCGGACCATGGTCGGACATCCTACTTTGGTTTTTTTTGAAACACCTGACAGACATGGTCTGTCGAAGGTCCGACTTTTCACACAACGGATAGTCTGACAAGTAAAGTTTACTAAAACAGCCCCCTAGATTTTCCACCTGTGGATTGAGCCAAAGTGTGGTGCGGTTATTCTACGAGGTCCCCCTCCTGGTCCTACTTCTCAGGGAGTGAGGAGATAGATAGAAAGAGATAGAGAGAGAGAGAGAGAGAGAGAGAGAGAGAGAGAGACCAGGGCAGTGGGAGGGAGGGAGAGGACCGGCGAGATCCGCGGATGACCGATGACTCGTCTGGACTCCGGCGACGCCGGCTTCTCGCTGACGGCAGGGTCGGACAGGCAGCTGCTCTCTCTGTGAATGATGTGATATTAAAGGCCTCCGCACTGTAATCAATTTTATCGCCGTAGTTAGCAAGCCTTTTTTTTCCCTCCCTCCTTTCCCAACATAATGTTATTACGCAGCTCTCTAAATCTGATGGCTCACCCATCCCTCATGTCCTAGCAACAGGCGTTCCCATAGTAACTTAAATTAGAACGAGCGGAGCCTCTGTTTAAAAAAAAAAGGCAGGGCAAGCAATGGGGGGGCTGTGTGGGTTACACAATTAGACACTGTTTTCTTCCTTCATCCCTCTGACTATTGAATAAATACCTCATATTCTATTTCTGCAAAAGAAATTAATCTTGACCCATTTAATTTCCTCTGCGTAATTGAGCAAAAGTACAGAGGAAGACTCTTTGTAATGAGCATATTTTTTTTTTGTTTGTTCAGGAATAGCTGTTCGCTTGCTCACTTGATCTCGGTCTCTTACTTTTTTCCATTTTTAATCATGAGCGCAGCTGCATCAGAATGGAAATCGGTACAAAGCCAAGCTAAAAGGAAGACTGTTATTAAGGGAAAAAAGGAGCAAGGCTGCCTCATCTTTTCAATTAATTGGGCCTGTTTTTACGTTGGAGGCCTGTGAGATGGAGGACAGACTAACAGTGACGTTGCTTCCCTTTGTATGGTTAAGGCTGTCATTTCTTTACTTTTGTCTCCGGCGACCTGTGCTTAAACGAGTGTCTGTGATTGGCTCAGCGCACAGAGCAAGGTTCTGATGCTGCTCAATCACAGTAATGATTGGCTAATTTTTGGAAGCTCAGTGTCAGAGAGGGAGACAATGGCTCCCTTTACTCAACAGAGGTGCGGTGCTTAGTCCTGCTGCTCCATTAGCAGGAGGTTATGGAGTTCAGTCCCTGCTAGATCGTGCCTGTCGGATGTCCCCCCTTGTACACATGGAGAATCACCTAAAGATGGCCATATCAGATCTGGCACTGTATACCTCTGCCATTGCCCTTGTCTAAGGCTCTTGTCCCCCCAGTGCTGTTGAGTGGCTGCCATTATCCTCCTACAGTACGGAGCTGGGATATTTAGAGCAGAGGACAAATGATCTCACAGGATTTTTATAAAAATATTTGAAAATGAGCATAAAGTCAATCTAAAGCACGTATCTCCAGACCTCAGCTGAGGGGAATTGAGGAGAAGCAGAGGCTTTATGATGTTTTAGAGTCATTTGGCCAGTGTTCTTCTCTCTAAGAAAAAAATGGACCCCCTTTCCTGAAATAACAGAGGTGGTTGTACGGCCCGTGGTTTATCTCTCCCATGGCCGTCGCACCAATCAAGCAGTGATCAGGATCGATAGGCGGGGCCAGGGGGAGCCGTTCCATCGATTGGGGCCCCGCTGCTGTATCTGGTTGGGTGGCTGGGCTTCAGTGAGTGTGTCCTGATCAAATGTCAATCTCCCCCTGCTGAGATATTTTTAGCCCCTAATTAAACCTCAACTCCCCCCCCCCCCCCCCGCCTTCAGTTTATCCGGCAGATGGTCATCGGGCATGAGGAGCTGTCGGTACAGAGGGAAATGGTGCCCTCTGTTCTGCTAACTTCCCTCCCTCCATCCCCTGCTCTCTCTCTCCTCTCTCCCTGCCTCCTTTCTCTGTCTACTCTATCCACTCTTTCTCTCACCCAATCTACAGTCTGTCCGTATCCCTCTCTCACCTGCTCCCTCTCTCTTTCTCAGATCCTCGCCTCTCTATCTCTCGCACGCGCACTCTTTCTTTTTATCGTTCTGTTTTTCTCCTCCTGTCACCCTCTTTTCATTTTTCCCAGATACCCTGTCTGGTCTGCTCTCTAGTTGTCTCTCTCAGTGGCTTACCTTCTCTCTCTACTCTCTCTCTCTCTCTCATGTTCCCTGTCTTAGTCTCTCTTTCTTGCTCTCTCCTCTCTCCTCTGTCTCTCTTTCATGTCAGCGCTCGCAGCAGGGTTTTCTATGGCAATGTGGAAGGCAGTTGTCAATTTGTACTGCTCTGTCATTTTTTTTTCTTTTCTGTTTCTTCCTGAGCGGTAATCAGTCTGCACATCCTTGACACGATTCTCTGCGAGGCTATTTTTAGATCCCAAACCCGGCTATATAAAGTTGATGAAATGCGCGAAAGAAACGTTTGATGATCTGGCCCAGGAGAACGCTTCATTCTCTTCTCTCGTATGTCTTTGGGTAAGCAGAAGTGCTCTCAATCTTTCAAAATGGCTCCCTCCTCTCTCTCTCCTCTGTCAGTCTTTGGCGTGATTACCTACTCAAGTTCCGCTAAGTAATAAACTGAAGAAACACCTCACAGAAACGGAATAATGATTCAGCCAAGTACACATACAAAAACAGATACAGTATGTATGAACAGACAGCTCCTCCCCACCGCAAACACACAAGTACACACGCATGCACACTCTCAGGCATGGAAAAACACAATTTAGGTTGTTAGTATTATTGTTAATTGCCGTAGACCTCTGCCAGGAAAAAGCTGGCAGTGAGCAAAATATACACAAAGTCAGAAACAATTAAAATAGAGCTGATAAAAAATGGACCTCAATTTAATTTTGTTTGTTGTCCATGTCATTATTTTCATTATTTCATTTTCAAGCAACGCAAGTACACAGTAAACCCGGTGGGGTGTCTCAGAACAGATTTAGGAATTAAAATAGTATTTGTAAGCATGTTGAGAAACATCACATCGACCACTGTGTTTTGGATTATTTCTGTCAGGCCCCTTGCTACAAGCAGTCACGATGTCTCAGCAGATACAGAGGAAAATGCCAATATGTTTTTTGCACCGAGATTATGAAATACTGCTGTAAGCAACATTTCATGCAGATCGTGGAAAGGAGGTGATATTGTGATGGGGAGGGGGAGGCCACCCAATCACTGCACTGCCACTGTCTTTTCCTACCAATCACAATGCTGTTTCATGCTTTTTATCCCCCCTGGCATATAATACCGGGGGATATAGTTGTCAATGGAGTAGCCTGTCCGCCCGTCCGTTTGTCCGATCGTCTGTCTGTCCACCCGCGGACATTTTGTTTCCGAAGCAGAACTCGACTACCGTTCAATATTTTTTAACAAAACTTGCTCTACATATTAAGTCCTAGGCTGGTGCCTTTTGATATTTTGGGATTTCTGAGATTAGATTGTGGGGGCAGGGGGGATAAGTCATCTTTTGAAGACTCTTGTTTGTATTTGTTCTACTGAATTATATGACATTTATTTTGCAGTCATTTATAATAAGTGCAAACTAAAACGAACTGGAAAAACCAAGGATCAGAGGCTAGATGAGTTACAATTCTCCTGAAGCATTAGTTATCCATAGCCGTGAACATCAAGTCTAGCTCACACAGTAAGCATATGCTGAGGCTGAAAAGTTGTATATGTCATAACTGCATGGTTGGATAATTACAACTGATATTTTTTGGAATTGCCAAATCAAGACGGAGTTACAACAAGGCGAACATGCAGCTGATCAATGATTGACAGTAGATACTGCACAAACCAAAATTTATGCCTGTTTTTTTTTTTTCTGGAAAATTCCCTCGTACATTTGCTAGCTCTGTTCACTTCCTTGCTGTAAGGCTACTCTCCTGGCAACAGAGATCCAGTCCACGAGGGAACGTCATTACTTTGCCATGTGCCCGATCGGGGTATTAAAAGACTTAAATTTCAGCAGTCCAAAATGCAAAGAAGCAGCTTTGTGTTTTAATCTCCAGAAGCCGGTGTAAATAAACAAGTTTTGGCCGAACTGTGTCTGTTTCACACTCCACAAACAGCAGATGTAGTGCCGACGGCAGACTAAGGCAGGAGAGGCGACAGCAGACGTCTGTTTAAATGAGGCTCACGGGTTTAAAATGGCCACTAACTGCCTTCTCTGTTGCTTTTTCAGCCTCCATTTACTGCGCAGTATAAGCCCTGTTTACATACGTACGGTGTGGATCCTTAATTTTGTGATTGATCAATTAAATATCTCACAAATATTGCCCAAAGGTTGATACTCCAGTGTCTAAGTATGAGATCTCAAAGGCTCTCTGGTTATGTCATTCTTCTATCTAATTGGTCAGGAGTGGTGCGGTTTTATACAAAAGAATGAGACTATTGCTGCTCAGGTTCACAGTTCAATTTTCTGGTCTGATCTTGCATCCTGTACAGTAACCTGTCCAGTCTGCACCTTCTGTTATAAACAGGAAAGTACTGCCGATCACACGACTGAAAACTGCCTTTTATAACGTGCTTGTGCTGTATTTCAATCTCCTAATGCCTTACAGCGGTGCACAGCGGAGTTTGAGGCTTATATCTGATACATGATGTGGCGAGTTAGACACAGAGTCTATACAGGCATTACGCGTATTAAATGTGAGGCTTTTATGCTTTCCTGCCGAACAGTGTCTAAACAGCCATGAATTATAAAAATGTGAGCCTTTTAAAACTTGCAACAGCGGGGGAACAGAGAAATCTAATAACATTACTGTGTGGTTTTCCCTTCAGTGGCGGTTGAAGGAAACCAACTGGCGTCATGCTTTTCTTTAATTTTCTTTATTTCCTCTGGTCATTAGTTTGCAGCCATAGCTCCCACTGTTGTGAAATAACTGTGTATGCAGCTGGCTATTTTAAATGCAGTGGAAAGTATCTTCCCTCCATGAGGCTGCGTTATCTGGATGGAGGGCTAAAATCATCCCTGCCGTTTGTTTCTTTGACTCTGATGCCGTTTGTGTACACTGTGTGCTACCTCATGTGTGCACCTGGGCACATAATACACTGCCTGGCCTCGCCTTTTGGATTTGAATTAGCAAGAGCCTATGATTGAATCATTATTGCAGCGATAAATATGTTTCAGCTGGCAACAAATCTTTTAACCCTGACAGATTCTGTGTGTGGTTTCTTAGTTCATAAACAACCAAGTCAGGGGATCTATTCCATGGTTGTGGAAATGATGTTACTGTGTTTCAAGAGAGTCAAATTATTGGCCTGCATAAAGCAAAGAATCCTACTCAGGATACTGCTGAAATCACCGGCATTGGGTTAAGAACTGTCCAACTCATTATTAAAACCTAGAATGATTGTGGGGGACCATCAACCTCACGGAAGAAATGGGTTGGAAAAAATCATGATAGATTGTGATTGGAGATCTCTCAAGTGCTTGGTGAGGTATCAATAAAAAAAGACGGTCACACTCTCAGCTATGTGTAATTGTGATAGTAAGAGCTTTTCCTCAGGCACAATGTGACAAGAACTTGGAAGATTAGAACAAAACAGCTGCATGACCACTTGAGAGCCACAGTGGAGCATGAAGATTGGACTGTGGAGCAATTGAATGTACTAAATGACCAGATTATCCCATCAGTGGATTTTTTAATCCCTGACGGTTCAGGCATATTCCAGGATAACAATGCCGGGAATCATCGGGCTCAAATTCTGAAAGAGTGGCTCAGCGAGCATGAGAAATCATTTTCATACGTGAGTTGGCCACCACAGAGTCCTGACCTTAACCAACTGACAGTCTTTGGGATGTGCTGGACAAGGCTTTGCATTGTGATTTCACTCTCGCTTCATCCATACAAGATCTTGGACAAATACAACTCGAAGTAGATCCAAGTAAATGTTGCTACATTGCGTAGGATTGTCAAAACAATGCCACTACAAAGCGCGCTGTGATCGAAGTTAAAGGCAGTCCAACAAAATATTGGACTGTGCGACTTTTTTTTTTTGATTTGGTCTTTTTTATGCTTGTTTGAACAATGAATACTGGCCTACCAGTTTATTTATATAATAAGCATGTAATTTATCATGCTGATACATAAAAGATTTGCTGCGAAATAGGATTATATTTATTTTGTCAGAACCGTGTTGCCATTTTGTGTCATTCTAGTGTCACCTTTGTGGTGTAGTTTAGGTGTATTGTCCTTTAAATCTCTGAGTGGTGACTCATTTCGCAGCACATTCCCATCTCAAAGACTGAGTCACGCATTTGCTTAGCAGCTGCTCCCCAGAAACGCGTCCGTCCAGTAATTGGTGTCCTTTAAAGTGTGTCGGTTAAACAGCATCTGTGCGTAGGAAAGCAATTCGCCACAGATCATACCATCTGGACATGGTCAGGTATCATTGTCTCACTGTCATGCACATTCACATGCACGCACACAGACACACACACACCTACACGCGCGCGCACACACATACACGCACACACACACACACACACAGGCCCAGATTGGGACCAAAATTCGGCCCTGGTGTTTGTGGTCTTCACCGGCCCAACAGAATCATGACATCTAAACCACGCCCCCTGAATCTAAATATTTTTACCATTTATTTCTGCTATCGGCCCATGTAATTGATGATGTTTGAATTACTTAAATAAGTACAGTGTTCCAAAAATTTAAAAAACAAGCCCTGGAAGTACCTCTTCATCTTTGCTTATTGCAACACTTGTTTCAGTACTGTATTAGATCTGATTGGTAAATTTGCACTTCTTCTGTCAGGTTGTTGCTTTGGAATTCAGATTACTGATAAGACTCATTTAAAATCAGAGAGCTGCAATGTATATATATATATATATATATCCATGACCATTATTATTGAACCATTATATATGTTAATATCTAACCAACAATCAGTGGAAACTATTCTTTATTATAATTACTCCCTTTGTAGCAGATAGATCACGTGAAATGGAGCTTGTGGTTTGGCCTATCACTTTAGCCACAGTCCAAGCTTGATATTACAGTGCTCTATTGTCTATCTAATCAACTGATACATGCATTTGATATGCACACTGACACTCGAAACCTGCATGGATATGAGCAGTTGATACACTGACAGTGTGCAACAGCTTCACACGCCACATGAAATACACGGTCCCGGCCCACAATGACTGTAGGCACCATTACAAGGGCAGCAATGACTCACACCATAGTCACACATGCCATGAAATAAGACCGAGCCGCAGACTCTATTCGATGGTCTACTATACAAACACATTCACACACAGACTATTGAATGGCTCAGCGGCCATAAACACACATACACACACGAGCATGGTACAGCAGCCAGACACTACAGCAGAACTACTTAATAAAGCCAGCACCGTAATCAATCAACCACCACCAAACCACAATAGAATAGAATACAATAGATTAGTAAAATTATCAGATGTGGTGCAGTCCATACATGTTCAAAGAAACCACAGTCCAGTCTTCGTCATCTTGAAGGCTTTGAGGTGCTCCTGCGATAATGTGCTCCTTAATCAATGGCAAACTTTCACACACATGCAACTTGTGTTAAAAACAGTTAAGAGAACCTTGTTCCTGATTCTGATTAATTGATAGGCGACACTGAGCAGGTTATACCATCTTAGAACATAAATAAAACTGACAAAACACTTTTTGCAAAAAGGGCAGGTTCTGTTCACGACATCCATTCTTCTTCTGGGCTCTGCTCATCATCTCTAACCTCAGTACTCATCTTAATCAGATACTATTCACACACAGACACCTTCGACCTGTCCCACTGTATGGCCAGACTGAGTGAATCGGACTGTAAGGTCTGGGGAGTTGCTCTGCTATCGTGCCGGAGTGTAGAGTATGCATCAGCAGGAACACCATTACTAATGCTCTGGGAAACAAGCAGGGCTCTGTTTTCAGCAAAACACTGGGAAACTCTTTCAATGACAGCTTCCAGAATTGTGCACTTGTACATCAAACTTGCTGCTGGTATCTGACATGGTTGTGTCATCACTTAACTCGCCTTGCACCCTCTCTGTCTTCTTTGGTCTCTGGTTCAGCAGTGCGTGTTCCACCTCTGCGTCTGTCACACACTCATTTAACCCTCCATAAGCCGATTGCCCAAATGCGTGTGCTGCCCCCTTCACCCCCTCAAAATTCTGCATTTTTTTCAGATTTTCATATGTGCTTGCGCCAACGCAATGGGCCATGAGCAAGTCTAGTCCATTTGTTTGCAAATACTCAGAACGTGGAGAGTTGTTAGCTGAGAGATGCACAAAAACCTCTGGGTTGTGTGGACAGTTTGGTACATCAGCGAGGCTTCTGCATTAGCGTCGGCGTTCACGTGCACCGTTGGCTTCATGTTATCTTTATCTCTCAGGGTCTTCAGTGTTTCAGCAAAATCAATGTAAAGACATCCCTCTTGATCTCCAAACTTCTCAAGCAGTTTTTGAAGTGCATTGTCTTTGGTGCACCATTGCATTTTACCAACTGGTGACAGCTGCCCGTGTCGTACATTTTTGCACACGTCCTCCCATGCATTCATACTTTGATACAAATCTCACAGGAAACCAGTGATGTAATTTAACAAAAGAAATAGTGATGCACTTGATAGAATGGAGGCAGCAGTGTCTAGTATCACTTAATTTAATGCACGGCTATAATACCGTACATTTACCTAAGGTGTATGAGCTGAAAATACCCTGTAATATTACATTTTAGCAGCTCTGTCTGGGGAATTACATGCAGTCTGTTGTATTACAACTTCATTTTTAAAAAAGTTGGGACGCTGTGTAAAATGTAAGTAAAAACAGAATGCAATGATTCGCAAATCACTTAAACTCTACATTTAATTGAAACTAGTACAAAGACAAGATATCAAATGTTGAAACTGAGAATTTTTTTTTTTTTTTGGAAAAATATCTGCATGCTCTCCAAGACCAATTTAAGCAAATCAACAAAATCCTGGCCAGTAGATGATTTGCAATTGAATAGTGCTATCATTCTCTCCTGTAGCTTCACGTCAATCACATGGCGAATTATCACTGAACGCTGTTCTTTGGCTGTTATGTCTTGAGTGGTATCCATTAGAATTGAATACGTGCCAGCCTTTTTAACCTGAGAAGCAAAATTTTTCTTTACAGGGATGTCCAATATTCTCAGTGACCGTGTTTATGGTTGTGTGGGAGAGGAGAGAGACCAATGATCCTCTGTACTTTGCTCCAGGGTTGTGCAGCCTCTCACTATTTTCAATACGCAACATGCGTTTGCTGGCAATATTGCATTTGCTCAGCGAGTGAACAAGTTCTAAAAAAGTGCCACGGTATAATTTTCCAAAGCGCACGCATCCTCTAATTTGTCTCTTTAGTGACTGGGTCCTCATCTTCTCATGACTTTCAGGTTTTTCAATAATATATTCTGCAACCTGTCATCTTTGAAGCACCTGCTCTCTTGCACTAGATGTTTGATTTGCTCTGAGCAACTGGCTTGTGTTTCCTTCGCTGGTCCTTTAAACATAGGGATCTGCATATTCTCTATGAGGGCTGCTTCTCTTCATTACTTGTCAATGCACATGCCTCCAATCACATACCCATTGGCTCAATCCCAGTTCCATAACCATTGGCATCACTAGCTACAGTCGCTAGTTACTTCTTGTTCTAACAATAACATTGTCATCCTCTGCTAACTTAGGTTGTGTGGTACCTCCATCCCTCTCCTCAGCAACTTCGACAGTCACTACCTCCCGGCTACTGTCGGTCCTTTCAGGGACTGTCGTGCAATGCTGATCGAGCACGACGTCCCCGACAGTGGCTGCAACATTGTTAGCGAAGCGGTTAGCCCTTGATGAAATGACCTGACTTACAATGCTAGCCGTCTCCTGAGCGTGGGCAGACTTGACTCTCCTGCTGGTGCTACGGCTAGTGCTTGATACTGGACTGACCTGGCTTATGCTAGCAATGTTACCACTCTTAAGTGCAGACTATGGTGGAAATAAAGTTTTTAACTTGCAACATTTTGTTCCGGATTGGCCTCTAGACATTTGCATTTTTCTTTTCTTTTATTTATAGCACGCCACCCTTTACTTTGTCAGTGTTTATGTTTTGGTCCATTTTTGCTGCAAATATTGACATGCATCTAACAAGAAATATTTTTTGAATTTTATTTTTTTAACGTTTATAATGACCTCTTGACATGGAACAGACCACTTTTGGTAGAGGGCAGGGGACTCCGCCTCTCATACCAAGTCATTCCCATTTGTCAATAGGGGGAGAACCGCCTCAGAAAAATGGGCCGGCCCATTATTCTCGTGAGCAGGTGCAGAGCTGGGCCGGTGAAAACGTTTATTTTTATTTATTTATTTTTCTTTCCTGTAATGACGCAGTCAGGTCAGCCCAAAACAGAAGAAAATCATTTGGGTAGTTCTGGCATCTGCCAAAATTGTCAGATGGCCCGATCTGGGCCTGCACACACACGCACACCCACACCTGACCACACATGCGTAACCGCGCATGCACACACACACACACACACGGGCATACCGCACACCACTTCTGTGTCAAGCAAAGATACTTCCACTATAAACAAAGGGATGTTTGATTTAATGGCACCATTATCCTGATCTAATACATACTGTTCATGTTGGAATTATATTGCGTGCACGCACACAAACATGCATATCTATTTTTGGCCAAATTGGCTTACGCAGGGTACATAAACAGACTCCTTATGAATGACTGATCCGCTGGACGCAGACAGCCCCATTTCCTTGTAGCTCACTGGGCACCGCATTTGTCGTGCTTTGATTGGCAGATTATGCTCTAATGTGCCTTCGGAAGGACAGAGGCTGCCCCAGAAAAGGAGAATCTCTATGGAGACTCCAGAGGGTCCATTAGTGAGCGTCAAATTGTGTCTCATACTCGTGCCTGGCTTTATTTGTCTCTCAGTGCCTAAGGTTTCCGTATTAGATACAGTACATACACAAAACGTTTCTTTTGTAAGACCTGAGAGATTCAAGAGGTGGTGATAATGATGATGATGTTGATGATGATGATTATTTTTTATTATTATTATTAGTAGTAGTAGTAGTAGTAGTAGTAGTAGTAATTGTAGTTATAATAGTAAGAATAATAATAATAGTAAATTTATTTCACAAACATTCTGTAAATTATATTGAAAATTGTAGGATAAAATTCCATGTATTTCAGTTTAAATTTATTTGCAAATGTAGCATTATGGCCCATCTATTCTGTTCAGTCAGGTCAGGCGTGAATATTTTGGTGCTGCATTAGTCTTTATTCTATCTGTCAGGAGCCCGACACTGGTGGATCAGGACTCTGGTAAACAACCGCAGCACACACAGGGCACTCAGTTTCAACCTCACAACCAGAGAAACAATACCCTCCATCACCATAGAAACCAAACCTGGTCAAAGCTGTCTGACTCTCACGAGCGCCAGTCCTCAAAACAATCAGCTCTAGCCAGCTCACTAATTGATGCCATGGTAAGCTTGCTGGGCTTGATTAGTCATAATCTTTAGCTTTCACTTTGTCACATTGGATGTCCTGTTCTCCTGTCCTGACTGGAATTTTGATGAATTATTGAGCCTCTGCCAACTAGTCATCCCCTGATTCAGTTTAAGTGGCTAAAAATAGCTCTCGCCTTGTTCATCCCAGCTGATGTGTGTTGAGCATGCTGGTAAAAAAAAAAAAAAAAAAAAAAAAATGGCTGTCATGCATCACTTAGATGGTTACTGCACAGCGTTTTACCTCATCACTATAAAGATTTTTGAGTCCTCAGCCGGTGAGTAAGGCACTATATAAATGGAAATAATTATTTTTTATTACTATGCACTAAAATTAGTGGACTATTGAACCAATGTAATAAATTGTGAGGAGGCCTGCTTTGCATTCATTTATTAGCATGTTCAGAACTTTGACCTTTTCAGAGGAAAATGCGGCAAGCTGTGTTAGCAGGGTACCGGAGAAACACTGCATACCAGGGGTGGCAATCCCTTCTCCTTCCTAACCACCAACTTTTGACTCAAGAAACCATATTAAGTGAGCTACCTGTGAGACCAAATGTTTTAATTTTTCAACTAAGTGTTTAGTAGCAAAAACCAACTGATATTGTGGCTCCCCGGGGCCAGGGTTAGCTAACCTAGCTTAAACCCTTGGCTAACATAACAAGATGAACTGGGATTTGTGCCTGTGTGGGCATGTCTTTGCCATGGTATACAGCAATGACTAGAACCAACCTTCAATGACGTCACCCCTGAACCCATTTCATCCCATATTACTGCCCTTGCCATTTATCCTCAGTTGTGATAACCAACCCTCTCGGCTTTCATTTGAACCCCAGTAATGAATAAATAGTAGCCCAAAATGATCTCCAGCTTTGGATTGTCTTTACTGTTAGGGTTACAGCAATAACCTGCATGACTGCAGATATCTAATAAGAAGTTTGGTCACCATAATTTGATGTTATGACGGAGTTGTGTCTCAACCTAACTCAGAATGCCTAGGCATGCCCCCCACCCTTTGAATTTCATCCTGTCAATAAGCTGTTCTAAGCAGCGATGACTGGCATTACTTCTCTTAGCTGAGATCAGAGGATTTTCTTTTTATGCATAATTCTCTTTATGATCGACAAGACAGGAGGGGTTGATTCAGGTTTCTCAGGACCCTTTGATCTGGATTAATAGATGAACACAGATGTCAGTTTGAATGAGCAATTATTTTGAGTATTTTGCCCCTCCTCTTGCTTCAAAGCCTCTAAATCAGGATGTTATGAGCTTCAAATTAGTTGTATGTGTGAACATTGGTGGACCTGGAGGTTAAAACTCTGCAATCATATCCTTTGCAAATTGTGTAAATTAAAGGGTTTTTTTGTCTTGATGTGACAGACTATGTATTATGTGTTGTAAAATGGGGTATTTTGATCCTGTATGCTGATTGCCTAAGACCAAATTCTACAATGATTGTTGTAGATCCGATTGATCTTTCTGGCTATACATTGACTATAGTGGACTAAATGTCATCAAGAATTGCTTTCTGCTGCCGCTAATGGATTCTGCCTTCTCTAACCTCCAATGATGCCACTATTTTACTATGCTGGATCTGTGCAATGCCATCTACTTAGTCCAAATCAGGGAGGGTGATGTGTGAAAAGCTGCATTCAGCACCCCTTCCGGGTTACTACGAGCACTTCATGATACCTTTTGGGCTGACTAAACGCCCCCACTGTGTTCCAGAACCTGATCAATGATGTCCTCCATGACATAACATTCCCACTTCATGTGTGTACACCTGGATGACAACCTGGTGCTCTTCAGCACCCTGGAGAAGCACATCCACTAAGTGATCCAGTGACTACTAGAGAGCCAGCTCTTCCTGAAGCCTGAGAAGTGTGAAGTCCATCAAATGTCAGTGCAATTCCTCAGCTTTAGGAGGGAAATCAGCATGGATTGGCAGAAAGTACAAGCTGTCTTGGATTAGTCGGTACCTGCAGACTGCAAGCAGCTGCAGCGATTTCTTAGCTTTGCCTACTTTTACAAGTATGTCATCAAAGGCTACTCCACTGCCACTGCCCCTCTCACCGCCCTCACCTCTTCCTAAGTCCGCTTATATTGGACCCCTCAGGCCACCTTTGCCTTTTACCAGCTGAAGGACAGATTTACCTGCGCTCCTGTCCTGGTTCACCCTGACCCCTAGCACCAGTTCATTCCTGAGGTAGACGCTTCCAATGTTAGTGCTGGGGCCAACCTCTCCCAGATCCATCCCTCTTCCTTCTTCTCTTGTCTGCTGACCCCTGCAGAGAAGAACCACTGCATCAAAGGATGGTGAGCTCCTCGCCATCAAGCTGGCTTTTGAAGAATAGACACACTGGCTTGAGGGGGCCAGCATCCCCTTCCTTGTTTGGACAGACTACCGAAACCTCAAACCATCATCTCAGCCAAGAGGCTCAATCTGAGACAGGCTTGAACGTCCCTTTTTTCCCTTCTGTGATTTCACCCTTACCTCCGGCCCAGGATCCAAGAACCTACAGCCTCCTGCCATGTGCTACCTGCACACCCTCACCTTTGAGGAAGGCTGGAAGAGGGTGGTTGCCAACAAATGCCTTCTCTCTCCCACAAAGTTGGAATTGGATTACGTCATGGAAGAGGCCCTCTGGCCCAGCTCCATTCCCAGGGAGCATGTGGTGAACTCGGACAGGAAGAGAGTCAGAATCCTCACCTGAGCCCTTACCTCCCCCTTGGTATGTCATGCTACACCAGGGTATCCAATACCCTGTCCCTCGTCCGTTGATGGTTCAGGTTGTCTACTCTCTGGCGGGACTACCGGGAGTATGTCGCTTTCTGTGATACCTGCGCCTGAGTGAAGTCCAGAAAACCAGCAGCTCATTGGCCGGAGGCATGTATCACCGTGGACTTTGTCACTGAGCAGCAGGTGTCTGATGGTTTCTCCGTGGTTTTGACCACATGGAACTTTTTTTGAGAGGAGCTCACTTAGTCCCGCTGGTGAGGCTGCCCAGACCCAAGGAGACAGCGGAGCTCCTCCTGCAGCATGTGGCGCGCCTCCTTGGCCTCCTGAGGAGGTCATCTCTGATCATGGGCCACAGTTCTCAAACCAATGTAAAATGTAAATAAAAACAGAATGCAACCATTTGCAAATAATTTAACTCTACATTTAATTGAAAATAGTCAGAAGACAAAGCTTCAGATGTTGAAACTGAGAAATGTTACAATTTTGAAAAATATGTTCATTTTGAGCTTGATGCCAGAAACACTTTTCAAAAAGTTTGTGACAGGGGCATGTTTACTACTGGGTTGCATTACTTCCTCTTTTAACAACACTCTGTAAGCGTTTGGGAACTGAGGACACCAACTGCTGTAGTTTTAAAAGCAAAATCTTTTCCTATTCTTGCTTGATCTAGCTGCTCAAGACTTTATGTCTTCCTTTATCATATTTTTTGTTTCATAATGTGCAGAGTGCTTCCAGTGGATGACTGGTTTAGACCGCCTGCAGGCAGGCCAGTTTAGCACCTGGACGCTTACCATGAACCATATGTTTGTAACAGAAGCAAGGCCTTCCCTGAAAGACCCATTGTCTGGATGGCAACATACAGTATGTTGCTGAAAAACTTCTTTCAGCATTAATGGCGTCAACACATATGTGGAAGATACTCATGCCATATACCCCATACCATCATGGATGCTGAATTTTGAACTGGACGTAGTGTCCATGATTTCCAAAAAGAATTTAACTTTTCAATTGGTCAGACCACAGAACAGTGTTCCACTTCACCTCAATTAATTGAAAATGAGCTTGGGCCCAGAGAAAGTGGCAGCGTTTCTGGATCTTGTATATATATATGGTTCAGTGTCTACATGGCTGAATTTAAACTTGCATTTGTTGATGCAGCGACAAATTGTGTTCACTGACAGTGGTTTGCAGACATATTCCGGAGCCTATGCAGTGATTTCAACTACAGAATTCTGTCTGTTTTTAATGCAGTCCTGCCTGAGGGCCTGAAGATTATGGCCATTCAAATATGGCTTTCAACCTTTTCCTTTGTGCGCAGAGATTTCTCCAGATTCTCTGAATCTTTTATTGTACACGGTAGATGATGAAATCCCAAAATTCTTTGCAATTTTACCTTGAAAAACGTTGAATTGTTGAACTGTTTGCCCATGCAGTCTTTCAAAAAGAGGTGAAGCCCTAGCCATCATTACTTCTGAAATACTCAGCCCCTCTGGGATTCTCTTTAAATACCCAATTATGTTTCTGGCCAGTTACCAATTAATCTAATTAGCTGAGAGATTTTTCAGGTGAATTTTTTTGACATAGCACAACTTTTCCAGTCTTTTTTTGCCCTGTCCAAAATTTTTTGAAATGTGTTGTTGGCATCAAATTGATAAAGAGGAGACTTTAAAAAAAAAAAAAAAAACAATAAAATTTCTCAGTTTCCACATTTTATGTTTTCTTTGTACTGTTTTCAATTAAATACGGGGTTTAAGTGTCTTGTCAATTATAGCATTGTGTTTTTACTTACATTTTACGCAGCATCCCAACTTTTTTGGGAAATGAGGTTGTAGTCAGACTCTGGGCTTTAATGTATCCTAGCTTCAGAACATATTAAACCTCTTGCTGCAACTTTCAGAACCCAGTTGGTTTTCCAGCATTTTGCAAAATGCTATTTCAAGGATCAGCTTTTAAGACCATAGGTAAATAGTCAGTCAGTGGATGTTGCGCTTGTTGCAAAATACTTGCAGACTAAACCATGCTTCCAGCATGAAGGCAATAGGTGCAGGGCAATGGACAGTTTAGGTTGTCACATAATGGATACATTTTAGTGGTGTTATAGTTTCATCATGGCAGAAACAACATGAGGAAGAGGTATAAATATCCTCCCATTGGTTAGTGTGATGGAGTGACAGTAATTGCTCCGGTGATGTAACATCATGAATGTTAGGGATCCACCTGTTTTCCATCTGTTTCACCATCTGGCCGAGTGCCCACTGACTGCCTTCCTTTTCATCCCGCCTCTATGGGGCTCGCAAGTTTGCATGCTGGGTGGGGTGTCGCTAATGCACCATTTCAATATCAATCATTGTCAAACTGCAATCAAAGGATGGGCTGTCTTGATTTGTTTCATATGTGGCGGCTTCACTGACATGTCATCAATTAGCAATCCTAATGCAGTGATTTCCTATCACGTATACTGTAGCTTGCTCAGTGCTCTGCAAGGGAATCCAGCTCAATTTCTGCTGTAAAATTTCACTTTGGCTGCGCTGCTTTATAAATGGTGACATTTGTATGCAGTCCATTGTCAATGATGTGTCGGGGATACTATGGATCAGAGATTGTCAAGCCTCTTCCCAGCCGCATCCGTAAAGATTTTCTTGTGAGCGCTCCACAGGCCGCTACTTTCATCCGATTCGTTTCATATTTGGTGCGGGCCTTATGTGTGATAAGGTTACGAAGCCTATTGATTTTAGGAGTAATTTCTTGATGGGACCTGGGGATGCAGGTCAACCAGCAGGCGACCAACTGTCTAGTTTTTTTCTGTAATTAAAAGAGTGTTGTAACCCCAACCTTTTGATAATTTATCTTGATCACTCTGCTAACCCATAAACTCAGTCTTGCAATGGTGTCGGCGTGCCGGCACATGCGCAAGTAGAGGTCAAACAGCGCAAAAGCACTCGACTCATTGCCTTCATATGAGAAAGTTCATTTAGGGTTGTTTCTGGCCTTGAAGTTTGTGGCTGAAGCCTTGAGGCTTCAGTACTTATCATTCAGCACGTCATTCAGCACTTTCATCAGTGGGAGGTTACTTCCTGGTTACCAAAGTATTTTTTTGGTTTCTTTAGTTAATGCCATGATATGTATATGTGGCACTTTTTTTTTTTTCTAAAACCTGTTACAAAGAAAATTGATTTCGATTTGGGATTTCTAGGAAAAGGTAAAAAACAGAATATAAAATGAGAATTTTTGGAAATAATGTTCAATTTTTGTAAATAATATTGAAAGTATTGCCTTATAATCAGTAAATTATTTGTAGTTATGATTAAGTTGTATTGTTTTGTTGATGGTGGCACCATGGGGAAACTCCCTTTGGTTATCATTTGAGCTACTGTCCCTTTAAACGCTTATGCTTTGTCATGCACTTTTGGCGATTGACAAAACACTCCAGTAATATTGTGACCACATGTTATATTAGCTGAGTAACCTGTGTGGTTGAGTAGAGCAATGAACAGTAGGTTTGACATACAAAAGCAATGATTCAGCTATATATTTCAGGTTTGCTATTGCTGTTTGATAGCCATATATGCAGTGAATATTAATAGGTGTCATCCTGTGTGTGATGTGCTATGATGCACACTTGAAGTTCTGGATGAAATGTTGGAGTCATTTGCGCCTGACTACCGCGGTACCCTTCATAAGAAATATAATAGTCCATAACTGGATTAGAGTCATTTTTGAGGAGGGTTTGAGTGAGAGTACATGTGATTTTACGTGAATATTATGTTTATTATTCTCTGTCCTCTCTGACATGGTGGCTGCAAGGACAATTATGTGTTGGTGTACATTGAGATCTACTAGCGAGATTAAAAGAAAAAACTTTTTTTTTGCTCGATGAATTTGTGCTCCAGTCATGTTTGTGTCTGACAAATTATGCACTGAAAACATGGCAGGCTGTTGTTTTCTTCATGGGTTTGCAATTCAGTGCCGGCAACTTTGAAAATATCCTCGAGGAGAGAGAAAAAAATGACAGAGGTAATCTGAACGCTGCAGTGCGAATAATACCCTGCTTCCTGGGGATGAAACTCTCATCGAGAAAAGGCCAAAATGTCACCTTCAGACTGAAAAGGAAGAAAATAATGCTCTTATTTTTTAGGGGAAAAAAATGAGACTTCAAAAAAGATTTAAAATCTCGGTGGATATTTCAGCCGAAGAGTGGTTTACTGATCTAGACGGATGAGTCTGTCCGTGTCCTCCCACTCTCACTGTATCTCTAACCCTGCGCTCCCCTTATATTTCTCAGGACCTGGGGGCTCGTCCGGGATACTTTGTCAATGCCATATCAGTCCTTCAATCTCATCTCTGTCTGCGGGGCATCCTAAAAAGAGCCCTGCCTGACTGTTCTGTTCAGATCAGAGTGCTCACTCATCCCCAAATAAAAACCGTGACACTTTGTGGTGAATTTGTGTTTTACGTTCTAGCAGGAGAGGCAGGGATCCTCAGCTTCAAAAAGGGTGGTGCAATCAAAGACTCACTCCTTCGAACTAAAAATATCGTTTTTCCAAATGACCTTTCCTGCTAAGAGCATGACCTTTGGTCATGCCCATTCTCTGCTAGGCAGTGATTGATGGTACGTATGAGCTCTACCCTTTAGATGTGTCTTAAAGTCTCAATACCCTTGACCCAAACAGCCCATAAGAAATAGACGTTTGTTAGCCTTGTGAAATTGGTAATGATGACAGTATGGGAAATTCACATGAAGACCACAAAGGAAAAAACGATCAGAGTCCAAATTTAGCATTTTTGTATATATAATATGATTATAATATTTTATATTTTTAAAATTTTTTCAGTGCTTTGTTTCTAAGATTGTTTTGAATTTTCAATTCATCATTTCTCCACAACGTGAAAATGTGACTGATCATTTTTCCATTGTGGTCTTCATATGTAAAACTAGCTAGTGTTTTATATTCTACTTTTGTCATTTTTGGGATTTAGAATAAAGTTCTCTCAGTGACTAGACAGTGACTCTCTATTAAAGGCTGCAACCACTTGGTTCACATGATAGATGACCATATCACAATTTCACATGCTTCCGCTCTTTCCACTCGACTGAATGGCCATTATCATCTGTCATCAGAGCCAAAAGCATGAGATAGTTGGGTTCTAATATATCTACTAGTTCAGGGCTATTCAACATTGTCCTGCAAGGGTCAGTGGGGATACAGGCTTTCATTCCAACCAAGCATTCACACACCTGATACTACTAATCAAGCTTTCTAGCAAAGACTCTTGGGGTTGATGAGTAGTATCAGGTGTGTAAGTGCTTGGTAGGAATGAAAGCCTGCACCCACACCGGCCCTTTCTGGGTAAGGTTGAATAGCCCTGGCCTAGTATCTAATTGGAGCATTTTTTATACAACCCGGAGTGTTTCCTTAATTACCGTCCGTTCTAATGGCAGATATTCGTCAAATATTATCTATTCTAGACCTTAAAAAAATAAATAAATAAAATTATGGTATTTTAAAAATGATGTTTTACGATGAGTCAATGCTATGTTGGTCTGATTAAAAGCAGGGTGTGCATGCTTGGTTTTTTTCATGACAGTCTTCACTTGCAGTTGGAAATGTTAGACTCTCACTTGGAAATGGAAATTGAACTGCGGTTTTCTGTGGAAAAATTTGCTGTTTGTCGACCCAGCCACCACCCCGACCTTCTCCCAAAGCGGACCTTCTTGCCATATAAGAATGTCATCTGATTTGGATCAAGGCTAGCAATTGATGATAATGACCCACTCACTCTACTCATAGATAGACTCGCCCCTACTGTTCCATACCTATGGCACTGATAGCTGATGATAACGCCCATTCAGTTAAGTGACGACGTCCAAAGCAACTGCCGGTTTAAGCTAAAAGTCGCTACTTTAACCAATAGTTATTGTTTTCTAATGCACTGTAGCTGAAGCCAAACATACCACAGTTTTTCCAAATACTTGTGAACCTCATTGTCTTGTCGGACATTGTGTTTGTCTTTGTGCCTGCTACAACCCTGCTCATGTTTGGTGTAAACCCACAATCTAAACTCCACCTGAACCCTTTGGGAGCGATCAATAGGGAACTGGAGAAACTGCAGCAGTGGTTGTGGTGAGGACTGACAGGTCAGTCAGCACAGGAGGCAGCTGTGTATTGTATCTTCAGTCCTCTCTGCACACTGCTTGCATATAATTAAGTGATGCGAAGTTCCCCTTTAGCACTCTTTACATTCATATCTCAATACGCAGACGAGAAGCTTGTTGGATTATAAAGGTAGCTGCACTGAGGCTATTTTTACATCCTTTGTCCTGCGCACTCTATTTCTTCTCCATAGACTCTGTGAAAGAATTCATGCTAATTAGATTCGCTGGGCTAAAAATAACAGTGTAGCTGTGGAAGGGTTACGCGTACTCATGTGTGCAGTGTATTTTTTTATGCTTTCTGTTTACTATGATGCATGTTTGACCGCTCAGAAATGGCCAGTGATCAGCTGCGAGTGTGCTCATCTGTATGCAAGAAGGCATGTTAGATAGGTAAATATTTGTGTATTATATGTAATTGTTCACATTACTTCTGGTTCTACTCTCATTGTGAGAATGAGAATTACAAGATATGTCGTAATAATGGCAATTCATTCCATGAATCAGACCTGAATGATATCCAAATGAATTCAAAGTTCAAATGTTTATCATTATGCTTTTGGGGAAATATTTTTTTTAATGTGTGAACCTTTCTCCTCCTCTGAAGCTCCTCTCACGCTTGCTGGGCTGTCAGTGTAAAGAGAGATCCTCTGGTATTCTAATCTTCTACCAGATTTTTAAAGAAATCTGCTTGTGTGTTTTTTATTTCCTCTCTAACACTAGAAACCTGCTCTAAGCACAATCCATTTGCTCCAGTGTTATTGACAGAACAAATATAAAAATCTCTTGCTTAGCATTATTGTTATTGTGTGAGAGCATGTAGAGTCAGCATATTATTCTTTTCATCTTTCTCAGCCTCAGTTGTTGATTTTTTTATGCGATTCATTTTGTCCTCTGCTGATGGATCTTGCCGTTATTTATGAATTTTTGTTTTTACACTTCGTGCATGGACCTAGATCAAACACGCATTGCAAATATTTCTCTCACTAGATGTTGTTGAAATATAGAAGACAACTTTGGGATGTTTCACAGTACCCTTGGAGAATTGTCAGTGAAACATGTTTCTTAACCAGAACATAAAATTCAGATGAAATTTCATAACAAATTAAGGTTTTTTTGTGAGTACCGGATGAGAATAGACATTTTGAAGATAAGTTTGGAATCTGAAGGTTTTTCTGGTCTGAAGAGTGGTACTGTAGAGTTAAACACATTCTCATACCCTCATCTGTTGTGTGCTCACGCAGTGGCAAGCTGTGGCACAAAATGGCTGCTGCAGAACTTTAATTTTTCCAATATCAAAAATAGTTTTTCAGCTCACTGACCAACAGCAGGGGCTGAGGTAACACTGACAGAAATGGATTTCACTCTGTTATTATTGTAATGCTGGATAACGCTGCCTTAATCTTTTGCGTGGGTGTTGTGATCCACCGGTGTCCCAGGGCACT
This sequence comes from Gymnothorax javanicus, assembly GCA_029692085.1. Lineage (NCBI taxonomy): Eukaryota > Metazoa > Chordata > Actinopteri > Anguilliformes > Muraenidae > Gymnothorax > Gymnothorax javanicus. Next base: position 73,443,042 of record CM056203.1, read on the forward strand.
CTGAACTTGCCAAGCATGTTTCTGGTCAATAATAGGTGCATCACATGACCTTACTTTATTGTGCCTCTTCTGGTCAGTAATCCCAGGTTGCCTGTCCTTTTTTGTGGTCGTGTAGTTTTTTTTTTGTAACTATTTTGTGCTTGAATTTTGTAGATGGGTCTATATAATGAAGCTGCTGTATTCAAACCTTTGGAGCTTCAGGCCTATCTTTTTTTTTTTTTTTTTTTTTTAATTCTAGTGGAGATTCCAAAGTTTCCAATAATCCCAAAATTGTCCTATTTAATTACAGGGAAATATGTGTAAAATGATGTTCCCGATCTGGACATTTATTTTTCATTTGATGTCATGCCGCGGCCATAAAAACGAGGCTTCCTGGGTTAGAATATTTTTTTCTCACCATAAGTGTGATGTACCTTCAGTGAAGCGCTGCAACCAGCAGATACGGAATATGTATATGACATTCTCCTACAATATGAAAAAAAATGCTTCATCTGACCTTGAACCTACTTAAGAAAAAACGTAAGTGAGAAGTTGGTGTTTAAGGGGTTAAAATGTATTAAGTGCGGTGGTGTCATTACTGTGTCTCAGCTGCATTATGTATTCTTGAAACCACCAATCAAGCACTTTAAAGAAAAAAATACATATAAAGATAATAAGTATCATTGCATAACTAAGATGCTTATTAAGACAGATATATTTACAGCGTAGGTAGCTGGTCTTTCTTGGCATTGGCAGGCATATCGGTGACTCATTCTATCAGGTGCTGCTTGAGAACGTCCATCTTTCTTTGTTTGCGGCTGATATGTTGCCAGTGGATATGTTGCTGGATACGTCTCCGGCTGAGAGAGCCCTGTTGAATGGAGTTTTTGCGGCACAGGTTTTAGTGGGGTAATATGCACCCTTGCCGATGCCTTTCCGTCAGGCAATCTCCCTGCAATGACTTCCCACATTTGGTGTGCAGGAGCGGTCGAGGCCAGTGCTAGATTACCCATTCTGTTGCCTCCAGATCAGAGTTATGAGTACAGTCTGGACGAGAGCAGCGGGCATTTGAATCATCATTCAAAATGTTAGCGGGGAAAGGTCACGTTCACTGCCCACGGAAAGCAGGAGTACCGATGTACGGCCTTTGCATGATGAGTCGGTGCCTTGACCCGAAAAAGTGCCCGTTCGTAAGGCCTCAACATTAAAGGATGCTCTAAAACTCTGGAGATGATACGATGCAATAAAATACCTTTACTCCTCACAGCACAAACTTGTGATGTAAAAGAGGTACATTTTTGATGCATGAATTAAATTATCTGAAAGTACTTAGAAATACACATTCAGAATATGGAGACAACTCCAAATATAATGGTGATTGAGATACCTGTTTAGAAAAGCTTAAAACTCATGCAAATGGAAGAAAGCAAAAATGAGGAGGAGTCATTTTGACAAATGAAAGCTTTTTTTGCATAGTTTTTGTCTCATGGCAGTCTGCTCTAAAAAGAGCTCTTCCTTGGTTTAGTCAGTGTATAAACCAGGCCATCTCAGTATTCTTGCTTTATAAACTTACTCTTCGCATTTTAAAATACAAAAAACGGATATGATGAAAGGAGTACATGAATTCTGATGATTACCGGCTGACTCCTGTGGTTATTATATCAATGATTTATAATCATTATACTAATGAGATGTGTTTCTCTCTCCTTTCATGTCTGTCGCTGGACCTGTCTGAACTTCACCTCCGGCTCATCACAGGTAAGTTCGTAATTAAACAGAAGTTGAGCAGATTTTCCCTGGAGCCTGGGACATATTTTAAAACATGATTATTCTCACTGCGTAGTCTGTTTTCCACCCGGCGTCTCTGTCTTATTGGTCCTCCTGAGATTATTCTAATTTTCTGCAGCTCCTGCTTAGGGTGTTGAGGCCTTATGGTCTGGAGTTCACTTTTAAGTTGACATGCTGTGACTGCAGTGTGTTTACCCCTGTTACTGCAGTATATGAAGTCTCAAAATTCACAGAAGTATTGGCCACAGCTCATTTACAGCATAGAAGAATAGCTATAACATGTGTTTTCTAAACTTGAGATATTAGGGCTAATTTTGTCTGGTTTGAGAGGGATAAAATATGCCTCATTTTGTTGGTCAATAATTATAACCATATTGTAAATTGACCTGAATTAAACCTTCTTAAAAATACATGTAATAGTTTATTTGAAGACCCCAGCGCTAAAAGTACTTCAGTCACAAAATTTCCATTTTGAGAAAATTGACTTGGGTGACTATGAAAGCTGTTTTCCCATTCTTACCTCACAATGAATGAAAATATGACTTAAGTACTTTTAGCCCTAGGTTCTTCAATATTTAAGAAAGTCTGGATCAATTTGAAATGCTTGAGCCTTTAAGATGCCACTACAATTTCAGTTCTCCTAACCCTCACTGAATATTACCACAACCATAACAGCCACACAAAAGAGGAAAATTCATATGCTTTCCTTTTTTTCAAATGCTGGTGTCAAAAGGATAAACTATTTTATTTGACCCAGTTTCTTTCAACAGTAAGCCTATCTGATCACTGTTGAAGTCATGTGATCCAGCCCTGCATTGGTGGGAATAAGCCTGACAGTTTTAAGACCTCCAGGTACATGAATGAGTAAATGGAGTAGAGACTCAGGTGAACGGCTTGGGATTCATGTTCTTAGTGTTGGGCTGCCTGCCTGCAGGGGTCACCTTTAGGGTCATGCTTTGCAGGTCTCTGTGGCATATTACATAGTCATGAGATGTACACCCTTGGTCCTGGGGCCCCACCTGTGTGAGGTAGTCTTGGGACCCCACCTGTGTGAGCCATTCTTGGTCCTCCTCTGGTGCTGTTACCTGTGCTCTAAGCTGGTCCTAGTGTCCCTATAATTAGGCTTTTGCATGCTAGTCCTCAAGCCCTGAGTGTGAGCTGGTCCTGGCGCCCCAGTTTTCAGCTGATTACGGGGCCTTCGTATGTAAGCTGGTCCTGAGGCCCCCATGAGTAAACTGGTCCAGGGGCCCAGGTATGTTGTCTTGTCTTGGAGGCTCCTAGTTTGATGGGTTTTGTTACATCCATTTTCTAGAGCTCGTGTTCAGGGATGCATTTCCTGAAAGCACAGATGCTAACTTACAATGCTGAAACCACAGACTGTGAATGGACGAACTATGTTAGTTGCTAACTTAGTTTGCAACTACGCTTTTGGGAAACGCACTCCAGGTTTTTGGGGAGTTTAAGGTCAGTATAACTCAGTGCTACTTGGTCTGGCGGCCATTTACTTTGCCCTTTGATTTTTAATTTTTCTCAAATGTTTTTGCTCGCAACAGTGATCACGTTTCCGCACTTTCAACTTTTATTTACCTTGTTGGTTTCACTTAAAAATCACATTACAGCATAAATCCAATACCTTCTGTTCTACATTTTCTTTACGTCATCTGAGTTTATAGTTTCAAAAGTGGTATAAAATTATATTTTTTAAAAAATGTTATCTTTTAAAAAAATAGAGGTTGTTGCAGTTCAAGGGTGGCAGTAAGGGTTTGTTACAATGCAGTGGTCATTTACTGCTCAGGGGTGTTATCTGATGTGCATTTATTCCAGTGCACTTTGGGGCATTTCTGTGGGGATCATGGAGATGTATAGATATGTTGTAAGAACCTAGTAAATGCTAACAGAGCATCCATAGAGCATCTTGTCAGTAAAGCTACAGTCTGGATTTGTTCCCCTTGCAAGCTGATTGGTTCTCGTATGTTTCATCTGGCATGGAGTTATTGGCCTGTGGTTAAGAATTAAATTTTAAGCCGCAACTGCACAATAATGGCTTACAAGAAAAGCTCTTCACCAGAAGTTGGACTGACTGTCTTTGATAGCCCTATTTATCGTAGTCAGATGGCAGGCAAGCTTTTATCCTGAGTGATTTAGAATGTAGAATGTAAGCTCATTCAATTTATGTGAGCACTTGCGCCTGACCTGGCTAATAACCTTCCCTGACAAGCCGGAGCATAGGCAGGCTCATATCTCATAAACGTGTCAATGCGGTCTGGCTGTTAGTGCTCATAATGCTATACGGTTATGACCCTGACAAGGGAGCTTGCTAAAAGATAATGTAGGCCTCCATAACCCATAATGGTCAGCCATAAACCTCAATCAATAATTCTAACCCACAACCCACACCACGCAGCCCACACGCTGAATGAGCTCCTGGTTTCTGACGGTGCTCTTTTTGGGTGTGGGGGACGAGACTGTACTGCCATGTTTGTTTGTGGGTGGCCTGAATGAAGATTCTCATTTGGAACAATGACAATGTGCTGAATTGGGTTTTCCTTTGGAGAAGTTGGGCTGAATTGGGAAAAAAGGTCATAATTTGTGTATTTCAGGGTGATGTGCGTCTGTCCATGTCTGTGTATTTGATCCTCAAGCTTTGCTGCTGTCAACCAAGGGCTAAAAGCAGCACAGACAGCTCTACTGTCCTTTACTCCTCCAGAAACATTCAGTTTTCCTTTCCCACACTGCAAAAACAATTTCTCAGTTATAATTTGAATAAGGAAAAGTGCTGCCAGGAACGTTAGTAACTACAAAACTTGTTCGGTATTTTTGTCCAGCTGAGTCCCTGCCTGTTTGCCCAGACAGCTTCTCATTCTGTCTGTCTGACCTCCACTTGAATGTCCACCCCCTGCCTCTCTCCTTCCCTGATTTATTACATCCCAAATCAACACACACCCCCTCCCTTCAGCCCTGCTCCTGATTGGTTCCTGCTTCAAGAGCAGGCAACCTCTCTGCCCCATGGTGTCTTCACATATCTTAGAGAAATTTTCCTGGCTTTGCTAGGTTTCCTGCATGCTGATTGGTATGTGTCAGGCTTTTCTGCTTGCTGATTGGTGTACATCAGGCTTTACTGCTTGCTGATTGGTGTATTTCAGGGGTCACTGCTTGCTGATTGGTGTGTGCCAGGCTTTTCTGCTCGCTGATTGGTTTATGCCAGGCTTTAATGTTTCATGATTAGCATATTCTTGGGTTTTCTGTTTGCTGATTGTTGTGTGTTAGGTTTTTGCTGGATTGCTGGTGTATTGTGTGCTTTCTGTTTACTTAGTGGTGTGTCAGGTCTCTTGCGAGCTGACAGGAGTGTGCTGGGCTTTTTGCTTGATGATTGGTGCACGTCAGGTACATTACTTGCTGATTGGTGTACACTGGGTTTCCCCTAACTGTGCGGCGAATGTTGGCTTTTCGCTTGCTGATTGACATGTGTGAAGTTTCCTGCATGTTAATTGGTCAATGCGAGGCGTTCCGCTTGCTGATTGGTGTGCGTCAGGTTCTCCACTTTCTAGTTGCCTTTTGTCCTTGAGGCTGGCTGCAAGCATCACTTCCTGATTTGGAATACAGTATCTGGATTATGTTAGCCTGGGCCTGACTCCGGGGAATAGAGATGCATTTTAATGCTGTAGAATCCCTGCCCCTCCCCACCCCCCTTCCCCCAGGCCTTGTAGTCCTTACTGCTGTATGGCAGTGTGTGGATCGAGGAGATAAGCACTGCTTAATTGGGCTCCAGGACAGAAATACACAGCGCCAAGTTCTCCTTTTATTCGCCATTATAAATGCAGCATTGTTGCGTAATTCACATTTACACCGCGTGATGTGCTTCTGCTCCGCTTGTCATCTCTTTGGGTCCCCTATTCGTTTGTGCGGGAAATATGCAGTAAATTAATACCAAACTGTCTCCGGTCCTGCTCTGTGCTTCGCAGGACAGTGGTAATTACAATGCTAGTTAAAGCCAGCTCCAGCATGGTAATAATAAAGCTCAGCGTCAGTCGCTTGGCTGCTTTCCTCCCCTCCACCAGCTATGCACCGCTGTCAGCTATCTGATAGCTATTCTTTGTTACGATGTTAACCCTTACAGCGCTAAATGCAGCTATTGTTGCGGAATGATGTTAGATATCAAAATCAAAGCTGTTGAAAACCTATCATGTGGCAACTTGTTTAAAAGAGCTCCCGCTGGGGAGCTCTTTTAAACGAGTTGCAACATGATAGGTTTTAAACAGCACAAGATAATTAAATTGATATGTTTAACTCTTTTGGCGCCATTGATGTTGATCTACGTCTTTGACGTGAATCTACGTTAATGGCGATTGGCGTTATACTTTTTGCCAGAATTTCAGTACCACCTATCTCCGCCAGATGGCACTGCAATTTCATCACAAAGTTCGTGGTCGCTCAGAATGTTCTTGTGTTTACATTTCCCCCATGTATTCAGTGCATAACAATGGCCTGCTGGACCATTGAAAGTGTGGTGCCAAATGAGTTAAAAAATTTATTTCAGCACTCAAAGGGTTAAGATTCCATATGGGGCTCACTGGCCAATCTTTCCAACCTTCCTCTTTTCAAAATGTAATTCAATCTGTTTGTTTGTTTGTTTGAATTAATTCGAACTTTGATCAGTAGATTCAGGTGTAGCATTCAGGTGTCATGAAAAGATTTTGTTTCACTTCCATGGGGAGGTGCCTGTTTGGCTGTTAAGACGGGCTTTTGAATGTGCCTGTTACACTGAATGAGCTACCTGTTTCATTCAAACATTAACTTGGCCACATAGCTTGTGTTTTCAAGGCATGAAGATAGTTTTAATTACCTGACAAACTGTTTGAAGTTGCTTCATCTTGCTCATTTGTTTGAAATGCTCAATTTATATGACTTCAGAGTCATTGGCATTTTAGTTTGAGTTTGTATTGCAATTTCAGTTTGACATTAGTGTGTTTATGAGCAGCAAAGGCTGTGATTTTAATTAGACTCTGTCATATCATTAGATGAAGCAGCTTATTTGTGCGCCAGGGCATTGCATTGTTAGCAGACACATTGTGTGCAACATTCCAACGAGTTAATTTAATCACTAATTGCTTTTCTTTAAACACTCATAATAGTTCTGTTTAACCCTTTCATTACCATTGTCGCATTTCCGCGACAGCGCTGATCCCGCATCACTTACCATTGTCGCTATTTTGCGACTAGAGAAAATCCCTCACAAAAACTGCCAAAGCTCCGCAAAAAAAACACCCCTTTGGACGAGTCTGGTATCGCACAACACGTCAGTGATGTCATCAGGCTTCCCGTAGTTCCCAATCCTCCGGTTATGCACAGTTTTATTTTATTTTATACTGGTTATTGCAGGCGGTGCGTGCTGCAGCACGTGTATCTTCGTTTGTACACAAATGCACGCGTATCTCCATTTGTACAGAAATGCGTGTGTATCTCCGTTTGTACATAAATCCCATAGAGGAGAAATCGTCTTGTCTTGACAAACCGAAATACGGTTTTTATCCTCATTTTCTGTTTTTTACATTTGGAAAAACTAAGCAAAGATATGTGTCAATGGAAAGGTAAATGTATTTTGAACATGTTTTCTTACATAAAATTGTCCATTTCTGGTATTTTTAGTTCGAAAAAGGGGGTGAAAATCCACATGCAATATCATGCTGTGATAGCACAAAAATTTATGGTAAGCAAGGGTTGTCTTATTCCCAGTAAGTGGTAGTGAAAGGGTTAAGAATCCAGAATGTTTGCTTTGCATCATTATCCTGGAATATAGAATGAATGAGTTTCTGCATGCGGCAAAATTTATTTCTTTCACTATTGGACCAGGGCGCATCTCTCAAAACTGCCTTAACAAGGATGCCGTATTGAGTTTGCTGGATTGCTGTTGTGCATAAGACCAGAACAGCCCTTTGCTTAAGTCTGTTTTCCTGATTTGATGGGGTTGTGGTTTAAGCTCAATGCAGTTATTCAGTAAACTCTGTAATCTTGCTTTGTGAAGCCAGGTCTGGTCTGCGGGTTGCAGAAACTGAGTGGACATTGAGGTTACACAAGCCTTCAATCTCTGCATTAGTGTGGCAGTGACTGCTGGTTCTGTAATAATATGCTTGGGCTATAATGGTTGAGCAGCCTCGCCTTGCCCATGTATATTGTATAATGCGGGAGGCTTTGCGTAATGCGTATTCTGAACATGATTTGTTCTCATCGCTAGATCCCATTTGATTGGAGATCCTCTAAATCCTCTGAATGTGTAGCTTTGCTGTTTTTCTACTCCCCTAAACAACAGGCAGGAAGTGATGGTTAAGCTCATGGTCAGGGACACTGGAGCGCTTTGGCAGTTTGTGCTGGCTAATAGTCTCCAATCAGAGACCAGGAGTCTTGTTGTTCATTCTGGCTGGTGGACTGTCACTCACAAGTCTCTGCAAGAACCTTGTCCTCCACCGATACCCTTGGCGAAAATCACTGTGTGAAAATGTACATGTGCTGAACCCTGGGGTGGTGCCCTGCGCCTGAATAAAATTATACCCATAGCCAGCAATGTATAATTCATGTATCTTTTTCTGTAAAAGGTGCTTATTAGAACCAAAATAGAACATTGTTGACTAACGGGGCACAGCTAGGATACGTGTTCCTTAAAATGCTCTTTCGTTGTAGCTCTGAGCGCTGTCTGCTCACTTTAGCTTGGCTGCAGTGCTGGTTTGGGTCCTTTTCCCATCGTCATTAGTTTTTTTTCTTTCTTTTTTTATACATATCGATTTTATTCAGCTCTTAAACTGGCATGGGGAAAAGGCTGAGAAATAAAACTCTTTTTAAAAGAGGCATTTTTTATTCTTTTTTTATACTCTCCTGCCAATAAGGGAAGGTGGCTGAAGGAAGAATTAATAGAGATCCTTTAATGGAGTGGATCAGGGAGACAAATCCAATCCAATCGCAGCTCCTAAATGCCACAGGCGGGCACACTCTGTACTCCAGGAGATAAATAGAGGTCTGCAGCCGAGAGCTGGGTTTTCTCTTAACCACACAGCAAAGGAGCTTTTCTTAACAAGCCTTTTAGTCTTGTAATGTAACTTTATTTTTCCTCCCTATTAGTAGAAACTGAACTTGTTTTAAGTCACTGTTTGCCTGACAGGAGAAATTTTCTAAACTCAATCGGCAGATCTTGAAATGAGTCAAACAGGTTCACCTCTTTGATGATCATTTTGTCGTTTGTGGTAAAACCTTACGGAATTAAGTAAGAATTTCATTGTAAATGTAAGACTAAAATGTTGAGATGGATTTTTTGCAGTGAAGCACTCCACCGGGGAATGGACGCTCCTATTTTTCATTACATCACACTCATCGCGGTCAATTAGCTGACTAGCTCTTACCCTGACTGACTCACACAAAGAGCACATTCAGTTCATTCGGTTTAGAAGGGCAGTAGGCAGATGGGCTCACTGCCTATGCTCATCAGCAAACTCATATAAATGTGTCCATTCAGTCAGGGCTTTAGTTCTCTTTGCGCCATGCGGTTATGAAGCTGAGTGGCTACTGAAAGATGTTGGCCTCCACAGCCAATCATGCCAGTAAAAAGACTCGCTGAGATTTGCTTATTATCTGTTATTTATCTGTGTGACTGTCAGCTCATTAGTGTGGAGGCAGTGTGCTTGTGTCACTCTTGACTAGGTAGTACTTGCCAAATAAATGTAATTTATCCCAGAGGCTGCAGTTCTCTCTCTTGTGAGTAAACCTCTGATCCGCGAGCCAGTGCCGTCCGTCCTGTGAGATGGGTTTTGTCTTACCCTGGGCTGAAGGCCTATGGACCACCACCCTCCCCTCCCAGTCGGTTTTCGGTTAACGAGTCGGTCCCAGAACTCAAGAAAATGCACCCTCCACTACTACACTACCAGTCAAAAGTTTTTGCACACCCCAATATTTTCTGTAATTGTTGCCATTTTTTGTATCTCCCCGATGACGATGGTCGGGAGATACTATGGTTTAGTTCCGGGGCCGCTGCCTCCGCCGCAGAGATTTTCTGTTTCAGGCTCTGGAGGCTTCAAAGTTTATAGGATTTTTCTCTAAATTTGTATAGTTAAAGATGTTTATTTGGCAATGCTCAAGATCAATTCTCGGCAATTTCCGACAATGGCCGCTGGTGGCCATTTTGTCGAAAAAAATTTTTTTGCAGATTTTGTGTTTTCTGCTCATTTTGATTCACATTTACATATATATATACATGTACAGGGATGCATATTAATGTCATAGCAAGAGTGAAAACAGTAACATAGCAGCTGTAAAAATTTTCAAGTGATCTCTCATGGGGATCGGGGAGATACAGGACTCCGTCCCTGTGCCAACCGAGTTATCTAGTTTATGTTTTGTTCTTGCATAATAGCCTCATATTGGTTGCATAACAGAAAGGTTGGAAAACTGAAGCCAATGTATAAACCATGTATACGACAAAACAAATTTAGAAAAACCAGAATTAGTCATTTAGTCAATACTTAAGATTAGTTGTGAAGGTCTAATCCAGTGCTTCTCAAACCTCTCCTGGAGGACCTTCTGTCCTGCATGTGTTAGATCTCTCCCTGCTCCAGCACAGGTGACTCAAATGATCTACTCATTATTAAGCAGCTTCAGGGGGTTGACAGCGAGCTGATCATTTCAATAACCTGTGCTGGATAACTTGTGGATTTTTCTTGTGAATGTATTACGTATTTGTAATGAACAAGTATGGGGTTCCAGTGATTTCTTTGTTGTAAACATACATGTACGATAGTGACTTGACAAGATCTTAGGGTCTGCAAAACCTTCTGACTGGTAGTGTACATCATCTCATATCTGACAGCAGAGAAAGACGGAACATTTTCTGAGCACTGGGGCACAACCTGCTTTCATTGACGTGGCTGTTAAATGATTCCAGGTCCGTCCAGGCCTGCCTAATCAGCGCAAGCCCATTGTAACGCCCAGAAATCAACAACTGGAAACTGTTTGATTCAAGAGGAGGAAAAAGGCATTGAAAATGCAGCGGCTCGGTAAACTCTGTCAGGGCTGACTGGGGTCTTTAGTTTAACTGAGAGACGTTAAGCAGCTGCTCGCTGTGGCGTTGAAGGGGAAATTGTCAGGAGCAAGACCTTTTCGGGGGGAAAAAAATCTTAAAAACTCTGGCAGTGACTCCATTGTCTGTTGTGAGTCCTGGCTCTAATCTGTATTTCACCTACTGAATACAATTAGAGTTGTTTCATTTCAAAACAAATGAAAACTGCTCCAACATCGAACAGATAGCTGGGTAGGATTTGTTTCTGGATAACTGAATGCCGCCTTTATACAGATTATTTAGGATTATTGGTGCACTAAGATGTGAGGCTCCCTGTGGTTTGGATCAGATAACGCTGCTCAAAAACATGCCCAAGGACCACATCAGATTTCCTTTGAACAAGAACAAAGAGAATCTTTCTAGTGTTTCTTCTTTGCGAAAGTGCCGGTACTTGACTTCTCAAAAACGAGTCTTAGGCTCTCCTGCCGCACACAGATGGTGCAGCCTGGTAATTTATTCTTCTTCTTTGTTTCACAATTCATTAGGCTCAGCTCTCTTATTAAAATAGGCATAGAGAAGACATAGAAATGATGAGTCATTATTCGAATTTCATTTCTTACTCACGTGTCAGTACCTGTTCTCCAAGTCTTTGTGCAATCTTGATGCATATATTGGGTCAGTTTGTGCAGATATAGACATCGGCATCCATAAATTCCAAAATTTAATGGCTAAATAATTCTGTAATTGAATTTCCAAATGTCTTTCTTTACTGGAATAATTTTTTACGGTCTCTGTGATAGAAATACTGAGTTATAAAGCCTAATAGGCCCATGCACGACAGGAAAAATTGGCATTATTTGTATTCTGCACAAAGGGTTAATTAGTCACCTCGTGTTTCCAGGTTGTATGCGTACAGAAGCATAATCCTGACTAAGTTGGCAACATTCGTCGATTCTGTTTTGGATTCCTAATCACTTCAAGGACCATTTGCCCCTTTGAAAGGCAGATTGTTATTGATGATTAATCATGATTTAAAAAATATTAGATTTGGGTGGCATTGAGTTTGGCAAGTTCTGAATTGACATCCTGGCTGGATCAAATTCTCTCTGTGTGGAGTCGGTACGTTCTCCCATCATTAGTGGTGCTTTTCTCCAGATACTCAAGATTCCTCTCAGCGAAACCATGTACATCAGGGACAGGAGATGAAAAAGGAGCCTTCCTGGCTTATTTTGGCACCTTTACGTGAATTATATTGATGTGATTTACCCCTGCAGAATAAACAAGTTAAATTTACGACAGGCTCCTTCTCCTCCTCCCCCAGGTGAACTGAACAGGATTTGAGGGCTGAGTAATCTCCGCCTCCATCGCCCACCCAATCCCTGCCTCTCCCGCCTTTTCCACCCCACTACAGCACAGATACGGCCGGCAGGGCGATAGGAAATGGGGTGGAGACACATGGCTGGTTAGCCACTCTCCATTGTGAGGGAAAAGGTCAGATTAGACATGAAAGAGGAACAGGTCAGGTCTCAGAAGCCCAGCCGGGTCATTTACCAGACAGGCGGGATTGCCGTCCACTCCCCCGGGTCCCGAGGATAGCCCAGGTGCCCCCCCTCCCGTGCCCTGGCCTGTGTGGGAACTGACCCTCTGATCTACAGGGAGATGAAAAAGGCATACAGCCATCAAAGAGTGGGTATTCGTATTCTCAGACTAGGCTCTATCAGTTTGTCCATATTTGAATAAGAACTTCATTTATACGTGATTCCTGTTTTAAGTATTGGTTTAACTGTGCTTAACTGTTGCTGAATGTAAATTGTGTCTGAACAACCGATTCTGACAAGAGAAGTATCGTGTCTTGTTTTGATCTGATGAATCATGTCCTTCTCAGTAAGCGTGTTTTTTTTTTCCCTTGTTTCAGTGGTTCTAATAAGGATATGTGATGAATTTATCAGTAGTTTTATTGTGGGTATGGGAGATTACTGGCAAAATACTGCGAAAATACAGGTGTATCCTTTTTCATTTGCAGTGGGGTTTGAACTGCCTGTGAGAGAATGTTTTCGTCGAACAAATTACATTTTTGGCGAATTCTTGTCTGAATGCAGGTTCTAACCTCAGGCAGCTCTTAAAAGCTCCTGAGTCTAGAACAGCAACTTCAGAATGTGGCCGTCCTCTGACCTCAGACCCGTCATCCTCGCAACCTGCAGAACGTTTTCGGCGTTTACAAAGAGGCTCAAATCCGAAGCAAAGGTGTCACAAATCTCTGCGTGCTCCAAAACCTTACCCTTAAAATTGAGGCCAGCCACTGCTAAACTCTGCAAGTGTTATCTGTGATTTTTACAACCATCGCTTCCAAGGCAATGATACTCCAGCCGCATAGATACAGTGATAACTCAATCTGATTACACAGAGAACATAGATACAGCAAAAATACAAATTGATCATACAGAGTATTCGGATACAGACTCAGCACAAACTGATCATACAGGGAACATGGATACAGACTTAACACAAACTGATCATATTTTGAGCGTGCATACAGACTAGTGTTGCACCGATACCGATACCAGTATCGGGTATCTGCCCGATACCGCGTTAATATGCTCTTACTCGTACTCGTCCACATTTGCCGATGCCACGCACCGATACCACTTAATGTAAGACGCAAGGTAACTGCCTGCTCACGGTCGCATACGCTACAGTATTTTGTACTATCTGACTTCTATGTCTAGGGGGAGACAGCGAGTTAGAAAAAATACGAGAAAGAGAGCTTTATAGTCATCACATCACATGCAGGCATACGCGCATACGCACAAGAGGTGTATAGTAAAGAAGTACATGTAGGCAACTTCGTTACAGTACTTAAGTAGTTTTTTTGAGGATTTGTACTTTACTTGAGTTTTTTTTTTTTTTTTAACTGGGACTTCTACTCTACTACATTTAAAAGATAAAAAGTATACTTTTTCTTTGTTACTTTGACATTTGCCACTTCACTACACGTTGCAAATTAAAATATGTATATAATTCATCATTTAAGGATTATCTGGATGCGGCGTGTTCAAAAAGAACAACGGTGTTCGGCAGGGTATCTTAAGCGTTTTGTGCAGATGTTTCTGCCAGCGGGCATGGAGCTGCAAATTTATGCACGCAATTACAATATTCTATCACTAGATAGCACACCCGGATCAGTTATTGAATATTTACAAGCTGAGGTCGCACAAGCACACACCCACAATCACACACGCAGAGACTTAGAATTGTGAATCTTCTTATTTTACTACAAATATATTAGTAACATATGGTTACCTTAAACATTTTAGTTGTGGTTAAGTTAAATCTTTTTCATTTGTCATTTGTGTAATTGAAATATGGAGATACCACACACTTTAAGTGATGCCTTGTTTGCTTGGAAAGCTATTATTGACTTCAGTTGGATTGAAAATGCCTCTGAATGTGTGTAGAAACTATCTGTGCCAATTAATAGTTCTACTGACTTTTTATGAAGTTGGGTGTGTTACCTTGCCTATGCAGTGAGTTTACTATTCATTTGTCAAGCTTCAGTAATGTTTTGCCTCATTTGATGGCAGTGCTAGTTCAAAGGCTTTTTGTCGGGCCTAAATACAGAAAGATTTTTAGCAGTTAGGTCTACTTTTTTTTTTTTTGGAAATAGCCATGTGTGAATCGTTTGATATTGGCCTCTTTTAGGCTTGTTATAAAAAGAAAATAAAACCTGTACTCCGAAATTGTCATTGTATTTTCCTGGAAAACATTTCAGAAATATCGGTATCGGTACTCGGTATTGACAAGTACACAAAATAAAATACTCGTACTCATATCGGTTTTTAAAAAAGTGGTATCGGTGCATCCCTAATACAGACATAACAAACTGATTATTCAGAGAACATGGATACAGACATGACTCAAGCTGGTCATCCAATGAACATGGACAATGACATAACACAAACTGATCATACAGGGAACATGGATACAGACAGGACACAATCTAGTCATTCAGAGACTACTTTACTTCCTGCTTGCATATGTAAGATGTCCTCAGCCAGCCAGAGATGTTTGTCGATTGGATCATAACGTTTATAAACCAAAGGTCATCACGTACTACACAGCCAGTGCTATGGACTCCACCCATCCTCTGAGGGGAAGTGTTTCGAAGTGTTTAACAAAGCGCTAATTGTGGGACGTGGCTGGCACCATTGTGGCCAGTCACTCATGGGATGGGCTGGCTGAGTTTTCGCTTCCAGCTAATCTGGGGCTGGGAGCTCAATGAGCACAACCAGGGAGAGACTGGCGCTTCACTGCAGTTCTGTGCCTCTGTGATCTCTCACTCCCTCTCTTTCTCTCTCACTCACTTTCTCTCTCACTCTCTCTCGCTCCCTCTCTCTCTCTCACTCACTCTCACTCTCTCTCTCTCGCTCTCTCGCTCTCTCTCTCTCGCTCCCTCTCTCTCTCTCTCACTCACTCTCACTCTCTCTCTCTCACATACCTCCTCTCTCTTTCTCTCCTCCTCCCTCCTTTTCATGGCTCTCTGGCTGTTTTCCCTCTTTCCCATGCAGTAACATTACCTACCAGGCAGGAACAAATCAAACGACCACGCTGAACCTCACACACACACACACACACACACACAACATACACGCACACACACTCACACACACGCACACACACAACATACGCGCACACACACTCTCACACACACTCACATATATGTACACACACAACACACACACAATGGCATACACGCTCTTATTCAAATACACATACACACACATAAATGCTTAGACATAGATATACACACACACACAAATACAAATGCACACTCATACCCACACGCACTCACGCACACACGCAATGGCACGCACACACCAATTCAAACAACACAGGCACACGCAAGCATTCATGCACACGCAGAATTGCATGCACACGCTTATTCAAATACACATGACGACTTCCAAGCGCACGCACGCATGCATACACAAGCACTCGCATACATTCACAGACATACACATTCACTGAGTCACACACACACACACACACACACACACACACACACACACAAACATACGGTACATGCACAAACATTCACACATGCTCACACTCAAATGCAAGCACTCACACTCAGAAGCATGCTCAAAGACACACACAAGCGCTCACACACACACACACACACACACACACACACACACACACACAAGTAAACTCACGCTAATGGGCAAAATTTATCAACCCGGCTATCAAAAGCACAAACACTCTGACTTTTGACACATGCACACACATTCTCACCGAAAGGTACGTAAATATACTGAGAAAAAATGCATGTGTATACACTAATTAGCCCTTGCACTCTTATGCTTACATACTTGCATATTTCCACACAAACACATGCCCCTGGGTGAGATGTTGTCCATTTGTATCATCCACAGGGTCTAGAACATGGTCTTATGTTATCATGCTGACCTCTGACCTTGATTACTTAATTAACCGTAACATTTACTTCATGTGACTCTGTGGCTGCATGATGAGTGCTTGAATACAGCAGTTCTTATATGGTAAGTTTTACTTTGGTCCGATCTACGAATTAACCATTATTGGGTGGTGTTGCTCATTTTACAAAGGTAACCGGTGAAAACAGACTCCTGCATTCACACCAGCCCTTCAGAACATGAATTGCCTGGAAGCAGCCATTGTTCTCAGGTCCTCTTGACTTCCTTAACCCCTAGAGCACTAAATGTTGCTATTGTTGCTTAATGAGGTAAGATATAAAAATCAAAGCTGTTAAAAACCTATCATGTGGC
Organism: Gymnothorax javanicus; assembly: GCA_029692085.1. NCBI lineage: Eukaryota > Metazoa > Chordata > Actinopteri > Anguilliformes > Muraenidae > Gymnothorax > Gymnothorax javanicus. The sequence goes on from CM056203.1 coordinate 73,459,650, forward strand.
GACTTGTTTAAAAGAGCTCCCCTACGGGAGCTCTTTTGAACAAGTCGCCACATGATAGGTTTTTAACAGCACAAGATAATTTAATTTATATATTTTTTTTAAATTTATCTCAGCGCTCTAAGGGTTAAAACAGTCAGGACCACTTTTGAAACGTGCTGTGTTTGAAGTGACTCAGAGCTCAGAGGTGAAGTGGCTGTTCGTTCATTTTAGGATTGACCCTGTGAACCCAGTGGGTTAATTGTGGCCAATCACCATTCTGCTTCATGAAAGGGTGGCTATATCCATGCACTTTGATGTCCCCCCCCTTCCCCCATTCTTTAATTCTCGTCAGTCTATACCGCTCATACGGGGAGATGCTCCCAGCTTCAAAGACCAGAGGAAAACCTCCTTATCTATACTCCTCCGGCACGCCGCAGCCCTGCTCCATATTCACTCTGGACGACAGCCCCCTTTTAATGAAGCAGGGAAATTTCAATGCAGAAGGTCGGAAATCGATGCTAATCCCGTCCCGAGCATGCAGTCGGCGCGCTAATCGAATCAGCTGCTATTCCGCCCTTACAACACCCCTCCTCCTCTGTACAGATAAGAGGACCCCCCTCCTCCCCTCCCCCCACCCTCTCGGCTTTGGCGTTTACGCATGGAATTTCAAAGCTTTTCCACATGTTGTGTAATGAACTGGCTGCTCAGTACGTGAGTGGGATGGCAACCAGCGCTGACAAACGGTCGGTTTTTAGCTTGGTGTGCTCATGTAGCAGTCGCATTTTAATAGATGTTATATGGTACAGACACAGAATACAGGTACTCTGTTTCCACAAATAATCGCTCAGATTGCCCATCGTGGCGAATCAGGGCTCGTTTGCAGTGAAATTGCATTATTTTATTTTATCGCCTCTACCGGAGCCTGAGAGAATCACTTGACACCATCTTTGGTGGAGGTCAACATGGTGCTAAGTGTTTATTTGCAGTGATGCGTGTACATACTTTTGGGATTTGTTCGTTCTTTATCTTTTATCAGAGATTAGTCTGGTTTATCGGTGATGAGCGCCGTGCACCCTGGATTAGGTCCTGAGGTGTGCTCGTACTGTCTCTTAGCTGTGGTGGATTACCTTCAAAAGATAATTCACAAAGGAGACAATGAGACAAAGCCCAACAATGCTTTATAGCTGGTTGGGAACTGAGGCACCAATCAGACCTGCAACTTATATGTTACACTGGAATCTTGATTCATTACTTTGCTTTGGTCGATTCTAATGAACCACCCCGCTTAACAGCTCTTTGATCCATGCAATTCTCACCCTCATTTTTCCCCCAAACCATACACCATTGGAAAGTGTAAAGCCTCACCTCTGTCCAAATAAACTACTGTTTTGTGTTGTTTATAAAGGCACACAGCGGATATATCTCAACAAACTGTACATGATTTTCACCGTGAGATTCCAACAAATACACAAACAACCTAAGTCTCAAAACTGTGTTATTCTTGAGAAACATGAACAAAACTTCCATACTGTAGTTCAGCCTTCAAATGTTCAAAGCAGTTTTCAGTTCAGCACTATTTTTTCAAAAATCACTCTATTCATTTTCTTTACAATGAACACTGGTTACCTTCAGGTTCAGTACACTGTACGGAAGAGAGTAAGGCCAACCACCAATGTCTACGACCATGATTGGCTGAGTAGCCTGTCAATCAACCTGATCAGGTTCACTGGACAAACGCTTCTTTTTCCCAGCACATGGCCAGCCAGTCACAAGCTTGTGTAACAATTACTTACAATATTTAGAAACATTCTAGCTAAATAAATTTTGAATCTAACGATGTGTGGGATGTCTGGTTTCTGTCATTAGAGAGTGAACTTCTGCTTTGCGTAAAGACGTTTAATCTGTTTATATTTTCGATATGTTGAGTTAGCTCTGAATGCACAAAGAGGTTTATGGGTAAGTTCAGAGAGCAGGTAGAGTTTGTCTAAAAGACATTCCTCAAGCCAAAAAGAACCATATTACCTCTGAAGAGGCACCATGAAAAACCCTTTGCATCAGTGATAAAGAGGAAACTATTTCTAGTCATGATGAATCAGACCATGATTTTGACTTTGCGACAGACAGTTTTTGGAAGGCTTGGATCCTGTTTTATCTAAATATGCGATCAAAGTAATTTCATTTTTGAGCACTTTTTGATAAGAGTGTTAGTTGTGTGTGCGTGTTTGTGTGTGTGTGTGTGTGTGTGTGTGTGTGTAAGTATGTATGTGTATGTGTGCGTGTGCGTGTATGTGTGTGTTGTCAGTTTGATACCAATCTGGTGGTGTAAAATGATAATGTTGCTCATTCATTAACTGATATAGAGCTAATTATCTTTGATACCCCAAATAGATAAAGTTCATTCTTTTTTATCCCCCACCACAAAATGGAACAGGAGACATTACGATGGAGCTCGTCCATCTATCTTTCCATCCGTCTGTCTATTTGTCTGTCTGTCAGTATAAGTAGGGATAGGTTTATATTTTTTTTCCAGAAAATACCTTACCTCGTTGAATGAAATTTTGTGTGTATGTCATCAGTCATGACCATGATTGGGTTTGAAAACAGGATTCCCTGGTGGCTGGGGATATTGATGATAATGTCCTCTTATTATTCATGAATGCCAGAACCACTGTGGAGGAATCTGTCCTTGGGACAATCACATAAACTCCCTCACACCAACCCACATTCTTATTTCACTCAAGTGTCCCATCCCCTCTGTTTGTTCTGTGCAGCGCAGAGGAGAGGGAGAGAGGTGAATGCATTAAAAGAGTAAACAAAATGCCCCTGCCACTGTTATGGCATATTAGATACTGTATAGTATATTGTAAATAATAAAAAGTTTTCTTTCATTATTTTTATTTATTATTTTTTATGAGTAGTGTCTGTGGTTAATGAAGTAGGGTTTGTAATATTTCGTATTTAGACCCTTAAAGACCCTAAATCTCATTTAGAAACCGAGAGCCCTTTTGGAGTTTCCCAGTGGTCTTTGGGATCGGGTCGGGAGGATCCACAGAAAAAGCGATGCAGTAAACTTCATCCAAGTGGGAGAATCATTTACTTTGAAGCAGAATTTTTTCACCCTTGTAGCTGTAGGTCCATTGTGTTTTTCAGGTCACCAGGCACAGCGAGAGGTACAGGATCTGTTTTTATTAAAAATCAAACAAAACATTTGGGCAAAAAAATAAATAAATAAATCCGCTTTTACCATGTTTGAACTCCTGTTACGACAATACTTAGACGAATTCTGACACTTAAATAGCAACTCCAAACAGTTGTGTTTCAGAAGAGACCATAATTTTGCCAGTACTTTGAGGAGTTCAATAACGGCAGCCATTTTATTTTACTCATGTCATTTCTGAGCTTTTGCACAAAAAGTGGGCTTTTTATAGGGTACATTTCTGTGCTTTGTCTGGACAGATTTCTCTTCTCTGTGCAATTGGCAGACAGCCATTCTTGGACTGGAGGGAGAGGATTGATTAAATAACCAAGAGGTTCATCTGCGGCTGCCTCTAGTGTTCACTGAGACATTCAGTATTTTCCTCTCTCGTCTTCGTCCCATTGTTCTCTGTATTCTGCCACAAGGGGTGAAATGCTAATTAACCCACATCTTTATATTCAGTATTTATGTAATTAATACCCACACACACACATACACACTCACACATCACCCTTGGATGCACGTCTAGGCCTTTACTGACTCACGTCTGAGTTGGCACCTCAAGATATCCAGGCCCACAGAGTTTAGTAGGGATGCATAAATTGTGTATACACTTGGCTTGGATGCATATATGCATTGTGGCAGTAGATGGTGTGAGAAGAGAATTGAAAGTGACTGATGGTTAATGCCTGGTGACAAATCTTTCCTGATGAGTAATGTATTCATAAATACATTTTGCAACATGTAGCTCTGCATTATCTATTAATACCTATCCAGGTTACTTTGTTAGGCAGTTTCTCAAAATTCATGCAACTTTGTCAATGACAAAACAGACCTCTAACTACAGTTGCTAGCCTGGCCGGCTATACGTCTACCTATATACACGTATCTTATTTGACGTAGCTATGCTATTTTACATGTTAATCCAGAAAAAAATAATTACTTCGTAGTAATGGATTAGGTAGCTAACAAGATAGTTTGCCAGACATGCCCTGATAATGCAGGGCACACTATGGGGCTAGAACCATGACACATCCTGAACATTACCTGACTGTGAACTAGCAGCTGCAAGAATCCCGCTACAGAGGTGGGCGTGGTTTCAGTATTGTAACACCACTGGCTCTCTGGCACTGCTGCTGTTGTTGACAAAAATAAAGGACTCATTTCAGAACCAGCAAAATTGGCCAACTTTTAAAATCCTTATGAATGTAACTTTGGCGGGAAATATAAATATGTTTATTTTAAGCCTTTCTGGAAGCCCTATTGATATATAATTTTTGCTATTTTTAATTCTTCATATCCATAAATTCTTCAATCTAGCATGTTTGGACTGGTCCTGATGCACAGAAGAGCTTCAGGACCATGGACAGCAGCACCTTCACTCCACAGCCCCTGACAGCAATAACTGATCCTAAATCTCTCCAGCTGTTACACACTGCCTCGATCGAGGCCTCTATAAAAGTGGATGCTCTCGCCTATTACAGAGAAACCTTGGTTCCTCAGCACTGTGTATTTACAGGTGACGGGCAAAATATGAGACACGCCCCTGGAAAATGGCTTTCACTTTTATGTCTCTAAACTACAATTACAAAAGCTTCTATACTGGTCATACTGGTCATTCGTATTAACCCTTAGAGCGCTGAATACATTTTCAAGGAATTAAAAATGTAACTATCTTGAGCTGTTGAAAATCTATCATGTTGAAACTTGTTTAAAAGAGCTCCCCTCCGGGAGCTCTTTTAGACAGGTTGCCACATGATAGGTTTTCTACAGCATCTGATTTTGATATCTTACATCATTGGGCAACAGTAATTGCCAATAGTGCTCCAAGGGTTAATTTGAATGCTAATTAACGGAATGTGTCTGTTTACTAGGGGTCCCAGCCGCAGTTAATCGGTGAGGTCTGTCTCCACAGCGAGATGAGAACACTAACAGAGTTCCAGAGCTGCCGAATACTCAGTGTCCAAATCTCAGGAGCGTCTGTCACAAAAATGGGGGAATTATTCAAGGTGACTGCAAGGAGAACTGGATTGAATATTATGACAACATACACCAAACATGTCAAACAGAATCAAGACCAAAAAATATTGTTGGCCATCAAGTCAAAGATCTCCAACAAGAACAAGCAGACACTTGGTAGTATAGTTGCTCAGAACCGTAAAACACGTAAAGCACTAAAAATCATCACAGAATTCAATCAATACATAATTGAAACAGTCTCAACGTAAACAATATATGGTGAGTTGCTGACAGTAATCGCTGTGTTTCTGATGTGCCAACTACTCTCCGTATAGTTCTGCTTTGTCAAGTTTATGGTTTATGGGATATGAATCCAATATCATGCAGCATTCTATTATGAAATGGGAAAAAATCTGCTGATTGAGTTTTTTTAAGAAATTTTTCCTTTATTTGATAGTTATACAGTGTAGAGAGACAGGAAAGTTGGGGAGAGGAATGGGGGAAGACATGCAGCAAATGACCCAAGCCGGATTCAAACCCAGGTCGCTGTGGGAAGGACACAGCCTTTATGGTACGCGCGCTTAGACTGATGAGCCACCGGGGCACCCTGATTGAGTTTTTTTCATTGTGAAACTGCAATTATTTGCCTGGATTTGCCACCTCCCCAGTCCTCTATGATTTTTAGGCAGGCATAAACTGCTCAGCACCGTAAAAAAGCTACATATTCCTGGTCATTTCTATTTATGATGTGTTTTATGAATGAAAATTACTTTACATGAGTGTGATTTTTTTAAGGTAAAGTATATAAATTCACAGGCTCATTCCTGGGAAGCTTCTGTATGCCAGGCTAAAAGAAGAGAGCATTTGTTTTTTTTTAATTACTTGTATAAATTATGACAAGAGTATGGCTGCAGACTCTTGTTTTTACACAGTTACACTCTACTGCTGTACATCAGGCTCTAATGCTCAATGGCATTAAACACAAGACCAAATTAAGCTGTGTCCTGTTGCACCACAGCATTTAAAAAACAAACAAAAAAAAAAAAACAGTGTCTCAGTGTCTACTGTTGTTCAGGCGAGTTTTAATGTGTTGCTTTATCTCAGTCAGCTTTAGGTGTTCCTGAGCCTGTCTCTGATGGTTTAAGATCAGCCCGGGTGAACTAAACCACTGACTGTCTGCAAAGCTTTGGATAAACAGCCTTTTAGCTGAACCCGGGGTCATCTGCAGTGAGGTAAAAGCTGCTGATGATTCTGAGGGCTCCGAGCTGGAGAGAAGGTAAATTTTGGGATGGGGGGAAGGGTATAACAATATATATATATTTTTCCTCGACACTGAATGCTTGGCTTTACCCAGTGTGACCAGGGCTGGGTCTCACTGTCCCATTTTTGCAGCAGACATTTTAAATGGATGTGTTCAAAGGTTAAGCACTGTAAGAACAGCCTCCCACAATTAGAATGTCATCACCAGTAACCACCCACTCGTCCATTACAATACATTAGTCAGAGCTTTTATGCAGCATGATGCTCGGATTCAGGGAACATCAGATATATAGTCTCAGGTATTTCATGATGCCAAGAAGTCCAATGCATAATCGAAGAAGCCAACAGAAAGCGCCACCAGTCAGGTATCGTTTCACAGCTGTAGCTGTAAAATTATCTGAAAGGATGAGAGAAATGAAGAACACAAGGAAGACTCTCGCTGCCATCCTGCAAAGTACAAAAGAAGTCGATGTTTTGTGGGCGTTGTGTTCATTTTTGATCACAAGCTTGCTTAACACCGAGAGAAAAAAGCCCTCAGAATTGCAGGCTGATCAGTCAGCCGGTGAGTAATTCAGTATGTGTATAGCTTACGTAGGGCATGCGCATGTGCACTAATTTTCCACGGCCATGCCTGCAGCCAAATCAGCATTCATATATCCGCAAGATATGCATCTGTTTGGACACTGAGCGTCGATGGCCGTAACTAATTCAGTGTTAATTCTACACGCGATGCGCATCTATATGGACACTGCATGTAGATTCCTGTGACTAATTCATCATGCGTAAGTGTTCGGGCGGAGTGTGCATGCATGTGCATTCAGGATGCATATGCGCATTACATGCTGTATATACACATCTGAGCATGTGCAGTGCATGTTCCTGTGCTCTGCTCCGGCGATGGATGCTTTTATTTTTTTCCATTTATTTTTAATCATCGTTTTTCAAACCTCTGCCTCTTATCTGCTTATTCCCATGAGCCTTTGGTGCTCTGATGTCACCTCTCTCATCTCTTGGGAGGGCAGGGGTTGGACACAGTGGGGTTTAGTGCGCGAGGTGCATCATCACAGACTGATAAGGAGCGAGCTGCAGAATAGTAGAGAAAAGGCTATTTACAGCAGGCAGTGTGCGCGGACTCTCTTGGTTGCATTCTAAATCTGTACGCTGCTGCTGCTGGATGTACCTCAATAGCTGTGTGGGTGTTGAAGCGTTTGTTTAAAATTCTCTGCGCCTCGCTGCCTGTAATTTCATCTGGTACGTGCTGTGCTGTTCTGTGTTCCTACTGAGGCCTCTCAGATATCGCCTGCCCACTGTGTGTGTGCGCGTGTGTGTGTTTGGTTTTTTTTGCGTGTGTGTGTGTGTTTGTGCTGTTCTGTGTTCCTACTTAGGCCTCTCAGATATCGCCTGCCCTGTGTGTGTGTGTGTGTGTGTGTGTGTGTGTGTGTGTGTATGGGTGTGCGTGTGTGTGCGCGTGTGTGCGCATGTGTGTTTGTGCTGTTCTGTGCTTCGACTTAGGCCTCTCAGATGTCGCCTGCCCACTGTGTGTGTGTGTGTGTGTGTGTGTGTGTGTGCAGAGGCATAGCAGTCCCTGGAAGAGTGGATATACTTTAGCTGATTGGTGGGTATCCAGTGAATTGACAGAAAAAGAGGCAGGTATATACTGTATACCTGCGTATACCCTCCACTACACAGCTGTGGGTGCATATGTGCGTGTGTGTGTGTGTGTGTGTGTGTGCATTTATGTTTACTTGCCATTTATTTTGAAAAAATGACTCATCATGCAGAGAACTCATCTTTTATTAAAGGTTAGTGATCATGTGAAGTCATGTATCATCACACAGGTGTTTTGCTCCTTTTTAATTACCCTCTTGGCTCCCAGAGCTTTCGGAGTCTAATGGAAACTAATATAGGCTGCGACTGATTTTTCAGCATTTTTTTTTTTTCCAAATGATTTTGAAGGTCAGTGGTAGGCAAGAGGTTAAATCATAATGATAACTGAAATCACCCAAATGGCCCTGACCATAAGTTTTAATACCCTTGAATGTTTGACCTTGTTGTATAGACACAAGGTGACACACACAGGTTTAAATGGCTATTAAGGGTTACTTTCCACACTTGTGGGTTTTTAAATTGTAACTAGTGTCTGTGAAGAGTCATTGAGTTTTTTAGCTCCTGAGTGGATCTGGCTAGACGCTGAGCCATGGGAAGCAGAAAAGAACTGTCTAAGGACCATCGTAACAAGATAGATCAACTTCTTAAAGGTTGGAAAGGATATAAAAAGATAACCAAAGACTTGAAAATGCCAGTCAGTACTGTTCAGTCTGTGATTAAGAGGTGGAAAATTCAGGGATATGTTGATATCAAGCCAAGGTCAGATAGGCCAAGAAAGATTTCAGCCCAAACTGCCAGAAGAATTGTTCGGGACACAAAGAAAAATCCACAAGCTTCCTCAAGAGAAATGCAAAATGCTCTGGAAAAAGATGGTGTGGTCGTTTCAAGGGGCACAGTAAGGACATACTTGAACAAAAATGAGCTGCATGGTAGAGTTGCAAGAGGGAAGCCATCATTGCACTAATCCCACAAAAAAGCTTGTCTAAAATATGCCAGACAACACCTTGACGCACCTCACAACTTCTAGATTACTATCATTTGGAGTGACGAGACCAAAGTAGAACTTTATGGTCACAACCATAAGCGCTATGTTTGGAGAGCAGTCAACGCATCCCAAGGTGAAAAATGTACCATCCCCTCTGTCAAGCAAGGTGGAGGCTCTCTGATGTTTCGGGGGTGTGTGAGCTCTAAAGGCACAGGGAATCTTGTGAAAATTGATTGCAAGATGAACGCAGCATGCTATCAGAAAATACTGGTAGGCAAGTTGCATTCTTCAGCTCGAAAGCTGCGCATGGGACGCACTTGGACTTTCCTGCATGACAATAATCCAAAGTACAAGGCTGAGATGACCATCCAGTGGTTAAAATAGAGAAAAGTGAAGGTTTTGGAGTGGCCATCACAGTCTCCTGACCTCAATGTTATCAAGCTGCTTTGGGAAGATCTCAAACGTGCAGTTCATGCGAGACGACCAAAGAATTTGCAGGAGCTGGAGGCATTTTGCAAGGAAGAATGGGCAGCTATACCACCTGAGAGAATTAGGGGCCTCATTGATAGATCACAAAAGACTGCACGCTGTTATTGAAGCTAAAGGGGGCAATACGCAGTATTAAGAACTAAGGGTATGCACACTTTTGAACAGGGTTCATTTTCTTTTTTTCCCCCTTATTGCCGTGTTTTATTTGATGATTGTGCCATTCTGCATGACCTACAGTTGGATATGAATCCAATTAGAAATAAAAGAAATGTGTTTTGCCAGGCCATTCATGTTATCTTAAAAAAAATTACCTATTTTACAAATTCAGCCAGTGTATGCAAACTTTTGAGCACAACTGTATGTGACGGTGCATGTGTGTGTGGGTGAATGAGTATCTCTTGTGTGTGTTTGTGTATGCATGTGTGTTTGGATGCTTTTGTGTGTATATGTCAGCAGTTGCGCGCGCGTGTCTTTATTGTGTCTTTGTATGAGCACGTGTATATGTGTTGGTGGTTGTGTGTGTGCGCATGTGTGTGTGTATGTGTGTGTGAATGCGTGCGCATGAGTGCTGCTCTGCTCTCATCTCACACATTGCTCATCCTCATGTTCATTTCAGCACACTCTGCAGTGCTCCTGAATGTGTGAAGTGCTCAGAGTTCGCTCTCTCTCCCTCTCAGCGGAGAGACTGCAGTGTGAATCACGGACTGAAAGATCTTCACTCGTCTCCTCCTGAGGTTAACAGGGATTAGCTCTGGCCCTCAACACCAGTGGCGGCTCTCCTTCAGCACCTCTGGCGTAACACCACACCTGGAGGACAACGTGAAGTCCATCCACTGTGGAGGCCGTTTGTACGAACTGTGAGAAAAGGGGCAAAGAGGACAACAGGCCAGAATACCTTCAGGGGCCCGAACTCTTTGGCCATGGCAGTAGGGCCACTTTGAAGCCCTTTGGGGCTAAACATTTTCTTGCCAGGGCTGTAGTTGAGCCCTGTTGGGGGAGCAATAGAGACCCTTTAAATATAGCAGACTGCCTGTTATTTGACCTCCAAGCTCTCGTTAACCCTTTCAGGCCTAATGCAAAAATCCCAGCAGAGAATCATGCTGCCATGTTTACCATAGTAACCTGTATTTGGGCTGAAGCACAGCTTCTCAGCTTTCAGGAACAGTTGGTATTTTTTTCTATTTCTATTCTATTTCTATAAACTTACAGTAATTACGGTACTTTCAAAATTACGCGCATATCTGCGTTGGCAACGACACGTTCTTAAAATGCGCACATGCTGTCCCGGTTTAAATGGGTTAATTAACATCATCCTAATTACCTTGTGCCTCTGGCTCTCTACAGTCCACCTCCTGGCTCTTGTGCATGCAGTTGTGAGGGGGAAAGGGGGACCTGGGGCAGCAGGAGTGCTTGTTTTGTTCGGATCTATGCTGGGAATACCTAAGGTGAGATGTGTTTCAGACCTGCCTGAGAGACTATAAGCGTCTGTTCGGACCGCCCTCGCCCAGTCTCTCATGTCCTGGCCTACCTGTTCAGTGTCCCAGTCCCGGTCCAGAGTGAACACTTCTCCTTTGTCCCCTTTGTCATCGGTGCAGGGTTTCCTGCCAACAGCACACACACACACACACACACACACACACACCCCCTCCAATGAGCTCATACAGATGTGGGGGCTTGCGAGGCCGGGCTCGGCGTTTCCATCATAATTCTGACGATAATTTTGCACGGCTGGGGCCTTGTGGTTGACACGGTTACCACCAAGGTGATGAAATGCAGCTTCCTGGATTCCAGCTCACCTGCGGCCACTGTCAAGGTCAGACACTCTTTCTCATTACCTGAAGAGCCTGTGTGTCACTGATAACAAAGCGCCCCCTATTCAACTGCTTGAGCTGGAATGGACATCCATCAGATGGTGGATCTGTAGGAAGCGGGATTGTAATCACTGATTTTTCAGTGTTGCTTTTTGCATACAAGGGAGTAAGAGGTACATGACAGGACTCTGACCCTTGGTCTTTGTGCCACGTTTCAAAGGAAGTGTTCATCTTTTAACCCTTTAAGGCCTAATGCAAAAATCCCAGCAGAGAATCATGCTGCCATGTTTACCATAGTAACCTGTATTTGGGCTGAAGCACAGCTTCTCAGCTTCTCTTTTTCTATTGCGCAAAACTTACAGTAATTATGGTACTCTCAAAATTACGCGCATATCTGTGTCGGCAACGACACGTTCTTAAAATGCGCACATGCTGTCCCGGTTTAAATGGGTTAAAAGAAGGCATTACGGAATATAGTGACATGTAATGGCTTGGAAGAGGGACAGGTCTGAAGTTTCGGTGTTTGGCACGAGGTTTCGGCACCGACTCTTTCCAGGTTTGGCTGAACTGTGCTGGTCTCACTGAGGCCATGTTGCCTGTGATTGGCTGAGCTGTCCAACAGCACCAAACTGCCTTTCTCTCTGGAGCTCCAGTCCTGCGTAACCCAGGAAAATGAGTTTGTCTCAGCTAGTGTTCAAATATTATCTTGAATACATTATTGTGGAACGAAATGAAAATATTGCCGGTTAGGTGAGACGGTTTTGCTCATTTCAATATTTGCCAATGGGGTGAGAAAATTTTGCTTGTCAAGCAAATGATAACTTAAAGCCAGCTAATATTTCCCAATTCAGATAATTTTTTTGAAGACTCATTGCAAAACTTGAGCACTTTAGGCAAACTTTTGCTGCTGTGAGCGTGTAGGGGTCATTGTAAAGTTCAACAAAACACGGCTGTGCTACAGTGGTAAGGAAAGGACACGACACAGTGTAGCCAGCCGCCAGATTGCTCTGCATTAACCCTTTGAGCGCCATAGGCAACTATTGTTGCCCACTGGTGTAAGATATCAAAACCAGATGCTGTTGAAAACCTATCATGTGGCAACTTGTTTAAAAGAGCTCCCGCAAGGGAGCTCTTTTAAACAAGTTGACGCATGATAGGTTTTCAACAGCTCAGGATAATTACATTTTTAATTCCTTGAAAATTTATTCAGCTCTCAAAGGGTCAACATATTAGATTACTTTCAATCGCAGTCTTCAACACTGTTACCAGCCTCTTGCAGCTTTGCATTCTGGGGAAATTTGGGATGGAAATGAAATGACTTCCTGGCTGGCTTGGGGCCTAGTCCAGGCGTCAGATGTACATATTAAACTCAAAATTTCTAAATCTTTGCTCAGGCACTTTTTCCCTTAGGGGAGTCCTGGCCTGGTTGAATGATATAGGCGAATGATAGATCTGCCCCCGGAGGCAGTGCTCATTAAAAAGAAGTTGTGTCCAGTCGAATTCCGAGTTACACGAATCTGGGCTGCCCAGTCTTTTCTTGCAGAATGACTGTAATGAATAGGGCAAACCTATTCGCCCATTCGACAGCATATGACATTACAGCTTACAGTGATCAATGATAGTTTTGCGGTAATGATGGAAATCAGTCAACCAATTAAATTTAATGTCAGTTTAAACTGTTATGTTCAGAGGAATATTGCAAGCATAAAAATATGATGTTATGAGTCATGAAGAATGTTGGTAATACATTTTCATAAAGGTTAAAATGTTATTGTATTTGGTAGCCCGTTGAAAACCAATGAATCATGTCTTAACATTGCATGCTTGTATGATTAAAATTAGATTTTTTTTCTTTAATATGGACAAGGTCACATACATTCATTCAATTACAGTGTCCAGTCACTTCCAGCATCTTGGGGCTATCTTTGGGGAGTAGGATAATTCCCCACTTTATCACAATTATTTGAGTTGTATTAAAAAAATAGCTGAGCAAATGAATATATAGTTCTGAATATGGCAAGGATTTAATGCTTAATTATGCCAGTTTCAGTGGAAAACGCTGCATTGGCTTTGTAAATATTTGTATCTAAATTAGACAAGTTAGCATTGTCTTATTCCAGAATGGAAATGGCAGACCAATCATAACATAATTTATTGAAATAAATGGCTGATCTATACATCTATATAGGAGCAGTAATTCCTTTTCTTGACGCAAGATTGGGATTGTAAGTTCTGCGAGCATTTGCGTAGCTTCTCCTTAGTTTTGACCTAATTCTAGCAGTATGTCATATCATTGAGACACTCAAAGCGACATGAGTGTATGAACGCAAGAAGAAGCGACGTTGATGTATAATACGAGAATACATGACAAGAACAAGAGCAAGTTATTCAGCTTGTCTACGCCTGCCTCAGACCTACAGCCTAGAAAAGAATTCTGCGCTACATCAAGCCTGGAGTCTTTCTCTGCTGCTCAGAATGTCTGGAAATTTCAGCTCTAAAAAAAGTACACGGCTGTCGACATGTGGCATGTTTATGTGCTGTACTACTATATATGCTCTTCTTTGTTGTTTTTTGTAGACATAATGTTCGCCTCTGGCATAGACTTGTTCTTGTTTTGCTTCGCTGTAGCATGGCCTGCTGGGTTTTTAGTTTCAGGGTTACGTTAGGTTTACAATCTTCAGCCCATTGGCGCATGATGGATGTATAAATAAGCACATCATCTATTCCCTACTGAGTGTTTGTTCTCATCACTTGTGCGATTCAGTATCAAGGTAGTGTTGCCTGTCTTGTTGATAACAACACAAGATCACCTGATATGTCTGACAAATAGATATGTGTAAAATAAAATGGCTCTACGAGGACAAGGGATGTGAAGAGGACTATCAGCAATATGTTCATTCTTTAGCCTTTGACTTTTCCTTCAGTCTTGGTTAAGACTGTAACCAATCCTGTTAAAGGTCTATTACCATCCTGTAGGTTTTCATTCCAGCTCTAATCTATCACATCTGACTCCACTAATTAGCAAATCAAGGTCTCAGACTGCTTTGTTAGGGCGTTGGTGAAAATTGACTGGACAGTCCATTTCCAAAGGCAGGGTTGATTACCACAGATCTCAATCCATTCACCAGGTTTTACCAGGTTTTGTTTTCCATTTTGGAAGAAGTGGCTACGTTGTGGCACAGACTGTCCTAGGCACTTTTAACCCTGTAACACCATTTGTTTCATATTTGATACATGATTTTCTGTGACCTCTGTGTCATCCACATCAATACTTTCCTCAAAAACTTGTTTTATGCATTCTTATACATGTCATTTGCCACCTGGTGGACCATCCATGCACTGCAGGCAGTAGAGGTCCACAGAATACAAAATCAGAAATGGCTGCCCTCATTCACCAACCACCAGATTTTTCATAGAAATCTTTGCTAATTTTGACAAAGTTATGGTATGAATACCTTTTATACTGTTAATAACACTTCAATATGAATATTTACTGGATTGAAGCAATTTATAAATACACAACATTTTGTTGCTTATTTTACAGGAAAATCAAGTTGAAAATGTTTGTATCAAATGTGACACTCCAGGTATTTGACCCTCATAAATCCGCAGGAGCATCGGCAATCTCTGCTAACATTACTGTATTTCCGAAGCTCCTGTTTTAAGTTTGCGCAAAGGTAGTGGCATCCTGTGAAACGTGAAGACCTGAGGCATCCATTGGTAGCTCCCATGTCATGCTAGGGTGTAGGGAAGGGGCCAAGTAATGCACCAAATGTAGCTTAATTTTGACGAACAAAAGACTCTCGTGGTGATTTTCTCAGGGGTCTTTTGACCTCTGACCTCAAGATATCAAAATGAAAATGGGTTACCTATACCTATGAGACACCCCCTTAAAGGCATGCACTTTCTATAATAATCCCATGCAGTTTTGAGCAAAAAAAAAAAAAAAACAGTTTTTTGCATGCAGTATCAATGTGTCATTTTTGCAAATTGTATTTGAATAATACCTGCTTACTGGGGTCCCTAAACAGTCTTGGAATTTCATAAATTGAGTATGAGTGGGAAAACTGTGGCTCTTGTGGAGTTGGTGAGCCCTATTTTATTCATTTGTGTTGATCTTCCTGAAGTCCTCAAAATAGCCATTTCATTGGAGTGAGACCAGTTTTGGAAAGTTGACCTCATTGCATAAAAATATCAAATATGATACAAAATGAATTTCATTGATGCAAATTATTTTTTTCTTATTTACATTTGTTTACAGGTCCAATAAATATTTCAGTTTCAAAAATTTTGAATTATCGGACTATTATTTCATGGTTCAGGCTTTGCAAAGTTAATATAATGTCCCTAAGGAAGGACTCCCCCCCAGCTCATAGGGGGAACAGTACCAAAAAAAATAAGAGCCTGGCCTTTGGGTAGCTGACCCGAGGGGACTGGCATGTCCAGAGTCTAGGCAATTTGGCTGTTCAATGCTCCTGTCCAGACTTGCTCCAGGGCCCGGGCAGGGTGAGGTTATGGGGATTTTGGTGGGCAAGCGATGGTGGTGTTTGAGGCTTGCTCCAAGCTCGCTCGAATTGCACAGCCACTTGAGTCCAGCTTTACGTCTCTAGAAGACAGCAGCCTTGCTTTGCCAGAATAATGAGAGGCTAGTCAGGCCAGTGGAGTCCCCCTTCATCTGCTCAGGAAACTTTATAAAATGTGCACAAGATGATATGAATTTTCATTTCCAGCAGTCAATGTTCACTCATTCAGCAACTTTAGCTCTTAAAATACACCAGAGGCAGAACTGCTGCTTGCGGAGTCTAGCCTCCTCCAGATTTCATCTATTTTTTTTTC